>CM031241.1:415341588-417741588 GCA_018340775.1 Taxus wallichiana var. yunnanensis | reverse complement strand
TTATTTATTTTGCTACAGAGTATTCCTGTTGCATTTGTTCCAAAGCTCGGATTCGAAATCAGAGAATATGTGATTTTGGAAGGGCCAAGCCCTCAGCGGTGGGCTGTAAAATTATGGAGAACGAGTACCCAACTGGAGTTTCGGCATGGGTGGGAGGAGTCCGTTCAGTATCATGCAATAGAGTTTGGAGATTTTCTAGTGTTCAAGTATGTCTGCAGGTCTTATTTCAAGGTTAGAATATTTGGGAAAAATGGGTTGGAGAAAAATGTTATTAGCTCTGAGAATGTAGGCAAGAAATGTTGTGACACTGCCCCTGCTAGTCGGTGTCTAGTTGCTTGGTATTCTGACGAGGAGCTGATTTATGATCATGCAGAAGCATGCCTCAAAAAGGGGAAAAAGCACACATTCTCTTCTCATGGTAAGTAGAAGCCTTGTTTATATGTGAATTTTTATTGCAGTGAAATAAGAGAATTTTGCCTAAAAATTGCACCATATTTTAATGCAGGCCACCTTCCCAACGGTTCTAGACATTTTCAACCCTCTCTTCTCCAGAAGAAGCAAGAGACAGTCAAATCTGCAGAGGCTGGAAAGAGGAGTTTTGGAAAATCAAAATCGTGTTATATTTCTGGAATACCTTCAGTTGCTGAATTGGAAAGGAACAAGGCCATCAAGGAGGCTTATTCCTTCAGATCAAATAAACCCTTTTGTTTACTTGTTATGAAGCCATCCCATGTCTACAGGGGATTTTTACTAGTAAGACCCCTCTCTCTATGTCTGTGTGTATAGAAGGGACAAATATTGAAGCATTTTCTGTGTATTGATCACCAAGAAATAATGGAACATACTGTGTATTGATCACCAAGAAGGATTCATAAAGAAATATGTAACATGAAACTTTTCAAAAGTAGACATGAAGTTTGAACTTCTTTGATAGGCACAAATTCAGTACATGACTACTAGTGGCTGTAAATTCAATTTTCCATATTATTGCTTTCAAAAATGTATGTGCCCTTCAAAAAAATTGCTTGTAATTTGCAAACTGGCATGAAACAAGTTCTTTCCCTGCTCATGCTTGTCCTCATAGCCAACTTTCAATTGCAACTGCTTGTGCTGAACAATTTCAGAAATCAACTCATCAATCACATGATCATCATTGTTGTTGGCGACCCACTTCTTTCCTCTCAAACTCCTCCTTAGTTGGCCATGGCCTGGCTTTGTTGAAGGTGGTCTCCACACCCACCTACAAATACTGTAGTGCTTCAACTTAGCTTTGAATTCTGCCCAGTTAACGTAATAAACCACCTTATGAGAAAGAAAACTACAAGCAAAACTTTGACAGATGATATTGTCTGCGAATATGGGATTTTGTTAGATCTATAAACAATTGACTATTCATCCTCAAGTATTTTAGCAGAGAACTTAAAATATAATTAAAACAAAGGAAAAGCGACATCTCAAAATCTGCAGGTCTTTGCAGTATACCAAGCACACATCACAAGTGTGCATGGAGGAATGCAAGTGGCCACTTCATATGACAATAGCAGTCAAGGTTTTTAAAGCTTAATTGCAGTATACATTGGACCGTAGACAATAGCTGCAGTAAAGGTTTATATCAATTTATTTTAATGCCTTTAACATACTAAACATATATTAGCCATAGTTTGTTAAAAACAACAGAGTTTCACCCTATTGTGGTTGGATATGGATAGAAGAATACATTCATAGCTCTTAGTACATAAAACCTTAAACCTTTATACCTTTATGTTTATACTTCTCAGCTATGAAATGCACTTCCGCACTATTATTTACCATTTGCATTTTAAGATTCGATGGCTTCCTCCATTTGCATGCCATGGATTATGTATGAAAAATAATATAGTATAGTCTCTGGATTGCTACATTAAGATATTTTTTGATATTTTCTCCTAAGCATTTTATCAAATGATTCATAGTAGTTTACTATAGACTGGCCTCCATTTCTCTGAGACATTTTATCGAACAGTTACTATGCAATCTTATATACAGTATCCTAAATTGAAGCTTTGGAAGCCAAAACATTGGTTTTTTACATAATGTATATTGTCCTATATTAAAACTATGATTTTTTTAAAATGTCATTTCAGATGACATTGCATAATCCGTCAATATTTTTTTGTCTCTTCCAACATTTTGTGAAACAGTAAGTTATGCACTCTAAAATAATTTGTTAAAGTCTGTAAAACCTAATAAATTCTTTTGTTACCCACAACCTACAAATACCAATTCCCTTCCCCATTTACATTTGCAAATGGCATTCACGGTAGATACTGTTGCTGTAAAACATACATATCTAATAGAATTATGGTTTTGGAAAAGCCTAAGTACCTAAAGAAAAGGGAACGAACGTAACATAATTTTTCTATGAATGTTTTATTTATTACAAAAGCATATCTACCAGTTGTTTAACCAAATAGTAGTTGTTTTTGCTATCTGCTATTGATGTTGCTAATTTGGCATTTAGTGGCCTCTACCGGTATGATATGTGCAGTCCAAGGTCTAAAGTACAAGTATTATTTGTGGCATAAACTTGTCTTAAACTATGGATATGTTTTTATGGTTATTATTTGATTGCAGGGAACTATTGCTCTCATTGCCGGATATGCTGGCAATTTTTTTGATTGGTCGCTACTATTGTCATATGAGGTTCCCACTTGGCCTCCTCCATGTAGCCGTGTGTAGATAGCAGTGGCGGAGAGTATCAGGGTTTTGTTTTCATGTGTACTGGTATACTGCAGAGGCCTGTAGATTTTGAGATTTCATTTTCCCTTTGCTTTGAATTTATGTACACACAGAATACTTAGGAGGGTAAGTCTTTGTTTGGGTATCTATTTGGAATTCATGGTCTGACAGAGATGCTATATTAATATTTGAGAATAACCTTTGGTTCTATTTATTTTTTTGACAGGTAAGCTGAGAGTAGGCTGTGGCAGATGTGGAAGGTGTGCGTATGCTAGGCAAGATTCTCTCCCCATTTCTTTTGATTTTTATTACCATTTATTTTGTTTTATGTATGGTGTGTATTTCTTTTATTAATTACTAGTTAATTTTGTAATTTTCTTCCCCATCTTGTAACTCAGGTGTAACAGAAATAAAAAAACTGAAAGCGATGCCAACATGGTAGTGAAATTTATATTTACACATGTAAATTATATCTACATAAAAATGTACAAAAAAAATTCAATGGCGGACAGCGGTCGAATAAGGTTACAATATGAATTTTCTGTCAGAAATTATGTTTTGGCTTGGCTTCTAGACTATGTAAAAGCAGAGCACTCAAATGTTCCTATAGTATCTTGTGATCTTTAGGGATAACCAAAATTTATCCACTAACTGTAGTTCTACTATGATTGACATTATTCTCTCCATAAATAGGCATATATCTATAAAGATTGTTAATTCACATTATCAAATGCACACAATTAAAATGGCAATAACATATTTGTTGAAAAGTAAGGTGAGGATTAACATGTGTTTATTTTTGCCCTCTCTGTCCTCATTTACTAATGATGTGATGGTGAAGGATAAAGCATGGTTTAATATCTCCCAAGGGGTAATTGAATTGCTGCCCTGCTTTTGGTATTACATAGTTTTTTTCCCTCACCTTATTTGGATTACTTATTTTTTTCCTGTCTACCTATAGGGGGCATGGGAGGGTGGTGGGCAAACCTTGGTAACATAGGCTACAACCATTAGATCTTTGTTTTCCCTCCTCTTGGTTAATTTGTTGGAGCAGTCATACATTCATTTTTAGATGAAGCTAGTAAAATCATTTAACATGGATAAGGATGCACATCAGAACTACATTTTTCTTGACATGAGCATATCCATTTAAAAAGTAGCTCAGATCATCAATTAAAAACAGTATCCATTTAAAAATTAGCTTCAATTGTCATTTAAAACAAGATATCCATTAAAATAGTGACGCGAATCATCAATTAAAAACAATATCTAAGACATTGACTTAAAGATTGCTAAAACAATGTATTATGATCCAATAACCACCCAACCCACGCAACCTCAACAAAAGGCACTACAACACACTCAAAAGAGTAAAGACCTCAAACAAATATTATTTCATAAGTTTTCTTCTATGTTTTTGTTACTGTCCCTGAATAGTGAACTATGGACAACAACCACATCCAAAAATGCATCTGACCTGTAGCATTCTTGATTCCAGTTCATACATTTTCCCCGAAAATCCCAGAAAATCGCCCTACTACAGGCCTAAAAAATCTTTCTTGTGAGTGTCAATTGCTACAGGCCTACAAGGCTACAACTATTAAATATTTGATTTTCTTCCTTTTGGTTGATTTCTTAAAGCATCTGTAAAAAAATTTAAAAATTATTGTAAGTGTCCATTGCTACAACCATTAAATCTCTATTTTTTCATCATCTTGGTTGATTTTATGGAGCATGCATAAATTCATCATTAGATGGAGCAAGCAATGCAAAAATCATTTTCCACAGGAAAGGATGCACATCTGAATCCCAGTGTCCTTGACAAGAGCATATTCAAGAGTTCTGTTTATCAATCCCCCATTAATATTGACAAACTCCATTCAAAAAATTAGATCAGATCATCAAATAGAAACAGTGTCGTAAGAGAAATATATCAAATGTTCATCATCGAGAAATACCACATGATCTTAATTAAAAACAATGTCAACAACATGACTTATATTCTGATCTAACAACCACCTAACCCGAGAAACCTTAACAAAGGCACTACAAAACAACCATAGAAACAAAGACCTCAACCAAATATTAATTCAAAAGCTCTCCTGTAGTTTAGGTACTGCAATTCAATAGCTTCCATTTTCGATTTCAAAAGCAGTTGCTTCAATCTTCTGAGAAGCCTTATTTTTCATCCCATTGTTGTTCTTTGAGTCAATTGAGGACAAGGTTGGCAAGTGCCAAGAACTATGGATAACAGCCACATGTTAAAATGCATCTAACTTGTTCTGAACAAACCACCCAAATTCTCAAACAGAGGTGCAGTGTAACTCCATATTTTTTCCCACTACCAATAGTTCATTTAAGTTTGCCCCATTTTAAATATATCATTGCTTGATTGCAACAACTCAATATGAACATGAACAATTCATATTCTGATAGATCTAGCTGCTTCTCCCATACTACATAATGCAATGTACAATAGTTTCAGTGCTGCCCAAAATAAAAATATATTGTAACAGTAAAAATACTAAAATTGAATGCAAAAGCCTCGACGGGAAAATTTGCCTTAAACCTCATAAAAGTAGAAAAAAGAGCTTACTAAGACATTACAGTCAAATTGTAAACATCTATGATCTTCCACATTAATAAAAAATATAAAAAATAAATAAAGAAATGGACTTAAAAGAACAAAACTACCTTCCATTTTTGTATCAAGGAAAATTTCAGACCCCTTATGACGTATTTATCAACAATTCATTCTGATGAGTAGGCACAAACAGATGCAATGCACCTGTAAGCTGCATCTTCAATTCTACAGTGCACTTCATCTTCATCCACTGAAAATATGCAAACCCAATGGCAACATCACTACCAGGCACCCCACCAAAAACAAGGAAAACTTTGGATTACCGGCTTCCCTTGCCCGGGCCATGTTCTCAAACTCAGGTCCATTTCTAATGACAAAATGACATAAAGTTTCAATGTGGTAAACAACTTCTTCATCGGCAGGCTTTGTTGGAGGCGGTGGAGGAGGTGGCAGAGAAGCTGATTATGGGTGTTGAGGATCAATCTGAGCTAAATATGAAGTCCCTTCTGGCAGTGCATCTGCCTATGCTTCTTCTAGTGCCTTGCTTTGGTGCTTTTCTAGTGATTCATCCTATGAACCATAAAGCGACACATTGGAATACCCTTAAACCTCCATATGCTCATAAAGACAAAGAACTACACTGGGATGTTGGGTGACTCCCTTGTTTGCAATCAAATCTGCTGCCTCATTGGCTTCCTGAGACCAATGTCTTACACTCACATTGGAAAAATGCTCCAAGAAAGAGTAAGCTTGCTTAGTTCATTGATTAAAATCATAGTGAGCTTCAACTATAAGCCAATCGACCTCAACTTGGCGAGCTATGGACAACCCAAAAGCATCCATGGGCATTGCATGTTATGCAAAAGCTTAGACCACCGAAACAAAAATAAACATAGAAAAAAAAAGAGCTATGGTAAGAAAACCTTGGTTCACATGGCCCTCAATTTTTGTTTTGTGCGGCTTTGATTTCGGTTGGGGATGACTTCTTTTTTGCTAACAATTTTTGTGCCATCTAGTTAGGTGCCCGAGAGGAAGTAGAGGAGGCCTCTTCATGCTACAATCATTCTATATTACGGGGGTCAATTTTTGTTGACAATCATTTTCAATTGCAGGAGGACCTATTCTAACATGGAAAGCAGAGAGAGGTCTTTCCATCAATGAGAATGGCTTCTTTCATATTCATACTCTTTACCAATAATTCCACTATTTTTCACCCTGTTGGATGCTTGTACACAAACGTCCATGGCTCCATCATCACAATATATTCATTAACAAATAAAAGAGATCATCAAACACTAAAAAAACCCCACTAAGGGCACCCTATCAAAAATGCATAGTTGTCGTTCTACACATGTCAATAAGACAACAATGGATTGATATATTCATAGTGAGCCATATCAAATCAACATTAGAAAATGAAAGAGTGAAATAATTTAAACTTGAGTGTGACATGCATTCCTACCATTGTTCGTACCTGCTACAATGGTTGTTACCATGCATGTTTCACGTACTAGCCATATCCACTTATATCCTCACTACACTTTCACTTCCTGTACCTACGGCTACACTCCCTTTTCCCTTCCCTATGTTTCTCTATGAAATATCTTTTTCCCCACATGCATTCATTCTTGCTCTTCAATTCAATTATTTTTGTGATCGACCCAAATCATCTACTCAAAGAACACCTTTGACAACCTTGGCATTGGTTTTAAGTAATTCATCAGATCTGTTATTAATGTTGCTAATTTGGCATTTAGTGGTCTTTACAGGTATGTTTTGTGCATGGGTCTAAAGTCCAAGTATAATTTGTGGCATATATTTGTCTTAAAACAATGGATATGTATTTTTTTTGTTATTATTTGATTAGCAGGAACTATTGCTCTCATTACTGGATCTAGATTTTGTAGGAGGCAATCTTTGTTTTGATCGGTCGTTGTTGCGGTCACTGCTATTATCGTATGAGGTATCCACCCAGCTTCCTCCATACAACATTATGTAGATGGCGGTGAATGAGGGCAACAAGGTTTTGTTTTCATGTCTTCTTAATATACTGTGCAAAGATTTGCGAGACTTTTAGATTTCATTTTTCCTTTGTTTTGAATAGTTGTACATAGGGAATACCCATCAATTTTTTCCAAAGCTATGCAACATACTTTTGTTTTCACTGTCACTAATTAATTGTACAACAATGAAACATTGGGCTGCTAGTAGCTTCTTTTTCCCCTTCATTGCAGCTTCGCTACTTTATTGCAAATCGCTTTACTATGCTTTCTTCCCTATCTCTAATGCAATCATCCTTAAAGGTAGATACTATTCATTGTACCATAGCCCTTGTTTCATTTACAAACTAGTCAAATTATTTTTCTAGGATTAATTTCTATATACTTTCCTTTCATTTGAGGTCCTCGAGATAACACAATCATGGCTTGTGGGGATGTTAAACTATGAGAAGAAATAATCGATGGATAATTAGTAAGGGATGTGGAACTACGAGAGGAAATAATAGATTGAGAACTCGTAAGGTTAGAAGTACGTTGGGGCATCATATATAACATGTCCAAATGTCTTTGTGGAAAGTTATAATTCTTTAAAGAATAATGGAATGGTTCTAAGTTTTTTGTGTCTTTGACTTTTAGACAAAGACCCCCACACACTAATTAAGAATTATTATGAATATATTATGTTGAAATGTGAGGGAGATATATTTACCTCCTTATAAAAGTAGTAAAATGCATATTTATTCATATTAAAGTTGTACTATCCTCTCATCGTTCGCGCCTGTGTCTCCCATTCGCACCTGTGTCTCCCGTCTCCCTGTTCACGCTGGTCCGCCCTAAGCCGGGCCCTAGCCATGCCCTAACCATGGTTGTTATGTGGGCGCGAGATCTTGGAACTCTGTTCAATGCTTGGATCGGCCAGAACACGGGACTATTGGAGGCACGATCAGCGAATCAAAACGGGATGCCCTTCTCCTTGGCGACGGCTATGGGAACCTGTCCCTAGCATCCAAAACTGATGGCGGCACTGTAACATGGAAAATACAGAGCCAACCTCTTGGATTGACATGGATTTTGATGCTAATCAAGACCCCCCTTCACAGAAAATTTGGGATAAAGTTTCTCCGACCTGTCAAAAAATAGGGGATCTCTCTATTGGGACAGGTAAAGTTGGCTCGGTCTCTCCTACAAATCTCAACAATGGTAATGAATCATTTAAAAATGACGGATCTTCTTTCAAGAGCAGGGAGAGATCCAACTCACTTCAGAAAACCTCTGGTGGAGATAAATCCACTTCCTATGCTTCAGCGGTCTCCAAACAAAAGGAGAATACCAGAAATGAGCTCTTGAAACCCTCACAGGAGGTCCCGACGCTGAAAATTGAGGAGGATCTACTTGTAAAGATTCTTAAGGAGGAGGAAAATCTCTCCCAGCTGGGTCTCATATGCAGATTTCATAAATTTTGGCCTAAGCTTTCTCAGCTCCATGAATGGATAGCCCAGAGATGGAGAGAAAAAATACAAGGTAAGATTATCCTGTGCTAAAGCTTTTCATTGCGGTCTTTCCCCTGTGCTAAAGCTTACTTCATTATCGGTCTTATGTCCAAACCATGGTATCCGTCCGATAGGGATTTAATTCTTATCCAACTTTGGAACAGATCTTGTCTCATTAGGTTTGGGGGAACATGGACTTATGTCAAACCATGGTATCCGAATCCTTCGATCCGTTAAAGGAGTCTTCAGATTGAGAAAGGCTTTGATACCTACCCGATTTGGGTTCATGTACGATCATGGACTTCCAAACTTCCGGTGGAAGGATTACAACTTTGGTGGAAGGCAGATCTTGTCTCATTGCTATAGGTGATACTCTTGGCTCATGTGTACCAACAAACTATGCTCCGCAGATTGATGGTAAGACCTCCATTCAAACACATACTACGTTTGCTCGAATCGAAATTCGGGATTGGACTGGTGGATATTAATACCTCCAAACTCTTAGGACAAGGTTTGACTTGTTTTTCTAGTGCTATTATTGTAAATCAATCTCAGATTGGAGAAAGGCCTCGGTATTTAGAGGATTGACTATGAGAGACTTGCCTTGGATGTTGGCGTTGCTATTTTCCCAAACCGATCATGTTACAAACTTTTATAAAAATAAGTAGAACATTCCAAACGAAAGACCAAAACTTCCTGGTGGAAGGATTCTATTCTCGAACATCTCACAATCATCTCAGATCCCATGGGGATTCTAGTGCCCCCTTGCAAGTTGACTCACCCATCGTGACTAATTCAGAAGCCAACTTTGTGAAACTACCAACAAACTATGCTCCGAGAGGAAGATTCAACAAAAGCAGTGTTTAAGGAAGTTTCGCCTTCTGAGTGGGTCACATTTACATCAATTCCATGGTGGGGGATTTAGATGCTTTATTTTTGCATTGGATTCCTGAAATCCACTCAGATTGAAAACTGCAATAGGTTTGGTGGATCGGACCCAAAAAGAAGGGTAATGTCAAATATAAATCCCCACCTGTCAGGACAAGGTTTGATTCTTGTTTTTCTAGTGCTATTATTGTTACATCTTACGGGAATGGCCATCATCGTAACATGACTTGTTGGAAGCAACGCCTACATCGAAGGCAAGTCTCTCATGTCTATTTGTCAAGATTGATTGCTATTTAGTAAACATTTTGTAAGTCAACCAGATTCGAGCATTTATGGGTTTGAATGGAGGTCTTATCATCGCTACACATGAGCCTAAAGTATCCCCTTAGCAATTACATTCCAAAGCTGCAATGGGAGTCTTGAGACGAACCCAAATCGGGTAGGTATCAAAAGACTCTTTTAATGGGTCGAAAGATGGATACCATGGTTTGGACATAAGCCCATGTTCCCCCAAACCCAATGTTGGCTAAAAATTAAATCCCTATCTTCAGGGGTTTCTGGGGGGTTCAAAGACAAAGAATGAAGTAAGCTTTAGCACAAGGATAAAGCTCAATCTTACCTTGTATTTTTTTCTCTCCATCTCACGGGCTATCCAGTTAAATTTTTTGCATGAGCCCCGGATGGGAGAATTTTCCTCCTCCTTAAGAACCTTAGAAGTAAATCCTCTTGATTTTCAGCGTCGGGTATAGTCTCCTTTCAAAAACTATTTGCCTTCTTTAATAAAAAATAATATTATCATTTAGATTGTCTGTTCCGCACTTTTATAAAAATAAGTAGAAGTTATTATGAGGGTTTAAGGAGTAATTATCTTACATAATATGTTTAATTTTATATATTAATAGAATCTATTACTACCGAAGTAAATCAATTCAATAATTTGATTGGTAGTTTTATTTATCAATGGAATACATATTATATTACAATTAACTATAACAAGTGCATCTTAATCACATATAATAGTGTATGGTCAATTATATACACTAACAAGCCTAACTAAGATGTAATCAAAGGTTATAACTCAAAATTGTATGAGTGTAGCTTGTGGATCCACTTCTTGATCACTAAAACGATAGATATTGGGTATTCGGATGGTCACATTGTCTCTTATTGAAAATACAAAAGAGATCACCAAGTAAATGCATGTAATAGATGCAAGATGCATCACACCAAATACCCTCGATAATGTTGAGTGCTTGGAGAGATGAAAATATCTCTATGAGTGGAGCCCATAAATATACTTATTTGATAAATGAATAATGATATTATCTCGGGATACTACTTATTTAGACTATCCTAAGTTAAAACTACATAAAATCCTCTAAGTGAATAACATAAAAATAAGTGTCCAAAATCATTAAATATATTGAGAATTAAAGTGAATTTGATATTTGTTTAGACACTCACATTTAGTAACTTACCCTTGTGCAATGACAAGTTTGATTATTCTCCCTTACTCAAACAAATTCTCACATTTAGAAACCAGTCATTTCATCTCTCTAGCTCTCTCATAACTTGGTTATCATTACACTATGTTCTCGCCATCAATAATCAAAATATTATCTAATAAAAGTAGTACACAACACATGTTTTTCATGTTCAATTTTTCTATTTTTTTCTCTTCTCCTCTGTCTAAAAATGTATAATTGGGTATAGATATGGGTTATGGTCTTGGTGACTTGTGCAAATCCTAACTCTTTAAGTTTACATAATCTGTTTTTAATTTGAATATATTATTTAGGTTGTTTCATCTTCCTAGGGTTATATTTATTAGAATGTTTCACATAAAGAAGGTTATATAATCAGTTCAGTGTCACTTTAAAACTCACTTTGAACTCTTACAAGCTAATATTACCAATATCATTCTAAAAGCACTCACCGGGTTCCTAATCTTACCCAAATTGGTTGCACATTATTTAAAGCATTCCCTACAACAGGCCTAATGCACTCAACTATGCCCAATATTTTATCTTCCTCCATTTCCAAGAATGCAAATGTCGTAGATCCATATCTTTGCAAGAACAAGATCACTACAAGAATCATTCAAGGATTTCAAGAAAACAAAAGGTTTAGGTCATGTAGTAGACACACAAAGACAACATACCACTATCAAGATGATTACATACTATAACATATATTTATCCCAATATCTTGGTGTCAACATACATGAGGGAACCATAGAAGGTTATTTAGCTATTCACACTTATAGACACACCTAATAGAAGTACACGAGGCTTAATCATGTGATGAGGGCATATAGTTCACAAATTCAATTGGATCAATACTTAGGAATCTAACCACTAATGGTAGTCCATCCTAGACACAAACACATGTTATCTCCTTTTGGTGTGCTAATGATATGAGGAAGGGATCTTAAAGGTTTCTAGGATTTACAATTTTTGCAAGTGATTTTTGGTGAGAAAATTTGTCGATATGGAAAATTAGATGTCTTTACCAATGTTCACGAGGCTACGCCCCTTTGCATTGAATGATATGACTCCCATTATTGAATGTAACTAATCCTAATCTTATCTAAATGTTATTGGTAGTCAAATTTGTTAGGGATCACACAGAACATTCCACCTGAATCTATGGAAAAGAGCATGTACGGGGTACAAGGGAGGAAATTACAGCGATGAGGGGAAGGAGGGAAAGTAGGAAAGGAAGATTACTGCCATGAGTAGATTATAGATCTCACACCCAATAACTGGAGTAGTTCAACATTCAATATAGAGGAAAGCAAAATGAAGTTATCTACTAAGATCAACAACCCGAGATACCAAGTTCTCATATTCATCTATCGAAGATATAAATCTCTTGCATCACTATACTTGAAAAGTGCATGAAAGAGGGAAGTGGAATAAAAGTAAGATGCTTATAAAAAAACTAGTCTTATTACGTCAACGATGAGAGGAAACCATACATACAAAGATACACACATTCCTACATCTTAGAAATAAAAACTCTATTCCTTGATTGACATTTACACAAGTTATACAAAGTGAAGGAAAAGAAGAAAGCATGTAGAAGAAATGTAACTTTATTTCATGTATATGGATGACACAAAGTCCAACAACATATTACAATCCACTATTACTACAAAGTACATAATTTTTAGAATGTAATTTTTGTATGTGGTTTTAAAGATCTCTTGAAATGGAGAAGCCATCCCAATTTATAGCAATGTGGATTGACTCTTCACCTACCCCCCAAATGACTCTTCGTTGTATCATTCAACTCGTGACTTTTCACCTTCCTATGAAGTGAGAAATAAGCTCCCTTTTTATAAATTAAAGGTACTTTTACAATGTTACTTTATGAATTCACCTAAGTGAATGAGACAAAATACAATGATTGTGCAATGAAGAATTAGAAAGAAAGGGATGAGAAAGGAAAAGGAGAGAAAAATAATGAGGAGGAGGAAAAAGGAATGAAAAACTGCTACATCTGATGAAGAAACCTCCTGCTAAGATGAACCTTACTAAATCATGGCTCTTGATGGTGGATCTATGGGGCGGGTTCCTTTTCCCTAAATTCCTTGATGAATTGATCCATTGAAATTTTCATCTTGTCTTCCCATGGAATGAAAATGCAGCTCAACACTTTATCCCATGTCTTAGGGACACCATTGATCCTTTTACATTGATGAATCCATTCTTCGTGATCCATTGCAATTGCAGCAATGCAACTCTTGATTCGGACAGGAATCTAAATTTTTTTTATTGAAGGAAAGAGAGTCACCTACCTCCTTCTTGACCATCTCTTGAAATGAAATGATGAGTTCCTATGATGATGAGTCCTTAGTGAATAGAGGGAACTCAAACCTTTGAACACAATGGTAGACTTCATTCAAGATTCCAGAGACCTGATACTTGTGGGAGTCCAATTCGGATATGGCATTTTTATCATTGCATACCATGCATCCAAGATGCGGATCCAAACTTGAGACAAGTCCTCGACAGTTGATACAAACACTCCCTTACTCATGAGGGCATGAGAGTCGAAAGAAATCATTTCAAATAGCCCCCATCATATTTAATCCATGTAAATATTCTTCGCAGTTGTAAAATCATATTTTACCTCTCTTAAAACCACCTAAAACCACTTAGAAACTAAAAAAAAATAAGACAAAAAAAAAAACAAATCCATAACCTTCCTAGCCTCCTCACCTCATCTTTCAACACCCTTTATTCATATACCCACATTGAACCAAAAATCCATTATTACAAGTGGTTTTAACCACTCTTGTAGTTGTTTCCTCGTAAAAGCCAGATTGTTGAAGATTCAATGAATCACACTGTGATTATAAAAAAAAAATTTGATCTCTCTTAGGGATCTTAAACCTCAAATCTCAGGCATCCTTATCACTCTTACACTTCATTTTTGATAGTATAGCATTGAGGACATCATCAAGCATTACCATACATCAACATTAATCATTTTCAAGCATCTTGGAGATCATTATCATCACTCGGAGTGAAAGAAACATTACCAAGACCACTCATCTACTCGAGATAACTCTCATGGAATATTTGAGGCATCATTTAGCTCCAAATTCACTCAAAGGTATTCTTTTATTTCTATTAATCCTTCTTCAATCATATTAAAATCTTAAATCGATCCGAAACATCATTTTTGAGCTTCAAACTCTCATTTTTATAAAAACTATCAAAAATCACTCGAAATCATTAACGATTCACCCTAACCACTAGTGATTGGACCTAATCATCGAGTGATTCATGTAAAAATTATCATTTTACCAGTTTATCATCCTCTTATCATTTTATATCAAATCTATTTGTATTTAACATGTTGTTTCCAAGCATGGCTCTCTGTTAGATGACAGTTCCTAGTCTTTATCATCAAGTTACATACATTTATGATCTCCCTATAGTTCAACACCCTTTATTTTAGGAGAAATAAAACATCTTACATGAGCTTACACTTTACACAATCCAATTCGGTGTTGACTAAGAGGATATCAAAGATCATTTTGAATTTTTACAAGAGATCAAATGAGAGACTACATATTATTGAGTACGACTACTTCGAGTCTATCTTGATTACATCATCCCTCACATGGGCCACCCACAAAGAATTTCAGGACCTTCCCTTCAACCTTGAGTTTTAGATCTCTACATCCATTATCTATCTATTGTTACCTATCTTATATCTTCATCTTTATCAATTCACGTAATTGTTATAAAACAAGTTGACATCCTCCAAGGAAGTACCTTTGGATTCCTGGGATTGGCCTTTATTGAGAAATCGTCTACCAATTTATCTAATCCCTCTTGTTTAGTGTCTTTGAGCGCAGTGCTTTGTAGGACGAGATCACTTGTACATTCATCTAGATTTGATCAATTTGAATCAAACATTAGCTTCAACATCCATATCCGCGGGTATCGGTAAACCCTACCATCTTCTGAGGTCGGTTTTATTTTTATTATTTCACTTCATTAATTTAAATTTGGAAAGTAAAAACATCTTTGAATATTCTAGCATGCCCGGTGAGACCTTTGACCTTTTCTTCATTTTAATTCTATTAAATAGCCAATTTTTGGCTTTTTCTCTATAATCTTTAGCGATCCGGTTAAATCGCCAACGATTGGAAGTGAATCCTCAACAATTATATCAATCATCGATGATCTCTGTGACTGCTTCTAATTACTCAATCATTTAGATCCTAACATCATTTTATTTTGTTATTTTTCCTTTTCCTAACCCTTATTGCGGGTTTTACTGCTTTGGTGAATTTTTCTTGCTGTGTTTTTTCTTTGCTAAAAAAAATCAAAAATTTAAAGGAAGCATTTCTTGGGTGAGTCCTCGTCTCTTCTTTTCATTTTCAAAAGCATTGCAATATTTTTTTTTCCTCATTGAAATCAACCGTTATTTTGGGCTTAAAATGAACCTTGCATCCTGATTAATCACATAGATTAATTTAAAGTGATTAACTTCTTGCATTCACTTAATATCCCTCACACATAGCTAAACCTGGATCAAAAATAATTTTTTCATCAAATGATTCTTTGCAGGTGATAACTATTGGGATTTCATCACCCAATAGGAAACCGACTCAGTGTTATGGCCAAGTATAAACAACTAGTTTTTGGTATATTCACTAATCACCCAAATCCCTTATCATTGCGGGACCGTAAAGTGAGGGGGAAGGCCCCAATAGCGAGACCCCATATCGACACCAACACAAATTTGGGCCTCACGTACCTTCGGGTATATCAAGGAATCCATCCTTAAACATTCCTGAAACCATCCATAGATAGCCATTTCCTAGGACCTTATCAACCATTTTACACATTTCACTTTTCCTATAAATTAATCAAGATAATTAAAAATATTTCTATCTTATTTGCTTGCTACTTATAATCAACCAATCTAGATTTCTTTTCATTTTATTAGTTGATTTTTTTGTCATTATGGTGCTTACAAGACAAAAATATTGTATCCAAACATCAAAAACACGATAGAATACATTTAACGTTCTATTGACAACATCAAACACGACTTGAGGATGCCTCACATTTATTAGAAATACGACGATATGCCTAATCACCTTGATAAAACAATCAAGAACAACATTCTTCTAGTGGCCAATCCGCTTCATCGATATACTGAACCTTTCAAGTACATGTTTCTTTGATAACAAAGACCCTATCTTTTCAAAAATGTTGGATTCAAACCTCATTTCTCTTAATGCATACCTTGCATCTAGGGGTGTTCATCTTCAATCATAATTACTTGAACCGTAGCCTTATGTTCCCGATCCTTCTTGTGGATTTTCTCATCTCATTGAGCCAAATCACGAGCCAATTATGCAACATTATATTTATATCCCCTTAGCGATTGAGAAACATCCAACATTGTGTCTTCAATCCCTATTTTTGATCTTAACGTGATCTCCTCACAAGAAACGTCTACCCAAAAACAAACATCCTCATAATAACTCTCGACTAGTTCCACACCCCTTTAAAAAAACATTTCCTCATCCATGTAAACCCCTCCAACCTCTTCATCCATCCAAACACCTCCCATGAGTTATACCTCCATTCCTACTAGGATATCCCATCCTTTATATTCTCGAGAAAATCACTACACCTCTTCAAAACATTATTATGTCTATCCCCACATCCACACCTTTAATTAATACCAGTCTTATTCTAGTACCCATCCCATTTCAAAACAATATTCAACCCCTCTTATCTCGCAAAGTATAAGCCTCACCACAACAACAGCGCTTATCTCTTCCAAATCCATACCACAACAATATCAACCTTTTATCTTCACTTATATCCCTTTCCAACAGCCATATCGGTATTCACATCCCATATCCACACATATATTCCCTTCCAACACATACCCCACAATACAACCTCATCTAAACACATCCATGCCTATCCAGTATCAATACATCCAACCTTCACAACTCCTAGTATCTCAACCTACTTACAAAATCCCTATCGGTATTCCTCGGAAAAACAACCCTCAACAATATCAACCATATCCACAACCTAATCAATTCTCATTTAATCAACCTAGATCATCCTCATCCACTCCACAAGAACCATCACAAATGTACCCTATACGAGGCATTGATAAATAAGATATCTAGTCTTGAAGCCACTTCCATGGGCCCTAAAAATACACTCTCATATGAACAAATATGTAATGATCCTATTCATCCATATGTACCTTAAAAATATTACCCTCCTCACTCGGAGATTTCGAAATTTTTCAAATTCTATTGTAGAAAGAAGACCCCCAACAACATATCCAATCTTTTCATTATTCCCTGCTATCTTATAGCCCACAACCAAGACTTGATTCTTAGGACATTTCCTATGTCTCTATCAAGTCATGCCTTGGAATAGTACAACAACATCCCACATTACTCACTTTTCTCATTTACATAGTGGTGATAGGTAATCACAACACCCTTAATTGTTTGCAACTAGATAGATTGAAACTGTAATTTTGATCTCATAACATGGATATTTTCCCAAAGTTTGGGAATTTACAATCAAGAAATCTCTTCAGAGAAAGGTTGTCATTCTATTCCTATATCTATCACCACTCACCAATTTTCTAAAAACTAATCGAATCCTTTCCTTTTCAAGATAACAATGTTTAAGATAGATTCTGTTTACCAAAATCGAAAGCTCTTCTCCATAGTTGGAAGGCATTTCTATTCTTACATCCAGTGATCATGTAGGGGCCACTCCAAATGACATCAAACTTGGAATGATGTCCTGGTTTTCCTAATCGACATCCCACTTTAGAAATAAGTCCCCTTCCTAGAAATTCCTTGCTCTTGCTTTCTTATCAAATGACCTCTTGATTAAGGCCTAATTTATTTCCATGATTTGCATTGCACGTTCTCTAATTTCTTCTAATTCCATCATTTTCACATATCTAGATTCTGTTATCCCGTAAAATTGACAAGGGCAATTTTACCGATAACCATACCGAAAATTTTGTTTCGATCCCTCGTTAGGGATCCCTGCGATTCGGAACGTTGCAAAATCCCTTTCCGGGAAATCTGGTTTTCCGGACTTAGTCTTTTTGGTCTTTTTTGGCTGGGCGCATGGAATTACTATGTAACACCAACTTTTGGTGCGCCCCCTTTAAAGCCTTTGGCGCATATTTTCCTGTGTCAACACACTTTTCGGTGCGCCTTGTATGTTGAGTCTTCTCTGCGTGCGCCAAGGCGCATGCGCCTTCATGTTAGCACAACTAATCTTACACCACTTTTCGGTGCGCCAAAGTGCGCACATAATCGCATGTCAACACAACTTTTGTGCGCCAAAGGCGCGCTTAGTTTCATGCTGGCAAATGCATTCATGTGCCAAAGGGCGCATACTTTCCTATGTCGACAGTATTTTTCATGCGCCCTTTTTAAATTTGGTGGCGCATTTATGACTAGCTCACCTATATATATGTTTTTACGCGCCCACAAATGTCATTTTCACCAGACACGAGCACGTGATTTCTTTTCTCTAGCTTGTCAGCCCCTGCCCTGTCGTTTTCAGCGCATTGTGGACCCGTTTGCCAGATTCTCACTATTTATCCGGGTAAGTGTTCTTGTCTCTTCCATGTGATTTGCTTTCTGGTTCTTTGTGCTTGCTGGTTTGGTTTTTGAAATGCATGTGTTGAGCTAGCCCTCCCCCCGTGCTGTCTTTCCTTATTTTCCTCCCCCTCTTTCCAGATCTACTGGTAGGGGATGTTATCCTGAAAAAATGGTTTGTAACCCTTTTTGTTTAAACCATTTCATTGCCTAAGTATCCTTTCAAAAAAAGGAGAAAGAGAATCTGAACCATGTGTAGACCCCTCTGAGGGTGATCAAGTTCACTGTTTTCCTTCGGCGCACATGTCACCCCTGCAACATGACTAGGATCCGCGCTAATGGCGCACCCATCTTGCCTGCTACATCATAAAATTCTGCGCCCCCAAGGCGCACCTCCTTGATATGCTGTAAGCACTAATCTTGCGCCCTCTATGGCGCACCAAACTTCTTTGTTGCATCACGTAAATCTGCGCCCCTTTGGCGCACCCAACATTTGTGCAACATCAGCTTTATTCGTGCTAAATACAAGGCTTTGAAGGCACAGGCACATCCCTCCTTACAGTAACATTCGTGTTGTGCAAACCCTCCATGTGCCGCGCCATGTTCCCTTGGCGCACGAAAATTTTCTGTTACACAAACCATACATGCGCCAAAGGGTGCACCAAATCCCAATGTAACATGAAAAAGCCATGCGCCTTTGACGCATCCTGTCTTTGTGCAACACGATGTTTTAATGTGCCCTTTTGCAAAATGCACCCTGCAGCTTTCATGCGCCATGCGCCTTTGGTGCCAGTTTAACCCTTGCAACACCCTTTCCCCATGCGCCTTACCTATTTAGCCCTGTAAGCTGCTGTTTTCATGCGCCATGCGCCCTGAACCTCCAAATAACTAACTCTTTCTTCTGTTAACACTTCAATGGAAGATCAAATGGCTAATACAACCTTTTCGGATTGGGTCTCGCTTCTTCTTCATGCAGATCAGCAACTGAGTTCGAAAGAACATATGTCTACATCCAGCAAGAGACCTACCAAATCCAAAGGAAAGGCCAAACTTACAGAAGAAGAGATGAAATATAAATATCAGAGGGTCAGAATGCCCGAGTCCCAGGCCGAGTGTAGCATGGACGTCAGAGACTCAGAATTGGGACATATTGATATGGAGGAATTCTGGGCTAGAACTCAGAAAGTCACAAGGAGTCCATGGATGGACAAACTGATAGCAAAGTGCCCCGCCCTTCATTGGCGGAATCCGTCGGCCGCCCAACAATGAATTCTTGATGGTGATTGCCCAATGTTACAACAAAGACACAAGGTGTGTCGTAAACAGCAAGGGCGAGGTAGTCATTAACCTCACTGCCCGTCACTTTGAAGGAATACTCGGCATACCTCACCACCGGCACTTTGTGGCCGTCAGTCAAGTAGATTGCATTAAGGCATGGGATGACAATGCAGATCAGTGTATGCAACTAATGAATGAGGTTTACTTGAAAAACAAAAAGGTAGTAACCCGGTGGCCCCAAATCATCCACCGCAGTGACTTCTCAGAGGAGCTCAGTGACACCATTACGTTCCTGAGCAGGGTCTTCGGGCTTTCTGACGCCCATTATTTCCATAAATGGATGCTGCGGTACTTAGAGACCATGAACAAGAATATGCCTGATCAGCGCTTTTGCTGGGGAGAGATTATAAGCAGTACAATCTCTGAGCAGCTACAACAATTTAGCACAACAGGGGCATTCCATATGAACTCCTACGTGGTCTACGCGCAGAAGCATCGGAGAGGGACTATCCGGGCCCGACGAGGAGCGGAGTTTGGCCTCGTGTCAAGATATACGAGTACTACCCGGAATTGAGGCTGGAGAATAGCATCTCCCAATTCACAAAAATTAACGATGTGTTTTTCTATCACATCATCTACCTATTGAGGCCGAATATGACTTATGGTCACACGACCAAAAGCATAGTAGCAGCCACTGAGAAATGGGGGGCCTTGTTCACCCAGTTTCCCACATTCACCTATCTAAGGGCTGCCAACTTTTTAGGAGAGCCAACCAGGCTACCAAGGTATGCTGGACCTAAACTGATTCTGCTGGAGCTGTCAAGGCAGCTGATCACATACCACGAGAAATGCCTGAAAAGAAAGAAGGGTGGAACTCCTTTCCCCCTCACAGTGGGCCGATATACATGCTCTACCCACCACAAGGCGAAGGAAATGTTCGCAGAGCTGGAGTTACTCAATTTGAAACATGATTTCCCAGCCAGGCCTACCTTCGACCCAAGGAGCTGTCTGCCGAGGGCGAAACTTGATCCAATCCACGTCCCTCAGATTGAGGACATTTACATTGACATCATCCATGAGGTGGAGCTCAGGAGAAAGGATCATTCTCGCCTAGCCTTGGCAGAAATCATCCAATATGGGATAGCCATCGTCCCCAAAGGCTTCCAAACTACGGAAGATGAAGTAGACCAAGTATATATTAACACAGACGGGGACAATTGGGCTTTTCTCGGACATTGATAGAACTAAGGCACCTTAAACAATTGAGGAGAGGGTCAAGGAGACTTTGCGTAGGACAGAGCATTGGTGCCGGATGAACGGACTAATCTACCTCGGGGTTGATTTCACAACCTCCCCATTGGGTAACGCACCTCCACGATCCAAACAGCAGCCCAAAGGCAAGGGAAAAGGCATAGGAGGTGAATACATGGGGCCACTCGAAGAAGCTCTAGCAAGTCCTCCTTCCGCCACACCGTAACAAAGTCATAACTCAGCTCGCCAAAAGAAGTAGAAGAGGAAGTTCCAATAGGCCCATCCACTCAGGATGTCGGCATTGCCACAACAACCGAGGTTCCTTCCGTCCCTTCTTCCTCTCTTCCTTCCCCTCCTCGAGTGACTCAAGCGACCATCCCTTTGGTCGTGTCCTCTTCCCCTTCTTCTACTATTTCCCCGCCTCTTCGTCCATCTTCTCTTCCCTCGCTGATCTGTCCTCCTCCATTTCTTCCCTCATCTCCGAGCTCCCTTCCCTTCCTATGTCTTCCGCTGCTGCAATTTCCCTTCCTTCCGTGGGCATTTCTTCGGCTATTCTCTCAATGCCGCCGCCACGTGTCTCCACGTTTTTCCCTCTACTACTGCAGCTGCCCTCCTCTCAGCACGGTCCTTCTACCATAGGTCTAGCCTAGATCTCTCAAGCAGCTAAGTCAAAAAAGAGGAAAGTTCCCATCGCTCCGATGGACTTTTCCATGATCCCATCTAAGGGGGCGAAGAAGTAGAAGCCTGTCACGCGTGCTTCTCTCAAAGTGTTGTAGGAGAGAGAGTTATGGAAATCGCATACCCCAATCCCCTCAAAGAGAAAAAGGATCTGTCTCCGACAGATTTTACTATGACCCAAGTCACAATGGGGACATCTTCCGAAAGTCTTTAGGGGGAGGCTCTTTCTGCAGTTGACGCCCTCTGCAAAAAGCTTAAAGAGATAAAGGAAGAGAAAAGGCAACTTAAGGAGAAAAACAAATATCTGCTCCAAGCCTTATAGAAGATGGGTAGTGCACCTCCCACAACTGCCGCGAAACTTCTGAGCTTCTCAGCCAGGAGAAAATTAATGAGTATGCCAAGATCGGCGAGCAGGGTATGGCCGTTTCCGCTTGGAGGAGCCAAATCCTCAAAGACAGTGAAAAAGTGATCGCCGAGTTCTCCGACTTGTACCTGAACATCAGTAAGGTGAATAAAGAGCTCCAAGCGTTAGCAGGGCCCATATCAGAAGAGCTGGAACATGCTAGACTGCAGCACGAGACCTTCCAACAAATGTTCGACTGTTCAGTCAAAGATCTGGTCAAGTTCGGCATCTTCGGCCATCCAAGGGCCCTCAACAAAATCATGTCCACTCTGGACTACCGGGTGGATCAGCTAGAATTTATTCTAGAAAAGATTGACAAAGTCAAGGAAGAAGCCCTGGATGCGATGCACCAAATGGAACAGATTGTTCTTAATATGTCACCAGGGTTGCTTACTCCTTCCTTCACTTTAAGGAAAGCTGATGAAACCACCCGGATCTTCAAGGAGATCGCTTCTTAAGGAACGGGGCCAGAGGTCACATTTGACACAGAGTCTATCAACAACCTGCTGGCCTGTAGGGACTTCGTCGGGTTCCTCATTGAGGCGGAAAATGACTTTTCCAAACTCCCAGAGAAGCTCATAGATGAGCGGGAGACTTGTGAGGCGATAAGTGATAGGCACAAGGATCCTTCCCGGAGATCAACTAGGGCCAATAATCAACAAGTTCATGGAATACCGCTCTCGGTTCCATATCTCGTCACACTGGGAGCAACAAAAGCAGTCCACCCCCTTTCGCCGCAAGATGATGATGACGACGAATAGTTGCTTCTTCTTCTTCTTCTTCTTCTTATCTTTCTCTTCTTCGTCTTTCTCGGAAATATCGGAGTATGTTTATACAAATGATGACATCATCCATGTTGCATCATGTGATGATGTCATCCATCAAGTTGTAAAAAGTCAACATGACTTTTAGATATTTTGTAAATATCTCGTAAATAGCTATTGGCTCCTTTTTGCCTTCTTTTCTCTTCTTCTTCTATAAATACTCCAATACTTGTAGTATTGAAATGGATGAATATCTTTCAGATGAGAAATAGAAGTGAAGAAAAAAGACTTTGAGCTTTTTGTAACAGAAGAAAAATATTAATACAATATTTAGACTTTGTGCTGAATACATGTGTTATGTGCATTAGATCTTTCTTACGTTAGATCTGTGTGTTTATTCTGTTGGATCTGCTTCTGTTTTATTGTCATTTATTTATCATCAGTATTGCTTTGCTCGTTTATGCAAGTAGGTTTGGCTCTGTTTACTACCAATCCCAAAACATAAACCTTCTGACCTTTCTGCTTTGGAATTCATTTCTTTTCTTCCTTCGGACCTGCTCTTTCTTCATCCCCTCTTCCTTTCCTTTCTTTTCGCAGTCGGAAACACCCCTACTGGGATGAGATCCCAAACCCCCGAAGGCAGAATCTGTGAGACTTGCATAGATTCCTGTTGGTAGAATAGCAATAAACCGATTTCGCTTCTTTGACTCAAAGAGGGGCTATGCCCGCACATATCTATCCATAGATCTGCCCAAGCGACAGATTTTCAGACCAACAGTTTTTGGCGACTCCGCTGGGGAACGAACAGATCTGTCAGATCTATGATGGTGGTAGGATGAAAAAATAGAAAAAATAAGAAAATCGCTGCCTGTTTGCAAATCTTCACATTTTGTCAAAAATCTAAAATTTTGCAAAAGTGACTCAAATTGAAAAATTTTCTTCTGAGATCCATAGATCTAGCCTAGTTACCAATCTTTAGTTCGCTGAGTTTTTGTAAAAATCAGTATTTTGCCGTAGATCTGAGTTTTTGACTGTTTACCAAAAGTTTGAAATTCTTTGAAAAGACAAAACCAGATCCGAAAATCAGCTTGCTAATCTTCCCTACCATTTTATCCTCGTTATTAACCGCAATCGGTTTTCAAGAGGATAGTTTTTCATATTTAGAAAAGTGCATGCTTCTGGTTTTTATCAGAAAAGCCAGAAAATCAGCAAGTACATCCAAAAAGAAAGTTTGAATCCACGCTACGAAACTGCAGATCGAAAAGACACACTGGTAGGTGAACCCTTCATGCGTAGCAGGAGAGCTCGTGGAGAAACTGACTGCTTTTTGATCTGCTTCAAAGGCACAATTTCAGCGTAACACCGGTGTGTTTTTCAACACTAAGTTCAGCTGATCGGTCAGCTAGGAGTGTCTCACCTCCACGAAGAAAAATTCTTTCGCAGGGGGCATCCACATCCCTTTGTAGTGCCTTGCTACTCAGCGGAACTATACTTCCAGCTCGTGTTCTCTTTCCGGCTTTCAAATGGGGTGCCATGGGAAATATTTATGGGTCCTTTGGCTTTACCACATCCAGTTCATGCGCTCCCTCATGGAAACCGAAAGAATTTTCCCAAATTTGACGGGAGCGGAAATCAAAGCACGAGATTCCCACATATCTGCATTCATCATGTCATGTAGTATTTTGGATGTAACTCATGAAGATGTGTCGGTTCACCTTTTTCTGGAAACCCTACAAGGACCTGCAGCTGAATGGTTTCAACATTTACCAGCCGGATCTATTACCAGTTGGGCCACCTTGCGGGATGCTTTCGAAGACAGATACAAGCCTTCAGAGGATGCATTTGCATTATTATCACGGATCACTCACCTAAAGAAGGAGGCCAATGAGACCATGCGCGATTTTATCGCCCGGTTCAATGCACTAATCAACCGTGTCCCTGTTGCCATGCTTCCAACGCCGGAAAATCAGAAGTGTTTCTTCGTAAACGCTATGAGTTCGAAAGTTAGTTTCTTACTCCTTCAAGAGCGAGTAGCTACCTTAATTCTCACCCAAGCCGCTGCCATTCGAATAGAGGATAATTTGATAATATCTGGCGAATTGAAAAAGGAATCAGCCAAGCCTAAATCTTTGGGCCCTTCGCCCACTACTTCGTCTGATCCAGCCTTTCAAAAGATGGCAAATGACTTGCTTGCATTAAAGAAGCAGTTGGCCCAGGCCTCCCCAGTTCCTCATACCGGGATATTCCGTGGAGGAATTTCGTTCCTAACAATGTTTCACAAAGGCCGCGCTTACCTACACAGCTGCCGCGGTTGGCGCTTGAGGCTCCTCCGGTCAACGCTCTGGCCGAAATCGAAGAAGAAGAGCAGTATTATGAAGAACCTTTGTCTCAGGGTGAAGATGATCAAGATGTCGGTGAACCGACTGGTGACTCTACTATCGGGTATATGGAATTTGATGAGGAGGAATCTGATGAAGAAGAGGGTACCCAGGGATATGCAAGCGGACAGTCATACGTTGTTTTTACTCGCTCGCAAGGAAAAGAAGCGGAAGTTGCTGCCCATGTCCAGCAGGAGAAGGCCGTGTCAAACGCACCTCCGATCATTGCTAAAAGAGGTAATCCTCTTCCTACTCAACTCCCTGGAAAATCTTTTACAAGGAAATCCTTTCCCCCTATCTCTCCTCCAAATCAATCCTCTCACGTTCCTACCAAGGCTAGTAATCCTATTCCATCATCGCGAAGTGAGGGACTCATTCCTTCACCAACGCAACCCTTGGCCGCATTTGATATCATAGATCATGCAAAAAAGACCAAGATCCAAATGTCTGAAGCTGAGTATCTTCAGTCAAATCCCGAACAACTTGTAAGATTGACCAAGTATATTCAAAGTCAAGCTGTTGTATCTAAGCAGGTTTCCCCAAAAGGAATCCTTTCCACTCCCCCTGAATCCCACATAAATGTTGCTTCAACATCGGCATCAGGCAAGATAGAGCCTTTCTATCTCTCCCTCCTAATCAATGGTCACAAGTTGAGTAACTGCATAATTGATTCCGGGCTTCTGATAACGTCATGCCGGCAAAGGTCACCCATGCTCTGGGCCTCACTCTTACCAAGCCTTTTGGTAGATGTTATTCCTTGGAAACCAAGCAGGTTCCGTTGGTTGGCCAAATCAAAGATGCGTAATTTGCATTTGCGGCATTCCCAGATAAGAGAGTAAAGATGACAGTCCTCGTTGCTGACATTCCGGCAGCCTATGGAATTTTGCTGGGAAGAAGTTTTTGTAGCGAAGTTGGTGGAGAAATTCATATGGACTGGTCTAAAGCTAGAATTCCCGTCAAAGGTGTAATGCAGACTTTGGAGCCGGAATCACAAAAGAAGTACTTGGTTACTAGCTCTGAGGACCCCAAAGCTCAAATCCTTTTTGAATCATCAGGGATGGGGAACTATTTCTTGTCTACCGAGTCCGATAAAATGGTTGTTCTCATTCAAGAAGGAGATCTTAATAAGATCTGGACCTTGCAGTTCGATGGCAGCTGTGCAACTAGCGGATGTGGCACCGGAGCCGTGCTAATATCTCCCGAAGAAGAAGTCATTCCTCTCTCTTTCAAGTTGCAGTTCTTTAACACAAATAATACTGCTGAGTATGAATCTTTGTTACTTGGCATGCAAGCCGCAAGGGAAAGAGGGATTAAGAATCTAAAAGTACAAGGTGATGCAGAGTTGGTTGTAAACCAAGTCAAAAGGATTTACCAAGTGAAGAATGAAAGGCTCAGGCATTACCGTAATGCGGTGTGGGACAACATCGAGGAATTCGATGCTTTTTCAATAGAATCCATTCCAAGGGCTCAGAATGACATGGCCGATTCATTGGCCATTTCAGCGTCCCTCATGCTCCCACACCCAGGTTTGAGAACAAACAAATACACCATTGAGGTGGTTTTCCGCCCGAGCGTGCCAGATAATTCTCAGCATTGGCAGGTGTTCAACGATGATAATCAACTCATTGCCTTTCTAGAGAAGGTGGAAAATTTTAAAGAATTGCACTTTGAAGGATCTACTTCCACTTGCCGTGAATCAGTCACCAATCAAGGCGATGAATCCGAAGGGAACGACGGCATATGTCAGCTTAAAGGAAATAAAATTCCAAAGGGCCTGGTTTCTCTGGAGTGGTTGTTCGACAGGCATGACCGTTTTGTGAAAAAGAAGAGGCGAGATGACCCTAACTCATCCCCAGAAACCGAACCGGTCAATATAGGTTCGATAGAGCACCCGCAATTTGTGAACATTGGAAAATGTTGCATGCCTGAGGAGAAACGGAAATTTGTCAAGTTGCTGAAAAAATATATGGACGTGTTGGCATGGTCCTATGCCGATCTAAAGTCTTTTAAACCAAAGGACGTCTAGCATGACATCCCGTTGAAAGAAGATGTCAAAGCCTTCCACCAAAAGCAGAGGCACTATAATCCTAAGATCTCGGGTACTATCCAGGCTGAAATTCAGAAAATGCTGGATGCGAGAATCATCTTTCCTATCCACCACAGTACTTGGGTGGCAAATATTGTGCCAGTACGCAAGAAGAACGGCGAGATATGCATATGCATAGACTTTCGCAATTTGAATCAGGCTTCCTTGAAAGACAACTACCCCCTTCCGATAATGGATCAAGTTCTGCAAGCAGTAACTGGATCAGAGATGCTGTCCATGCTTGATGGTTTTTCAGGCTATAATCAGATTGAAGTTTCACCTGAAGATCAATTTAAAACAGCATTCACTACTCCCTGGGGTACATTTGCCTATAGCAGGATGCCTTTTGGCCTAACTAATGCTGGCGCCACTTTTCAGCGGGCCATGGATTTCACATTCAAAGGTATGATGGGGAAGGTCATTGTGGTTTATCTAGATGACTTAACCGTGTTCTCTAAACAACGAAATGATCATTGTGATCATTTGGAGCAAGTATTGGCCAAGTGCCGAGAACATGGGATTTCCCTAAACCCAAAAAAGTCTATTTTGGAGTCACGGAAGGAAAGTTGCTAGGGCATGTGGTTAGCAAAGAAGGAACAAAGATAGATACCGAAAGAGTTAAGGCTATTCAAAGCCTTACTCTGCCTACGAGCAAGACTGGTGTTCATTCTTTCTTCAGAAAGGTGAACTTTCTCAGGCGTTTTGTTCTGACTTTCTTTGAGAAGACTCATCACATATTGAACATGATGAAGGGGTCACCAACTTTCCGGTGGAGCAAAGAGGGGAAAAGGTCATTTGAAGAAATAAAAGCTTCCGTTGCTCATGCACCAGTCCTGGTATGTCCCGATTTCTCTAAGGACTTCATCATGTATAGTTACGCATCTGAGCATACTGTGTCCACAATCTTGATGCAAAAGAACTCGGAGGATGTCGAATCTCCAATTGCGTTCATGAGTTCTCCTCTCAAGCCTCACGAACTAAAAATGACTCAATTGGAAAAGCATGCCTTCGCCGTTGTCAAAGCAGTGAAAAATTTCAGGTATTACATTCTAAACTCGCATACGGTGGTGCTGGTCCCTAACATGGTGGTGAAATCAATTCTAACTTAGCGGGAGTTAGGAAGCTTGAGAAATTGGATCACAAAGGTCCGGAGTATGACTGGATATTAAACCAACCAAGTGGTAAGGGAAAAGGGCACGTGTCGCCTTATGGCTGAAAACAAAGATTCGTGAAAACCCCGATGAAAGGGGTGACTACTACATCGACGGCACGTGGACCGGCTGGAAAACTCGATTCGTTGCCTCTAGTCCTATTTGTTATAACTAGTGATGAATGGTATTCCAATATCACTTTCTTCCTCACCTACGGCGAATTCCCAATGCACCTAACTGCAAAGGAAAAGCACACTATAAAGCTCAGAGTAGCTAAATATGTCATCTGGGATGACGGTTTATATAAACGTGGGATAGATGGCATCTTTTTGCGATGTGTTGACAAACCCCAGCAGGTAAAACTACTAGAAAGTTTTCACAATTCAGCCTGTGGGGGGCATTTCTCTTCCTCCGTGACTGCACACAAGATCATTCGAGCCATGTACTATTGGCCGATGCTCTTTCAGGATACAGCCACCTGGGTGGCAAAGTGTGAACCTTGCCAGCAATTCGTCGGCAAGCCCAAGTTGGCTGCTTTTCCCCTTAGGCCTGTCATTATCAATGAACCATTCAGGCAATGGGGAATTGATTTTATTGGTGCACTCAATCCTCAATCGAGTGCCGGACATAGCTATGTCCTTACAGCAACGGATTACTTCACCAAGTGGGTAGAAGCCATACCTGTCAAGCATGCCACTTCTGAGATTGTTTGCAATTTCATTAAAGAAAATATCATTGTCAGGTTTGGCGTTCCAAACAAAATTGTTGCTGATAATGCTTCTAACTTCTCCTCACAGAAGTTATTGGCTTTTGCTATGAATATGGGATAACTTTGGCTCACGCCTCAGATTATTACCCTCAGGGAAATGGTCAAAGGGCGAATCCAAGAACAAGAACTTGGTGATCATACGAAGTTAGTGGATGAGAATTAGCGAATGTGGCACAAGTCTTTGTACGACGCTTTGTGGGCCGATCGTATTACTCCCAAGAGATCTCTCGGCATGTCACCTTTTCAAGTGTTATATGGCACTGATGCCGAGCTTCCCATTTCTGCGGAACTTCCTGCTCTGCGTTTGGCATGAGCTATCGAAGATGAAACTTTCCAAAATTCTCTTGAAAAGAGAATCATGTATCTGACAGAGCTCGAAGAAAAGAGAGTAAGGGTGATCGACAGGATCACCGAACATCAGAATCAAGTCAAGAGATTATTCGATAAAAAAGCTAAGCAGAGGGATTTTCAAGTGGGAGATCTCGTCCTTTTGTGGGACAAGCGAAGAGAGCCAAAGGGCATGCACAGAAAGTTGGATTCCCTGTGGAGAGGGCCCTTCAAGATCAAGCAGCTCAATGGAGAGAATAGCTTCTATCTCTCATATCTGGATGGAACCAAGCTCCCGCTTCCTTATAGCGGGCAACATCTGAAAATTTTCAGGAAGTAGAGCTTGCTCTCTTCTTTGTACAGTTTTCTTTCGTTGTGTGTTTGTTTTCGTTGTGTGTTTGCTTTCGGTTTGTTGTGTGTTTCTTTTGCTCTCCCTCCGGTCGCCCTTGTTTTTGACTTTGTTACCCAATGGATAGGCACATGAGATCTGGGATTCTCTACCCCCGAGTTTTTCAAGAGTAGTCCCCGAAAGAGCCAGCTGTTATCCCGTAAAATTGACAAGGGCAATTTTACCGATAACCATACCAAAATTTTGTTTCGATCCCTCGTTAGGGATCCCTTGCGTTCGGAACGTTGTAAAATCCCTTTCCGAGAAATCTGGTTTTTCGGACTTAGTCTTTTTGGTCTTTTTTGGCTGGGCGCATGGAATTACTATGTAACACCAACTTTTGGTGCACCCCCTTTAAAGCCTTTGGCGCATATTTTCCTGTGTCAACACACCTTTCGGTGCGCCTTGTATGTTGAGTCTTCTCTGCATGTGCCAAGGCGCATGCGCCTTCATGTTAGCACAACTAATCTTGCGCCACTTTTCGGTGCACCAAAGGGCGCACATAATCGCGTGTCAATAGAACTTTTAGTGCGCCAAAGGCGCGTTTAGTTTTGGCAAATGCGTTCATGCACCAAAGGGCGCATACTTTCCTATGTCGACAGTATTTTTCATGCGCCCTTTATAAAGTTGGTGGCGCATTTATGACTAGCTCACCTATATATATATGTTTTTGCGCCACAAATGTCATTTTCACGCATACGAGCACGTGATTTCTTTTCTCTCGAGCTTGTCACCCCCTTGCCTGTCATTTTCAGGGCGTTGTGGACCCATTTGCGATTCTCACTATTTATCCGGGTAGGTGTTCTTGTCTCTTCCATGTGATTTGCTTTACGGTTCTTTGTGCTTGCTTTGGTTTGGTTTTGAAATGCATGTGTTGAGCTAGCCCTCCCCGTCTTTGTCTTTCCTTATTTTCCTCCCCCTCTTTCCAGATCGCTTGTAGGGGATTTTATCACGAAAAAATGGTTTGTAACCCTTTTTGTTTAAACCATTTCATTGCACTAAGTATCCTTTCAAAAAAGGAGAAAGAGAATCGAACCATGTGTAGACCCCTCGAGGGTGATCAAGTTCACTGTTTTCCTTGGCGCATCTGTCACCCCTGCAACATGACTAAGATCCGCGCCAATGGCGCACCCATCTTGCCTGCTACATCATAAAATTCTCAGTGCCCCAAGGCGCACCTCCTCCATATGCTGCAAGCACTAATCTTGCGCCCTCATGGCGCACTCAAACTTCTTTGTTGCATCACGTAAATCTGCGCCCTTTGGCGCGCACCAAGATTTGTGCAACATCAGCTTTATTCGCGCTAAATACAAGGCTTTGAAGGCGCAGGCGCATCCCTCCTTACAGTAACATTCATGTTGTGCAAACCCTCCGTGCGCCATACCATGTTCCCTTTGTCTTTACGAAAAGTTTCTCATTACATAAACCATACATGCGCCAAAGGCGCACACAAATCCCAATGTAACATGAAAAAGCCATGCGCCTGGCGCATCATCCTCTGCAACACGATGTTTTTATGCGCCCTTTTGCAAAATGCACCTGTAACTTTTTTCATGCGCCATGCGCCTTTGGCGCCATTTAACCTCGCAACACCCTTTCCCCGTGCGCCTTACCTATTTAGCCCTGTAAGCTGCTATTTTCATATGCTATGCACCACGAACCTCCGGATAACTAACTCTTTCTTCGTTAATACTTCAATGGAAGATCAAATGGCTAATACAACCTTTTCGGATTGGGTCTCACTTCTTCTTCATGTAGATCAGCAACTGAGTTCGAAAGAACATATGTCTACATCCAGCAAGAGACCTACCAAATCCAAAGGAAAGGCCAAACTTACAGAAGAAGAGATGAAATATAAATATCAGAGGGTCAGAATGCCCGAGTCCCAGGCCGAGTGTAGCATGGACGTCAGAGACTCAGAATTGGGACATATTGATATGGAGGAATTCTGGGCTAGAACTCAGAAAGTCACAAGGAGTCCATGGATGGACAAAGCGATAAAGCAAGTGCCTGCACTTCGCCGACGGAATCCCAGTCAGCGCCGTCAACAATGAATTCTTGATGGTGATTTCCCAATGTTACAACAAAGACACAAGGTGTGTCATAAACAATGCAAGGGCGAGGTAGTTATTAACCTCACCGCCCACCGCTAAATAATACTCTAAGCATACCTCACCACCGGCACTTTGTGGCCGTCAGTCAAGCAGATTGCATTAAGGCATGGGATGACAATGCAGATCAGTGTATGTAACTAATGAATGAGGTTTACTTGAAAAACAAAAAGGTAGTAACCCGGTGGCCCCAAATCATCCACCGCAGCGACTTCTCAGAGGAGCTCAGTGACACCATTACGTTCCTGAGCAGGGTCTTCGGGCTTTCTGACACCCATTATTTCCATAAATGGATGTTGCGGTACTTAGAGACCATGAACAAGAATATGCCTGATCAGCGCTTTTGCTGGGGAGAGATTATAAGCAGCACAATCTCTGAGCAGCTACAACAATTTAGCACAACAGGGGCATTTCATATGAACTCCTACGTGGTCCATGCTGCAAAGATCGGAGAGGGACTATCCAGGCCTGACGAGGAGCGGTGTTTGGCCTCAGGTCAAGATATACGAGTACTACCGGAATTGAGGATGGAGAATAGCATCTCCTAATTCACAAAAATTAACGATGTGTTTTTCTATCACATCATCTGCCTATTGAGGCCGAATATGACTTATGGTCGCACGACCAAAAGCATAGTAGCAGCCACTGAGAAATGGGGGGCCTTGTTCACCCAGTTTCCCACATTCACCTATCTAAGGGCTGCCAACTTTTTAGGAGAGCCAACCAGGCTACCAAGGTATGCTTTGGACCTAAACCGGATTCTCGCTTTGGAGTGCCAAGGTAGCTGATCACATACCACGAGAAATGCCTGAAAAGAAGAAGGGTGGAACTCCTTTCCCCCTCACAGTGGGCCGATATACATGCTCTACCCACCACAAGGCGAAGGAAATGTTCGCAGAGTGGAGTTACTCAATTTGAAACATAATTTCCCGGCCAGCCTACCTTCGACCCAAGGAGCTGTCACCGAGAGCGAAACTTGATCCAATCCACGTCCCTCAGATTGAGGACATTTACATTGGACGTCATCCATGAGGTGGAGCTCGGGAGAAAGGATCATTCTCCCTAGCCTCGCGAAATCATCCAATATGGGATAGCCATCATCCCCAAAGGCTTCCAAACTACGGAAGATGAAGTAGACCAAGTATATACTAACACAGACGGGGACAATTGGGCTTTTCCGGACATTGATAGAACTAAGGCACCTCAAACAATTGAGGAGAGGGTCAAGGAGACTTTGCGTAGGACAGAGCATTGGTGCCGGATGAACGGACTAATCTACCTCGGGGTTGATTTCACAACCTCCCCATTGGGTAACGCACCTCCACGATCCAAACAGCAGCCCAAAGGCAAGGGAAAAGGCGTAGAAGGTGAATCCAGCGCCACTCTGGAAGAAGCTCCAGCAAGTCCTCCTTCCGCCACACTAGAACAGTCATAACTCGGCTCCGCGGAAAAAAAAGAAGCAGAAGAGGAAGTTCCAATAGGCCCATCCACTCAGGATGTCGGCATTGCCACAACAACCGAGGTTCCTTCCATCCCTTCTTCCTCTCTTCCTTCCCCTCCTCGAGTGACTCAAGCGACCATCCCTTTGGTCGTGTCCTCTTCCCCTTCTTCTATTGTTTCCCCGCCTCTTCGTCCATCTTCTATTCCCTCGCTGATCTGTCCTCCTCCATTTCTTCCCTCATCTTCGAGCTCCCTTCCCTTCCTATGTCTTCCGCAGCTGAAGTTTCCCTTCCTTCCGTGGGCATTTCTTCGGCTATTCTCTCAATGCCGCCACCACGTGTCTCCATGTTTTTCCCCTCTACTACTGCAGCTGCCCCCTCCTCTGTTACCTGTCCTTCTACCATAGGTCCAGCCTGGATCTCTCAGTAGCTAAGTTAGCAAAAGAGGAAAGTTCCCATCACTCCGATGGACTTTTCGTGATCCCATCTAAGGGGGCGAAGAAGTAGAATCCTGTCACGCACTTCTCTCAAAGTGCTGTAGGAGAGAGAGTTATGGAAATCGCATACCCCAATCCCCTCAAAGAGAAAAAGGATCTGTCTCGACAGATTTTACTGTGACCCAAGTCACAATGGGGACATCTTGAAAGTCTTCAGGGGGAGGCTCTTTCTGCAGTTGATGCCCTCTGTAAAAAGCTTAAAGAGATAAAGGAAGAGAAAAGGCAACTGAAGGAGCAAAAAAATATCTGCTCCAAGCCTTATAGAAGATGGGTAGTGCGCCTCCCACAACTGCCGCCGAAACTTCTGAGCTTCTCGGCTGGAGAAAATTAATGAGTATGCCAAGATCGGCGAGTAGGGTATGGCCATTTCCGCTTGGAGGAGCCAAATCCTCAAAGACAAGTGAAAAAGTGATCACCGAGTTCTCCGACTTGTACCTGAACATCGTAAGGTGAATAAAGAGCTCCAAGCGTTAGCGGGGCCCATATCAGAAGAGCTGGAACATGCTAGACTGCAGCACGAGACCTTCCAACAAATGTTCGACTGTTCAGTCGAAGATCTGGTCAAGTTCGGCGTCTTCGGCCATCCAAGGGCCCTCAACAAAATCATGTCCACTCTGGACTACCGGGTGGATCAGCTAGAATTTATTCTAGAAAAGATTGACAAAGTCAAGGAAGAAGCCCTCGATGCGATGCACCAAATGGAACGGATTCTTCTTAATATGTCTCCAGGGTTGCTTACTCCTTCCTTCACTTTAAGGAAAGCTGATGAAACCACCCAGATCTTCAAGGAGATCGCTTCTCAAGGAACGGGGCCAGAGGTCACATTTGACACAGAGTCTATCAACAACCTGCTGGCCTGTAGGGACTTCGTCGGGTTCCTCATTGAGGCGGAAAAGGACTTTTCCAAACTCGTAGAGAAGCTCATAGATGAGCGGGAGACTTGTGAGGTGATAAGTGATAGGCACAAGGATCCTTCCCAGGATCAACTAGGGCCAATAATCAACAAGTTCATGGAATACCACTCTCAGTTCCATATCTCGTCACCTGAGGAGCAACAAAAGCAGTCCACCCCCTTTCGGCCGCAAGATGATGATGACGAATAATAGCTTGCTCCGCTTCTTCTTCTTCTTCTTCTTCTCTTTCTCTACTTCGTCTTTCTGGAAATATCTGGAGTATGTTGATACAAATGATGACATCATCCATGTTGCATCATGTGATGATGTCATCCATCAAGTTGTAAAAAGTCAACATGACTTTTAGATATTTTGTAAATAGTTGTTGGCTCCTTTTTGCCTTCTTTTCTCTTCTTCTTCTATAAATACTCCAATACTTGTAGTATTGAAAAGGATGAATATCTTTCGGATGAGAAATAGAAGTGAAGAAAAAGACTTTGAGCTTTTTTGTAATGTAACAAAAATATTAATACAATATTTAGACTTTGTCTTTGAATAAATGTGTTATGTGCATTAGATCTTTCTTATGTTAGATCTCGTGTGTTTATTCTGTTGGATCTGCTTCTATTTTATTGTCATTTATTTATCATCAGTATTGCTTTGCTCGTTTATGCAAGTAGGTTTGGCTCTGTTTACTACCAATCCCAAAACATAAACCTTCTGACCTTTCTGCTTTGGAATTCATTTCTTTTCTTCCTTTGGACCTGCTCTTTCTTCATCCCCTCTTCCTTTCCTTTCTTTTTGCAGTCGGAAACACCCCTACTGGGATGAGATCCCAAACCCCCGAAGGTAGAATTTGTGAGACTTGCATAGATTCCTGTTGGTAGAATAGCAATAAACTAGTTTCGCTTTGCTGACTCAAAGAGGGGCTATGCCCTGCACACTGTTGGCTCGTCTATCCATAGATCGCCCAAGTGATGATTTTTGGACCAACAATTCCATAGGCTCAAACTTAGAAAATTCTAGTTGTTTCATAAGTTCCAATCTTGGAAACTCAAGTGATATAGGTAACATTGCCTCTTTCCTATAGACTAGCTTATAGGGAGAGATACATGTTGACCTCTTTGGTGTTATCCTGTCAGCCCACAAGGCTGATTTGAGCTTGGTATGCCATGTTCTTTGATTTTCATCCAAATTCCTCCTGATGATCTTCAACAAGTTCTTGTTCGTGGAATCTTCTTGTCCATTACCCTGGGGGTAATAGTTAGAAGAGGTACTCAAATAGATTCCATTCCTAACAGCCCATTATGTGATCTTAGAACCTAGGAATGCCAATGCATTTTATGATATTATAGTGGTTGGCGCATTGAACCTTGTGACTATTCCTTCATAGAAGTCTAGTATACTAGACTCATTGGCTTCCTTGAGTGCTACCACCTTGGTCCACTTGGTGAAATAGTCCGTTGCCATCAAAATCCACTTGTGACCTTGGCTCAAATTTAGATTGATGACCCCAATGAATTCAATCCCCATTGCATGAAGGGATGATTAAGCGAAATCAAATGCAATGAAGTCTTTGCTAACTTTTATTTTCCTACGAAAAATACACACTTTTTACACTTCTTGATCCATGTGTGTAGTGATCCTTTGAACACTTTGGGCCAATATTATCCCACCTTCATTATCTTGATTATTGTTACCCATGGGGAAAAATGACCTCCGACCTCTCCATCATGAAACTCCTACAATATTCTTTCAGTTTGACTTGTTCCAATACACCTTAATAGGACACCATTTACATCTTTCCTTAATAGAACATCATCAACAAGAACATATGGAATGACTTGTAATCAGAAGTATATTCACTTGGATTTGCTCATTTCTAGGGGGCATAGGCATGTTTTCAAGAAGTGCATCATTTTCGAGTCCAACAAGGAATATGAAAATTATCATTTTCTTGTTCTTGATCATTTGTAGCACGACGAATAGTTTCTTGATCGTTACTGTTTCAACATTTTGACTTAAGGTTAGTTGTTCACATAATCCTTTTCCACATACCATCTTAGTGACTTTAATTTCAATGTCATATTACATGATATGAGTGATCCATCCTGCACGTTTCTCATTTAAATCCTTGTTCACAAGGAAGACCTTGACTCTTGCATGGGAAACTAGCAGTTGGATCTTGTTGTTTGAAACTAAGTGCTTGAACTTCTTTAGACTTCTGATTACTATGAGAACATGTTTCTTAATGGAAGAGTATCTAACTTCATACTCCTCTAAACATTGGATAAAGAAGGAAGCTGGTTGTTCGGACCCCTCTTTGTTTTACTACACTAGGATTGCATAAATCGTGCCCAAACCACCAAAGGCATAGATATTGAAGTCCTTAGAAAAGTCTAGATTGATGAGAGTGGGGCTTGAGATATAGCCTCTTTGATAGCTTCAAAACTTTCTTTACCTTCTGTATTCCACTTGAACTCCATGCTCTTATTTAACATTAATGTTATTAGTTTGACAAGAGTAGCAAAATTCGGTACAAATCTTTGAATAAATTTGATCCTTCCTAAGAAGCTCTAAAGATCCTTCTTATGGCTTGGCAAGGTAACGCTCGAATTACTTCAACTCTTTCTAGGTCAATAGTAAATCCTTCCTTTGACACAATATGGCCTAGAATCTTTCCTTCATGTGCCAAGAATACACATTTTGTCAGGTTTAAAGAAACCCCGAATATCCTACACCTTTGAAAGACCTGTCTCAACTGAAAGAGGTGATTTATTGCATTTTTAGAGAACACGGTGATATCGTCAAGATACACTAGCACTATTTTTTTGATCAACCCCTTGAATTCCATATACATTTCCCTTTGGAAAGTGGCTCCAGCATTTGATAGTCCAAATGACATCTTTCAATAGGTATACGTGCCCCACTTAGTGGTGAAAGCCGTTTTGAATTGATCATCTCCTTTCACCATTATCTGATTATATCCTGAATACCCATCTAGGAGAGAGAATATTTCCGAGCACTACTACTTGTAAGATTTTCTCCATTTAAGGGAGTGGGTAGTGGTCCTTGAGAGATGCCATGTTTAGGTCTCAAAAGTCTATGCACAACTAGATTTCTCTATTTTTTTTCTGACTGGAACTAAGTTTGCAACCTAACTTGATTTCTTAATGGGAAATATAATACTCACCTCTATCAGCTTGTTTAGCTCATTTTTCATGAGGGGGTCAATGTGTGGGTTAACTTGTGTTTAATGAAATATTTTGCAAAGAGCTATGGATATGGGGCAAAACCCCAAAGTTTTGTGCAAATCACCCTCAATGGACCATACGATAAGAAATGAGCAAGGAATCCTATTTGCATGTGTTTAAAACTTGAAATAAGCAAGAAATATAACAAATAACATTAACCTCTATTCTTGAAAGCTTAACAAAATATGCCTACTAAAGACTTAAGCAATCAATTTTGTTGTTTACTTCACGATGGTGAATAAATCTCACTAAATGGCTACATGGCCAAGTTTAGCTATTTCATTACTAACCTATCATGGGTGTAAGATGAATCTCTTTTAATGGAGGATAGCCAAGATCAAATGCCTATTAGCTTAGCTAATGCAAATGAGGTCTAATGCTAATATCTCCAAATGTGAGAGACATTTTGTTATATAAACAAGTTGTAAGGTTGAGAGGAGTGACCCTTCTATTTATAGTTTTCCAAATGGAAGAGTTTAGAATTTGGGTGCATGTGGGACTAAATATTTTATATTAGATTAGGATAAACATGCTTTAGGCATAGTTAAGCTTGGTGTAGGCTAGTTAAACTTGATTAACAAGTGATTAGAGACTCGTTGAGAGTTGGGAGGGGTCTGGATAACCAATTGTGACTGATAGATAGCCTACGAAGCCAATAGAAGTGGTCTAGAGAGAACTAGGGAGGTTCTAAATGGTCAAAAGGAGGAATGTTTAGCTAATAAGAGAGATATTAGCCAAATTAGATGATTATAGGAGGAATACGACTAAAAGAGTGTTGTGAATGGGCATCCGAGAATGGAGCAAAGAAGGGTTGATTAATGAAGTGTCATCAATTAGTTGAATTGGATGAAATGCTAAGTGTAAGCATATTTCGGTGTCTACATTTTCCTCTTTTTGAGGTGACGTAAGTGACATCACTTCAAAGAAAGTAGACAAGCATACACAAGTAGAAAATTTTGAAGGGATAGAAGAAAAATGAGTAGAATGAAGGATGCCCCTCGATTGTCAATGGGGTGATAGAATAACTCAATCTACGATCGAAAGATGATAAAAAGAGAACAAAAGAAAGAATAGTGTGACAAAGTTGAAAAGAAAGGGGATATAGAAGAAAAGAAGCATGAGGAAGAGGGAATGAGCTAACATCCATCCAGTGCCTTTTAAACAACTTTATTTTTCATCATATTGCTAATGATCTTCATCATCGGTATTTATTAAAAAAATGAACAAAAGTGTAGTATGACATGAAAATCCATATAAAAACAAATATCAATTGCTAAAAACACCAACTCCATGCAACATACAAAATGTAATGCAATACGAGAAAGTAAAAGATGCCTAACTCCATGCAACATACATAATGTAATGCAATACAAGAAAGTAAACAAGATAACCTAACAGAGAAACATAATGTAATGTTTTTGTTATCAAGTTTTAGTTTTGACCTATGTGAATTAATGACAAGGGTTATGATGGTGCCCCAAGAAAGGATACATGCAAGGGGAATAACGAAGGACACTTCGGTCCTATGAAAAAGTAATGTGCACTATGAAATAGTACCAGGAAACTCGTTGTGCCCCAGAGTACAAACATAGTAAGCAACTTAGCTTTTGTTGATGGAGGTAGATCAAGATGATCCATGAGTCATGCACATGAACAGTGAGAACTAAAGAGCGATGTTTTGTAGGATGATTTATATTGTTTAGAAGTTTTTTGAAACATATTTGAATGTTTTTTTTTTAAATATTTGAATGTTTTGAAAGTTTTTTTGAAACTATGTATAGGAAGATGAGGAAGCGTAGATGCCCCTAGCGATAGATGGGATGTATAAGGGCATAAGGCCATGCACGTATGAGAAAGGTGAAGATGAAAAAATTCCCTAGCGATTAGGTGGGAGTATTCAAAGGCAAAATCCTCACAGTAGAAGTTTGTACCCAAGGCCATTATGGAAAGGTTCAACGTGATGATGAACATAAACCAATGAAGTGCTTGAGAAGAAGCAAGGATGCCCCCAATGTAAGTTAGCCTAAAAGAACATGATAGAAAGGAAGGAGAATATTTTTTTGTGAAAGGGGACAAAGGTGTCTGAAAACATGGAAAAAAGTAATATTATACACATGGATGTTACAGAACAAAGTAGAAGAACAAAGTGAATGATATGAATGTATCTTAGAAGCCTCGCGATGATGAAGTGATTAGAAAAAGGCACAAATCGCGAGACAAGATATGGAATAAAGAAAGATTCTCGAACAAGGTCCAAAAAGACACTTGGTAACATACTAATCCTATTTTTCTCATAGAGATCCAATGTGTGCACATGTAATTTAATTACCTCTTGAAGGGAAGATTTAATAGACAACAAGTGAATACACCTAGCCAATGTGTAAGAATGAATTATTTTGATAGGTGATATGTGATATATGAATCAAGGGTGGAAGGATAGCCACACATTGCTCCCCTGTCGACCAAGCATCCATAGCCCCAATGGAGATGCATTTGACTCTAATCACAACATTTCTCTACTACTAGTCAAGCGTCCATAGCCCTGATAGAGATTATTGGAAATACCCCAAGAGAGAGTTATATATCAATTTTCTTTTTCTTTTATCTTTTATCTTTTGATTTTTGATTTATTTTGATTCTTTTTCTTTTTGAAAACTTATTTCAGCTCTCTTTTTTGAAAAGGGTTTAAGAACCATTGATGGCTTGATGGAAGGAGGTGGAAGTGATTGTGATGATGACATTGAATAGTGTTAACAAATATGTCCAAAATTTCTTTGTAACAAGTTTATTAGATCTTGAATGTGATATGATCTCTAAGAGGTCATTTGTTCTTTAATTTACCAAGGTGATAAAAGACTAGGGTCAAACAGATACCATAGAGATAAATGTCACAAAATACGTGTGAAAAGGCTAACCAAAATATCACCGAAGGGATGAAAATGGTAGGAAGATTTGTAGAGGAATGATAAGAAAGGGAAGAAAGAAACATCCATGTGTACGCAATACCTAATTGCAATGTCTGACCTTTGTACCTTTGATTTTTCTTGTGTTTTCTCATTTTTGTATTTTTGAATTGTTTTGATTTTTAGATTTTCATAGTTTTAGGAGGTTGGGACCAAAAACGTCACTCCGCGTGGTAAGATCCAACAACGATGTTTGTGACTTCCTTGATAAGGGAGATTAAGTGTGTTTGTTTATCAAGAGTCATGTTATCCCCGATCTCAATGATCGAGGTGAGCTTGTACTCAACAAATGAATGTGATTTATCTTGAAACATGGATTGTTCATGTGGGAGTTTGAGTTCCCTATGTACTTTGCACCATACTTGATGGTTACGTTGATGTGAGTTCTTGAATCATGCTTGATTTATAATTTTGAGATTGTTCGAGTTGTTGGGGATTTATGGCTCTTGGAATTTTTTTGTCCTGAGCTTGATAATGAACTGTTTGGGTTTCTTATAAGCTAATGTGTGACTAGTCGGCCCCGAGAAGTGGGAGAAGAGAGAGACATTTATGATTGATGATAGGAATGAGAGAAATGATGGTGGGCTTACCACAACCATTGATAGAAGAAATATGTGATGGATGAAAAGGATACAATCCAAGAATTGAAGAGGATGGACTAGCAGGAGGCGAGCCACTAATAGAAGATGATGAAGGGATGCCAAGATATGGCCCTAAGATGGAATAAATTGGGATACAAGGACATGGCCCAAGAATAGAAGAAGATGAAGAAGGGCTTCCAAAATATGGCCCTAAGATGGAAGAAGTTGGGCTACAAGGACATGGTCTAAGAATATAAGAATATGACGAAGGGCTGCTAGGTATGGCCCAAGTATAGATGAGGAGGGACTACCGGGAGGCTTCCCATAGATAGAAAAGGATGAAGGGCTCTTAGGATGTGGCCCAAGAATAGAAGGGAATGGGTTACCTGAGAGGTGACCCAAAAGTAGAAAATGGAGGGCTACAAGGATGTGGCCCAAAGATAGAAGAAGATGATGGGTTACTCAACAAATGTGACCCAAGACAATATTTTGATTGAGGAATGATGATAGATAATGAATGATTTGGTAACGAGAAGATAGGCCATGGCTCAATGCTAGACCCCAACATCTCATCATGCTTAGAAGAAGGTGAAGATGGAATAGAAGAAAAATCAAGTTCCACGACCTTAGGATATTCCTTATCTATATTATGAAAAAAGGGATAAACTTCCTTTCCCAATACGCAAGCATATCAAATTCTAGAAATAATCCTTGTTTACAATCCTTGAAAGGGATATCTTCATGTACTCGATTGTTTCTTCATTCTAAGAGAAATCAATCAAGTAGAGGTTGTTGTTCTTTGGTCATAGAAGGTTGAATAGAAGAAACAGGTCCAATAAGGAGGGAAGATTTATTGACATAAGAAGATGACTCAAGAAAGGAAGTAGGATTGGAGGTAAGCATCTCATGAATGGAAATTTGGATTTGGAGCTATGTCATTTTTATAGAAGATGACGTAATGTAGGTTGGAAAGTAGGATCACATAGCCATCTATTAAGTTGTGACGTAGGAGTCGAATTAGATGATCCGAGTCATGGAACTCTTTGGACCGAGGAAGAGGTCATTAAGATGCACGATGAAGGAGGTCCTACGAAGAAAGGGAGGACCGTGACTCAAAACCTGAATTAGATGTTCAATCGATGGAACTTGGAGTCACACGAGTATTCTAAGGAGGAAGACATCGTTGAGGTGAGTTGGAATAAAGGTCCTGGGAAGAAAGGGAGGTTCGTGACTCAGGATTTGATCTAGGGGTATCCAAAACAATAGTTGGGATCCGAATCTTCAGAAGAAGAGTGGGAACCTGAATGGTAGTTTAGATCTGAATCAGAAGAAGAGTGGGGAGAACCTGAATAATAATTTGGATCAGAATCATCCAAACCATACCACTATTTATGAGCTGAAGGTGGGGAACAGGGTACCCGTATGGTCCCTCTAACATGAAGAACCAAACAAGGTTTAGTTGTAATGGGAATCTTTTGATGTGAATACCTAAACCTAGGTTTCGTATTGGTGTAAATGTAAGGTTGAGAGGAGGAGTGACCCTTCTATTTATTGTTTTCCAAATGGAATATTTTGGAATTTGGGTGCATGTGGGACTAAAGATTTTAGATTAGATTAGGATAAACATGCTTTAGGCTTAGTTAAGCTTAGTTTAGGCTAGTTAAACTTGATTACCAAGTGATTAGAGACTCGTTGAGAGTTGGGAGGGGTCTAGATAACCACCCCGATTGATAGATAGCCTACAAATCCAATATAAGTGGTCTAGAGAGAACTAGGGAGGTTACGAATGGTCGAAAGGAGGAATGTTTAGCTAATAAGAGAGATATTAGCCAAATTAGATGATTATAGGAGGAATCCATTTGCAAGAGTGTCGTGAATGGGCATCGAGAATGAAGTGAAGAATGGTTTATTAATGAAGTGTCATCAATTGGTTGAATGGATGAAATGCTAAGTGTAAGCATATTTCGGTGTCTACATAACTATTCTTTGATTTTTCCAGATGAGCTTAGCATCTAGATCTAGTTTAATGGTATGTTGTGCCAACTTAGGATTGAATCCTTTTAGGTCCTCATAGCTCTAAGCTAAGACATCCAGGAAACTCTTGGAAAAGTTATATAAACTCATATATTTCTTTCTCGGTGGACACTTTTCCGATTTGGAGTGTGTTACCTTCTCCTACTAAAATTAGTTATGAATCCTAACCTTTGATTGTATGTTAGATTTCTCTTTACGAAATTGGTCATTAGGATTGAAAATGGACTCCAACATAACCAAGCCTTTGAGAACCTTGTTAGTTTGTAACTACACTAAATGATCCCCTACTAGTGCTCGAATTTATCCCAATTCCATCTAATAATTCTGCCTCTTCTTGCAAGAAATTAACGGTTTGTTGATTGTTTCGAACACCGCCACTTGTGTTGTTATCTGGAATGTTGGTCTTACAATCACATGGATGTGTGGTTGCATCTTATCTCTTTTGACACTATCCACCACATCGAATGTTGCTCCAAATTCTACTAGTCTATCCGACTTCATTCTTCTTCCTAGGTATGGACTTAATGTTGAATGCTTCAAAGTCCTCAATTAGGTCTCATACCCTATTTTTGTACCTCTTGAGTAGGTCATTCTTTGCAGCATGTTGTCCCCTGAATTTATTGACGATTATATTTCTATCCTAAAACACTGTAGGTATTTATGCCTCTTTTCAGGCACATTGAAGTCCACTAATCAAATTCTTGTATTCGATTGAGTTTTTGAATAGGCAAACTTGAAATGATAAGCTAAATAATACTTGATGTCCTATGGTGAAACCAACATTACACCCCCTCCAACACCTTATTTTCTTCTTGATCCATAAAAAAATAGTTTCCAAACTTCGTTTTCATCCTTATTTTCCGGCTTAGTGATATTATGAATGGGTAAATTTTCTTCATGTACATAATATAAACCCAATTCAACTTCCTATATTTCTTTGTATGGATCAAATGCATGCCTTTTGTTTACCCATTCATCTAGATTCAAATCTAGAATACCCTCAACCTTAGTACCTATTTCTAGATCATTTGAACATTCTTCTTGATTAAAGGACACGAAATTTGCATTAATTGGGCTTAGCACATGAGGCTCAATGTGGAAATTGGAAATTAGCTCTGACATGAATATGGATTTGGATCCATACCTCATCCTGAAAAGCATGTGTGACCAGTTTGTAGATAGGTACTCGTCAATTTTGGTAGTGAAATTCTGGAAAGGCACAACGCAAAGAGTGGTGGTAAGTCAATTACAGAAACATGTTGTAAGACGGTGAGATTTAGACATGCATGCAGTGTTAGGATTAACCCTTTGATGACCCCAATTGTTCCAACTGTTGTCCCATCTAGTTACACCACTCCTTTCGGTAGTCACTCATATTTTTGACCCAATTGATCTACTATTTACTTCAACATTAGTAAGCTACTTGCCCCCAATCGATCATATAGTTATGTACCAAGTGGTCCCTAAAAATAAATGACACATAAAATGGTGGAGGCTTCAAATTATTACTTGGTTGACCCCCATTTTGTTGCATTGCATTAGTGAGAACTTTCTCATGTCTTTGGTTCGATCAATTTGAGGTAGACCAATTGGCCATTGCTACTTACAACAAATCTTATTGTCCTGGGATTACCAGTGACTCCCACCTAGAAATTCTCACATGTGTTTTCTTTATCGGACCGATGATTTTGAAAGGGGATGGATTATATTTTTCTCCCCTTACTTGTCACAACATTTTATGGAGCTCGAATAGGCACATATGCTATTGCAATGGGTTCCTTAGGCTCATTTGATAAATTTGGAGCTACATTTTCTTTGTTAACTACTTATGGCATGAGAGTGGGTTGAGAAATGCTTATGCTAGCCAATTGTCCTTCCTCCATGTTCCTCTTATTTGACCATGTATTGGCAACCACACAATGGAAAGGAGGTGATTAACTCCACATAAGTTTGATGTTTTCAACCGACCAACCTAGTTTCTGTTTGAGGTTCCTCTTGATGGGTTTCTTCTACATGAAGTTCCCTCCTCACTTGGTTCTTGGGACACACCGGCATTTTGCACCATTAGATTTTTATTAAGTGCACCATTGGAACACGTTGATTGATTGTGGGGTAGATTGCAGTAGTAACACCACTTGTACTTTTGTGCCATGTTGTTTTGAGTCGAACCAAGTCTCTTGATGTTGAAACTATATTAGGATCATATGGTCAAAATGGCACAGTAGCTTGAGGTTGTGTTTGGTTTGGATTTTGATTCGCAGCCTGATTTGGTGGTATATTTTGTTTATATGGGGCCTAGCTTGATATTGAGCTTGAGTCTAATATGGTCTAGAACTCGATCATGTTGTCTCTTAATAGTCACTACCTCATTTCCTAGGTTGGAGTTGCTTCATAACCTCCTAGAGTTCTTTAGAAGTGCTTGAAAAAGTTTATGTCTCACTATGCTTTTATTTCTAGAGGTGGAATGGGATTCAACTCAAGTGTTTGATTTGTTGTGGGAGTTTCCATTTTTGGATAGAGAGGCATTGGTGGCCTTGGTGCTAGCTTACCAGCTTGAATCAAACAATTTTCCTCTCTAATCGCTATGTCATAGGCCCCTGACAACATTCTCCCTTCCATTGATTGTATCGTCATAGCTATATCAGAATTCATAGCCTTCAAGAAGTAAAGGAACACTCCTTTGGTAGTTGGTCTGACAACTATCAAGTTCCTATCCCATGTTCATTGAAAACGGAAACTAAAATCTGTCATTTGCTCATTTGGAGCCCTTTTGATTGTTGTCAATTATTCTGATAGAGACATATTTTCTACCCTCTCTCCGAACTAGTTGCAAAGAACTGAACACAATTGATTCTAATTCTGAATAAACCCTATTATTAGGATCCTAAACAATTGTAAGGCCTTACCCTTGAAAAATGAAGCTAACAACTTGACTGCAACATCCATTTTATTAATTTTGTGAATTACACAGACATTTGTAATGTCTTGGATGTGGTCAATAGGAGTAGTATGATTTTCTCCAATGAAATAGGGAATGTTCTTTAGTGTCTGCAACCAAAATTGGATTTTGGGCATTTAGGGCAAGTGGACTACTTGCTTGTGAAGTTGAAAAGGGAATTAGGTGGTCTTTTAGGTGGTTGTTGTAGATGTTCCATTATGATTGGCATAAGGACCCTAGTTGATTAGAGAAAAGGTATAATAGGTGGAGGTGTAGAAAAAGTATTGTTAGGTGGAGTTGGTGATCTTTGCGGTCTTCTTCCTCTCCTTTCTCTACACAGTGATAATTTTAGGAAGACAAATAGTCCCTCTTATCTAGTATCAAACCTATTTCAAACTCTTCTCATATAATCGGGCAACCTGTATTGCTATCGAATTATTTTTTTCCCCTCGAGTGCCAAAAGTGTTAGGAAATTATCCTCAAAATACTAGGATTTTTCCAAGTCACATAGCGAACTCGGCCAAATTAAAATGAAAAATTTGAAGGACCTATATATTTGGTTTTACGGAGGTCGAAAATAGTATTGAAAAGACACTCTCAAAAACGTGAAAATGCAAAACTTTTGAATGTCTCGAAACCCCAAAATCTAAATCTTTGAGAACCTTGAAATCCTAAAACCAAAAATTTCAAAATTTTGAGATGTCTAAAATCCTGAAATCCCGAAACACAAAATTAAAAAAATCTAAAATTTTGAAAATAAAAAATCAAAAAAATACCCTTGGGAATATTATCCACCGTTCTATCAACTAGTGAAATTTGGACTTGGTTCAACCAAGTTAAGCCCTTGAAAATTGATTTCAGAGCTAAGCCTGAGAGGTGAAATCTCTAAAATTAGAAATCTGTAGTTTTATAAGTCCAAATTTCTTGAAAATTTCAAAGCTCATGGAATGACTTCTTGGTCTCACCGAGTGTGCCAAAACTATTATGGTGAAATCACAACACCCATGATTTCTCACAAGTGAATGGTTGAGGTAGTCAATGTGATTTTTCAAACATGGAGTTATCCCAAAGTGTGGGACTTTGCAATCGGGATAACCCTCTGGAGAAGGCCAACTTCTATCCTAACCTAGTGCCAACTACTCCAAAGTGTAAAGAGTTGGAGATCTAACACTAATATAATGTTTTCCCAAAGAGACATAGTTAGAGAAACTGCATGAAAATAAAACCTACTCTAAAGAAGGTGATGCACCAAGGAGTGTTAGAAAACCTGCACAACAAACATAACACAACCAAAATCTTGCAATGAAAACAAAACGGTGGAAACTAATTTGCATATGATGAAATACCAGAATATTTGCAACAAAAAGACAAAAGGGTTTTATAACATCCACAAATATATTTATATTTCTTCTAAAATTGATACAATACACCACACTCAAGCTCAAAGGCACATATTTTGCATTACAAATATCAATAAGGAGGTTTGGAATCTCCACAAAATATATTACAAACAAGAAAAATAAAGGAGGGCATATACGATTTTTCAACCCTTTGAAATGAGCCCCTCCTTAATATATAGGAATAATGAGAGAAGGGAAAGAGAAGGAACTAAAAATCTTGATTCAAATACGAAAAAATGTATTAAAATCACTAGCAATAATGATGGGTTCCACTAAAAAACCCATATCTCCATGTACTTTTCCTTATTGAAGAATAAAAGAAGCCCACACCTCATCATTTTGGGAGGTGAGAAATCTAGAAACACCCTCTAAAATGGTGGATTGTATTTCTTCGTTTTTAAATACTTAGTTTGGAATTTTAGAGGGTGTTTCCATATTTCTCACCTACCAAAATGATGAGGTATGGGCTTCCTTTATTCTCCATTAAGGCAAAGTACATGGAGATATGGGTTGTGTAGTGGCACCCATCATTTTTTTTGGTGAGTTTAATGCATTTTTCGGTAGTTGAAGAAAGATTTTGAATTCCTTCTCTCTCCCTTCTCTCATTCTTCCTATATATTATAAGGAGGCGCTCATTTTAAAGGTTTGGAAAATTGTTATATGCCCCTCCCTTCTTCTTATTATCTCGTAAGATATTGTTTGGAGATTCCAAACCTCCTATTAGATATTGTAATGAAAAATATGTTGTTTTGAGCTCGAGTGTAGTGTATTGTATCAATTTCTTGGAGCAATATAAACATATTTGTGGATGTTATTGACACCCTTTTTTATTTTGTTGCAACTCTTCTAGTCTTTCATCACATGTAAATTATTGTCCACTGTTTTGTTTTCATTGCAAGATTCTAGTTGTGATGTGTTTATTTGTGCAGGTTGTCTAACACTCCTTCTTGGTGCATCACCTTCCTTAGAGTAGGTTTTATTTTCATGCGATTTCTCTAACTCGTGTCCTTGGGAATACATTAGTTTAGTGTTAGATCTATAACTCTCTACACTTTGGATTAGTTGGCACTAGGTTAGGATAGGAAGTCGTCCTTCTCGGGATGGTTATCCTAATTGCAAAGTCCCACACTTTGGGATAACTCCATGTTTGATGAATCACACTAACTGCCTCAACCATTCACTTGTGAGAAATCGGGGGTGTTTTGATTTATCCATAACACACATCTCTCCCAACTATTCCTCAAATAGTTTTTAATCAATATCACCTGTAAAATTACCATTACCAACCTCTATGCCATTAAAAAATGTGAAGTTGAATCTATTGCAAATTGTTTTGCCCTCCGGAGGGGTATAATCAATCAATTATCATTTTTTCTCCTAAAAATAAATTAATCAATTTATTTTCCTGTTCATGCACCAAACACATTTTTTCCACACTCCAAATCCAATCCTTTCAAACATTTGTTGAATTCTTTACTATGGCCCATAAACTCAAACTTCACACTCTTGAATAAGGCTGAGTTAAAATTAGAAAAAAGAAACCAAAACCAAAATTCTCATCAAAACCATCTTCCAATCCAAAAAAATTCAAATCATTAGCAAATGTTGTAGTCGTTAAATATTCTTCTAAGGAATGTTTGACCACCAAGTGCTCTCAGCCTCAACAAAATTATACCCCATAGGAGAATCATACAGTGCATACTTTGAAAAAATCCTTTTCTGTTAACATGATCTCACTTCCACCTATTCATCCTATAAACACGTCTGTTTCAAAACCCTCTTGGTATAAGGAAAAATATTATTACAAGTACCATGGAGTTAATGGCCACTTTAATCAAAAGGTTTCATTCGCTCCACAATTCCCTTGAGGATTTGATTGACAAGGGTGAAATATACGTAGATAAACCCAATGCACCACAAAATCAAAACCTCAATGTATTTAAACATCTCTTTCCAAACCATTCCCCATTGAATATTCAACTACAAGCGAACAATGTATAATCCCACCATACCATAAACATTATCAATAAGTCATTTCCTGTCACCAAATTCACACCCACATCTTCTAATAATACCATTGAAGAAACATATGATAATTGATTAGAAATATCCATAAAACCTTTTATTCAAATTGAATCTCCCACATCCGTGGCCACCACCTCTTCACCCGGATCCAATAAGGAATCTTTGCAAACACCTTAGAAACAACACATCATCCAGATCATGAAAAATTCTTATGATAACTATGTAGCTCAATACCAGCCATATAACCTTAAAAATTCATACTACCTCCATCCGAAAAGGTTCTGTCATGTCTTGAAATCATCCAACTATTTCATCACAAAAAGAAAAAATCAACCATCTATTTTAGGTCCACGCCATTCGTCTAAAACACCTATCACTATCATACCTTTGAAAATAATTCATCCAAAAAATATCAAATAACCTATATCCAAACTAATGTCTCCTAAAAACATCAAATCAAATGAGACACTATCACCTTCGACACATGCGTCAAAAGGTTACTATGCATCAAATTTAGAAAATATCCTTCGAGTAGTCACACATAGTGATACCTCTCAAGCCTTCTAGTTCTCGAGGTTAAAATCCATCCTAGTATAGTTTCAAAGCCTTCTACGATTACCATCAAATCTTAAGACACTCTCATAGATGATTGTAAATCCTTTCACGCAGTCATTATGAAACTTGAAAACAAAGGCATTCTCCTTCAGAGTTACACAAATCAAAGAAACACCACACGACATCTACATCTACACCTTTTGTTAGAGTAGGTATTTACCTTAGCTCATGTTCACCTAGGTACTTTATTTACCTTTATTGTATTTATCCTCACCCACTTATGTGTGTGGAAATTTCTTTTATCTTATTAATATATTAGGAAGATATTATCTAGTTATTAGGTATAGTTTTTTTCTTGATCTATGGTATTGACTAGATATTTGATGACTATTTATTTACTATATCTATGTTCTTGACTATTTATTTGATGACTAATTCTTTCCTTGATTTATGGCTTGATCTATGACCTTCACTTGTTCCTAGATTGATACTCCTTTCCTATATAAACAAGGCCCATTCTCATTGTATTCCATAATAATATAGTAAATTGTTACTCATTAAATTATAAAGTTATTCAAGTGAATTAATTTCATCTTATTGAGCATGGTATTTAATTATCATTTGAGTTCTTTATGGCTTGCTATGTTCTAGTTATCATTCCTTTTATGGTATTAGAGCAGAGATTGTTGTTGACATTCATCGTAAGTTTCATTTTGTAAACAAGTTTTTGTATATTCACGTATTTGGATTTTGTTAGTATTTTGTTGTTTTGTGCCTTTTTATGTAAAACAAATCTTTCGATTAGATTTGGAAGGTTTCAAAACCCTAAGAACGACTATAAACGTGACTAGTTTTGGAGGCGGTTGGTTTTTCTAGTTTTTTTTTCATTGTTAGAAACATGTTTGGATCCGCTTTAGAATCCGTGTGAGTGCGGAAGTAAACCTAGATAAATAATTTTTGGGTTTCTTGAGATCAAAACTAGGTTTTTATAGTTTGTGTTATTGAATTTACGGTTGGCATAGAATGAGTACTTTTAGAAGCGTATGTCTTACTATTTATCAACACGGTCTAGAAATAACAAGTTTTACTAGAAGAAGCAATTGGATGTGACTTTCCTGAAAACAAGTGACACACCCCAAAATAGTAAGAAGTGCAAATACCCATTTAAATCCTTATCCCTAGTCATATGGTATGGTCATATGAGGGCCTAAGCTTATGATTCTTACTAGTTTACTAGTAGGTGCTTAACTCCAACCCCCTTTCATTTTATTTTTGTGGTGAAGGCAAGATAATTCTATTTTCTATTAGTGGCAACTAAAATAAATTGTAAAGCATAAATTGAAAAGCTTTTATCTTTTTACTAGTAGCTAGAATTGTAGTGTCATTTTTTTACGTGCTAAACTCTAGGGGATCTTGCATTGCTTGGTTCTTACATTTTTTGGTAATTTTTGAATGACATCTTTATCTAATTCTACATTAGATCATGTTGAGCCATTAACAACACATAATTACCACACATGGAAACCAAGAGTGGAAAACATCATTAGGAAGAAATGACTATGGGCTTTAACTTCTTCAGAACAACCAATGTTCACTAGAGAATATGAGAAATTTTAGTACCAATGCAAATTTGATGAGTGTATGGATTTGATAGGAACTTATGTAAGTGATAGTCTTTTGTTTCATTTGGAAAAATGTGATATTTCAAAATAAGGGAGAAATTGGAGGGTATATTTGGTAAGGTGGATCACATGAGAGCCATGCAACTTGAAATTGAGATCACCTCTCTTAATCTTGAAGATTTTCCATCAATTATAGACTATCTTACTAAGTTCAAGCATTTGTTGACACAATTGAAGGGGAGTGGAAGAGATAAGAAATATAAAGAGTGTGTTCAATTAATTCTATCCAAGTTAAGAGGAGCATTCGAAATCTTTTCTTTTACCTTTTCTCTAGCATGGATGCCTTGGATGACAGATTCCAAATGCCTAACTTAGAAATATTTTGTGAAAAATTACTAGCGAAGAATCCAAATTATCTAACCTTGAGTCCTCCACCTCTCAAAAGGAATTAGATTCATCTAATCCTAAGGGAAAGGGAAAACCAAAAAGTAATACCAAATCCACCCCTTCTCCATCTCAAATTGATCCTCAATCAAAAGAAAACAACTCTAAATTGAAGTCTTAAAAATCTAATAATAATTCTATCCTTTTATGCTCTTTTTATGGGGCAATTGGTCATGAAGAACATAGGTTTTATAAGTGAATACAAGCCTTAGAGGATGCAATCAAGAAACACAAAATTTACATATCTACTCCACATCCTTCTAATCAACATGGAAAATAACTTAATGTTGTTGGGAGATCGCAACCACCACTTGCGAGATAGTTGGGTTATAGATTCTAGTGATTCTCATCACATGACTTCTTCCAAGGAGTATTTTGTATCTCTAGGATTAAGTTCTATTGGTATCAAATTATGCATCACCTTGAGATCCAAGAAGCATTTAAAAATGAGTTGAATTCTTAAAGAAATATAGATTGAAGATTTAGTCATTTGTACTTGGGGATATATCTGCATGTGCTCTTTGAGACTTGACTTGGAAGAGATGGATTTGCACTCACAAAGGGGGTGAACCTCCCTCCTACTTTAGGCTTTTCCTTTAACAAGGGTGAGAGGACCCATATTGTAACCTATAAATATTAGAAAGGGGTGTTAGGTTGTGGAGCCTGTTTTCATGTGTGAAAGTGTTGAATACTGTACACTAATAGTATTGTAACAAAACGTGCAAGATATACCGTGAAATGTGTTTTTTCTCATATTGGCGGGATTTTTGACCCATAGGTTTATGGGATAGTTTTGGTCCATGATTTTGATACCCACATTTTTGTAAAAATTCAGCAATTTTCTACTTATGTGGTTTTGTGCATATGGTAGGTATGATGTAACATTGCAGATGTGTTTTGAATTCGGGTGTGAATTCTATAGAGTTTGTTGAGCATAGCTCCAAACAGATCTATGTATTGTATTGAGAGAGCGATGGCTTGTAATAAAATATGAGCAAGTGATTCTTGGTGGACATAGCGAAAATTGGGTGAACCACATTAAATATTGTCTCTTTGTGTTGTGATATTATTATTCTACACTTTTATTTGAGATCTGTAACATTTTCTACATATTAGTTTCTCATTGCAATTATGTGAGGGATTATTCCACATATTTTATCCCTTATTTCCTAACAAGGGGAATGATATTATAGTCCCTATTATTTCTATTGAAAATAAGAAGGATAGTATTCAATAGACATGATCAATGAAATAATTATTTAACTCTCATGAGTTGTCACACTAAATAATGTAAATATCTTTCAAAATAGGACTTGGGTTACTCTAGACAGTGTATATATCTTAGCTTGCTTCTACATATTTATGGAAATGGAGGGTAGAAATGATAAAATCCCTTGGTAAATGGTTATAAGTAGGGAAACCATGGGTAATTAATGAAGATTTAATGGTTGTAGGTTACAATTTTTTATATATGAATGGGATATTAAAGAAAGATAAAGTTGATTATACAAGTTTCTCAAGAAAACCTTACATATGTTTGGAAATTATGCTAGGTCAAGAGAAACACATCACACAATCAGCAACAACCCTTTAACTAGAATGTATGTACTCATGGAAGCCCAAGAGTAAAAAATTTCACACAACCTTTAAGGATTTAAACAAAAAAACTCGTGCTAAATTCACAATAAAAATTTTACATTTCCTACTCAACTACACTCAAGATGCACCCGAAATCTTACTACATCTTCTCAACCAAATAGAGGTAATATAATTTTAAACTTTTTATCACATTACGTAAAGAAATATCTATCTATAGTTTAATTACAGTTTCCAAAATTCCACTAATTAAGAGAATATTTAGTTTAATTTGAAGAAAGTTATCAACATAAGATTAAAACAAGGAATGCAGCTAGTTAATTCAAAGTATTATACCTTAGCAAAAATACAACATTTCTCAAGAGAAAACACACGATTAATTTTAAGGAATTCAAATTTCTCAAAGCAAGGGATCTAAAGCCTATGACCTCAATGTTTTCCAATAACTATACACTTGCCATCATATTGGCATGATAATATTTTAACAAAATAAAATAACTCATAGGTCTCTTAGTTTGATTTAGGTTCTTCAAGAAAAGTATAGTTGGTTTTCTCAATTTTCTCTAAGAAATTAGAAAAATTTAAGCCCCCTCTTCATATGAAAAAATTCCTCTCATATATATACAATTCTCTCTATTTATTTCTTTTTCATTTTCCCCATAAATATGTAAATCTTTAAAAGAATATCCTTCCTCTAAAGGCACACAATCTAATTTTCTTTTATTCCTTTGAAAATATTCTTATTTCTGATGACGGTGGAGGATTTACAAATGATTTTCATTTTTTCATTCTCCTGAGAATGATTGGTATGCCATGTCATATTTTTGGCATCATTTTTTTAATCGTTTATACTTTGAATAGGTTGGGAAATATTTTTAAATGAATTTTTAGCACCACCAAATGGTTTGATTTGATGTTTAATTACTCCTCTTTTGGGAATCTTCCTTGGAACTCACACAATAATTTCATATATTTCTAAGATGAGTGTATTCACATGTGTTATATCATATCAAGCCAATTTCCTCCTTTTTTAATGACATCAATTTGTTTCACACTTATCTCCTTCGCAAATGAGTATCAAAGATAATCTCCATGATCAACTCACCATGATTGTACTCATATGAACTCATCATCTTTATTTTTTCTATGAATTCCATCACTTCTCCTACAAATTTACATCCCTTCTATCAAGTGTCAAAAAATCTTAGAGGATTTTTCAGTCTGCAATATGGTTGGAGTGACAATACCATCTTGTTTGAAGGAAATCTCCTTTGAGGATTTGAATTCAGTTTTTGATTTATCGAGGCCAAGATGAAGTGTTTGGGAGGATGCTATTCAGAATTTCATACCTAGAGGACTATAGTGGGACATTGACAACCCACTTTTTCATGTGGCTTTGATTTGAAGGATTGTCAAAATCAATCTTTTGTTTTCCACCTTCCAGATGATGCACTTTCATATTTTCAAGTGAGAGCATAGAAGACTCTCGAGGTATTGAAACAATTTTTCTCAAGAGAAGGCCATCTATGAAAGGTGTAATTGACAACATATTCCCTTTCATCTATAATGAAGAGTTCACTATGAAGGATATTCCTTCATAATATTATGAGCTTAGTGAAGGGCTCTCATAGACACTTTTATTATTCTTTTTCGTAAGGTGAATGAGTTGGAAAAAAGTTTCTTCTTTGGAGGAAAATCCCACCGAATTTCCACCTTCTTAACCTCCTGAAGTGTCACCATCTGTTATGCAGAAATGTAAGGGTGAATGCTGCTCCAAAGATCCAAATCTACCATATTTAAAGACCATTTTACTTTCACTTCCAGCCACATCAATTATTCCTACCCAACCCTATGTCTACAAATAAAAAGGAAAGAACGCATTTCCCAAAGGTTTACTTGGGTCTCTTAGATTGGGTCTCTTCTTATCGAAGAAGATGGAATTGAAGAGCATCTTGGAATTCCCTAGGATGGATATTGATAATCTCATGGCTGTGGGGATGTCATGTACCTTGGTAGGAGAATTTTTATTTTCACAAATGGTTGTTGGCTCGGAGGAGTTTGTTCAAGGAAAACAGGCTTTTGAATAAACCTCCCCCTTTCGGTGAATATTCTCTAGTAGTGGAATATGATTAGGTGTCCTCTTTCCTAGTTTATTTTTTAATGCAATTCACAATAATGTATGTACTCTTTCCATGTGTTGGGGCCCCTATAGAACCCCATTTTGTTTTTTCATCAATACAGAAGCTTCACACTACTCAGTTGATTGGTAAAAATATTTGTTTTTCAAAGGTTTTTGTTCGGAAACGCAATGCTTGGTGATATCTAAACTTCATTTTGAGTAACTTCCTTCTCCCCTTCTTGAATAATTCCTCCTAATCATCTAGTCATAGGGGAATTACCCTTCTTCTCTTATTGTAATGTGAGGTTTGGAGTCTTACAAGACATCAATAATTTTTTTGATGTCTCTTCCACTCTTACCATCTAATTTTCATTGTTCAATTTTACTATCTCGTGACTTCCCTTTGCTCTAGCTCTGAATCTAAGACTCGAGTGATATATGACCCCTTCCCTACCCCTACATTTTCATCTTGACATTTAATCTTTGAAGAAATTATATATGAATTTAATGCTTCTTTTGGACCTTTAGTGGGTGTGGAAATTGTGCTTGTATCTCATGCTCTGGGTTGAAGTAGCTATCACATTTGTAACCTCCTTTGGAATATCTTTATCCAGACTTGGAGCTTTAAATGGATCCTTGTATTTTGAAATGTCTTCACCCATTGTAAGTGGTTTTTGGTGGATAAGTCTTCTTGGAGCTGTTCTTTAACCACCTTATGATTTGTAAGCTAAGACTCAAGGTTTGATTCTTGACTTTTACCTATACTTTCTTCAGGATTGATCTTAGCACGTCTTCTTACTTCTTTTGAAACTTCAGTAAGATTTTATTTCATGACACTTGTCCCTTGAGAACCCTCACCATATTTAACTACCTCTGAATCCTTGGTTGGTTGGTTCTTAGTTTAAATAACACCTAATAAAGGTGTTTCAAAATTGTTTGAGTCTTTGTTTCAACATTTACAATAAATTTTTACCTTTGATTTGAATACTTTGAGGTAGAGCTCCCAATCTTGCACTTAATGTTTGATCAAGATCTTGAATATGTATTTCTTGTTCAAGGATACTTCCACCCTTAGTTGTATGAGTTTAAATTTCCACATCAACCATTTTAAGTTCGGGAGTCTCTTTCGGTGATTTCAATCAATCCTTCAATAACCATTTTTTATTGTTTCTCAAATTGTTCAACCATTTGTTACTATGCATTTGTTCCTTCATGACATCAACTAATTGACTAGACACAGGTGCACTTCCGCCTTCATGATTCTGAAATGACATTTCCTAGTGAGACGATAAAGTAATCACCCTCTTTTAAGCTTCATTAGAACAAGAGGATCAATTACCTCAAGCTTTCTATGTCTATGAGTTTTCTATACATGACCACTTTCCTTCATTGAAATACCAATTTTCATTACCAAAGGTGGTATTATATTATTTTTCTTCTTGACTCTCTCAAAGTTCTTGAGGCCTTATGCCTCTCTTACTTTGTCACTCTGTAATTTGGATTAAAGATCAAAACCTGCTAAGGCTCAACACATCATCTTTCCAGTGCTAAATGATCCTGGTAACACCTCTGAGGGAATATTTTGTGGAGTCAATTCTTTCCCATTTGTTTGGATTGGTATTGCTTTAGTGATTGGGGCATCTTTCATAGCCTTCAAAATTATTCCTTCATATTTTTGGATCAAGAAATTTTTTAAAGTTTTAGTCTTACTTATTCGATGTCCACTTATCAATAATATCAGTGGTAGGATTCTTACTAGGTAATTGAGGAGCTTGAACATTCAAGGGATCTATTTTTCCCCCTCCTTCAGTGGAGGGATATCTCCTCCAAAACTTTTAGTTCTCAAAACTCCCTTAATACCTTTTTATTTTCCAGAGATAAGTCCAGACCCTTTCCAATCAACCCAGTCAATGTTCTCCTCACAACATTGGAAATTATTGTATGAGGGTCATCTGCTTGTCTCTTTCCAATCTATAGAGATAATTTATTTTGACTCAATATTTTGGTCATGGTAATATTTCCCTACCACATATTTATCATCTACAATTCCTTGGGGAACTACAACAATATTGAAATCAATAATCTACCTTAAGGTCATTCTAGAATAGTCTCTCAATCTGACTTCTTCTTCATCTATACAATTCATCCAATAATCTTCAAAATAGGTTTCATGCTCTCTTGTACTAACAACCCACTGAATGTCATAATTAAGTCTTGGTGTGAACTTATCCATTTAAAACCTCTCCATTTCTTCTTCCATCAATATGGATTTTATTATGGTTTGGCATGAATATCTACCAATTTGGAGAGGGAATTTTATTTTTTTTTTGTGCCTTTTTGTAATATTTTTGTGTACATGGACCAATTATCTTGACAATTACATTAAATGCCATTTGTCATTCACATATCTAGGTAACTTACAAGGTTGTCCCTCAAATCCACTTACCCTAAAATATGTGAAGAATTTTTATTGTATAAAAATGCAACCATACTCCAAAATTGCTGCCCTAGCACTAGCAAATAATCTATATTGTTCCCATTCTAGTTTGAAAAGGCATGTTATAGGGGAAATGAAAGCATCATTTACTAACCTGAAATTCCCTTTCCACCTGTCCAATATTAAATTTGGATACACATCATATACCTTATGATCCTTAAAAATTTATTGCAGTGGGGAATGATTTGAAGCATGCAATGTTATACATGAAATATGAGATCATGTAAAATGTAATATCAACTAGATCACCTGACTTGATCTTTACAACTATTTTTATAAGATGAGAATGAATGGATGCTTATATATAGCTTACCCAAAACAATTTCCTTGTTCTTCTAGGATGACCATTATAAAAGGGGGCATCCACTCTTGAAAATCATTAGCCCCTTATAATCCTATCATTATACTTAAGAACACAATAATTTCCTCAACGTTTTCAACATAGATTTCCCTGGTTAATTTCTTGGGGATCCTCTTGATAAATGGTTTTCTCTCTTTCAACCATTGAGCATTTGACATTCTCACATATTCATCATGTCTCACATCGAAATCAGTCTATGTTGATTCAATTGTAGAAATTATTGGTTGAACCAATGTTGATAACCCTAATATTTCCCTAAAATCTTCCAATGTTAAATTTATCACCCTTTCTCCACTTCTATCCAATATTTCCTTCTTCTCCAGGTCATAATTCTATGCACATAACCATACGAGATTAGAAGAATGTATGGATGGTGGTAAAATACCCACTAAGGCAATGTGAATTTCATTAATGGTTATCATCCATTTGCTTTTATTTGGAGCACACACCCTCCTCTAGAAATCATCTAGATTAGCATTTAACAATTTTGTGTCCACGACCTTATCTAAATAATTGGAAATATTGGAACTTACATGGAAACCCAATCCTAATTTTTTCATCTTATGAATTTTATTTTTCCTTTTAATTCCAATTTGAGTATCGAGAATCAATAAGGAAAATCAATTACTTACACGTTTTTGTATGAACTCTATGAAATTATCCTCTACTCTCGTACTTTTGAATTCCTTAGCTCAATTTATACGCTTCAATGTCAATTTTCTTCTTTTCCTTAAAAATTCTTGCAATTAGGGAACCTTAACTTTGCATGTAATGGTAACAATTTGAAATGTTCAAAAATCATTTGAAAACTATGCTTTGATCTATCCAAAATACATTAGTGGCGGTAGCCATAAATGCGCTACATCTTAGTCATCTAACTTCCCCCCTTCATTTAAATATGGACCATCCACTTTTCTTATTCTAATGCTTTACGGGCTCGGGAGTATTTTTACATTTTTACATTACTTTTCAAATAAATGCAAGTTTGTAAATTTGACCCAAAACCTCACCTCTTGACTTTTCTAAGAACATGACACGTGTCCCTGATAGACCTCAAAGGTTTCTTTGCATTTTGCACTCCATCGATCATTGATGCAAACGTGCATTATTAACTCTATTCCCCATTGTTATCCCTTTATGACATGTATTCCTTTTCGGAGAAAGGTAAATGTTTTGCTTTTGCAATGTTTGACTCGAATATTCATGGGAATATTCGTTAGACTTTGAGGCTAGGTTTACAATTTTAAATAATGGTGTGAATTGTGTAATTTTACAAATAAATCTAATTGTAGTGTAGCCGATGGAAATATGCCACATGTCTTTGGGAAGTGTAGGAAAATTTGAAATTTGCGGTCATTAAACAATTTTTTTAAGCGTGTAAATAATAACCCGCCATAACACCACCAATTATATCACGACACGTATCTTCGGGTGTCGAGAACAAAGTGTAATTTGCACTAAATATCATAGGTACTATACACATGTTGAATTTATGAGGATAATCACAATCATTCGTCAATTTTTTTCATATGGATTACTCAGGATGATATGATTAACACATTCCTCGACCGAAAAGAAGATTTACATCGGATTCATGACTCAAACATGGGATTTTACTTGTATTAAAAATGATTTCATTCTTCAAACTTAATTCTAATGATCCAAAGATAGATAATTTTTAAGGAACACTCGGGGTAAAAGGGAGAGATCAAAATGAGCACTAACACCGGCCCGACTCGGTGATGAGAACCCCTGTGGGTGCCAAAAAAACAAAACAAACAACTCAACATATTGACCAAGTGTCTCAATCCATTGGGCAATGAAGTCATTCAAAATACACACAATGTCTAATAGAGAAAATGTACCTCTCAATAAACATACATCAAGATACCAAGGCAACTTGTCACTATAGACTGGGAAAAAGAAAAGGGAAACAAAAACAACAAAACTCTACACTATACACAAGTTCATTCATGATCACATGTGTTTAAGCTAGAAAGTGTTTGAGGTGACTTCCATTGACAGAAACTCCGTAAATTATGTTCAAAGAAATAGAATATAGCTCGAGGTATGAAAATGCATAAGGATTGGGTACGCGGGAACCATGAATGCATGAAGGAGTGGGAGTATGTTAAAATAGGGCATGCACCAAAACAATTTGAATTCAATAATTATCCATTTTGTAGGTCAAGACTATTTTTAGACATGTAGTGCAAGGCACGTAAAGATATGAATACTTATAGTTCATGCAAGGTTATTTTTGGAGTTGTTACGGTTGAGTGCTTATGCACAATCTAAGTCTAACAATAGGATCTATTCTTAGAGTTAACCAATAGAATATATATTATTAGCCTTTGCATGATTTTGTATTCCTTTGTAAAGGTGCATGGCTATTATTAGCATGTAGCCTATTTTTGGAAGGTGCATGGGTGGTGAAGGGAAAGTCTCACCCTATATATATATATATATATGTATGTATGTATTGATTTACATTGTTTAGATATACCATTTTCATTGTAGAGTTATGTTGTTGGTTTTGTTCACACGCATGACTCATGATGACACTATTGTAATGTATGAAGCTTCTGTGTTTTATAGTATTTAATATAATGGATCATATTGGCTGGATATTGGTGTTAGACATGACTGAATATGGTTCTTGTATGGTAAAACTCATTATAGTCATTGTTTAGTCTATCTTTCATATGGTTTAGATCTAGATCTAGTTTATGCATTGTGGATTATTTACTATCTGTTATGAATCTGGATAAATACATACTTAATCATGCTAACATTCTAGACAAGAAACTATAAATAGGGACATGATACCTTTGCACGCTTCGGTGAGCACTTAGTTTAAGATGAGTGATGTACTTAGTGCACCTTTGGTTATTTGCAGTGAATTCTAGGATACATCATTGGTTCCATTACTAGGACCTATGTCTCGGATGTCTTTCAAGATGTTGCATGATGAAGACATACCAATTGATCTTGGCCAGTAATGAGGAGTGGTTAGTAGATCTCGGAAGAAGAATATGCTCTCGCATTCAATATTGGACCCGAGTTTGATGTATGCACGTGGGTTGAAAATAATTTTTACGATGCATTATATGATACTTTATTTGTTATATTTTCTATATAAGCGTATGAGTGGTTGGTTGCTTATACATCTAAAAGGAATTGGAGGTTTTATATGATTTTTGGATGTGGGAAGAAATCTAAGCCCTCATGATAATCGATCTAATTTGGATGCGTGTTGTGGATACTTAGTTCCATGGTGTTTGTTGGTGTGTGTGACCTACCTAGTCATCATCCACATCACATGGTGAGTCATCTCACCTTGCGAGAGTCATAGGTCTTAGGGATTCAAATGACAAGTGTCAAATTCTATCATAGAATTTGTCATTGTCATTTACGTCAATGCGTCATAGGAGTTACATTCCTTATTTGGAATTGTAATTCCTCCTTTAGTGGCATCATATGTGTTAGTAACGTCATAGGCATTAGTGGTGTCATAGGAGTTACTTTCCTTGTTTATGAATGGGGGTTACACATCACCCCTATTTGTACTTCCTTTTTCGATCTATGAGTATGAGCAGACATGTTTTCTTATTTGCATATTCTTTCCATTATTTGAATATTTCTTATTGCATTGGAGCTACGATGTTACCATTAGAATGTAACTTCTTTGTGGTGCATTGTTGTGAAATCAGTTTTTACATATCCCTTGTTCATGGTATCGAAAGTGGGTTTCGGTAAAATGTGCACTCTTCATTTATCAGTTGCTTATTACTTCTAGTTTCTTCTTATTTCCTCGTGCAAGTTTTTTCGATTATTACTTTGGAATTGTATTTCTCACCTTGCATTGAGGTTTCAGTAGTTGCAAGTTTGAGGGTATTTTGGTTGGTTTCCTTTATTATGTTCTAAGTTTGTGATTGCTTCTATTCTTGTGAGCTCAGTTTTACTCTGGCGTGGACTTGTGGTTCATTGTTTTCTCGAGGTCACCTTTGCATGGACGTTTTCTTCCTATTAACTCATTTGCATTGGTGAACCCGCTGCTCGGGCATATTTTTGGATTTGGAGGCTCATTTTTGTTTTCTTGTGCATTTATTTTTACATGCATTGGGTATTGATACCTCTCACCTCGGATCTCTGTTCTTGGTTCAACAATCTCAGCGTTGGTTTCACACGTTTGTGGGCTCAGCTTGCTGCATGCCCCCACGTGCTTGGATTCACCATTGGCTCTATGATTTTCTCTTGACTCACCCACTCTCTTGGAAACTCGGTGGTCTACCCATCAAATCTTGTTTTGGATCAACTAGGGTCTCTTGCATTGGTCATCAGTTCGCATTGGCTTGTGCACTGGTTCGAAAGGCCTTGTTGTTCGTGCTTCATGTTTTTCACACTATCTCTACACGCTCCAACTCGTTGTTTCACTACTGCTGAGTGTTCATGGTTGAGTGACCCTGACGGATCTCTGTCGGTGGTTGTTAGAACTCCCTTGATGTTGTTATCTCTGCACAAATCTTGCACGACCAATTTCATCTTGTCATTGCTACACTAGCTCACTCCTTCCACCGACTCATGCCTACACATACCTAACAGCTTGGTCACTCCATGCTTGAGCCCACCTGTAATCCATTCATGCGATCATTGTTACACTCTGGGTGGCCGTTTTGTCGGGAAACATGGCAGCTCAGCCACTGATTCTCTCGGATTGACCAACCCTACACATGGCCCTCCTCAATGCATTGGTAGTCAACCAAGAGACGACTAACTCAACTCAGGGTACTAGCACTCAAATCATCAGCCTCGGTCAACAACCTATTTTTAAGGTGAAAACAAATTAATTCATTAGCATTGTAAAATTTGTTTTGGGTATTTTTCTTGTTTTATTGTCTTTCCTTCGAGTGTCGAAGACTAGAGGGTGGGGTCTGGGGTTGGCAAGAGGCTAACCCCCTCACAATAAAAAAAAACCCTATCTATAATTTGATGTCATTTTCAATGATCATACATACAACACCCTTTGCATGCGTTTAGGGCACTCTTTTAATCCATTTGTAGGGCTTATTGGCATTTTCCATTAGTTGTGGGAATCTTTTTTGCTATAAATTTTGACTCGTTGCTCGGTTTTGAGCACTTCTTTAGTTAAATTTTCATGTATTTTTGCACACTAGATGATGGGATTATTAGTTTTTAAATGCACTATTTTATAAAGTTCCACATTCGGGGGACCTATCATTATATTGCTTGTCTCGGCTTATTTCGAATCATCTTGAGCATTGTTCTATCCCTTTTATTGCTTGTGGACTTGTGAGCGTGTCCGCCATAGTCTTCTAAAAGATATTTTTCGTGCGATGTGAGATGCCATTTCTCACAAGGCCTTTCTTCCCCTTCTTGTTTTCACTCGTTCTTATGTTGTTCTTTGATGAGGCCATAAAATGACCACAAATTACCATTATTTTGTCCTTCCAAGTTACCTTTGAAAGTGGATTTAAATGTAATCTAGAAACTTATGGTTTGTTTAAGATAGAATATAGGATATATATCTTGTTAATTATTTAGAAATATTTTGTTATCTATTTTTTTGACTAATCCTATTGATTATTTGGGAAAAGATGCAAGTCTTGTGTATGTAGGACATAAATGAAAGATAATGCTAGTATTGGAAAAAGTGAAATTGATCATGAAAAATAAATTTAAACTCAAATATGATTTCATATTTAGATTCCTCTTGAAAAATTATACAAGTTCAAAAAAATAATCATCTCAATCCGAGGTTGCATGCAAAAGTTGTAGATGTTTTAAGTTATCTCTGGAACTCACAGAGTTAGTTCCTAAACTCATGAGTTTAGTTTGAACTTGTAAATTTAGTTCCATAACTTGTATCAATTGAATGAAAGTTAGTTCCAAATCTTGCAACTCATGGAAAAATCAGATTTAGTTCTTGAACTTGCAGATTTAGTTCCGGAACTTGCATAAAAGGAATGGTAGCTTTAATTCCAGAACTTGCATCAACAGAATGACAATTTTTGAGGGATTGTGAAAAATCGAGAGAATCTAATGGGAAATCTGAGAGATTTTTTTATAACAATGTGTTTAACAAATACCTTATTCAAATTCGCTACAGGTTTTACCAATGAAGAGAGATCTAACTTTTAGTGAGCTACAATCTAAGGAAAAGTGTTACTGGTGACATTTTTCTCAACACTATTTGAACATGTTAACAATAGGATGAAAAAGACAACTAGAGGTATGATCAATTTATTTTGTTCTACTATTTTATTTTTAAGCTTTCTTGTAATTTTTTTTTATATCTAGATCCACTTTTAAAGATTTCAAGGAAGGCAAGATAAAATTCATATCTCCCCTACTTATATGAAAAATATGTGCACCTCTTTGCAATCAAAATTTTTGAGTCTAATTTATGGGCAGCCATAAATAAACAACATGTATGAGGACATGCATGAGTTTAAGTGTGGGAGAGAAGGAGAAGCATGAGCTATGCATTTTGATTTTAAATATGAGAGACAACGAAGGATATCCACACAAGAACCTGCTGTAAAAGAAAGAAATCAAAAAAAGCAGAAGGAGATCCACACAAGAACTGTTGTAATGTGAGAAAGAAATCAAAAGTGCGAAGGAGATCCACACAAGAACCTGTTGTAAAAGAAAGAAAATCAAAAGTATCAGAAGGAGATCCACACAAGTACTTTTTTTTTTTTTAAAAGAAAATCAAAAAAGCAGAGAAGGAGATCCATAAGAATAGGTCCTCAATACTGAGAGAAGAATCAAATAAGAGGAGATAATTATGTAATGCATGAGGATGTGCATAATATTAAGTGTGGGGCAATGATGAGGCCATAAAATGACCATAAATTACCATTATTTTGTCCTTCCAATTTACCTTTAAAATAAATCAAAAGTAGTAGAAGGAGATCCATAAGAACAGGTCCTAATACAGAGAAGAATCAAATAAGAGGAGATAATTATGTAATGCATGAGGACATGCATAATATTAAGTGTGGGGCAATGATGAGCCCATAAAATGACCATAAATTACCATTATTTTGTCCTTCCAAGTTACCTTTAAAAGTGGATTTAATGTAATCTAGGAACTTATAGTTTTCTTAGGATAGAATATAGGATATATATATTGTTCATTCTTTAGAAATATTTTGTTATCTATTTTTTTGACTAATCTTATTGATTATTTGGGAAAAGATGAAAGTCTTGTGTATGCAGGACATAAAGGAAAGATAATGCTAGTATTGGGAAAAGTGGAACTGATCATGAACAATACATTTAAACTCAAATATGATTTCATATTTAGATTCCTCTTGAAAAATTATGCAAGTTAAAAAAATAATCATCTCAATCCGAGGTCACATGCAAAATTTGTAGTTGTTTTAAGTTAGCTTTGGAACTCGCAAAATTAGTTCTGGAACTCGCAAAGTTAGTTCTAGAACTCGCAGGTTTAGTTCTAGAACTCACAGATTTAGTTCCATAACTTGTATCAATTGAATGAAAGTTATTTTCAGATCTTAAAATTCATGGAAAAATCATATTTAGTGCCGGAACTTGCAGATTTAGTTCCGGAACTTGCATAAAAAGAATGACAGCTTTAGTTCTGGAACTTGCATCAATGGAATGACATTTTTTGAGGGTTGTGAAAAATCAGAGAATCTAATGGGAAATATGAGAAAGGTTTTTTTTTATAAATTTTTTTTTAACAACAACCTCATTTAGATTTGCTACAGGTTTTACCAATGAAGAGAGATATAACTTTTAGTGAGTTGCAGTCCAAGGAAAAGTGTATCAGACGAGCACTAAAAGTTCCATAAAAAAAAATAGAAAAGTTAAATGGAAAATATGAGATAGGTTTGTTTTCATAACAATGTGTTTAACAAAAATTTCATTTATATTTGCTACAGGTTTTACCAATGAAGATAGATCTAACTTTTAGTGAGCTGCAGTCCGAGGAAAAGTGTATCAGACGAGCACTAAAAGTTCCATAAACAGAAATAGAAAAGTCAAATGGAAAATCTGAGAGAGGTTTTTGTTCATAGCAATGTGTTTAACAAAAATATCATTCATATTTTCTACAGGTTTTACCAATGAAGAAATATCTAACTTTTAGTGAGTTGTAGTCCGAGGAAAAGTGTATCAGACGAGCACTAAAAGTTCCATAAACAGAAATAGAAAATTCAAATAGAAAATATGAGAGAGGTTTTGTTCATAGAAATGTGTTTAAAAAAACTCCTTCAGATTTGATACTGAGTTATACCAATGAAGAAATGTGTAACTTTTAGTGAGATGTAGTCCGAGGAAAAAGCATATTAGACAAGCGTCAAAAGTTCCACAATAAAAAATAACAAATTCAAATGGAATATTTGAGAAAAGTATTAGGTCAAAATCATATTTTGAGAAAAATAATCCTTCCAATAATGAAGGAGTATAAAATCATTGTGAATCTTGTTACCAAAAATCAAGGAGAAGATTTGGGAGCAAATCTTCCTAAAATAAGCAAGATAAGATTTGACTTCAATAATATATCTCTCTCCATATTTTGTGGAGATGGAGATCTTAGTTGTTAGGATTAGAATAAAGACAAGATTAGATTGTATTTCCTAAAATAAGGAGTTGGTTGAATGCATGAATATAAATATAACCTTCCACACCTTTGAGATATATAATTCTTTTTCTCGAAGTAATCAAGATTTGTTCTTTCTTTCCAATCTTTGGAAGTAAATGTTTTCTACAAGTTCTGAATTAAAAGTATGAATTAAATCCTCTTCCAAGGAATGAGCTGGCCACTCATTCCAAGGAAGATTGATCAATGTGTTAATGTTTGTTTCTTTATTTCTGTGACTTTCCTTTTGTTGTAAACTTCTAATTTCATGTTATGTGATCCTTCTTTAGTACAATTTTTGTTGTGAACTTGCAGGTGCCTTTTTATCTTTCAGTTATTTCCAAATTAGCAATTTAAATTCATGCAAGTGTGTCTTTCAATTCATGCAAGCATTTTTCTTTCATGCAAACTTTATTTATGCAAGTGTGCCTTTCAATTCATGCAAGTGTTTTTTTTCATGCAAACTTTATTTCTTCAAGTGTTCCTTTCAATTTCCGTAAGTGTGATTTATTTTATGCAATTTTGGTTTGTGTTTAAAGGATTTGCTTTCTAAGATCTTATTCTCTTAACGTGTACAACCTTTGAACACCAACCCGGATTGACATTATTAATGGTGAGGATTGACGACCTCATCGGTTGCACCCAACGAACCTTGATTGTGGTCTCCACTCTTGTGCATTATTACATTGATTGCAAGGTGAGTGACAGACTGGTTCTCGACACACAATCGCATCTGATTGTAATCAACGCACTAAACTATAAAGTGCTACAAAAAGGGGGTTAAACTAGTATTCTTTGGAGGCTCCTCTCGTCATGGACATTGAATTTCATCACTCTGTTGTTCAACTAGGACCAGGAAACTACCTATAATGGAAGAATGGAATACTCGATCATTGCATTATGTACAACTTGTTACCACATCTTCTTGGGATGGCACTTGAACCTATTGACCGCATTCATCACCAAAATTGGTTGAATGAGAATGACATGGCATACGGGATTCTTTGTCTTACTATACCGGAGGACCTTCAATGTTGAATAGAGTTCACAGAGTCTGCACACCAAGCTTGGAATTTCATTTGAAATTTTCATGGAGACCTTGATCCTCCTTCATCTGGTTATGGATCTGATGATGATCTTGCATCCATGGAGGAAAGTGAGTTCACCGATACTTTTTCTTACAAAGGGCCACCCACACATATTTCTTCATGTGATGACAGTTCCACTAACACAGACTCGCTTGGTTCTACTTCTGATGACAAGGATTGTGCACCCAATTCTGATGTCGAGAGTACTATAGAGGACTCTTCTCCTCCTTCTCTCACTATTCCAAAGAGTGTTGACACATCCCACATCTCATCAGATATTGAGCAGTCTCCTATACAACCTCATACATTCATCACACCCACCTCTTTTCCACCTTTAGTGTTTGAGGCCCCTTTCACTCCTCCACCTTCATTAGATGACTCATACCTATCTGACATCGCTCTTCTATTTGTTGATCCCCCTCATTGGGATGAGTATTTTCCTAACCTTACTCATATTTTCACAGTACATTTATGATGTATTACAAGTTCCTCATCCATCTACATGTATTTCGAGAGGAGTTCATCATCTCATTGTTGGGAGTGCCCCTTCGGGAATATTACCACTTACAATTTTATAGAGCGTTCATTGATCCACCCTTACTTGTGGATCCATTTTTTGTTGTGGGGGATGTTTTGTTGCCTTCACATCAGTTGGACATCCTTTCTTTAGGTATTCACCCTTCATACCATGTAAAATTTGCACTCGTGAAATTACCTTCGATTCCTTCGCACTCATTTACTAGACCTATGTCACATTTTTGTGGACTATACTCGAGTTCTTTGTGTTGATACCTTCAGATTTTCTTTGTGGAGTGGGTAGACTTCGGGACATATTTATGTCCTTCCTAAGGAAAGCACATAGTTTGGTGTAGATGGCTCTTCTTCGGTTTAGAGGTAGAGGATCTCGTGATCGAAATTATTGCAGGGGACTTCTTAGAGTTACTGAGTTTAGATCCATCCATGGAATCTTCTACATCCCTCTCATATCCCTCTTCTCCTCCTCTTCTTCCTTCTAGAAAGATGTTTTTTGTATATGGGCACCTTATCAGGCCTTTAGTTTTCTAGCCCCATTGGCACATCTTTCTTAGTTTTCTAGGGGATTCTTCTTATCTGTTTTGTCTTAGCATGACCTCTTCCTCAACTTTAATGAAAGGGGGTGTTGGTGTGTGTGACCTACCTAGTCATCATCCACATCACATGGTGAGTAATCTCACCTTGCGAGAGTCATAGGTCTTAGGGATTCAAATGAAAAGTGTCAGATTCTGTGATAGAATCTCTCATTGTCATTTTTGTTAGTGTGTCATAGGAGTTACATTCCTTATTTGGAATTGTAACTCCTCCTTTAGTGGTGTCATATGTGTCAATCACATAATATGCGTCAGTGGAATCATAGGAGTTACTTTCCTTATTTATGCATGGGGGTTACACAACACCCCTATTTTTACTTCATTTTTTTGATATATGAGTATGAGCAGACCTATTTTCTTATTTGCATATTCTTTCCATTATTTGAATCTTTCTTATTACGTTGGAGCTACGGCGTTACCATCGGAGTTCAAATTCATTGTGGTGCATTATTTTGACATCAGTTCTTACATATCCATATTTCAGTGTTCTGAATAGATTTATTTTGGATTACACAGTTTCAACTTAGTCTTGCTCAGAGGTTGTTGGATTTCAATTTTTACATGAGCCTATAGGGTCATATTTTTCCTTATTCCACTAGCGATCAAGATCTTTATTGTAACCATGGATTTGAAAGAGACATCGATGACTAATTAAAATCCACCATGTGTGGGGTAGGAGTAAGTGTGGTGAAAGATGGAAGACCTATCATAGGAAAGGAAAAGAGAAGAAAGATGGATTAAGTTCAATGAGGCATGCGAGAGGGATTTAAAGAAGCAGTGTGAAGTTCAGAATGAATGGCATTGTGGAGAGAGATGGCTCATGAAGGATTTAGAGCTCACGTAGAGGACATGGAGTTAGAGCATCTGAAACTCCCCCATTTGGGAAAACATGGTAGGGAACCCTCTTCTACCTCAAATGAGAGAGCACCAACAGAGATGACATGGGCCGCAGGTGCACATTTGAATCCTCCTGATGACCTATCCCTTGCACTTGGTTTTCTATTTTCTATGACGATCGGTAATCGGAAAGCTAGTGTGGGTAGTAGAGTAGCGAGATTAAAATTTAACTTATCATTAAGTTCAGGATTAAATAAAAATGTAAGTACATTTATGGTAGGAAGAATTATTCTTTGTTATTTGGATGTCTTGTTGAAGGTATCTTTTTAGGAACATCATCAACACTAAATGTGGGCACGTAGAACGTTGGTATCACATCTGGAAGTAGCAAAAATTCATAAACTTTTGGGGTGTAGTTCAAAAAAATGTTGGGACATAAGGCGGTCGTCCTCTAGTCAAATTCCTTCTATAGGAGGAGGATTGGGAGGATGAGGAGGATCAAATGGCCGGGGATCTAGTGGATCTAGTGGTTTTGGAGGCAACAAAAACATAGGTGGAAATACGGAGTTATGGATCTGGTGGGCATGGTCTAGACCAACCCTAGAATATTTACATGGAGATGTCACTTCATCTTCAGAGTATATAGGAATAGAAGATGTTGCTGAGCGCGTACATATGTGTGAGATACTATGGCATGTGAAAGGCACTACATTTTAAGAGCCCAAGGCAAGTCGGTTTGTAACTACGTTGTAGGGATACTTGTATAGTTGGTACATAAAGTTTGATCCCTGATCAGCCTTGTGTGGATTATACAATGTTGTGATATGCTTTATTAAAAGAATTTATTATCCGCAAGTTCAAGAAGAAAATCATAAGTGCATTCAAATATAATAAGGGGAACTACCGAAAGTGTTTACGAATATTATGCTTGGTTCAAGACTCTTTTGTCTAAGTTATCTTATGACATCCATGCGAGTCAACATACATAGTGGTTCGTCGGATGCCTGATCATACCTTTTAAGAGAAAACTATCACATAATATTTACATATATCTACATGAGGTTCTTGAAGTAGTTATGTGCGTTGAGGTAGTAGGAAGCATAGATAGTGGAGTGAGCCCCTTCTTGGAAGCTCATATTTTAGAAATGGAGAAGTAGCTAGAGAAATTATCAACCAACTCAACACGGGGAGACATGTAGTGGAATTTGTTGCATATATTGTGAAATAGAGGGGCATGTTTAGGATAGTTATCCTCACATATCGGTGTGCTCCTTGATGTTGGATTGTGAGATCTATCACCTAGACCATGATGTTAGTCATTATCCATTGTTGTAACACGCGACAAGGAAGAGGCGTGTCTTGTTATTTCAATATTTTTAGGTCAAAAATCATAATGCGAATATTCTAGGTGGTTGATAAGATTCATGATGTCATTGATATTAGGGTAGGATAGACTAGAGTTACACATAACTCTAAGGATAAGGGTGATCATCATGACCATGATCATAATAAGGGTAAGTTTTATGGAGGATGTGGTTGAGGAAGAGGATATCATGGTGGATTCAGAGGCCGTAGTCATGATAGTGGAAGAGGTGAGTTCCCTCACGCAATATGCTATACATGCGAGATCTCCCGATCATTACGAGGCATGAGTGTCCTCGAGAATGTAGTTTTTTCTTTTTGTGGAAAGAATCATAACTATGAAGAGTTCCCAGACTTGTATAAACATTAGAGAAATAAGCACAAATAGGATCACAAGAGCATGGGAATAGTCTCGAGTACAATGCGTCATGGGAGACCAATGGATGCTGAAGTTATCATCGAGATCTTGAGATGGTACCTATAAATATTACAATGTGTGGTGAGGCTACACGCGCTAGATAAATGCTCAAGTAGAATCCTACCATTACTAAGGAGGAAGTTCTACATGTAAAGTATCTAGACCCTACACATCAAAAGAAGGTTTATCAAGAAACTATGGAGGTAATCGGGAATATGCAGGTGAGATACAATGTTTAAAGAATTTTTTTTGAAGTTGGAGCAGAGGAAGGCAAATGAACTTCATCAATTAGATGTTGATGATTTAAAAGAGGTTTGTAAGATGTTATGTCAACAAAACATTATTCCTTTATTGGGGAACTAGTTAAAGGGAAACACTCTACACATGATATGTAGAATGGAAGGAAGATTTTGCAAGCTAATCTCCCTCCTCATAGCTTATATTATGAAAAATAAATCACTCTAGATGTTGTTGTTGATGGTTGGATTTTGAGTGAAGTTTTTATTGACGTAGGTGTGGAAATGAATGTTCTTACTTTAGATGTGTGGGTTTAGAAGGGTAGACCTCAATTACAACCATCTTCTAATTTTTTGTTTTTGGTGAACCGAGAAGAAGGCCATGCCAATTGGGGTTTTGAAAGACGCATCAATTAATATACATAGAGCCATGTTCACTAGGGACTTTCAGGTCTTAGCATTTGCAGAGGTAGACATATTTTGAGATTTAGTTGGGTGTCCTTGATGTCATGTAAATAATGTTGTTCTATGGTTCAATAAGGGGTACATAAATTTTGAGAACAATGAGGAACACGTATTTATCCTTTTGACAAATGGAAAATCTACACCTTATGTCGAGCCCTTACGTGAATAAGATCCGAAAAAAATTATGTGCTCACCATTAGAGATCCGAAGTTCTTTAGCCATAAAAGGAAGGAGTTATTCATTTAGATAATGAAAAATCCATGAGTGATACTACAAGTGTTTCATGTGATAGATGGGAAAATGGCACTTATGAAATGGTTCGGAGTGAGGTAAGAAATCTAAGCTGCGTGCGTAATAAAGCCACACTGTGTTAGAAATTTAGGCAATAGCCAAGTACCTCGGTATACTGGAAAAGGAAACCCTGAAGTATACCTTTGGGCCATGGAAGGGCAATTGAAAGATCAAGTGGAAATAAGGAACATGTTAGTTTATAATTTACGTGGGACAACAGGGCGCTGGTGGATGGTTCATAGAGATAACTTCATAGAATGGTGATAAGTGAGAATTTTTTCTCTCGGCGAGATTTCACGGGAGTAATGCACTCACTCAAATCTATGAATATCATGGTAATGATCCTATTCGAGTAGTGTGAGAGACTCTCGAATGAGGGGCATAAATATTTACCACCTTTGTTGTAAGTGCACGAACTCTATTTTCCCTTATGAGGTTGCACGTGCATGGTATGTGTACATGGAATTGAATAGAGAGACTAAAAATTGGTAAGAACCGATTGCGTGTATGATTCAAAATTTTGACTACTTTTCCACTAAACCTCCCGTAATTGAGGAATTACGGAGTTATGAAGTGTTTGACTATGGGAGATAGTAGAAAATATGAAGAACTTATTTGGGAGTTACTCAGTGAGTCAAACCTATAAGCATGTTTTTAAGAAGTGCAAGAGACAAATGCAGAATAACTTTGGTGCACTTTTCTATAGAAAGTAAAGGGGAAAATGGTCTATATGTTTGATGATGAGGAAGTGGAAAGTATGGATGTAGAGAATTTAGAGGGTACATGTGAGGTCTAAGAGAGTGTATATGAGAAGGTGCACACCTACCATGAGTCGATGAAGACAAATAAAGTAAACATTGGAGCGGATGTTGAACCTAAGGAGTCCATCATTAGAGATTATTGGTCTAACTTAGAAGTTGCTAAGATAATCGAATTCTTTGTGTGATTTTTAGGACCTATTTCCTAGAGGCTATCATGAATTAAAAGGAGTGCATGAATATTTGAGTGAAATGAGGATTAATTTAAGGGAAGGTGTGTGCTCGGTTAGGAAGAGACCTTACGGGATGAACCCTAACATGTACGTCAAAGTTAAAGAAGAAATTGATAAGATGTTGACATCTAGAATCATTGAGCCCATATAGGAATCGTAGTGGGTTAGCCATATGGTAATTATTATATAAAAGATGGAAGAATCAGAATTTGTGTGGATTATATGGAGCTAAATTCTACATGTGTGATTGATCCTTTCCCTACACCGTTTACTAAAGAAATATTGAAGGGTGTTGCAGGGCACAAAATTTACTCCTTTACTGATGGATTTTCTAGATATCATCAAGTGAGGATAGATAAAGAGGATGAAGAGAAGACAACTTTCAACACTTTGAATGGGGAATGTTTTCATACGCAACGATACCATTTGGATTAAAGAACATGCCTACGAGTATTATCACACATTGTTGTTTAAGCATTCCAGGATTTTATTCAAAATTTCCTACTGAGTTTACTTGGATGATTGGACGAGTGTACGGACTTATCAAGGATCACCGTGACAATCTGAGATTAATGTTTGAAATATGTAGATAGTTGAGCATCTCTTTGAGTATTAATAATTATGTGTTTGTTATACCCTTTGTGACTCTACTAGGAAACATTATCTACAATAAGTGTTTGTTAGTGGATCTAGCTAAGGTTTCAGCTATCTTAGGCTTGGAGGAGCCTACTAGCCAAAGCGAGGTGTGCAAATTTCTAGGAAACACAAGGTATTATAGAAAATTTATCAAAGGATATGCTAAGATTTTTGTTCCCCTAGAGGAAATCTTGAAAGGTAAAGGAAATTTCTATTAGGAAGAAGCACAACAACACACATTTGAGACATTGAAAGAAAATCGACTACAACACCTATTTTATGTTTTCCTTCATTTAATATACCCTTTCTGTACATGTGAATGCCTGGCATGGCCATTTGCGTCGTATTAGCTCATCCTAGATAGGTTATTGTAGATTATCCTATTTTCTTCACTAACAAGAAGTTGACTCTAGTAAAACAAAATTATATGACTACGGAGAATGAGGCTTTTCCATGATCTACACACCGCATAAGTTAAAAAAATACTTGTTGGCAACACCATTTGTTTTCTATATAGATCACATGGCCTTGAAATACTTGGTGACCAAGCCTGTTTTAAAGGGCTGCATATGCCATTAGATTATGTTATTTTAGGAATTTGACTTTATAGTTATGGTGAAGCCGGATAAAAGAAATTCTAGTCTAGACCACTTATCAAGGATTCAATCGGGAGATGATGTGCGAGTATTGAAGATACAATGCCAAATGTAGAGATATTCAGGTTGAACCATGATCCTTTGGAATTAGAGGATATTTTTGTCTTTTTATGCACAAGTGTCACACCTAAAGGAATGAAGGCCTTAGAAAGAAACAACTTGCTATTCGTGCCACACCTTACATGTTGATAAATTGGGACTTATATAAGCTAGGTCGTGATGAATTTTACACCAAATTGTACTTAAGAATGAGAAAATGATAAGTATGGAGGAGGATCATGGCGGTAGACACTGGTGGACACTATGCGGGGATGCATATGCAAGATTCTACTAGCTAGACTATGGTGGGAAAATTTATACAAGGATTGCAAAGAATATTGTAAGGTGTGTGATCACTTTCAACACCTTGGAAAACCTCAATAGAGAGATGAAATTCCTTTGATACTAATTGATAGTGAATAAGCTGTTTCGTGAAGTGGGCAATTAACTTTGTGGGCCTTATTTCCCCAACTGTGCTGAACTAGATCACACTACATAATTACTTGTACATATTATCTTACAATGTGGGAGGAAGTAGAATCCACAAAGGATTGTACAACAACTACAACAACAAGGTTATTTTGGGAAAATATTATTACTTGGTATGAATTTACTTTAAGTTTGACAAGTGATATGGGTACTCACTTTCTTAATGAAACCATCAGGATATTATTGGACAAATTTATGGTTACACATCATAATACAACACCCTATCACCCTTAGACAAATGGAACTGTTGAGGCCATAAACAAGGTATTGAGCCAAACTTTGACAAAAATCTTGATGTTTAAAGGAAAGATTGGGATGATAAAGTCTCTGCTATACTTTGGGCATACAGAGAACCTACAAGAGGTTGAATAAAGCAACATTGTTAAAGTTGGTGTTTAGTGCAAAGACTATTCTACTAGTGGAATTCATGTTACCTTCTTTGTGTATTATGTGTGTAGGTGGTCTAGCTAATGAGAAAGCATTGGAAGAATGTACTTGATAAAAAGGCATGCCATAGCAAGATGGAGTCGAAGTAAGAAAACTACGGGGAAGAAGGTGTGGCATGACAAGAACATCAAGGATAAGAATCTTGAGGTTGGAAAAATTGTAATTCTGTATGATTCAAATATTTTGTGCCATCCAGAAAGATTAAGGTGCATTAGTGGGACCATATGTTATCACTTATGTACTTGACTCGGGCACTTTCCAATTAGAGGCGCTAGATGGAACGCGGTTTCCCAGTTACTTCAACGGGAGTAGGATGAATCCCTACTATAAATAATTCTTTTGGTGTTTGTAATAAGGAAGTATTTCCACTTAGATTAGGTTTCCCTTAATGCATTTCCTTTATATGTGTTTCCTTCATCATTATATTATTTGTTAATTTGGTTAATTGTTTGGTGTAATAAGCATGCTACTTGCACACTAGAAGTTGATTACAATTTAAGTTTTTTCATGTGTAGAGGACCGCACATACCCTTAGTGTGGGGTGGTTTACATACAAGGTTCATTACCAAGTTGAATATAGTTGATTTTCATCTGAAGATGGGTATGCATAAGGAAAATTTTGTGCAGGTGCTTTTTGGAAGGGTGCAGATAGAAATAAATTACTCCTAAATGAAGACCACAGATGGAAAAATGGATGCATAATATAACATGAGGTAGGATGCAGTAGTGGAAACTACTTAGAAGAAGGTGCAGTGGTGAAGTACTTTGGTACATATGGGTGTGTGGAAGGAGGTATGTGGCCAAGAAGTAGAAGGCACACCAGAAGGTTATGATTGTGGCACGAAATGAGCAGTGCGGAAACATTGACAAATGATGCATTAATGTTGGGATTAGTGGTAGGTGAAGGAGCAATAAATGTGATAACTTTTAAAAATCTATATAAGGAAGGGTTTTGAGGCCATTTTTACCTTTTTGTTTATGAGAAAGCTAGCTAAGATGGTTGTGAAGAGTGGAGAGCTATGAACTAGTTGGGTTGGTCAGATCTATGCATGAGGAACTATTATGCTCCATTTGTTGAAGTTTTTGAGCAAGGCAAAGGCATGCAAGAAAGGATATTGATGGATAGGGTTTGAGTTAGAGATATAACACACAGAACCGAGTTGCAGAGCTCGAGGGAGGTAAGAGAACACATCTTTTTGATTGAAATGGCACCCAAGAGAGCACTAAGAGAATTCGTAAACGAGAAGAAGAAAAATGAGGTCGAATATGAGGAAGAGGGGAATCCTAACAATCATTTCTCAGAAATACAATACATAGAGGAAGGTATCATGTGCCGTGATTGGGATTCCCACGTTTGTTGAAGAAAAGTCAACGATTACAACCATAAGACAACCGATAACAAAGAGGAGTTGGATGCATTGTTGAATAAAAATACAAACAAACGGACAACAAATGACATGCCCATATACGATGATGCTGGGGAGAAGATCCTAAGAAAGGTAAAGGTTTTACAGCTATACAAACTTCCTTATTTCAGAAATCTAGAGAATTTATACCAGTGGCTAATGAGTAGAGTCCATGAGGACTTTTTCTATTTTGTTGGGTGATAAATGAGGATCACCACGCCCTTGATTAACACTTTGATGGGTTTGAAAATCACAGACACAGAGGTGAGTAGTGACCTAACTGATAAAGCAACAATTATAACAACTAGCAAGGAGTTGGGTTATACAAAAGGTGGGCATGATATGGATATTTACAAGCTGAGGAAGTATCCGGTCATACAGGAAACCTCACACTTATTGACAAAATTGAACGACCAGGAGAGATGGTCATAGGTGAACACTTTGTGGCTACATGTTGCAAAGAAAATGTCACAAGGGGAGACCTACAACTTAGCTAGATACATTTTTGAAATGATCATTGAAGAGGCATGTAAAGGTGAGAAAATTAGCTTTGGCACTATTCTACTATCCCTTGTGTTTTTGGAGATTGGAGTGCCCGATGGGTGAAGAAAAAAATATAGGATTATCTTGGGGAAAATAAATATCTCGCAAAGAGATTCCAAAATTATATTTGTGAGTTAACTATGAGAGGCCCATTTAAACCAAGGGTAGAGATGTGGTATGCATGACTCTATGCCACATTCGAGGAAGAGTGGAGGATACCTAAGGAGTTTCCTATGGTGGTAGGTAAGTTGGCTAGTTTGAAGTTTGACATTTCTACATCACATTTTTCTAATGAAGGATGGGACATGGAGTCCTTGGTGAAAAATTCCCTATGCTTTCACCGTGTGGTTCTTTCAGGAAGTTATTCACAGACTCTTAGACATGTGTCGGTTAATCTACAATGTTGATAAGGTAGACTGTGACTACCACACTCTATGGAAGACTTACGTCTATCTAGGTAAGTATGCTTATATTGAAAGATACATTTCATATGACATAACTATGAAGCAAGTGATTGTATTAATAGGAAACAATGGTGCAACATTGGTATACCTTCATCTTAACCCTATGTTAGATAACGTAAAGTATGTAGAGAATGAGTTGAAACTGCTAAGCCTGCCTAATGGGAAACACACAATTGGCATGTTGGCAGCTTAAAATCCTACTTCACCCATTCAGGAAGAAGAAGAAGAATAAATTCATGAAGATAGTGGTGGGTTTGATTTGTAGGGACAAAAGACAACCTACAAATAGAGAATGGAGAGAGAGATGACACCCCCATCACAGGAGCAAGAGGATGAATTGTTTAGGACAAACACAATGGAAATCGGTGTGGAGAAGACAATAAAAGAGCCACAGCTTTAAGAGAGTGTTCGGATGAAAAGGGTTTAGGGTGCGGGGTCATCACAACCATTAAGGAGTTCACTAAGGATTTCACTTTAGAAGGAAGCACTGGGAAGAACAAATGGCACAAGCTAAAGCTTAAAGATGGAGTGGACAATGAATTAGGGGAAATTGTGTTAGGTACTCCATTACAACCTTAAGATACAAAGGAGCATCGAGATGAAGAAATGAAAAATTATGAGAAGGGGCTAAAGGAAACAGAAGCAGAGAAGGGCGATCCATCTAACACACCCCATACTATACAAGAAGGTAAAGGACCAGCTCTAGATTTAGGTACTCGAGACTCCTAAGGGAAAAATAATAAGGAAGGAGACATAAAGTGAAGAATATGTGACTCCTACGCAGGTTGGGTATGTTGATGACATGAGCAAGCTCATATGCTCATGGTTCCAAAGTACCGCGGAACCTAAGGAATTATATGCTTAGGAGATGATGGATGTAGAGATGGAAAAATGCGTACTCGAAATCATTTGTCATGGTCAATGAAAAATCATACGGATGATCCTAAATTTGATGTGTACGAAAAATCATGCGTCTCATAAAGGATGAATAAATTTCCCCACATACGATATGTGAATGTCAAGCCACTTGTTATGTTTGATGAACAAGTGAGCAATGCCTTGGTAAAGGTATCTCGTAGAGGTTGTGTGTAGGAACATAGACAAAGTGGAAACCATTAGGGTGGTAATGGATGACAAAAGGATAAGGATAAATAAATAAAGTGCCTAACAATAGACAAGGAAATGGTTAAGGAAAATACATAAGCCTTGATCAAGTATGGCCAAGGATATTGGTGATAATATTCTTAAGGTTAAGCCACATCAGAATCTAAGGTTCTAGAAAATTTTCCTTTTGCAATGTACTATATACATACACTTGTAAAAATGGTCATGGATTAAGGGTATGTACGTATTCATGCACCAAAAGACTATGTAGAGCAAGTAACAAGGGAAAAATACACTATTTCTAGAAAGATTACAAGTTATGAATCCTTGTTGTAGACCTTGAGGGATGAGATTAAATAGGATGATCAAGGTCTAAAAATGTGTGTGGTGTCGGATGCCATATTTACAACAAAGACTCTTGAAGAATATAATGAGGTCCATAAGGTGATGAAAGATGAGACACTCGGTGCATATATAGACTTGTTGTGGTAAAAGAAAAGTACGAATCCTCAAAGCGGCCCAAGATCCACGGAGAGAATGTTAGGTTAATTATTATTTACCTTTATTAATTATGTATTGTATAATTAATTATTCAACTACTTGTTATTAATTAATTATTTTTTATATTGTTATATGGTTTTATTAACCATATTTGTCTTATTATTTTCATGGGCATAATTGTTATGATTGTTATAACAATTATGCGCTTCTGGATGTATGTTGGAATCTATTGTAACAATTATATTTGTATTCATCTATTGTATAATTCCTATATGAATTACAACATTCCATTGTATCTTAAATTGATTTCACATTAATATAATTTATAGTATTTCATCCCTGTTTGTGAAATTATATTTGGTACCGAGAGAGAATATAGAGCTATAAAGGAGTGAAAATAGAGTTAGCAGAGATAGAGGAGATTAGAGAAGTGTTTACAGCAATTGAGCGCTCTGTAGCCTCCTACAACCTCTTAAGCCCATCGCTACCTCCCCACATCCTCTTGTTCATTACGGGTGTTTAGAACGCAATTTTTTTTTCACCTTTGGTTCACCTAGCACTAGGAACATTTTTGCTACAGTTTACCCACACAACCACCCCTCTCGAGATCTTGACTAAGTCAAGCCATTACAAAGGTAGGTTGAACGTATTGAAGACCAAATTGCATTGTTATCATTACATCCTCTCATTCTTACATTTTCAATTTAGTGCATTTTTGCATTGTTACAACGAGCCATGTATATTGGAGGTGATTTCACTATGTTGTACACTTTGTTTGGCAAGCTAAACTCAACATAGATCGAGTTGAGCATTGTTTGAATCTCCTACTAAGTTATCCATGTCAGCCCCTGACCTCCTACTACTTCCCCTTTGGCCATGAACCACTCCATGCACCCTTTTGCAACCATAAACCGAGCCAACATTACATTGGTGTGTCTTTTGTGGAGATCCAGACCATCAACATAGCAATGAAACGGTTCCCTCTCGCTCTACGACGGACCTATATGATTCAAGCTCTACGCCAAGCATCGAACCGCACAAAAATTCATACAAAAATCAAATAAAAATAGAGGAGCATTCGTGGCAATGACCCCTACGGTGAAACAATGGAAATTGACTGTAAAAAACAAAAAACGAGGCATCCTCCTCCCATTTGAGTCATCCTGACTCCATTTCCACACGACCCTGCAAACAAAGAAAGGAACATTAGTGGAAAACAGTCAAACACTTGTAGGCCATGTCCAGTCATCCTTGACCTTCACATTGGCTTGACCTGCAAATAACAAAAAACACGGTGGATTATACATAAAAATCGATGGCAAAAATAAAAAGAAGCGACTGAAAAACTCAAAGATATAAGGTGACATTCGAAGGAGTTCAACAAAATAGCTTTGGATCCATTTTCTATGCATAGGGAAACCCTAATCCACACATGCAACTCCATATGGATCATGTTCCACATTGCCATTAGAAAAGGTGAGTCATAGCTTCTTTCATTTAAATACAATTTTCTCATTTTGTTATCTAAGCGCTCATAGAGCCTAGTTAGATATAGGGAAAGACTTGCGTGGATGAGGTTTGGGGTTCGACGCCCACCCCCAACACAAAAAAATTTGAATTTTGAAATTTGGTGGAAATTTTGGAGAAACCACCATCTTTGGTAGCAAATTTGGTGGAAAAACCATCTCTAAACAAATCGTTATGACTAAAAAGACCTCCAAAGTTTTTAGTGAGAAAAACCCTAATTTAGGGTAAAAATGTTTTTCTCCTATTAGGCATGTTTTCTTATTTTGAGCAATATTTTCCAAAGGGAGGATAGCTAAAAATTACATTTTCATCTATTTTTTTGTAATTGTTTACATTTTGGGTCGAATTGGGCTCAAGAGGCCACTAGGGCCTGCAAAACAAAAACAAAATTGTCTACCATTCAATTTTTCCAGATTCTTGAATGTAATTACATGCTTCAGTATATTGTACTAATTTACAGGTTGCCATAGTTAACCAAAAATATTTTAACTACTTAGAATTTGGCAGAGAATTGTAATACAAAATAGTAAAATTTGGTTCTAAAATACTCACGAGATCCTAGATCTCATTCACAGCGTTTGGTATATATGGTGGCTCTATGAAGCACTTACGGGTAAAGCCATCACAACTACTACTGCATTTAACACCTAATATAGCTGTAATAATGTCATCTAGGCATCAAACCTTTAAATCGATGTGGAGTAATAAGGTCATAGTGCACACACTATGAGCCATCCCATCCGTCTATGAATGATTGCATGACATAAATCCAAACTAAGAAATTATCTGAGTATATAGCAAATTTACATGCACATATGAGGATATTTCTTTGAGTCGAATGTCAATAATGGCATAGACCCATTTCATTACTATATTGGTACCACGTATTGAATTCTTTCACATACGTTAATGCCTCTTTCACGTACTATCGGGTATATAGAAAGGGTGAGCTTCTTCCACCTACCGTCGACTATATCGAAGTTTGTGTATATAGAAAGGTTCGGTATATCGTACTAGATGGTATATAGATTGGGAGACCTTATACCAAGAGTGATAAGAGCCAAACCCTATCGGTGATGCCTATAAAATGGGAGCCAATGCCCCCAAATAGTTTCTTCTAGATTCACAACTACTCATAGGAAAACATATGCCGCATGGAAGACTAAAGTCAAGAAACAACTTGAGTTTGAAGAGATTTGGACTACTGTGAATGGTACTCTGACCAAATCAACTACTGATACAACAAAGCAATGGTAGTTTTATAAAGTAGATCAGAAGGCCAAACTCATAATCTTGTTTAGAGTGTCCGATGATGTGCAACCCCACATTCAAGATGCTTAAACAACCAAAGAAGCATGGGATAAATTGTGCATAGTATATGAGGCTAGAAACAAGAATGTCATACTAAATTTGTAGATTCAGTTACACACACTGAAGTTCAAGAAGAATGAGAAAATTGAAGATTTCTTAATAAGTGATGCAGAGTTGAGGGCTTCACTTATATCCATAGGAGAAGCGGTCATAGATGATGCTCTCTTTCCCATTGTTCTGAGAGCACTCCCCTCTTATTAGTGCATTTTGTCACAACACTAAATGTGTCAGATACGACAGTTAGTTTTGACAAGCTGGTAATCCTACTGCAACAAGAGGAATCCATGCATAATAAGGATGATGAAGAGGAGTATTAAATTTCTTCACATCAAAAATGGAAAGGAAAAGGTAAAGGAAAACCTAACTCCTATCAAAATTCCCAACATCAAAATTAATATCATGGGGACAAACAATGAAGAAGCAATGTCCAATTTGTAAAAGAGGACATGACTTAAAAGATTGTTGGTATAATACTTACAAGAAAGGTTCGTCAAGCAACTGTGGACCTCCATAACAAAAATATCACAAGGTATATTCAAACTACAATCAAAAGCACAAAAAGGGGGCTGGAAAAGAAGACCCCATCAACAAGGAAGTATTGTTGAATAAGAAGAACATTTAGATAATGAATACTTTTTGTACACTGCTTGATCAAGTGAACCATCCACATCATCTAGTGATGTCTGGTATGTTGATTTAGGAGCCATTGGACACATGACCGGACACAGAGACTGGTTTACCTCAATGAGGGACATGCCTTCGAAAAACCATGTTTCATTGGGTGATAATTCTTCATATACAGTTCATGGGATTGGGAACATTGCTCTACCCCTTGGTTCACACAACTATAGACTATTAGATGTCTTAAATTTCCCCGAGTTGACAAATAATCTGATTTCAGTCAGGAAAATCCTAGATCACAACCTAAAAATTGAATTTGATACTCATTCCGGTAAGAAAACATGTTTTATTCGAGATAAATCACGAGGCTGGAAAATAGTTGCAAAAGCGTCTAATGTGGGATGCATGTTCCAGCTTGATTTTTGTCCACAGAGATGATAAGGCACTTGTGGCTAAAAAATCCACATGAGCATAGTTGTGGCATCGAGAGACTTGGTTATGTTGATTTCAAGTGTCTCGAGACACTACACTGTCACAATATGGTATATGGCCTACCATCTCTTCAGAAGGATATAAACAAGTTTCCTCACTTCCTAGCAAGAAAAAAACATAGATCTTTGTTCCCGAAGATTACATATCGATCTCATGGTAAGCTTGATCTAGTTCATACCGATCTTTGTGGTCCGATGTAACTAAGTCATTATGGATTTCAGTACTTCATGCTTTGTGTTGATGACTATTCAATAAAAATGTGGATTTTTTTGTCTTCGCAAGAAAAGTGAAGCTTTTGAAACTTTCAAGAAGTTCAAAGTAGTAATTGAGAATGAAACTAGTCATCACATCAGAACTCTCCACTCAGATCAAGGGGGGGAATTCACCAGTAATGAGTTCAAAGACTACCTAAAAACTCATGGGATTCATCAAAAATTCCTCCTCCACACACACCACAAAGATAATGGTGTTATTGAGAGAAGAAATCGTACTATCATGATAATGGTGTGATGCATGATCAATGAATCTGAACTTGTAAAGACATTCTAGGTAGAATCAGTAAAGACAGTAGTGTATTTTTTGAATAGAGTGCCCACAATTTCTCTTGATGGAGTAACACCACAAGAAGCATGGTCAAAGCAGAAACCATCTATTGCACACCTTAGAGTATTTGAGTGCAAAGAAAGTATGCACATACCCAAGAAAAACATAAATAAATTTTACATGAAGTTACAAAACTCATCTTCATTGGGTATAATGAAGAGACTCTTGGGTACACATTGAAAGATCCAAAGACCAGAAAAGTCTACACTAGTAGAGATGTTGAGTTTTTGAGAAGAAGGAAGTAGAGTCTCCTCCTTTAGACTCACCTGATGTAGATTCTTCACCAGTTGTAAAAATTGAAGCTGATGTTCCCACAAATGAGGAAAGTGATGATGGGGATGATGGTGTTGATATGATAGAACTACTACCCACTGGAATAGTTTAGCATATGCCCAAGTGGTGCACTAGCACATTACGAGATGAAAGAATGGATTCTCTACCAAATACATCCACCCCTGGGCCACAGACTCGTAGTAAAGCAAGAGAAGAAGTTAACATTACTTTGGTGAGTAGAGTTATCGAGTTTGATGAGCCCTCTACAGTCCAGGAAGCCCTAGAGTCAAAATCTTGGAAAGATGCCATGGACTCTGAATATCACTTGTAATGAAAAATAATACTTGGCATCTTATTGATCTTCCGATAGGAAGAAACCCATTCGATGCATATGGATATTTAAAATGAAGTACAAAGCAGATGGGACAGTGGACAAGTATAAAACAATACTTGTAGCAAATGGGTATGCACAAAAAGAAGGCATTGACTACGAGGATACATTTTCTCCCATAGCTAAGATCAAAATGATCAGGATGATATTTTCTCTTGCTGCACAGTTTGGTTCGAAATTCTATCAGATGGACGTAAAAAGTTCCTTCCTAAATGAAAATTTACAAGAAGAGTCTACATGACTCAACCTGAGGGATATGTTGTACCTAGTCAAGAAGAAAAGGTATTTAGACTCAGGAAATATTTGTATGGCCTTAAACAGGTACCCTGGGCATGGTACATAAAAATTGAAGATCATCTTGTACAACATGGATTTGTTATAAATCCATACGACCCCAATCTCTACCTCAAAAATAAAGGGGAGGAGATTGTGATTGTCTTTGTCTATGTCGATGATCTAGTCATCATTGATAGTTTAGTGAGGATGATCGATGCAATGAAGAAAGATCCTAATCAATTTTTCGACATGACTGATCTCGGGATAATGCACTATTATCTTAGATTAGAAGTATGGCAGAAAGAGAATCACATATTTGTTTCTCAGATGAAACATACCAAGAAAAAATTGAGAAATTTAGGATGATGGATTACACAATGATTTCTAGACCTATGGAGAACATATTTCAATTACCTCATTTATATCCATCTCCTGAGGTAAGTGTCACTCTCTATCGGCAATTGATTAGGAGTCTCATTTACTTGACATACACTAGACCAGATATCAGCTTTATAGTAAGCTATCTATCCAGGTTCATGCATGAACCCAAAGTGTGTCATTGGAAAGAGACAAGGCACATATTGAGATATCTCAAAGGATTAGTGGATCTTTTTCTAGAATACAAGAAGAATGACAAATTCTTCTTGTCTAGATATTCAGATTCAGATCATGTAGGAAAAATTGATGATAGAAAATCCACTTTAGGATTTGTATTATTTATGGGATTTGGACCAATATCATGGGGAAGAAATAAAAAACACTTTGTTTCTCATTCTTCCATAGAAGATGAGTATTTTTTGCAAAATAAGATGTCCGTGAAGCCATTTGGCTATGTCACATACTCAAAATACTTGGAATACCACGGAACAAACCGAACACCATGTATGCTGAAAATGAAGGTGTTCTCAAACTTGTTCACAATCCAATGTTTCATGAAAGAACAAAACATATTGAAGTACAGGTTCATTTCATACGCAAACATGTGTTTAAGCACAACATCCAGCTTCAATTTTGTCCAACAGATGAAAAAGGCAAATATCTTCACAAAGTCACTCGTGCATGTGACAAGTTTACGTTGTTCAGAGAGTGCATCTCCTCATCCTTTGAGACAATGCACAATTAAAGGGGGAATGTTAGGTTAATTATTATTTACCTTTATTAATTATGCATTGTATAATTAATTAATTAACTATTGTTATTAATTAATTATTTTTATAATGTTATATGGTTTTATTAACCATATTTGTCTTATTATTTTCACGAGTATAATTGTTATGATTGTTATAAAAATTATGTGCTTCCTGATGTATTTTTGGAAGCTGTTGTAACAATTATATTATATTCATCAGTTGTACAATTCCTATAACAATTACAACACTCCATTGTATCTTAAATTGATTTCACATTAATATAATTTATAGGCTTCCATCCCTATTTGTGAAATTATAGAGAAAGGATAGATTAAGTTGGGAAGATTATTGTGTAAAAGATGGATATTATGGAGGGAATGATGTCTAGCATGGCTAACGTTGTCAGGGTTCTACAAAATGAGAAAGAGAAAACAACTTAAGATGAACTAAACACCATAGTAATAGACATCCCATATAAGATAGGTAAGGTGACAAGTGATTGGAAGGCGTTAGAGGAAGAGGTTAAAAATGAGTATCCAAAATTGATCTTGTCGGTAGAGGAGTAGAGTGTCGAGTGACACTTCATTCTTTTTTATCAAGTAATTTGTTATTCCTTTATTCATTATTCATTGATTCTTGGAGGGATAAGATCAGTTTCCCATTTCCGGGGATGAAAATGAAGTTAGTGTGGGGTAATGTTGAGTGCATGGAATATATCTCAGGTATGAAAATGCATAAGGATTGGGCATGCAAGAACTAGACATGCATGAAGGCATGGGAGTATGGTAAAATAGGGCGTGCGCTTGGAAACAGCTTTTAATTTAGGACTTAGCCGTTTTGTGGGTCAAGGATATTTTTTTACATGGAGTACAGGGAACATAAAGATATGAAGACTTGCACTTCACGCAAAACATATTTTCGGAGTTGCAGTAGTTCGAGTGCATGCAGAGTATAATTCTAATAATAGGATCTATTCTTAGAGTTAACCAATAGAAGATATATTATTAATACTTCCATGCTTTTGTATTCCTTTGTAAAGGTTCATGGCTATTATTAGCGTGTAGCCTTTTTTGGAAGGTGCATGGGAAGTGAAGGGTAATTCCCCACACCTATATATATGTATTGATTTTCATGGTTTAGATATATTGTTTCGATTATAAAGTTATGTTGGTTTTATTCATGTGCATGACTCATGATGACACTATTTTAATGTATGAAGCTTCTATGTTTTATATTATTTAATATAATTGATCATTTTGGCTGGATATTGGTGTTATACATGATTGCATATGGTTCTTGTATGGTAAATCTCATTATAGTCATATTTCATTCAACGTTCCATATGGTTTAGATCTAGATCTGGTTTATGCAATGTGAATTTCTTACTATCTATTATTAATCTAGATAAATACATACTTAATTATGCTAACATCCTGGAAAATCAACTCTAAAGAGGGACCTAATACCTTTGCGCACTTAGGGTGAGCACTTAGTTCATGTTGAGTGATGTGCCAATACAGCTTGGATTATTTGCGCAGTGAATTCTAGGCTACATTAAAGTATCCCTCCGAGTCGCTCAAGAAGAAGGCATGTTCACCAATCCTTATATCAATGGAGTAGGGACCCATCCACAAGGAATCAAATTTTTCATGCTTTCCTTTATCCTCATGCCTGTTATCCCATAACAAAACGATATCCCCAACATTGAAGGTTTTAGGAGTCACCTTTTTATCAAATATTTTCTTGATTTTTTCCTTGAACTTAAGGTGTCTCTGGTGGGATTTCCTTCTCTCTTCATCTAATTCCAATATTTGGTTGATCGGCTTCATATGGGTTCACCTCTCCCTCATCCCCAAGTTTTTCATGAAATTATAAGATGGTAGTTGCAGTGATATGAAGGGGGAAAATATCTTGAACACCATAAACTAATTCAAAGTAATCTTACTAGTATCTTGTTTGGTAGTAACTTTGTCTACCCATAGAGAAAACTTGATTTGTTCACCCCATTTTATTTTGTTTACTTCCAATGTTCTTCGATAATTTTGAGAATTTTTTTGTTGCTAGACTCAGTTTTACCATTCCTTGTGGGTTGTAATTGGAAGCATATGCCAAATCTATACCATATTTCGACACATAAATGTTAGATATTTTCTCTAAAACTCATGGCATTATCAGCTACTATCTTTGTAGGCACTCCAGATTTGCAGATGATATTGTTTAAAATTAAATCCATAACTAGATGGTGATTGGCCTTCTTGGTAGGAATGGCTTCAACCCACTTAGTGAAATAATCTGTAGCCACTAATATCCACTTGTGTCCTACACTTGAAGAGTCTAAAATTTACCCAATAAATTCCATCCCCACTACTTGAAAGGGGATTCAACTAATACTGGTTGCAAAGGTAAATCACCTGAGGCCTTCAATCTCCCAGAGAATCTTTGACAACTCTCACATTTTCTTACTAACAAATTTGTATATTTAAATAGTGTGGGCCACTAGTAACCTACTCTCAAAATATTATGAGCAGTCACTCTTCTAGCAAAGTGACCTCCACATACTCCCCCATAAAATTCGTAATAAGCTTGGGAGCTTCTTCTTATGTGATGCACCTCAATAGGATCCCTTCGGGTTCTTCCAAGCCAACCCATAGTCAGTTATAACATATTTTTGGGATGCCAATTTAAGTGTCCTTATCTCGATTCTTGTCTAGATGCCCTGACACTCCAAATTCTTGAGGTAAAATATTACATCCTTATACCATGTGGAATTAATCATCTTGTCTTGGATATCCACATTTCCTTCTTCAACTTCATTGATCTCCATCACTTGCAAGTTACTTTCTGCCATTAATTTTGCAAGGCCCAAACCCCTAACTAGTTTAGTAGTCTGTATGTCCATGTCATACTCTTGTAATTTGTTTACCCACCAACACCTTTTGCTGGATATTTCCATCTCAGACAGGATGTCCTTTACCATTGTATGAGGGACATAAGCTATAATCTTTGAACTCAATATATATGGCCTGAAAATTTTAGTTTCTTAAACAAGTGCAAAAGCTTGTTTTTCCATGATGGTGTATTTTAGTTCAGCTCCTTGCAAAGCTTTGCTGAAAAAGGAAATAGGTCTCTCATTCCCTTCATCATCCTTCTACAACAATACAGAAGAAATTGTGTTCTTAGAGGAAAAGGAAAAAATTTGGAACACTTTCTTATAATCTGGGCTAGCTAAAATAGGGGCATTCTTTAATGTTTCCTTCATCCCATTAAAATCTTGGACAACATCATCTTCACATTTGATAACCTGGTCTTTCTTTAGCATGCTAGTAATAGGGATGGTTATTTCAGAAAAGTTTGAAATAAACCTCCTAATGAAATTGATTTTCCCAAAGAAATATTGGATACCCTTTTTCACATGGGTATGTGAACTTTACCAATGGTTTATATTCATTCGAATCTACCATGACCCCTTATCTAGATACTATATGACCCAAAGAACTTTTCCTTTTGAACACCAAAGTGACATTTCTTGGGATTCAATGAGATCTCATATTCTCTACATCTTATCAACATCTTATCCACATGGCTCAAGTGATCACTTCTCTTCCTAGAAAACACAGTTACATCATCTTGATACACAACAATAAAATCATTAATGTAACCTGAAAAAGCAACATCCATGGCTCTTTGGAAAGTAGCCCAACATTCATCAAACCAAATGGAATTCTCACATATACATATGTTCCCCATGGGGTGGTGAAAGCAGTTTTAAACCTTTCTGATTGTTTCACCACCACCTAATTATATCCTAAGAAGCCATCCAAAGTTGAGAGAAATTCAGATCCTATAACCAGCTGCAACATGTTATCCATATTAGGAAATGGATAATTGTCTTTGATTGAGGCCTTATTCATATTTCTAAAATCCACACAAATCCTTATATCTCCATTTTTATTTCTCACTGGTACAATATTGGCCACCCATGAAGAGTATCTTGTGGGTTGTATTATTCCTCCATCCCTCAACTTTTCAACTCTTCTTGCATTTTAAGTGAAAGAAGAGGATTAATAGGCCTCTAATTTTTCTTGAATGGCTTAGTGTTAGGCTCTAAGGGTATTTCATGTTGGAACAAATCTTCTCTATAAGCCTTCAATTCTAAATAGGACCATGCTAAGAAATCTTGATACTTTGTCGTTAAGCAATTGTACATAATATGGCTTCTCTTCTTTGCTCATATTACACCTTATCCACACCTTCTGGGATTCTCCTTGGTTCCCAAATTTTACTCCTCAACATCCCTTGAAGCATAGATATGCCTATGGACCACCCTATCTGCATTGTCAAAATTAGATTCCAAGGCAACCAACCCCCTGGGAATTGTGTTGGTTTTCAACTGAATTATGTCTTTGCCAAATAGGGTTTCTTTTCCATCACATATTGAAACCATTGGCTCCCAATCCATGCACTAATTTGTAAATTATCCTTCATTTTGAAATAACCTCTACACTTGGGCATCATCATCAAATACTTTCCAATGCTTTACATTAGCAATCACAGACAGTATTGAAAGAACCTCTACATCATAATTACAATAAGGAGAAACTGTAGAAATTGCCAAAATGAGATGCAAGAAAACCGGTTTATCGATGCTACATTCGAGCCCTATCATGATACGAGATATTAAAAGACTTAAACATTTCAATGAATTCCCACATTGCATGCTTATACTGCTTCATCCTTTGGTTCTTTTTGCATATAGTTTTCTAACTTGTTTTACCACCAACTCAGAATCCCCTTTAACAATTATGTCCTTTATTCCATACCTCCATGTAATTATCAATCCTAGGAGAAATGCTTCATATTATGCAATATTATCAGTGTATTTGAATTTCAACTTGAAAGAGAAATTGAATGTTTCCTTGTTTGGGGATATAAGCACCACACCAACCCCATTACCCATATTGGAGCATGCTCCATCAAACATCATAGTCCAAGGGGCAATTTTTTTCCAAGAATGAACTCTCATTTATGTTATGGTCTTCAAATTCTACATATCTAACAAAATTATCAACATCCACATCAAAAAAAATACTTCATAGGAGGCATTGTTTGGGTCCTCAATCAAGTGTAGCATTTTCTTCTCTCCGTATAACTTCACCAAATTTCCTTCCATATGTATGGTGGCATAGGACATGTCCATTTGCACACTTCCTCCAACACTTGTAACCCATTTTATAGACAATAACATACCCCATTTAGCAGGGAAATCAACAATGACCACATTCATAGTCAAGTATTTACCGAGGATAGGCTGCCAACTACACTACTAAACATTTTACATATCCTATTTGTAACATTCCCATTTTAAGACTTTAGAAACAAGGAATTTTGTTTTTGCATGATTAATGTTCTCTGTTCTAAATACATAATTTAGAACACACATTTCATAACAATAATTCTTATAACAGATAACCATATGCAGCTGTAATGACTCGGTGAGCAACCGATCTATTCATTCCATGACTCGGTGAACTACCGATCCATTCATGTGTAACATTGAGTTTTGAGTATTCTACTGAATACTCCATATTCTTGGTTCTCTTACCCTATTATGGGTTTTGAGTGATCTTTCCAAGGAACCTACTGAATACTTGTTACCAATATTCATCGGCATCATGATCCTTAGACTAGGTGACATAGGACAACGCAATCAAGCACTTGCGATACTTTGGCCAAAGATTTCTAACATACTATTCGTATAACTTATTCCTTGATGACATACTTGTCAATCTAGAATACATCCTTCACCCCACTCCATTGTTATCAAGAATGTCTTATACTGACTTATCAGTCCCCTTGCCCAAGGTTTAACTCTAGTTCAGGTTAACAACATAGGTCATGATATGAAAAGGCTCATAAAGACTTAGGGTAAATTGGCATACTTGGGTCAACCTAGGTTAACCCCGTGTGCCAAGGTACCCTGAGTCCTAAACTACTACTTCATATCCTCGGCTATGATATTAGCCTTGATCCTGGAGGGAAATCTTGATCAAGTTCAAAGGTGTGTAGATCTTGACGATCAATGCAGAAGGGTGTTGCCACATGTTAACTACATTGTTGTATCCTCAAGAAGATCCTAATCTTCTTGAAGGTACAACCTTGCAATTGACATGTGTCAACATCCTATGGAACAACCTCGTAAAGATGTACATACCTCTAAGATTTTACATACATTAAGTTAAATTTTGGGTTATTAGACGACATACTTCAGCAAAGACAAAAACCCCGCATTTAACACTCCTTAAGTTATTTTTATACTTGATTCATATAATCCTAAGAAATTTAATTAACTTAAGATTGCTTCAGATTTGTTAGTTTTGACCTAACAACTTGTTATCCTAATCAGGATAGCAACATCTCATGTTCTTTTATTTTAAATAACTTAACAATTAAGGAAGTGTAATACCTACTAGGTCGTAACATATCAAACTTTTATAATTAACTCTTAATGATTAACAATCATAACTTCCTCTTCATAGTTGCATTCTAGGGCTCAACACACCCATAATGTCCTTTATAATTACAATGGTTTTAATTATAGTTTTATTTCACATCATAGGATATAATGAAATACTTAAATAAGATTGTTGTATTTAGCCACTCATTTAACTTCAACTTACTTAGGAAGTTCATCAAAATTCCTTTTTATAATACCATCATGAATGTACATCCAACCATATAGATAATAAGAAGTTTTATCCTCAAAACAAGATAATTTACACAATCTATGCTAGTAAATTTCCATCTTTAAATTCATTTAATAGTTCAATACATTTACAACTTATGCATTTTAGGCATACTATGTGACAACAACCTATATTCAGAATGAGATAAACTTTTCTTTTTACAATATAACTTTGAGAACAAATCAGAATTTCATTCACAAGAATCAACTTAGATCAGCCAATGCATCAAGTAAGTTTTTGCCTTCTTTTATCACTTATGAAGTCCATTTGCAAAAATTGCTAGCACGGGTCAGTTCAATGAACTGAGCATGATAAGCACTAAGCCTTAAAATGAAGTGCAATCCACTAAATGTCCCAATAAGAACAACCCTGCTTTAATGAACCACTAATAGTTCATGCCCCTAAGCATATGTAATATTAATAAAAAAAGATTAATACTAAGGAAAAGTTAACAAATGGAAGAATAGAGTATACTCTAAAAATTTTGTCCTTCAACTTAAAGTATAATTGATCTCATCAATTATCTTTATAAAACAACAATCACAACATATCATTATTTCCAATCTTGCCAAATATATTACAACCCTTAACCTTACTAAAAGATATGGAAATGTTTTCCAAGATAATCCCATTAGGATGTTTCATCCAATTGTAAAGTAAAACAAAAGAGAAAACATCTCCATTATGCACAAGCACTTAACATCCGAAAAGGCAGAAACAGATGCATATCATAATTTAACTATTCCTCTTAAAGGTTTACTACTTTAAAATCCAACATTTTTAAAGTATTCATCAAACAGATTCATAAAGGTAATCCTAGAAAACAGGATAGATTATCAGTCAATTATAAGTTTACAACTTCTCTTAGCCAACCATTCAACCAACTTTTCCTGTTTAATTTGATCAATTTAAAAAGTGTAAAAAGACTAAGCTAAGTACTGAATCTCTTTTCCAATCAGAATAAAATCAGGAAGTTCCAACCAATGAACTTATCCAACTATATTAAAAAAGGATACCTATCATAATATGATCCCAACTTATAATCAAATCTTACAACTTTAGTTAAACAGTTTTACCTTCTTTTAAACATACAGTTCATGTTTAAGCAGGAGTTCCAAGAAAAGAGGACAAGAACTAAATCCAAAAAGAGATAACTAACTGCTAACATATTTTCTTTCTTTTCCAATATAATACATGATTTCCACTTTCCATTTAAAACATTATATCAATGAAACTCATACACAGCCCACAACAGTAAGGATTTACAATATATCCTTCAAAACTTATCATTCTTTCACTGTCCCAAACAACCTTCAGAAAGTAGAAAACATGCAACCATTTTCTTTCTTAGAACCCATTCACTATCTACAGAAAAATTCCATCTATCTTACCTTAATTTTTTCCCCCTTTTACAAAAAAACTTGACAACAAAACAATGATGTTCAAACATAGTCCGAAATCAATTTTAAAATCACTATTTACTTTTCTAGACTTGACATCCATTTATTGAGCTCAATAAGAAGTAAGAAATGTGGTTTGGTAATCACCCTCTAAACTTCGATAGTACGGGTAAAGGTTAAGTAACTATCCCAATAACGACAAGTTCAAAAATAATATAAATATAATTCATCTTGAGTAAGACTCGGATTATAATCTGAGATCAATGAAATAGACACAACTTCCTCAAAGGCTCGAATCATTCAAATTTGAAAAACCAAGTTAAGGTAATCAATAGATTCCTCTTAGTTATAAAGTAACAAATTCTAAAATACTTAAACCGATACATCGTTCAGATCACCATTTAATTTGAAACATCAAGAAAAAATGCATGACAATGCTTTGCTTTACCGTATTCAAATCACGAATTCATACCTACCCAAATACCGTATTACTAACCTGATTATAATGAAATACTTATAAACAATCCGAGTCAAGAATAGGTCTTTTAATTTCATTCATACACCTTTTAAACCCTATTTCCAATTTCAAATAGAATGTAATAAACTTGACATCACTAAGACTTAACAACTTCCAAGTTGGGTTCGTAAAAGAGTCTCCACAAACCATTAATGTGGTCGAGAATAATATTTCACAAGCACCATGCTAAGAGACTTGGGTTATAGTCTAGTTTATCCATAATAGCAAACACAATTTTAGTACTGTTCGAAAATCAACCAAGTTTTTGCAGGAAGAAACACAACACTAATCCATATACTATTTTTCTTGTGCATGTAAGTTTCATTATCAGTCAATGTTCCTTGCAATAAAAATACAAACTAAACCATATACTAGCCTACACATACCGCCTACCTACAATCAATTTCAAAAATAGTCAATGCCTTTCACAAGAAGAATAATGAATAAACCATATACTATATTTCCTATGCATGCAAACTTTACAACAATGATTAAAGTTTCCCAAGGTGATACAAAACAAACCACCCACAAATTTATTCACAATCCAATTTACCATGAGATAAAATGATAACATCTTAAAGAAAATAATATTAGAAATAGTTTCATTCACTTGAAACGAGTATTCAACCTATTAGCTCAAACCAGTTTAAGAGTTTCCAAAAGTCACGAGTTGCTTACACGCTCAGGTTTATAAACACAACTTGAGTTCAGTAACACCAACTCAACGAATACTGAGACAGATATCATGTATAAATAAAGACCACTAAATAAGTCGAAACCAATCAAAATTTTCAACCACCGAGGAAGTCTTGTGAAGTTTCTGATTTTTCTCACATATTCACAATTCCGTTGTAAAAGCAAAAGCAATGCAAAATAAGCTTCCAATAAAATCAAGTAAAATCTAGACTCAACACAACCTAGAAGCACAAGTTTATAAAAACCCATAAATCCATATACCATATGAAGCATGAAATGCACAAAAACTTCATATCAAAGTTATTTTCATAAAAACATTTAGAGGAAGTAAGAGGTTTTAATTAGCTTAGAGCCTATCATGTGCGATAGTGCTTTCTTTTAAATCAAAGAAGACCTCTGATCGAGCTCCTTTCTTCTCCTCTTCTCCATGATAGGTCCAACAACCAAAAAAATTCTTCCATAGTGTTTTATATACATTCCAAAAAATGAAAATAGATCTGAAACATCAAAAATAGCCATGCAATGAAGCTTAAACTGCTGGTTCAAAAAACCAGATCGCATGAAGAGTGAAAAACGGAGCACATGCAAAATGAAACAACTCATCCAAAATATACTGGCATGCCTACCAAGGAGGGTTAGGCTTGACACCCAAATCCATTTAATTCCATTAACTCCAAGTTTCCCACTCAGTCTTCCTTGCCACCGACCACCAAATTTGGCGAGTGCCAAATCCAATTTAACAAAAATTTCAAACTTTAGTGATGTTGCCACCTAGGATTCGCCAACCAACTAATCCCCCGCCAAAGTGGTAGTATGTATGCCTTACAACCTTATCACTTAACATTAATTCCATAGAAACCATCGCCAATATGTATGCGACCCCCTTTAGGTTCCAATTCATAACCATTAACTTAGGGTAGATTAATGGTTAAGGTTAGATCTTAGGTAATTTACAATTTATACCTTAGGATATAACACTAACCACTTACCTTAGTATATGTCCTTAGCAATTAGGTTAGATAAACCCTTAGGTGTATATCAAAAATACATAGTTTAGGAACTAGGTTAGATCACCCATAACCTTGTAGTATTAGGTTCTAGGTTAGATTATTATCTAGCAACCTTTCCAGATTTTGTTTGCACCGAGCTAGGTTAGGTTCAGAAATTGTATCAAGTATCATAGCTTAGATAGGAATACCTATACATATTACATGGCTTAGGGTCCCGGTTCTCTCAATGCCATAAATGGCTGAAAAACCCAATTACGACTATAACTACCGCTGGGGTTGATTCCCAAAACTCAATGAAACTCTCCACAAAATGGAAATATTTTCATTAAGGGGAATTAAAGAAATTATCTCTTCTAAGTTTAGTCTAAGACTTAATAATTCATGGAATGCCAATTTATCAATTTTTCATCATGAATAGATTTAAAACATTCCTTGGATTACTGTAATTGATCCAAGGATGAGTCATAAAAATAGATAAGTTACAATTCTTTTTTCTGAAATCAAATTACACGCATTTATGAAAGATAAAAAATGAATCCAGGAAACATTCTAGTTCTATCTAAGTTCTTTAAGAGCAAAAAGGACTTTAACCATATCAAGCATGTGTTTCACTCGGAAATGCTTCGTTCCTTGTAAATGCAGATAAGGTTAGGGTTAGGAGGAATACCGTAGAATGTCAAAAGATGTGTGCGTATCGTAGAGAAAGATCAGAGACATTTGCGAAGAACTCCTTTTTGTCTTGGAAGGACTACTGCAAATAAGAACACAAGACCACAAGATTTTGATTAGATAATAAATGAGGAAGCTGCCTTGGGCCTGGAAGTATGAAACTTCCTTTCGAAGGTGGTCATTCCCCTGCTAATATGAATTAACACAAAATACTGTAGAGTACCAATTAAATTGTTTCGTGGAACCGGGTAGGGAAAAGGCATTTTTCTTGGTTTTGATCAAAGGAACCGATGCCGGTTATCCATAACCGATGGTGGTCACCGATAACCGATACCGGTTTGTTCTAGGATCTTCTCGGGCTGGTTGTGGTGTTCGTAATGGCTGGTTTTGGATAGTATTGAGAAATGGGATGGTTAGAAGCTAAGGAATGATGGTTAGAGGCAATGGTACGTTAGATAATGGGTTCAGGAACGGATTTGAGAAGATTACAATTCCAAAAGCACAAGAAATGTTATAATGGAGGACATGCAAGATATAACTTACTGGTTTTTTGATGAAGGTGCAAGTTGATCTCCTTTGCTGCCAACTCTTCTGGTTTCTTTATTCGTCTCTGCTTGGTCAAGTGAAGTTAAGGCTCTGATCGCTTTGGACTCTCCTTTTTATTAAAATCCTTCGACTGATCTCCCAAAAATGAAATTCCGATCTGTTGTTTTGGTTTGGGAAGCCCATTTACAGGGAACCGATGGCGGTTGCGTAACCGACGGCGGTCGAGTAGGAACCGGCATCGGTTAGGAAAAAGCGAGCTATTTTTAGTAAAATAGCCCACCTTCCTGTTTTTCTCCCAGGGATCGGTTGCGGGTTTGGTCAAGTGGCTAGAAGGTCGGCTTTGGGTGCGAGTAAGGAGGCATTAGTTATGGATGTAAGTGTAGACTAAGTCATGGGTCTTAATTAGCTTAGTTTAGGGTTAGGGCTAGGTCATGATGAGGTGGCAAAGTGAGGTGGCGGGTAAGGTGATGTGGATTTATCAATTAGAGGCAATTAATAAATAATTGTGTAAGGTCTAGGTGGTGAGGTTAGGTTGCGAAATGAGATGCGGGTCACAAGGGGTCGTAAGACACGAATTTGGTGTCTACATTAGCCCCTTATTGTCGTGTAGCTTGTTTTGTAAAGCTGCGCATGACAATAATATGAAGTGGTTTCTCATGTTAAAGATATAGGTAATCCCCTCAAATCTATATTGAGTGAACGGGAAATCGGGGATAGGGTTGATAAAGGGTATATGTGGTAGAGAGGATGGTAAGGTGATGGTGTAGGTCCGATGACGCATGTTGAAATGCAATAGTACGACTAGGGTACATGATTTGACGAAGCAATGTATAGGCAAAGGTTGAGAGTTTATCCAAACAAGGGTGATATAATCTGGTATCAAGGCATAGGAAGTAGCTCGAGGGTATATAATGGTGGGTACAGAACGTTTAGGCATGTTCGGCTAAAAGTACTCAAATGGTTGGTTTGGTTGAGATAAACGTCACGGTCCAGAGTTCAGACAAAGTTGGTCGAGATCAAGTCAAGGACCCGAATCATGCTAAAAACACGAACAAGTGAGCTCGATTGAACACAAGGTACGGGATGGATGGATAAAATAAAACGTTGGTCGGGCCAAATAGGTAGGGCGAGGCCTTGGGTCGGGCCAAATAGGTAGGTTGAGGCCTTGGTCGGACGGTGGTAGGCGAGGCCTTTGGTCGGGCCAAATAGGTAGGGCGAGGCCTTGGGTCGGGCCAAATAGGTAGGTTGAGGCCTTGGGTCGGGCCAATTGATAGGGCGAGGCCTTGGGTCGGGCCAAATAAGTGGGGCGAGGCCTTGGGTCGGGCCAAATAGGTAGGTTGAGGCCTTAGGTCGGGCGACCAGGTAGGTTGAGGCCTTGGGTCAAGGCCAAATAGGTAGGTTGAGGCCTTGGGTCGGGCCAAATAGGTAGGTTGAGGCCTTGGGTCGGGCCAAATAGGTAGGTTGAGGCCTTGGGTCGGGCCCGATTGGTCTGGGTAGAGGCGAGGCCTTGGGTCGGGCCAAATAAGTGGATTTGAGAATAAAGGATCTTGACTGCGTGTCGATGATAGAGAGGATGTATTTGTTTAACATCTAAATAAAATTGAGTATGTATGTTGATTTGAGTTATGATAATAATAAGATTGTCGGTGTTTTGATTTTCGGTGTTTCGAAAAAGGATAAAGAGAAATGTGATAAAAATAAAAATACACAAAAATATTTATATTCACCACACAAGATAGGTTATGGTAGGGGATGGTCGAGCTAACCTTGGGAGACCCCATGTCTCCGAAGTGCTGCCTACATAGCCCATTGCACAAAGCAAGGAAGGGCCTCAGACCGATGTAGTTCTCCCTTAGGATCAGGGAGGGGTGAATTTAGGCAATTTGGTATGGTTTAGGCAATTTGTCGTTTGGTAAAAATTTGATGTTGGTAGGGTAATGTTGTTGGTGCTGATAGGATAATGTTGTTGGTGTAGGTATAGGTAAAGCAAAGGTTAGCATACCCAAGTAGTAGGGAATAGTGTCCTGATTAAGATCAACACACAATTCTAGACGCGAGGCAAAGTGGAAAGAGTGCTCCGTAGGTGAGAAGAGCTAAACAAACCACACAACGTAGAACAAGCCTGAAGCCCTAAATGCCGTGTATAGACGAGAAGTCCATAGTTGAAAAGAGTTGTATGATCACAATATATCAGGTGTACGTTACGTCCCTTGAGTGGAAACAAATGGTGAGGTGATGTGGATGATATAGCTGAGGTACAAAGAACTTGTTACAACGAAAGAGAACCTACCCTAAATAGACAAGTCCATGACCCAAAAAGTTCTTTTGTATGAGGCTTTTATTTTATTGAATGTAGACTGATCGATGCGGGAAGTCTACAAGGGATATTGATTGTTTTATTCTTGAGGTCTTCACGAAGCTGATCAATGCGAGAAGCTTCGATAAAGATCGATTGTGTATAGTTGTCCTTCGGGAGCAGTCTATTTATATTAGCGAGATGATTTTAGTGCATAGCTGTCCTTGGGAGCGATCTATTTATAAGTAGAAGCATTAGTTTGGCATATTTGTCCTTCGAGGGAGCGATCTATATTTAATTTTAGATAACTAGATGTTCTTTTGGCGTGAAGCATCTAGTTTAGTAGGAAGTTTGACTCAAGAAAATCCCATAAGAATATGGCTTATTTGAATACTTTGAAGTCATGGACTAGACCAAGAAGGAAGGCATCGTAAGGGGAGGTGAGGGATGAGCTTGATTTTATTTCGAGATGTAAGAGACAAGTGTATGTGGTGGTATGTGAGCTCAAGGGACGAGCAGTAGGCGGATAAGAAGTGATATAACACTAGATTCAACAGTAGAATGGTCGAAGATGCAAGGCATTAAGGGGTTCAGGCTCAGGTTTACCATTAAGCGAAGCTAAACGATAAGTGCCTGATCCATAGGTGTGAGTGATTATATAAGGCCCAATCCAATTGGGAGCAAATTTTCCACGTTTGCTCTTTTCTAGTTTGGTTACATGTTGATTCTCTTTGAGGACAAGATCACCAACCTTAAAGGTACGCTCATGAAGTCGCTTATCATAAGCACGCTTGATGCGTTGTTGATAGATTTGGAGGTGATCGAGAGCTGTAAGACGTCGTTCGTCAAGAAGCTCTAATTGGGCTAACCGCTCTTGGCGGAAATCATCGTTGGTGAGAATATCTTGAAGAGATATTCTAAGGGAGGGTATTTGTATTTCGAGAGGCAAAACAGCCTCGGTACCATATACCAATGAAAAAGGTGTGGCATTAGTGGAGGTACGAATGCTAGTACGATAAGCCCAAAGGGCAAAGGGAATGTGATCGTGCCAATTTCTTCCAGATTCATTGACGACTTTCATGAGGATTTTGGTTAGAGTTTTATTAGAAGATTGACCGACCATTGGCACTCGGATAGTAAGGCGATGAGAAGCTAAGTTTGATACCAAAGTTGTCAAAGGTCTTGTAACAACTTATTTTTGAAAGATTTACCATTATCTGTTATTAGGTGATGAGGAATACCAAAACAACAGATAATGTGATGGTTAATGAATTCGACAATTTTTTCTTTTTTGATTGAAATGAGTGGAACGGCCTCCACCCATTTTGTGTAATATTCGGTCGCTGTGATTATCCAACGGTGACGTTGTGAAGAGGTCGGGTGAATCTCACCAATAAGGTCTAAACCCCATTGTGAGAAAGGCCAAAGATCTCGTGCGACCTGTAGCGGGTGGCTAGGAGTATGTTGAAGATTGGCATGTTGTTGACACATGACACAACGCTTAACATATTCGTAGCAGTCGTTATTGAGAGTAGGCCAATAATAACCTAGGCGAAGGATTCGTTTAGCCGCTAAAATGTCCACCACAAATCCCATTGTGTACTTGTTGGATGGTATAGGTGATTTCTACGTTGCGGAGCGGCAATGAAGGAGGATGCCATCAAAGCCACGTTTATAGAGGAGTCCCCCCATGACAACATAACGCGAAACACTTTTAAGAAAAGCACGTTTGCCGTTACTAGTAAGATCAGGTGGGAGGACAGAGATTGTAAGGTAGTCATGAAATTGGTGGTACCAGGTATCCTGTGAATTAGTAGACATGTATTTAACATGCAAACTACCGGGTTAAATAGGATGGTCTGCAAAAGTTGTTGGACCACGACGAATAATTAGTCAATGAGGAATTTAGGCTAAGCAAGCCATAGTATCCGCAAATTTGTTAGTGGAGCGGGGAATGGTTTGTATAGAATAGTGGGTAAATAAGGCTAGAAGTGACTCCACGTGGTGTTTGTACTTCTGAAGTTCCTCGTTTTTACATTGGTAGATGCCCGTAACTTGATTGACTACCAATTGAGAGTCGCCAAAAATGTTGATGGATTTGATACCTAAGTGTAACGCAACTTGGAGACCTAGAACAAGGGCCTCGTATTCCGCTGTATTATTAGTGCAAGGGAAATCAAGTCGGAATGAAAGAGGCATAGGTTCAGCGTCAAGAGGGATGAGAACAATGCCGGCTCCTCCGCCGCGCTGGCACTTAGATCCATCGAAGAAGAGGGTCATTTGATACGACACTTCTCCGAGTGAAAGAGTGGCGATGAGTTCGTCGGGGAAGGTAAAATTGGTAAATTGTTCCCCAGGTAGAGGGGCCTCCGCAAGTTGATCTGCAAGAGTTTGTCCTTTGATTGATTTCTGTTGTATAAACTCAAGGTCGAGGTCGGCGAGGAGCATGAGCCATCGAGCGATGCGTTGGTTTAAGTGTGGTTTGGCGTACATATAATGAATGGGTCTCTGTGTTGGTGATGACGAAAGTTTTGTGATTCAAGAGGTAATGTCGGAGTTTGGTGGCGACGAATGATAGGGCCAGGCACAATTTTTCTACATGTGTATACCTAGTCTTGTAATCCACGAGGGTACGACTTATATAGTAAACGGCTTGCTCTCGCGTCTGGCGGGGTCTCGATAAGGCGAGCATAGCTCCTATAATGGTCGGTGGCGGAAAGATAAAGGTAGAAAGGACGGTCGTCTGGGGTGGGATAAGCACAGGTGGCTGCAAGAGATATGTTTTGAGAGCTTCGAAGGCTTGGTGACACTCCTCACTCCATTGAAAGGCAACGTCCTTTTTTAGAAGGTGATGAAAAGGGTGACATCGATCCGAGAGTTGGGAAATGAAACGCCGGATGGATTGAAGTTTACCCTGCAAACTACGCAGTTGTTTGAGATTTTTGGGTGGGGGCATTTCTAGGATAGCTTTGACTTTCGATGGATCGACCTCAATGCCACGCAAAGAGACGATAAAGCCCAGAAGTTTCCCCGAAAGGACACCAAAGACACATTTCTTTGGTTGAAGACGGACAGAATATTGTAACAGGCGATCAAAAATAATGGTTAAAACATCGAGATGTTCACTGCGATGTTTAGACTTGCCAAGAAGATCATCAACGTAATCTTCGAGGATAGTGTGCATAATGTCATGGAAAATGTAGGTCATAGCCCGCTGATAGGTCGCACCAGCATTCTTAAGGCCAAACGGCATTACACGGTAACAGAAAGTTCCCCAAGGAGTTATGAAGGCAGTTTTGTGTTGATCGGCAGGGGCAACCAAAATTTGGTTGTAACCTGAAAAGCCATCCATGAGAGAAAGCATTTCATGACCCGCAGTGAGATCAACAAGTTGATCAATACTTGGGAGGGGGAAGTCATCCTTAGGGCAAGCGAGGTTAAGATCCCGGAAATCCGTGCATATCCGAAGTCCCCCGTCGCTTTCGTGACAGGTACGATGTTGGAAATCCATTGAGGATAGTCAATAGGCGGGATGAAGGAAACGAGTAAAGGAGTCGTTGGAGTTCTTCTTTGACCAAGAGAGCAATGCGTGGATGCATTTTTCTCAATTTCTTGATTTGGTTTGGAATCGGGGTTTAGGTGATGTTATGGACGGCAATGGTAGGATCAATTCACGGCATGTCGGTGTAAGACCATGCGAAAGCTTGGTTGCAAAGCACGGAAAGGTAAGTAAAGGCGGCTTGTTCGATGTGTTAAGGGATTGTCAATCTTCACTATGTGAGGATCTTCCTCCGTGTGGATGTTGATGTCTATAGTAGATTCGTTGCTCAAAGCATGGTTTGAGTTTCAGATGGCAGGGCGCGTTGAATATAAGAATCATCCGCGCCGAGGTAAGTGAGTATGGAGTCGTCATCCACGGCATTCAACAACATTAATCAAAGGCGAATCCTCTTCGATCATGTCGGGATACGAGAAGGGGAAGAGAAGATGGGTCCTCATTATCGCGTTGATAAGTGAGAGGACCATGAAGATAGCATTTATGAAAAAAAAGTTAGGAGGGATAGATTCTGTGGTCCATCGATTCTGGGGAGATGATGGCAAAGTGGGTGATGATGGTTCGGTAGGGCGACGTCCTCTTCTTCCAGATACAAACGGTGACGGAGGTGTCTCTGCGTAGGTGTTTCGGAAAAACCAAGACCACCGCGATCATTATGTTTGCGTGTGGTGATGGGGATGAGAGTATGTCGGCCTTGTTCGTAAAGGCCAAAACAAAGCCTTCCACGCACAAATGAGTCAAGAAGGTGAGGCGAAACGACGATTTGTCAAGTATTGAAAATCGGATGGAAGGGAACCACACCAAGAGGAGGTTGGGGTAATGGAGGATGCGTCAACACCCCCATATGTTAGGTTAGTGCGACAATGGGCTGGTCCGTAAGAGATTATCTCCCCACGCGACTGGCCGTAGGTGGGGTGTGCATGTAATTGTCCGTACTCCCGCGGGGTAGGAAAGAACTAACGTTATATAGGCGATACTCCCCAGCGAAGGCGATGAAAACGTCTACTAAGGGGTCGGAGGTTGGGATGTTAGTGCGGGAAGAGAAGTGGTTTGTGCGACGGTGGTTTCATCAGTTGAAGGCGTAGGTGCAGTTGAGGTGGATGGTTGAGGTACATTTGAAGAGGATGGTTGGGTTGAATGTATGGGTGTCTTAATTGGTATAAGCACATCGTTTGGGCGGTATAACATATTGCAAGTTTTGAAGGGGGAGGATCAGCTTTACGGTGTAGGACTTCCCTCGTATTCAAATTTTATACATCGATGTAATGTTGAGGGAACGCATCCCAAGGATCCAAGGACGACCTAGCAATATATTATATTGGAACTCTCCTTCAAGGACATAGAAGAGTTCGGGCAAAGTACGTGGGCCTACGCGAATGTTGAGGATCACGGTGCCTAAGGTAGAAGTAAAAGCATCATTGAATGACCGACATGATGGGGTGGCACACATGCAACTAGAAGGGATGTTCATTTGTTGGAAGGCTTTTGAAGAGATGATGTTTAGGCTAAGCGCCCCAATCATAACCCACGTATCGAATGTCTCGGACGAAGCGGAAATGAAAAGGGCGAGGTAGTGGTCTTCTCGCAAAGTCGATAATTTCATCTTCCGAGAAACTAACCGCAAAGCTTGTTGTTTTGAGAGAAGTGGTGGGGAGATGGATTGTTTGGTGAGAGAGGAAACGTGATTGGGTGTTAGAATGGAGGTAACAGCGGGGTTTCGTTGGGTAAAACCTCTATCCTTGAAGGATCTCAACGAGAGCTTGTCGATGAGATTCGAGGTCCGAATGAGATCATATAGTGTCATTTTTACGGGTGATTGATGAATTTGTTTGATCATGGTTCGGTGGGCAACTCCATTAGAGACGGGATAGGCGGGTTCATGAATAACCACTTTAGGTGGTGGGTAATCGGGGTGGTTGAAGGAGAAAGAGATGCCGCAGTGTGTTTTCTTTTGCTTTCCCATTGTTTTTCTCGTCTCTAGTAGCGACACTAATCATATTAATCTTAGACCGAGATGAAGAAGATGGTTGGGATAATTCATGGTCTTCAAGAGGTGGGGTTGTAATAATGATCGATCTTGGTGAGGCGGGGACAGATGGTATAGTAGAGGGAATTGACGCTAGAGGTCTCTCCCTTCGTAAGTTGTTTTTCTTAATCTTTCGATCCGGAAGAGGTGACTGGCGAAGGATGGTTTTTAGAGCTTTGCATCCTTCTACATCATGTCCAGGTGTGCGGTGATAGGCGCAGATTTTAGACTCATCATAATCCACAGGTCGGGGCTTAGACGGGTCATAAGGTCTAAGTGGGGGTAAGGAGATGGTCGCATTCTCCACCAACATAGCAAGGATTTTGGCGTAGGATCCTTTGAGTGGGTCAAAATCAGAAGAAGATGAGGGTATTGATTGTGTGGGTTGTGGTAATGTTTGGGCGTGTTTAGTTCGTATGGGTGGTGGTTTAGTCGAGGGGTGCTGACATGTTTTTCACTAAACGTGGTTTCTGGACATGAAGTTACGTTTAGTTTGGTTAGATGATGAGGCTAGCGAGATGGCACGTGGTAGCGGGAAACAACCACGGAGAAAGGGGGAGGATAAAATAAATCCCTTGATGATGGGATTGGTTTAGGGTTGATAGGTGGACCGGATATGCTGGGTATCGATGTTGTGATACCCTTTGATCTCTCGTATAGGTGTAAAAGGCGAGGTCGTTTTGCTAGAAAACAAAGGAGGTATGATATATTGATGTAAGGTGGAGGGATGAGGTCCCATATGGAAGGTGGGTGTGAAGATGAGGGTTTTGATAGAGGCCCGGATTGCGTTTGTCTCTAGGTGGCGGGGCGGGTTTATTTTGGGATAAATCGAGTCACTTAGGCGGGTGTGTTAGATCGGGCATTGGTGAGGTCCAAAGCGTAGGGGAAGATCTGTTGAGTTGATAGAAGTGGACGGGGAATTTGGTAGAGGTGAGGGGGGTGAAGGCGAGAACAGGGGCATTTTAAGCTTCTGTAAGCACTTCGGGTAGATGGTGGAGACATCGGGATCAGTCATTTGCATTTGAGTAGAAACAGGAGTACTCAAACGTTCCCATAGGGCCTGTCTATCTTCTGTGGAATGACAGTCTCCAGGTGTAATTTGTAATTTTGGTACAGAGGAAAAGTGAGTTGTAATTCCAATCCATTGCGGGTGTGACACAGGAGGCGGATGAGGCACTGTATCAGTAGATGCTAAGAGGTCGACGGGTTGTTGAAAAGATTTAGGTGATGAGGGACTAATAGGCAGAAGGGCATGTTGGAGGGGGTCTGTCATGGCTAAAGAATTTAACGATGTCGGTGCGAGAGATTTCTCATCTAAGGATGTCAAAAGGAGTGGTGTACCTTCCTCTTGTGCGGCAAGAGTGGTAGAAGGAGACGTCCTGGGAAATGGATAGATTAGACAACATCCGCTCGCCAGTAGGGATGTGGTGTAAGAAGACTCATTAATGGGAAGGGAAGCCTGGGCAGCTAACTCTTCTATGGGTAAAGGAATGATTTCGCTTTGGCTTGATGGTGGTAAAGGAGGTTCGGGCTCCTGTGTTAGTGAAGAGGCTTGATTCAAAATTTTCTCGATAGAGGCTTTTGGCTGGGTATCGAATACTGCATGGATCTCATGAACACTCTCCTCAGCTAAGATATCTTGGTTTACGTTGCTGCTGGACGAGTGATTCGGGAATGGCTTGTTGAAAATTTTCAGATTTCGGTTAGCAGGGGCGTTAGGATTATCGAGTGTTATATCCCTGCATCAACCATTTCCTGCACTATGTTTTTCAACATGTTTTCATGACTATGTCCTTTTACGCGGTGAAAGTTACAAAAGTCATTTTCTTTGTACCAGGAAGGTATTGCGCGGGTGGAGTCAAACCCAGAGTGAGGTTTTACAGGGGGCAAGGTGATAGCCCCAGCTTTGAGCAATTTCTCTAGGATGACGCCATAAGTTTCTCCCAAGGAGTGTAATTGTGGGCTCACTTTGTATTTATAGGTGGTTTTTGGTGGAGTATTGGACGGTGGTTGGGATTTGACCATCACCGCGTGGACAGCTCCTTTTGATTTAGAAGAGGTTGACGCGTGAGGAGTGGTGGTATTTGGTTTATTGGTAGAATCAGGAGTTCGGAAAGTGGAGTTCTTGTTGCGCAACCGCAATTTCTCTTCCTCTAAGGCTCGAATTTCTAATTTTCGAGCCATAGTAAAGGCCTCGTCGAATGTACGGAAAGTTTGAATTTGGAGGGTAGGGGAGATGTGCTTAGCGCAGGCCCGCGTAAAGAGTTCGATAAGTTCGGTTTGAGGCAAGGCATACGTAAGTTGGTTGATAAGGCCCCGCCATCGTCCAACGAAATCTGCGATAGATTCGTCTTCGAATTGTCGGATGGCATAGAGGTCAGTGATAGATACTTTCTTGGCAATGTTAATGGAGAAATGATCCAAGAAAGATTGGGCTAGTTGGTTAAAAGAGAAGATTGAGTGCTGGGTTAAAGCACTGTACCACTCCAAGGCAGGCCCTGATAAGGACATGGGAAAGGTGCGGAGTAACAAGGCATCATCATGGGCAATCAAATAACAAGCATGTCTAAATGATCGCAAGTGTTGTTGAGGATCCTCTTTACTGTTAAAACGAGTAAACTTTGGCAACTCCCATTGAGGAGGATATGAATGAAGGGGGACAGAAGGGTGAATGGGCTCCCGACAAACTTGCTCGTATGTCAAGGCGCTACGACTTCCTGAAACGGAAGCCTCCAGGTTTTGCATTTTGTCCATCATTTGCTTGATGAAATCTGTGGTTGGATGAGGTGATGGTGCCACAGAATAGGGATGTCCCATATAAGGTGTTGAGGTTACTGGATACGTGTATGGGAATGAAAAGGTAGGCGGAGCTTGAGAAGGAAAGCTCGTTTGAATAGGTGGCGAGAGTAAGTCATGAATGGAGTGGTCAAAGAGAGACGAGATAGGGCGGTTGGTGGTGGCGATACGTGGGGTCCAAGATTAACAAAAGGAAAGCTAATCGGTCGATGAACTCTCCCATGCCGGATTGGGAGACGGGGCTAGTGATGGGAAGTAAGGTATTGTTATCGGGAGGAGTAGGAGCTAAATGAGCAGCTATACTAATAGGCATGCCCATAAGGAGGTGACCATCGGGCGCACGGTCGTGGGTATGAGACAAATAGTATTATGCAGTCACTGGGATTAGCATCAGAAATTTGGCAAAGTCCTTGTCTCCTACAGAATTTGGGGGATCTCACCGGTGTCCGTAGGGTTTCCTATAGAATGTGAAGGGGGTGATTCAGTGCAAAGAAACAGAGCAAGCGTGGTGAAACCATGGCGGCTTGCTTCCGAGTGATGACAACCATAGACCAGAACACACAGGAAAGTTTCAATCTATCAAGGACAAAAACAACCTCAGAATGGTGAATTTAGCAAGTTGCTGGTTTGTCAGGGGCTGAGAGAGACAGTAACCGATATCGGTTTGGTAACCGGTGTCGGTCACAGGGCAAACGACGTCGGTCCCTTAACCGATGCCGGTGTCAAAAATCTAGAATAAGAAGATACAAAGGGGTTGCAACGTCGAGTAGTTTAGCAACTTATTGATCACAGAAGACAAAGTATGACAGAGAAAACAGGATTTGAAAACAAGCAAGAGGCACACGCAAATGCAGAGATTAACCTTAGGGTTAATTTTAATTATTGTGGGCTTATGCCTTTAGACGTAGAATGATGTCAGAATCCTAAACAACAAGACTTAGGGGAAATGTCAAGTTTGTTTTGGCTTATAAGGTTACCTCAATCGGGCGGAGGAATACCGCGGAAAAGGGGGGATGTTTGAGATGTTGTGTTAATTGTGAAGTGATTCAGTATGTGTTGTGCAGTGAAACTAAGGTTAATTTCCTGTCAATACCGTGGATATCACCCCACGTGTACGATTCATTTACTTAATCTATGTTCACTAGAATTGAAAAACAACAGGCAGGAATGTAATGCATGTGTTTTAAAACCCAAATCGAAAGTGATATTCGATGAAGCAAAAGAGATGACTTTTACTAATGCAAGATGCAAAAACAAAGCAAGTTCTTTTACCAGAATAATAAAATACCCTGTGAATATCTCTAGAAGAAGAAAATAGCAAGTATGCTCCCTATAATAAAAGCAAGCAAGAAATAAAGAAAAACCCAAAATGGGTCCCACCGGGCGTGCCAAAATGTTTCACTCGGAAATGCTTCGTTCCTTGTAGAAACAGATAAGGTTAGGGTTAGGAGGAATACCTGTAGAATGTCGAGATGATGTGCGCGTACCGTAGAGAAAGATCAGGCTGACTGCGAAGAACTCCTTTTTGTCTTGGAAGGACTACCTGCAAATAAGAACACAAGACCACAAGATTTTGATTAGATAATAAATGAGGGAACTGCCTTGGGCCCAGGAAGTATGAAACTTCCTTTCGAAGGTGGTCAGTTCCCCTGCTAATATGAATTAACACAAAATACTGTAGAGTACCAATTAAATTGTTTCGTGGAACTGGGTAGGGAAAAGGCTGTTTTTCTTGGTTTTGATCAAAGGAACCGATGCCGGTTATCTATAACCGATGGCGGTCACTGATAACCGATACCGGTTGGTTCTAGGATCTTCTGGGCTGGTTGTGGTGTTTGTAATGGCTGGTTTTTGGATAGTATTGAGAAATGGGATGGTTAGAAGCTAAGGAATGATGGTTAGAGGCAATGGTACGTTAGATAATGGGTTCAGGAACGGATTTGGGAAGATTACAATTCCAAAAGCACAAGAAATGTTATAATGGAGGACATGCAAGATATAACTTACTGGTTTTTTGATGAAGGTGCAAGTTGATCTCCTTTCACGCCAACTCTTGGTTTCTTTATTCGTCTCGCTTGGTCAAGTGAAGTTAAGGCTCTGCTGATCGCTGGACTCTCCTTTTTATTAAAATCCTTCACCGATCTCCCAAAAATGAAATTCCGATCCGTTGTTTTGGTTTGGGAAGCCCATTTTGGAACCGATGGCGGTTGCAGCAGAACAATGCGGTCGAGTAGAACCTGCATCGGTTAGGAAAAAGCGAGCTATTTTTAGTAAAATAGCCCACCTTCCTTGTTTTTCTCCCGAGGGATCGGTTGCGGGTTTGGTCAAGTGGCTAGAAGGTCGGCTTTGGAGTGCGAGTAAGGAGGCATTAGTTATGGATGTAAGTGTAGACTAAGTCATGGGTCTTAATTAGCTTAGTTTAGGGTTAGGGCTAGGTCATGATGAGGTGGCAAAGTGAGGTGGCGGGTAAGGTGATGTGGATTTATCAATTAGAGGGCAATTAATAAATAATTGTGTAAGGTCTAGGTGGTGAGGTTAGGTTGCGAAATGAGATGCGGGTCACAGAGGGTCGTAAGACACGAATTTGGTGTCTACATGATTTCCCATAATCACAAAGAACATATCCATATAAGGAAAATCACATATCAACACTTGAATGCAAAGGAGGAATATAACAATAGTTAAGGGTGTTACACTATTACTAGCACGTCTCTTGAATCCATGGCCTGGAATTTTCCAAAAGTTTTTGTCACTTTGATGTCTAATTCATTCATAACTTCAAGAGGAATTACATTACATGAAGCTCTGAATCAAACATACAGTTGTGGAAAATTCTATCTTTGATGATCAAAGTAGTAAAAAATGGATCCACATCAAGTTGAGATTCTACCAGAGAAGTGCCTAAATATATCTCAGGTGATTCCCCTAGACTTTCCATTTCTTGGGGCACTTCTAATTCTACAATAATAGGTGGAAGATCCACATTATTAACCTCCTTACCTGTGGCCACCAACTCCTCCTTGAATCCTAAGTATTCAAATTCTCTTCTTTTGTGCTCAAGGATCTTTAACAACTCAATAATTAGCACAGTAACCTTGATTTGACTCAAAATTTGAGCCATATCACAAGGGGTATACTTAGGTAAGACTACACTAGGAGGTAGGGTGATTGATTTTTCTTTGGTATGAGGTTCTTTATAGCTTGAGTAGAGGTAGGGGGATCAAATTTGTTAGCAATAACTAGGCCTTTGTTTGGTAAATATTTCTTGGGGAAGCCTTGGGGATATTGGTGAGGAGAGGATTTTTGGTTTGGGTTGTGGCCCTGGTCCTTTGACTATCCTATTTCTCATATTATATTCTTTTTCCTAGGCCACTACTGCATTCATTAGGAGTTGCCTATCCTCCTCAGAAGGAATACCACCATCATATTTTTTATCATTAATTCCCTCAAATATTCAAAGTCATGGTTAGGTAACTCAAAGGCATGAACCATATCAACATCAAGATTACTAGTAGAAGGGGTAGAGGATACCCGGTGTAGCAAGTTCCAAAACATTGTACAGACAGTCCTAACACTTATAAATTCATTAGAGGTAGCTCCTTAGTATGGATCATAGGAGAATTCCATCATGCATACATCACCAAAGGTGACATCATCATTAACCTCTTCACTTTCTACATTGAGATCACATGGGGAGTGTGGTAAAAAGCACTTATCACACCACTCAATAACATGATCCTCCTCTACCATAGATACTCTAGTAGTTAATGGATCAGGAACTAACTTGTTTTCCCTTGGTGGTTGTTTTTTGTTTCCTAATCTCATGGGTCCCTTCCCTCTATCATTTTACCCGTGATCACCCCTAGGATGATTTCCAAAACTATTTTCCCCTTGAAGTTAGTGTTGGGCATGATAAATTTGACTTAGCCCTTTCTCCACTCTAATAAGTTTATATGAAATTTATTTTACTTCTCCTCCTATATTTTTGACCACCTCTTGAGATTTGTTTCTTTACTTACAGGGATTTTCTCGGTTGATGAACTTGACTCAATCCATTTTAAAAGGCTTTCTAACTACCTTGATATTGTTTTATATTAGCACATCTATAGAAAAGGATTGCCTCAAGGACCTGGGATTTTTATCCCTTAAGTAATAGGTTGCCTTTTTTAAAAGCATCTAAATATTTTATTAGGCATGAATCATCACTTGGCCTAAAATTTACAAGAAATCTAGTCAAGATCTTGTTAAATCTGGTGTTAAAATCCTAGATAGGTTCATTAGGATTCTTCTTTATGTTCTCAAATTCAGTGAGAAGGAACCTATGGTCAGTTTTATCACCATATTGTGATTTAAATGCATTCTTCATCTCTTTCCATGAGTCAATAGAGTTATTTTGTAGTGAATTGTACCAATCTCAGGACATCTTCTTCTAGAGTATGTATAAATAAATTTACATATACATTTTCATACTTAATCTCAAAATCCTCCATGATATTAGAAAATATGTTAAGGTGTTGGTCACCACTAAAGGAATTATTACCCTTGGATTTAGGTAATGTTTATTATCTCATGTGGAATTGTATTAGGATAACCCACCATACCACATAAATCTATAGGGTTGTATACATTCACAACAAAAGGATCTCTAGGAGGAAGGTAAACCATAATATTTTGAGGAGGTGTTATAATAGGAATATTAAAACAATGGAGAACAAGAGATATAGGAGATAATGGACTATAATCTTCAAAGTTCGGATCCTTTAATGACTGTTTCACTAAATACCCTATTATTTAGAGTCAACAAAGGAAGGAAATGGATAGTACCTTGATTTATTTTGAATGAATGGCCTTCAAAGAATACAATATTCAAATTATTACTTAGACTTCTTGATTATTAATGATCATAGGTACTTGAATATTCCTCCATCGACGGTTGATCAAATTCAGTAGAAGAAATCACCTTTCCTTCTTTCTTTTGATCACTTAATGCTTTCTAGATTTTCTTCCTTGCTAGATTTTTCCTTCCCAACTCTGGGAACAACCTTCTAGTAGGACATGTCTTGAAAAAAGACCTTATTCCTTACAAATTTGCAAATTTTGATGATGTATCAACAATGACTGTGTTTACGGGCAATGGTATTTACCATATTTTTTCGAGTAGATTGGAGTCACCACTAAGGTCGTGTACCTTAGATGTGTAAATAAATTTAAACATATTTCCAATTGATATTTCACAATCAATTCATCAAGGGTTGACAAATATTAACATAATTTATTAGTATTTACCCCTAGCCAAGTAATATTTAATGGAAAACTTGCTTATCCTAGGAAACTATCGAGAAAATGAATTTAGCTTAAGATTATTTTTAGCAAACCTTGATAAAGAATTGAGTCTAAATCATGGATTTGTATCTAAACACATTTTAAATGTTACCATAGGTTGATATATTTACCTATTTATGAAAATAAAATCCCCAAAAATAGCGCTAGGAGAGTGTCAATATCAAATTTTGCACCACCTTGAGAGCAAGTAGCATTTAACAAACTAATTTTAATTCTTAGAAAATACAGACCGAAGATTTAGTTGTTTGTAGCCGGGCATATATCGAAAAACTCTTTGAGACTTGACTTGCGAGAGATTAGAATGCAATAAAAAGGGGACGACCTTCCCTCCTACTTTAGGTTCTACCTTTAACCAGGGTGAGAGGACCCATATGCGTAACATGTAATTATGAGAAAGGGGAATGATATTGTAGTCTCTAAGATTTCTCTTGGAAATATAAAGGATAGTCCTAAATAGACATGGTCAATGCAAGCATTATTTAACTCTCACGAGTTGTCACACTAAATAATAAAACTATCTTTCAAAATAGGACTTAGGTTACTCCAGACAGTGTAGATCTTAACTTTCTTCTACATATTTATGGAAATGGAGGGTATAAATGGTAAAATCCCTTGGAAAATGGTTATAAGAAAGGAAAACATGGGTAATTCATAAGGATTTAATGGTTTTAGGTTGTAATGTTTTGTATATGAATGGGAGATTAAATTAGGATAAAGTTGATTATATAATTTTCTCAAGAAAACCTTATAGATGTTTGGAAATTACGCCAAGGAAAGAGGAACACATCACACTATCAACATCATCCCTTTAACATGAATGTATATACTCATGAAATCCCAAGAGTAAAAAAATTCACACAACCTTTAAGGATTTAAACACAAAATCTCGTGTTAAATTCTCAATGAAATATTAATAGTTCCTACTCAAATATGCTCAAGATGCACTCAAAAGCTTACTATATCTTCTCAACCAAACAAAGGAAATATGAATTTAAAATTCTTGATCACATTACAAATAAAAATCTCTATCTATAGTGCAATTGTAGTTTCCAAAATGTCACTAATTAAGACAAGATTTAGTGTAATTTGTAGAAACTTATCAACATAAGATTGCAATAGGGAATACAGGTAATTGATTCAAAGTATTCATCTCAGGAGAAAACACATAGTTAATTTTAAGAAATTCAAATTTCTCAGCAAGGGCTATAAATCCTATGGCCTCAATGCTTTCTAATGATTATACACTCACAATCATCTTGACATGAGAAGATTTGGACAAAATAAAACAAATCACGGGTCTCTCAATTTGATTCAGGATCTTCAAGAAAATTATAGTCGATTTTCCTTTGTTTTTCTAAGAAATTAGAAAAAATTAACCCCCCTCTTCATACGAGAACATTCCTCTTGTATATATACAATCCTCTCTTTTTATTTCTTTTCCCTCCCCCACCGCAAAATGTGAATCTTAAAAAGAATATCCTTCCTTTAGGCACATAATCTGATTTTCTCTTATTCCTTTGAAAATATTCTAATTTCATGATGTCGAGATGGAGGATTTACAAATGATTGGCATGATTTTCATTCTCCGACAATGAATGGGATGCCATGTCATCCTTTTCACATAATTTGTTTAATCATTTCTACTATGGGTAGGTTAGGGAATATTTTTAATTTACTTTTTAGTGCCCTCGAATGGTTTGGTTTGATGTTTAACTACTCCTACTTTTTGGAAATCTGGCTTGGAACTCACAAAATCATTTTTATATCTTTCTAAGCTGAGTGTCTTCACATGTGTTATATCATATCTATCCAATTTCTTCCTTTTTGTTATGACATCATTCTATTTCACACTTATCACCTTCATGCAAGTATCATAGATAATCTCCATGATCATCTCACCATAATTGTACTCACTTAACTAATTAGCTTTATTTTTGTTACAAATTCCTTCACTTATCCTAAAAATTACATCCCTTCTTTCAAGTGGTAAAAAATATTCAAGGATTTTTCAGTCTACAATATGGGTGGAGTGACAATAACATTCAGTTTGAAGGAAATATCTTATGAGGATTTGAATTCATTTTTTTATTTATCGGGACCACACGAAGCATTTGCAAGGATGTTATTTGGAATTGGATACCCAGATGACTATATTTGGCCATTGACAACCCAAAATGTTTAGATGGCTTTGATTCGAAGGCTCCTCAAAATCAGTCCTATGTTTTCTACCTTTCGAGATGATGTACTTTCATATTTTTAAGTGGGAGCATCGGAAGACGTCGAGGTACTTAAATAATTTTGGATCAAGAGGAGACCATTTATGAAAGGTGTAGTTGAAAACATATGCCCTTTCATCTACAATGAATATTTCACTATGAAGGAGATTCCTTCATATTGTTACGAGCTTGGTGAAGGTGTATTTATAAACACTATTCCTACTCTTTTTCACAATGTGAATGAGTTGGAGAAACGTGTCTTTTATTTGGAGGAAAATTCCACATAATTTTCACCTTTCAACCTCATGAAGTGTCATCATATGTTATGTATAAATGCAAGGGTGAATCCAGCCCCAAAGCTCCATCTCATGCAAATTTAAAGACCATTGTACTAATAATCCTAGCCACATCAATTATTCCCGCTCATCCTTCATTTACAAAGTAAAATTAAAGAAAGCATTTCCAAAAGGTGGTGGATCTCTTAGATTGGGTCTCTTCTTATCAAGAAGATGGAATTGAAGAGCATATCGGATGGCCCTAGGATGGATATTGATAAGCTCATGGCTTTAGGGATGTCTAGTACCTTGGCAGGGGAATTTCTATTTTCGTAAATGGTTGTTGTGTCAGAGGAGTTTGTTTCAAGGAAAAACATGCTTTTGAACAAAATTCCTCCTTTCAGTGAAGATTTTGTGGTAGTGGAAGATGATTAGGTGTCCTTTTTCCTAGTTTATTTTCCATGTAATTCATAAGAATTTATGTAACATTTCCATGAGCTAGGCCCCTATAGAAATCCATTTTCCTTTTTCATCAATACAAAATATTCAAATGCATATACAATAAATCACATGCTTCATAATAGATTTAGAATTATATTAAAGCAAAATAAAATCATACTGTACTGTATCATATTACATTCATGCTTGAAATTAATAATCCAAAATAATGTTCAAATTTTATAAAACAAGAGTATTAACTATGAAAAGATGAGAAATGTTAGAAAAAAAAGCCTAATCCCCTTACTATTCGACATTGTTATACTCTTCATCTGTGTTATCCTCTTCCTTTTCTGGTTGTCTATCTTTTTAGGCATCATATCTTTAAAATAAGTGTACTGGTCTTCTTCATCAGGTCCTATGTGGTATTTGAGCATCAGGTTATGCCTATTCAACACATCAATACATTTGGCCATTCTTTGCTTATATTCTCTCAATCTTTTAGTTAGCTATGTAATCTTTTTTTCCATAAAGATGATCCTTATGATAACCTCATAAGATAAATGTTCAAACTAGGAAAATTATGGAATAATTTTTTTTTTGTAAGAAGGGTCTACAAACAAGTAAAGCAAGACACTAGTTTGAAACTAAATAGGTTCTAGAACAAATTTTTGATTAAAACAAAAATATTTCCATTTTTATCTTATAACAAGTTTACAAGGTTCCAATTTGGAGGTTACAAGTTTTACTAAGGTTCAGGGAGAAATTTATCCCTAGGCCTGCTCTCTATCAAGCCCTAAACTTCAACTAGTTTTTTTAACACACTTAGATTTATCAAAACTTTCCTAAACTAAGCTCATTGGATAGGAAATTTCCTCACCTTTCCAACCATATAAATAAGTCCTCCTAACTCCTTGTAGAACTCAAGTTATGGCCGGGTGGAGTTTTAGGGGAAAATTTTCCTTGGAGGTCGCAGGGGTTAGGGAGAAAATTGGGAAAATTTTCCAAATGCCACGTGTCATCACGTGATTCATTCGGGCTGGTGGGTCATGGGGGAAAAACATGAAATTTTTCCCAAAACAAAGTTTTCAATTTCCAAAGGAAAATTTTCCTCCATGCCTCCGCGCTTGCCCAAATTGCCACGTGGTGCTTTGTGATTGGTCGGGCGCGGGCGGTGGAGGAAATTTGGATTTTTCACCCAGGGGTTAAAAGGTTAAAAGAATTGCATGGACCTGCACACCCATGGGGACATGTGTCAACACCCCATTGGCTGGGGGATGTGGGTCATGGAGGAAAAAGTGAAATTTTTCCAAAAGTGCAAAATGTTAAGTTTTCAATTAAATCCTCGGGCCCCCCCGCCGTAACGTGTCAACACGTGATTGGTGTGGGGGCCGGGGTCAGGCAGGGAGAAAAGTGAAAATTTTCCAAAGGAAAAAAAAGGTTAAGTTTTCCATTTTGATCCGTGCACCCCCCGCCACGTGTCAGCACGTGATTGGTTGGGGGCGCGGGGTTGCGGGGAAAATTGGGAAAATTTTCCCAAGGCAAATTTTTTTTCAAAATTTTAAGTTTTTATTAAGGGCCCGCCCCCCTCAAGGTGCCATGGAAAATTTGATAGGATGAGAGGGTGGCGGGGCCATGGAAATTTTTAGGAAATTTTTCCAAAGTTCAAAATTTAAATTTTTCTAAGGTCGAATTATTTCATTTTTGGTTTGGGATGGCCATTTTGAAGTAAAACTTCAAATGGCCATAACTTTTGATAGGAAGCTCCATTTTAGGAAAATGAGGACTTTCTGGAAATCTCTCAGAGTCCTCTTTGCACAAAAATCATCAATTTTAGAATTTGGTGAAGTTTTCAAGGGTCAATTTTAAGAAATCGATCTGCAGGGTTTATAATTTTAAAACTGGCAATTTTTCAAACTTGCAATTTGTTCAATTTTGATTTCTTTTCTTCTCAACATGTAAATTGAACATGGGGGAATGAACTTGGGGAAGAATTAGAATGTTTTAATGGTGTTCAATTATGATCAATTTATTTAAGTTTGATATTTTTTCCAACAAGGATAGAAAAATCTAGGAAGGGAATTCAAAATTTGTTTTGAATTTGTTGGATTGTTTCTTAAGTTTACTTTGTCAATTTGAGTTTTAAGTCTTAATCATCTAACATATAAATTTTTAATCTTTTAAAGTTAATTTTTAGAAGTATAAATGTGATTTAATCCATTTATTAAAAGTGAATTTAAATTGAACTTCAAAATAGTGAATTGTTCCTTTTAAATTGACTTGACAATTTGTCATTTGAATGTGCATAAGAATTCTAACTTAATCACTTACAATACTTATTAAATCATCCATCATTTCTAAATGAAACTACATTCCAAATTTCAGTTTATATCTAAATTTGCATCATAAAACAAAGAAACAACATTGCTTTCATTCCATGCATTTTCTTTTAACATTCCAAAAGAGAGGATTTTATTTTTTTTTAAAACAAAATTTCTTTCAACAAACAATACAAATCCAAAATACATTGCCATATATAAAATTAAAAGAATCAATACCAACACTTTATTGAGAGTTCAAATAACTTTACAATTGAATTCCTTTCCAATTTGATTTGATTTCAATTTTTCAAAATACAAGTATGAACATCTTTACATTTTCTTTCCAAGTAAAACAAGGAATATAATACATTTCTCAAATCAATTACAACTTCAATTACAAGGTAACATTCACATTTCAATATCAATACATTCATCCACTCTAAGTGGGAAGGGTTACATTCAATTTTCTCAAGAAAAAGAGGATCACAAACTATTTTCTTCTTTCTCAAAAAAACAACATGTTGTTTTCTTCTTCTTTCATCTTTTGATCACAACAAGGAAGGGGAAAGGCAATGCTCTCCACCCAACCAAGACATCCAATGGGAAAAGAGAAGCCATCTTTCCCCATTGGCCCCCGAGCCCCAACCATATTGGAATGGAACATGAAAAACAACACATGGCAACATAGCTTCTTCACATATAACATACATTCACATGCACAAGGAAATGCACAAAAAAAAGATGTAGTTCTCAACTACAACAACCAATTTCAATCAAAACAAAGGCTCCTTCTCCAAGCAAGCAAGCCAAGCAAGAGCAAGAACTATGGAGGTCTCCTTATGCCTCCCAAGTTGAATTTTGGGCATCCACCAAAAGAAAACCGCCAAAATCATAGCAATCCCATAAACCTTATCCCTCCTCAACCCCTCCTTATCCCTCCTCCAAATTTATCCCTTATACCTCCCCCAAAGTAGGAAATGCAAGCAATTTCCTTTCCTAGGTGGATCCCAAACCAACATTCCCTCCAAGAACAAATAACAATGGCAAATCCCTTATCCCTCCTTTGATAAACCTCATAGTCTTCTCTCCACACCATGCCCTAAGCATTCTACCCATCCCTCTAAGAATTGCAAACACAAATACATTCAAAATTCATGCTAAAAGAGGGAAAAACAACAATTTTAAAAAAGTGAGAGCCTACCTCTCCATAATGGAGACTTGCTTCCAAAACAACAGTCTTTATTTCACCAAAAACCAGTCCCAAATCAGCAAGGTAAATGTATGCACAAGAAAATCCACTTCTTCCACCAAGCAAGCTCCAAAATGCAAGAGAAATTTGACCCAAGAGTGAAATCTCCAACCTTCAACAACCTCAAAATGAGGAGGAATTCAAATTTTAAAGGAGAGGATGGAGGAGGATGATGTGGATTCCAAGTGGGATGCCACATCATTTTTCCTCATCCCAAAAAGAACTCACATCAAATGCAAATACATCATAATAAATGTGAAAGACAAAATTACTTACATACACAAACTCAACCCATACCCAAAAGGAAAATGCATTTAAAATTTGTAAGACAAGTGCAATCACTTCATTCATAAAATCATGTCAAAACATAATAAAATAAGTTGCTTTTGACTCTAAAATTATAATCATGGTTGGTGGAGGTTTTTGAGAGGTGTGGGACAAGTTTAACTTGTCCCACAAGCCTCCAAATTTGTCCTTCAAGGCCAAATTCGAATTTCAAAGTGGAAGGAGTGTTTGACCTTCCAAAATCAGCCTTACAACCTCTTACAAATTCTTACACAACCCATACTTGGTAACTTACACACTCTTCTAAAATGCATTAACTTCTATGACATTTATTTATGACAGCCTTTTGACATAAGATTTATTTAATTACCATAAGGTTATAAAAATATCTATATATCAAATTTCATTTTCAACCAAAGCAAAAACATTTAATTTCACATTCCACATCCCATTTAATTTAATTAAATTTTAACTATATGTCTCCCACATAATACTATCATATTTAAATAATTAAAATAAAAGCACATTACAAAATAAAATACACACAACAATAAATAAAAAGGGAACACATAATAACCACACACACATATGCCCCAAGGTCACACTAATGGAAATCCTAACACAACATAACACACCGATCAAACACAGTTGCCATGGTGACCCTTGTTGATTTCACACTGAATTCCAATATGGTTAGTCTCAGTCCCCCGACATTGTTGTGATTTTAACTGCAAAATGCAAAATACCTCCTTCGGCCTCGTGGCCATATCAGAACATCCAAATGATATAAGCAACATACAATTATTAAATCCAAATCACAACATTATCAAGAATTTAACATTTATCATTTAAATTCAATTTGTAACTATATCATCATCCAATAGATTTCTATACTAGAGCTATTCATAATATCAATGTCACATGTCTAAAATCAACATCAATAATCTATCCATGTCAACTAGTATATCATCATCCACATAATAATAATAATGTCTCAATGATCCTCAAGCATAATAATTGAATCAGATCAATATTAATCCATAGTCTAACATCTAACCATCATACTAATCAAAACATAATAGTGTCCATAATAATCCCTGATACATCATACTACATCAAAACATAATAATATCCAAAATATGATCAATAGTGTCAAGATCAGTATCTAAATAGTGTCAAAGGAGAGTGGGCACTACATCCCCCTCCCCTTAGACTTGACTTCCTCCTGGAAGTCACTGGAACAAATGTGGAAACTACACTCGTAAAATCAGTAGCATCCTCCCAAGTGGCTGCAGTCTCATCATATCTGTCCCACTGCACCCGTACCTGATCAATCTCTACCTCGAAGGCCCAGGGTCCTGCGATCTATGATACGGATGGGCTCCACCATCACTATCCCTGATCCTACACCTACAATGATGTCAATCCAAGCACATGAGAAGGATCTGTGATATATCTCCTAAGAACAGAAACATGAAACACATCATGTACATGCGAGACAAGCTGGGTGGCAATGCTAGACGGTAAGCCAACGGGCCGATACGCTCCAAGATCTCAAAAGGTCCAACGAACCAAGGAGCTAACTTAGAACCTTTTCCATAATGGATCGGGCTCTTATGTGGCCTAACACGAAGGAATACCTTCATGCCCACATCAAAATTATGCTCGGTCCTATGCTGATCAGCGTACTTACTTCTTCTCTATCTATCATGTGCCTCCTGTAATCTCTACCTGATCAACACTACCTATTGCTCCATGTCCTGCAAAAGAGCTGGTCCAAGAGATACTCTATCCTCCAATCTGTCCCAGCTAAGGGGTGTCCTGCACTCCCTACCATACAAGGCCTGAAAAGGAGCCATGCCTATAGAACTCTGGAAACTATTATTGTAGGAAAACTCCACAAGATACAGATACTCCTCCCACTTAGACTGCTGATCCATCACATACATCCTGAGCATATCCTCCAAAATCTGATTCACCCTCTCAGTTTGTCCATCTGTCTCTAGGGTGATAAGTTGTGCTGAAGTTAATCTTCATCCCGAGAACATACTGCATGGTAGTCCAGAAATGTGAAGTGTACAAAGGATCACGGTCACAAATGATCTTCCATGGGATCCATGCAACCTGACAATCTCATCCAAGTAGACACGTGCCACTGCACTAGCTTTATACGTGGTCTTTACCGGTGAAAAGTGAGCTACTTTTGTCAATTTATCAACCGTGACCATGATGGCATCGTGGTGATATCTCGACATCGGTAACCCAACAATGAAATCCATGGAAATGGTGTCCCATTTCCACTCCTAGTATAGCATGAGGATAGAGAAGGCAGCTGGATGCTGATGCTCGGCCTTCACTTTCTGGCACTCTAAACAGCATGACACAAACTGAGCCATGTCCCTGTGAAGTCCTCTCCAGTGATATAACTGTCTCAAGGTGGCGTGCATCTTCTTCACCCCAAGATGGGCTGAATAGGGTGCATGATGTGCCTCTATCAAGATGTCCTGCCTCAAGCCTCCATCTCTAGGAACATATATCCGACCTCTGTGCCTAAGAAGACCATCTACCTCTAGAGAGAAACCATCAAATTTCCCCTCAAGGGGGCTCTGGGACTCAATCTCTGCTCGAGCTGCAATGTAAAAACTGTCAAGAGGAAGCTGCTGAAGAATCCTGCTCGTAAATCTGTGCTCACTAAAGTAGCCATGCTCAAATGCCTCCATCTGCTGAGGGCATCTACAACCACATTCTCCTTCCCCTTCACATGCTCTATCTCCATGTCATACTCACAAAGCAACTCCATCCAACGCCTTTGATGAGCATTTAGATTGGGCTGCGTGAAGAGGTGGCGAAGACTCAAATGGTCTATCCTGAGTGTGAATCTCCGTCCAAGAAGAAAATGTCTCCATCTAACCAAAGCATGCACAACTACCGCAAGCTCAAGATCATGGGTAGGATAATTAAGCTCGTGATCCTTGAGTTTGTGAGACTCAAAAGCTACAACCCTGCCATCCTGCATCAACACACCTCCAAGCCCTACTAAAGAAGCATCTGTGCAAACAAAGAACTCACCCTGTGGATCCGACACTGCAAGAATGGGTGTTGTAGTGAGATATTCCTTTAGTGTCCTGAAGGCCTGCTCACACCTATCTGACCAAACAAACTTCTTCCCTTTCCGCTGAAGGGAAGTGATGGGGTGTGCTATCCGAGAGAAGTCCTGCACAAATCTCCTATAATAACCTGCTAACCCCATGAAGCTGCACACCTCTATCACTGTAGTGGGTGCTGGCCAATCCATAATGGCTCTAATCTTGGAAGGATCAACTGTGATACCTTCACCTGAGATGATATGACCCAAGTATTGAATCTCTGACTGAAAGAAAGCACACTTCTCCAAGTTCCCGTAAAGTTGTTTACTCACGAAGACACTGAAGAACCTGACGAAGGTGCCCCTCGTGCTCCTCACGTATGTGAGTAAATCAGAATGTCATCAAGAAAGATGAGCATGAAGCAATCTAAAAAGGTCCTGAATACCCCATTCATCAAACTCATAAACATTGTCGGGGGCATTCGTCAAACCAAAAGGCACCACTGTGAACTCATAGTGCCCATACCTCATATGAAAAGTAGTCTTATGAATGTCTGCCTCCGTAATCCTCAACTGATGGTACCCTGACTTGAGATCAATCTTAGAGAACACCGTGGCCCCCTTCATTTGATCAAACAAGTCATCAATGCGAGGTAGGGGATAACGATTCTTGATCGTTACCTTATTCAACTGGCGGTAGTCTATGCACAACCGCAAGGATCCATCCTTCTTCTTAACAAATATAACTGGTGCACCCCAAGGGGATACACTAGGATGGATAAGGCCTTTCTCTAGAAGGCCTTCCAGCAACTTGAGCTCACAGAGCTCTGGGGTGGTCATCCGATAAGGAGCTCGTGAGATAGGCTCTGCTCCTGGAACCAAATCAATATGGAAATCAATCTCACGTGGGGGTGGCATCCCCGTAGCTCCCCTGGGAAAACATCTACATACTCTCTCAAAATGGGATGGTCATCTAGTGATGGCCCACTAGACCCATCCTCTGTCCGGTCACTGACTATGACTGCATACATCTGACAACCCTATCGCACACACCGCTTGAGCTGCATATAAGAGAGATAGTGTGAATAGAAACAGGTCTCCTGACCCCAGAAATCACCGACTCAACTCCAAGATCATCTACACAAGATATAGTCTTATGATAGCAATCCATCCTGGCCCTATGTGTGTAGACAACCAATCCATGCCTAAAATGACTCCATACGAGCCCAAAGGAAGTATGTGGAGATCTGAAGTGGTGGTGAAAGGTCCCAAGTTAACAACACACTCCTTTACTAAGGAGTCTATAGAGACCTTGGCTCCCAAAGCCATCTCGACATCCCAACTATGACCCTGTCTAATAGCCACCAGCCTGCATCGCTCTACCAAGGATGGTGTAATAAATGAATCAGAAGAACTAGAATCAAACAATATAGAAGTAGGAACACCTCCAATGCTACCTGTAGTCTCAATGACCATGCTCTGGTGCTCGGCCTAGTGGTTCTCAACCATGCTGCATAGATCCTGTGACTCCATCCCATGTCTCTAATGTAGGCTCTGAGATGGGTGCCTTACCCTTATTAGGGTTCTGGGGGAAATCTCTCCAAAAGTGTCCCACTACTCCACACCCAAGCAACCACCTGAAGTCCTCCAAACTGCAAGCACCACCAGAAGGTGCCCTAGAGGTAGGTGTTATGGACCCTGATGATCTAGCCATAGTCTGTTGTGGCCTCTATGGTTGAGCTCCTACTGACTGAGCTCTAGCTCCACCCTGTGTCCTGGTGGGACCCCTAGGAGGCCCCATGCTCGACCTCTCTGTGCATCAACTCTCTGAGGAGGCCTAAAAGGTGGGTGGGACTGATTGCTTGCTGCTGCTGCTGTGGCCTGAAAGATGACTGTGAAGAATGCTGACCACCACGGGGAGGAGGAGGAGCGACCCCCTCGATCTACTATCCTGCAACTGCTGAATATGGCTCCTGACTCGGTCTCTAGCCTGCTGGGTTTTACCCGAGTCTCCTCTACGTAATGTAGGCCTTCTCAATGGCCTCTGCTAATGTCTGTGGGCAGTGGATCCATACTATGCACCTCCAATGTCCAAATTAAGGCCCCGGATGAACCTATGGATCCACACCTGCTCATCCTGCATGTAATCAACGTACTGAAGCAGGTCCAGGAACCTACTCTCATACTCGGCCACTGTAAGGGAAGCCTATCGAAGGTCATGGAACTCATCGATCCTCTACTGTATGAATCTCCGTGGCAAGTATCTACTCCTGAATCTCTCCTCAAATAGCTCCCAAGTGACTATCTCTGAGTCTATATGGAGCTTCTGCTCCTCTATCCTCCACCATACTCCAGCTCCATCCTTTAGTAGATGGATCACAACACGAGCTTTCATGTTGCTAGAACAAGGACAAAGCTTGAAGCAACCACTCAAGCTAACCAACCAGGCCTCTACCTAGAATCCCCCTATGTCACCTAAATAATGAGATGGCCTAAGCTTCAAGATTTCCCTGATGTGATCTGCAGCCGTGGTCTGATGGCCTCTGGGCCTCTCTATAAGCTCATCCCTAAGCCTAGGGCTCGAGACCTCTCTCTATGCTCCAAAACTCTGTCACCCTGCCTCCTAGGTGGTGAATCTGCTCTGACTGACTCTGCATGAAAATTCTCTCCTCCATCCTCCTCCTCAATGGAGTGGAGGAGGTGCATGTCCCTCTATGGAAGTAATCTCTATCCTACCTGAGTGCCCTCCTACTGATCCTCCACGTAGGGCAGCATTAACATCCTGGAGGGTCTGCAAAATATGTGGTAGGATAGCTACTAAACCCTAGTGTGGTGGTGGTGGTGGTGGTGGTGGAGGTGGTGGTGGTGGTGACTCTGAGTCTCTGTGAATGTTCCTCCTGCTCCGTCTGAGCTCCCTGCACAGACCAGAGTGGGAGTTAGTTCATTACCTTGAGTTTCCTTTAGTTTTCTAAGTTTACTAACATGTTCAATTTTCAAATTAGTTTTGTTTTCTAGATTATCAATTTGCTAGTTTTAGGTTTCAAGTCTCAATGTTTCAAGTGTGCCCAATGGTCCAAGATTTTGAACCATCACTCTGATACCAAGTGTAATGCCCGCTTCAACTACCACTTGAGACCAAGAAACAAACTAGGAAAATTATGGAATAATTTTTTTGTAAGAAGGGTCTACAAACAAGTAGCAAGACACTAGTTTGAAACTAAATAGGTTCTAGAACAAATTCTGATTAACCAAACACAAGATTTCCATTTTTATCTTATAACAAGTTTACAAGGTTCCAATTTGGAGGTTACAAGTTTTACTAAGGTTCAGGGAGAAATTTATCCCCAGGCCTGCTCTCTATCAAGCCCTGAACTTCAACTAGATTTTTAACACACTTAGATTTATCAAAACTTTCCTAAACTAGGCTCATTGGATAGGAAATTTCCTCACCTTTCCAACCATATAAAGAAGTCCTCCTAACTCCTTGTAGAACTCAAGTTATGGCCGGGTGGAGTTTTAGGGGAAAATTTTCCCTTGGAGGTCCGCGGGGTTAGGGAGAAAATTGGGAAAATTTTCCAAATGCCACGTGTCATCACGTGATTCGTTTGGGCTGGCAGTGGGTCATGGGGAAAAACATGAAATTTTTCCCAAAACCAAGTTTTCAATTTTCCAAAGGAAAATTTTCCTCCGTGCCTCCGCGCTTGCCCAAATTGCCACGTGGCGCTTTGTGATTGGTGTGGGCAGCGGAGGAAATTTGGATTTTTCGCCCAAGGGGAAAAAAGGTTAAAAGAATTGCATGGACCTACACACCCATGGGGACATGTGTCAACACCCCATTGGCTATGGGGATGCGGGGCGGTGGAGGAAAAGTGAAATTTTTCCAAAAGTGTAAAATGTTAAGTTTTCAATTCTAAATCCTCGGGCCCTCCCTGCCACGTGTCAGCACGTGATTGGTGCGGGAGGGGGGAGGAGAAAAGTGAAAATTTTCCAAAGGAAAAAAAGGTTAAGTTTTCCATTTTGATCACGCACCCCTACCACCATGTGTCGCACGTGATTGGTTGGGGGCCGCGGGGTTGCGGGGAAAATTGGGAAAATTTTCCCAAGGCAAATTTTTCAAAATTTTAAGTTTTTATTAAGGGCCCACCCCTCCAAGGTGCCACGTGGAAACTTATGATAGGATGAGAGGGTGGCGGGGCCATGGAAATTTTTAGGAAATTTTTCCAAAGTTCAAAATTTAAATTTTTCTAAGGTCGAATTATTTCATTTTTGGTTTGGGATGGCCATTTTGAAGTAAAACTTCAAATGGCCATAACTTTTGATAGGAAGCTCCATTTTAGGAAAATGAGGACTTTTAGAAATCTCTCGGAGTCCTATTTTACACAAAAATCATCAATTTTGGAATTTGGTAAATTTTCAAGGGTCAATTTTAAGAAATCGATCTGCAGGGTTTATAATTTTAAAACTAGCAATTTTTCAAACTTTATAAGATTTGATTCAATTTTGAATTCCTTTTCTCCACTCAACATGTAAATTGAACATGGAGGGATGATCAACTTGGGAAGAATTAAAGAATGTTTTAATAGGTTCAATTATGTCAATTTATTTAATTGATATTTTTCTCCAACTTTTTTGACAAAAATGATTAGAAGTTCAAAATTAATTTCAAAATTTGAAGTTCTTGATTGTTTTTAAGTTTTGCTTTTCAATTTGAGTTTTTAAAGTCTTGGCATATAAATTTACTTGAATTTTTAAAGTTAATTTTAGTTATAAATGTGAACTATCCATTTATTTAATGAATGAATGCCAAAATTGAACTTCAAAAAAATAGTGAATCAATTCCTTTTAAATTGAATTTTGACAATTTGTCAATTTGAATTTGCTAAATAAGAATTCTAACTTAATCACTTCAAACATTCTTAATTTCATCATCCAATTCTAAATGAAACTACATTCCAAATTTTGATTTAAATTTGACAATAATGCAAAGGACAACATTGTCTTTCATTCCACATGCATCTTTTAACATTCCAAAACAAGAGGTTCTTATTTACCATTTCAAAAAACAAAATTAATTTCAAACAACAATACAAATCCAAAAATACATTCCATATAAAATTAAAAGAATCATTGCCAACACTTTATTGATAGTTCAAATAACTTACAACTGATTTCCTTTTCAATTTGATTTCAATTTGTCCAATACATAGTATGAAACATCTTTCACATTTTCTTTCCAAGTAAAACAAGGAATATAATTCTTCTTTACATTTCTCAATTCAATTACAACTTCCATTACAAGGTAACATCTCACATTTCAACATCAATTACATTCATCCACTCTAAGTGGGAAGGGTTACATTCAATTTTCTCAAGAAAAGAGGACTGTCAAAACTGTTTTCTTCTTTCTCCAAACAACAACATGTTGTTTTCTTCTTCTTTCATCTTTTGATCACAACAAGGAAGGGGGAAAGGCAACGCTCTCCACCCAACCAAGACATCCAATGGGAAAAGAGAAGCCATCTTTCCCCATTGGCCCCCGAGCCCCAACCATATTGGAATGGAACATGAAAAACAACACATGGCAACATAGCTTCTTCACATATAACATACATTCACATGCACAAGGAAATGCACAAACAAAAAGATGTAGTTCTCAACTACAACAACCAATTTCAATCAAAACAAAGGCTCCTTCTCCAAGCAAGCAAGCCAAGCAAGAGCAAGAACTATGGAGGTCTCCTTATGCCTCCCAAGTTGATTTTGGGCATCCACCAAAAGCAAACCACCAAAATCATAGCAATCCCATAAACCTTATCCCTCCTCAACCCCTCCTTATCCCTCCTCCAAATTTATCCCTTATACCTCCCCCAAAGTAGGAAATGCAAGCAATTTCCTTTCCTAGGTGGATCCCAAACCAACATTCCCTCCCAAGAACAAATAACAATGGTAGATCCCTTATCCCTCCTCTGATAAACCTCATAGTCTTCTCTCCACACCATGCCCTAAGCATTCTACCCATCCCTCTAAGAATTGCAAACACAAACACATTCAAAATTCATGCTAAAAGAGGGAAAAACAACAATTTTAAAAAAGTGAGAGCCTACCTCTCCATAATGGAGACTTGCTTCCAAAACAACAGTCTTTATTTCACCAAAAACCAGTCCCAAATCAGCAAGGTAAATGTATGCACAAGCAAATCCACTTCTTCCACCAAGCAAGCTCCAAAATGCAAGAGAAATTTGACCCAAGAGTGAAATCTCCAACCTTCAACAACCTCAAAATGAGGAGGAATTCAAATTTTAAAGGAGAGGGTGGAAGAGGATGATGTGGATTCCAAGTGGGATGCCACATCATTTTTCCTCATCCCAAAAAGAACTCACATCAAATGCAAATACATCATAATAAATGTGAAAGACAAAATTACTTACATACACAAACTCAACCCATACCCAAAAGGAGAATGCATTAAAATTTGTAAGACAAGTGCACACTTCACTTCATTCATAAAATCATGTCAAAACATAATAAAATAAGTTGCTTTTGACTCTAAAATTATAATCATGGTTGGTGGAGCTTTTGTAGAGGTGTGGGACAAGTTTAACTTGTCCCACAAGCCTCCAAATTTGTCCTTCAAGGCCAAATTCGAATTTCAAAGTGGAAGGAGTGTTTGACCTTCCAAAATCAGCCTTACAACCTCTTACAAATTCTTACACAACCCATACTTGGTAACTTACACACTCTTCTAAAATGCATTAACTTCTATGACATTTATTTATGACAGCCTTTTGACATAAGATTTATTTAATTACCATAAGGTTATAAAAATATCTATATATCAAATTTCATTTTCAACCAAAGCAAAAACATTTAATTTCACATTCCACATCCCATTTAATTTAATTAAATTTTAACTATATGTCTCCCACATAATACTATCATATTTAAATAATTAAAATAAAAGCACATTACAAAATAAAATACACACAACAATAAATAAAAAGGGAACACATAATAACCACACACACATATGCCCCAAGGTCACACTAATGGAAATCCTAACACAACATAACACACTGATAAAACACAGTTGCCATGGTGACCCTTGTTGATTTCACACTGAATTCCAATATGGTTAGTCTCCAGTCCCCCGACATTGTTGTGATTTTAACCTACAAAATGCAAAATACCTCCTTCGGCCTCGTGGCCATATCAGAACATCCAAATGATATAAGCAACATACAATTATTAAATCCAAATCACAACATTATCAAGAATTTAACATTTATCATTTAAATTCAATTTGTAACTATATCATCATCCAATAGATTTCTATACTAGAGCTATTCATAATATCAATGTCACATGTCTAAAATCAACATCAATAACCTATCCATGTCAACTAGTATATCATCATCCACATAATAATAATAATGTCTCAATGATCCTCAAGCATAATAACTGAATCCAGATCAATATTAATCCATAGTCTAACATCTAACCATCATACTAATCAAAACATAATAATGTCCATAATAATCCATGATCTACATCAAAACATAATAACATCATACTACATCAAAACATAATCCCTTAGATACTTCCTCCAAAAGTATGATCAAATTTATCTATCTCATCCCGTGCCTCCTATAATCTTTGCCCGATCAACACTAGTTGTTGCTCCATGTCTACAAAAGAGCTGGTCCGAGAGATACTCTATCCTCCAATCTGTCCCAGCTAAGGGGTGTCCTGCACTCCCTACCATACAAGGCCTGGAAAGGAGCCATGCCTATAAAACTATGGAAACTATTATTTTAGGTAAACTCCACAAGATACTGATACTCCTCCCACTTAGACTGCTGATCCATCACATACATCCCGAGCATATCCTCGAAAATCTAATTCACTCCTCTGGTCTTTCCATCCATCTCTCGGGGTGATAAGATGTGCTGAAGTTAATATTTGTCCTGAGAACATACTGCATGGTAGTCTAGAAATGTGAAGTGTATAAGGGATCACGGTCACAAATGATCTTCCGTGGGATTCCATGCAACCTGACGATCTCATCCAAGTAGACACGTGCCACTGCACTAGCTGTATACGTGGTCTTTACCAGAGAAAAGTGAGCTACTTTTGTCAATTTATCAACCGTGACCATGATGGCATCATGGTGATATCTCAACATCGGTAACCCAACAATGAAATCCATGGAAATGGTGTCCCATTTCCACTCCGGTATAACATGAGGATAGAGAAGGCCAGCTAGATGTTGATGCTCGACCTTCACTTTCTGGCACTCTAAAAACAGCGTGACTCAAACTGAGCCACGTCCCTGCTGAAGTCTTCTCTAGTGATATAACTTTCTCAAGGTGGTGCATCTTCTTCACCCCAGGATGGGTTGAATAGGGTGCACGATGTGCCTCAATCAAGATGTCCTGCCTCAAGCCTCCATCTCTAGGAACATATATGACCTCTGTGCCTGAGAAGACCATCTACCTCTAGTGAGAAACCATCAAATTTCCCCTCAAGGGGGCTCTGGGACTCAATCTCTGCTCGAGTTGTAATGTAAAAACTATCAAGAGGAAGCTGCTGAAGAATCCTGCTCCGTAAATTTGTGCTCACTAAAGTAGCCATGCTCAAATGCCTCCATCTACTAAGGGCATCTACAACCACATTCTCCTTCCCCTTCACATGCTCTATCTCCATGTCATACTCACAAAGAAACTCCATCCAATGCCTCTGATGAGTATTTAGATTGGGCTGCGTGAAGAGGTGGTGAAGACTCAAATGGTCTGTCCTGAGTGTGAATCTCCATCCAAGAAGAAAATGTCTCCATCTAACCAAAGCATGCACAACCACCACAAGCTCAAGATCATGGGTAGGATAATTAATCTCGTGATCCTTGAGTTTGTGAGACTCAAAAGCTACAACCCTACCATCCTGCATCAACACACCTCAAGCCCCACTAAAGAAGCATTTGTGAAAACAAAGAACTCCCCCTGTGGATCCGACACTGCAAGAATGGGTGTTGTAGTGAGATATTCCTTTAGTGTCCTGAAGGCCTGCTCACACCTTTCGACCAAACAAACTTCTTCCCTTTCCTGAAGGGAAGTGATGGGGTGTGCTATCCGAGAGAAGTCCTGCACAAATCTCCTGTAGTACCTGCTAACCCCATGAAGCTACACCTCTATCACTGTAGTGGGTGCTGGCCAATCCATAATGGCTCTAATCTTGGAAGGATCAACTATGATACCTTCACCTGAGATGATATGACCCAAGTATTGAATCTCTGACTGAAAGAAAGCACACTTCTCCAAGTTCCCATAAAGCTGCTGCTCACGAAGACACTGAAGAACCTGACGAAGGTGCCCCTCGTGCTCCTCACACGTATGTGAGTAAATTAGAATGTCATCAAGAAAGATGAGCATGAAGTAATCTAAAAGGTCCTGAATACCCCATTCATCAAACTCATAAACACTGCAGGGGCATTTGTCAAACCAAAAGGCACCACTGTGAACTCATAGTGCCCATACCTTGTACGAAAAGTAGTCTTATGAATGTCTACTCTGTAATCCTCAACTGATGGTACCCTAACTTGAGATCAATCTTAGAGAACACCGTGGCCCCCTTCATTTGATCAAACAAGTCATCAATGCGAGGTAGGGGATAACAATTCTTGATCGTTACCTTATTCAGCTGGCGGTAGTCTATGCACAACCGCAAGGATCCATCCTTCTTCTTAACAAATATAACCGGTGCACCCCAAGGGGATACACTAGGATGGATAAGGCCTTTCTCTAGAAGGCCTTCCAGCTGCAACTTGAGCTCACAGAGCTCTGGGGTGGTCATTCGATAAGGAGCTCGTGAGATAGGCTCGCTCTCCCGGAACCAAATCAATATGGAAATCAATCTCACGTGGGGTGGCATCCCTTTGGTAGCTCCCCGGGAAAAAATCTACATACTCTCTCAAAATGGGATGGTCATCTAGTGATGTCCCACAAGACCCATCCTCTCTCGGTCATCGCTGACTATGACTACATACATCCGAAAACCCTTTTGCACACACCGCTTGAGCAGATGTATAGCAGAGATAGTGCGAATAGAAATAGGTCTCCTGACCCCAGAAATCACCGACTCAACTCCAAGATTGTCTGCACAAGATATAGTCTTATGATAGCAATCCATCCTAGCCCTGTGTGCAGTCAACCAATCCATGCCTAAAATGACTCCATACGAGCCCAAAGGAAGTATGTGGAGATCTGAAGTGGTGGTGAATGGTCCCAAGTTAACAACACACTCCTTTACTAAGGAGTCTACAGAGACCTTGGCTCCCGAAGCCATTTCGAACATCCCAACTATGACCCTATCTAACAGCCACCAGCCTGCATAGCTCTACCAAGGATGGTGTAATAAATGAATCAGAAGAACTAGAATCAAACAATATAGAAGTAGAAACACCTCTAATGCTACTTGTAGTCTCAATGACTATGCTCTGGTGCTCGGCCTAGCGGTTCTCAACCACTACGTAGATCTTGTGACTTCGTCCCATGTCTCCTACTGTAGGATTTGAGATTGGTGCCTTACCCTTATTAGGGTTAGGGCGATCTCTCCAAAAGTTTCCGCTACTCCACACCCGAATCAACCACCTGAAGTCCTCCAAACTACATCACCGCCAGAAGGTGCCCTAGAGGTAGGTGTTGTGGACCCTGATGATCTTCCCTAGAGGTAGATCTTCCATTACATACTATTAGCAAATGGATTTCCACACTTGTAAATTACATGCAACAATCGAGGGAAAAGTCCTTCCTCAATGAAGGTGAGGTTTCCTTTGTTGATAACAAAAACTATATTTACTTATATATACTCAAAATTGTATGTGTGGGGTGTTTTGGGACATAAAATGGAAAGAAGTGTGAATGAAGGAAATGGAATGAAATTAAGGAAATAAAATTAAAGAAATGGATGGAAGGAGCATACAATATTTAGGTAAAAACAGATCCTAATATTGCATATAGAAGAAGCAGAAAAATTAACAATTAACTCAAATGAAACATAGTTTGAATCATCTAAAAAGAATAAGTGAAAGGGAACACACATGAGCAAGTAAATATCAGATCTTGATCATTGTGAATAAGAAAAAATATTAATAGCGTTGACATTAAGATCAAATATAATATTCACATGTAAGATTTAAATACTAACATATAATGAACATAAGCACATCAAATGCTATAAGAGATAATGAATGGGACACAAAGTTCATATTTCATTAACTCCAAAATGTCTTCACAATTAACACAAAGTTTCTTTCCTAAAACAAATCTTGTACAAAAAAATTCTTCTCCTCTCTCAAAGTCACCATTAAAAATGAGCCCCTAACTTCCTTTTATAACCCAAAAGTTTGTTACAAGGTAGTTAGGGTTTAAATGAACATTAAATTAGGGCACCCTAAGTGACTTTGAATTTTTCAACTAACTTGAATAAGTCAACATCATTTTATAAAATTTGAAAGTCACTTTAGGAAAAGTACATAAATAAAGGGAAATGGGTACATGTGGACCCCACTTAGATGAATTTGACACACACATACATCTTAGTCAACAACACGCCACCTAGATCAAGACACCTAGGATCAATACCTTATCCATTAGGCCAAGAGTCTGCTTATCCCGGTCATATGGGGATGATCTCATTTTCCATACCCCATATTTACACCAAGATACCACATGATGAGGAAGTTAGAGGTGACCTATTAGTGCCATCAAGAAGTGTCGACGTCACAGAGACGAGACCGAGAGCTTACTAGTCAAGATTGCTTCCGCTTTGGAGCTATTGGATTTGAATCACCATGTTGTGCATGTGTTGTAGTGCTCGCACAAGTGATGACCGATTCGAGACTCTTTACGGAGATCGAGAAGGCTACCGCACATGAGAAACCACTTTGGAACAAGTGTTGGGAAACTTCTAACTCGCCTTCGGTTGATACACGATCATGGAACCTGATGACATCGGCATGTCCCAAGTTGGTTTTGGTGATGTTTTCATACTCGAATGGAGCATCGAGGTAAGTAGAATGCCCTAGAATCCATACCATAACACCACTATTTTTGAAGATAACATGATTGTAACAAAAGCGTGATTGGGCTATTACTTCCTTACTTCAAAACCGAATAAATCACCTCTGAAACTACACTGGTAAAAATAGAAAATCTTGTTATGAGAAACTCTCACTAGATGAGGGAGTCTATTAAGGTACTAAAATTTTTGGATAAGATTTTTTCCCAAATCAAATTCTTTAATGAAATATTGAAGGTCAAAGATGACGTTTCAAAACTGTTAGGAAAATACAGGTGTGAAACCTGCAAAAATGTTATTTGGTTTTAGCTTGGGAATTTACAACTTAGCAAGGAGAGCATGAAGATGGGGAGAATCTTAAGAACCAGTCATTTTCTATTGAATATCATCTAAGTTCAAAATATTGACTCTCAAAGTGAGTCCACTTGACAGATGAAAAGCGCACAGAAATGAAATCAAACAAACTACATTTTATTTGGGTTTGTGAAAATTATCAAATGAGGGGATGTGAATTTTAAAATTAGAAAAGGAGTACATGAAGGTGGGGGGAATCTAAATAAACAAACCATTCTTCTTGAAAATCACTCAGACCCAAAATATGTATTCTCAAAGTAGGCCTTCGACAAGTTGAAACTGTGCATGTAGTGAAATTCAAATGAACTGTGTTTTATTTGGGTCCGTGAAAAATATCAAATGAGGATATGGGATTTTGAGAATGGGAATAAAAACACATTAACCTGAGTAAAATTTTTGTGAATGATTGGTTTTTCATGAAAATCATCCTGCTTCAAGATATCAAGCTCTAAAATTGACTACTTTGACATATACAAACAATAACAACAACATTCATTCCACATCCATTGTTTTCTTCATTACTTTCATTTTCTTGTGCTGATATATATCTTGTTTGAAATTTTTTCAAATGATTCAAGTTATTTATCTTCATGCATAGTCCTCCACTTCTTGTAATTGCATGGATTGTTTATTGGATAAGTGTGTATAGTTATTTTCTTCCCGGCATGAACTATTGCTTCTTTTCACCTTTTTGTATTACCTTGGCTATTGTGGGCAGCGTGGACTATCTATTTCTACCTCTTCATGCTTTGAATTTACTTTTACCTTACAACTGGGAGTGTGTGGGCCTATGATGCATGTGTGACCATTCTTTGACAATGTGGACCTCCTCAATGTTGCCTATGACTATGCTCGGATTCTATGTGGTTGTTTTAATTCTTGTTGTTTTGGATCTCGCATAAAAAATTTCTCCTTTGGGTTGGGTGGATTTTTTTTTAAATTTTCTTATGCATGTGTGGTGTTTATTACATTGGCATGTGTATGGATGTTTTTCTCCCAACCAATGCATTTACTGTTCATTTCTTCCCAAAGTGTGGACTCTTATATTATTCTCTAGGCATGCGTTGGATTATTTACCTTTGCGTGGACTTCCTCTTTTTTTCTCATGTCTTTTTGTAGTTGTTACGTATTTATTTTCCTACGCGTGGAACTGCTTTGGCCAATGGGTGTCTTTATAGCTTTAACCTATGCATGTATGTTCCCAATTTGGTGCAACAAAACAAAAATAAAAAATTATACGATATGTAAAATAAAAGAGAGACTCTTAAACTTGAGTCTTCTTTTCATTAGTTTGAGCTAGGGCCATTTTTAGCATGCTATACAAATCATGCACTTTGCAAAGAGCATGGATGATCTTGAGAAAATGGCAAAGGATGGCTTCTTGTAAGCTCATAATTTTTAAATGGAGACAACTACCTGGAGATTTCAAGGTTTCTGGCTCTAGCCAATGCTCATGCCAGGTTTTCATGTGAAAGCCGAGGAGTGCCTCGTGGAATTAGTTTTGCTTCTTCCGCTTTGGATGTCTGTAATATTTTCCTTGCTTTTTATTCTTCCCAATTTCTTACACTTCGTAACTTCTTGTAACTATCTCCTTCCTAATTTCTCGGATGATAGAAGTAAAATTGTAATTTCCCTGAAAATTGGAAGTGGAATTATAATTTCCACGAAATTTCTCATGGTAGTTAAATGCCCATGATGATTGGAGTAAATAAGAATAGTTCTTCCATGTTTGTCGAATAGCTTTCATGAGTATTAAATTAATATTTATTAATTAATAAGACTAAAATTCAATAAATTTAATTTTATTAAATAACAAGGTAAATATTAATTAAATATCAATTAATTAATTAAAATACGGTTTATGACATAGCGGGAATACCTCTCAATATAATAGAATGAAACAAAGGGGAAAATGATCAGGATAATAAAACAATCACAATGAAGGTGATAAATCATGATAAAGTACACTTCGATTTTTTTTTAAAATCACGTTATAATTTTGTGAAGTCAAAATTAAGCGATAGCACATTTTGACTTCCTTTTTCTTTAGGTGGCACTATTCCCCCCCTTTCTAGAAAATCCTCATCAAGTTGGTTTATTGTATCAAGTTTGGGAAGTATCCCCTCCTAAGAATACAATTCACCTTCACACTATTCATTGATTTCATTAATTTTATTGAGTGTTTTGGTAAAAATATTTGCTTTCTTTAAAGATTTTTGTGTTTCAGAAATGTAATGTTGGTGATATCTAAAACATCGTTTTGAGGAAATTCACTCTTCCCTTCTCGAATAAGTCCTCCTATCCATCCAGTCATATGGGTATTTCCTTCTTTCTCTTCTTTTAGTGTGAGGTGTGGAGTCTCAGAGTACATCAATAATTATTTTGATGTTTCTTCTACTCTTACCATTTATTTTTCACTTTCCAATGTTACTATCTTTGACTACCTTTTTCTCTAGTTTCAATCGAGACCGAGTGTTATCTTACCAGGTAAGTGCACCAAGTTGGGGGACAATTAAGTGGACATCAAATCCTTAATTTTATATTAAAAACAACAAAACATCAAATTTAGTCTTCATGGACTTGAACCATGCCAAAAAGTAAAAAATATGTCATAAAAATGGTACCATTGCGTAGGGGAGACTGTTAGCTTTGTATAAATACTGATTTTAAAGTGAATAGAATAGGATAAATATCATTTTAGAATTTTTTACTAATGGTAGGTCTTTAAGACACTTTTCCTTTTGAATGTTTATGTCTACGTTTAAGACTCGCAAATTTTGTTTCACTTATCAGAATGTGATAAAACTTATACCATCCCAACCGTGGTGAAATTATATACATGTTCAAAAAAATTATTTGATTTCAATATTTTTGATGAAGTTATGGCGGGAAAACGGAAAGTGCTCTATTTTCTTTATGTTTTCATACCACTTTCACGAAAAAATCATAAAAATAAAATATTGCTCAAAAAAATACAAAATAAAATCTATCCCAAGATAGATAATGGCATCTAAATTTTCACCAAAGGAGAAAAATATATATCAATTTTTGGTCATCCAAATCGTGGGAAAACAGACTACAATCTTATAGGCATTTTAAAAAAAATACCAAGTCATTGAATTTTGAGTGTTTAATATAGCTAATCTTGTCCATTTTAAAAAAATTATTTTAGAAACTAGATTCGGATGCTATGATTCATATTAATATAAGTTTTTCTAATTTTGAGTTTATGTATTGCTAATAATCCCTACAAGTTGATATTATGTTGTTATTTGCAATATGACGTCCACTTATGACCCCTTTTTGTCCCCAACTTCACGCACTTACCCTACCCCTTTCCAATTCCTACTTTTTCATCTTGACCTTTACTCTTTGAAGAAACTACAGGTTCATTTAATGCTTCCTTTGGACCTTCAATAGGAGTGGAAATTGTGCTTGTATCTAATATTTGATTTGAAGTGACTATCATATTCATAATCTCCTTTGGAATATCTTTATTTGGGCTTAGAGTTTTAAATGGATCCTTGTATTTTCAAATGTCTTCACCCACTATAAGTAGTTTTTCGGTGGATAAGTATTCTTGGAGATATTCTTCAACCACCTTATGCTTTGTCAGTTGAGACTCGTGGTTTGATTCTTGATTTTTACCTGTAATTTCTTCAGATTCATCTCGTAGGTTTTCTTATTTCATTTGAAAATTTATTCACAGTTTATTTTCATGAAACTTATCCTCGAGAGCACTCACCATCCTTGACTACCTCTTAATCCTTGGGTGACTAGTTCTCGGTGTAAAAAAACCTAATATAGGTGTTTCAATAACAATTTGAGTCATTATTTCAACATTTACAACATAAGTTGTACCTTTGATTTGAATACTTTGAGGTTGAGCCCCCAATCTTGCACTTGATGTTTGATCAAGATCTTGAATATGTATTTCTTGTTTAGGGACACTTACACCCTCAGTTGTATAAGTTTCAATTTTCACATCAACCATTTCAAGTTCAAGAGTCTCCTTGAGTAATTCCAAATCAATTCCCTCAATAACCTTTTTTTATTATTTCTCAGATTGTTCAACCATTGGTTTACTTTGCATGTGTTCCTTCATGACATCATATAATTGACTAGACACAGTAATCACTACCACCTTCATGAGTCTGAAATGAAATTTCCTTGTGTGCCAATGAAGTAATAACCCTCTTTTGAGATTCAATTAGAACATGAGGATCAATTACCTCGGGATCTCTATGTCTATGATTTTTTTATACATGGCCACTTTCCCTCATTGAAATACCATTTTCCCTTACCAAAGGTAGTATTATCTTAGTTTTATTCTTAGCTCTCTCAAAGTTCTTGAGGTCTGGTGCCTCTCTTTCTTTGGCACTCTGTGATTTGGATTGAATATCAACACCTGCTAAGGCTCCCCTCATCATATTTCTAGTGCTAGATGATCCTAGTAATACCTCTGAGGGAATTTTTTTGTAGTCAAGAATTTCCCCTTTTCTTAGATTGGCACTGCTTCAGTGATGGGGGCATCTTGCATAGCCTTCAAAATTATTCCCTTAGCTTTTTAGATCAAGATAGTTTTTGAAGTTCTAGTCTTACTTGTTGCTTGATGTCCACTCATCAATAATCTCAAAGTGGTAGGATTCTTACTAGGTAACTGAGGAGCTTGACCATTCAAGGGATCTTTTTTTTTTTTTACCCCTCTTTCAATGGAGGGAGATCTCCCTCCAAAAATTTCAGTTCTCAGAAATCCTTTAATACCTTTGTATTTTGCAGAGATAAGTCCAAACCCTTTCCAATCAACCAAGTCAATGTTCTCCTTATTACATTGGAAATTCTTATATGAGGGTCATATGATTCTGTCTCTTTCTAATCTATAGATCTGATGTATTTTGACTCAATATTTTGGTCATGGTGGTATTTTTTACCACATCTTTGTCATCTACAATTCCTTCGGGAATTTATAAAATCTTGAAATCAATAATCTTCCTTAAGGTCATTTCGAATAGTCTCTCCATCAAATGTCTTCATCTATAAAATTCATCCATTAATATTAGAAATAGGGTTCATATTATCCTAGACTAACAACCCCCTGAATGTCATAACTAGGTCATAGTGTGAACATATCCATTGAAAGCATCTCCATTTATTCATCCATCAATCTTGATTTTATTATGGTTTGGCATGAATATCTGCCAATTCAGAGAGGGAATTTTATGTTTGTTTTGTGCCTTTTTCCAATATTTTTGTGTACATGGACCAATTGTCTTACAAATTCCATAAAATCCCATTTTTCATTCAAATATCTAGGCAAATTACAAATTTGTCCTTCAAATCCACTTACCCTACAATATGTGAAGAATTTGTATTTTATAAAGATGCAACCATACTCCGTAATTGTATTGCTCCCATCCTAGTTTGAAAAGACATTTTACAAGGGAAATGAAAGCATCATTTACCAACCTAACATTCCCTTTCCATCTATCCAATCTCAATTGTGGATACACATCATACACCCTATGATTTTAAAAAATTTCTTGTAGTGGGAGACCTGGAAATGATTTGAAACATGCAATGTTATAGATGAGATATGACATCATATAGAATTTAATGTCAACTAGATCACCTTACTTGATCTTTACAACTATTGTCATAAGTTGAGCATGAATGGATGCTGATATAAATCTCACCCAACAAAAATTTCCTTGTTCCTCCAGATAACCATTATAAAAGGGAACATCCACTCTTGAAAATCATTATCCCCTTCTAACCATGTCATTCTCGGTTAAGAACACAATAATTTCCTCAACTTCTTGAACAAACATTTCCTGGTCAATTTCTTGGGGATCCTCTTGATAAATGGATTTCTCTCTTTCAATCATTGGGCATTTAACATTCTCACATATTCATCATGTCTCACATAAAAACCAGTCTATGTTGATTCAAATGTAGTAATTATTGGTTGAACTAATCTTGGTAACCCTAATATTTCCTAAAATCTTCTGGTGTTAAATTTATCACCCTTTCCCACTTCCATCTAATACTTCCTTCTTCTCTAGGTCATAATTCTCAGCACACAACCATACGATCTCAGGAGAATATATGGATGGTGGGAAACCATCGCTAAGGTGATGTAACTATCATTAATGGCTGACATCAATTTGATTTTATTTGGAGCATGCAACCTCCCCCAAAAATCATCTAGATTAGCATTTAACAATTTTGTGTCCATGACCTTATCTAAATCACTAGAAATATTAGAACTTACATGGAAACCCAACCCCATATATCTCATCTTGTGAATTTTATTTTTCCTTTTAATTCCAATTTGAGTATCGAGAATCAATAAGGAAAAAAATTACTTACCCGTTTCTCTATGAATTCTATGAAATTTTCCTCTTCTCTCACACTTCTAAATTATTTAGCTCAATTTTTCTAGTTCTCAGTCAATTTCTTCTTTTCCTTCACAAATTATCCCAGCCAGAGAACCTAGATCTTCGCATGCAATGGTAAAAATTTGAAATGTTTAAAAATCCTTTGAAAACTCTACCTTGATCCATGTAAAACACATTAATGGTGGTATCCATAAATGCACTACATCTTATCCTTCCAACTTGCCCCCTTCATTTGAATATAGACCATCCACGTGGCTTATTCCGATGCTACACGAGCTGGCTGGAGTTTTTTTGAATTTGTGTATTATGTTTCAAATGAGTGCAAGTTTGTAAATTTGACTTGAAACCCTGCCTCTTGACTTTAGTTGAGAACACGACACGTGTCCCTACCAGACTCAGAGATTTCTTTACATTTTGCACTCCATCATTCATTGATGTATAAGTGCATCATTAACCCGATTCCCGCTCCTACTCCTTTCTAACACATATTCCTTTTCAGAAGCGGGGTAAACTTTTTCCTTTTGCACTATTTGACTCAAATATTTATGGGAATATTCCTCGGACTTCAAGGCTAGGTTTTCAATTTGAAATTATTGTGTGAATTGTGTAATTTGTTAAACAAATCCCACCGTAGCGTAGTCGATGGAAATACACCACATATATTTAGGTGGTGGAGGAAAATTTGCACTTTGTAGTCTTTAAGTAATTTGTGTAATTATGCAAACATAACCCTTCGGAATGCCACCAATTATATCATGCTAGTTATCTTTGGGCATCGGAGAAAAAATTACAATTTTCACCTTTGGATATGACATGGACTACACAAAGGATGAATTTATGAGGATAATCATGATCATTCATCAATTTTTCATAGGGATTACTCAGGAGGATATGATTAACACATTCCTCGACCGAAAAAGAGGATTTGCATTGGATTCACAACTCAAACATGGGATATCACTTGTATTCATAACTATTTCATTCTTTAAGCATAATTCTAGCTAACCAGAGACAATTTTTTTAAGGCACACTCAGGGTAAAAGGTGAGATCAAAATGATAAAAAATAACTTCTACTTCCAAAATTGAGGTTGGAGATTCTTTCTTCCTTTCTATTAAAGTAAAATGTGACATACACCTTGATGGTGGAAGTATCCAAGATGCACTAAATGTTCCTAAAATCACTACAAATTTGCTTTTTGTTTATCAAATTTGTCATTCTAGTCAAGGAAAAATAGTGACTTTACACCACATGGGGTAGAAGTACGAACTTTGTTGGATCCTCATTCACTTATTGCTTAAGTTATTGTTGATAATAGTTCTAGACTATATCATTTTGAGTGTTTTGATGACACTTCCTCTATAGGGATAGGATTGGTTTCTCATGTAGATTTAGAGAGTAAGCTTTGGAATGAGAGATTTGGACATCTCAACTACAAATATTTGGAGTTGAGCACTCATGGTATGGTTAATGGTCTTCCTAGAGTTTCTTTTCTTGAGGGAGTTTTCTCTAACTGTGCATTAGGGAAACAACACCAAGATCTATTTCCTAATATTTTTCCAAGAGAGATTCTTCACCACTTGAGCTTGTGCATAGTGTCTTGATAGTTTTTCCTAACACCTCTTTCAATGGATATAAGTATGCACTTACCTTTATTGATAATTTCTCGATGCGTACTTGGGTTTATTTTCTCAAGTACAAAAGTGATGTTTTTTCACACTTCAAAGTCTTCAAGGATTTGGTCAAGAAACAATATTCTAGTTACATAAAGAACCTTCACACTAATAATTGGGGGATTACTTCTTAAATGAGTTTTATAAATTTTTGGAAACTCATGGCATTATTCACTAGCATTATGCTCCTCATACTCCACAACAGAATGGCTTAGAAGAATGAAAGAATCAAACTTTGAAGGAAACGGCTAACTACATGATGTATTCTAGAGATTTACCTCCTATCTATTAGGTAGAACCAATTAATTGTGCTAACTATATTCAAAATTGCACACCACGTAGATCACTTGAGCATTTAACTCCAGGGGAATCTTGGTCCAACACTAAGCTAGATGGATCATTTTTTTGAGTCTTTAGGAGCCATGTTTGGGACTTTGTGCCTAATATGAAAAGGAAATCCTTGGATAAGAAGAGAAAACCCTTAACTGTAGGGTATTGTGAAGACATGAGAGCTTATCAACTTTTCGATCCTAATACTCATGAGATTATTTTTAGAACACATATTTAATTTGATGAGCACTTCACACCTCATTATTCTTCATATTCTTCCATTCCTACTTCTTATTATTGATCTCATCTTGAGGATTATTTATTTGAGGAGGTTAATTGAGGAGGTTATAGATGTCGATGAGGATCTTATTCCCACTGATGTTGTCACTATGCCTAAGTGGGATTGTACTACATTTTTTGAGGAAACCCATTTCATATAGGATTTTCTACCCATTAGGCATCATCATGCACATTCTACGATTCTGGACTATTGAGACAGTAGTTTATGAGGATCAACAATATTTTTCACAGCCCATGGAATACAAGAGTGGGATGATGTGATGGTAGCTAAGTATTATTATTTGATGTATAATCATAGTTGTGATTTGTTATCTCTTCCTCAAGGAAGAAATATTGTTAGTTGTAAGTGGGTATACTGAACCAAATACACAACTGATGGGTCCATTGACAAGTACAAGGCTCATTTTGTTGCAAAGTGTTTTTCACAAGTAGAAGGTATTGATTACTTTGATATTTTTGCACCCATTTTGAAGATGGATTTTATACACCTTGTACTTGATATTGTTGTGTCACTGGGGGTGGCTCGTATACCGAGATAGACATGAAGAGTGCCTTCTTACTTGGAAATTTACAAGAGGAAATATATATGGAGCAACCTGCTAGATTTGTTCAGGATTATTTTCTTGTTTTTACACTCTAAAGGTCTTTCTACAGTCTCAAAGAATTCCCTCAGCTTGGCACAAGAATATGGATTATTTTCTTCTATCTACTAGTTTTTTCATTTCCACTTCGATCATATAGTATATCTCTAGCATGTTAGTGAGGATATTGTGATACTTGTCTTATACGTTGATGATTTTTACTTACTCGATAACTCTTCTTACCACATTCAAACTATTTAGAGGGATCTTTCTACACAATTTGACATGACATGATATTGGGTTATTGCATTATTTTATTAGTTTAAATATTTCTCAAATAGATTGTGGATTCATTTGATTAAAAAAAAAAGTACACTCATGATCTTCTTCAACATTTTGATATGGCTGATTGCAAGCCAAGTCCATCTCCTTTTCAATACGGGGTTAATCTTATTTCCACATTTACCACTCCACTTTTAAATCCTACATTGTATAGGTAGTTGGTCTGAAGTCTTATGTACTTTACCCATAATCAACCCGATATTTCATTTGCAATAGGGATTATATCTCGTTTGTACATTCTCCTCATAGTAGTCACCGGTAGTCGCTAAAAGGATTTTGCACTTTTGCAAAACATTCGCACTTTTGACTACACTACACTATGGGTTCTACTCAGTTTTTTGGATATACATATTCATATTGGGTAGGTTCTATTGATGATAGGCATCCCAGCTTCTAGCTATATTTTTTTATCTTGTTTCTTCTCCAGTTTCTTTTATGTGAAAAAAGCAACAATATATTTCACTTTAATCTTCACAGAAGAGTAGATAGCAGCGAGCTATAATGAGTCAAGAATTCTTTGTATTTGATAGTTTCGACATATTTTGTATTTCCATAGGATTATTTTATTATACTTTGGTATGAAAACCACAATGCAATTCACATTTTCGGAAGCTTATTGAGTACCCAACGGACATCAAACATATTGAGATACATATATACCTCATTCGTCGGCACATTTAATATGGATTTGTTTTCTTGGAGTACATTCGACTCAACAACATGTTGCAAAAATATTTAAGAATCCTTTTACATCTCCTCACTACCTTGAGTTGTGTGCCATGCTTTGGGGTGTCGAAGTTTCTCTTGGGGGTGTTCATGAGAAAATATTCCTTCTTCTTATTCTATCTCTTTCCTTCTAGCAATATTATTTCCTACTTTTGGTTTGAGATATCTCCATGGATATATTGGACATGAGTACTGATCAATCTCATTTTTGAGACTCATACTATGGATATGCCACTTTTATTTTAGGCCCCTAGCTTCACTTGAGGGGGTGTTAGAGTAGGTATTTACCTTAGCTCATGTTCACCTAGGTACTTTATTTACCTTTATTGTATTTATCCTCACCCACTTATGTGTGTGGATATTTATTTTATCTTATTTAGATATTAGAAAGATATTATCTAGTTATTAGGTATAGTTCTTTTCTTGATCTATGGTATTGACTAGATCTTTGATGACTAATTATTTCCTTGATTTATGGCTTGATCTACAACCTTGACTAGTTATTAGGTTGATATTTCTTTCCTATATAAGCAAGGCCCATTCTCATGTATTTCATTGATTTCTATAATAATATATGATTATTCTACTCATTTATTTATGAAGCTTTTATAAAGTTATTTCGGTGAACTACTTTCATCTTATTGAGTGTGGTTTTTAATTAGTATCTAACTTCTTTGTGGCTTGGTACGATCTAGTCATCATTCATTTTACCTTCATCTACATCTAAGGAATCATCTAATAAGGACCTTTCCCATCAAGTCTATGTTGTCCACATTACTACTCATGCACGTACTCATGAGTCTAATCCATCAAAACAAGATAAAGCCAAGACCTTTGTCACCATTCTACCACATCCATAACTCACATCTTCCTCATCAAAAGAGAAAACTAAGGTTTCTATCTCTCGCACTGAAACATCCAATCGAGAAAACTAAAATCTCCATCCTCTCTCGCTTCACCCTCTTACACCGTAATACAAAATTTAGTTATTAAACAATTACACAGAGCTCTAGTTAAAATGTCACTCTACAATATTTTTCAAACATAACTTCCCATAAAAAGTCATGATCGAGGTCATTTAGTCTATAAAAATACCCATAGATGACCCAATTTCTTTCACAAACTTTGAGGTTATCGCAAAGTGTCCTCTTGCATTTCATTTGAATCCACTAAGATACCTTCACTTCGACTAGAGGATCATGAATTACCCCTTTTTATCACTTCCCAAATCAATGATGTTCTTATCAAAAGAGTCATGATTGATGGGGACGCCACTATAAACATCATCTCATCCATTAATTTCAACTAACCCTGATTACCAAACATTGTTATCACTCAAACACTTATCTTACTCGAGCGTTCAATGACACAATCATACTGACATTAGGTACTATCATTTTACCTCTTAAATTTGGTGTTAAGACTCTTCTTGAACTCTTCCGTATTATAGAAGGGGAATTCCAATACAATATGTTGTTAGAAAGATGTTGGATACACACCATTGATTGTGTTCCTCGACACTCCACCGATTCCTTAAATAAGAGCACGAGGGTAGAACATTTACAAAGTCCTATGGATCATAATCCCTTCATCGAATACAACATGACATATCATCCAAATGTTGTATTATTACCTAAATTGAAATCAAAATCATCCGATGAAGAGTCCACTAGTTCACCCATCCCATCATCTAAATCACTTGATAATTCCTCTCTCAATGACATCATGTAGCATCTTTCAATGGAGAATTATTGCCTCCTCATGTTTAACCCACTACCTATACCTAAAATATATGGTAGATGTGAAAAATAACCTATGTACGGGTCTAATGTTGAAGACGTCATATCATATGGCCCTGTGTATCTAAAAAACAACCTAGTCTATAGAGGAATCGACTAAACTTCATCTCAACACATCCATTAACATCATGTCATGCCCTTTTTATCAGATTTCAAATTGTTATATAATCAAATATTTGCATAAATGTACCTCCACCATTGTTCTGGAAAGGCTTTGATTTTGGGTGTCATGAATAGGGAATACATGACTTAATCATCCAAAACTCTCTTAAACCACATGAGAAATATGGCCTAGGATATGAAAGACCCATTACTGAAACATCTGCAGAGACCACATCTCTACGGGTCACAGAAATAGAACCATTCCCATCCTTAGAACTCTAATGACCCCATGGACACTGATGAAACCATCTCCATTCTACCTAAAAAAATTAGTAAATATTTTTTCTTTAGGTATATTAACTTATCCATCCAATCAAATCACTAAAATAATTCCTCTCATACGCGAAAAATAATTGAAGAAGATTCTCCCACCATCAATGTCCTTAATGTCACAACTCTCACATGGGAGAAGACAACCATTTCCTTCAAAAATCCTTTCCACCCAATACATCAACATTTCTCAAAAAATCCACAATCAACATTGTTGAGAAGACAAAATATGGCACTAAGGAGAGGGCACACAAGAGATTCGCACGTGGTAGCAAAGAATATATAAAGGAGCCAAAGGATAGAGAAGGAAATTTTTGGGCCCCTAAAATATTGGCTAAGTAAAAAAGGTGCATAGGCACACAAGGCCTAGTTGAAGAAAAGTGCACAAGGATAAAGTGCGTAGGGCAGGGTTTAAGGAAGGCTTTAGGGAAACCCGTGGCATGCGCGGATAGAACCAAGGGTTCAAGACTTAGCCATATTGGGTGTTTTGGTAGAACACATGAAAAGCATGACCTGACTATGCATACAGAGTGGATAAGGTGCCATCCTGGAGATAGGTTGGCCTAGGAAGGAGCATGCCTGCGGTAGAAGATTCTTGAAGCACATCCTGGTAAAAAGTGGAAATCTCAGGCTTGGAGGAGCCTACTCACATGGATGACCACATTCAGACACTTGGCATCGGATATGAGGCCACTGGAGGATGATTTGTTAGTCTAAAATCCTATATATACAAGCCCCTATAAGTAAAAAAGGGAGATAGATAGATAGAGGACTGAGCTTTGCATAAATACTGCAAGAACTCTGTTAGTTTGGGTAATTGTGTTTAGGGAAGGATGTATCAAGGGTATGGGGATTATAAATTTATTTTGAGAGCCTAGTCATATGAGTCTAGATATAATGCATGACTGTGGTTTGAGTCTCTATAACATTCTATAATGGCTCCATGAATGTAATGAGGTTACCAACTTACATGAATATGAATATTGATAATTGAATCATACATCTTTCTCATAGTTTCCCTTCATTTATGTTTATGATTAAGTATGGATGTCTATATAACTTCTTTTAATTTTGGTATAAGTTATAAAATATGTTAAGCATGTTCTATCTTGAATGACCTGTAAGGACCTAGAAGCCGTTCGAGATATATGGTGTTTGTATGTTTTACTACTTCCTTTCATATCCCTTAAACATGAATCATAGATGATGTTTCCCACTAAACTCACATAAAAGAGAGACTCGGCTGTCACGCGTGTCTCGGGTGAGTACCCAACACCCATTGGGTGATAGACCAGATACACATGGGGTTCCTTTCTTTTGTGATAGGGTAAACATGACTACATCTTGGTTCCGTTGCCAGAACCTCTTTTAGAAGTTGTAGAGGGAAATGGCATACATCATGATCTGGGTAATGAGTAATGATAGAACATTTAACTCTGGAAAGTGTTGAATCATGGTTCAAGAGCACGGAGGATGAGTTTTCTTAGAGATTCAGAACTAGACCTATGTTTGATGCACGTAGATGGGTAGAAGAGAACATCTACCATGATTTATATTAATCATTTTTTTGTCGTTTCATAGTGATCTCGTATAAATGGCTCTCAGCATATGCATCTAGATCAAGCTAGTATTATAGATCATATGTGTGGACCTAAGAATAATACCAGAGGCTATAAGATGTAGATCGACATGTACTTGTGTTGTGGATCATTGGTGGGAAGGTGTGTTTGCTAGCTACACTCTAGAGTACGCTATTTCCACATATTATTTCTTGGAAGTTGTTGAGTTTGAATTTTTTTGGGAGCCGAGAGGATCATTTTTATGTGCTATTCCTCTGGAAATGAAGATCTTGGTTGTAACTTTGAGTTTAGAGGCATTTCCAACTGCCAGCCTAAACCATTTTGAGTCTTTGGCAGGAGGGAGCTAGGGTGGAGGAAGATGGAAGATATTACGATGGAGAAGGAAAGGGAGGAGAGATGGCTCAAGTATAGTGAAGCATGTGAAAGGTATATTTCTAGATGATGCGAGGTGTAAGTGTGATGGATATATGGAGGTAGATGTTACGGGAAGGAGTTGAGGTTCACGCGGAGCACATGGAACATGAGTAGTCTATGCTACCCCATCTTGGAAAGCACATAAGAGAGACCTCTTTGGCTTCTAATGAGTTTTCATCACATGGAGAAAGAATATTTGTTGGAACATATCTGAACCCACCCAGTGAGCAAACCCTAGTGTTTGGTTTTCTAGATCAAGGAAGGAGTATTATTGACCCTGTTGGTATCGGTCAAGTGACAGATCTATGCCTAGGAGGTACAATGTTTCAGTTCCAACTTCATGGATACACATATTCTAGTATTCAAGGGAGTCTTTAGATAAGTAGAAAGTATACAAGTCTCGGTCTCACATCTAGAAGTGGCACGGGGTACAATAGTGGTAGTCGGGCATTATCACAGACCATCAGTGTAAAGTTCAGTGGAACCTTGGGAACACTTAGCACAACTACTACAGGACCTTGTGGGTATGGAGGGACAGGACCTGGTGGACCTAGTGGTTCTAGTGGATCTAGTGGCTTAGGAGGCACAAGACCTGGTGGACTTGGTGGATCCGGTGGCGGGGGAAACACCAAAGGAAACCAAGGCTCTGGCTCAGGAGGACAAGGTCCCCAGCCACTCTCTCAAGTCTTCTTTGAGATGTCTTTATACTTGCCAAATTTTAGAGGTATTGAAGACCCTACAGAACATGTTCACAAGTGTGAGCTGTTATGGCGTGCAAAGGGTATTACAACCTCGGAGCGGAAGGCTAGTCAATTTGCAACAATGTTGTAGGGGTGTGTGCATAGCTGGTATAATAAATATGACCCTCATCAAACGGTGGTGGATTATACTACTTTGAAGAATGCCTTCTTGGAAAAATTCCACACCCCTGAGTTTGAATAGAAAAGCATCAGCGTCATGAAAGAGATTCAATAGGGAATGGTAAAGAGTGTGTGGGAGTATGATGGGTGCTTTAAAACTCTCTTGTCTAAGTTATCATATGATATTCACCCTTCACAGCATGCTTAGTGGTTTGTTGGAGGGTTGATCACACCTTTTAAAGTGCCTTATCTCATAAAACTTTCACATATCCACATGAGGCATTGGAAGCCGCTTCTCTTGCGCCGAAATTTTGGTAGTGTGTTGATCGGAGTTAGCCCATTCCTAGAGGCTCAAATTGCTGCTATGGCTAAGTAGTTGGAGAAGTTATCCACAAAAACATCCCATGAGACTTGCAATGGTTTATGGTGTATAGATTGTGAAGTAGAGGGGTATTTCAATGGTAGTTGTTCCCGGAGGGAAATACACACCGTGATAGTAGACTGTAAAATTTGTCATGAGAACCATGATGCAAGTAGATGACCCTTATTACAGTGTGTAATTTGGAAGAATGTGTATTGCTACTATAAGATCTACACCTCTATAACCCATGATACTAGGGATTGTAAGCTCATTGATCAGATCCATGAGTCCATTGATCATGGGGTGCGCCAAACTAGCATTGCCAATAGTTCTAAAGGGAATGATCACCACTATGAGGAGCATGCAGATGGTGGAACGTGTGAAAGGGGATTTCACAGAGGATTTCATGGTCATGGTAATCGTGAGGGAGGAAGGAGTGAGTTCCTGCATGGAACTGTTTTAATTGTGGGTCTACGAAAATTATAAACGAGAGTGCCTAGACCTATTACAGGTGCTCCTAGTGCGGGAAGAAACACAAGTATGAAGAGTACCTTGTGTTTTTGAACACATGAATTAGTAGCAATAGAAAGACAAGGGCACTGCAATGGTAGGCATTAAGAAGACAGAAACACAATGGATGCCACGGGTGATACATGATGTAGGCTTGGAACCTATTTTATTAATAACAAGAGCAAAGGCCGCATACATAAAGGAAATACCAAGGCAGAGGACCTAGATTTCAAGAGAAGAAGTAGTTCATGGGAAGTACCCAGACCCTACGCATCAAAAGGAAGTATATCAACATACCATGGATGTCATTCAAAGTTTACAAGGATAAATCTAGTGTCTAAAGGAGCAGTCCAGGAGGGAGGAGCAAAGGAGGAAGGTCGAGGTGCCAAAGGATGACCTAGATGAGGTCAAGGAAGTATGTAAAATGTTAAGGCAAGAGAATGTTATTCCCTTGCTAGGAGCATGGTTGAGGGAGAAGGTACCACACATTGGAGAAGAGCATGAGAGATAGATCCTGCATGCAAACCTTCCCCCTCATAGCCTTGACTATGACAAGGAGATCACATTGGATGCAGTCGTAGATGGATGGCTCCTTAGTAATATCCTCATTGACATAGGTGTAGAGGTCAATGTTCTAACTTTGGATGCATGGCATCAGATGGGGAGACTTGCATTATAGCCATCTTTGAATGTGTTGTATATGGAAAATAAGATGAAGGAAATTCCCATTGGTGTCTTAAAGGATGCAACTATCACTATCCAGGGAGCTAAGTTTACTAGGGACTTTGAAGTCTTAGCGATCACCGAGGCAGACAATTTCCCATCACTACTTTGGTGCCCATAGTGTTACAAGAAAAATTCTAACCTTCAGTTCAACAAGGGGTACATCATCTTTGAAAATAAGGAGGAATGAGTTATTATACCCTTGGCTGATGGGAAGTCGACACCCTATACCGAACCTTTGGGGGAAGAGGTCTTAGATCGGATATATGTGCGCTCAATCGAGATCTAGAAATAATCCATCCTACCGATGATTTATTCGGAGTTGAGGATGCTCAGTCAGTAAGTGACACCACTAGTCTAACATGTGATAATTGGGCACACAGGACTTATGAATTGATCAAACGATAGTTGAGAGGATCGGTAACAAAAGTAACAAAGGTGCATACATTCTGGTGCTTAGGAGTTAAAGAGCTATCTAAGTATTCAAGAGGGACCTTCCACTGAGATATTTTTACAGGAGAAGGAATGGAGGGGGATGTTAAGTTATGTCCTACTAAGCACAACAACATGGTGGTGGGCTACACATCAGGAGAGCCTTTTGGGATGACGCGAGGTGAGAATTGCTCTCTTTGTTAGGTTTTCTAGAAGAAACTTGTTAACCACCATCAAGGACTTCCATGGTAAGGAACCCACCTCTTTCCACATCCAAGCTTCTAAGAAAGTCTTGAGATAAGGCGCGGAATATTTTCCACCATCCCGTGGGTGCACAAGCTATATTCTACACTACTGAGAGTTGTGTGCATGCATGTTACATACATTCTGAGACACACCACCAAATAGGAAATTGGCAGGAGCTAACAACTGACCTCACTCACATGTTTGAGTACCGAAGTACCAAGCCATCAGTTGATAAGGCATTGTAGGTTGTTAAGCACCTTACCATGGGGGATAGTGCCATGGCAAAAGATAGGTTATTGGAACTGCTAGGTTGACTAGGTTTGGAAGCACGCTTTGAAGAAGAGGAAGAAGAAGCGAGAAGAGATCCAACTTGAGTGCACATGCCCGAAAAGGAGAAAGGGAAATTAGTATATCTTATTGATGGGAAGGAAGCAAAGAGATTAGATTTTAACCATTTTATAGGGACGTGCGAGGTAGTGGACAATCTTGATTCTCACGTGCGTGCCTACCTTGAGCCCTTAGAAACAAATAAGGTTAACATAGGCTTAGGAGAAGAACCTAAAGAATCTATCATTGGAGATTACTGGTCGGAGAAGGAAGTCTCTAAGATCATTCATATTTTACATGAATTTGAGGATTTATTCCCACGTGGGTACCATGAGCTCAAAGGCATCCACCATTCCTTGGGGAGATAAGGATAAAGATGAAGGATGGTGCATGCCCGGTTAGGAAGAGACCCTACTGGATGAATCCCAATTTGTACATAAAAGTAAAGGAAGAGATAGATAAAATGATAAGTTCGGGATCATTGAAGTGTGGAAGAATTGGAATGGATAAGTCTGATGGTAGTCAGCATCAAGAAGGATGGGTGAATTAGGATCTACGTGGATTATAGGGAGCTGAACATAGTTTGTGTCATCGATCCCTTTCCAACCCCCTTCACTGAAGAAATTTTAGAGGGAGTCACTGGGTGCGAAATCTATTCCTTTACAGATGGATTTTCGGGGTACCACCAAGTCTGGATTGCAAAGGAAGACCAGGAGAAGACAACTTTCACCATTGAATGGGGAAGTTTTGCATACACGGTCATGCCCTTTGGGTTGAAGAATGCACCTGCTATTTTTTCATGCATAGTGGTTCAGGCATTCCAGGACTTCATCCACAAATTTCTTTAGGTTTATCTAGATGATTGGATAGTGTATGGGCTAGTGAAAGACCATTGTGATAATTTGAGGCTGATGTTTGAGAGGTGTCAAAAGTTAAGGATATCCTTCAAAATTGAAATTTTTGTCTTTGTTACCCCCTTTGGGATGTTATTAGGGAATATCATATGTAATGATGGCTTGCTAGTAGATCTTGCCAAGGTTATAGTTATTGTGGAATTAGAAGAGCCTACTAGCCGGACCAGTAGTGCACAAATTTCTTGGGCATACAGGTTATTACAAGAAATTCATCAAAGTGTATGCCAAGATAGCCATGCCTCTAGAATAATTTCTTAGACATAAAAGTTCCTTCCATTAGGGAGAGGCACAATGAAGGTGTTTGACACATTAAAAGATAGGCTTGTCACCATGCCTATATTATGTTTTCCCTCTTGGGACAAGCCCTTCCATGTTCATGTAGATGCCTCAGGAACCACCATTGGAGCAGTGCTTGTACAACCAGGAGAAGGAATTGTTGATCATCCTCTATGTTTTGCAAGCAAGAAGTTGACACCAAAGCAAAGAAGATTTACACCATGACTAAGTGCAAAGCATTGTCAATGATCTACATGCTTTTCAAGTTCAGACAGTATCTACTAGAAACACCCTTTGTATTTTACACCGACCACATGGCGTTAAAGTACTTGGTGAACAAGCCCATTCTACAAGGGTGCATATGTTGGTGGGTGTTATTATTTCAAGAGTTTGAGTTTACGGTAGTTGTGAAGCCTGGAAAGAGTAATTGTGGACCTAATCATCTATCAAGAATTGATTCAGGGGAGGACATGTAGAGTATTGAAGAGACTATGCTAGACACGTAACTATTTAGGTTGTGGCACACACCCTCAGATTTGGAGGAGATTGTAGTATTCCTAAAGGAAGGTGTGGCGTTGGAAGGGATGAAGGCATTAGAAAGAAAACAACTAGCCATACGCATTGCGCCCTACATGTTGATCAGTGGGGACTTATACAAGTTAGGGCATGATGAAGTTTTATGTAGGTGTGTACTAGAGCATGAGCACCTCACCATCATAGAGGAATTGCAGGTGGACATTATGTAAGTGATGCCACCATGCGTAAAATTTTAATGACAGGATTGTGGTGGGAAACTATGTATAAGGATTGCAAGAACTATTGTAAAGCATGTGACCATTGTTAATGCATTGACAAGCCAAGAAAAAGAAATGAAATGCCTTTGCACCCTATCCCTAGTGCTGAACCTTTTGAGAAATGGGCAATAGACTTTGTAGGCCTTATTGCACCAACAACTTCTAGAACTGGATCACACTATGTAATCACTTGCATGGACTATTTAAAAGGTGGGTAGAGGAAGTCTCAACTAAGGATTGCACAACATGCTACATCGGTAATATTTTTTGGGAGAACATATCACATGGTATGGATGTCCTTTAAGTTTAACTAGTGATAGGGATACACATTTCTTGAATGAGACCGTGAGGATCCTATTATCAGAGTTCATGGTAGCTCATCACAAGACTACCCCTTATCACCCACAAGCAAATGGAACCACAGAAGCATTTAACAAAATAATGAGTCATACCTTGACAAAAAAATTGTGATGTTGGAAGACAAGATTGGGATGAAAATGTGTCATCCATATTATGGGATTACAAGACAACTTATAAAAGGCTGAATAAATCCACACCGTTTCAATTATTGTTTGGTGCGGAAGCTGTTTTTGCTAGTTGAATTCATGTTACCTTCTTTATGCGAATAGCACACGCTTGCAGGGGTTGGCTGATAAGAGAGTGTTGGAAGAGAGAATTGATGAAGTAATGAATATGGATGAAAGATGATCACTCACTTTGGGTGGAGCCAAACAAAAGAAAAATAAAAGCAAAAAGCATGACATGATTGCCACATCAGAAATAATAAGTTTGAGGTTGGGCAAATGGTCTTACTGTATGATTCTAAGTTTCTGTGCCATCCTGGGAATTTGAAGGTCCATTGGTTAGGTCCCTATAAAATCTCGTACATCCTTGATTCGGAGCGTGCCAATTACCAGCACCGGATGGAACGAAATTACATGGACACTTCAATGGGAGTAGGTTGAAGACCTACTATAAATAAGTTTTTTTAGTGTTTGTAAATAAGCGAGTTTTCCCGAGTTAGTTTAGAATTTCCTTTATGCATTTATTTTCTTGTGTTTCCCTTTTGTGTTGTTTTTTTTTGTGCCTTGGGCACTTGATAACTTTATTACTCTTTGAGGATTTTTGATTTCACAGAGAGGACCACACATCATTTTATTGTGGGGTGGAGTTATGTGATAGATATCATGGGTAAAGTGCAAGGAAGGTTGTGTTGAAAATCTCAATTGAATGGCCCTGCTTGAAAGAGGTGCATAGAAAGAGAAGATGGAAAAGGATGGTTTGTGTCAAGATAAGGCTACTTTCAGATCCCATGTACAAAGGAGGAAAAATCACATAAGCAACACGAGGTAGGTGAGAGCAAAAATCAGGACAGAAGAAGTGCCTTTAGTGTCGGTGATGCACACGCAAGAGTATCCTATCTAGATAGATTGGTTACATGCTAGAAGGTTGGAATATTATCTATGCAAGGTCAGGTGCGTGAGTTTAACCGATAAATTCATTTTTTTTTTTAAAAGCTGTATTAAATGTGAAAAGTATGGTGGTAGGTGAAGTAGCATTTAATGCTTAAAAAGGGAAAAACTATAAATAAAGGGTCAAGGAACTTCATTATTCACTTTGTGTATAAGGAGAAAGAAGCACTTTTGCATCTTTGCAAAACTAGGGCTTCCAAAAATTGATCCATGTGAAGAAAAATTTAAAGAGATTGAGCGTGAGTAACTAGTTTGGATCTGTGAACCAGAAGAAAGGGATTTCACGGGTGTAAGAAGAGTTGTGAGAAGGCGTCATCTTGTGAAGGGATTATCCCAGCTAGGGTTTGAAGAACTAGGGCATGGGTTTAAGGAGTTTTCTTCAAAAATTTGAGATCTAAGGTGGGAAAGAGTGGAAGAACAGAGTTACAAGAAGTGATTGAAGTAAGAAGAGAACCTAGACAATGGCACCCAAGAAACTAAGTTAGCACACCCAAGAAGGGCAAGGGCAAGGGCAAGGGAAAACAACAAGAAATCGACGCACATACAAACGAAGAGTGGTATGCATAAATGTAATACCCAGATGGAGTGTTGGTAGGGAAGGAGTGTGAGTCCCATCTAAGAAACATGTATGTAAATGATTACAATCATCGAATGAGAACAATAAAAAAGGAGATGGTGCTAGAGTTAGTGCACCCATTATATAAAAGGACACCAGATGGTTTTCCCATCTATAATGATGATTTGAAGGTCAAGTTAGAGAAGGAAGGGTTATTACAACTCTTTGATTTTCCCTACTTTGGGAATCCTAACTACCTATATCAATGGATGATGTCACACGTGCATGAAAACTATTTCCATTTCACAGGCGCAAGGTGCGCATTACCCCTCAACTCATCTCACATTTTACAAGCCTCATTTGTGAAGGAGATGGTTTGGAAGATGACCTAGGTGATAAAGAGGCAATTAAGGAGACTATCACTGCCTACGCATATAAAAAAGGGGTCAAGGTACTATGATATCATAGACATCAAGGACCTAGTAATGAAGATGGCCACGCATCTGGTGATGAAGTTAAATGGCCAGGAGAGATGGACCCAGGTCAATAAGCCATGGTTGCATGTTTGTAGGAAAATATCAAAGGGCACCATCTATAACTTATCTGCGTTCATCATGGATGAGATTGTCAGCTGTGTAAAGGAAGGAGAAATGATCCTTTGCGGTAATTTCCTACTAATAATTGTGTTTTCATAGATTGGATTACGATGCATTGAAAAAATTCATATGGGATTACTTGGTTGAGGACCCTTCACCCACAAAAATATTTGAAAAATACACTGTGATTCTATGATAACCATGCACAAGGTGCACCTAGAGAAATGGTATACATGTCTAAGGAATGTGTTCGGGCGGAATGGAGAATTCTCGAACAAGCTGCCAACATGACCACCAAAGGAGAGGTTGAATTTCTTTGTGTACAAAGCATTTCTACTTGGGAAGGTTCAAACTAATGGATGAGACATGGAGCCCATGGTGCAAGCTCCCCTTTGCCTTCACAGCTCAATACTTCCAAGTGGGAGTAAATAGGTTCAAAGAATCCAAGAAGCTAAAACTAGACCTTGGTAATCTGGACCGGGACCATAGGAAAATGTGCAAATTGGTGTACCCTAGAAATTGCACGTACATGGAGAGGTACATGTCACATGAAACTCAAATGACAAGAACCATGACTTTTCCCATTGTAGGAGGATCCGCGGCGCGCGTGTACCTCCGCATAAGACCCAAATCTTAGAAGGGCACATATCTAGAGAATGAGGTGTCTATGCCTGACGATCCAACTAGTAGGAAGATACCCACACCCAAACGGGAGGAAAAGGAGCCAGAGAAGAAAATACCAAGTGTGGTGGATACACGGTGTAATATGTTCCCTGGAACAAGCACCGAGAACAAACATTTATTCACGCAAGAAGAGGCGCATAGTCAAGGAAAAGACTCTAGAGCCAGAAAATCCATCAGATAAGGAGTCCTCGGGAGAAGAAGAAATAGATTCACCTACACCTGGAATCCCGGTTAGGAAGAAGTAGAGGATAGAAGAGGAGACCACCTCGGAAGAAACTGGAAGTTTGGACAAATGCATAGGTGAAGAAGAAGATAGTGAAGAAGATGTTAGTGGGGAAGATGAACCTGAAAAAGATCAAGGGCCACCTATTTTCAACATACATGATTCGGAAGAAGAAGGTGGAGAAGAGGAGCAAGGGTTCCTCTTCATGCGGTGCAAGGATAGCCAGGAAGGGAGAGGCACCCAAGACATGAGAAGTGAGGAGGATGGTGCGTAGACGTAGAAGGCTCCAAGCCTTATGATGGAATAGATAACCAAGGTGGCAGAGAGAGAAGAAACAAAGGCCATTGAGACCTTGGAGGAGGAGAAGTTGGAACGTAGCGCTGAGCCGGTGTTGGACAAGATAAGGAGGAGAGCACGGAAAAGGACCATGACAACACTGGAGGCCCCATTTTAACTGTAAGTATTCCTAAGGGCACACACATGGGAGGAAGGCACACAGGGGAGGAGAGGCCAGGGATGGGTTATATTGATGACCCCAACAAAGTGTTTCATGCGTGGTTCCAAAGCATGATTCCAACAAAAGAGCTCATAACAATGTCATATTTTGACAAGGAGGCTGCATACCTGTGGATGAGGAAGATGCTCTCATGGGAAATTGAGTCCCATCTTGATGAGCTAGAATTTGAAGTAAGCCACGGGGCAATAATAACATTTCAGGACCAATAGAAGACAACCCGGTGTTGAACGCTCAGTAGCTCTCAAATGAACAACTATGTAACATGCTCAACAAGGTCTCCATTGAGATCGAAGCTAGAATCTTCAGGTGGAATGATAGAATCAAAGATCTAGAGGAGGACCTGAAGAAGAAAGAGGAAGAGCTAGCTGCAAGGGCAAAGGAGCTAAGTCAAGAGAAACTAATCAACACCCAGTTGCAGTGTGAATTAAAAGACGACAAGGCTAAGGGGTGCATGGTATACAAAAAGGTGGAGTTTATTAATAATGCTATAGTATTAAAGTATCTGGACTTGGCACACCCCACGCAAAAGTATGGATCTACCTCGGGATGCCTGGAGGATTTAAGAAGAGTCCTCACCATGGAGAGGCAGTGCTGTTAGCCTTGGAATCTATAGAAGAAGTGGCCACACGCTTGGAGAAAGAAGATAAATTGAAGGTCGTGGCATTCATAGCTGAGTACAACAAGGTTCTTGCTGATATAAAAGTTGCTTCCCAGACTATTGAGGCTGCGTATGAAAATTACGCGGACAGGGACAAAGTGGCAGGCATCTTGGTTGCCACTCATGAAGTGGAACTCAAGGAGTTTCAAGAGAAGAATAAAGGAAATAGGGTGAAAAGGGATAAAATCCTTATTGAGGTTGAAATAAAATTTGAAGCCATTGAAGCCTTAAGGGGTTCAATTAAAAACCAGTTGAAGGAACTATACCCATAGATTACGTGGAGAATGGATGCGCTAGATGATGTAGGCAAAGAGTTAGAGAAAATTGCTAACACCATAAGCACACAAGGAAATGGGCTAATATTTGAGGAGGTGAGCACCCTGGTCAGCGACCTCTGTCAGAGAGTGTAGAATGAAGTCGATGCCTAGAACAAGTTGGAGGCTGACTTGCAAAAGGATTTTCCTAGCCTATTGCAGTGATTCCATCACTTCCCCATTCTTTCTTCTTTCCATATTATTTCATCCCCTTATTCTTTTCCCATGGTGTAAGTCTATTGTATTCTTTCTTTTCACTAGAGAAGTGTTCCCATGGATAGAGAATAGACATAGTGTGGGGTAATTTTGGGCCCCTAAAATATTGGCTAAATATGAAAAGGTGCATAGGTGAACAAGACCTAGTTGAAGAAAAGCACGCAATGATAAAGCACGTAGGGCAAGGTTTAAGGAATGCTTTAAGGAAACCCATGGTGCACATGTGGATAGAACCAAGGGTTCAAGACTTAGCCATATTGGGAATTTTGGAAAAACATTTGAAAAGAATGACCCGACTACACAAGCGGAATCAATAAGGTGTTAGCCTGGCAACAAGTTCTCCCAAGAAGGAGCATGCCTGTGGTAAAAGCTTCTAGAAGCACATCATGGTAAAAAGTGTAAAGCTCAGGCCTGTAGGAGGATGCTCACATGGAGGACCACATTCAAACACTTGGCATCAGATCTAAGGCCATTGAAGGATGAGTTGGCAAAGTACAAAAATCCTATATATACAAGCACCTGCAGAAGTAAAAAAGGGAGAGAGATAGATAGAGGGTGGAGCTCTACAGAAATACTACAAGAACTTTGTTAGTTTGGGTAATTGTGTTTAGGGAAGGATGTATCAAGGGTATGGGGTTTATAAATTTCTTTTGAGAGCCTAGCCATATGAGTCCAGATATAATGCATGACTATAGTCTACTTCTCTATAATATTTTGTAATGGCTCCATGAATGTAATGAGGTTACCAACTTACATGAATATGAACATTGATGATTCTAATGCATACATCTTTCTCATAGTTCCTTTTCATTTATGTTTATGATTAAGTATGGATGTCTGTACAACTTCTTTCTATTTTGGTATAAGTTATAAAATTTGTTAAGCACTTTCTATCTAAAATGACTGTAAGGACCTAGAAGCCATTTTGAGCTCTATGGTGCTTGTATGTTTTACTTCCTTTTAGATCTCTTAAACATGAATCATAGATGATGTTTCCCACTAAACTCACATAAAAGAGAGACTTGGCTCCCACACATGCCTTGGGTGAGCACCCAATGCCTGTTGGGTGATAGGCCGGTGTGCATGGGGTTCCTTTATTTTGTGATGGGGGTAAAATGATTACAAAACACATGTGAAAGACAAATTGATTCAGAACTTAGCCATTTTCATAGTTACGAGCTATTTTTGGAGATAGCATACAGAGCACACAATGGGAGTGAGACTCGCATGGCACACAAATGCTATTTTGGGAAAATCATCTATCAAGCACCATGCATGAGTTCAAGTTAATAATACAATTACTACGCCAATTAACTATAAGAGATCTATTTTTAGCGCACATGCATGTATGCTTGTTATTGTAAAGGTGCATGACTATTTTCATCATGCAACCTATTTTTGTAAATGCATAAGCTGGTGAAGAAAAAGTCCCCACCCTTATAAATATGTAGTAGTTTAAGTATATTCTTTGGTGTGTTGTGTATGGACTATTGTGGAGTTATGCTGCCATATCTAATGCGTGCTTAGACTTATGATAATAATTATTGTAAGAAGCTTTGTGTTTATTGTGGTTTAATATAATGGAGTGTGTTAGGTGAATAATGGTGTTAAACATGACATTAAATAGTTCTTACATGGTTGATGTCACTATGTCTATTTCTTAATTCATTACTCTTTTAGATCTAGATCTGGAGTATGCTCTGTGGAATATTTACGTTGTTTATTGATATGAATAAATTACATCTTCATCATGTTCGCATCCTATACAAGAAACTATAAAGAGGGGCCTGGTACCTTTACATGCTTCGAGTGAGTGCTCATCTTGGGTTGGGTGATGTGTCAACATTCCTAGGTTGTTCGTGGTAAATTCTAGGCTGCATCATTGGTTTTGTTGCCGGGACCTCTTTTTTCAATTGTTTTCAGGATGGTTTGTAATGAAGACATACCGGTTGACCCTAGAAAGTGTTGAGGAGTGGATAAAATATCTAGAAGAAGAGTACGCATGGAGATTCAACACTGGATCTGAGTTTGATTCATGTGCATGGGTGGAAAATAATATATACAACTCTTTGTATCGAGTTTCTTTTCTATTTTCCTAGTAGAACTATACAAGTGGTTGGTTGCTTATGCGTCTAAGAGAAACTAGAGGTATCACACACTTGTCTGGACATAAGGAGAATTTCAGGCCTTGTATGATGCTGATCTAATTTGGACATGCACTATGGATACTTGGTTCCATGGTGTTTTGAACAAATATATCCCGAGAATACTCAATTTCCACTTATTATTTCCTAGAAGTAGCTGAATTCCAATATTTACGGTATCCTAATGGAACTTAATTGCAAGGAATGCCACCGGCGATTAAGATATTGCTAGTAACCCTAAATTTAGAAGAATAGTCGATGGCTAGCTAAACCCCACCATGCCTAGGGGTAGGAGCAGTTTAGTGAAAGATGGATGACCTAGCAAAAGAGACGTAGAGAGATGAAAGGTGGATTAAGTATAATGAGGTGCACAAGATGGATATAGAGAATAAGTGTGACATTACTGAGTGGATGGTGCTTTGAGAAGAGAGATGGCTTATAAAGGATTTGGAGCTCACGCAGAAGGCATGGAGCTAGAGCATCAAGAACTCCCCCATTTGGGAAAGCATGAAAGGGAACCATCCTCAGCCTCACACAGAGTGCGCTAGTAGAGACAACTGGGCCATAGGTGCACATCTGAATCTACCTAGAAACCTAGCCCTTGTGCTTGGTTTTCTAGTACCTAGTACATCTAATAGTCAACAAGCTAATTTGGGTAGTAGGGAAGCATGAGTAAGTCACATAGAAAGTACATATATGGTAGGGAAAATGTATTTTTGTTGTTTGGAGGTACCTTTTCAGGTGCATCATCTACACAGAATTTGAGTGCACAAAATTTGGGGCTCACTTCTAGGAGTAGTACCACCACGCAAGATTGTAGGAGTTTAGTACAAGTACTAATATTGGGACATAAGGAAGTACATATTCTAGTCCACTTATGGTTATGGGTGGAGGATCAGGGGGTGTAGGTGGCTCTAGTTCTAGTGGATCTGGTGGTTCTGGAGGCAGAGGAAACACATGAGGTTCTGGATCAAGTGGGCAGGGTCCACACCAACCCCAAAATATTTACATGGAGATGTATCTTCATCTTCCATAGTATAGGGGCATAAAAGATGTTATTGAACACATGCACATGTGTGAGATATTGTGGCACACAAAAGGGATCATGGCTTCTGAGCATAAGGCAAGTCAATTTGTAACTACATTGTAAGGACACGCACATAGTTGGTATAAGAAGTTTGACCCTAATCAAACTTGCGTAGATTATGCAGCATTCAAAGATGCATTCCTTAAATATTTCTATATCCCTTAATTTGAGAAAAAGAGTATACGCACACTCAAGGATATTAAATAAGGGACTACTAAAATTTTCCGGGAGTATGATGCCCATTTTAAAACACTTTTATCTAAGATTTCTTATGGTATTCATGCAATCCAACATGCACAATGGTTTGTTGGAGGTATAATCACACATTTTAGAAGGGCACTGTCACATAAGACATACACTAATCTGCACAAAGCACTTGAAATTTTTTTATGTGCTAAGGCACTTGGGAGTATAGACACTAGAGTCAACCCATTTTTGGAAGCACATATTGCAACCATGACAAAGGAGTTGGAAAAACTATCAGCAAATTCGGTACATGAGACACACACTGGGATTTGGTGTACAGACTATGAAGTGGAGGGGCACACCAAAGATAGTTGTCCCCATAGAATAGTACGTTCATTATTGCTAGACTGTGAGATATGTCACCTGAACTAGGACGTTATTCATTGCCCATTATTACAATGTGCGATAAGAAATATTGTATCATGATATTGTAAGTTTTTTGGTCTATGACTCATGATACAAAAGACTGCGGAGTTGATTGGTGGATGCATGATCCTATACATATTAGCATGAAACAAATAGGAGTATTTGATAACTCTAAGGGTAAAGGTGAGCATTAGGATTGGAATCACAATCAAGTGAATTATGATCAAAATGAGGGGCACTATAAAGGAGGATGTGGCAGAGGTCGAGGATACTGTGGCAGATCCAGAGGTCAAGGCCATGGTGGTGGATGAGGCAAATGCCCTCATGGAAAATGCTTTACATTTGGATCACCTTAACATGATAGGTGCAAATGTCCTCAGATTATTACATGTTCTTTTTGTGGGAAGAATCATAGCTATGAGGAATGCCCATATCTATATGAACATCTTAGCAAGAATCATAAATAGGAGAACAAAGGTGCAGGGATGGTTAGGATATAACGCGCTATGGAAAATCAGTGGATGCCAAATGTTTCACTAGAACCCGAGGTATTTACCGTAAAGATCACTACACGTGTTGAAGTTGTGTGTGCTAGAGAGGCATTACCACAAAATCCTACCATCACTAAGGAGGACATTTTGCATGCAAGGTACGGATCTTACGTACAATAAGGGGTTTATCAGAAACCATGGAGGTAATCAAAGACCTTCAAGAGGAAATACAATGTTTAAAGGAGAAATCACAGAATATGGAACTAAAGAAGGAAGCAGAGATGGTCTAGTCAGATATTGATGACTTGAAGGAGGTATGTAGAATGTTGCGCCAAGAGAATATCATTCCATTACTAGGAGTTGGCTAAAGGGAAACACACCACATGTGAATAATCAAAATGGGTGTCGATCCTACATGCAAATCTTCCCCCCCATAGGTTATATTGGGATAAGGAGATCACTTTGAATGTTGTTTTTGATTAATGGATCTTGAGTAATATATTGATTAAAAAAAGTGCGGAAGTAAATGTGCTTACTTTATATGCATGGGTACTGTTAATGCGAATTCACAAAGACCCACGGATGTTGATCACATTTCTAGTTTGATCATACTAGTATCCAGTGTGATTGCACAACATGGAATCCTTTCTCCAAGTGTGGGATTTGCAAAAATGAGAAAAGAATCTCCAGAGAAGGTGGTTCCTATTCCTAAATTACCGCCACAAGCTATTCCAAAGACGAGAAAGATAATCTAATCCTAATCTAACCATGCCAAGGAGACAGAGAGAGAGAGAGAAAAGGGAAAACAGAGCCTACACTAAAATGGTGATACAGAGAAGGAAAATGTTGAACATCTATCAAAAGCGCCATGGAACAAGGAGAGGTGAGCGATGGGAAGGATGGAAAGATGCATCACAGGCCCAAGGATAGATTTCACATAGAAAATGTCCCAAAACTCCATGAACATAGCTCCAAACCTATAATGAGTATTAAAACATGCACAAATACTTTCAATGAAGAGAGGAAAGAAGAAAGACAACTAAAGAACGAGCAAGGATGGACGGATGCATCACGAAACACGTTTTTGTTGCTCTTAAGTTTACATGTAACATCATTTTAATGGTAAAAGGAAAAAATGCCATTACGAGAGAAGGGGAGGAGGTTCGAACTCCATTTTCAACCTGGAGAAGAAAATAAGGAGGCAAGCTGAAAAGATGAACCACCCCTTAAAAATGAGCCAAATCTGGCTTTTTACAATGCATGGGTCGAGCCCAGGAGAGAGAAAACGTGAAAAAAATGTGGGAGCCATTCCTCATTGAATGCAGATGCATTAAAATAGCATGGGTGTCCTTACAGACCCATGCCCTGACATTTTTTTCCTCGTTAGAGAAGAATGCGACCCATTTCGCATTAAAACTGGTTGTTGAAACGTCAGTTCTGGCCATTACCACGCGCCAGAGACATTTCTTGATTTTATCTCTCTAAACTAAACCAAAATGAAAGATTGACCCTAGAATCATGTAGATAATTTCACCATCTTTCCATTGATATAAAGAACGTGAAAATATGAGCTCTGGATCGAAAGATATGGCGATTTGAAGATTTAGGGCAAAAACAGGCCAAAACGGATCGGCGGGAAAATATTTGAATTTTTTCCGCGCTCTGCCACTTGGATGACACGTGTTAGGCTCTGATTCATCTATGGGCTCATCCTTTGAAAATTTCTTTCAGGCCCTTCCTTAATTTCTTGCCACTTGGACACGTGGCACTATTTTATTGGCTCGGGCCTGAGGGGCGCACTTTGTCCTTCGAAAATTTGGTATTTTTCACTTTGGGAAAAATTTCCCATTTCTCCCCCGCGCTCCGCCACTCAAGTGCCACATGGCATGATTTCATTGGACGCGGGCCCTTCCTAACCATTTCCCTTTTGTTTTTGCCTTTGGAAAAAATTTCAAAATTTTCCCGCCGGGCCGATGAGGTGAAGACACGTGGCGAGATTTGATTCGTTGGCGGCTCTTTCGGCTTTTCACGTCCCACGCGTCCCTCGCGTACCTTTGGCTCGAATGTCCCAAACTATCTGGGACATCTCCAAACCACCCGAAATGGACTGACTTGTGCCAAACCGGCCGATTCTGCGCCCCAACGTCCCAATTGTCCCGGACTGCCTGGACTAGGACTTAGCCGATTTTCTTCATTTTTTCGGCCCCAAGCTTGGTTTTTGCAATTTTTTCACCTTTTCTAACTCGTTGGGTTTTCTTCTTGGATGGGAGAGTTAGAAAGAAGTTGAGGGGGTGCCAAAAACATGATTTTGGGCCTTGAATCAATCTACTTGCTCGGGACTGAATAATCTGATGCATGTTATCAAAATTACCCTGGGGGTGAATTTTGGATAACAATTTGGTGACTCAGCGGGGTCATCTGCCTGCTGGATGAAGTTACCAGTTGCCTAAAGCATCCATTGGGCATGGAGTCATGAGTTGTAACCTGGAAACTAATCGAACTTTGAAAACCTCCTCTCTGAGCCACTTGGAAACCCACTGAAATGGAGTCGTTCTCACCAAAATGCCACTGAAATGGACTGTGCAAGAGCAAAACCAGCACCACAAAAACTATGTACAGAACTGAAAATCATACATGCTCCAAATGGAACATGCAGAGTGTGCACAAGCACTTCTTCTGCTAAAAGCAAACCTACCTACTCTACTCTAACTGGAAGCAAAGGCAAGCTAAACAAACCCTGCAATTGGTTGTGAGAAATAGCTTCCCTTTCTCAAAAGTGGCAGCCATGCAATTGATTTGGAGCTGATCATGGCTGTTAGGATGAGTGGAAAATCAACAAGAAGCTGGTCTTCCACCCAAATCATCAAGGTATCAGCTGAAGGCAAATTCAATACCTCTTTTAGTTGCTCTGCATTTGGATTGAAGAGGTATGACAGCTGATCCTTGGTTTTTTGCATATCATCCTCATGCTTAGAGGCAAGCATGACTGGTTGTGGCTTCTCCTTTGGCTCCAATGAAGCAAAATACCTGATTGGGCAAGGTTTGATCCATTTGATATGCCCATAACTCTGATTTTCAACTCCAAAAATGGAGTCTTCTTATAGACCCTCTTGAATGGATGGTGTGGAAGCAATGGTAGAAGCCTTCTTCCCTTTCTCTTCCTCCAATGAAGAACATGAAAGATTTAAATCTTCCAATCTTAATTCCAAAGAGCTGCTATAAGATGCAGGCTGTTTCGAATGAATGCTCTCCTCCATGATAGCAGGCTCTTATGTTTAGAATGTGGATGATGAAAGAGAGAATGGTGGAAACTCAACCGGTTCTTCTTCATCAAAACAGTCCTCCAAATTAGATAGGTAAACTGCCTCATTGTTGTCCTGCTGCAAATGTTCAACCTCTCCCATGGTGTTCTCTTGATCTGCAACTTGATCACCATGGTTTCTTTCATCCTCCAACATTGAGTTTGAGAGATCAAACTCTTCCTCAGTACTAGAACTTGAGAGAGATGAAGTAGAAAGAAGAACTGAAGGTTCTCCCGTAGCTTGCTTTGTGCTCAAAGCCCTTGGATCTGAAATTTTCTCCTCCACAACTAGAATGTGCTCCTTTTCTTTTGGATCTAGAGCAGCTTCTCCTTTCTCTACTACTTGAAGACAATCTTGCTCTTGATATAACTCTTCCTCTAAAGACGAAGTTTTTAAGTCAAACTCTTCAATCTGCTGCTGCTCTAGAGGACAAGTTGGGACTGCAAGATCTTCTTCCGAGCTTTCTTCCTTTATGGCTGATTGTGCAACTTGAATTGAATCAGCATTCCCTTCGAATAGAGTGCCAACATGGACACTACTTTCTAAGCAAACCGATCGTTAATCTGCTGCCACAAAATCAGTCTTAACCACCATTTGTTCAACCTTAGCCTCTTCTGTAGGTTTAACCATCAAGGGGATCTTTGTCATCCCAAATTTGGCAGCCCAAACCCTCAAGTTGTCTGTCATTTCTTTTCTATTGGGCTCCTCTTCTTGCTGTCCTTCATGGCTGATTTTTGCAATTTCTTCTTCCCCACATGGAATTGGGAATGCAAGAGGAGGGATGGGTTGTAACTCAATTGATTTGGCAATTTTTTGTGGTGGTAGAGGAGGTGAAACCTCTTGTTTCTTTGGGGGAGAGCGTATTTCTTTTAGCTCTTGTGGAGGGGATGACTGTTTGGAAGGAAAAAGGAAAGAAGAATTGAGGTGTGGTGGAAGACTGAGAGGTGGAGACATGGGATCAACATTTGGGATAGTAGATGGAGAGTTTAAAACTTGACACTGCTGAGATAAAACAGATTGGGAAAGAGGAAAAAGAAAGGCATGAGATGGCGTGCTTACCCGTTGACAAGGTTGCTGAATACTCCTCTCATACACCTCTATTTCTTCAATCCACTTTGCAAGCAATGGCAGCATTGCAATCATGAAGTCAAGCTTCTCTTGAGGGCTGTAATGCCTTGGAAAAGGTCCCACCCATGGACAGGGTGCTCCACAACCGATTCCAAATGCTTTCATTTGTGCTTGAGCCCTGGACTGCACCATCTTTACCTCCATCTTTTGGATTTTCTCCAACAGACCAGCATCTTGCATCTGATGGTCTTCATTATATGCATACTCTTGCTCTTGGAAAGCTCCATAGCCAAACTGATTTTGGCATTGCTGCTCATATGAGTATGTATGCTGATTTTGAATTTGTTCAAAATGCTGATTTGGAGGATTTAAAAAATATGTTGGAGGTGGGAAACATTGCTGCTGTTGTAAATGTGAGTTCCATGATGGAAATGAAGTCATGATTGCACAACTTCATGGAATGGAAAAGAATGAAAGGGATGGAAAGAAGGATGGATGGGAATGGATGAAAAATAGGTCTGCAACTTTAAAAGGGTTGCTGATCAGATGGAGTCGCCAGATGTGTTTGCAAGTGCCTCCAAAGGCTGAAATCTTCATAGGAACACACCAACCTACAAAAGATGAAGTGGAAGACCTCTTAGGTCCCACCAAAGCGCTGTAAAACCTGTTAGTGCAAATTCACATCACCCCTGGATGTTGATCATATTTCTAGTTTGATCATACTAGCATCCAGTGTGATTGCACAACATGGAATCCTTTCTCCAAGTGTGGGACTTACAAAAATGAGAAAGGAATCTCCAGAGAAGGCTGGTTCCTATTCCTAAACTACCTGCCACAAGCTATTCCAGTGCAGGAAAGCTAATCTAATCCTAATCTAACCATGCCAAGGAGACAGAGAGAGAGAGAAAAGGGAAAAACAGAGCCTACACTAAAACGGTGATACACCAGAGAAGGAAAATGTTGAACATCTATCAAAACTGCCATGGAACAAGGAGAGGTGAGCAATGGGAAGGATGGACAGATGCATCACAGGCCCAAGGATAGATTTCACACAGAAAATGTCCCAAAACTCCATGAACACAGCTCCAAACCTGTAATGAGTATTAAAACATGCACAAATACTTTCAATGAAGAGAGGCAAGAAGAAAGACAAGCAAAGAACGAGCAAGGATGGACAGATGCATCACGAAACACGTTTTTGTTGCTTCAGAAGTTTGCACAGAACATCATTTTAATGGTAAAAGGAAAAAATGCCATTACAGAGAAGGGGAGGAGGTTTGAACTCCATTTTCAACCTTGGAGAAGAAAAGAAGGGAGGGCAGAGCTGAAAAGATGAACCACCCCTTAAAAATGAGCCAAATCTGGCTTTTTACAATGCATGGGTCGAGCCCAGGAGAGAGAAAATGTGAAAAATGTGGGAGCCATTCCTCATTGAATGCAGATGCATTAAAATAGCATGGGCATCCTTACAGACCCATGCCCTGACATTTTTGGCCGTGCTGGAGAAGAATGCGACCCATTTCACATTAAAACTGGTTGTTGAAACGTCAGTTCTGGCCATTACCACGCGCCAGAGATGTTTCTTGATTTTATCTCTCCAAACTGAACCAAAATGCAAGATTGACCCTGGAATCATGTAGAGAATTTCACCATCTTTCCATTGATATAAAGAACGTGAAAATCCAAGCTCTGGATCGAAAGATATGGCGATTTGAAGATTTAGGGCAAAAACAAGGCCAAAACGGATCGGCGGGAAAATATTTGAATTTTTTCCGCGCTCTGCCACTTGGATGACACGTGTCAGGCTCTGATTCATCCGTGGGCTCATCCTTTGAAAATTTCTTTTGGGCCCTTCCTTAATTTCTTGCCACTTGGACACGTGGCACTATTTTATTGGCTCGGGCCTGAGGGGCGCACTTTGTCCTTCGAAAATTTGGTATTTTTCACTTTGGGAAAATTTTCCCATTTCTCCCCTGCGCTCTGCCACTCAAGTGCCACATGGCATGATTTCATTGGATGTGGGCCCTTCCTAACCATTTCCCTTTTGTTTTTCCTTTGGAAAAAATTTCAAAATTTTCGCCGGCCGATGAGGTGAAGACACGTGGCGAGATTTGATTCGTTGGTGGCTCTTTCGGATTTTTGCGTCCCACGCGTCCCCCCGCGTACCTTTGGCCCAGATGTCCCAAACCTGTCCCTGCAGGACATCTCCGAACCGCCTGAAATGGACCGACTTGCGCCAAACCGGCCGATCCGTGTCCCAACGTCCCAACTGTCCCGGACCGCCTGGACTAGGACTTAGCCGATTTTCTTCATTTTTTGGCCCCAAGCTTGGTTTTTTGCAATTTTTTCACCTTTTCTAACTCGTTGGGTTTTCTTCTTGGATGGGAGAGTTAGAAAGAAGCCGAGGGGGCCCCAAAAACATGATTTTGGGCTTTGAATCAATCTACTTGCTCGGGACTGAATAATCTGATGCATGTTATCAAAATTACCCTGGGGGGTGAATTTTGGATAACAGTACAGAATGGTGAGACCTAAATTGTAAACACCTTCTAATGTATTGTTTATGGCTATTCAAACTAAGGCCACTCCTATCAGAGTTTTAAAAGATGCATCCATTACTATATAAGGGGCCAAGTTCACTAGGGATTTTGAGGTTTTAGTGCTTGTAGAAGCAAACAAATTCCTATCTCTTCTTGGATTCCCTTGGTGTTACGCAAATAATGTTGATCTTTAGTTCAAAAAGGGATATATCAGTTTTGATAATGAGGAGGAAATATTTATTATCCTTTAACATATGGGAAATTTGTGCCCTATGTTGAGCCTTTTGTGAGGACTATCTAAATAGGATTTATGTACGCGCCATTTGGGACCCAGAAATACTTAAGCCATCTAAGGAAGGAATCCTTCAGTGGGAAGATGTGCAGTCTATTAGCAATACCACAAGTATTGCTTATGATAATTGGGCTCATAGTACTTATGAGATGGTTGGATGCAAAGTAAGGAGCACATTTGTGAGGAAAATCAAACCTCGTTGCGTCAGGAGGATAGGTAACAACTCTGTACCTTGGTACGCTAGGGAAGGAGACCCTACAATATTCCTGCATGCCATGGAGGAACATTGGATAGACCAGTAGGAAAGAATAAGTATGTTAGCATATACCCTATATACCAATGCTGGTGGGTGGTTCAGAGGGATAATCTTATAGAATGGAATGAAGTTAGGACTACTCTTACAACTCAATTTTCCAGGAATAATGCACCTACTCAAATATGTACATATCATGGTAATCAACCTGTTCAGCACCACATTTAGCAGTGTGAGAGGATCTAGACAGAGGGGCAGGAAGCTTTACAACCTTCGATCTGGGTAAAAAACATTTATTCCACTTTATAAGGTTTCACACATGCTTGGTATGTATATGCAAAGCTACATAGAGAAACTAGAAATTGGCATGAATTGATTGTAGGTATGGTCCATACTTTTGACTACTTCTCTACTAAACCTCTAGTACAAGAGGCATTAAAGGTTATAAAGTGGTTAACTATGGGATATAGTGCAAAGGAGGAAGAGCTCATTTAGGAGTTATTTTATGAGAATGACTCAGGGGTGCATTTTGATGAAGGAACATAGACATATGCCATGCTACTTAAGTGTGCTTGCTTTGAGAAAGAAAAAGGGAAGATGATCTACATAGTGTATGATGAAGAAGTAGAAAATACTGATATAGATCATTTAGAATGTATGCACGAGGTCTTGGACAAAGTGCGAGATAACAACATGCGTGCCTATCGTGAACCTATGAGGACAAATAAATTGAATATTGGTACAGATGCTAAACCTAAAGAGGCAATAATTAGAGATTATTGATCTAAATCTGAAGTAGATTAAATAGTAGATTTGTTTCATGATTTTTTAGTACTTATTTCTTAGGGGCTACCATGAATTTAAAGGAGTACATGAAACATTAGGAGAGATGAAGATAAAGCTTAAGAAAGGTGTGCGTCCAATCGGGAAGAGACCCTACATGATGAACCCTAACCTACGCGTAAATATCAAAGAAAAAATTGACAAGATGTTGAAGTCTGACATCATCAATTCCCTAGAAGGATCAAAGTGGGTTAGCCCCATGGTTATCAGTATAAAGAAATATTGTCAGATTAGGATTTGTGATGTACTTTTGGTCTAAAAAACACACTGTTATATTCTTACGAATAGTTGTTCAATCATTCCAGGACTTTATTCACATCTTCTTACAAGTTTACCTAGATTATTGGATGGTGTATGGACGGTTAAGGATCATTGTGAAAATTTTTGATTAATATTTGAAAGATGTAGACAAGTTAAGCATATCTTTGAACATCAAGAAGTGTGTGTTTGCTACTACACCTTTTGACACTTTTCTAGGGCACATCATCTATAAGGAAGGTTTTTTCGTATATCCAAAGCTAAGGTTGCGATTATTGTTGTCCTGGAAGATCCTACCAGTCGAGTGTGGTGTGTGGATTCTTGGGTCACACTAGTTTTATAGAAAATTTATTAAAGGATATGCTAAGGTTGTCACACCCTTGGAAGAGTTACTAAAAGTAAAAGGGGCATTTTATTCGGGGGAGAACAACAAGAGTGTGCATTTGAGACATCAAGGAGAGACTTACTACAATGCCTATTCTCGTGTTTTCCTCATGGGACCAACCACTTCATGTACATGTGAATGCCTCCGCACAACCATTAGCGTGGTATTAGATCATCCTAGAGAAGGAATTATAGATCATCCTATCTATTTTGTTAGTAGAAAGTTGACTCCTGCAGAGCAGAACTATACAACTATTGAGCACGAAGACTTTTCAATGATCTATGCACTACATAAATTCGATAATACCTTTTAGAAATACCATTCATATTTTACACTCGATCACATGGAATTGAAATATTTGGTAAACAAGCCTATTTTACAGGGGTGCATATGTTGATGGGTGATTTTATTCTAAGAATTTGATTTCACAGTTGTGGTAAAACTACGTAAAAGTGATTATGTCCCAAACCATTTATCATGAATTCAAATTGGGGAGGACACACAAACATTTGAAGATACAATGTCAGATGCACAATTATATAGGTTACAAAGGGCCTTCGGAATTAGAGGATATTGCTATCTTTTTATGTATAGGTGTGACACCAAAAGGAATGAAATCCTTGGAGAAGAAATAACTTGCAATTTGTGTGACACCTTTTATGTTGATTAGTGGTGACCTATACAAGTTAGGCCGAGATGAAGTATTGCATCGGTGTGTACTAGAGCATGAGTGCACAGACATCATGGAAGAGGCTCATGGTGGTATTGTAGGTGGGCACTATGCAGGTGACACCACTACATGCAATATTCTACTTGTTGGATTATGGTGGGAGACCCTCTATAAGGATTGTAAAGCATATTGTAAGGCATGTGATCACTGTCAACATGTTGGTAAACCTAAGCAAAGAGATGAAATTCCTTTAAGACCTATTCCTAGTATAGAGCCATTTGATAAATGGGTTATAGACTTTGTCGGTCCTATTTCACCAGCCACACATAGAACTGGATCATGCTACATCATCACTTGCAAATATTATCTTACAAGGTGGGAAGAAATAACGCATACTAGAGATTGTACAACAACTACAATAGAGTTCTTATGGGAAAATGTTCTTCAAAGGTAGGGGTTCTTGATAAGATTAGTCATTGATAGGGTACAAACTTTTTGAATGAAATGATCAGGGTCCTATTAGATGAATTTATGATTGCGCACCATAAGAATACACCCTATCATCCTCGTGGAAAATGGGACTACTAGGGCCATCAAAAATATTTTGAGCAGAAATTGACAAAAATTGGTGACTTTGGAAGAAAATATTGAGATGATAAAGTTTCTGCCATGATTTGGGCATATAGAACAACATACAAGAGGTTACACAAATCCACAACCTTTCGGTTGGTGTTTGGCGTAGAAGCGCTTCTTCCTATGGAACTCATGTTACCTTCATTGCGTATTGCACACGCTAGAGTTTTAGCTGATGAGAAAGATTTGGAAGAAATAATTAATAAATTTATATAGTTGGATGAGAGGCGTGCCATATCACATTGGAGTTAGAAATAGGAAAAGGCTAGGTAGAAAGCATGGCATGATAGGAACATCGGGAAAAAAATATTGAGATAAAGATGAGATGCTTCTTTACGACACTAAGTTTCTACACCATCTAGGCAAGCTTCAAGTACATTGGTTAGGACCGTATATTATCAATCATATGCTTTAATTAGGTGCTTGTCAGTTAGAGACACTTGAGTGAATACAGTTACCCAGTTAGTTTAATGGGAGTAGGCTGAAGCCATACTATAAATAAGTCTTCTTGGTGTTTGTAATAAGGCAATGTTTGCATTTAGAGTAGGTTTTCATTTCGTATTTTTGTAATTTTTTTCTTTTCTTGTCACTATGATTTGTCAATTTAGTTGGTGTTTTGTGTAATAAGTGTGTTTGAGTGCTATAAGATAATTTCCATTTGAAGAAATTTTATGTGAAGAGGACTACACAAACCAGTGGTGTGGGGTGACTGTTTACAAATTGGTACACATAACGGAACAAACTACTATAGGTGTTATTCAAGTTTACAAAGGAGTTGTTAGAAAGGAGACTTCTTTAATAAGATGACCATAGATGGGGATAAATGAGGGAACAATATAACATGAGGTAAGAAGCAATCATGGAGACTACTAAGGGAAGGTGTAGTGGTGAGGTACTCAAGCACATGGAAGCGTCTTTGAGGAGAAGTATGAAACTAGAAGGTAGGAAGGCATGCTAGAAGGTTATAGCTAAGGTGAGAAGATGTACCACGTGGATATTGTGAAAATGGTCAATTAATGAGAGGATTTTTGGTTGGTGAAGGAGCAATAAATGCACTAAATTTTTGAAAATATATATAAGGACGTGATGTGGGTTCATTTTTACCTTTGCGATCACAAGTATTTGAGCAAGCTAAGTGCGATCGAGCCGAGCAAGTCATATTGAGGTGGAGAGTGTGAAACTAGATGTGGAGAGAGGATTATTGTATAGAAGAGGCTTGCATCCCCATTAGTGAAGGGTTTGAGTGAAGCAAAGGTGTTGAAAACAAGCTAGGGCATGTGGTTTTAAGATAGGTCATGCAGGTTCAATCTAGGGGTTGAGTTTGTTCGTTATAGACAATGAAAAGGCATATTTTTATGATGGCACTAGAGAAAGGACTTGCAGCACACACGAAAGGAAATAAGAAGGTAGAAGATGAAGTTGAAATGGCTCCCTAGAGTAATTTTTCAGAAATGTAGTACCCAAACTTTGTTATAGTTAGAAAAGAGTGGGATTCCCACATCCGCAGGTGCTGAATTTGTAATTACAACCACCATACATCCGATAAAAAGAAAAAGTTGGATGTATTATTAAGTACAAAGACCAACAAGCGCATTGTGGAGGATATGCCAAGATATGACGATGTGTGGTAGAAATTGTTGAAGCGGGTAGAGTCTATCAGTTGCATGATCTCCCATATTTTGGAAAGTATGAACCACTATACTAATGGCTGATGAGTAGGGTCCATAAGGACTTTTTCTATTTCTACGGATGAAGGGTTTGAATCATAATAGACCTGATTTAGACACTAATAGGGTTGAAGGGCACATGGATAGAAATGTTTAGTGATTTGACTAATAAAGAAGCAATCGTAGAGACAAGAAAGGAGTTGGGGTATACTAAGGGTCCGTACAGAATGGACATTGATAAATTGAAGAAGTACCCAATGGTGCAGAAGCAATGCATTTGGTAACCAAGTTGAATGATCAAGAGAGATGGTCACAGGTGAATACCATGTGGCTGCATGTTGTGAAGAAAATGTCTCAGGGAGTAGTCTACAACCTAGCAAGCTACATTGCAGACACCATTATTGAGGAAGCACACACATGAGAGAAGATAAGTTTTGGCACTATCCTCCTTTCCCTTGTGTTTGTAGAAATTGGAGTGCCCGATGGGCCAAAGAACAAGATTTGGGAGTATCCCATGGAAAATAAGTCCCTCACGGAGAGGTTTGACAAATATTTATGTGAAGGATCAATGAGTGGGCCATTTAAACAAAAGGTGGAGATGCAAAGATGACCGAATTTGCGTGAAATTTGAGGAAGAGTGGCGCATTCCCAAGGAGCTACCTTTGGTGGTGGGAAAGGTGGAACAGTTTGTGGTGTACCAACATTTATGCATCATGATATTTGTTATGATGGATTGGGCATCGAGCCCATGGTGCAAATTTTCATATGCCTTCACAATGCGCTACTTCCAGGAATCATTCTACTAATTTACTAATGCACGCCAGATGAAATTTAATGTAGACAAGGTAGAATGTGACTACCACACTCTAAGGAAGGCATATGTGTATCCAGGTTGGGCTGCCTATATTGAAAGGATCATCTTATTTTCATAAGTATGAATCTAGTAAGCTTGTATATTGGAGATAGTGGAGTCGTGCTCCTATAGCTTTAGCTTAAGCCTAAGTTGGAGAATAAATAATATGTAGAAAATGAGTTCATGCTCCTAGGGCCACCTAAAGGAAAACATACAATGGAGAACATGCCAGCCCCATAGCCTACAGAAACCATAGTGGTGGATGAGGAGGATGAAGAACATGAAGATAGTGGTGGCTTAGATCATAGAGGCCGAAGGCAGCCCACGAAAAAGTAGAGACTAAGCACATGGGTACTCCACCTCAGGTACAAGAAGAAGACAAATATTTTGACGTAGAAGTCATCCATGGGGAGTACCTCTTTAAAATGGTATTAAGAAGAATAAGGAACGAATGCGTGGGAACCCCATAGTCTACGAGGTCATCACCATGACTCTCTCCTTAGAAAGAGACAACTGAGAGGAAGAAGAGAAAACTAAAGCTAAATGAGGAGGCAGAGGAGTCTGCAGAGAGTGCGCCTGGAACCCCTGTATAGCTAGAAGATGTGGAAGAACCTAGGGATGAGGATATGAAGGATGAAGAGGAAGGTGCGAAGGAGGTAGAAGAAAAAGAGCATGATATTTCTCAAAACATCGAAGATCCAACTCCAAACCTTGGTACTCAAGTTCCTAAGGGGCCAAGAATGAAGAGAAATATGGGGAGCATGTTGGGCCAAAAATGAGCTATGTTGAGGACACCAAGGGCTTTTTGTGTGCCCATTTACAGAGTATAATGGGTCTTAAGGGGTTGTATGGATGGGATTTAATGGACCTAGACATGGCCACTATGCGTGTGAGGAAACCACTATCCTTGTCTATGAAAAATCACATGGATGATCCTGATTTTGATGTATGTGAGGAGTCATGTGTGTCCCGAAGAATGAAGAAGGAACCGTAGAGTAGGAACATTACTATAAAGCCCAATCTCATGTCCGGTGAGTAGGTACACATTGTATTGGTTAAGGTATCTACAAAAGTGGTGCATACGAACATAGATAAGGCTGCCACTATTAGAGAGCTATGAGAAGATAACAAGGAAAAGGTTGCAGAAATAACATGTCTAAAAGGGGAGAAGGACTTAGAAAAAAAAATGAAGCCTTCATCACCATGGTAGAGGAGATTGGCGACTCTGTCTTGAAAGCAAGACCACACTTAGAGTCTAAGGTAATTAAGAAGTTTCCTTTAGCTATGCATTATGTGTGTACATTAGTTGATTTGGTGCTTGAGGATGGATCGATTCACATGCTAGTGCCAAAAGACCCCGAACAAGAAGCAAAGAGAGTAAGGCCTCCATGATTAGAAAGATTTCATCGTACAAGGCATCACTCAAAATTTTATAGGAAGATCTTAAGAAAGTAGATCAAGATTTGAACATGTACGTAGCTCCAGATGTAGTGATCAGAATAAGAACTATATTGGAAGATAATGAAGTTCGAAAGAAATGAAGGATGAGAATTTAGGGCACGATGAGAGATTAGCATTAGTAAAGCAAAAGCGTGAAGCCCTTATAGCAGCACAAAATCTACATAAGGAAAGGGATGAGCTTGGAAATCTCATAGACAAAAGATAGATCTTCTAGAAGGACAGATATCTACTATGGCTAATATTATAATAGTATTACAGAATGAAAAGGGAGAGATGACAAATAGTCCCTCCTCTCTAGTTCTTGACCTTGTTTGTATTCTTCTCATGAACTTGACAAACTTGGGCTTTTGAAACCAATGGATTTTGTCTCTTTGGTAGTTTCCGGATGTGCAACTCAAGGCTCCTTAAAAGCTAAAAACTTACAACAAGTGGACATCAATCTTGCTGCAAAAATGGAGACTTCTTGGTCCCACTAGGCATGGTAAAATTGTTAGTGAAGAATCATAACATCCCTGCATGTCTACCACCAGATAGGTTGAGACTCTTAATGTGATTACATGATATGGAGCATATTTCAAAGTGTGGGACCTTGCGAGTTGAGAGAGATCTCAGGATTAAGGCTGGTTCATATTCCTCTATTCAGGTGCAAGCAAATAAATTACAGAGGATATACTCTAAACCTACTCTATTTTACCAAGGAGACAGGGTTGAGAAGATGTACTAAATTAAACCTAAGATAATGAGGTGATGCAACAAAGGAATGTTGGACACCTTTGGTTTTGCAATTTAACACAAACCACAAAAATGTAATACAAACACCATGCACAGTAACCAAGCTATAATGAGAGGTCAAAAGGAAACATATGAGAGCACCGAGAATCATCCATAGACATATATTATTGATCCGTAGTCGATACAAGATATAGTATAGTGGCCAAGAGGCAAAATTTAGCATTACAACTCAAATGGGAGTTTAGGAAATCTCCACAAATTCTCTGCAAAGCAAAGGGAAGAAGGGAGGGTGCAAAACGAAACTGTCCAACCCTTTACAATGAACCCAACTCCTTATTTTATAGATGCAACATGGAGAGAAGAAGAAGAGAGATAGGTAGGAAAACTAATTTGAAGCTCAGCTACAAGTCATCACCGCTCTACAAATCCACCCCAAATCTATTAAATTGGTCTCAATTACTTATTCGTAACATTTAAGGAGGAAGAATGACGAATCAGATCAAATCCGATCTGGTTGTTGGAGCAAATGGATCCCATATTAATGGCACAAATATGTTTTCCATTTTTTACCCACTTAACCTCGTCAAAATTAAAGTTTCAGATCTCTATGGCATAGATAAGGTTGAGATCTTTCCAATGGTGCCAAATTTGTTGGATTTCAGGCACTGGATCAGAGATATGCCCATTTGAATATTTGAATCGGGTCCATACAAAAATGGTAGAAACCAGTTAGCAGAACGGGTCCTTGGGCCCAAAATTTAATTTACGCCCTTTGGTACAAAAATCCAAAAATGCAAAAACACCCCATAACCCCTCAATACCTTTTTGTCAAAAAAACATCTTCGGGCCCACCGGTCCACATTTTATATTTGGAAAAAATCACCCAAGGCCTCGCCTATCCACATTTAGTTTAGGTCTAACATGTGGATCCTTGGGCATCGGCGATGAGGCGTGACTCATTTTAATACTTTATATCTCTTGAAACGAGTCAAAAGTTAAAATTACATATGACAACCTACCTTCCCACTTTAACCTAGAATATGGCCACATACAGGATAGCACGTGTTTGGGGAAAACTTTTGGATTTTGATTTTGAAGTTGTGTCGAGGATGAAATGTGGCTCCTTCCATGGATTTGCTCTATTCCTTTTCATTTTTGACTAAGTATTTTGTTTCGGGCAAGGCCATATATCTAACTCGAGACATGTGGAGACATGGCACTTTTCTAAGGATCCACTTTTAGATTTACCTTTGAAGATGCGTTGGGGTGACATGTGGAGGCTTGACACTCATTTGAGTCTCTACTTTAGGTTGTGCCTTTTAAGGTGCTCCGTTAAGACACGTGGCACATTCCACCGACACTTTCATACTTGAGGAATTTTTTCCTACTTTCCATTTGACTTTTGTTGACCCTTGGCCACATGGAGGGCTGAGCGCAAGTTTGAGTCTCTACCTTGGGATTTCGTTCTTGAAATTGTGCTTTGAGATGACATGTGGTTCTTTCTACTTGTTTGGAATTTTCAACATCACACTCTGTCCCTTTTCGGGCCTTGGAAACGTGGAGGCTCCATGCTTGTTTGAGTCTAATTTTTCATTTTAATCTTTGGAGATGTGTCGATGAGGCACGTGGAGGCTTCCATTGATTCTTCCATACTTAGCCAATTTTGGCTCATTCTAAACCATTTTTAAAGCCCAAAGACTTTGAGACTTTCTCCATTCCTCTCCTTTGAGCCTCTGGTTTTCTTAGATGTTGTTTGGCCCTTCCCCGACCCTACTACTACATTTTAGACTCCATCTACAACCAGCTTTTGGATTCAAAATGTGGGCTCGTATGCACAGAATCGTCCCTTGAATTTCTTTCTGCACAGGGCCATGTTTGATTAATTTTTCCCAGGGTGAAATTGAGATAACAATTTGGTGACTCACAGGGGAATCTACCTGCTAGATGAAGAGATCAGTTGCCTTGTTGTATCCATTAGGCGCAGATTTGTGGGTGGTGGCCTAACATTGATCTTGTTCCTCGTAAATGGGCCCTTTCGAACCTATTTTAGTTTCTCTATATTTTTTCTATTAGAAAATGAGCAATCAGTTATCGCAACAATGGGTCTCTCTGTTACTAATACTGAGGGGTTTGGTACATTCACCTGGAGGCACATTGAATTGCATAATGACACAAACCTGGAGCAACAAATATTGTGCCACATCACTTAGGGAAATAAAACTTATGCTACAGGAAGACAATGTGCATACACACTTAGGGAAATTAAAAATCCTATGCTAACATTTATAAGGGTAGAATCTTCCTTTCAAGAGTAATTTTTGAGATGGATCCTTTTTATGGGATCTATAATTTTTCACCATCCAATTTAGCCATTGAAAGGCATTGCTAATTTTACACCTTGTGATCATGTAGGGGTCACTCCAAATGGCATCAAACTTTGAATGCTTTCCTATCTTTTCCCAATATGCATCCCACTTCGTAACTAAGTCCCCTTCTGTAAGGTCCTCATTCTTTCTTTCTTATCAAATCCCTTCTTGATCGATGTTTGATCTCGTTTCCATGCTCCGAGATTCATGCTCTCTTGCTTCTCCTACTTCCATCAGCTCCACATACCTAATTTCCATAGTTTCAAACTCAGCTAGCTCGAATCTGTTTCATGAGTTCGAGAGCGGGAAAATCCAATGATATGTGTACACGCTCTTTTCCATATGCAAGCTTGTATGGGGACCTTCATGTGGATATTTTGGATGTAATCCTATCATCCCATAGAGATGATTTGAGCTTCATATGCCAAGCTCTCTGATTTTTATCAAGATTCCTTCCGATTATCCTTAATAGGTTCTTGTTTGTGGACTCTGCTTGGCCATTACCTTGAGGGTAATAGTTTGATGAAGTGTTGAGGTACACACCATTCTTGACTTTCTATTTAGTGATCCATGTACCAAGGAATGCCTATGCATTTTCTGATATAATAGTGGCAGGGAATCCAAACCTAGTAGCTATTCTTTCATATAAATCCAAGATGTTGGATTCATTTTCTTCTTTTAGTGCCACCGCTTGGGTCCACTTAGTGAAATAGTCTCACATTACTATAAGTATCCACTTGTGGGCCTTACTTGAGTTTGGGTTGATCAATCCAATGAAATCTATTCCCATTGCATGAATGACTAATCCACCGAAATGGGCAAAAGAGGGCAGGTTGTGTTGGTCTAAAAATGCATTGGTTAGGCAGTTGTGGGGAAACAGCCAATAGTGTGAAGGGTAGATCCCTCTTCGAGACAAAGCAAAGTGAAACTCGGTTTATTTCTAATCTATCAAGTAGGAATCTATGCAAATATACACTATTCTAACTTTAAGGGGTTTGGGATCTCATCCCAGAGAGGTGATTATAACTATGAATAGAAAGGTAGGAAGGAAGGAATGGAGAATGGTAGATCTAAAGGAAGAAAAGAAATGAATTCCAAGACAGAAAGGTCAAAAGGTTTATGCTTTGGGCTGGTAGTAAACAGAGCCAAACTTACTTGCATAAACAATTAAAGCAATACTGATGAACATATGACAATAGTAGGAATGAATCTAACAAAATAAAAATATAGATCTAACTTAAGAAAGAATCGATGCAAATAACACACACATTAAGCACAAAGTCTGAATATGTGTATTAATATTTCTTCTGTTACAAGAAAACACAAAGTCTTTCTCTCCTCACTTCTTTTTTTTTATACAAAAATGTTCACCCTAAATACAACAAGTATTATAGTATTTATAGAAGGAGAGGAGGAAAGAAGACAAAAGAAAACCCACTATTTACAAAAGAGCTAGAAAAAATCTAAAAAGTCAATGATTGACTTGGGCAAGTTTTTGGATGGCAACATCCGATGGTGCAACATGGATGAGGTCATCTTGTATGCCAACAAAACTTTTTAAATATTTTATAAAAATGATCAACACATCCAGAAAGAAGAAACTACTCTTCGTCATCTCTTTGCTCAAATTTGGTATCCTACTTTTAATCAGGAGATTCGAGGTGACACTTGCTCTTGGTATTCAAGAAACCTATTGATCATTACTTGATGTTGACATATGTAAGTTCAAGAACGGATGCGGTTGTTTTGCAAGAAGTATCAAGAAGGTCCAACATAGAAGAGCCATGTCAATTGTCATGTTATTCATGATGAAAGTTTGAATAATAACATAACACCTTAGAATGCATGAGAAAATAGTTAGGTTTAGCTTGCAGAAGGGAGAACGAGAAATTTTAAGCCTTAGGGTGCAAGGTGCAAGTTTACAGTAGGCTGCAGGAGCTTGTTATGCTTTGGCACATTTGGGAAAGTGTCGACATGGGCACAAGTGGTGCCAGGTGTCGACATGGGAAAAGTTACGCCAAGTTAGAAAGGGCACAATTTTGAGAGGTGTTACATGAAAATTTTGGCACCAAAGGGTAAAGCGCGGGGTGCTGATCTGTAGCATACAACATGTTATGTCAATGTTGTGGAAGTTGCACTTGTGCCTCAAAATATTTGCAAAGTGTTCTTTAGTCGGGTGTGAAAAAATTCATGTTACATGAGTGCAAAGTGTGCCAAAGCACAACTTTGGAAAATGTCACAAGGAAAAAGCAAATGCGCCAAATTCAACAACTAACGCTTGGGAAAATTTTGTGATTCTCACTTTTCTCTTTTTGGATTTGTCAGATGGCTAGGAAAAAAAGTGGCAAGGTAGCAAGCAGGGATGGATGATTTTTAGCTTATTTCAGCAGCGGGGCCTTCTAGATTTAAAGATCTGGTAGGAGAGGAAAAGAGGGTTTCAATTTGGTTGGGAAAATATTAGGTTCTTGGATTTTAACCATTTAACACACACCCTAACAATTAACACAACGAAACAGAAAAAACAAATAGGAGAGGAGCCACTTACCTCGGATTTATAAAATATGAAGAAAATGTGGGGTCCACAAGCTTGAAAATGACACGTGAGGGTTGACAGGGACAACTGACATGTGCAGAGAAAATACTTTTCACAATTTTCAATTCATGAAAATGACATCTGTTAAGCTCATATTTATAGAAAAATGACATTTATGACCTCACCAACCTCCTATGGCACGATTTCTGGAGTGTCGACATGAGAAAATTTGTGCTTATAAGAGATGCTTAGCACAATTTTTAAGAGGTTAACGCAAGGATCTCAACGCCAAAGGATTAAAAAGGGGGAACATATTTTTGTATGTCGACACTCCCAAAATTGCGCCTTGAAGTGTAAAAGGGCACAATTACAATCATGTCGACATGAAAATTTATGCGCCGAAGGATAAGCTAAAAGTAGCTAAGTCTTGAAACAACTTAATTTTTTGAAAGGATGTTTTGGGCTTCTTCGAACGTTGTCAAACTTCCCTCGGGGGCCAAAACAAAATTTTTAGTGTAGTTGCCTACAAATTGCCCTTGTCAATTTTACAGGATAACAACTAGCTCTTTCTGTGGACTATCTTTGAGTGGAACTTAAGGGTAGAGAATCCTAGAATTTTCATGTGCCTATCCATTGGGTTACAGAGAGTCAAAAACAAGGGCGACCAGGGGTGAACAAAAAGAAAAAGAAAGGGAACACACAACAAACAAAAAGCAAACACACAATGAACAAGAAAACTATACAAAGAAGAGAGAAAGCTCTACTTCCTGAAGATCTTCAGGTGTTGCCTATTATAGGGAAGCGGGAGCTCGGTTTCATCTAGATATGAGAGATAGAAACTATTTCCTCCATTGAGCTGCTTGATTTTGTATGGCCCTCTCCAAAGAGATTCAAACTTCCCGTGCATACCTTTAGGTTCTCTTCATTTGTCCCACAGAAGAACAAGATCTCCCACTTGGAAATCTCTCTGCTTATCTTTCTTGTCAAATAACCTCTTAACTTAATTCTGATGTTCAGTGATCTTTTGACCACTTTCACTCACTTTTCTTTAAGTTCCGTCAGGTACATAATCCTCTTTTCAAGAGAATTATGAAAAGTTTCATCTTCATTTGCTTGAGCCAAGCAGAGTAGGAAGTTCTGTGGAGATAGGGATTTCAACATCGATCCCATATAACACTTGGAAAGGTGACATGCCGAGAGACCTCTTTGGAGTGATACGATCTGCCCACAAAGCATCGTACAATGATTTGTGCTAGGACCATTGATTTTCATCAACTAGCTTCCGTATGATAGTTACCAGGTTCTTATTACTGGATTCTGCTTGACCATTTCCTTGAGGATAATAATCAGAGGCATGAGCCAAGGTTATTCCGTATCCATAACAAAAACCAATAACTTCTCGTGAAGAGAAGTTGGAAGCATTTTCAGCAACGATTTTGTGTGGAATGCCAAATCTCACAATAATATTCTCCTTGATGAAGTTGCAAACAACTTCAAAAGTGGCATGCTTGATAGGTATGGCCTCCACCCATTTCGTGAAGTAATCCATTACTTTTAGGATGTAACTATTCCCAACACTCGATTGAGGATTGAGCACTCTAATGAAATCAATTCCCCATTGCCTGAATGGTTCGTCAATGATGACGGGCCTGAGGGGAAACGCAACAGCTTTTGGTTTTCCAACAAACCTGTTGGCAAATTTCACATTTTGATACCTGTGTGGTGCATCCTCGAAATAGCGTTGGCTAGTAGTACATGACCCAAATGATTTTATGTGCTGTCACAGATGAGGAGAAGTGACCACCACAGGCTGAGTCGTGAAAAATTTCCAACAATTTCACCTGTTGCGGCTTGTCAACACATCGTAGAAAAACACCATCAATTCCGCGTTTGTACAATCCATCATCCCATATGACATATCTTACAACTCGAGCTTCATCATTCACTTTTCCTTTATATTAAGGTGAATTGGGCACTCGCCATAGGTGAGAAAGAATACGATGTCAGAATACCATTCGTCATTGGTGGTGATAAATAGAACCATGGGCAAAGAATCCACTTTCTCTAGTTCATTTCGTTCTCTATCAATGTAATCAACCTTCTCTTTAGGTACCTTTGAGTCTTTATTTTTGGCCATTAGCTGACATAGGCCCTTACCTCTTATCAACTTGGTTGGTTTGATGTCAAGATCGTATTCTTAGACCTTTGCAATCCAATTCCCTTGTAAGCTCCCTAACTCCTGTTGAGTTAGGATAGACTTAAAAGCCATGTCAGGAACCAACACTAATGTATGAGAATTCAGAATATAGTATCGGAAGTTATTGACCACTTTTACCATGGAAAAGGAATGCTTTTCCAATTGTGACATCTTCAGTTCATGAGGCTTAAGAGGAGAGTGTTGTATATATCTACCCCGGGTAAATATAGACAACGACAAAAGGAAAATATGTCGGAGAGGTCCAAAAACCCGACAAAAGGAAAATATGTCAGAGAGGTCAAAAACTCGACACAAAGGAAAATATGTCAGAGAGGTTAAAAACCCGACACAAAGGAAATATGTCGGAGAGGTCAAAAACCCGACACAAAGGAAAATATGTCGGAGAGGTCAAAAACCCGACACAAAGGAAAATATGTCGGAGAGGTCCAAAACCCAACACAAAGGATTTTGGATTTTAAGCTCAGAAACATGAGACATGAAGCATGAAAATTGCAAGGCATGTCCCGATGCTTGGGAGTTCGAAAACCCAAAACACTACCTAGGCAAATCGGGTTTTGGAGTCGGGAAAGCATGGGGCGAAAACATGTCGAGCCACCTTCCAAACCTGATGCATATGCAAGTCCAATTTCGAACCCAAAAAAGGAAATCTTGGAAATAGTGGTGGAAGTGGGTTTCGGGAAAACACAAGCATCAAACACATGTCGAGGCATCCTCCAAACCTGATGCAAATGCAAAGGAGAACCCCGAACCCGACTAGAAAACAGAGACCGACGCGGGAAATATTCAGATGGCCATAACTTTTCACAGGGAGCTCGGATTCACGCAAGGTTGGACTTTTCAGAAAGCTTACAAGGTCCTATATCCAATTACGTATGGATATATTTAATTGGGTGAGAAAAATTTCTTCAAAAATGTAAAATACAGTTCGCCATTTTTTGGATTTGTTAGGGTTCTTACTTACTTCCATAATGAGATGAATTAAGTGCGAGTCTAAAACCTAAAACCTAATCTAACTTTCCAAGGAGACATGTAAGAAGATGCATAAAAATAAACCTTAGTGTGTATGCAATGTGCCGACAACAAATAGTGCTGACGACAAAACTCATAGCAAAAGTAAACAAAGTCTATTGTTTCTAATACAATAGTGCTTTGAAATAACATTCATGTCAGGGAATTAGATCTTGTCCACTTTTTCAACAAAGGAGGTTGGAAAGATCTCCTTAGACACTCCATATTAGAAAGCAGGCACCGTATGAATTTAATGAAGTTTGACTTGTGCTTCAAACTACCCCTACGCGCAATGGAGCATTGAATGCTCCCGAACTCAGACCAAAGACTAAATCAAATATTCTTCTAGATCGCTTAAGGGCATTGTTGTAAATATCTTCCCCTCGGGTAGATATAGACAAGCAAAATAATATGGAAATCAAAGAAACTCAGAGCCCGATATTTATTGCGTCACCAACAACCGAAGGCGCAGGTAAAGGGCACATGACACCGTTATCCTGCAAAATTGTCAAGGGAAATTTGCAGGTAACCATACCCAAAAATTTTGTTTTCGCCCCAAGGAAGTTTGACAACATTCGAAAGAAGCCCAAAATTCTCTTCCGAAAATCAAGTTTTAAGGACTTAGCCATTTTTCATTCTTTGCGCCAAAGGCGCAAGGAAGTTCTGTCAACATGCTAAAAAGTGTGCCAAGGGCGCTGAGAAGTTCTTGTCGACATGCTGAAAAGTGCACCAAGGGCGCTGATAAGTTCTTGTCAACATGCTGAAAAGTGCACCAAGGGCGCTGATAAGTTCATGTCGACATGCTGAAAAGTGCGCCAAGGGCGCTGATAAGTTCCTGTCGACATGTTGAAAAGTGCACCAAGGGCACAAGGAAGTTCCTGTTGACATGCTGAAAAGTGTGCCCTTTTACACTGAAGAGTAGTTTCTTCCTGGGATCCATTGATCATTTTTGTAAAATATTTAAAAAGCATGTTGGCATACATGATGACTTCATCCATGTTGCACCATGGGATGTTGCCATCCAAAAACTTGCCCAAGTCAACTGTTGACTTTTTAGATATTTTCTAGATATTTTGTAAGTGGTTGGTTTGCTTTTGTCTTCTTTTCTCCTCTCCTTCTATAAATACTGGAATACTTGTTGTATTCAAAGGTTGGACATTCTTGTTTTGCCCCTCCCTTCTCCTCTTGTTGTAGGTGGATTTTGTGGAGTTCAAACCTCCCATCTAAAACTGCAATGCAACTTTGCCTCTTGGCATTTTGTAGTGTATTATATCAATCTTTGGAGCAAATAATGCATGTCTGTGGATGATTCTCAACCCTCTCTGTGTTCATTTTTCATCCTTATGATCTTTCACTGCAATTTGGTTATTTGTGCATGATCTTGCATTACATTTTATTGGTTTGTGTTTATTGGCAAGACAGTGTTCTTCATTCCTCGGTGCATCACCTTTGTTAGTTTAGGTTTTTATTTTTATGCATCTTCTTACCATGTCTCCTTGGAAAGTTAGATTAGGTTTTTGAGTAAACCCTCTCCATTTTTATGTGTACATCTAAACAGAGGAAAGGGAACCGCCTTCATCCGGAGATCTTTTCCGATTCACAAGGTCCCACACTTAGGAAAAGCTCCATGTTATGCAATCATACTGAGAGTCTCAACCCATCGAGTTGTAGACATTCAGGGGTGCTATGATTCACCATAAACAGAGAGCTCATGAAAGTAATCGGGATTCAATATCTTCAGAATTCTTTTGCATCAAGATAGCGATATAGTATGTGTAGATGCATAATCGTACATGCTTGAAGTCTTTGCTTTGAAGTCAGGACACACTAGAACAAGGGCATGGGTAAAAAAGTTTTTATGTCTTTGAATGATATCCTACCTTCCTCACTCCATCAGAATTTTTGGGACCCTTTCATCATATTAGATATATGATGAATCTTTTCTGTAAAAATTAGGAATAAAGCGTTTAAAAAATTTACCTTCCTAAAGAAAGAGTGAATGCTAGTCTTGCTTGTAGGAAATTTAAGGCTCTAAATAGCCTTGAATCTTTCAACATCTATCTTAGTTCCTTCTTTTCTAATGACATGTTCTAGAACTATCCTTCAAAGTGACCCCAAAAATTGACTTCTTGGGATTTAGTGAGATTCTGTGCTCTCGGCATCTAATGAAGACTATTCTAAATGGTCGCAGTGATCACTTCATTTTTTGGAGAACACGGTTAGGTCATCTAGATAAACCACGATGACTTTTCCCATCATACCTTAATGAAAATTCCTTTGCTCATTGGAAGGTGGCACCGGCATTAATCAAACCAAATGACATTCTGTTGTTGGTGAAGGTACCCCAAGGAGTGGTGAATGTTGTCTTGAACCGATCTTCAAGCACGACTTCAATTTTATGTAACCTCGAAAAACCATCAACCATAGACAACATTTATGAATTGGTTACTACCTATAGCACTTGATCCATTATCGGCGGTGGATAGTTATATTTTAAGGGTGATTGGTTTAGGTTGCGAAATTCTACACATATACATATCTCACTATTCTTCTTCCACACAAGCACAATATTTGCAACCTGTAATGTGATGAATTGGAAAAATAATTCTTGTGTCTAGCATTTTCTGAATTTCAGCTTGGATGGTACTTGAGATCTGGGGTTGTAATTCCTTTGCTTTGGCTGAGATAGGCTTGATGTCTTCCTTGAGTGGAATGTCGTGCCCAATGTCCTTTGTCTTGAAAGACTTCAGATTAGCATAAGACCATGCCAACACATCCATGTACTTTTTCAGAAACTTAACGATTTTTTTTTCCTCGGGTGTACAACACTTCCCGATATTTAGGGAATGAGGATGTTCTGCAGTACCCAGATTGAGTTGATTCAGCTTCTAGAGAAGAGAATGGATCATCCTATCTCTTTTTCTTAACAAAATGGTCATGATTATCAAATAATCATTCTAAGGAAACCAAACCATTCAGAATCTTATTTCCTTTGAGCTGTATCACCGTATCCTTTTTAGATTCATGTGCTTGACCGGTGAGAGACTCACAACATGTAGAAGTTGATCCATCAAAATGGAGTTCTTTGAAATTGTCGCTTTTCCAAAAATTAATAAGCTGGTTTTCATCATTGAACACTTGCCAACTAGAATTATCTAGCACACTTGGGTGAAAAACCACTTCAATGGTATATGTATTCATTTTTAGCCCTGGGTGAGGGAGCATGAGAGAGGCTGAGATAGCCAATGAATCAGCCATGTTATTCGATCTCGTGGAATAGCTTTGATCGAGAAAGCATCAAATTCTTTGATGTTGTCCCATACGACATTGCGGTAGTGTCTAAGCCAGTCATTTTTTACTTGATATATCCCTTTTACCTGATTGACAATTAGCTCAACATCACCTTACACTCTCAGATTCTTGATTCCCTTCACTTTTGTAGCTTGCATGCCAAGTAACAAGGATTCATACTTGGCAAGTATTATTCATATTGAAGAACTACAACTTGAAAGAAAAAGGGAAAATATCCTCTTTAGGAGATATTAGAATAGCCCCAACACCACTTCCACTTGTCATTACGCAACTGCCATCAAACTAAAATGTTTACACTTTGTTGAGAGCCCCCTGTTAGATGAAAATGTCCATCCTATCTGAGTCGGTGGACAAGAAATAGTTTCCCATCCCTGATGATTTGAAAAGAATCTAAGCCTTAGGGTCATCAGAGTTGGTGACTAGATATTTCTTTTGTGACTCTGGTTCCAATGTTTGCATCACTCCTTTGATAGGAATCCTAGCTTTGGACCAGTCCATATGAATTTCCCCACCAACTTCTTTACAAAATATCCTCCCTAGCAATATCCCCTACTATTGGAATATCAGCTATGAGAATAGTCATTTTTACCCTTTTTTAGGAAATGCCACAAATGCAAATTGCGCATCCTTGATCTGACCGATCAATGGTACTTGCTTGGTTTCCATGGAGTAGCATCTACCAAAAGGTTTAGTAAGTGTGAGGCCTAAAGCATGGGTGACCTTTGCTGGCATTACATTGTCAGAAGCTCCAGAATCAATTATACAATTACTTAATTTATGACCATTGATCAGGAGAGATAGGTAAAAAGGTTTAATTTTCCTTGATGTGGAAGTCGAGGCAATGTTTACGTGAGATGTAGGAGGAATGGGAAGAATTCCTTTTGGGGAAATGGGAGGAGGGACGACAACCTAGCTTTGGATATACTTAGTTAATCTTATAAGCTGCTCTGGGTTGGACTAAAGGTACTCAACTTAAGACATCTGGATCTTGGTATTTTGGTGTGATCAACTATATCAAATGCGACCAAGGGTTTCACTAATGAAGGAATGGGTCCATTGTTTCACATTGGTAGAGGAGGATTACTTGGTCTTTATGAGGTTTGGAGGAAGGCTGAATTGGAGGAGGGATAGGAGGAAAAGATTTCTTTACAAAAGTTTTAATAGGAGGTTGAGTAGGAAGGGGATTACCTCTTTTAACGACCGTTGGAGGAGGAGTTACCACAACCTTTGCCTTTTGTTTTTTATTAGCAACCTCTGCTTCTTTTCCATGTGAGTGAGTGAAAATTGTGTATGATTGTCCACTCACATACCCTTAGGTACCCTATTCTTCATCAGAATCCTCCTCTTTGAATTCCAGATACCCAATAGTAGAGTCACCAGTCGGTTCACCGACATCTTGATCATCTTCTCCTTGTGATGAAGGTTCTTCATAATTTGGCTCATCTTCTTCGATTTCAACCAAAGCATTAACCGGAGGGGCTTCAATTGCTAACCTTAGAGAAGTAGCGAGAAAAATGTGGCCTTTGAGTGATGTTTTGGGAGTGAAATTTGCGGTCACTTTTGTACCCACTAAGAACAAGGAAACCTCATGTGCGCTGGCCTATCACCCAGTGGGTGCTGGGCGCTCACCCGAGGCACGTGAGAGGGAGCTGAGTCTCTCTTTTATGTGATTCTAGTGGAAGGCATAGCTCATGATTCTGACTTAGTGATTTAACAGACATGGAGGGTTAAAGAGCTTAGGATGGATTCTACACCCCTTGATCATAATATAACCAAAGCGCGCAATGTAAATAATAAAACTAAGAGTTATAAATATACTACTATACTTAACCATTTAAGTAAGATTCACGATTATATAAGAATAGAAATATAATAGAAATGTGTAGATAATACAAAGAAAGAGTCTTAATACATTTGTCATGGAAACCTTATCACATTCATTCATAGTGTTTACTTATAAAAGATTACGTATGAGACCGTAGTCATGCGTCATGTGTGGATCCATCATGTATTCTCACAAGACAAAAATTTCATTCCCCATTACATCCTTACTAGAATTCATGTACCCATTTTCATCCCATAGTTCCCCATGTAATTATGTAGAGCTCCGCTACCTCACTTTCATTCTTTTTCTTTATCAAGGGCATGTGTATAAATAGGCCTCTGAGCTCTAACAAACTCCTCAGTAGCCTCAGATTTGGCCCCAAGTTTCAAGGTGTGGGTCACCCTGGGCACATGCCTCTCCATGTCATGATTAAATATTTGGATCTTTCTATTGCAAGGTATATTCCCTCTAGGACACCCTGTCGCCAGGCTAGAACCTTATCAAAATGGAACACGTTCTTCATGTGTTCCATCCCAAAGGCCAAAAATGGCTAAGTCCTGAATTGTTATTCGCACGACATGTGCATCTTTGGTTCTCGAAGAATCCTTTTGAACTTTTCCTTGCACGCCTACACTTGCGCACTTCCCCGGCCATGCGTGCCTACACGCCCTTAAGATTTTGAATCTAAATTAGGGACCCAACATTACCCCACACTTCACTTGTTCTCCACCCTCGGGAACCTTCTCAAAGAATGCAAGAGAAAAGAATACAAGGCCTTGCCTTGGAAAAGAATGGGGAAAGAATAAAGAAAGGGAAAATTTTCCTAGAGGAGGGAAAGTTTTGCTAGAGGTCGGCCTCCAGTGTACTCCAAGTGCTAACTTCCTTCTACACTTTAGTGCAGATGTCTCACAACTAGGGTGCTCACCTTGTCGTAAGTTAGCCCCTCCCCTTGTGTGGTAATGGTTTCCACCATAGTCTCTAGTTCTTTAGCGTGATCTTCAAGGGCATCCATCTTCCTTGTGATGACCTTGTAGAGCTCTTTTAGCTGGGTTTTGATTGAGACTTGCCGGTTCTCAATGGATTTGGATTTATTTTCTACCTTGGCTATGATCCTTTCCCACTCGGCTCTATTGCCCTTATTCTTTTCTCTGAATTCCTTCAACTCAGCCTTCATTGCTAGCAAGCAGTATGCTTGTCACTTTGTCTTGATCTGCACAGTGGTTATAAGCGACCCCACATTTTGTGTAGCTGTTCTTACGTCGGTGAGCACCTTGTTGTATTCAGCCATGAGTGCGACAACCTTCAACTTGTCTTCTTTCTCCAAGCGTGCCACTACCTCTTCTACCGACTCTAATGCCAAGGGCTACCTCTCCATGGTGAGGATCCGAGTCAAGTCCTCTAGGCACTCAGGGAGGATCTATACTTTTGCAGGAGGGTTAAGGTTCGGGTGCTTTGTGATAATTGATTGGGAGATGAGCTCTACCTTCTTGGAAAAAATTTTGTACACCCTGGCCTTTTCCTCCTGAAGCTCCCTCTGTAGTTGAGTGTTGATTAATTTCTCAAGGCTAAGATCCTTCATTAGCTTCACCACTTCTTCCTTCCTCTTCTCCAACAGGTCCTCCAAGACTCTAACCCTGTCATTTCTACTGAAGAGCCTAGCCTCGATTTCCACTAAGACTTTGGTTAGTGCATTACACACTTGATCATCGATAGTTGTTGCATGTTTACAATGGGGTTGTCCTCCTTTCCTTCAGACAGCTTCAATACTACTCCTTGGTTAATCTCAAATTTAGGCTCATTGAGGTGGGAGTCGAATGCCCAAGATAACATCTTCCTCATTCGCAGGTATCCACCCTCAGGGTCAAAGGACTCCATGGTGGGCACGGTACTTTGGAAACACACGCGTAAAACTTTGTTGGGGTCATCAATGTAACCCATCATTTTTCTTCCCCCTTCCGCGCATTTACTTCCTATGCGCATGCCCTTCGGGAACGATTCTTGAGAGAGTTGTGCCTTTCATGCTACTTCCACTCTTCTCCCTCTGATCCTTCTTGAACTCACCAAGCATGAGCTCCATGCTGCGCCCCAACTCTTCATTGACCAAAGCATTGATTATCTTCTATACCTCTCTTGTTTCCTTTTCATTCACCTCCTCCTGAGAGAGCTTGGGCATATCTGGCTCCTTGGTACTAGCCCCTTCACTCCCCTCTTCGCTGCATGTGCCTTCCTCCCTTTGGGCGCCTTTCCTCCTTACAAATATGAAGGCATCATTTGCATTCTCAGCTTCCTCTCCTTCCAAGTCATGGATATTAATTGGCTCTTGATCCACCTCCAACTCTTCCCCTTCATCATCATCCCTTTCGCCTACATAGGCATTCAGGTCGTCTATATCTTCAGACCCTTGTTCCTCGTTCCTTGTTCTTCTTCTCTTATAGAAAACTCTAGAGTTGGGGATGCTGTCTTTCTTCATCTGAAGGTTCTTCAGGGGATGGTGGCTTCGCAGGCTCCGGGGTCTTTTCCTTGACCACCGTTCTTCTCTTCTTCCGACATAGGTACTCGGCCCCATGCAGTACCTACATTCTGCCTTTCCACCACCCCTTGTTCTTCCTCTTCTTCTTCTTTCTCCTTGCGCTTTAGTGCTGGCTTCTTCCTTCCCATGGGGTCATCTAGGATGGATATTTCATTTTCTACGTATGCGCCCTTTTGAACTTTGGTCTTATGCATAGGTAAATCCCTGGCGGTAGAACTCTTAGCAAGAATCGTAAGGTCATCGGCCTTACGATGTGCACATCCTACGACATGTACCTTTCAATGTACGTGTGCTTCCCCGGGTAGACCAACTTCTTTCTCATCTCTCTGTGTTCACTGTCAAGGGTGGACAGGTCGAGTTTTAACTTCTTCGACTCCTTGTATCTATTTACCCCTGCTTGGAAGAATTGGGTAGTAAATGAGAAGGGGAGTTTTTAGCAGGGACTGCAACTGTCATCCACCAAGATAAATCTTCCAATGCAGAAGTGTTGGTACACCAAAAACTCTACTTCTCCTTAAGTCACCGTGGGGAGTTGCTATGGGATCTTCCATTCTTCCCCAAATGCGTTCCTAAGGCACGTATACCATTTATCCAAGCATTCCTTGTGCACCCCTGTCATTGAATCACAAGTATACTTCTGGAACCTATCCATAAGTGAAGGGTCTTCTTCGGGTTACTCCCATACGAACTTATCATATGCATCCGCACCCGATTTTTGAGAACACAATGGTTAATAGAATGTTCCCAAACAATATCTTTCCTTCGTTTCTATGCTATGCTTATAATCTCGTCTACTATGTATTGGGAGATATTGTACATGGTGCCTTCCATGACCTTTCTATAGACATTCAACTAGGGCTTGCTCACCTAGGTCCACCTCTCTTGTCCATTTAGCTTGGAAACGAGGTGCGCAACCATTTTCATCACCGGATCACTGATATCCGTGACGTTGTAGTACCTCGATCCCTTCTTATAATCTTGGGATGCAATGGTTTCCTTAATTGCCTCCTCATCCTAGAGGTCATCTAGGATCGCGTCCCCTTTACAACTTAGGCCTGTAAAGTGTGAGATTAATTGTGGGGTTATGTGCATTTTTGCCCTACGAAGAAAAAGAAATATTCATGCACGCGTGTCATTAACCATTGGTATAGGTGCTTGGGATTCCCAAAGTAGGGAAACTCGTAAAGCTGGAGAAGCCCTGCCTTCTCCATTTTCACCTTGACTACATCACTGTAAATCAGCATCCCGTCAGGTGTTCATTTGTTTGTGGGGCACACCAGCTCCAACACCATTTCCTTCACAATTATACTCGACCGGTGATTGTAATCGATTATGGTCATTTGTTTGATGTCGAAATCCCACTCTTGCCCAAGAAAAACCCCATCCGGGTATTGCATCTTTGAGTACCATTCCTCATTAGTATCCAAGGGGATTTCATCTTCTTTCTTATTTCCTTTTCCCTTCACCTTTCACTTCTTGGATTGTACTGCAGGGTTATCAACTAGTTTTGCGGCTGTCATTTTACCCTTTGCTTTCATTCCTTGGTTGCCTTCAAGTTGTCTGAGAGTTTTCTTTGCGCACCCGTGCCCTAGAGTACAAACCCTAATTTATGACTTTCCTCCTTTGATCATGGCACTCTTTCCCAATGTTCCTCACACCCGTGAATCAATTCTACTCTAGTTTTTAGATCAACAGACTGATTGCACACAAGTTTCGAGATTATCCTTCACACAAATTAGCTCTCGAACCCTAGCTCTTGAAATAAAATTGTTCTCCTTGTTTTCGTAAAGTAAAATAATGAAGTTACCATCCTTGTATTTATATCTTTTCCCTCTTTTATGCATTAAAGGCTAGGCTACCTACCATTGTATGACAATATTTAATGCGGCATTTTCAAACAAACCCGACTTCAACACTTTTCCTTCGCACGCTCAATCCTTACTTGAAACTTTTCTAACCTTTCAGTGCATGACAATCCATCTTAATAGAATAATTTTGCATGTGTGTTTACGGTGCTAAAGGAACCTCTTCCATCCTCATGATTCTTACTTTCACCTACCTCATGTTTTTTCACTTTTTCCTCCTTTATACGTGGATTTCCAATGGAACTCTATTTTTTCATCCATCTGCCTTCCTAATGCATATTTTCAATAGGGCCAGTTTGAATGGTCTACCAGCTCAATCTTCCTATAGAATAACTTCATGCCTCTCTTAATCACCTCACCCCACACTAAATTAATGCACACAGTCCTCTACGCAATTATAAGTTTAAAAGTAATAAGGTTTCGGGCACCCAAGGTGCAAAACAAGACAACAACACGAAAGGGAAAAATAGGATAGGAAAAGCATAAATGGACACTCTAAAATAACTGGTAGAACTACCTTATTTACAAACACCAAGAAGCATTATCTATAGTAGGGCTTCAGCCTACTCCCATTGAAGTGTCCAAGTAATTTTTTCCATCCAAAGCACTTCAGAATCGGCATGCACTCGAATCAAGGATGTATGAAATTACATAAGGACCCAACCAATGCACCTTCAACTTTCTAGGATGGCATAGAAATTTAGAATCATATAGCAATACCATCTGGCCAAAATGTGGTGCAAGTCATGCCATGCCTTTTGTTTAGCTTTTTCAGTTGTTTGGATCCTTCTTACTAGTGAGTGCCTTTCATCCAACTCTATCAATTCATCAATTCTTTCTTCCAGCGCTTATTCATCATCCAACCTTACCGCACACACCATATGCGGTGATGGTAGCATAAATTCAAGGAAAAATAGCCTTTGCGCCAAACACCGGTTGAAATGGTGTGGCCTTGTTCAACCTTTTATATGCTATTCGTATGCCCAAAGGATTTGCTGGCACCTTGTCATCCCAATCCTTCCTACCCACATCACATATCTTACTCAATGTGTGACTAAGGATTTTGTTGAATGCCTCTATAGCCCCATTTGCCGAGGGTGATAAGGGGTAGTCTTGTGATGGGATACCATGAATTTCGCTAATAGAATCTTGATTGTTTCATTTAAGAAGTGAGTTCCCCTATCACTTCTTAAACTTAGTGGTCACCCATACCTGCCGATAATGTTCTCCCATAAAAATCTAGCAGCCGTGGCTACGGTGCAATCCTTAGTGGGTGCGGATTCTACCCACCTTGTTAGATAATCATTATAGGTAATAATATACTGCGAGTTAGTCCTTCGCGCAGCTGGTGAGATTGGTCCGACAAAATCTATTGCCCACTTTTCAAAAGGTTCCATGCTTTGGCAATGGGGCATAAGGGCATTTTGTCCCTTTTCCCGAGTTTTCAAGGCACTGCAGTCATGAGCCTTATAAAACTCAAGACAATCTTGGTGAATCATCTCCCACCATATTCCAAAGAACTAGGATCTTGCATGTAGTTACATTCCCTACATAGTGTCCTCCGAAATCCCACCATGGGCCTCTTCTATTATAGCTACATGTTCATGTTCTAGTACACACCAGTGCAAAACCTCATCGCGGCCCATTTTATACAAATCCCCATTGATCAACATGAAGGGAATTGCGCATATGGCTAACCTTTTCCTTTCCAGAGCATTCATCCCTTCGGTGCCACACCTTCCTTGAGAAAGATAACAATGTCTTCTAGTTCTGAGGGTGCGTGCCGCAACCTGAATAGTTGTGCATCGGCATGGTTTCCTCGATACTCTGCATGTCCTCTCCCGAATCAATCCTTGATAAATGATCTGGCCCACAATTTTTCTTTCCCAATTTTACCACCACTTTGAATTCAAACTCCTGAAATAAAAAAACCCAACGGCATATGCACCCTTGTAACACTGATTTTTTACAAGATACTTCAAATCCATATGGTCAGTGTAGAATATGAAAGGATTTGCCAATAGATATTACCTAAATTTGTGGAGTGCGTAGATCATTAACAATGCCTTGCACTTGGTTGTATAATTTTGTTTTGCTACTGTCAACTTTCTACTTGCAAAACACAAAGGATGATCAACAATCCCCTTTCTTGGTTGAGTAAGAACGGCTCCCATTGTTGTACGAGAGGCATCCACGTGGACATGGAAAGGTTTATCCCATGATGGGAATCATAGAATAGGTGTGGTGATAAGCCTTTCTTTTAGAGTGTCAAAGCCCTCTCACGCGCTTCTCCCCCCGAAAGGCACTCTTGTGTCTCGAGCATTATTTCTAAAGGCATGGTGATCTTGGCATATCCCTTAATGAAATTTCTATAGTACCTAGTGTGTCCAAGAAATCCATGTATGGCACTTTGGCTGGTAGGCTCCCCTAACCCCACAATAACTGCAACCTTCGCGGGATCCACCAGTAAGCCCTCTTTACATATGATATGCCCCAACAACATCCCAAAAGGAGTTGCAAAGATACATTTCTTGATGTTGAGGGAGATCCTCAACTGCTGACATCTTTCAAACATCAACCTTAAGTTGTCACAATGGTCCCTTACTAATCCATACACTGTCCAATCATCCAAATATACCTGAAGGAACTTGTGGATGAAGTCCTTAAATGCTTGTACCACTATGCGTGAAAATACAGCGGGTGCATTCTTCAGCCCAAAGGGCATGATTGTATATGCAAAGCTTCCCCACTCGGTGGTGAAAGTTGTCTTATCTTGGTCTTCCTTGGAAATCCTTACTTGGTGATATCCTAAGAATCCATCCGTAAAGGAATAGACCTTGCACCCAGCAACTCCTTCCAAAATCTCTTCAGTAAAGGGGGTGGGAAAAGGATCTATGATACAAACAACATTTAATTCCCTGTAATCCACACATATCCTAATCTTCCCATCCTTCTTTATGTTGATCACCATTGGACTTATCCACTCTAATTCCTCCATAGCCTCAATGATACATTGGATGCTATCATCTTGTCTAGTTCTTCTTTAACCCTTACGCGCATGTTGGGATTCATCCTGTAAGGCCTCTTCCTGACCGGGTGCGCACCATCTTTCAACCTTATCCTCATTTCCCCAATGAATGGTGGATGCCTTTCAACTCATGGTATCCATGTGGGAATAAATCCTCAAATTTGCGTAAGATATCGATGATCCTTGATACTTCCTTGTTCAACCAATAGTCCCTAATGATAGCCTCCTTGGGATCCTCTTCTCAGCTGATGTTAACTTTCTTGGTTTTGAGTGGTTCATGATACACTTGCACACATGCATCCGCATTATCAACTACTTCTTGTGCCCCAACCAAATGGTTGACATTTAGGCTTCTATCTCCTCTCCATCAACAAGGTATACCATCTTTCCTTTCTCCTTTTTAGCACACGCGTGCTCTAATTGTATGTCTTCTAGTTCCTCCTCTTCGAACTGCGCTTCTAAACTAGGTCCACCGAGTAAGTTTACTAACCTATCTTCTACCATGGCACAATCCCCCAGAGTGAGGCACTTGATAGTCTATAACGCCTCATCAACTAGTTACTTGGTACTTTGGTACTCGAATGTGTGGACCAAGTCAGCCGTTAATTCTTGCCAACTTCCCATTTGGCGGTGTGTTTCAGAATGGATATACCACGCGCGCACACAACCTTGTAGTGTTAAATATAGCTTATGCACCCAAAGAGAGGGTGGTAAAGCTTCCGTGCCTTCTCCCTAGACCCTCTCACATGCCTGGATGTGGGAAGAGGCGGGTCCATTGCCACTTGTAATTTCTAATAGCGGTGGGTATGTTACTTTTCGAGAATCAGACAGTGAGCACAATTCAAACTTCATGCCATTCCAACAAGTTCTCACTATGCACGGCCCACCACCTTGTTCTGCTGTGCCTATCAAAACATAACCTAGCATACTTCATCGCTCATCCTCCCTCCAGTGAGCTTCCATCTCTCTCAAAAAGACCTCAGGGTATACATCCCAGGATACTTTCTTATTGTCTTCCCTCTCAGGCACCAAGTCTGTATGCGTTGTTGTTACCTTGGTTATTGATCCTTTCAAATGTCACCCAATCAATTCATAAGTCCCATGTGCCCAGTTATCGCATGCCATACTGGTAGTATCACTGACAGATTGAGCATCATCAAACTAGATGACTCCTTTTATAGGGTGGATGGTCTCTAGATCTCTTATAGAGCACACATATATTCTGTCCAGGACTTCCTCCATAAGGGGTTCAGTATAGGGGGTGGACTTCCCATCAACCAGTGGTATAACTACCCACTCTTGCTTGTTTTCAAAGCTTATGTACCCCTTGTTAAACTGGAGATCTGCATTATTCTTATAACACCATGGGCACCCAAGTATAGCTGGGAAATTATCTTCCTCGGCAAGCGTGAAGAATTTGAAATCCCTAGTGAACCTAGTCCCCTAAATTATAATGGTTTCATCCTTCAAGATAGCTATGGGCATCACCTTTGTTTTATTTTCCATATATAGCACATTTGAAGATGGCTGTAATCTGAGGTCTTCCCATCGATGCAGGGCATCTAGAGTGAGAAAATTAACCTGCGCTTTGTGTCAATGAGGATGTTGCTAAGCAACCATACATCCACTACTGCATTCAGGGTAATCTATTTATCATAATCAAGGCTGTGAGGTGGGAGGTTTGCATGCAGGATCTACCTTTCATGTTCTTCCCTGGCGCATGGCACCTTTTCTCTCAACCATGCCCCTAGCAGGGGAATAATATTCTCCTACCTCAGCAGTTTACACACCTCCTTAACCTCATCCAAGTCATCCCTTGGTGCTTCTACTAGTCTCCTTTGCTCATCTTTTCTAGTCTTCTCTTTTAAGCATTGGATCTCCCCTTGTAAACTTTGAATTACGTCCATGGTTTCCTGGTAGACTTCTTTCTGGTGAGCCAGGTTTGGATACTTCCCATGTACTACTTCTTCTCTCGAAACCAGAGGTCTCTACCTAGGCACTTCCCTTTGCGCATGGATTCCGCCCTTGTTGTTACCATAACAGGCTCTAGTTCTAATTCACGTATTACTCGTAGAAGCCATTGTGCGTTAGCCTTCTTAATACTCACCATGACAGCGCCCTTATCCTTTGAGTCTTCGCTTAACTCATATGTTCATACAACTCTGGGAATTCTTTGTACTTATGTTTTTTCCACACTAAGAGCATTGTAGAAGATCTAGACATTCATGCTTATAATGGTATGTGGCTCCACAATTAAAACACGTCCCACACAGAACTCACTTTTTCCTCTGCGGTTACCATGACCAAAAATCCCCTTCAAAACCCTCTTCCACACTCATCTCCATCCTGTGCTCCTCATACCGATGTTCAACTCCTTTAGAACTGTTGGTAATGCTAGTCTGGTGCACACCAAGATCAATTACCTCATGAATCTGGTTAATCAATCTACAATCCTTGGTGTCATGTGTGGTTAAGGTACATATTTTGTAATAACAAGATATGTTTTTACGAGATCACCCGCTACAACAGGGGCACCTACTTGCATCATGGTCCTCGTGACATATTTCGTAGTTTACTACTATGGTGCGTACCACCTTCCGAGTACATATCCCACCATTATCCTTTGTGTGTCCTTCCATGTTACAATCCATGCACCACATCCCTCCGTGAATCTCTGGGCATGTGTTGGTAGACAATTTCTCTAATTGCTTAGCCATGGCAGCAATCTAAGCCTCCAGAAATGGGCTAACACCAGTGTCAACACTACCAACTACTTCAGTGTGTAAAGCAGCTTCCAATGCTCCACACGGGTCTTTGAATGTTTTATGAGATAAGGCCCTCAGAAAACCCTTGAGCATGTTGTGAAGGGTGGATATCATAAGAAAACTTAGACAAAAGAGTTTTAAAGTATGCATCATATTCTCACATGATCTCTACCATTCCCTGCTAGATTTCTTTGAGAGAGCTAATGCTCTTCTGTTCAAACTCAGGTATGTGGAATTCTGCTAAGAATGCATTTCTCAGTGCGGTATAATCCACAATAGTTTGATGAGCGTCATACTTTCTATACCAACTATGTGCACATCCTTACAAGGTCATCAAAAATTGACTGGCCTTTTGATCTTGGGTCATGATTCCCTTCATGCACCATAGCAGCTTGAACTTATGCACATGCTCTGTGACATCTTCTATTCCACTGTAATCTAGTAAGTGTAGAGACATCTCAAAAAAGACTTGAGGAGGTGGCTGAGGCCCTTGCCCTCGTGATCTAGTCCCTTGGCTTCCTCTGGTGTTTCCTCCTCCACCAGATCTAATGGACCCTACGAGCCACCAACTCCACCACTTCCACCTCCAGATCCTCGTGTTAGGTATGGGGCATGTGTTTGTTGTGCCGAGTGCTCCTGTCATCCCACTAAATTGTGTACCGACGGTTTGTGAACTAGTACCACTCCAGTCGTATTTCCTCCACCACCTCCTAATGAACTTCCAAAACTAGCCGTATACGTGCCTTGCCCAAACATTCTACCAAATCTTTGGAATAATGTGTGAAGCCATAGAAGTCCCAAACAAGAAATTGTATGTTTTAGGCACCGATCGGTTACATTTCCAATGATATCAAATGGATTAATCGTAATTTTCCCTCGTTCGAACAAACCAAGTGCCAAGGTCTGGTCACCAGGTGGGGTCAGATGCACACCAACGAATATTCTCTCTCTACATGACGAGACTCTCATCAGAAGCCACAAGGTTTTCTCTCTCACGCTTACCAAGATGGGGTACCACAAACTGCTTGGGTTCGACATCCTCTACATGAACCTCAACTCCTTTCCACCATGTCTAGCTCCATAACCCACTTATAATCATGTGTTTTCTATCAATATCCTTTTCACGTGCTTCATTATACTTGAGCTGCCTCTCCTCCCTTTCCTATTTAGTCATCAGATCAGCCATCCTTCCCCAACCTGGCTTCCTCGCCTAGTGCTCAGGGTGGTTTAGCCGGCCATAGGAATGCCTCTAAACCCATGGTTACCATCAAGATTTTGATTGCAAGGGGAATAACATGTAGAAATGATCCCCTGGGCTCTCGCAAGAACTCAAACTCAGCAACTTTTAGACAGGAATACATGGAAATGGTGTATTCCAGAGTGTAGCTAGTCAGTACTCCCTTCCACCAATGATCTATAACACAGGTCCACATTAGATCAACATCTTGCAGGTTCATTACATTTCTTAGGTCCAAGGTTATGATCTATAATGCCACCCCTATCTAGATGTATAAGCCAAGAGCCATTTGAATAATCTCTTGGGAAACAACTGAAGAAGATTTTATATAACTCATGATAAAGAGTGTCTTCCACCCATCTTTGCGTATCAAACCTAGATCCAATACCAAATCTCTGAGTGAATTCATCCTCCATGCTCTTAAACCAATCTTCAACATCTTCAAGTGTTAAGTGCTCCACCATCACTATACAAAGATCATGATATATGTCATGCTTCCCTACAACTTCGAAAAGAGGTCCTGGTAATGGAACCAAGATGTAGTCACTTTTGCACCCACTAAGAACAAGGGAACCTCATACACGCTAACCTATCACCCAATGGGCATTGGGTGCTCACTCGAGGCACATGAGAGGGAGCCGATTTTCTCTTTTATGTGAGTTTAGTGGAAGGCATAGCTCATGATTCTGACTTAGTGATTTAACATACATGAAGGGATATAGAGCTCAGGATGGCTTCTACACCCCTTCAATCATAATAGAACCAAAGCGTGCAACAGAAATAATAGAACTAAGAGTTGTAAATCTACTACTATACTTAACCATTTAAGTAAGATTCATGATTATATAAGAACATAAGTACAATAGAAATATGTAGATAATACAGAGAAAGAGTCTTAATACATTTGTCATGGCAACCTTATCACATTCATTCATAGTGTTTACTTATAAAAGATTACAGAAGGTAGACCGTAGTCATGTGCCATGTGTGGATCCATACATGTATTCTCACAAGACAAAAATTTCATTCCCCATTTCCCCATTACATCCTTACTGGAATTATGTACCCATTTTCATCCCATAGTTCTCACAGTAATTCTATAGAGCTCCGCTACCTCACTTTCCTTCTTTTTCTTTGTCAAGGGCACGCATATAAATAGGCCTCTGAGCTCTAACAAACTCCTCAGCAGCCTCAAATCTGGCCCCAAGTGTCAAGGTGTGGGTCACCCCGGGTGCATGCCTCTCTATATCATGATTAACTCTTTGGATCTTTCTATCGTAGGGTATATTCCCTCCAGGACACCTTGTCGCTAGGCTGGAATCTTATCCAAACAGAACACATTCTTCATGTGTTCTATCCCAAAGGCCAAAAATGGCTAAGTCCCAAATTTTTCTTCGCATGGCACGTGTGTCCTTGGTTCTCGAAGAAGCCTTTTGAACTATACCTTGTGCACCTACACTTGTGCACTTCCCCTTGCCATGTGCACCTATGGGCCCTTAAGATTCCAAAGCTAAATTAGGGGCCCAACAAAGTTCCTCCGTGGGATATTCCAAGTGCGGAGTAGTAGATTATGTTTGATTCAATTACTTCTTTAATGAGAATAAGTCATTTGCCATCTTCGGAATGTTGGATCGATGAGGTAGCTTTGAGAGGAAGTTGAGGCCTTTGATTTTGACGGCTCCTATCTTAACTCACTAGATATAAGAGGGTTGTCTTCTATCCAAATGGTTGTAGCTTGAGCAAGAGCCAAGGTGGGTATCTATTCCTATAAAAGTAAGAAACTTACTTTTGAATTCATTGTGTTCAAGAAGAAACACTTTTGATTCTCCAATATCGGCATCATGGAGAGTGGTACATGGTTGATTAGTGAATTGAATCGGATGATGAAATCGTGCATGGTTTCATTGGTATCCTTCTTCATGTGAGTGATTTGTGACAATAACACAAATGCATCTTTTGAAGGTTTGTATATGTCTTCAAATGTAGTCCGCATTGTGTTCCAATTGGTGATGGATATGGTGATAAGTGCGGGAACCATTCTATTGCGAGGACCTTGCAAGGTCTCCAAAAGAGACATACTTGATATGTCCTCATGAGTCACATCTAGAATCTCAGTATGACATAATAAACACAGCAATATGTGCGTCGTGCTTTGATTTCTACTCCCATCAAATCTCGGGAAATTTTTGTGATTTTTGTGAGGGAGGGGGTTGACTAGATGCGGCAGTGCTAGATGACCCATGGAATTTCTCCATGGTATATGCAGATTCTTGCCATTTGAAAAGCAAGAAAAAGAATGCGAGTAGTGAGTTTGGTTCCACTTAGCAAAAGAGCACTGCAAGTTGATGTCGAGGCACCCTGTGAAATTTGGCTCTTTCGTGGAGGTGACACACTTCTTGCTAATTGATCTGCTGAGCTCAGTGATGTGAATCATCGTTGGAGTGATACTGAAATTGTGCCTTCGAAGTAGATCAAAAATTAGATCAACTTCTCCACGAGCTCTTCTACTATGAGTAAATGATTCACCCGCCATGACATATCCATTCGGATCGGCAACAATCGGGGAGCAAGTTTATAACAATATTTTTGTTTATACTTGCTGATTTTCTGATTTTCGGCAAAAATCAGCAGCATGTACTTTTTCAATATTTAATTTTACCCTTTTTAATAACAACCGATTGCGGTTTTCTGACAAAGATTAATAAGGATAAAAAGTGGGTCAATTTAGCAAGCTGATTTTCAGATCTTTGACCTGAATTTTGCAAGGTTTTGAAAATAACATGAAATGTCAAAATCTCAGATCTACTGAAATATACAAGTTTTTGTAAAAACTTAGCGAACTAAAAGTTTCTATCTGGTCCAGATCTATGGATTTTCATAAGGAAATTTTCAGTTTTGATCACTTATGCAAAAATTTTGATTTTTAACAAAGGGTTAAAATTTGCAATCTGGTAGTGATTTTTACAGTTTTTTAGTTATTTCCTTAGTTTGATCCCCATCGAGTCGCCAAAAACTATTGGTCTAAAAATCTATCAAATAAGTAGTGTCGTGGGGAAATAGGCCAGCGGTGTGCGGGCGAGCCTCTTCGAGATAGCGAAGTGAAACTGGTTTATTGTTAATCTATCAAGTAGGAATCTATGTAAATCTACACTATTCTAACTTCAGGGGGTTTGGGATCTCATCCCAGTAGAGGTGGTTACAATTACAAATAGAAAGGTAGGAAGGAAGGAATGGAGGATGGTAGATCTGAAGGAAGAAAAGAAATGAATTCCAAGACGGAAGGTCGAGGAAGGTTTATTATTTGGGATGGTAGTAAACAGAGCCAAACTTACTTGCATAAACAATTAAAGCAATATTGATGAACATATGACAATAGTAGGAATGAATCTAATAGAATAAAAACATAGATCTAACTTAAGAAAGATCTTATGCAAATAACACGCACATTAAGCACAAAGTCTAAATATGTGTATTAATATTTCTTATATTGCAAGAAAACACGGTCTTTCTCTCCTCACTTCTCTTTTTTTTATACAAAAATGTTCACCGAATACAACAAGTATTCTATTATTTATAAAAGGAGAGGAGGAAATAAGACAAAAGCAAACCCACTACTTACAAAATATCATACAAGATATTTACAAAAGAGCTAGAAAATATCTAAAAATCAATAGTTGACTTGGGCAAGTTTTCGGATCACAACATCCCATGGTTCAACGTGGATGAGGTCATATTGTATGCCAACAAAACTATTTAAATATTTTACAAAAACAATCAACACATCCCAGAAATAAGAATCTACTCTTTGTCATCTCTTTTCTCAAACTTGGTATCCTGCTTTTAATCAAGAGATTCAAGGTGACACTGCTCTCGGTATTCAACAAACCTGCTGATCATTACTTGATGTTGACATATGTGAGTTCAAGAATGGATGTTGTTGTTTTGCAAGAAGTATCAAGAAGGTCCAACATAGAAGATCCATGTCAACCATCATGTTATTCATGATGAAAGTTTGAAGAATAACATAACACCTTAGAATGCATGAGAAAATAGTTAGGTTTAGCTTGCAGAAGGGAGAATGAGCAATTTTAATCCTTAGGGCGCAAGTGCAAGTTTACAGTAGGTTGTAGGAGCTTGTTATGCTTTGGTGCATTTGGGAAAGTGTCGACATGGGCGCAGTGGCGTCAGGTGTTGACATGGGAAAAGTTGTGCCAAGTTAGAAAGGGCACAATTTTGAGAGGAGTTACATGAAAAAAAATTTCGCTAAAGGGTAAAGCACGAGGTGGTGATGCAGTAGCATACAAGATGTTATGTCGATGTTGTGTAAGTTGCACCTATGTCTCACAAAGATTTGCTAAGTGTTCTTTGGTCTGGGTGCGGAAAATTTTGTGTTACATGAGTGCAAAGTGCACCAAAGCACAACTTTGGAAAATGTCACAAGGAAAAATAGTGTGCCAAATTCAACAGCTAACAGTTGGGAAAATTTCTTGATTCTCACTTTTCTCTTTTTGGATTTGTTAGATGGCAAGGAAGAAAAGTGGCAAGGCAACAAGCTAGGGATGAATGATTTTAGTTTATTTCAGTGGCAGGGGCCTTCTAGATTTGTAGATCTGGAAGGAGAGGAAAAGAGGGTTTCAATTGGGATGGAAAAATATTAGGAGCCACTTACCCAGATTTATAAAATATGAAGAAAATTCGGGGGTCCACAAGCTTGAAAATGGCACGTGAGGGATGACAGGGATGGCTGACACGTGCAGAGAAAATACTTTTCACAATTTTCAATTCATGAAAATGACATCTGTCAGGCTCATATTTATAGAAAAAATGGCATTTATGACCTCACCAACCTCCTTTGGTGCGATTTTTGGAGTGTCGACATGAGGAAAGTTGCGCTTATAAAAGATGCTTAGCGCAAGTTTTAAGAGGTTAATGCACGATCTCAGCACCAAAGGATTAAAAGGGGGCACATATTTTTGTATGTCGACACTCCCAAAATTGCACCCAGTGTAAAAGGGCGCGTTTCAGTCATGTTGACATGAAAATTTATGCATCGAAGGATAAGCTAAAAGTGGCTAAGTCTTGAAACAACTTAATTTTTTGAAAGGAAGTTTTGGGCTTCTTCGAATGTTGTCAAACTTCCTAGGGGTGCCAAAACAAAATTTTTTTTGTAGTTACCTATAAATCACCCTTGTCAATTTTGTAGGATAACGGGCTGCTAACTTATGCTTCCTTGTAAATAATGCACACTTCTTTCACTTCTTAATCCATGAGTAGCAATCCTTGAACACCGTAGGCCAATTATAACCAGATTTCATAATCTTGAGAGCTATTAATCGAGGGGAAAAGTGACCTCCTACTTCTCCATCATAAAGCGATGCAACACCTTTTCAATTTGGCCTATCCCAATTCACATCAATAGAACACTATTAATATCCTTCTTAAACAAGACACCATCAATAAGCACATATTGAATTGGTTGTAGTCTGAAGTATCTCCTTTTCACTTTGTCCCATTCTAGAGGGCATAGACCAATTTGGATATAGTGTACCAAGGTTTGAGTCCAACATGGAATAGGTGCATCATTATATGGTTTCTCTTGATCATTTTGCGATAGTAGGACAACCTCTTCTTAATCCACTAACTCAGCTTGTTTCTTAGAAGCGAAAGCTGCTCACCTGAACCCTTGCCACGAACCAGCTTGGTCACTCTAATTTCAATATCATATTCCATTACCCGAGTGATCCAACCTACTCTCTTCTCATTCAAGTCTTTTTTTAGGAGAAAGTCCGTGACACCAACATGAGACACTAGCAGTTGAATCTTATTGTTTGAGACCAAGTGTCCGAACTTATTCAAACTCCTAATAACAAGAACGACGTGTTTTTCAATGAAAGAATATTTTATCTCATAATCCTCCAAGCTCTTCTTGAAGAAAGCTATGTGTTATTCTAAACCTTTGCTATTAGGCTGGACCAAGATGGCTAAAATGGTGTCGACCCTCCAAAAGCATACAATGTGAAGTCTTTTGAAAATTATGGGTTAATAAGAGTTAGGGCCTGTGATATTGCGAGCTTGATGACCTCAAAAAAATCTTTTCCTTCTCTTGTCCATTTAAATGGAAGACTCTTCGTTAACATCATTGTTGAAGGCTTCACAAGAGTGTTAAAATCAGGCACAAACCTGCGAACAAAGTTTATTCTCCCAAGAAGCTTTGGAGAGAATTTTTGTGTTGTGTGATGGAAGTGACTGGATGGCTTCAACCCTTTTAGGATCAATTGTAAACCCCTCTCTTGAGACGGTGTGGCCCAAACAATTCCCTTCATGAGCTAGGAACACACACTTCTTTGGGTTTAATGACACTCACGAACCTTCTACACCTACGAAATGCACTGTCTAAGGTGGAAGATATGGTGCAGTAAAATTTTTTGAGAAGAGGGTGATATCATCTAGATACACTAGAACCATATTTTTTATCAATCCTTTGAATTCCATGTCCATAGCTCACTGAAATGTTGCTCTGGCATTCGATAGTCCAAATGGCATATTCTTATAAGCATATTTACCCCATTTTGTGGTGAAGGCTATCCGGAATTGATCTTCTTCTTTCACCATTATCGATTATAGCTCGAGCATCCATCTAGCGGTGAAAACCTCTCAGATCTAGATACAACCTATAAGATTTGTTCCATTGATGGAAGTGGATAGTGATACTTGAGTGATGCTCTATTCGGATCACGAAAATCTACACATAGCCTAATTTCTCCACTTCTTTTCCTCATATGCACCAATTTTGTAGCCCATCTCGAATGCTTGATAGGGAAGATGATGTTGGCCTCAATTATCTTGTTCAATTATTTTCTCATGATATGATTAGTGTGAGGATTTACTAGCCTTTGCTTCTTTCTAAACGACTTAGATCCTGGATCCATTTCGATAGTGTGTTGTGTCGACTTTGGGTTGAAACTTCTTAAATATTTTTAACTCCAGGAAAAGACATGCGGGAATTCTTGGCAAAGTTGAATAAATTGAGATTATTCTTGTTGAGTGCTTACCTTGCCAATCTGCAACGGTTTTCCTTCTTCTATGAAAATGGGCTCTGAATCTTCACCCTTTACCTGAATATTCTCCTTCTCCTTTCAGAATTGGTCATTTGGGTTGAAGATTGATTCCAAAGTGACAAGATCCTTTGGTAGTTTTTTGGTCCTTAGTTGTACCACTTGATTGACATACTATTGCTCAAGTTTTCTTGGTTCCTAGAGGAGAACTCAACCTCTTTTTGTATAAAATTGACAATTTGCTGATCATTTTTGAAGACTTGTCAACTAGTGTTGTTATCTGGAATAGCTAGCCTCACAACCAACTTGATATGGGGATGAGATTTATCACTATTGATACTCTCTACAATGTCAAAGGCTACCCCAATTCCTTCAAATATGTCTGCTACTTCATTCTTCTTCCTTGGGATGGAATTGATGTTGAATGATTTGAAATCCTCGATGAGGTCCCATACTCGGTTATTGTAGCTCTTTAGCAGATCATTCATGGCAGCATTTTTTCCTCGTACTTGATTTGTAACTTCCTCACACTTTGAATAGTTGCAAGTTATTTATACCCCTTTTCCTTGCCCAATACAGTCCATGGACTAAAGCCTCATACTCTTCTATGTTGTTTGAACAAGAAAATTGAAAATGGAAAGCTGAGTAGTATTTCATACCTCGGGAAACAAGCATAGCTCCTCCTCGGCTCCTTGTCTACTTCTTGAGCCATCAAAGAATAACTATCATACCTCATTATCATCTTTGTGGTCTGGCTTAATGATGTCAGGAAGAGGATGATCCTCCTCATGCAAACAATAGAATCCTAGCTCAGATTCCTCCATCTCTTTATAGGGGTCAAAAGCATGCCTCTTGTTCACCCACTCGTCGAGGGTCAAGTTTGGGATACACCCCACCTTGGTATCTACTTCACAAGTGCTTGGGAGGTCCTCTTGATCAAAGGCTAAATAATTGGCATTGATCGGGTTGGGTACATAAGACTCAATATGGTAATCTACAATGGGCTCGGACACGATAGTATCCTTAGTTCCATACCTCATTCTAAAAATCATGTGTGACCAATTAGCAGACAGATAGCCTCCAATCTTAGCAGTGAAGTCTCTAGACAAACACAATGCAAAATGTGGCAGCTGATTCTATGGTGATATGTTTTGCAATACATTCACATTGGGGAAAGTGTGCGGTGTGAGACTTAAATATTTTATGAATCCAGCTGTTGTTACTATTGTCCCATCTAGTTGCACTACTCCTGGAGATGACTTCGTATTGAGGACCCAGTGATCGGCTATTTGCTTTGGTATTACAAAGTTCTGCGCCCCGAATCAATCATGTAATTTTGCACCAATTTGTCTCAATGATCAATGAAACATAAAATGGAGGGGGCTTCAGATTCCTACCTTTTTTTCCTCCATAGTTTCCTTTGGGATGAGCCATATTGGTGAGCACTTTCTCTTACTGGTTAGGGGGCTGATTTGAGGTTGACTAATTTTCCATAACGACTTTGCAATAGATCTTTCTATCCTGGAATGGAAAATGACTCCCACATTTAAATGTTCACATTTGTCTTCTTCATTTGTTCAATGATGTTAAATGATCTATCCTTTTTCTACCCCTTTCCTAGTACATTTTTCTCTTGCACATGGGTCATTACAACTAGTGCCTGAGTGGGTTTGGAAGTTGGTGTGGTGACTCTTCATATTAGGAGTTGCATTCGAGTGCCAATACCTGTGGAGTAATGAAGGGTTGAGGATTACCTGAGTTTGGTGATTTTCCCTCTCCAATATTCCTTTTCTTGGACCGTGTATTGGTAGCTACACTTTGAGAAGGGGCTTGATTCATACCACAAAAATATTCATCCTACCAATTGACAAGCATAGTCTCACTTGGAGGTGCCTCTTGTTGAACTCCTTATTTCTGACTTCCATCTTGGCTAGACTCTTGTGACACACCAATAGTCTGTACAATCAAGGCCTAGTTTAATGCACCATTAAAACACATTGATTGGTTATGGGGCTGATTGCATGAGAAACACCAATCATATTCTTATGCCATGATGTTTTGTGTTAGGCCAAAGGCCCTTGATGTTGAGGATGTGTTTGGATCATATAACCGGAAAGGCCTAGCAGCTTGAGGTTTTCCTTTGTTTTGGTTCTGATTTGCAGCCTGAGCTGGTGGCCTATTTTGTTGATATGGGGGTCTAGCTTGATACTAAGCTTGAGGTTGATATGGCCTAGAACTCTGAGCTTGTTGATAGTTACTAGCTCATTCCCTAGGTTTTGTAGTTGTTTCATAACTTCTTGAAGATCTTTTGAAGTTCTAGAAGATGAGGTGGAGGCTTCAGCTGAACTCTGATTCCTAGGAGTAGGTATGGGAGATAATGTGGGTGTCTGACTAGTGCTTGGATCTCCTAGTTCTGGGTATAGAGGCATAGGTGGCCTAGGAACAAGTTTACCAGCCTGAATTAGACAATTTTCAGCTCTAATGGAAATGTTATAGGATGCGATTAAGGAGGTTCCTCCCATTGATTGAATCATTAAAGAAATATCAGAATTTAGAGCTCTAAGAAAGTATAAGAAAAACCTTCATCATGTGGGCCTTACCATTGATGGAATCCTATCCCATGTCCTTTGAAATCGAGGTTGAAATCTATCAACTTCTCATTAGGAGCTGTTGTCTCCAAATCACTACACCCCTGAATGGCACGAGAATGAATCACAACATTCGGTGTGATTGGGACACATGGGATCACCTCTCAAGTTGTGGGACTTGGGCTCGAGGTGAACCTCCAAAGAAGTCGAATTCCTCTTCCTAAACTAAGTGTTGTACTACTCCTAGTGTAATAAAATGACTATCTAATCCTAGGCTAACATTTTCATGAGTTTTAGGGAAAGAGATTTGCAGAAAAGAAACTACACTAGTCATGGTGATGCACCAAATAGAGGGGTGTTTACACTCCAGAAGGGTTAATGTGGGTAGGATGCTTGCATCATTGACCACCCTCACCTATTGCAACTTGAAAGGGTACCAAATACCACAAACCAGAGCATACGTTCCTTTGTTAAACTACAAGATTACAACAGATAGATTACACTTAGTCAAAACACAGTCACTTTATCATGAGGATATAACACATGCACTTACAAGGAATTCATTCATCTGATAGACAATGATATCATAGCTTTAAATAACAGAAGGAAAACTAAACTTTTCACAACTGATATCAATACTATTCATACCATTTACTCACAACACGAAATAAAATAATCTGAAATAAAGGTAGATCAATCATTCACATTAAGGAATTATGCATTCACAAAACATACATGATTAACCATTCACACAATAAATCAGAACTCTCAAGGCAACATGTTACTCTTGAAATATAATTGAAAGGTTTAAAATATTTGGAGTACTCTTCCAAGCTTGAAGAGTAACCTCCCAAAAATAATATGTATCCTTTGTTCTCTCTATTATCCCCAATACTCCTTATACTCAACTATTTATAAGCCTTTTAGGCTGAGCCATGACAGTTGGGCCCTTAACTAACACTTAACTAAAAATAGAAATGTCATTAATATTAAGGGAACATGCTCCCATGAAAATAGAAAATTTGTTGCAAAAGGTTTTGACCAAGTCAACCCTACAACTTTGACTAATTCGGAGCTTGAATCGTCCTCTCATGGCTGCTCAACTTGATTTGGGTTCAAATTCAGGTTGTTACTATCTTTAGAAAATGACTCATCCACTTTAGAAATGGTGGTTCTTGCACCCTGTAACTCATTGTATATCTCAACAACCTACTTCATCTTCTCTTTTCCCTTGATGTGGAAGTAGACATTAAGCTCTGTGTTTCAGAAGATGAAGTTGGAGAAATTATGAAAATAAAGTCTTCAAAAACTTGATATAAAAACCCCTAAAATTTTGTAGAGGAAAGTTCCGAAAGAAATCTCCGAAGTCAAAAGTTTTGAAATTACAAATCGGAAAGTTCTAAAAAAATTCCAAAAATTTTTCTGAAAATTTCTCTGAAAACTTTTCGAAAATTTTCCCAAAAATTTCTCCAAATTTTTTTGAAAATTTCTCTGAAAATTTTTCCCAAAAATTTCTTTGAAAAATTTTCCCGAAAATTTCTTTGAAAATTTTTCCAATTTTTTTTTTTTTTAAGAATTATTTTTTCTAAAAAAATTCTTGATTTTTTTTTTATTTTGAGTTTTAGAGTTCGGGATTTGGAATTTTCAACTCGCTCAACATTTTTAATCCCAAAAATCTTTGAAATTCTAAAACGGAATTTTCCAAAAAGAATCCCTAAAATTAAACTCTGAAAGCTTGATTTAACTTGCAGGTGCCTTGTTCCGAGCTTTTGGTCCTGCGATGACTCCATGACCTTCATTGCTCACTGTCTCGATTTCCTAATTTTTGAATGTAGATTCAACCATTGAAATGAGCTTGAGTACGAGCTCGCTCTACACAAATCACACTAACACATGTGAACTAACTCAACAAGCAGCTCGACCACTTTTAGCTCATGCCCATTTGGGGTTGGCATTGACAAATTTTCAAGACTTACGTTTTCCTTTCTTAAAATTATGAAATTTTTGTGAACAAATGAGGGTATGACAAGACACCTGAAAAAACATATGCTAATTTTAACTGTGTCTTGCTTGAGTTAAGCAAGTATGGGTCCTTCCAAAGGCAATTTTCTTGTTCGAGACCAATTTGAACCTCCAAGATATGAAAAAGAAGGAACAATCCTAGAGGATCCTGAAACCTTCCAGAATAACATACAAGGCTTTTAAAGCTTGAAGTTATCCTGATAACCCTGAAATATTTATGGAAGAATCTTCGGTCTCAGGGTATTATCATATTGTCCATTTTTTCAGGGGAAAACATTGACAACATTTTTAGCGACCTCTCGAGGATGTTTTCCCACTAAGCATAATTCCGGTTTCCTTAAGTCCTCCATTGGGAATGGATTCAATATTTTTAATCTGAAACTAATTTGATCCTCTTTGATGCATCTCGGAATTTTTGTGTGTGATCCGATCTTAGACCCCTCTAGAATGCTAGGCATGAACTATATTGAATATGATTAAGACTTGGCATCTATGGAACACTTTGTAGAATTTGAATGGCAGATCATGAAAATCTTACGGAATCTTTGAACCTTCCTTATCCTTAACACCTTCTAATGATGCAACAGTGTGTAAAACAACACAAGAGTGACAATGGAAAATAAAACAAACTGAAACTGAAAACCATACATGCCCCAATTGAAACATGCAAGGTGTGTAATGCACTTATTCTGCTGAAAGAAAACCTATACTACCCTACACTAACCAGAAGCATAGGTGAGCTAAACAAAACCTGCAATTGGTTGTGCAAAATAGCTCCTTTCCTCACAATGGATTGTCATGAAAATGATGTGATAATGGACATGGCTGAGAATGAGAGTGAAAAACTGAAATAGGCCCAATCCTCCACTTGATCCCTTTGAGACATCAACTGGAAAGAGAAAGAATTCCTCTTTTAGTTACTTTGCATTTGTCTTGTAGAAGCATTGCAACTGATCCTCATAATTTTGAAACTCATCCTCACATTTTGAAGTGAATGTGACTAGTTTTGGCTTCTCTTCTAGCTTCAATGAAGCCAGGTACCTGATAGGACATGGTCTAAACCATTGGATATTCCTTCTTGTCTGAACTTCAATTTTGACAAGAAAGTCTACCGAGAGACTTCCTTGAAAAGAATGATGATCCATGAGCTGACTCTTCTCCTGTTTCCCATTTACAAACAAATCTTCTCCCATATGAATGAATGGTACTGAATTGATGTCTCCTCCATTTCCTTTTCATTTCTTGACAATGAGGGATTCTTCCACATGTATCTCTTTTGGACTGTTTGCAACATAAAAGGAAGTTGTTAGAAAGTCACTGCAAGTATTCGAAGCATATTGATCATATAGGAGTTCCACTTTCATCTAAAGGAAAAGTTGTTTAGCAACTCTAACCTCTTCATCCCACATGAAACCTACAAGATCAAATCCTTTCACCTATGTTTTTGGGATAATTAAGGGAAGCAAGATCTCCTTGTTTTTCTTCCACCATCACTTGTTCATCGAACAAATCTGACTTCACAATTGAAAGTAAGAAACTCTCAATAATATCATCTTCACCCAAAACCTTCAAAGTTGAATTAGTTTCTCCCGCATGCTCCTCTCTTTCTTCATTCAATGAAAATTGTAGATGATCCAAGTCTTCCAATTCAAGGAGATAACTTGAAACTACAGGTGTTCTAGAGGTGGGTATTTCTATAGGCTCTTCTGCATCCAAATACTCCTCATGAATCTGACAGAAAATCTACTTCTTTGTTCTTTGAATGTGCAAAGGGTTCAACCTCCCTTATGGTGTTTCTGAATTAACAACTGATTCCCCATGACCTTTCTCATCTTCAAACATAAAATTTGTAAGATCAAATTCATCTAAGAAAATAGAGTTTTGAAAAGATGAAGAAAGGGAAGAATCTAAAACTTCTTGCATGGTATAATCTATACTTGAAACTTTTGAGTCCATCATGGAAAGAATCCCACTATGATCAGTTGTTGTATTCAATGATGATGTTGGAAAGTTGCTACAATGCTCCAAAAGTGATGCAATTTCTTGACATGCTTGATAGGTAGGATCATTACACTCATAAGAATCAGCTTGTACACTTGAGAGTCTTTCTTCTTCAGCTTCCACATTCTCTTCTCCAATAGAATCTTCCACCTTTGGTGATTCAAACTCCTCTGATGGGACTGAGCCAATATGAATACTACATTCTGAATAAGTAGACTACTGGTCCTCTTCATTCAACTCTAGATTTGTTTCTGGTACAAAACTAGTTTGTTCCACTTGTTCTTGAGCCTCAACTTTTGCAAAAAGTTTAGTCAGGAATGAGGTTTTTTTTATGTTAAATTTTGCATTTGATTTCTTTAGATTATCTGTATGCTCTCCTTTTCTATTCTCTTCGACCACATACTCCTCCCTTTTTCTCATTTCTTGACAATTCTCCTCCCAAAATGGATTTGGGACCACAAGAGGAGGGTTGGGTTGGGATTTAACTGATTCCCTCACTATTTGAGGAAGAGATTCATTATCTTGTCTTGATGGCCCTTGTAGAAAAGAGGGAACTTTATAAGGATGAGGCATGGAAGATTCATGATGAAATGGAGGAATAGGAAGTGAAGGAAAGGAATTTTTAGCAAGAGTAGAAACTGGAAGATTAAGACTATGGGGTTCAAGTTGAAACTACATAGATGGAAACATAGGAAGAGGGTTGTAAGGTGGTAATGCAAGGGCCTCCCATTGATAGGATTGACTAACACTACATTCATAAATATCCCTTTTCTTGATCCATTCTCCAACTTGAGTCATCATCTTGATTATGAATTGAAGCTTTTGTTGAGGGCTAAGCTCACATGGTATATGGCCAGTCCATGGGTATGGAATTCTGAAGCCAATCTAGGCTGCCTTCATCATTTCATTGATCCTTATTCATACCATGTTATGCTCCAACTCTTAAACCTTCTTCTGCAAGTGATCCTCTTCAGGTGTGGAATAGATTCCAAAATCTGCATGCCATTTTTCTTCAGTAACCCCCATGTTTGGTGGATAACCAAATTGACCTGCATCTTGCTTATGTGAACATGCATGCTCAAACTGATATTCATCATGAAATTGGTTTGGAGGTGAATTTTAATAGCCTGAAGATGGAAAGAATCACTGCTACTGCAAGTGGGAGTCCCAATATGGAAATGAAGCCATGATTGCAAAACTTCATGAATGAGAGAAAATGGAAAGATATGGAAGAAAACTAGATGGAAAATGGATAAAATGAAAGTCTGCAACATAGAGAGTAGGGTACTTAGACCAATGGAGTCACTAGTTGTGCTTGGGTATACCTCCTAAGGCTGAAATTTCACTAAGAGCACAACTTAATGAAATGAAATGAACACAATACACACACCTATGAAAGATGTTCCTTTTTTTCCCACCGGGTGTGCCAGCTGTTGTCACCAAATCATTGCACCCCGAATGGCCTGAAAATGAATCATGACATTTGGTGTGATTAGGACACATGGGATCACCTCTCAAGCTATGGGACTTGGGCTTGAGGTGAACCTCCGAGAGAAGGCTAGCTTCTTATTCCTAAACTAAAACAACACTACCTCTAATGCAAGAAAAATGGCTAACTAGTCCTATGCTAACATTTCATGGGATTAGGGAGAGATAAATGCAAGGAAATAAAACCTAAACTAGAAGTGGTGATGCACAGAAAAATGGATGTTTAACCTCGGAAGGGTTAATGTGGAAGAATAGTTAGCCACATTAACCACATTAACCCTTCAGGAGGTTAAACATCCATTTTTTTGGTGCATCACCACTTCTAGTTTAGCTTTTATTTCCTTATATTTCTCTCCCTAATCCCATGAAATAACAGGCATAGGAGTAGTTAGCCATTTTTCTTGCATTAGAAAACAGTGTTGTTTTTATTTTAGGAAGAGGAAGCGAAAGCGCTCAGAGGTTCACCTCAAGCCCAAGTCCCATAAGCTTGAGAGGTGATCCCATGTGTCCTAATCACACTAAATGTCGTGATTCATTCTCGGGACAATCGAAGGTGCGTGATTTTGTGACAATAGACCCTCTTGATGGTTGTCAAATGTTTCAACATGGATAGATTGTCCCCCTTTTCTCCAAATTGATTATGAAGAGATCTGCATAGATGGTCCCAAGTCTGAATGGAGCCTTTTGTTAGACTCCTGAACCATTGTGAAGCTTTACCCTTGAGTGAAGAGGCTAACAACTTGACTACAATGTCCATCTCAATGATCTCATGGATTGCATATACATTTGCAATGTCTTGAATGTGATCACTAGGAGAATTCTAGTTCTCTCTAGTAAAATATGGGATGCTCTTTAATTCTGCAACTGGAACTAGAGTTTGTGCATTTAGAGCAAGTGGGTTGTTTTCAATGAGGTTGACATAAGAGTTTGGTGGTTGTACCATTATGATTGTCCTGAGAACTCTTGTTGATTGAATGAATGACCTACTCGGAGGAGGTGTTGAAAAGGTTCTATTTGGTGGAGATGGAGACATCTGGGCTCTTCTTCCCTTCTCCCTCTATTTGGGGACAAGTGTAGATAGACAAATAGTCCCTCCTCTCTGGTTCTTGACCTTGTTTGTATTCTTCTCATGAACTTGACAAGCTTGGGCTATTGAAACTAGTGGATTTTGTCTCTTTGGGAGTCACCAGATGTGCAAACTCAAATCTCCTTAAAAGTTTAACACTTATAAAAGTACACATCAATCTTGCTGCAAAAATGGAGACTTCTTAGTCCTCTTCAAGGCGTGCCAAAAATTTTAGTGTAGAATCACAACACCCCTGAATGTCTACAACCAGATGGGTTGAGAATCTTAGTGTGATTTCACAACATGGAACATATCTTAAAGTGTGGGACCTTGTGAGTTGAGAGAGCTCTCTAGATTAAGGATGGTTCCTATTCCTCTGTTCAGGTGCACAAAAATAAATTATAGAGGATCTACTCTAAACCTACTCTATTTTACTAAGGAGACAGGGCTGAGAAGATGTGAGAAAATAAACCTAAGCTAATTAGGTGATGCACCAAAGGAATGTTAGATAGTCATTTTTCAATTTAACATAGACCACAGAAATGGAATACAAACACCATGCACGAGGTAAACAAGCTATAATGAGAGATCGGAAGGAAACAATGAAACATATGAGAGGTTTGATAATCATCCATATATATATATATTATTTCTCAGTCGTCTACAATACATTATAGTGGCCAAGAGGTAAAACTTAGCATTACTGACTTGAATGGGGGTTTAGGAAAGCTCCACAAATTCTCTTGCGGAGTAAGGGAAGAAGGGAGGGTGCAAAATGAAAGCTGTCTAACCCTTTACAATGAAGCCAAATCCTTTTATAGATGCAACATAGAGAGAAGAAGAGAGAGAAAAGGTAAAATAATTTGAAGTGAGCTATCGACCATCGATGCCTCTACCAATCCACCCCAAATCTATCAAATCTGCCTCGATTACATGTTCGGCGTATTGAAGGAGGAAGAACAGTGGATTAGATCAAATCTAATCTTGTTGTTGGAGTAAATGGATCCTATATTAATGACACGAAGAAATTTTCCATTTTTTCCACCTAACCTCATCAAAATTAAAGTTTTAGATCTCCATGGAATAGGCGAGATTGAGATCTCTCAATGGTGCCAAATTTGTTATATTTTGGAGCCTTTGGATCGGGAGATATGCTCAATTAAATATTTGAATTAGGTCAATGTACAAAAATGGTGAAAACTAGTTAGCAAAAGCAAGTGAGTGGGCACTGAAATTCACTTTTCACCCTTCGGTACAAAAATTCAAAAATGCAAAAAATACACCACAACCATGATACCTTTTTGTTAAAAATTTTTTTGGGCCCGCTTGATCTACATTTTCCATTTGGGAAAAAATTAACTCCAAGGCCTGCTATCTGCATTTAATTTAGGCACGACATGTAGCTCCTTGGGCATCGGCGGAGGCACGACTCATTTTTATACTTTATATCTCTTGGAAATAGATTCAAAAAGTTAAAATTACCCTCGTAGCCTTCCTTCCCACTTTGGATGGAGGGTTGGCCATGTGGAGGGATGACATGTGTTTGGGGACCACTTTTGAATTTTTGTCTACTAACACGTGGCTCCTTCCAAGGATTTTCTCTATCCCTTTTCATTTTTTGATTAAGTCTTTTGTTTGGCGGGGCCATATATGTGACTCAGGACATGTGGAAACTCGGCGCTTGTCTAAGGTCCCACTTTTAGATTTACCTTTGAAGATGTGTAGGGATGATATGTGGAGGCTTCGCACTCATTTGAGTCTTTGCTTTAGGTGTGCCTTTGAATGTGCACCATTAAGACATGTGGTGCCTTCTGCCTGCACTTTCATACTTAACCAATTTGGGCCTACCTTTCATTTGACTTCTATTGACCCCTAACCATGTGGAGGGCTGGTGCAAGTTTTAGTCTCCACCTTGGGATTTCATTCTAGAAATTATGTCGATCGACATGTGGTTCTTTGCTTGTTTGGACTTTTCATCAACTTTGATCTGTCCCTTTTAGGCTTGGGAAACATGGAGGCTCCACACTTTTTGAGTCTAATTTTTATTTTAATCTTTGGAGATGTACCGATGAGGCACATGGAGGATTCCATTGATTCTTCCATACTTATCCAATTTGGGCTCACTCTGAATCATTTATAAATCCTAAAGACTTTGAGCATTTCTCCGTTCCTCTCCTTTGAGCCTCTGGTTTTCTTGGAAATGGTTTGGCCCTTCCACGACCATGTTACTCCATTTTAGAGTTTGTCTGCATGACCAATTTGTTGGATTCAAAATGTGGGCTTGTATGAGAACCGTTCCTTGAATTTATTTACGCTTACAGGGTCGTGTTTGATCAATTTTTCCCGAGGTAAAATTGAGATAACATTAATTATTTACATTCTTTCATTCTTATTATTTATTCTTTTGGAACATCAAGAGGAACCCCATTACCGGGGTGGAAATGTAGTTTAGTGTGGGGTAATGTTGAGTAGTCATAATATGACACTAAGGAGAGGGCACACAAAATATTCACGCGTAGTAAGCAAGACATATATGAAGGCGAAAAGGATAGGGAAGGAAACACGTGCAAAAGATAGATTTATTTAGGACTTAGTCATTTTCATGGTTATGAGCTATTTTTGGAGATAGCGTATGGAGCACACAACAAGATGGATACTTACGTGGCACACAAATGCTATTTTGGGAAGAGCATATATTAACACCATACATGAGTTTGAGTTAATACTAGGATTACTAGTTCTAGTTAAGCTGTAAGATATCTAATATTAGTACACCTACATGTGTGTATGTTTCTATAAAGGTGCATGACTATTTTAAGCATACGCAACCTATTTTTGTGAATGCGTAAGTGGTGAAGGGAAATTCCCCACCCTTATAAATATGTAGTAATTTTAGTATATTAGTGGTGTGTTGTGTATGAGCTATTGTGGAGTTATGCTACCATATCTGATGCATGCAAAGACTTATGATACTACTTATTGTAAGAATCTTCTATGTTTATTTTGTTTTAATATAATGGAGTGTGTTGGGTGAATAATGGTGTTAAACATGAATGTAACTAGTTCTTACATGGTTGAATTCATTATGTCTATTGCTTAATTCATTACTCTTTTAGATCTAGATCTGGAATATGCTCTATGGAATATTTATGTTTTTAATGGATATGAATACATTAGATCTTCATCATGTTCACATTCTGTACAAGAAACTCTAAGGAGGGTCCTAGTACCTTTGCGTGCTTGAGTGAGTGCTCGAGAATGAGCTAGGTGTTGTGCCAACACACCTAGGTTGTTCATGGTAAATTCTAGGTTGTATCAGAAATTAAATTACAAACCACTTAGGAACCTCACATAGTTAAATTTGGTCAATCGTTAAATACCACGGGAGTTAAAATATTTCACCAACTTCTTCTACAATTATAGTCAAGATTTTACTGGTCATATAGATATATGCAGTATTGATCCAAACATCATCGTAGACAATATTTTCACCTATCCCAACACCAATCAAGTCAAACAGAAACTTCCTAGGATAAACTCTTTCATAATCTTATCATCAAAGAAGAGTTACAACACTTTCTTTTCACAAAGTTCATCATACTCATTGATTATTTATAATGGGTTTATAATATCATACCCATAACAAGAGCCTCGAGAAAGTTAAGCATTTACACTTACTTCCAGGATCTCAATATTTCCTTCTCTAAGGATGACCTCCCTCTTCCAAACATTGATCAACTTGTCAATTTAACATATGGCCATGAAATTCTCTCCCTTATGGATGGATTTTCTTTTTGCAATCGAATTATTATCACCACTAATGATCAACACAAAACATCTTTCATTACCCTTTGTGGGACCTTCTACTACCACGTCATTCCTTTTGGACTTATTGACATGCCATGACATATATCTTTCATGATCTTATCCACAAAACCATAGAATACTATGTTGATGATCTGTTGGGAAATTATAAACAATGTAGAGACCATCTTGTTATCCTTGACTCAATCTTCATTCACCTTATTCAATATTTCTTCCATCTTAACTTTCTGCTTTAAGTGCGTTTTGGTGTTCTCACCGATAAAATCCTAGGGTTCATTGTATCCATCAGAGGTATTGAAGTAGACCCAGCCAAAATCAAAGAAATCATTCAAATTCCTCCTCCATCAGACCTCAAACAACTATGGATCCTTCAGGGTAAACTTTAGTCTATCTGATGTTTCATATCTCAATTATCTAAGCGTTGTCATCCTTTTCACCACCATCTCTGTAAGGAAATAGATTTCAAATGGGATCTTAACTGTCAAAAATCCTTCGATGAACTCAAACAGTACCTCTTATCACCACCCATGCTTATACCACCTCATGAGGGGGATTCATTCTACCTTTACATATCCACTATGGATCATTCCCTAGGGACGATGCTTTCTCATCGTGATAGTAAAAATTGAGAACAAGCCTTCTATTACATAAGTCACACACTCAACAAGTACGAAACCTATTATATCAAAAATGAAAAACTATGTTACTCTATGTACTTTACAACCTATAAATTACACCACTATCTTATTAATCACAAAATTTACGTTGTCACCAGTTTCAACCCAATTAAAACCATGCACTCTAAACTATATCACAACAATCATATCACTATGTTCCTTATTCTTATAACCAAGTTTGACCTTTAATTTATATCACAAAATTCCATTAAAGGTCATGCCATTACAAACCAACTTACTGAAGCACCCCTTCCTAATACTCATTCACCTCATGAAACATTTCCCAAAAAATCAATCAACACTATCGATGAACATGAATTTACACCTATCAAAATGAACCTCTACTTTGATAGATATAAATGTTAGTAAGGGGAGGGACGGTATCATTATCATGCCTCCATGGGGGACTCCTATTCCTATATCATTTAAAATTAAGTTCCAATGTACTAATAACGTAGTTGAGTATGAAGATTTAATAATGGGTCTTCAAACTGATATCATGCTAGGTGTCAAAATCTTAGAAATATATGGGGACTTACAACTTGTCATCAATCAAATTAATGGAGAATATCAATACAAAAACTAAATCTTACAAAATTATAAATCCAATGTTGAATTTCTCCTCAAAGCCTTCAATCATTACACCATTCAAATAGTTCCATGATCCTCTAATAAGTTCACTGAGACAACATGGCTTCTTTGGGATCCCTCATCTCCTTATCAACCAAAGAATCAAGCGATAACTCTAAATTATTCATCGTTATTCATAGGTTAGAATAACTCTCACACAAAAAATCAACTTTCTTCTATCAACACTATTGAAAATATTCCAAATGTTTTATGGTATTCTCATATATTTGACTACCTTTCTAAATCTAAGGGGATTAATTGGTGAGAGAAGAGACATGGTGAGGGTGATAATGGAGGCCATAGGTTTTGGGTCCTTCGGTAAAATCTTGATGGATTGTATAACCTCCATGAGGGCCTATTTATGGGATTCAAATTTTTGGATGAGGTCATACAAAGACATTTTTAGAGGATATTGGTGCAATTTTTGTACCATTATATGATGGGTGACCCCATTAGAAGTAGGATATGTGGGTCCCCGAATGGTTATTTTTGGTGTGTGTGTAGATGGTATGTTGGGCACAGGATTGGCGGATGGGCTAGTTTCTTTCTCCTTTCCTTTTTCTTTCTAGGCACGAGTGGAAACTTGGATCATGTTAATCTAAGGAAGAGAGGTGGATGGAGAAGGTGTGTCAAGAAAAGTATAACGAAGTGATGGAAAAAAACCTAGTGCGGGGTAAGAACCTTGCGAAATGAGTAGGGTGCACTAGCATTTTGGTGGGGTTTTGGCTAGCTCTCTATATGGACCATATTGATCTTGAATTTTGGAGGTGGATAAAAGGGTTATGGAGGTGGTGGTGCAAGTCACTGAATAGGTAGTGGGTGAGGATGTGTAGTGATAGGTGGAGGTAGAATTGGGTCCTCGTCTAGAAGATCATCATCATCAAAGTTTTTTTAGGAGGAAAAGTTGGAGAAGAACGTTTTTAGAGCCTTACAATTTTCTACATCATGTCCTAACACATGATGGTAGGCGCAAATTTTAGTATCGTTAAACCCTTTTGGTTTGGGCTTGAGTGGGTCATAAGGTCTAAGGGGCAGCAATGTGATGACGGAGGTCTATAGAATGTTAGCTAGAATGTTAGCATAAGACCCTGCCAATGGATCACAATGTGAGGTGAGTGTGGGTTTGGATTGAAGTGTAGGTTATTGTGATGTGTGAGGTACTACAGGAGGTGGAATTGGAGGTGGGATAGGTTTGACCACCGGTTTGGTAGGTGGTACTATTTTAGGATTGGGTTGTACCTTCTTGGGTAGAAGCGTAGTAGATGAACTAATGATAGAAGGTGTTGTAGGCTTAACTACCTCCTTGGAGGGTAGTGGGTTTTTCAATTTAGGTTGCACCTTCCTAGGTAAAGGTGAAGGAGGTGTACGTGATGTAGAGGGAAAGCGGATGGTGGCAGAGGATGAGTTAGCCAAGGTGATAAAGGAGGCGTGGTGAAGGTTATTGGCAGAGGTAAGGTAGAAGGTATGGGTTTAAGAGAAGGAAATATCATAGGTAATAATGTTCTTACTATAAGTGGTAGGGGTATAGGTGGTAAGAAAGATGCGGGTAATAGAAAAGGTGTATGTTGTGCTAGTAGGTTGGGTGTAATAAAGGATTTTGATGAAGAGGAGGGTTCTTACGCTTTTTATTTTCTTTGGATAGGCCGTTGTATTGCCAAGGTCAATGGGTGAGTCCCTAGGTTAGACAAAAGGGGAGAAGGTGAAAAATCCATGGTGGGTTAAACTGGTGTGTGCGGCCTAAAAGGTTAGGTATTCCTTTAGGTGGAGGATTGGTTTTGTGCGGGCTTGGGAAGATGTGGCTAAATCCAACTTGACGGGTGGATGGACTAGGCTTTATGTCAACATGACACCCAAGGTAGTGATGGGTCTAGATGTAGGGGAAGGTGTGGATACAAGTAGGTTCTTAGGCATAGGAACAGGTTTAGTTGTTGGTAAAGGTTTGGATGTAGGTGAGGGTGATGAAGAAGAGGTCATTTCAACAGGCATGGTCATGGTTGATTTGGTTCCTTGAAATACCTTTGGATAGATCATAGAAATATCCGTAGGAAACATTTGCATTTAGGTCGAGAAGGGTAGCTGAAGGTGTCCCTAAATCATGGAATTATCAACATAATCCAAGTGGTTGGCCAGGTGTGAAAATGACACTATTGTAAGAGAAGATGACATTGGCTTAGTAGCAATCCCTGTAAAATATGTTTGTGAGACAGGGAACTAGTTGGCTTCGGACTCTGTGGGTAAGAGATCCAACGGGATCTTGGAATGCTAACAATAGGTGCTTGACACATTTAAAGGACCCCTATTGTTAGGGAGATAACAATTGGGATGAGGTAGTTTCCTTTTTGACGGAGAGGAAAGCAAAGATGACTCCCATGGGTAGGAGAGTTAATATTGTAGGTTGTTCGTTAGGTTGTGAGGTAAGTGGTGAAGCGAAATTGGTGTAAGGTGTGGAATCCTTCATTCTTCGAAGGGGAGATGAAGGGGACTGCTCTATGAGTAAGGAGTAGAGGAGCTTATGCTAGAATCTCCTTGATAGAGGGGATAGGAGGAAATTGTGGAAGGGTTGGTATGGTGTCAAACACAACATGGACCTCGTGGACATTACTATCATTAGTTGAAGGTTCACCGGTTTGGTTTGATGACGGGGTATGGTTAGGGAATGACTTATTGAAGATATGCAAATTTTTATTGGTGGGTGTGTTTGGGTGCGTTTGGGTTGTCTAGGACGAGATCTCCATTATCTAAAATTTCCTGGATGATGTTATTGAAGGTTATATAATTACCATCACTATGGCATTTTATGCAATAATAGTTATAATAGTCATGTTCCTTGTACCATGCCATGCGAGTATAGGAAGAGTGCGGTAAAAAAAAAAGTATGTGGTTTTATGGGTGGAAGAGCAATGGCTTTGGACTTACGATTTTTTTTGATACTAAAGAATAAGGCTTCCCTATTGGAGTGTACTTTCATTTCTCCCTTCTAAACTGAAAATTTTGAATGGGAGAAAGGTTGGAGATAGTTTTCGATTGATTAGAGGTGTAAGATGGGCCATCTTTTAAAACTACCGCATTGGCGAGATACTTTATCTTTTCAATATTTTTTGGGTTTTTAAGAGGAATAAGCATTATTTGATTTAAATGCGGTGTTTTTGTTACACAATTAAATTTTCTTCTCTTGATGGAAAAAATTCCAATTTTTCGTGTCATGGTAAATACTTTGTCGAAGGTATGAAATGTTTTACTTGCAGATTTGGTGAGATGTGCCTAGCACAAGATCTAGTGAACAACTCTATAAGCTCGGTTTGAGGAAACTGGAATGTTAGTTGGTTGATGAGGCTCCACCAATGAGCAAAACAAATCAGTGATAGACTCGTCATCATATTGTTGAGTTGAGTACAAGTTAGTCATAGTGACCTTATTGATGATATTGATTGAAAAATGATCCAGGAAGGCTTGAGCCACTTGATTAAATGAGTAAATGGAATGTCAAGGAAAACCACTATACCAGTCTAACAAGTCTCATTAAGGACATGGGGAATGTTTATAGGAGTAAAGCATCATCATGGGCGATTAGATAACACCCATGTTTAAAAGACCACAAGTGTTGTTGTGGGTATTAATTACTATTAAACTGGTTAAATTTGGGCATTTCTCAATACGCAAGGTATGGGAAAATGGGGATAGACAAATGGATGGGCTCATTACAAATTTTATCATAGCTTAAGGAGTTGTGAGAGACAAAAACTAATGCTCCCAATGTTTGCATATTTTCATCATCATTTTAATAAGTTTGTTGGTGGGTTGTGATGATTGGGCAACCCCTGCAATTTAAGGAGGTTGATGATGAATGTATAAGGTAGAAGAAATCCCATTATATGTTGGTGCTTGAGTATGAGAAGCTGGGAAGGGGGAATAGATGCAAGCGGAAGGTATCCCAAATAGGTGTTAGATGAGATTGGGGTTTTTGGTGATATGTATAAGTAGGTGGGGTAGTCGTAATGACTCTTGTGGTAATTGGGGGTAGGGACTGTGGGATGGAAAGGATGAGGTTTTGGAATGGGGTATGGGTTGCCAACACCATGGGTGGTTGTGATACAATAGGTATATATGAGGTGAAGGGTGCTAGATGGGGCTATTCTCAAGGTGGCTAATGAAGGAATAGTTGACACCACGGGTGTGATAGATGTCATAGGTGCAATAGTTATAGAGGATGTGGGGTCAATTGAGACACCACAGGTGGTAAGGTGGATGAAGGTAATGTCGAGCTAGTGGTAGCTGATGTGGAAGTGGGGGTGAGGGTAGGAGGGATAGACATGGGCATGTCATATACCAATTGTCCTAATGAGTCTTGGGTAGATGAGTGGGCGAGATAGTGTTGTAGGGAAATGGGATTCTGGTCAAGGAGTCTTGTGAACTCCTCATCACTAGTACTAATGGTAATGGGTTGAGTTGGATCCATAGGCGACAAGATGGAAGGCGGTGATGGGGGAGGCATGACCAAATGAAGGATAACATGAAACACAAGGGTGTTAGCTTGGCTATGAGTCAAAACCATGTGAGTTAGCGTAAAACCTGGTAATCTGTTCTCTGTAAATGACACAAAAAAACAACATAAATGGAGAAAAAATAGTTTCGAGAGGTGAAACTAGTTGTTGTTTTAATTAAAAATTAAAACAAAATAACCAATGATGTTTAGATAACTGATGATGGTGACATGGTGACCAATCTTGCAGTTCTTATCGAAATTAACAATTTTACAAATGAGGTAAAAACTAATGAAAATAAAGTAAAGAAGTTTTATTTGATTGCGATTTTAAAATTTGGTGGTAGGATGATGTCACGAGGACTTAAAAAAAAAATAGAATATGTGATGAGTCTTTTTTAGTAAAATTGACCAAAAATCTAGAAAATGACAATGGTTAGGTAACCGGATGACGGTCGTTGGACCAATGCTAGTCTCTGTGAAATTTGAAAAAAATGAAGAAAATTTGATTTTTTGAAGTAAGTCGGATGGAATATCAATCCACAAACCTAATTATGGTAGTAATATACCCGACACACTAAAAATAGTTGAAATACACCAACTATGATGGCATAGTGTGAAAGGAAGAAGAAAATGAAGAGCATGACCTCACAACTCAAAACAAAACTCAAGAAAAAGCTAAGAAAAACACAAAATCCTATAAGTGAATTTTATGTTTTATCTTATGCTATTTAAGACTAACTTGTGAACATAATAGATTTTTTTAGTTGGAAAGGTGTCCTATGAAGAGGAAATATCTAAGGGTGGTTTTAGGTTATGTTTTGGCGGGGTGGTCCTTTCTTTGAGTTAATGATTGGACAGAGAAACCAACTAGGCACCCACTGTCAATCCTCTAATCATGTGATCATTGACAGCTTCTTCCAGGTAAGGTGTTATTTAAGAAGATGTGTAAATTTATATTTGTGTAGTTTGGCAAAGAGAGAGAAGAGAAAGTGCTCTATGATTCAATTATGTCAACCATCAGTTGGGCATGACTTCCAGTGTATAGGTTGCCCTCAGTTTTAATGTGAGCTAAAAATGCAAGCATAAAAGTATGAAATGCAAGTATTTTAGAACCCAAATTGAAATGTGATATTCAATGTAAACAAAGAGTGAATAGGAAAGAGAATGAATTTCACTAATGCAAATGCAAGAAGAAAAAGAATGATTCTTTTTAGTCCTGAAATATAAATGTCACTTAGACAAATAGAAGAGAGAGAAGATTCCTAGGGAGAGAATTTAATGTTAACTTCCTTTTGAAAAGAAAAAAACATACAACAATTCCCTAAGAATGAATAAATGCAAGGAACCTCGGATGGGTCCCATCGGGTGTGCCAAAATGTTTCACTGGATTCTTAGAAAATTAATGAAACATATAGAGGTAGTAAGCCAAGGATGAATACCTATTTGTAATGTCGATTGAAGGTCATGCGTGTGTTCGATTTCCGTATCCAATTTGACTGCAAGAGTTCCCTTTTGGCTAGGAGGAAGTACCTATAAATGCACAAAACGCGTCGGATAGAATCAAACAAAATAATGAGCGGACTTCCTAGCGGAAGCTAGATCTAGGAAGCATGATGCTTCCTAAACAAGTTATCAATCCAATTTTATATAACAATATTAATGCTATTCAAAATATACATGAAATAATGATCTTATTGGAATTGAAACGATTTAGGTATCTCATACAAAATAATAAGAAAGGTCAAGTAAAAGGTGATTGAGGTCAAAACAGGTTAGGTGATTGGTTGGTGTTAAGTTGTAGGTCTAGTACAGGCTTTGGGTAAGGTTTGGTAAAGATTAGAAATGGTTCTGGGCTATTGGAAAGTGGGTATTAGCTCACTGGTCTGAGGTATATTTCTAAACACAGTAACCGATGTCGGTTGTGTGATCGATGTTGGTTAGGTAGAATGACTAACGTCGGTTGGATAACCGATGTCGGTAGGGACAATTAGTAAAAATCACTTAAAACTTGTTTTTAGACTCTCTGTGATTGCACAAAGGTTAGAAATGGTGAGGGTGAGGTCATAAAATGGCCTTGGAGGCTTAGAGATGATTAAAAGAGGATAAAACTAGGTGAAAGAATCGGGTATGGTAAGGTGATAGGTTGGTAAGAGGAGGGGAGTGTACGAACATGGAGAAAGATAAATTACTAAGATGAATAATAAATCTTACTAGAATAAAATAGAAATAAATGAAGATATGTTAGGTACTTACTGAAGAGTAGGTTTGGAGAATGTAGGTGATGAGGATGGTGATGGAAGAGATCTAAAGAGAAGAGTAGTTGTGTTCATGCCACGGTAGTTCAAACCTCTGTGCTTTTGCATGCGAATCTATGATTGTGAAGAAAATGATGAATGCCAATGGTTGTTGGTAGTTCTCTCGTATGTTTTCCTTTTCCTAAGTGCTTCAAAAATTTGAGTGCTCCAAGTATCTGTTCTATGAGATCCTGAATCAATTGAACAACCTAGGAAAAGGATTTTGGAAATGCATTTAACCTAAGCTGGAAATGGCTAAGGAACCATCGTCGGTTGAGATATAACTAGCGTCAATCAAGGCAGGAATATCTAGGTGTTTCACCGGATTCTTAACCAATTAATGAAAGATATAGGGTGATAGGCAAAGGAGGAATATATGTTTTGATGTCGAGTTGAAGGTTGTGCATGCATTCTAATTTCCTGGTCCAATACTAATTCGAGAGCTCCCTTTTGTCTAGGAAAAACTACCTATAAAATGCAAAACAATACCACCATATAGAGTTAAATAAAACAACGAGTGGACTGCCTAATAGAATATAGATCTGGGAAGTGTGATGCTTCCTAAACAGGCTATCAATCAACTTTTGTATAATAATATTAATGCTATCCAAAATAATCATGAAATAAAAATCTTGTTGGAATTGAAACGATTTAGGTATCTGATGCAAAAAAAATAACAAAGGTCAGATAAAAGGTGATTGAGGTCAAAACAGGTTAGGTGATGGGTTGGTATTGGGTTGTAGGTATGGTATAGGCTCTAGGTAATATCTGATAAATATTAGGAGTGATTATGGGATGTTAGGGAATGGGTATGAGCTCGTTGGTATGAGGTATGTTATCGGACACATGTAACTAACATCAGATGTTTGACCGATAGGTGTTTGGCGGGATGATCGATGTCAATTGGCTAACCATCATCGGTGGGGAAATTAGTACAAAGTACTTACAAACTATTTTCCAAGCTCTCGGTGATTTCACAAAGGTTGGAAATGGTGAGGGTGAGGCCATAAAATGGTCTTGAAGATTTAGATATCACTAGGAGAGGGTGAAGATAGGTGAAAGGGATATATATTGTAAGGTGGTAGGTTGGTGGGAGGAAGGAGGTGTACGGATGTATAGAAAAAATAAATTACTGAGAGGAATGATGATCTTACTAAAATAAAATAGAGATAACTAAAGAGATGTTATGTACTTACTAATGAATGGGTGTGAAAAGTGTAGGTGATGAAAATAATGGTGGTAAAGATATGGAGAGAAGGGACATCATGTACGTGCCATGGAATTTTGAGCTTCTATGCTTCTCTGTTTGAATCTGTGATCATGAAGAAGGTGATGGATGCCGATGGTTATTGGTACTACTCATAGGTGCTTTCCTTTGCATTAGTGCTTTATAAATTCAAGTGCTCCAAGTATTTGTTTGTGTGGAATCTTGAATAGACTGACCAACCTCAGCAAAGGCTTTTGGAAATGTATTTAAACCGACTAACGATGGTTACGAGGCGACGTCGGTTGATATATAACCAGTGTCGGTTAAGGTGGGAATATCTAGGTTGGCCAAAAATAGCCTGATTGTTTCTATTTTTAGCATGGTCTTCAATCTTCATCCGATTATCGAGTGATAGATCATGGAAGGATGAGTAAGAGTCCTCTTAGGTTTTTTAATAGGAGTTAATTCTAGGTTTAGAATAAGTCCTAGTTGGTTAGGATAGGCTTAGACTTGGTCTTAGGTCATTAATGGGGTTTGAGTGGGTCATGGAGTGAGGTGGCTAGGTGAGTTGGCTAGGTGAGGTGGTCAAGTGAGGATGTTAATTAAATTAATTAAGGTAATTAATTCAATTAATCATGTGCACTATGGGATATGAATAGGTAAGGTATGGTTAATTTAATTAACGAGATTATAAGGGTAGTATGACCAAATCTTGGTGTCTACATTTTTCCCTTTTTGTTGTATAGCTTGTATTGATAAGTAGCACTGGAAAAAACAAGCGGTGATCACCCCATGTATGGATGAGATCAGGGTTTCCACAAGTGTGGGTGAAGGTGATCCCCCTCAAACCAGGAAATTATGAGGTATTATACAAAGTCGGAGAGTGGTTTGATAAATGTGTAGGTGTAAGTTAAGGTAGGTGGGGAAGGGTATGGGTACTTTGGGTAAAGGGTAATGGTCAAATTGGGTAATAAGTAATGGGCTAGGGTCAAATTGGGTAATGTGTAATGGTAATCGAACACATGCACATGTATAGACTACAACATGGTACCATGTTGAAAATCTTGCAAACTCTACATTGTCAATGTCAATAGGGTTATCCTAACAAGGTTGAAGTTATTCGGTATCTAGGGTATAGGATATGGTCCAAAAACAAAATGGAGGTTAGGTTATGGAATGTTTAGGTATGATCCTGTAGACCACAGGTTTGGTCAGGATAAACGGCATGCCAATAGGCAAGGTATGGTTGTTAGGCTAAAACAACATAGGTAACAACATCGCAAGGTATAACGAGTACATACGTTCAATGGTCAAAAAAAGTAGGTCAGGTCCAAGTAAATAGGTCATGGCATGGGTAAGGCCAAGGTATAGGTAAAATAACAAATCCCTAAATGCAATTAAGGAATTGTATGGGTAGTTGAGGCTTGTGGGTAGGGTCTATGAAGTGTTGGTAATGCCAAAAGTTATGGGATAGTAATGAGGTTAGGTCAAAATAGGAAAAATGTAGAGGAAATGGTAATGGCAGATGAATCATGTTGGTTATAAGGAAACCGACATCTATTTGGTATGGTGACATCAATCATGTTGAGTTAGGATTATAAAGTTGAAATTCCATATTTTATGGAATCATTATTGTTGTTGACATTGAGAAAACGATAGAGCTAAGTGACTTGTGCATTTTTGGGAGGAAAAAGACAAGGTATTGTACCAGGATGAGGTAGAGGTGACTAAGTGGTGAGAGGATCTAGGTAGATGGGTCCACTAGAGTAGTTGGAGATGTGTGATTGGTGGAGAGGTTCAAGGTAGATTTTGGTATGGTAGAGGTGGGAGCGGGGCGGGTTGACCACCGGCGTAGTGGCTATACGTACCATCACATGTACGCCATCGGGATGAGGTAGGAGGCATTTTCTAGCTTGTTATTTACTCCAATTGTGTTTTACAATAAAGAAATTTTCAAAGGCAGGAATGTTAATTTTGAAATGTAGGGGATGAGGTCAAATATAGGCTAAGTATGGGGAGAAATAAATGTGGGGTGTAAGTGTTTGGGATTAAGTAGGGTTGTAGGTTGTTATTTGTCAATTTTAAGAAATAGAGGAGGGGGTTTTTGTTTTAGGGGTAGTGGCGAGGCAGAGACCGAGCGTTAGTCAAGGTTTGCCGGCATCGATCAATCAGAGCTGAAATTGGTCAATACTAATGTGACTGACACCAATTAATCAGAACCAAAGTGTAGATCATAGAGAACGGTGATGGTCCAGGAGACCGGCACTAGTTAGGGGAAAGAGGGACATGGGTAAGAAGTGTTATGTATGAAAGGAAAAGGGGTCAAGAAGGGGCAAGTAATGACTAGTTATAGAGGGGTAAGGGTAAAATATGATCTTTGGCTAGATGGGATAGGTGAGTAGGTGAAATAATGTGAAGGTAATGAGTCATGAGTGTAAAGGGTAGGAGGTTGGTATTTGAATTAGGTAAATGGGGTAAGCAAGTATTGGTGTGATTGGGTATGTTGTTGGTGGTAAGACATGATTGGAGGTAGTGAGGTCTTAACAATGTTGTGTTTTGTTAGATGCAGGATAGGGACCAGCTACGTATGTAGGATAGAGTACCACCACTGTTAGTAGATATATGGTCAAGTATTACCATAGAGGAGTGGGAGCATATGAATGATGTTGGATTGATTGGGATATGACGCTATATGCGTGTAACTCAAGATCCTATTTTGATGGTCACACTCATTGATAGATGGGATTCTAGCAACAAACACTTTTCATTTACCAATGGGTGAGATTACTATCACCCTGGAGGATGTATATAGGATCCTATGGCTACCGATTGTGGGTGAGCAAGTGTATTCTATTTCTTCAAAGGCCTCCATAGAGCCTATAGTGGTTGTGTTTGGGGAGGTAATGGGTGAGTTGAGGTACCATAGTGTGATCCTTAGCTACAGAGAGATGTATGCAGCCCATCCTCAGGAGACAAGGTTGGGATTTTTATGATGGAGGTGGTATGTTGTTTCACCTTACTAGATGTTGAGGGTGGTAGATTACCATGATCCTTGATGGTAGTGCTCCAAGATATGGTGGAGGAGTGGATTTTTTTGCATGGGAACCAACATTCATGTTGTAGATGTATAGGAGCTGTGGGCCTATGGGAGATTGCGGTGGTTTAGTTTGTGTTGCACTTTTCTTCTACATTGCTGGGCATATGAGTACATCATATGTGTACGTCAGTTGGTTTTCCCGACTTGATTGGTTTGGGGGTGGATTGGTCAGAGTCGGATATAGATGGTGGGTACCAGTTGGTGGGCAACATAGGGTGGCTAGGGCCATGCATGATGTTTCATATTATAGGTGGTTGCTAGAGGGATTGTCTGGTGTGGATATTTTTAGAGGTCATATGTTGGATGTCCCTCATACAAGGAGATGGCGGAGGATTTAGAGGAGTTACACCTACTCAAGTGGATACATGGGCGTCGTGTCGGCGAGCATGAGATGATACCTATAGATAGGGTCATATGGCTATTTGGGCTACCACGGAATGTGTAACATTCCCATTTTAAGACTTTAGAAACAAGGAAAAAAATTATTTTTGATTAATGTTCTCTGTTCTAAATACATAATTTAGAACACACATTTCATAACAATCATTCTTATAATAGATAACCATATGCAGCTGTAATGACTCGGTGAGCAACCGATCTATTCATTCCATGACTTGGTGAACTACCAATCCATTCATGTGTAACATTGAGTTTTGAGTATTCTACTGAATACTCCATATTCCTAGTTCTCTTACCCTATTCTGGGTTCTAAGTGATTTGTCAAGGAAGCGTCATCTTGAATACTTGTTACCAATATTCATCGGCATCATGATCCTTAGACTAGGTGACATAGGACAACACAATCAGCAACTTGCGATACTTTGGCCAAATATTTCTAACATACTATTCATATAACTTATTCCTTGATAGCATACTCGTCAATCTGGAATACATCCTTCACCCCACTCCATTGTTATCAAGAATGTCTTATACTAACTTCTGTCAGTCCCCTTGCCCAAGGTTTAACTCTAGTTCAAGTTAACAACATAGGTCATGATATGAAAAGGCTCATAAAGACTTAGGGTAAATTGGCATACTGGGTCAACCTGGTTAACCCCATGTGCCAAGGTATCCTGAGTCCTAAAGGGATACTTCATATCGTAACTATGATACTAGCCAGTCCTAGAGGGAAATCTTGATCAAGTTCAAAGGTGTGTAGATTTTGATGATCAATGCTGAAGGGTGTTCCACATGTTAACTACACTATTTTATCCTCGAGAAGATCCTAATATTCTCGAAGGTACAACCTTGCAGTTGACGTGTGTCAACATCCTATGGAACAGCCTCGTAAAGATGTACATACCTACAAGAGTTTACATACATTAAGTTAAATTTTGGGTTATTAGACGACATACTTCGGCAGCCCAAAAAACCCCGCGTTCAACACTCCTTAAGTTCTTTTTATACTTCAGACTCATATAATCCTAAGAACTTTAATTAACTTAAGATTGCTTCCAGATTTGTTAGTTTTGACCTAACAACCCGTTATCCTAAACAGGACAGCAACATCTCATGTTCCTTTATTTTAAATAACTTAACCAATTAAGGAAGTGTAACAACCTATTAGGCTGTAACATATTAGACTTTTTATAATTAAGTCTTAATGATTAACAATCATAACTTCCTCTTCATGAGTTACATTCTAGGGCTCAACACACCCATAATGTCCTTTATAATTACAATGGTTTTAATTATAGTTTTATTTCACATCACAGGATATAATGAAATACTTAAATAAGATTGTTGTATTCAGCCACTCATTTAACTTCAACTTACTTAGGAAATTCATCAAAATTCCTTTTTATAATACCATCATGAATATACATCCAACCATATAGATAATAAGAAGTTTTATCCTCAAAACAAGATAATTTACACAATCTATGCCAAGTAAATTTCCATCTTTCAATTCATTTAAAACTTATACATTTACAACTTATGCATTTTAGGCATACTGTGTGACAAAAACCTATATTCAGAATAAGATAAAATTTTCTTTTTACAATATAACTTTGAGAACAAATCAGAATTTCATTCACAAGAATCAACTTAGATCAGCCAATGCATTAAGTATGTTTTTGCCTTCTTTTATCACTTACGAAGTCCATCTACAAAAATTGCTAGCACGGGTCAGTTCAATGAACCAGGCATGATAAGCATTAAGCCTTAAAATGAAGTGCAATCCACTAAATGTCCCAATAAGAACAACCCTACTTTAATGAACCACTAATAGTTCATGCCCCTAAGCATATGTATTATTAATAAAATAAGATTACTACTAAGGCAGAGTTAACAAATGGAAGAACAAAGTATGCTCTAAAAATTCAATCCTTCAACTTAAAGTATAATTGCTCTCATCAATTATCTTTATAAAACAACAATCACAACATATCATTATTTCCAATCTTGCCAAATATATTACAACCCTTAACATTCTTGAAAGATACAGGAAATGTTTTCAACATAATCCCATTAAGATGTTTCATCCAATTGTCGAGTAAAACAAAAGAGAAAATGTTTCCGTTATACCCAAGCACTTAACATACAAAAAGGTAGGAACGGATGCATATCATAATTTAACTATTCCTCTTAAAGGTTTACTACTTTAAAATCCAACATTTTTAAAGTATTCATCAAACATATTCATATAAAGGTAGTCTAGAAAACATAAAAAATTATTAGTCAATTACAAGTTTACAACTTCTCTTAGCCAACCATTCAACCAAATTTTCCTATTTAATTTCGGTCAGTTTAAAAAGTGTAAAAAGACTAAGCTAAGTACTGAATCTCTTTTCCAATCAGAATAGAAATCAGGAAGTTCCAACCAATGAACTTATCCATCTTTATTAAAAATATATACCTATCATAATATGATCCCAACTTATAATCAAATCTTACAACTCTAGTTAAATAGTTTTACCTTCTTTTAAACATACGGTTCATGTTTAAGCAAGAGTTCCAAGAAAAGGGGACAAGAACTAAATCCGAAAAGAGATAACCCACTACTTACATCCTTTCTTTCTTTCCAATATAATACATGATTTCCACTTTCCATTAAAAACATTATATCATGAAACTCATACATGACCCAATAAGTAAGGATTTACAATATATCCTTCAAAACTTATCATTCTTTCATTTTCCCAAATAGCCTTTAGAAAGTAGAAAACATGCAACCATTTTCTTTCTTAGAACCCATTCACTATCTATAGAAAAATTCCATCTACCTTACCTTAAATTTTTCCCTTTTATACTTGAAAACAAAACATTGATGTTCAAACACGATCAAATCAATTTTAAAATCACTATTACTTTTCGGACTCGACATCCATTTATTGAGCTCAATAAGAAGTAATAAATATGGTTTGGTACTCACCCTCTAGGCTTCCCAATAGTCAGGTAAGGTAGAACTATCCGAATAACGACAAGTTCAACAATAATATAAATATAATACATACAGAGTAAGACTCAGATTATAATCCTGAGCTCAATGAAATAGACACAACTTCCTCAAAGGCTGGCATCATTAAAAGTTGAAAAACCAAGTTAAGGTAATCAACAGACTCCCTCTTAGTTATAAAGTAACCAAAGCCTATAATAGTTGAACCGATACATCGTTCAGATCACCATTTAATTTGAAACATCAAGAACAAATTGCCTATGATTTTGCTTTACCATATTCAAATCATGAATTCATACCTACCTAGATACCATATTACTAACCGATTATAATTAAATACTTATAAACCTTTCAAGAATCAAGAATAGTTCTTTTTATTTCATTCATACACCTTACAAACCCTATTTTCAATTTCAAATAGAATGTAATAAACTTGACATCGTTAAGACTTAACGACTTCCAAATCAGGTTTGTAAAGAGTCTCCAAAACCATTAATGTGGTCAAAGAATAATATTTCAAAAACACCATGCTAAGAGACTTTGAGTTACAATCTAGTTTACCCATAATAGCAAACACAATTTTAGTACTGTTCCAAAATCAACCAAGTTTTCGCAGGAAGAAACACAACACTAATCCATTTACTATTTTTATTTTGCATGAAAGTTTCTTTATCAGTCAATGTTACTCACAAGAAGAAAACTAAACCATATACTGGCCTACACACGAGTGCCTGTAAATTTCAAAAATAGTCAATGCCTTTCGCAAGAAGAATACAGACTAAACCATATACTATATTTCATGTGCATGCAAACTTTACAACAGTTAAAGTTTCCACAAGGTGATACAAAACAACCCACCCATGAATTTATTCACAGTCCAATTAACCATGAGATAAAACACTAACATCTTAAAGCAAATAATCTTAGAAATGGTTTCATTCACTGAAACAAGTATTCAACTAATTAGCTCAAACCAGTTTAAGAGTTTCCAAAAGTTACTAGAGTTGCTTACCTGCTTGGGTTTATAAACATTCATAACACTAACTCAATGAATACAGAAAGATCCCATGTAACAATAAAAACCACTAAAGAAGTCAAAACCAATCAACAATTTCAACCATTGAAGGATTTCTTGTGAAGTTTCGGTTTTCTCACATATTCACTATTACATTTGTAAAAGCAAAAGCAATGCAAAACAAGCTTCCAACAGAATCAAGTAAAATTTAGACTCAACCGAGAAACACAAGCTTATACAAAACCCATAAATCCATATACCGGATAAAGCATGAAATTCACAAACACTTTAGATCAAAGTTGTTTTCATAAAAACATTTAGAAGAAGCAAGAGGTTTTAACAGTTAGATCCTATCATGCTTGATAAATCTGCTTTTGTGAAATTGAAGAAGACCTTTGATCGAGCTCCTTTCTTCTCCTCTTCTCCAAGATAGGTCCAACAACCAAAAACTTCTTCCACGGTGTTTTATATACATTCCAAAAAATAAAAATAGATTGAAACATAAAAAAATCCATGCAATGAAGCTTAAACTACTGGTTTGAAAATCTAGATCGCATGAAGAGTGAAAAACGGAGCACATGTAAAATGAAACAACTCATCTAAAATATGCTAGCATGCCTACCAAGGCGGTTTGGGCTCGACACCCAAATGCATTTAATTCCATTAACTCCAAGTTTCCTGCTCAGTCTTCCTTGCCACCGACCACCAAATTTGGTGAGTGCCAAATCAAATTTAACAAACATTTCAAACTTTAGTGATGCTACCACCTAGGCTTCCGCCAACCAACTAATCCCTGCCAAAGTTGGCATTCTGTATGCCTTACAACCTTATCACTTAACATTAATGCCATAGAAACCGTCGCCAATATATATCGACCCCCTTTAAGGTTCCAATTAATAACCACTAACTTAGGGTAGATTAAATGGCTTAGGTTAGATCTTAGGTAATTTAAAATTTATACCTAGGATATAACACTAACCACTAACCTTAGTATATTCCTTAGCAATTAGGCTAGATAAACCCTTAGGTTTATATAAAAAATACTTAGTTTTGGAACTATGTTAGATCACCTATAACCTTGTAGTATTAGGTTCTAGGTTAGATTATTATCTAGCAACCTTTCTAGATTTTGTTTGCACCGAGCTAGGTTAGGTTCATAAATCATTCAAGTACCTTAGCTTAGATAGGAATAACTATATATCTTACCCGGCTTAGGGTCCGATTCTCTCTAATGCCATAAATGGCTGAAAACCCAATTATAAGCTGTAATGACATACGGGGTTGATTCCCGAGAAATCCAACAAAACTTTCCACATAATGGAAATATTTTCATGAGAAGAAGAAGAACTTATATCTTCTAAGTTCGATACAAAACTTAATACTTTATCGAATGCCAATTTATTGATTGTTCATCATGAATAGATTTAAAACATTCCTTGGAGCAATGTAATTGATCAAGGATGAGTCATAAAATAGATAAGTTTACAATTCTCCTGAAATTAGATTGCACTCATCTATGAGAGATAAAAAAATGACTCCAACAAACATTCCAATTCTATCTAAGTTCTTTAAGAGCAAAAAGGACTTTAACCATATCAAGCATGATTTCCCATAATAAAAAAGAACATACCCATATAAGGAAATCACATATCAACACTTGAATGTAAAGGAGGAAAATAACAACATTTAAGGGTGTTACAGAATGTGTCGCCACCCTTCCCTCAGTATAGGAGAGATGATGTGGAGATACCTATGTGTCCACCAAGACCAAGTGTACCTATAGGGTAGGAGGAGTATGGGGTGGACGGGTGGATTGATGAAGTTGTGGTCAGCGATAGATATAGACGGTGGCGGGAAGCACAAAAATGAGTGGCAACCCCAAGGCCAAGGCAGCTAGACTTAGCCACCATCAAAGTACATAGGGATACCTTACAGGGTCAAGCAACTGCCCTTTAGAAAAAAATTACAGTGTTAGAAGGGCAACTTACTAGGTCATAGGCATTGGTTTCCATTTTACAGGCTCAGGTGTTGGAAATATCAGGCCCAAGTTTCATATGGACAGGTTCCCACACAAGGTGGATATGGAGAAGGGGAATATGTTTCCTCCTTATAGGCATGAGTAGTAGGTTTGCAGGGCCAATTGACCACTACACAAGCTCAGTTTATGGCCCTATAGGCCCAAGTTATAGGGCAGGCACCACAACAGGCTCAAGGACAGGGTCTCATACTATAGGAAGTTGTGACAGGACAACATCCCCAGGTAAAGGGAGGAGGACAGGGAGTAAAGGTACATGGTCTGAGGCTAGCCCTAGTAGGATAGAGCTCACCGGTTATTGTGAGAACCATGGCACCACCTCAGATGGTGCCAATGGTGAGGTTCGGGATTCCCTAAACGAGGCACGATATTACCAGGATCATCGATGACCACAGGGATAGATGTCCCCTCCTATGTTGAGTATAGAGCATAGCAGGAAGTGAGTGAGAGGACTAGATCTCACACTCATAGTTTAGAGAGAATAGGGGGGTGGAGAGCCCAGAGATAGGGTTAGGGTGAGGTGATGAGTTCACGAAGGCCGGACCAAGCGTGGGTGAGGTGGAGACTAGACCAATACCCATGCTTAGGTGGGGTGGTGTAGGCAGGTTGTCGGGTTGGAGGTGAGGAGGAGATAGATGAGACATGAATGAATATAATATGGAGTGACGTTAGTCACCTGATATGATTAGTTAGTCATCCTTTTTGGTATATACTAGCATGTGTGAAAAGATGGTGAGGATGTATCTGAGAGATTTGAGATACTTGTATGTATTTGTATTGGTGTACATTTGTATTGATACACAGACTTTCATTGTTATAGATGATGATATTGATATTATGGATGATGTATTGGTGTTTTAATTTCCATTGTTATTGTGTATGTGATGGAAACTAGGTGAATTAGGCATGTTTGAGTTAAGGTCATGTAGGCATGGTTGAGTTAGGTTGGTTAGGCATGGTGGAGTTTGAGGTTTGTTAGGCATGGTTGAGTTTAGGTCAGTTAGGCATGGTTGAGTTTAGGTCAATTAGGCATGGTTGAGTTTAGGTTAGTTAGGCATGATTGAGTTTAGGTCGATTAGGTATGGTTGAGTCGGTATAGGCATGATTGGGTCCATGTGAGTTAGGCATGGTGGAGTGTAGGTTTTTGGATTTGATTTAATTTCAAGTTATTGGTAACATGGGAAATAAATGATGATGTATATGTATGTTATGGTGTAGATTTCCAAAATATTTGATATCATGGAAATGTGAAATGATGGATGTATGATATGATGTTGTTAAGAAAATGACGGTATTTACATTTGTTAATTGTTTAATTTCCAAGTGTTTGTGAAAAATGGAAACTAAGTAAGGTGAAATGTTAATTGAAAACATGGGGAAAATTGGTTAGGGTAAAGAGTGGCCAAGCTAACCTCTAAGGGCCCCATGCCCTCAAAGTGCTGCCTACATAGCCCGGTGAAAAGGGGCCTCAAGTCGATGTAGTTCTCCCATAAGCTAGGGAAAAATAAGATGAGGTAGTAGAATGGGTGGGTAGGTTTTAGGCATGATTAAGTCTAGGTCATTTAGGCCTAGTTGGGCTTAATTCATTTTAGGTATGATTGATTTAGGTCATTTAGGCATGATGTATTTTGGGGAAAGAGAAATCCTTAAAATGTATGTATCGAATTTGTTTATTCTGTATAGGATAATCAATAAGTAATGAAGAAGGTGAATGGTAGGAGGAGAAAAAAGAGCTACCTAATTGATAAGAACCATAACAAGTTCACCATACCTTAGATTGGATTATGAACAAAATACCCTAAAGGTGTTGCATGATTGACTATGCTAAGGGTGAAGAAAGTCACATGATCACGAAATGTCATGTTTGTGGCAAGTCCCTTGAGAAGGTAGGAAATTAGGGTGAAAAGGAAATGAGGTGAAAATGGTTGTTGTTTAGCATAACCTAGTGTAAGACAGTATGCCTACTTGGTAAGAGACCAAAGATCAAAATCGAAAACTCTATGATGATAAAGTTATCATTTTCTTCTTCTTTTTGTTGTTGTTTTGATATACAGATCAATGCGGGAAGTCTATATGGGATGAGTATATTATCTCCTTGAGGTATTTGTGAAGCTAATCGATGCGGGAAGATTCTGAATATTTTATTTTATTTTGTAATAATAGTCCTCTTTTGATGAGATACTAAGTACAATATGGCTAGCTTTGTATAGTTTTCCTTCGAGGGAGCAATCTATTTATACAGCGAGATTAGAGAGAATAGATGTCCTTTTTGAGGGAATCATCTTTTTGCTAGAAGTTTGACTCAAGGAGTTTAATCCCATTTGAATTTTGATATTATTTTGTTGTTAGAATGTTAAGTCATGGACAAAACTATAGAGAAAAATAGACTCTGTGTTTGAAGGAAAAACCACAGCACATTTACAGAGGCTAACTATGCAAGAGAGAGTTTACGTTATAAACATTGAAAAAGATGAAAATTATACATTAGAATCATGCCATGAGTAGGGATGTAGTACTCATATTAAAGATAAGGCTTAAAAAGTGACGGGTGATCAAAATATACTTGTTGAGTGGTGGATATTTACAATAGGTAAAATGGAAGGTGAATGGTGCTCTAGGGACAAGCGTTAAATAAACATAAGGTGATATAGAACTTGATTCAACAATATAATGGTCTAAGATGCAAGACATTGAGGGGATCAAGTTCGGGTTTACCTTCAAGTGAAGACAAATGATAAGCACCTGATCCATAGGTATGAGTAACGATATAGGGTCTAAGCCAATTAGGATCGAATTTCCCCTTTTACTTTTCTCCCTTTTTGTTACATGTTGAACTTCCTTCAGAATGAGGTTGTCGACATGGAAGGTTCATTCGTGGACACATTTATCGTAGGCACGTTTGATACATTTTTAGTAGATTTGGAGATGATCAAGAGCATTAAGATGATGTTCATCTAATAACTCAAGTTGTGCCAAATGGTCCTGGAGAAAGTCATCATCATTAAGAATCTCTTTGAGTGAAATACGAAGAGACAGAATTTGGACTTTGAGAGGTAGGATAGCCTCTGTACCATAGACTAGAGAAACATTTTTGGTCATAGTTGAGGTATGAATATTAGTACGGTAATCCCATTTAGTAAAAGGAATGTGTGTGTGCCAATCCTTTCCCATATCATCAACCACTTTCATAAGAATTTTGTTCAAGGTTTTGTTGGTTGATTTAGCTTGGCCATTTGTTTGTGGGTAGTAAGGTGAAGAAAAACTAAGTTGAATATCGAAGGTGTCACAAATTTTCTATAGGGTTTTGTTTTTGAATTTTTTTATCATAGTGATGAGGTGGTGAGGGACACCAAAGTGACAAATAATGTGATGGTTGATGAATTCACAAATTTTATCAGCTTTTATAGAGATGAGGGGGATGGCTTCTACCCATTTAGTGTAGTATTCGGTTGTGGTAATAATCCATTGATGGCGTTGTGAAGAATGAGGATTGATTTTCTCGACATGAGCTAAACCCCATTGAGAGAATGGCCAAATATCTCATGCGGCACTTTGTAAGGTGTGACTAGGTGTGTGATGAAGATTAGCATGTTGCTGGCATTTCACACAATGTTTGACATAGTCACAACAATCATGGTTGAGGGTGGGCCAATAATAGCCCAGGTGAAGGATGCATTTGGTGACAGCTAAGCCACTGAAATGACCTCCACAAATTCCATCATGAACTTCCTTGATGGTGTAGGGAATTTCAGAACTTGTAAGGCATCACAAGAGGATACCATCAAAACCATATTTATAGAGAAGGCCTCCCATGATGACATACCAAGAGACACTTTTGAGAAAGGAGTGTTATCTATTATGAGTAAGGTCCTGAGGTAAAATTAAAAGGAAATGTAGTCAAGCAAACTACTTGTACTTAAGGTCACGTCAATCAGGTTGAAAGGTTATGACAAGGTTGATGTCTTGAAATAGATAGGAAGGTGATTGTAGCATTTGTACTGTGATAAATATTTTTGAGTTGGAGGGCGAGGTGAGAATATGAGAAGCAAGGTAGGCCATGGTATCTACATTTTTTTATTAGAATGTGGATTAGTTTGAAGTTCATAAAGGTCAAAGGTAGTAAAAAGTATGTCTACATGATGCTTATACTTTTAAGTATTTTGTTATGACACTTTGGTATATAACATTGAATTGATTTATAACCAGTTGAGAGTTTCCAAAGATATTAATCGGTTTAACATCTAAAGCTGCAATGGTGGTTTGGAGACCTAATACAAGTGATTCATTTTCAATGATATTGTTAGTATAATAAAAATCTAGTTTGAAAGATAGGGGAATAAGTTCACCATCAATAGGAATGAGGATAATGCTTGCACCACCCCCATGCTAACATTTGGAACCGTCGAAGAATAAGGTCATTTGGTAAACGGTATCATCCAAAGAGAGGGTAGCAATGGATTCATCTAGGAAATTGAAGTTAGAGGATTGATTTTTAGAGAGGGGTGTGTCTACAAGTTGGTCAGTGATAGTTTTACCTTTGATAGATTTTTGATGGATGAATTCAAGGTTGAGGTCTACAAGAAGCATTAGCCAATGTGCAGCATGTTGATGTTGGTAGGGCTTGGCGTACATGTAATGTAAGGGGTTAGTATTGGTGACAACAAAGGTTTTGTGATTGAGTAGGTAATGACGAAGTTTAGTGGAAACAAAAACTAAGGCTAAGAATATTATTACTTATGTAATAAACCACTTTCTCTGGTGTTGATCATCACGATGAGCGAGCATGACACCCAAGGAATGATCCGTAGTAGAAATGTAAAGGTAAAATGGTTGGTTATCCTTAGGAGGAATGAGTACAAGTGGTTGGAGAAGGTATTGTTTTAAGGCCTCAAAGGCTTTGTGGTATTCATCATCCCATTTGAAAGAGATGTCCTTTTTGAGGAGATGATGAAATGGGTGGCAGTGGTTGGAAAGCTGTGAAATAAAATGATGAATAGATTACAACTTACCTTGTAAACTACGAAGTTGGTGAAGGTTAGAGGTGAAGGAATTTCAAGAATAACCTTGATTTTAGTGGGATCGACTTCTATGCCATGCAAAGAAATGATAAAACCAATGAGCTTGCCTGAGAGAACAATGAAGACACACTTCTTTGGTTAAAGTTGAACACAATATTTGATGAGACAGTCAAAGATGACCTTCAAGATTGTAAGGTGTTCAGCCCGATGTTTTGATTTGGCAAGAAGGTCATCTACGTAATCTTCCAATATACGATGCATGATGTCATAGAAGATATAAGTCATAGCTTTGTTGATATGTAGCACCAGCATTTTTAAGGCCAAAAGGCATGACTCGATAGAAAAAGGTTCCCCAAGGAGTGATGAAGGTAGTTTTATGTTGATCTTTTGGGGTGAGTAATATTTGGTTATAACCCAAGAAACCATCCATGAGTGATAACATCTCATGGCCAAGTGGTAAGATCAACTAGTTGGTCAATACTAGGTAGAGGAAAGTCATCTTTGGGGAAAGCTAAATTAAGGTCACAAAAATCCATGCATATGCGGAGTCGTCCTATTTCTTTTGTGATAGGAACAATGTTATAGATCCATTAGGGATAATAAATGGGTAGGATGAAGGAAATTGAGAGAATGATTTTAAGTTCTTTGACAAGAAGGGCTATGTGAGGACACATTTTCATAGCTCTGTTTTAGGATTTTGGCTTCAAGAATAGTTACGATATTATGGACCATAATGTTTGGGTCAATACTGGGAATATCATCATAGGACCAAGAAAAATTGTTGCTATAATCCCGAGAGGAGCGAAGTAGAATGCTTCATGTTGAGAAACATCTTCCGCACCAAGGTAGGTTAGGATAGACTCATCATCTTGACATTAAATGAAGTTAATGGATGTCTTATCATCATTTATCATGTCGGGGTATAGGAAGGGAAGGGAAGAGAAGAGGAGCCTTGTCATCGCGTTGATAAGTCGAGAGGTCCAGGAAATGGTGTTCACAAAAATCAAAGTTAGGAGGAATAGATCGGGATATATAGACTCCATGGGTGACAATGGTGATATTGGTGAAAAAATGAGGTCAATGTGGGCCTTCTTGGAAGATGGTTCAGAAAATCCAATACTACTACGGTATTTGTGTTTATGTGTGGTACACGAGATGACAATATGACGGTCCCATTCATAGAACCCAAAGCCAAAGCCTTTCCATGCACAACGGTGAAGGAAAATATGGGAAAATTGGAGGTTGGTGAGATATTTGAGTTCAGATTAAAATGGTCATGTTTGAGAAGGGGGCTCAGGTGAATAGGTGGAAGTTTCAAGTCCCCCATACGTTAATTTGGTGCAAAGGTGGGGAGGACCATAAGGGAATACCTTACCTATGAGATGGTCATAACGAGGATGTAGGCGTAGGTCACCATATTCTTGTGGATTAAGGAACGTGTTTATGTTGTACAAGTATTATTCTCCCGAGTGAGGCGTTGAAAAACACCTTCTAAGGGATCACTAGTGGATATGTGTGTAGCCAAAATAGATGAAGTACTAGGTGATTAGGAAGAAGAAGGATGAGTTGGTTTTAAACTAGACAAGTTAGCGGATGGGTCAGCTATAGAGGCCATGGAAGCAATGTGAATAGAAGAGGTAGGTATGGGTGAGGTAGCAGAAACATCGGTGGATGAGGTTGTGGGTAAAAAAAAATTGGTGGCATTGGTAGATGCCTTAACTGGTATGAGGACATCATTAGGTCGGTACAACATGTTGTAAGTTTTAAATAGCGAAGTCGGTCAATCTGGGATGGTATAGTTATGTCCTTCATGTTCAAATTTTAAAAAGTGATTTAAAGTTGAAGGAACACAACCCATGACATGGATCCAAGGTCAGCCAAGCAACAAGTTATACTATAATTCCCCTTCTAAAATGTTAAACAATTCGGCATAATAAAGGGTCCCACATGAATGTGAATAATAATGGTGTCAATGGTGGAAGTGATGGCATCATTGAAGGAGCACAACATAACTAGGTTATTATGAATTTAATTTAAAGGAATGCACATTTAATTATACACATGGGAGAAGATGATGTTGATGTTGTCACTATCATTGATCATAACACTTCAAACACGGATATTATCAATATAGATGAGATGAAAAGAGTAGAATCAAGGTCATCTTATTGGAGAGGTATGATATCCTCATCGAGATAAAGCGAGGCGGCCACTTGATGATTGTGAGTGGGGGTAGAAGAAGGATATGATTTGGTAAGAGAGGCTATGTGGTGAGGGGTGATAATGAAGGCTACTTTGGTGTGGGGTCGTTAGGTAAAACCTCGATGGTTTATTAAACCTTCATGAAGTCTTGTTGATGAGATTTAGAGGTTTGGATGAGATTGTACAAATACATTTTTATAGGGGATTGGTACAAGCTGTTTTATCATTGTATGATGGGTGACCCCATCATAAATAGGGTATGTGGGTCCTCAAATGGTGATTTTTGGTGTGGGTGCGAGATGGTATGTTAGGCACAGGATTAATGGATGGGCTGGTTTCTTTTTCTTTTCCTTTGTCTTTTTGGGCGCGAGTGGCAACTTGGATCATGTTAATCTAAGGAAGAGAGGTGGATGGAGAAGGTATGTCATGAGTAGTATAATGGCATGATGGAAAAAAACTTAATGCGGGATAATAACCTTGCGAAATGATTAGGGAGCAATGGCATATAGGCGAGAGGTTTGGTGAACTCTCTAATAGGGACCATGTTGATCTCGAATGTTGGAGGTGGATAAAAAGGTTGTGTAGTTGGAGATACGTGCGGCGAATAGGCGGTGGACAAGGACATGTGGCTATTGGTGAAGGTGGAATAGATTCCTCATCTAGAAGATCATTGTCATCAAAATTTTCTTTAGGAGGGAATAGTTGGAGAAGAATGGTTTTTAGATCCTTACATTTCTCTACATCATGTCCTGACACATGATGGTAGTCAAAATTTTAGTTTCGTCAAACCCCTCTAGTTTGGGTTTAAGTGGGTAGTAAGGTCTAAGTGGCGGTAATGTGATGACCGAGGTCTCTAAGAGATTGGCTAAAATTTTAACATAAGACCGCCGCGATGGATCAAAGTCTGAAGTGAATGTTGGTTTGGGTGAAGGTGCGGATGATTGTGGTGGAAGAGGTGTTATAAGAGGTGGAATAGGTTTGATCCTTTGGTTTGGTAGGTGGTATTGTTTTAGGTTTGGATGGTACCTACTTGGGTAAAAGTATGGTAGATGAACTAGAAATAGAAGGTGTTGTGGGTTTAACTACCTTTTTTAATGGTAGTGGGTTCTTTTCCTTTGATTGCACCTTCTTGGGTAAAGGTGAGGTAGGAGTACATGATGAAAAGGGAAAGAATATGGTGGCAAAGGATGAGTTAGATAAGATGATAACAGATGTGTGGTAAAGGTTGTTGGTAGAGGTGGGTGGAAGGTATGGGTTGAAGAGAATAAAGTATAGGTGACGAGAGAAATTTGTGGGTGATGAAAAATGTTACGCAGGATGATTGGGTATAGTAAAGCATCATGATGAAGAGGTGGGGTGTTATGCTTTTGATTTATTTTGGGTAGGAGGTTTCTTGACTAGGGTATATAGGTGAGGTCCAAGGATAGACGGAAGGGGTAAAGGTGACAGAGGCATGGTGGGTGAAACTAGTGTATGTGGTCTTGAAAGTTGGGTCTTCTTTTTAAGCGGAGGAATGATTTTTGTGCGGGCTTGGGAAGATGTGGACAAGTCCAATTTGATGGGTGGATGGACAAGGTTTGATTTTGGTATGACACGTAAGGTAGTAGTGGGTATAGATATGGGAAAAGACAGGTGTAGGTAGGTTCTTTGGCATAGGAATGGGTTTGGTTATGGGTAAAGGTTCGGATGTAGGAAAGGGTGATGAAGAAGAATTCTTTTCAATAGGCATGGTCATGGTTGATTTGGTTTATGGAAATACCTTTGGAGAGATCGTGGATGTATCAGTAAGTGAGATTTGTATTTGGGTTGAAAATGGTAACCGAAGGCATCCCCAAAGAATGAAATTATCAACATAATTAAATCGGTCACCGAGGGCATGAAAATGGCACTATTGTAGGAGGATATGTAGTTTTGTAGTGGAAATCCCTATAAAGTATGTCCATGAGACATGGAATTCATTAGCCTCGGAGACACTATGGGTAAAATATCCGAGAGAGGATCAAAGGGATCCTAGAATGCTAATGGAGAATTGTCACCAATAGGAAATGGTGTGTCTAAAGAATCCCCATGGGTAGGAGATACGGAAGATGGGTTGAGGTATATTCTTCTTTCTGTGGAGAAGAAAGCGAGGATGATTCTCTCATGGGTCAGAGAATTAATACCATTGATCTGTTGTTAGAATATGAGGTAGATGATAAAATAACATCGACATAAATTATGGACTCCTCTGTGGGTGAAGGGGAGATGAAGAAGACTCCTCATGGGTGGAGTAGATGAGGTTGGCTCCTCCATGGGTAGAATATATTGTGCTATAATCTCCTCAATATAGGGGATATGAGGAAATTGAGGAATGGTTGGTACGAATTCAAAAATAGTGTGAACCTCACAGACATTATTGTCATTGGTTGAAGGTTCACCATTTTTATTAGATGATGGTGTATGGTTAGGAAATGACTTCTTAAATATATACAAGTTTTGATTTTTCAAAGTGCATTCGGGTTGTCCAAGATGATATATTAATTATCTAACATTTCTGGACAAGTTTTTGAAGGTTATACCATCGTTATGGCCTTTGACACGATGATAGTTACAATATTCATGTTCCTTATACCATGCAGGCATAGGACAAGAGAGGTTGAAACCAAGTATGTTGTTTTATGGGTGGAAGTGCAATGGCTCCAGCTTTAAGAATATTTTCTAAGACCGAAGAATAAGGTTCCCCTATTAGAGTGTACTTTCATTTCTCCTATCTAAACTGAAAAGTTTGAATGGGAGAAATATTGGAGGAAGGTTTCACTTGGTTAGATGGGTGAGATGGGCTGACTTTGAGAACTAGTGCATTGGAAAATCCTTTGGATTTTGAATAATTATTTTGGGGCTTTGAAGATGAAGATGCATCATTTTATTTGAATGTGGAATTTTTGTTTCACAATTGAATTTTCTTCTCTTCAATGACACAAATTTTCAATTTTCACACCATGGTAAATGTTTTGTGGAAGGTACAGAAGGTTTATACTTGTATATTTGGTACGATGTTCCTTGCACAAGCTCTAATGAAAAAATCTATAAGATTATCTTGAGGTAACTAGAATGTTAATTGGTTGATAAGGATTTTCCAGCGAGTAACGAAATTTGTGATAGATTCATCATCATACTATCGGGTTGATTATAGGTCAATCATGGTGACATTTTTTATGACATTGATTGAGAAATGGTCTAAGAATGACCCACTTGGTTAAATGATTAAATGGAATGTATAGGTAAACCTTTGTACTAATCTAATGCAGCTCTGTCAAGGACATGGGGAATGTCCATAGGAGTAAAACATCATCATGGGAAATTAGATATCACCCATGTTTAAATGGTAAAAAGTGTTGTTGTGGGTCTTCTTTACTATTGAAATAGTTGAACTTGGGCATTTCCCAATATACAGGGTATGGGCGAATGGGGATAGATGGATGAATAGGCTCATTACAAATTTCGTCATAAGTTAAGGAGTTACAAGAGCCAAAAACTGATTCTTCTAATGTTTTCATCTTTTCCATCATCATCTTAATGAGGTCATTGGTGGGTTGTGAGGAATGGGAACCCCCACAGTATAAGGGGGTTGAGGATGAATGTATGATGTGGACGGCATCCCAGTATATGGTGGTTTTGAGTATGATAACTATAAAGGGGAATAGATGCAAGTGGAAGGTATCCCGAATATGTGATAGACAAATTGGGGGTTGTTGGTGATATGTTTAATTATGTGCGGTAGTCATAACGAATCTTGTGGTAATTGGGGGTAGAGACTACGGGATGGAAAGGATGAGGTTTTAGAATGGGGTATGGGTTGCTGACACCATGGGTGATTGTGATGTAACTGGTACATATGAGGTAAAGGGTGTAGATAAGGCTATGTTTAATGTGGATACCAAAGGAATAGTTGACACTATGGGTGCGACAAATGTTGTAGGTGTAAAAATTATAGAGGATGTGGGGTCCAGTTGAGGCACCACAGGTTGTAAGGTGGATGAAGGTAATGTCAAGCTAGTGGTAGCTAACACAAAAGTGGGGGGGCGAGGATAGACATAGGCATACCATATTCCAACTGTCTAAGGAGTCTCGAGTAGATGAGTGGCTGAGATAATATTGTAGGGTAGTCAGATTCTGGTAAAGGAGTCTTGCGAACTCCTTGTTGTTGGTACTAATGGTGATGGTTTGAGTTGGATCCATAGGTGACAGGATGGAAGGTGATGATGGGCTAGGTAGGAGCGGTTAAGGCTAGTGTGAAACACAAGGGCATTGTCTTGGTTGTGAGTCAAAACCATGTGAATTAGCATATACCAAGTAAATTTTTCTCTATAAATGACACCAAAAATAACCAAAAATGGAGGAAAATAGATTAGGGAGGTGAAAGCTGGTCAATGTTTTAATTAAAACTTAAAAGAAAGGAAAGCGGTGGTTAGATTAACTAATGACAATTACAAGGTGAGCATGATGATAGTCGAAACCAATACCGGTTACTATGGGAAATCAACAGTTTTGCAAATGAGGTAAAAACTGATGAAAGTGAAATAAAGAAATTGTATTTGACTATGATTTTAAAATTTTGGGGTATGATGATGTCCTTAAAACTTCAGAAAAGAAAAAAACATGTGATGAATGCTATTTATGGTATAATGACAAGAAAGAGCTGGAAACCAACAACGGTTAGGTAGACCGATGACGGTCAGATGTAAACCGATGACGGTCACTTTGGATAGATGTCGATCCTTTGTGAAATTTGAAAAAGTGAAGAAAATTTGATTTTTGTGAATTAAGTCAGATGAAATATCAACCTAGAAAACTGAGTATGATAATAATGGATCCTGACACACTCAGAAATAGTTAGAATACACCAACTATGATGGTGGAGTGTGAAAGGAAGAAGAAAATGAAGAACATAACCTCACAACTCAAAACATAACTCAAGGAAAAGCTAGGAAAAACACAAAATCATATAAGTGAATTTTATTTTTTTAGCTTATACTATTTAAGACTGACTTGTGAATTTAAAATAGAGTTTTTTAGTTACAAAGGTGTCCTATGAAGAGGAAAGATCTAACGGTGGTTTCAGGTTATGTTTTAGCGGGGTTGGTCCTTTCTTTCAGTTAATGACTAGACAGAGAAACTAGATGGGTGCCCATAGTTAATCCTCTGATCATGTGATCATTGAAAAATTCTTCTAGGAAAGGTGTCGTTTAAGAATATTTGTACATTTATATTTGTGTAGTTTGGAAAAGAGAGAGAGAAGAGAAAGTGCTCTATGATTCAATTACGTCAACCATCAGTTGGGCATGACTTCCAGGGTATAGGTTTCCCTCGGTTTCAATGTGATCTAAAAATGCAAGCATAGAAATATGAAATGCAAGTATTTTAGAACCCAAATCAAAATGTGATATTTGATGTAAATAGAGAGTGAATAGGAAAGAGAATGAATTTCACTAATGTAAATGTAAGAAGAAAAAGAATGATTCTTTTTAGTCTGAAATACAAATGTCACTTTATACAAATATAAGAAAGAGACGATTCCCATGGAGAAAATTTAATGTTAACTTCCTTTTTTAAAAGAAACAAACATACAATAGTTCCCTAAGAATGAATGAATGTAAGGAACCTCGGATGGGTCCCACCGGGTGTGCCAAAATGTTTCACCAGATTCTTAACAAATTAATGAAACATATAGAGGGTGATAGGCCAAGGAGGAATACTTGTTTGTGATGTTGGTTGAAGGATGTGCATGCGTTCTGATTTCCTGATCCAATGTTGATTGTGAGAGATCCCTTTTGGATAGGAGGAACTACCTGTGAAATGCAAAATAATACCACTAGATAGAGTTAAATAAAACAATGAGTGGACTGCCTAGCGGAAGCTAGATTTAGGAAGTGTGATGCTTCTTGAACAAGTTGTCAATCCACTTTTATATAACAATATTAATGTTATCGAAAATAAACATGAAATAAAAATCTTATTGGAATTGAAACTATTTACGTATTTCATCTAAAAAATAAGAAAGGTCGGATAAAAGGTGATTGAGGTCAAACATGTCAGATGATGGGCTGGTATTAGGTTGTACATCTAGTACAGGCTCTGGGTAAGATCTGGTAAAGATTAGGAGTGATTTTGGGTTGTTAGGGAATGGGTATGAGCTCGTTGGTCTGATTTATGTTTCAGACATAGTAACAATATCGGTTGTGTGACCGATGCTAGTTTGGCAGGATGACCGATGTCGGTTGGCTAACCGGCATCGGTGGGGCATTTATTACAAGGCTCTTAGAAACTGGTTTCTAAGCTCTATGTGATTGCACAGAGGTTGGAAATGGTGAGGGTGAGGTCATAAAATGGTCTTGAAGACTCAGGGATGACTAGGAGAGGGTGAAGATAGGTGAAATGGATAGATATGGTAAGGTGATAGGTTGGTGGGAGGAAGGAGGTGTAGGGATGTACAAAAAAATAAATTACTGAGAGGAATGATGATCTAATTGAAATGAAATAGATATAATCGAAGAGATGTAAGGTACTTATGAAGAATGGGTCCTGGAGAGTGTAGGTGATGAAAATAATTGTGGCGTAGAGATCTAGAGTGAAGGTACGTCATTTACATGCCACGAAATTTGAGAACCAATGCTTCTCTATGTGAATCTGTGATAGTGAAGAAGGTGATGGATGTTGATGGTTGTTGGTAGTGCTCCTAGGTGCTTTCCTTTGCCTCATTGCTTCATAAATTGGAGTTTTCTAAGTCTTTGTTCATGTGAGATTCTGAATCGACTAACCAACCTCAGCAAAGTATTTTTAAATTTATTTAACCTAACCGGAAATAGTTAGGGGACCGACATTGGTTGAGATATAACCGATGTCGGTTAAGGCAGGAATATCTAGTTTGGTCAAAAATAGCTTGATTGTTGCTATTTTTGGCTAGGTATTGAGTGATAGATCAAGGAAGGATGACTAAGAGTCCTCTTAGGTTTTTAATAGGAGTTAAGTCTAGGTTTAGACTAAGTCCTAGTTGGTTAGGATAGGCTTAGACTTGGTCTTAGGTCATTAATGGGGTTTGAGTGGGTCATGGAGTGAGGTGGCTAGGTGAGTTGGTTGGGTGAGGTGGTCAAGTGAGGATGTTAATTAAATTAATTAAGGTAATTAATTCAATTAATCATGTGCACTATGGGATATGAATAGGTAAGGTATGGTTAATTTAATTAATGGGGTTATAAGGGTAGTATGACCTAATTTTGGTGTCTACACTAGGTTGGCCAAAAATAGCTTGATTGTTGTTATTTTTGGCGTGGTCTCCAATCTTTGTTTGAGTCTTGAGTGATAGATCATGAAAGGATAAGTAAGAGTCCTTTTAGGTTTGTTAATAGGAGTTAATTCTAGGTTTAGACTAAGTCCTAGCTGACTAGGATAGGTTTAGACTTGGTCTTAGGTCATTAATGAGGGTTAAGTGGGTCATTTGAGTGAGGTGGTTAAGTGAGGATATTAATTAATTTAATTAATATAATTAATTCAATTAACATGTGCACTAGTGGATATGAATGGGTAGGATATGGTTAATTTAATTGATGTTGTTTTAATGGATGTATGACCCAATTTTGGTGTCTATAGTTGGGTCGTGGTATGGATGTGAGGGTTTTCAAAAAAAATAGAAATTGGATCCTTCTCATCTAGATGGTAAGAGGATTAAGGATGTGGGATGTTAGATTGGGATTAGATAGGAAGGATAGGCTCCTGTTCTCCAAAATAGGCGTTAGCATTTAGACATACATTGAAATCCTTTTTATGGTCATTGGTTGGTATATCATCCCGATTTCCCATGAACTCGAGAATTTCTTCATCATTTTGAAATGTGTAAAGAGGAATATGTTCAAATTGTTGGTTCCACTAGATGAGTTGGGGATAGGTGAGAGAAACATTGATGGAAAGGATGGTTGTGTTGGACTCTTGAAATTTGATAAAGTATGAAGGTGTGTGAACATGCGAGACCCCAGTTATAGGATGGCATGCAAGGCAAAAGAACGTAAGAGAAAAGGATCAAGGAAGCATATAGCACGCGACACATGAAAGGAGGTTTAGGACTTAGCTGATTCAAGTAACAAAGGTAGAACACATGAAAAGTGTGATTGGTTACACACGGATAACATGCCACTGGAAAAAAGTGGCCCAGGAAAGAGCATGCTAGCAAAGGAATCTTCTAGAAGACCATCATGAGATGGAGTGGAGAGCTTAGGCCTAAGGAAACATGCTCACTAAAGGACCACATTCGACACTTGACAAAGGATCGACGGCATGAAAAGGTGATTTGGTAGTGCGTGAAGATGATAAATACAAGTGCCTATAGACCAAGAAAGGTGTGGAGATAGAGATAGAGACAAAAGAGGAGAATATAGGAGAGATACACGCAGAGAGAGATAACATGGGTAGAGCTCTGTAGGATTACGCGAGTGGGGATCGATGCATTGAGCTCAAAATCATAATTTCTTTTCTATTTTTACGTAGTTATACCAGCCTAGTGATGTGCATGACTACGGTTTGTCATCTATGGCTCTTCTAATGAACCAATGAATACAATGAGGTTACTTATTAGAATTAGATATGAATATTAGTGGGTTTCATGTATATTTCATTCATATAAGTTCTCTTTCTTTTTCATGCTATGAATGAATGATTGTAGCTTTCTTTTTGTTATATTACGTGTTATGGAGTCTTTTAAAACACATAGTCCGAAGAAACTAGAAGGATCGAAGGCCATCCCGAGCCCCTGTAATCTTTGTATGTCTACACTTCTTTCCTGAATACTCCTATACTAATCATTGATATATGTTTCCCACTAAAAACTCACATAAAGAGAGACTCGACACCACGCGTGGCTCGAGTGAGTGCTTAGCTTCTATTGCGTGATAGGCTAGAGTGCATGGGATTCCTTCCTCTTATAATGGAAGTAAAATTGACTACATCTTGGTTTCGTTGCCAAGACCTCTTTTCAAAGTTGTAGTGGGATATAACATGCATCATGATTTGTGTAAAGAGTAATGATGGATCGGTTGACATTGGAAAATGTTGACTCATGGTTCAAGAGCATAGAGGATGAATTTTCCTAGAGATTCAGCACTGGACCTAAGTTTGATACACGTAGATGGGTAGAGGAGAATCTATACCATGATCTGTATGAGACTTTTTTCTGCTACTTCCCATTAGAGTTATTTGGGTAGATTTTAGCCTATGCATCTAGATCAAGTTGGTGTAATGGATCATGGATATGACCAAATAAGACTACCAAAGGTTGCATGATGTAGATTTGAAGTGGACCTGTCTTTGTAGATCACCTTTGGTAGGGAGGAGTACTAGCTAGCTACACTTTGGAATATACCATTTCCACGTATTCTTTTCTAGAGGTTGTTGAGTTCAAGTTTCTATGAGAACCTAGGGGATCATTTCTACGTGTTATCCCTATAGCTATGAAGATATTAATGGTTACAATGAGTCTAGAAGCACTCCTAATGGCTGGCTAAACTATTATGAGCGCTAGGTAAGGAAGCTTGGGTGGAGGAAGATGGCAGATGATATGACAGAAAAAGAGAGGGAAGAAAGATAGCTCAAGTATGGCAAATCTTGTGAAAGGGAGATTACTAGATGATGCAAAGCCACGAGTGTGATGGATCTATGAAGACAGACATTACGGGAAGGAGTTGATTTTCACACAGAGGACATGGAGCCTAAGCAGTCTATGCTACCCCATCTTGGCAAGCATGTGAGGGAGACCCCTTTAGCTTCTGGTGAGAGTTCGTCACATGGAGAAAGGAGAGTCATTGGCACATATCTGAACCCACCTAGTGACCGAGCCCTAGTGCTTGGTTTTCCACGAACTAGGAAGAAGTATTGATCCAATTGAAACTAGTGGAAGAAACAGATCCATGCCTAGGAGATACAATTTTACATTCCCTTCTTCTATGGCTGCACATATTCCAGTATTTGGAGGAGTTTTTGGACAAGGGGCAAGCATAGAAACTTTTGGTCTCACACCAGGGAGTGGCGCGGGACAAAGTAGTGGTGGTGGGGCACCATCACAGATCATCGACACACAATTCAATGGGACCGTGGGGGTACTTGGCATAGCTCCTATAGCCCTATTGGACCCAATGGTCCTGGTGGATCTAGTGGCTCTGAAGGTATAGGACCCTATGGGCCCAGTGGATCAGTGGAGGAAACACTTTGAAGGGAACCAAGGCTCAGTTCGAGGACATGGACCCCACTGACCACCACCTCAATTTTTCTTTGAAATTTCTCGCACTTACCGCATTACGGGGGCATTGAGGATGCCGTGAAACATGTTCACAAGTGTGAATTGCTATGGTGCGTGAAAAGGTATCACAACCCCGAGAATGAAAGGATAGTCAATTTACAACCACGTTGCGAGGACACGTGCATAGCTGGTATAGAAAGTATGATCCTCATCAAACAATGGTGGATTACACTACCTTAAAGAATGCATTCTGGCAGAGTTCCACATTCCTAAGTTTGAGAAAAAAGCATTAGCACTTTGAGGGAGATACAACAAGGAATGGCGAGAGAGTGTGTAGGAGTATGATGTGTGCTTTAAGACTCTCTTGTCTAAATTATCATATGATATACATCCTTCTCAACATGCACAGTGGTTTGTTAGAGGATTGATCACCCCTTTTAGAAGGGCCCTATCTCATAATACTTTCATAGACCCTGCAAAGCATTGGAGGCTGCCTTGCATGCTGAAGCTGTTGGTAGTATTGATACTAGAGTTAGCCCATTCTTAAAGGATTTTATTATTGCTATGGCTAAACAATCGGAAAAGCTATCTAAAAACTCGGTCCATGAGACTCATAGTGGTTTGTGGTGGGCCAGATTGTGATATTGAGGGGCACGCTAAGGATAATTGCCCCGGCATGGTGGTATGCACTTTGTAACATTAGATTGTGAAATATGTCATGGGGACCATGATGCCAGTAGATGTCCCTTGCTACAGCGTGTGATTAGAAAGAATGTATCCTATTATTGCAAGATTTATACCTCCACGACCCATGATACTAAAGACTGTAGGCTCATTGATCAGATACATGAGGCCATTGATCATGGGGTGCACCAAACTAGCATTGCCAGTAGTTCTAAGAATGATGATCACCATTATGAGGAGCGCACAGATGGAGGCACACAAGGAAAAGGTTTTGAGGAGAATTCTGTGGATGAGGTAACTGCAGAGGAAGGAGTGAGTTCTCGCGAGGGACATGTTTCAACTGTGGATCTACAAAACATTACAAGTATGAGTTCCTAGACTTGTTGCAATGCTCATGGTGTAGAAAGAAGCATAAGTATGAAGAGTGCCCAAAGTTATATGAGCATATGAATCAAGTAGCACGGGAACGACAAAGGCACTGCAATGGTCAACATCAAGAAGGTAGACATACAATGGATTCCTTGGGTAACACGGGATGAAGGTTTGGAGCCTGTTTTGGTAACAACAAGGGTAGAAGCCACGCGGCAAGAGAGATACCAAGATAGAAGAGCCTCATTTTGAGAGAAGAGGTCATTCATGGAAAGTACCTAGACCCCATGCATCAGAAGGAGATATATCAGGACACCATGGATGTTATTCGAAGCTTGCAAGGGGAGATCTAGTGTCTAAAAGAGAAGTGCATGAGGGAGGAACAAGGAAGGAGGATCGAGGTATAGAAAGATGACCTGGATGAGGTCAAATAGGTGTGCAAAATGATAAGGCAGGAGAACATCATTCCTTTACTAGGATCCTTGTTGAGATAGAAGGTACCATGCGCGGAGAAGAGCACGAGAGGTAGGTCTTGCACGCAAACCTTCCCCCTCATAGCCTTGACTATGACAAGGAGATTACATTGAATGTAGTTATGGATGGATGGCTCCTCGGCAATATACTCATTAACACTGGCACAGAGGTTAATGTTTTGACTTTGGATGCATGGCATCAGATGGGGAGACCTACGTTACATCCATCTTCAAATGTGATATATATGGAAAAAAAGACTAAGGTGATTCCCATCGGTGTCTTGAAGGATGCAACTATTACTATCCAGGGAGCCAAGTTTATTGGGGACTTCAAAGTCTTGGCACTCGCCGAGGTAGACAATTTCCTAGCACTACTTGGGTGCCCTTCGTGTTACAAGAACAATTTGGACCTCCAGTTCAACAAAGGGTACATTAGTTTTGAGAACAAAGAGGAGCGGGTCATTATACCCCTAGTTGATGGGAAGTCAGCACCCTACATTGAACCATTGGGAGAAGAGGTCTTGGACAAGATTTATGTGCACTCAATCAAAGACCTTGAGATGGTACACCCTATTAATGTGATTATCTAGTTTAAGGATGTTCGGGATCGGTGAGTGATACCACTATCCTGACATGTGACAATTGGGTGCATGGGACTTACAAATTAATGGGATGATAGTTGAGAGGATCGGTGACCAAGGTAACTAAGGCACACACGGTTCGGTGCCTTGGGGGAAAGAACTACCCAAGTACTCTGGAGGAGCCTTCCCTGAGGTATTTCTACAGGAGATAGAAGCTCAGTGGAAAAATGAAAAGGAATGAAGGGAGATGCGTTGAGTTACGTCTTGCTCGGCATAGTAGCTCATTGGTGGGCCACGCATCAAGAGAGCCTTTTAGAATGGCGCGAGGTAAGAATTTCTCTCTATCAAATTTTCTAGAAGTAATATACCCACCATCATCAAGGAGTACCATGGGAAGGATCCCACCTCTTTCCATATCCAGGAGTGTGAACGGGTCTAGAGAGAAGGCACGGAATCCTTTCCACCATCCCTCTGGGTGCACAAGTTATATTCTACGCTACAGGTTTGTGTGTGCGCATGGTACATTCATTCGAAGATACACCACCAAACAAGGAATTGGAAAGATCTTGCGGTTGATCTTATTCAAGCCTTTAAGTATCAAAGTACCAAAGCATTGGTTGATAAGGCCTGCAAGGTATCAAACACCTTACAATGGGGATAGTGCCAGAATAGAAGATAGGTTATTGGAACTACTAGGTGAACCAGGATTGGGGGCACACTTCGAAGAGATTGAAGAAACAAAAGAATCCCAGCTTGAGCACGCATGTTTGGAAAAGGAAAAGGGAAAGTTAGTATATGTGATTGATGGAGAGGAGTTGGAGAGTTTAAATGTTAGCCATTATGTGGGGACATGTGAAGTGGTGGGCAGTGTAGATGCTCGCGCGCATGCCTACCATGAGCCTTTAAAGACAAAGAAGGTTAACATTGGTTCAGGAGAAGAACCTAAGGAAGCTATTATTGGGGATTATTGGACGAGAGAAGGAAGTATCAAAGATCATTGATCTGTTGTGTGAATTCAAGGATTTATTTCCATGTGGGTACCATGAGTTAAAAGGTGTCCACCATTCCTTGGGGGAGATGAGGATAAAACTAAAGGAAGGTGTGTGCCTAGTTAGAAAAAGGCCCTACCGGATGAATCCCAACTTACACGTGAAGGTTAAGGAGGAGATAGACAAGATGATAGCTTAGGATCATTGAGGTAGTAGAAGAATTAGAATGGATAAGTCCGATGGTAATTAGCATAAAAAGGAATTAGAATTTATGTTGATTATAGGGAAGGATGGGATCCATTTTCGATTATCGAAGAATTTTAGGAGTCACCGGGAATGATTATATGGGAGTCCTGGATTGCGAAAGGAAGACCAGAGAAGAATGTGGGAAGTTTGTGTCATGTCCTTTGGGTTGATCCATTTTCACGCATAGAGTCAAGCATTTTAGGACTTCATTCATAAGTTTCGAAGAGATTCTATAGTATATGGTCTAGTTAAGGACCATTGTTATAACTTAAGATTAATGTTTGAAAGGTGTAGTTAGTTGAGGATATCCTGTAACATCCTCATTTTAGACAATAGAACAAGTCAAAATAACCATTCTTATCACAAATCAAATAACCATTCTTATACAGAGATAACCATATCATTGAATGACTCTGAGTACCTCCGATCTATTCATTCCATGACTCGGTAATCTACCGATCTATTCATGAGTAATAAGAGTTGGCATTTTTATTTAACACATCACTCTTGTGGTTCTCTTCCCTATTCTCGGGATTGTAATGCTCGTCAAGGAACCTAACTAAATAATCTGTTACCATTATTCATCGGCATCTCATCCCTTAGACCAGTGACTCAGACAACGCAATCAAGCAAACTTGCGATACTTTGGCCAAAGATTTGAAACATACTGCTTATGTCTCGTATTCCTTAACGGCATACTCATCAATCTAGAATACGTCCTTCACCCCATTCTTATGTTATGTAGAATGTCTTATACCGACTTCTGTCAGTCCCTCCTATCCCAAGTTAATCACTCGGGAACGGATTAGTAAGGTGACAACGTTACATGGATGCTCCCGAGGACTAGGGATAAGATGACATACTGGGTCAATCCTAATTAAACCAGTGTGTCAAGATACCCCGAGTCTCCTAGGCAGCCTTATAATGTGACCACATTCCTAATCGGTCCCAAAGTAACTTGTTCGAGTTAAAGGTGTAAATCTTAACGATCAATGCAAAGGGTGTCGTCATAAGTCACCTGCATTGTTGTATCTTCGAGAAGATCCTAATCTTCTCTGAAGGTACAACCCTGCAGTTGACTTGTGCCGTCAACCTTTAAATCCACCTCGAAAAGATCTACTTATTAATAAGCGTTACGCACATTGAGTTTAAATTATATTAAAAGACGTTCCCCTAAGGTTAGCCTTTCCCGATCCCTGGATTCCTCATCTTAGGATGACCTTTCTCAATAAAACCCATTACACAGAGGAGTTATTAAGACTATGGTCTCATCAAGGAGTTCATAGAATATACATAATTCTAAATCAACGAAATTGGACAATAACTCATAAACTTCACATGAGATTGCCATCTGAACCCCATCTAGGTTTATATCAGTTCTCATAACTGAATTTATATCGTACTTATTAGTATCAAGATATAATGATTAAGAATCCAATTAAATGTTGTCCTGGCATAATCAAGACTAGGGATTAATAATTTAATTCAGCTTGTTTAGCATTCTGCTTAGGTTTATTTTAACCCTATCTTTCAGAAAGACAGTGATCTAAATTTCAGTTTAGCTTCTGATAGAACATACAGGAACTGCTAAACAATCATAAGAATTCAGTCTCATATTCTTGCAAGCTTATATTGACAATCACAAAAGTCTCCAAATATATACAATAATAACAATGCTCTCAAGATATTTGAACCGAAGAAGGTCAAACTATCAAGATAAGAATACAAACACATAAGTAACAAATATCAATTTCCATTCCTTTCAGAACTAATCAAATACATTTTATGCATTCAACATACTTGATACAATACTCAACGGAAGAAGAACATCTTTCCTCTTATAGTACATTTAAAGAAAATCAAACTGAATTCATCATAAACCAAGTTAAACAATCTGAACATCCTATCAGATCTGCATGCTTTTACCACTTACGGACGACCATCGCAAAATTTGTCAACATGGGTCAGTTTGATGAACTGAGCATGATAAGCACTAACTCTTAAAACAATTGCAATCCACCAACTGTTTTCATTAAACAACCTGTTTAAATGAGATCAATTCACCAAACAAGTATACATGTTTCAGACTATGCTTTTGTAATACAAAAATGACTACAAACGGGTAACTCTATTATCGTTACAGAATAGTCCTAAATACTTCCCAAATATTTCATCAAAATATTAGAAATCAAGAAGAACGAAAGTATCCAAATCATCTATCCATCTGAATTCCAAAAACAACAAACTTCAGACAGATCATTTCATTCAACAGTAAAAGGAATATCATAACAAATCATGATTCCATAAATAGGTTAAAAACAGTTCCAACGGTTAGATAAAAATATCGACATATATTTTCATAACAGAAGAGAAAGAAAACAAGTCATTCATATTTCCCTTCAACAAGTTCATGACTGTACCATCTCCTCAAATGGAAAACATTCACCTTACATGCATACGAATAAGTCAGACGAGCCACAAGAAGAACCACTGTTTTGTTAAAATCAAATATAACAAAACTCCTGTAGCTTACTAACAGTACAGTAGCTCTCACGCCAAACAGTGATGACCATCTACCAAACAGACTCCACAAGACCTTCCACATGAAGCGGAAAACAAGAAGATATTCACCACATCGCCTGTCGAGGTGCAGTCGACGGCTCTTAGTTCAGTCAAGCTCAAGGCAGGATAGTCATGCAACAGAATACAAAAACACGACTACAATCCCTCACATCAACCTACAGCCCCCTTCTAGTCCCTAATAAACACTGTAAGGCTTCTAAACCCAAGGTCGAAATCAAAGAACTTCTATTTTATCGCAATCAACAATAGACTCCTCGACATTAAGCAATTGATGTTTCCCTAAGACTATGCCGAGATAATCACACAGAATTCCCGCAACATGCACAACCTTATCTAACTGGAATAATCAGAAAGGAAACATGACATACCGTATTCTCATCTGGACGCATTCAGGGTTTGAAGTGTGGTATTCACGACCCATTTTTACAGAGCCAAGTTACATGATATCTAACTATACTCAAGGAATCCAACAGTGCCAAAAACAACAAGTGTACCAATCAGGTTGAATAGAGGCAGATACTATAGTTACCTATCAAGGGTTCAACTGAACCCGAGTAACAGTATACAAGATAAATAATAATAATGATTCCAATGTGACCAATCCGTAAAGCCTCTTCATTTATTTTCGAGCCTCATCAATATTTTTACACAAGTAAAGGAAACGTAGAGTACACTCAAGAGTCTGTACCAAAAATTCATACAAAATAACATAGGTCGTATACCTGTTACTCCTTCAGGACTCCAACAAAATCAAATTACCAATACTCAAATATATATACATATAGCTTCAACAGTGGTCCATAATACACGAATCATTCAATGGATTCTACAGAGTCGTTTTGAATACAATAAATATATATATTGCATACTATCAACGGGTTGCATCCCATAACCACAATGCAAGGAAAAACAACTTCAGCACGGTCGCAATGAAGTACCGTAACACAGCAAGTTATCCATTCACAAATAACTTTAAATAGCAAAGTGAAACCCAATAAGATTCAGTAACCACTACCTTAATAACCTCGACAGAAGTTACAAAGAAGTCCAATTAAACTGAACAAAATGTCCATCAGTATTCTTCCCAACGAGTATCAATAATCAACAACACAAGCCTCAGCATTATCAACAAGTATCAACAAGTAAAGCTTTCGACAACTAGTATCAACGAACTCTGTACCCATCAAGAGAACAATTCATGGGCTCTCACAGAGCAAGTCAGATAACACATTCTTGCATATATATTTCACAAATTAAAGCCGGAATGCAAAACACCAAGAAATATTGCAACAGTTCGAAAAATAAAATACACCCATCAAGGTTTAAATTGAAAAATCGAACCAGCAAGAAGATACAGTGACAAAATCACACAAGGCTACCATATAAATCATCTAAATTCCAAAATCATTTGAACAGAGTTGTTCTAATGAAATCATTTGAAAGAAAGCAAGATTTTTAAAGGTTAGGGCCTAACATGCCCGGATATTTGCTTAAAATTTCAAGCAGCACTCACCGAAAGAGCTCGAACCTTCTCCTCCTTTTCCAAGTTAGAGCCACCAACAAAATTTGCTATTTCCATGACTTATATATTTTCCTGCAGAGGAAAGAGCTAGTTACGCTCATACTTGCATGCAACACCAAGAAGATCAAAAGTGCGAAGAACCAAGTGAATGACAGAAGGAAAACCGAGCGCATGCAAAACCCAATAAACCATTAACTTTCCATTTTGCATGCTTCCCATGAAATCCGAGCTCGAAGACCGAGTCCATAAATGGCATTTACTCCCATTTTCCCGCTCAATCTCCATTGCCACCGACCGCCATAGTTGGCGATGGACAAATGCACATCAAAGACCATTTCCAACTTTGGCGACCTGCCACGTCGGCTCAGTTAGTTAGCGTTTTAAAACCTCCACCAAATTACCTGTCCCTCATGCTTATCCATGCATTTAATAACATAGAAACTGCCGCCCATGGTTCGCACCCTCCATAGGTCCCCTTATTTCTTGCTCAATAGTTAGGTTAGTAACTTAGGTTAGGATTTAGGATAACACCTAGTCTAACCTCTTAGAACATAGATACTAACTTAGAACATTAGCTCTTAGCCTAGGTCTAGGTTAGATTAACACTAATCTAACCCCTAGGTTAAGTTTAGTTTTAGGTTACTAACATTAATAATTCCAGTTAGGTCTAACATTTCATATGCTCAGAAAAAGAACCTACAACATACATTCTCGAACAGGGTTCACTCCTGTACTGCCATTAGGCTACAGAATTATATGTAACTGAATTATTACCTGGTCCGCGATCAAGACCTTCCAGATATATTTCACGATATCGGGAACCAATCCATTTAACACGATCAACCTGAGTTATACTCCGGACTAGCTTACTCAATGCATCCAGACCTTGCAACCTGCTCAAGGTCTGTAATTTTAATTCATCACGAATAAACTTAAAGCACCACTTGGATCAATACCACTGATCCAAGGCTAGGTCTTATAGATGGATAACTCCATAATTCATTCCGAGATCAGATTAAACTTAGGTGTAAAATGAAAGAAATAAAAGAGTCCAATCATATTCCGACTACCAAAGATCTCGTAATCTGCAAAGAAGATACAACATATATCAAGCATGACTTCTCAATCAAAGGAACACATCCTTTTTACAAAGAAATCACATATCAACACTTGTATGCTCAGGAGGAAGTAACAATAGTTCAGGGTGTTACATGCTTCCCTCCTAAAAAGATTCATCATCCCGATGATTACATATTCAATTAACCTTCAGGTCAACCAATTTATTAGTTCACAAGTCAATGCGACTATTTTCCAACTTGAATAGTTCCGTAAATCAATGTCACAACACATTTTATTCAGCTCAATAATGTTTGCCTTCATCCGGCTTTCATAAATACTTAAAAAAATAAGTTCATAAAAGAATGTTTTGTCAATGTGATTTCATTCTCGTTGAAAAAGAGAAGGAAAAGCAATTTTCATCTCTTCCAGCATTTTCCCAAGTTGCACTTTCTTCGTTAAACCGGTCCCACTGACCTTACATTGTTGTATTTCATGATTTCTTAAATGCAATTGGTGAGTTTCAAAGACTCGTGTGGGTTTAACCACGATTATTCCTGGGTCTTGGACCTGCAAGGAATTCCAATTTAAAACATGTGACAGATCTGAAACGTATTTCTTAAGCAAAGAAATATGGAAAACATCATGCATGCGAGATAAAGCAGGTGGTAATGCTAAATGATAAGCTACAGGATTGATTATTTCGACAATTTCGAAAGGTCCCACGAATCGAGGTGACAACTTGGCAGCCTTGCCAAAAGTTATAGAACTCTTTTTGGGTTTAACACGAAGAAAAACCTTCTCACCAAGCTCAAACCTTCTATCAACCCACTTAAGGTCAAAGATAGCTCTTTCGCCTATCTCGCGCCTCCTTTAATCATTCACGAATCAGCTTAACTTGTTGCTCCATTTCGTGAGAATCTCTCGGTCCAATTACCACTCTATCCTCAACACTATCCAAGCCTAATCAGGAGTTCTGCACTTTCTTCCATAAAGTGCTTCAAATGGTGCCATTTTAAGAGATGAGTGATAAGTGTTGTTGTATGCGAACTCAACTAATGGAAGATACTCTTCCCATTTATACTGTTGATCCATGCAATACATTCGCAACATGTCCTCCAACACTTGATTTACCCTCTCAGTTTGTCCATCCGTTTCGGATGATATGCAGAACTGAAGTTTAGTTTCGTTCCAAGAGCTGTATTAAGCGTTTTCCAAAACCTTGACGTCATTCTTGGATCCCTGTCAGATATAATCAATTCTGGTACACCATGCAATCTGAAAATTTCGTGTACGAATCTTTTGGCCAGCACTGGTGAATCATCCTTTAGATTTCCAGCGATGAAATGAGCTACCTTAGTCAGTTTATCTACAACTACTAGGATAACATCATGTTTATTCCTGGACATGGGTAATCCTTGTACAAAATCCATGGTTATTACTTGCCATTTGTATGCGGTATGCTATGAGGATATAAAACCAAACAGGTGCATATGTTCTGCCTTAACCCACTGACACTCCAAACAATGGGTCACAAAATTTATGACATCCTTTTTCATACCTTTCCAAAAGTATTGTTGTTTCAGATCAGCAAGCATCTTTGTGATACCCGGGTGTCCAGAGAAAGGTGAATTATGAAATTCAACTAACAACTTCTTTCTCAAATCGTTCAACATAGGTACATATACCCTGTTTTCATAACGCAAGATTCCTTCATTATCAAAATGAAAACCTTTATACCTTTCATCATTAGGTTTCGCAAAGAAGCGCTGCTTTTACTTGCTGAAAGTATGCATCTGATTCTGAGGCACTTTTTACCTCATCTTTAAACTGAGTTCTTAATGTTATAAGAGCATAAATGTGCCTCCTACGACTTAGAGCATCAGCTACTCTATTCTCCTTCCCTTTGATATAGCTAATATCAAAATCATATTGTGATAAAAATTCTAACCACCTTCTCTGTCTGGCATTAAGATTAGGCTGAGTGAAAATATATTTCAGCCCTAAGTGATCAGTTTTCAACTCAAAAGGTTTCCCAAGTAAGTAGTGTCTCCAGACTTGAAGTGCATGAACAATGGCAGCAAGCTCCAAATCATGAGGGGCATAATTCAGCTCATGTAACTTGAGTTTTCTACTTTCATATGCAATGACTTGATCATTTTGAAGCAAAACACCTCCAAGGCCTTCCCCAGAAGCATCCGTTACAACAGTAAAACTCCCATTAGGGTCTGGTACCGCTAATATAGGTGCAGAAGTCAACTGGTCTTTCAGACTTTTGAAAGCCGCTTCGCACTTATCATTCCATATGAATTTCTTATCCTTCTTTTGCAATGAAGTTATTGGTGCAAATGCAAATACTTTAGAAAAATCCTTACAAATTTTCTATAAGAACTCAAAGCAAGACCCATGAAGCTTCTTACTTCATGCACATTCTTCGTGCAGCCACCGCTTATTGCCACTATTTTTGAAGGATCTACAGCAATTCCTTCTTTACTTATGACATGACCCAAATAGTGAACTTCTGAATCAAAGAAAGAACATTTGGATAACTTACCATACAACTTTCTTTTTCTCAAAATTCCCAAAACTATCTTCAAATGCTCATTGTGCTCCTCAACGCTTTTAGAATAAATGAGAATATCATCCAAGAATACAAGTACAAACTTGTCCAGATATTCTTGAAAAATATTGTTCATTAAGTTCATAAAGGCTGCGGGTGCATTAGTTAATCCAAAGGGTAGAACCGTGAATTCATAATGTCCGTATCTTGTTCGGAAAGCTGTTTTATGAATATCTTCTCTCTAATCCTTAACTGATGATAACCAGATCGAAGATCTATCTTAGAATAAACCGCTGCTCCACGCATCTGATCAAATAGATCGTCGATCCTAGGAAGTGGATATCTGTTCTTGATTGTTGCCTTGTTCAACATCCGATAATCAATACACAGCCTAAGTGTTCCATCCTTCTTTTTCACAAATATCACAGGCGCACCCCAAGGTGAAACACTTGGTCTAATCAAACCTTTAGTCAAAAGTTCTTGCAACTGTGCCTTAAGCTCGACTAACTCTGTAGTAGTCATCCTATAAGGCGCTTTGGAAATAGGTTCTGTTCCCGGTTTGATTTCGATGGTGAAGTCAAATTCTCTCTTGGGTGGTAACCCTGGTAATTCTTCAGGAAAAACATCCCTGAAACTTTGTAACAGAGGAAATTGTTTCATGCAATCACCATCTTCTTCTGAAAATTCAGATATCTTTACTGCATAAAGGGTACATCCTTTATTCTTAGCCTTTTTAAGCTGCATAGCTGACAGTTTTCTAACTGAAATTTCCCGTTTCACACCTTGAATCTCTGTTGTTTCCAGCTGATCATCTAAACACTTTATGTTCTTTTCATAGCAATCTACCTTTGCTTTATGGTCAGCTAACCAATTGACACCGATGACAATGTCATACGATCCCAAAGGTGTAACATAGAGGTCAACTTCCGTGGAAAAGTTAGGTAAGTCAAGGACTACCCCAAAAAGACACATACTCACTGTATGAACAGAGTTATTACCATACTATACAGTCCAAGATTTATCCATTTTTCCAGCTTTTCTTTTAAGTTTAGAAGCAAGTTTATTAGAAATAAAACATTCAGTAGCTCCTGTATCAAAAAGAATAGTGACAGGTATGCCAAATAACTTACCCGGAACTTCTATAGGTGTCACTTGCTTTTCAGCTTGCTTGTCTGCTACTGCAGCATGTATCTTATGCTGCTGATTACGATCATCCTTCTTCAAAGGGCATTGATTTGCGTAGTGGTCTTTGCCACAATTATAGCAGCCTCCTACAGGTCCCTTTTTAGGCTCAAAATTGCCTCCAGCCTTGTAATTGTCACGTTGTCCTCCATAGGGCTTCGCCCATTGTTATAATTTTTAGCAAAATTATCCTTATTTCAAAGCAGCTTATTTACTACGCTTTCTTATCAGTTATCTCCCGGAAACTTACTCTTGTTTCCAAACTTTTTCCATGGTCCTTTTTCGGGTGCAAGAGAGGTTGAAGAAGGATTTGCAGCCTTCTTCCGCACTTCCTCTTTATGAGCAAGAAATAGCCTTTAATTTCTGTTCTTGCCTTATGGCCTTTTCAACAACTCCTTCCATAGTGGTGGACCGTGAACATCGACTCTCTCCCCTATCACGGGATTCAATCCCATGATGAATTTCCGTATTCTCGAACTTCTCATCGCTTGATATCATGGTACATACTTGAGGAGTTTTGTAAACCGCTCCTGTAATCTGGGCCACTGTTAGCTTCCTTGAGCTAAGTTCTGAAATTCGTCATTTTCTCGATCATAGAAAAGTTGTGGCAGCCAACGTTGCCTAAAATAGCCTTTAAATTGATCCCAAGTAATATTGGTCTCATCAATATTTAGTTCAGCTTTACGGCTATCCCACCACGAAGATGCTTCGTGGGAAAGCTGATAGGCTCCCCAAATAGCTTTGGTTTCCTCTGAGAAGTTCCTTATTGCAAAGTACTTCTCCATTTCACTGAGCTAGTTCTCAGCTCCATCTCCTAATGTGGTGCCATCATACTTAGGTGGACTTATCCTTTTTATATCATTAGTGAGTTCTCACGCTAACCGGCCTTTTTGTTTTCTCGGTGGACAGTGCATTCCCAAAGATTAACATCAACACCCATATTGGGGTTGTCCTCGTGGAGGTGGCTGATTCATTCATTACCAGCCTTCTTCATCCTCCTCATTTCCCATCACCCGCTGTTCAAGCATAAGCTAAACGATCTCTTGTGTCCAACAGGCAGCAAGGATCTCATCAAGTTTCGGGTTGTTGCCGCCCTCCTTCGGTGGAGCATTATTCGCAACGTTTCCCCTTGTTCTAACCATTTTCTTGTTACAAGAAAATTCAGTTTTTATCGATTATGGACACATAGGCCCAAGAGCCGCAACCTTTCACTCGATACCAAGATGTAACATCCTCATTTTAGACAATAGAACAAGTCAATTTTTTTTTTTTTTTTGATAAATGCTTCCTGGTTCTAAATACATAATTTAGAACTCACAAATCAAATAACCATTCTTATAACAGATAACCATATGCAGCTGTAATGACTCGGAGTACCTCCGATCTATTCATTCCATGACTCGGTAATCTACCGATCTATTCATGAGTAATAAGAGTTGGCGTTTTTATTTAACACATCACTCTTGCGGTTCTCTTCCCTATTCTCGGGATTCGTAATGCTCATCCCAAGGAACCTAATCGAATAATCAATTACCATTATTCATCGGCATCTCATCCCTTAGACCAGTGACTCAGACAACGCAATCAAGCAGCTTGCGATACTTTGGCCAAAGATTTGAAACATATCGCTTATGTCTCGTATTCCTTAACGGCATACTCGCCAACTGAATACGTCCTTCACCCCATTCTTATGTTATGTAGAATGTCTTATACCGACTTCTGTCAGTCCCTCCTATCCCAAGTTAATCACTCGGGAACGGATTAGTAAGGTGACAACGTTATATGGATGCACTCGAGGACTAGGGATAAGATGACATACTGGGTCAACCCTAGTTAAACCAGTGTGTCATGATACCCCGAGTCTCCTAGGCAGCCATATAATGTGACCACATTCCTAATCGGTCCCAAAGTAACTTGTTCGAGTTAAAGGTGTAAATCTTAACGATCAATGCAAAGGGTGTCATCATAAGTCACCTGCATTGTTGTATCTTCGAGAAGATCCTAATCTTCTCAAAGGTACAACCCTGCAGTTGACTTGTGCATCAACCTTTAAATCCACCTCAAAAGATCTACTTATTAATAAGTGTTACACATTGAGTTTAAATTATATTAAAAGACGTTCCCCTAAGGTTAGCCTTTCCCGATCCCCTCGGATTCCTCATCTTAGGATGACCTTTCTCAATAAAACCCATTACAGAGGAGTTATTAAGACTATGGTCTCATCAAGGAGTTCATAGAATATACATAATTCTAAATCAACGAAATTGGACAATAACTCATAAACTTCACATGAGATTGCCATCCGAACCCCATCTAGGTTTATATCATTCTCATAACTGAATTTATATCATACTTATTAGTATCAAGATATAATGATTAAGAATCCAATTAAATGTTGTCCGGCATAATCAAGACTAGGATTAATAATTTAATTCAGCTTGTTTAGCATTCTGCTTAGGTTTATTTTAACCCTATCTTTCAGAAAGACAATGATCTAAATTTCAGTTTAGCTTCTGATAGAACATACAGGAACTGCTAAACAATCATAAGAATTCAGTCTCATATTCTTGCAAGCTTATATTGACAATCACAAAAGTCTCCAAATATAAACAATAATAACAATGCTCTCAAGATATTTGAACCGAAGAAGGTCAAACTATCAAGATAAGAATACCAACACATAAGTAACAAATATCAATTTCCATTCCTTTCAGAACTAATCAAATACATTTTATGCATTCAGCATACTTGATACAATACTCAACGGAAGAAGAACATCTTTCCTCTTATAGTACATTTAAAGAAAATCAAACTCGAATTCATCATAAACCAAGTTAAACAATCAACATCCTATCGTCGATCTCGCATGCTTTTACCACTTACGGCGACCATCTCGCAAAATTTGTCAACATGGGTCGGGCCTCGATGAACCGAGCATGATAAGCACTAACTCTTAAAACAATTGCAATCCACCAACTATTTTCATTAAACAACCTGTTTAAATGAGATCATTTCACCAAACAAGTATACATGTTTCAGACTATGCTTTTGTAATACAAAAATGACTACAAACGGGTAACTCTATTATCGTTACAGAATAGTCCTAAATACTTCCCAAATATTTCATCAAAATATTAGAAATCAAGAAGAACGAAAGTATCCAAATCATCTATCCATCTGAATTCCAAAAACAGCAAACTTCAGGCATGATCATTTCATTCAACAGTAAAAGGAATATCATAACAAATCATGATTCCATAAATAGATTAAAAACAGTTCCAACGGTTAGATAAAAATATCGACATATATTTTCATAACAGAAGAGAAAGAAAACAAGTCATTCATATTTCCCTTCAACAAGTTCATGACTGTACCATCTCCTCAAATGGAAAACATTCACCTTACATGCATACGAATAAGTCAGACGAGCCACAAGAAGAACCACTGTTTTGTTAACATCAAATATAACAAAACTTCTGTACAGTAGCTATCACGCCAACAGTGATGACTATCTACCAAACAGACTCCACAAGACCTTCCACATGAAGCGGAAAACAAGAAGATATTCACCACATCGCCTGTCGAGGTACAGTCGATGGCCTCTTAGTTCAGTCAAGCTCAAGGCAGGATAGTCATACTACAGTATACAAAAACACGACTACAATCCCTCACAACAACCTTCAGCCCCCTTCTAGTCCCTAATAAACACAGTAAGGCTTTTCGACCCAAGGTCGAAATCAAAGATCTTCTATTTTATCGAAATCAACAATAGACTCCTTGACATTAAGCAATTGATGTTTCCCTAAGACTATGCCGAGATAATCACACTGAATTCCCGCAACATGCACAACCTTATCTAACTGGAATAATCAGAAAGGAAACATGACATACCGTATTCTCATCTGGACGCATTCACGGTTTGAAGTGTGGTATTCACTACCCAATTTTACAGAGCCAAGTTACATGATATCTAACTATACTCAAGGAATCCAACAGTGCCAAAAACAACAAGTGTACCAATCAGGTTGAATAGAGGCAGATACTATAGTTACTTGTCAAGGGTTCAATTGAATCCGACTAACAAAGATACAAGATAAATAATAATAATGATTCCAATGGTAAACAATCGCATAAACAAAAGATTTCACAACCTCTTCAATATTTTTCACAAGCTGCACAGTAAAGGAAACGTAAAGTACACTCAAGAGTCTCTGTACTCAAAATTCATTACAAAATAACATAGGTCGATACCTATTACTCCTTCAGACTCCAACAAAATCAAATTACCAATACTCAAATATATATATATATAGCTTCAACAGAGTGGTCCATAATACATGAATCATTCAATCATTCGGATTCTACAGAGTCGTTTTGAATACAATAAATATATATATTGCATTCTATCAACGGGTTGCATCCCATAACCACAATGCAAGGAAAACAACTTCAAAGCATGGTCGCAATGAAGCATCAGAATACACAAGCAAGTTATCCATTCACAAATAACTTTAAATAGCAAAGTGAAACCCAATGAGATTCAAGAACCACTACCTTAATAACCTTCAAAAGTTACAAAGAAGTCCAATTAAATCGAACAAAATGTCCATCAAGATTCTTCCCAACAAGTATCAATAACAAGCATCTCAAGAAGCATTAACAACAAGTATCGACAACAAAAAACATTGACAACAAGTATCAAAAAGCCTCTGAACCCATCAAGAGAAAATTCATGGGCTCTCACAGAGCAATAAGTACACATTCTTGCATATATATTTCGCAAATTAAAGCCTAATGCAAAACACAAGAAATATGGAGCAATAGTTCGAAAAATAAAAAACACACCCATCAAGGTTTAAATTGAAAATCGAACCAGCAAGAAGATACAGTGACAAAATCACACAAGGCTACCATATAAATCATCTAATTCCAAAAATCATCTGAACAGAGTTGTTCTAATGAAATCATTTGAAAGAGAGCAAGATTTTTAAAGGTTAGGGCCTAACATGCCTGGATATTTGCTTAAAATTTCAAGGCACTCACCGAAAGAGCTCGAACCTTCTCCTCCTTTTCCAAGTTAGAGCCACCAACAAAAATTTGCTATTTCCATGACTTATATATTTTCCTTGCCAGAGGAAAGAGCTAGTTACGCTCATACTTGCCATGCAACACCAAGAAGACTGGTGCGAAGAACCAGTGAATAGACAGAAGGAAAACCGGAGCGCATGCAAAACCAAACAAACCATTAACTTTCCATTTTGCATGCTTCCCATGAAACCCGAGCTCGAAGACCGAGTCCATAAATGGCATTTACTCCCATTTCCCGCTCAATCTCCACTGCCACCGACCGCCATAGTTGGCGATGGACAAATGCACATCAAAGACCATTTCCAACTTTGGCGACCTGCCACGTCGGCTCAAGTTAGCCATTTTAAAACCTCCACCAAATTACCTGTCCCTCATGCTTATCCATGCATTTAATAACATAGAAACTACCGCCCATGGTTCGCACCCTCCATAGGTCCCCTTATTTCTTGCTCAATAGTTAGGTTAGTAACTTAGGTTAGGATTTAGGATAACACCTAGTCTAACCTCTTAGCACATAGATACTAACTTAGAACATTAGCTCTTAGCCTAGGTCTAGGTTAGATTAACACTAATCTAACCCCTAGGTTAAGTTTAGTTTTAGGTTACTAACATTAATAATTCCAGTTAGGTCTAACATTTCATATGCTCAGAAAAAGAACCTACAACATACATTCTCGAACAGGGTTCACTCCTGTACTGCCATTAGGCTAATGAATTATATGTAACTGAATTATTACCTGGTCCACGATCAAGACCTTCCAGATATATCACGATATCGGGAACCAATTCATTTAACACGATCAGCCTGAGTTATACTCCGGACTAGCTTATCAATGCATCCGCACTCGCAACCCGCTTCAAGGTCCGTAATTTTAATTCATCACGAATAAACTTAAAGCACCACTTGGATCAATACCACTGATCCAAGGCTAGGTCTTATAGATGGATAACTCCATAATTCATTCCGAGGTCAGATTAAACTCAGGTGTAAAATGAAAGAAATAAAAGAGTCAATCATAATCATATTCGATCTGCAAACCAAAGATATCAAGCATGACTTCTCAATCAAAGAACACATCCTTTTACAGAAGATCACATATCAACATATCAAGCATGTTACATATCCCTCAATCAAAGGAACACATCCTTTGGGACTTTACAAAGAGGAATCTGGTCGCCGCACCTTTAAAGGAGCTTCTTAGACACAAAAGTACCTTCCATGGGGAAAGGTGCAAGATATAGGGCATTTGATACATTAAAATATAGGCTTATTACCATGCCTATTTTGTGATTTCCCTCTTGGGACAAGCCTTTCCATGTCCATGTAGATGCCCCAGAACCGCCATTAAAGCAAGACTTACACAACTAGGTGAGGAGATTATTGATCATCCTCTCTATTTCACAAGTAGGAAGTTAACACCAGCATAGCAGAATTATACCACAACCGAGTGCAAAGCATTGTCAATGATCTATGTGCTTTTAAAATTTCGATAGTATCTACTGGCAACACCTTTTGTATTCTACACTAACCACATGGCATTAAAGTATTTAGTAAACAAACCCGTTCTTCAAGGGTGCATATGTTGATGGGTGTTGTTGTTTCAAGATTTTGAGTTCACTGTTGTAGTGAAACCCGGAAAAATAAATTATGGACCTAATCATCTGTCAAGAATTGATTCAAGAGAGGATGCGCAAAGTATTGAGGAGACAATGTCGATGCACAACTATTTACATTGCGGCATGCACCCTCGATTTGGAAGAGATTGTTGTATTTTAAAAAGAAGGTGTGGCACCGGATGTAATGAAGGCATCAGAGAAAAAGCATTGGCCATACGTACCATGCCCTACATGTTGATTAGTGGAGATTTATACAAATTGGGACATGATGAAATTTTGCGCAGATGTGTATTAGAACATGAACATTTGTCCATCATGGAAGAAGAAAATGGATGAAGTGTGGGTGAGCATTACGTAGGATATGCCACCGTGTGCAATATTTTAATGGCAGGTTTATGGTGGGAAACCTTATACAGGGATTGTAGATATTATTGTAAAGCATGTGAACACTATCAGCGCATTGGCAAACCAGGAAGGAAAGATGAAATGCCTTTATGTCCTATTCCTAGCACGGAGCCTTTTGAAAAGTGGGCGATAGACTTTGTAGGACCTATTGTACTAGCATCACGTAGAACTGGATCATGTTATGTCATCACTTACATAGATTATCTCACAAGGTGGGAAGAAGAAGCCCCAACTAAAGATTGCACAGTAGCAATGGCGGAAAGTTTCCTATGGGAAAACATTATCACAAGGTATGGATGCCCTTTAAGTTTGACCAATGATAGGGGTACACATTTTCTAAATGAGACCATGAGGATCCTACTATCTAAGTTCATGGTGGCTCATCATAATACTACGCCCTATCACACTCAAGCAAATGGAAGGGTAGAAGCATTCAACAAAATACTAAGTCATACCTTGACCAAAATCTGTGATGTTGGAAGACAGGATTGGGATGACAAGGTATCAACAGTTTTATGGGCGTATAGGACTACATATAAAAGACTAAATAAAGCCACACCTTTTCAATTGGTGTTTGGTGCGAAAGCTATTTTTCTAGTTGAATTTATGTTACCTTCTCTATGAATAACGCGCGCAGGAGGATTAGCCGATGAAAAAGTGCTGGAAGAAAGAATTGATGAACTAATGAAACTAGATGAGAGACGATCACTTGCCCGTTGGAGCCAAACAGTGGAAAAAGCAAAGCAAAAGGCTTGGCATGATCACCATATTATAAATAAGAAGTTTGAGGTTAGGAAGATGGTGTTACTGTATGATTCTAAATTTCTGCACCATCCTGGGAAGTTGAAAGTCCATTGGTTAGGTCCTTACACAATCTCATACATCCTTGAGTCGGGTGCATGCCAGTTATAAGTGCCGGATAGAACAAAGTTTCTGGACACTTCAATGGTAGTAGGCTGAAGCCCTACTATAAATAAGTCTTCTTGGTGTTTGTAAATAAGGTAGTTTTGCCAGTTAATCTAGAATTTTCCCTTACGCATTTTCTTTTCCTTGTGTTTCCCTTTCATGTTGTTGTTTTGTTTTGTGCCTCAGTGCCGGTAACCTTATTGCTATTTTTGGAGAATTTATGAGTGCGTAGAGGACCACGCATTGTTTAAGTGTGGGGTGGAGAAAAGTGAAGAAGTGCATGATTAAAAGTACCAAGGAAGTTGTGTTGAAGATCCTTGTTGAGTAACCCATTAAAAGAGAGATGAAGAGAAAAGATAGAATGGTTGGTGCTGTGGTAAAGCTACTCATAGATCCCAAAAACAAAGGAAAATGAAGCACATTTAAGGTAACATGAGGTAGGTGAAAGAAATAATATGGATAGAAGAAGTACCTTCGGTGAGGGCTAAGTGCACGTAAGAGTCTCGTGTCGTTAGTTGGTTTGCTTGCACGCCAAAAGGTTGGAATAGTTTTCACGTAGGAAGGGTGCATGAGTAAAGGTGCTGAAGATGGATTTTGTTTTTAAAATCCACATTAAATAAACAAAGTACATGGTAGGTATAGTAGCATTTAATGACTAGAAAAAGGAAAAACTATAAATAGAGGGTCGGGGCACTCTCATTTTACTTTGCAAAAATGAAGAGATGGAGATATAAGTGAAAGATATAAGCTAGGACATTTTCAGATTTGATCAGAGAGAATATATGAGTGATCAAACAAGTAAAGAGCCAGTTTGAGATTGTAAACCAAAAGGAAGGAATTAAACGGGCTTGGAACGAAGTGAAAAGATGTTTTGTGAAGAATTTATTGAAGTTAGGGTACGGAAATCTAGGGCATGTGTTTAGGGATTTATATCATGATTTGAGATCGAAGGTTGGGAGAAGGAAAGAAAAGTAACAAGGAGGGGATTAGAGTAATACAATTACCTCAACGATGGCACCAAAGAAAGAGAAGGGCAAGGTGAAGGCTAAATAACTAGAGTACGAGGTGGAAACAAATGAAGAATGGTATGTAAAAATGTAGTACCCTGATGGAGTAATGATGGGAAAGGAATGGGAATCCCATTTGAGGAACATACTACCAATGACTATAATCACCATACCAAGTAATATAGAGAAATAAATGACATTATAACCTGTACGCCTATCCAACAAGCGAACACCTAAAGGGTTACCTATCTACAATGATGACGTGAAGGTCAAGCTGGTGAAGGCAAGGTTGTTGCAACTCTACGAGTTGCCTTATTTTGGGAAGCCAGATCACTTGTACCAGTGGTTGATGTCTCAGTGTATGAGGACCACTTCCACTTTGTTGGGTGCAAGATGTGCATAACTCCCCAGTTGATTACATAGTTTATAGGCCTCATATGTGAGGGAGATAGCTTGGAAGATGACCTTGGTGACAAGGAAGCTATTTAGGAGACCATCACAGAGTATGCCTATAAGAAAGGGTCACGGTATTATGACATCTCAGACATCAAGGACCCAGTTATGAAGATGGCCATGCACCTGGTAATGAAACTGAATGGCCAAGAAAGATGGACGCAAGTCAACAAGCCATGGTGCATGTCTACAAGAAGATTACAGAGGGGACTATTTACAACTTGTCCACATACATTGCCGAGGAAATTGTAAAGTGCGCAAAGGAAGGGGACATGATCCTCTTTGGCAATGTCTTGCTCACCATAGTATTTGTAGAAGTTGGAGTGCCGGATGCACCAGATAAGTTTGTGTGGGAGTACCAGCTGAAGACCCTTCACCCGTGAAGAGGTTTGAAAAGTATGCATGTGATACAATGACAGCTCCCCACAAAGCACGGCTCAAAAAATGGTATATGCACTTGAGAAATCCATTTGGGGCGAGTGGAGGATCCCCGAACAAATCCGGCAGCCACACAAGGAGAAGTTGAGTTCGCGATGTACCAACACTTTTGATTGGACAGTTTCAAATTTATTAATGATTCATGGAGCCCTTAGTGCAAGCTCCCTTTTGTATTCACTACCCAAGACTTCTAAGTGGAAGTGAACAAATTTAAAGAGTCAAAAAGATAAGACTAGAGCTAGGTAAATTAGACCGAAACATAGGGATATGAGGAAGAAGATGAACTATCCTGGAGGTAAGCGCACATACGTGGATAAGTACGTGTTGCACGAGATCCACATGACTAGGCCTATAACACTTCCTATTGCTGGAGAATCTGCAGGCGCATGTATACGTGCACATAAGACCAAAATTTAAAAATGGCGTGTACTTGGTGGATGAGATCTCCATACCTAAAGACCCCCTGGGAATGAATAAGCCAGTGTCTAAGAAGAGGGGTAGAGGAAAGGAAGGAGCACCAAGTGTACCAACTACTTAGACAGTGAGCATGCCTTCTACGAGCGCCAAGCCAAACACCTATGTTTGGAGGAAGAATTCCCCAGTAAAGGAGAAGACACCAAAAGTAGAGGCCCCTGAACAACCCACCACCTTAGAGGAGTCCCAAGAGGAAGAAGAGAAGGTAGAATCTCCTAACTAGAAGTAACCTCTTGGGAAGAAGCGAAGGTAGATGAAGAAGTCGACTCGGAGGCGAACGAAAGCATGGAGAGATATCTAGGAGAAGGAGATGATGAGAGTGAAGAGGGTAGTGATGAGGAGAAAGATCCGTAAAAGACAAGGAACCTTTGGAACCTCACATAGTTAGTGTCATGACTCGAGAGGAGGAGAGTGGAGGAGAAGCAAGATTTCATATTCACTTGGCGGAAAGGTGCACAAGGAGGTGAGGGCACATAAGATACAAGGGCAGAAGAGAAGGACATCGAGGGGTAGAAAGCCATAGATTTTACCAAGGAGTAGATAACCAAAGTGGCAGAATGAGAATCGAAGAAGATGCTCAAGATCCTTGTAGACTAGGAATTAGATCGGAGTGCACATATAGTGCTAAAGGAAGGGAAGAGAGCAGTGAAAAGGACATGATAGCCTAGGAGGCCCCGCTCTGATAGTCAACTTCCCCAAAGGTGCATGCTCGGGTAGAAGACCTTTGGATGCAAAACAAAGGTAGATGATGGGCTATGTGGATGACTCAAGGAAGGTGCTATGTGCATGATTATAGAGCATGGTACCACCGAAAGACTTATAGACATGTGATCATTCGAGAAGGAGGCGTGTACCCAGACCAAGAACATGCATTCTTGGGCATTTGAATTCCATGTTGACAAGCCGAGTTTAAGGTCTGCCGAGAAGGTGCTTATCATGCTTCCAAAGTCTAAGGGAGACAATCCCTTAGTAAATTCCTAGGAGCTCATAGACGAGTAAGTATGTAATGCTCTAAACAAGGTCGTGGTGGAAACGAAGGTGAGACTATTCGCATGGAATGATAGCATAAGGGATTTAGAGGGAAAGTTGGCCAAGAAGGAGGAAGAGTTGGCTAAGGTGGCCAGAAACTTAAAACAAGAGGAATTAATTAGCACACAGCTAAGGCGTGAGCTCAAGGAGGAAAAGGCAAAGGTGCAGGAGGTCTACAAGAAAGTAGACTCGATAAAAAGTGCCATCATCTTGAAACACCTAGATCTAACACCTATCCCCCAGAGGTATGCATCAACGCTAGAATTCCTAGAAGACTTAACGTGTGTCCTCACCATGGAGAGGTGACCCTTGGCATTGGAATCTATAGAGGAAGTAGCTGCGCACCTGAAGGAGGAGGATCGGTTGAAGGTGATAGCACTTGTTTTTAGTATAATAAGGTGCCTGCTGATGTAAAGGTTTCTTTCCAACTGCTGAGGTCAGATATGGCACATGTGCGGATAGAGATAAGGTGGTGAGCTCCTTGGTCACCACACTCGAAGAAAAGCTGAAGGAGTTCCAGGAGAAGAATAAAGGAAATAGGGTAGAGTGGGATAGAGTCCTGGCGGAAGTAGAAAGAAGATCCGAGGAGATTGAGGCACTAGGGGCTCAACTAAGACACAAATAAAGCAACTATATCCTCAAATTACCAGGAGAATGGACAAGCTCATAGACTTGGGTAAAGATATGGAACAAATTGTGGACACTTTGGGTGCCCATGGAGCTGGCCTAAGTTTTGATGAGGTAAACTTACTGGTTGGCGACCTCTCATCGAAGGCGAAACGAGGTCGATACATGGAATAAGCTAGAGATAGTCCCGCAGACTTCCACACCCTTTTGTTTAGTGTTCCCCCATTCTTCATTCTTTCCCCTATTCTTTCATTCCTTATTCATCTTTGTAATATTTATCTACATCTTGTTTCCATTTGAACCAACTTGCACCTTGGTCAAGTAGAATATTTCCAAAGGCGGAGAATAGGCATAGTGTGGGGTGATTTTGATCTCCGTAAATTTGACTAAGTATGAAGGTGCATGGGCATGTGGGACCCCAGTTATAGGATGGTGCACAAGGAAAAAGTGCACAAGAGAAAAGGCTCAAGGAAGCATATAGCACGTGGCACACAAAAGGAGGTTCAAGACTTAGCCAATTCAAGCAAAAAAGGTAGAACACATGAAAAGCATGATCGGTTGCACGTGGATAACATGCCATCCTGGCAATAGGTGGCCCAGGAAAGAGCATGCCAACAAAGGAATCTTCTAGAAGACCATCATGAGATGGAGTGGAGAGCTCAGTGTATGAGGAAACATGCTCACTGAAGGACCACATTTGACACTTGGCGATGGATCTGAGGGTGCGGCAAGGTGAGTTGGTAGTGTGGGAAGGTGATAAATACAAGTGCCTATGGACCAAGAAAGGTGTGTGGAGATAGAGATAGAGACAAAAGAGGAGAAGATAGGAGAGATACACATAGAGAGAGATAACATGGGTAGAGCTCTGTAGGATTACTGTGAGTGGGGCTCTGATGTATTGAGCTCAACATTGTAATTTATTTTCTATTTTTGCATAGTTATACCAGCCTATTGATGTGCATGACTGCAGTCTGCCATCTATGGCTCTTGTAATGAACCAATGAATACAATGAGGTTACTTATTACAATTAGATATGAATATAAGTGGGTTTCGTGTATATTTTTTTCATATAAGTTCTCTTTCTTTTTCATGCTATGAATGAATGGTTGTAGCTTTCTTTCTATTATATTACGTGTTATGGAGTCTCTTAAAACACATAGTCTAAAGAATCTACAAGGATCTGAAGGCCTTACTAAGCCCTGTAATCTTTGTATGTCTAGACTTCTTTCCCGAATACTCCTATACCAATCATTGATGAATGATTCCCACTAAAAACTCACATAAAACAGAGACTTGGCACCCGCACGTGCCTCGGGTGAGTGCTCAACTTTGCTAGGTGATAGGCCGGTGCACATGGGATTCCTTACTCTTATAATGGGAGTAAAATTGACTACAAATCTGGAATATGTGCAGCCATAGAAGAAGGGAATGTAAAATTGTATCTTCTAGGCGTGGGTCTATTTCTTCCACTAGTTTTAATCTGGATCAATACTTCTTCCCGGTTTGGGAACACTAAGTGCCGTGGGCTCGGTCACTAGGTGGGTTTAGATATGTGCTAACGACTCCCTTTATCTATGTGAAAACTCTCACCGTAATCAAGGGGTCTCCCTCATATGTTTGCCAAGATGGGGTAGCACAGATCGCTGTGCTCCATGTCCTCTCGCGTGAACCTCAACTCCTTCCTGCAATGTTTTCCTCCATAGATCCATCACACTAGAGGCTTTGCATCATCTAGTAATCTCCCTTTCATGTGCTTCGACATACTTTAGCCGTCTTTCTTCCCTCTCCTTTTATGTTGTATCATCTGCCATCTTCCTCCACCCGAGCTTCCTTACCCAGTGCTCAAAATGGTTTAGCCAGCCATTAGGAGTGCTTCTAGCCTCATGGTAACCATTAATATCTTCATAGCTAGAGGGATAGCATGTAGAAATGATCCCCTAGGTTCTCGTAGAAATTCAAACTCAAAGAACCTCTAGAAAAGAATACGTAGAAATGGTGTATTCCAGAGTGTAGCTAGCTAGTACTCCTCACCAAAGTGATCTACAACATGGATCCACGTCAAATTTACATCCCGCAATGTTTGGTAGTCTTCTTTGGTCCATATCCATGATCCATAACACCAACATGATCTAGATGCATAGGCTAAAATCCACCCAAATAACTCTACTGGGAAGCAGCAGAAAAAATTCTCATACAGATCATGGTAGAGATTATCCTCTACCCATCTACGTGTATCAAACTCAGCTCCAGTGCTAAATCTCTAGGAAAATTCATCCTCCATGCTCTTGAACCATGAGTCAACATTTTCCAATGGCAACCGATCCATCATTACTCTTTACATGATCATGATGCATGCTATATCCCACTACAACTTTGAAAAGAGGTCCCAGCAATGGAACCAAGATGTAGTCAATTTTAATTCCATTATAAGAGGAAGGAATCCAATATGTGCCAGTCTATCACCCAGAAGAAGATGAGTGCTCACTCGAGGCATGCGCGGGTGTCGAGTCTCTCTTTTAAGTGATTTTTAGTGGGAAGCATTCATCAATGATTAGTATAGGAGTATTCAGAAAGAAGTCTAGACATACAAAGATTACAGGCTTAGGACGACCTTTAGATCCTTGTAGTTTCTTGAGACAAAGTGTGTTTTAAAATACTCCATAACACGTAATATAACATAAAGAAAGCTACAAAAATTCATTCATTGCATGAAAAAAAGGAGAACTTCTATGAACAAAATATACACGAAACCCACTCGATATTCATATCTAATTGTAATAAGTAACCTCACTATATTCATTGGTTCATTACAATAGCCATAGATGGCAGATCATACTCATGCACATCACTAGGATGGTATAACTATGCAAAAATAGAAAAGAAATTATGATGCCGAGCTTAATGCATCGATCCCCACTTGTAGTAATCCTACAAAGCTATACCCATGTTATCTCTCTCTCGTGTATCTCTCCTATCTTATCCTATTTTGTCTCTATCTCCACACCCCTTTCTTGGTCTGCGCAGCACTTGTATTTATAATCTTCTCATGCTTTGTCAACTCACCTTGCCGCACCCTCAAATCTGTCACCAAGTGTCGAATGTGGTCCTTCAACGAGCATGTTTCCTTAGGCCTGAGCTCTCCACTCCATCTCATGATGGTCTTCTAGAAGATTCCTTTGCGTTGGCATGCTCTTTCCTGGGCCACTTGTTGCCAGGTTGGCATGTTATCCGTGCACAACCGATCACACTTTTCACGTGTTCTACCTTTGTTTCTTGAATCAGCTAAGCCTTGAACCTCCTTTCGCATGCCACATGCTATATGCTTCCTTGAGCCTTTTCTCTTACACACTTTTTCCTTTGTTGTTACAAAAATAGGCTCCAAACCTTCATCCCTTGTTACCCAAGGCATCCATCAGTATGTCTACCTTCTTGATGTTGACCATCACAACACCTTTGTCCTTCCGGTGCTGCTGATTCATATGCTCATATAACTCTAGGCACTCCTCATACTTATGCTTCTTTCCGCACCATGAGCACTGCAACAATTCCGGGCACTCACGCTTGTAATGTTTTGTAGATCCACAAGTTGAAACATGTCCCTCACAGGAACTCAATCCTTCCTCCATGGTTACCTCATCCATGAAATCCTCCTCAAAATCCTTTTCCTCATGTGCCTCCATCTGCGCACTCCTCATAACAGTGATCATCATTCTTAGAACTACTAGCAATGTTGGTTTGGCGCACCCCATGATCAATGGCCTCATGTATCTGATCAATGAGCCTATAGTCTTTAGTATCATGGGTCGTGGAGGTGCAAATCTTACAATAATAGGATACATTCTTTCTAATCGCACATTGTAGCAAGGTACATCTATTGGCATCATGTTCCCCATGAAAAATTTCACAATATGATGTTACATCACATACCACCCTCCGGGGCAATTATCCTTAGCATGCCCTCTATCTCACAATCTGTACACCATAAACCACTGCACGTCTCATGGACCAAGTTCACAAATATCTTTTCCAACTATTTATCCATAGCAGCAACTGAGCCTCCAAGAACAGTGATGCCGTGATCAATACTACTAACGGCTTCGGCGCATAAGGTAGCCTCCAATGATTTGCACGGGTCTCAGTGAAAGTCTTATGAGATAGGGCCCTTCTAAAAGGGGTGATCAATCCTCCAACAAACCACTATGCATGTTGAGAAGGATTTATATCATATGATAATTTAGACGAGAGAGTCTTAAAGCATACATCATACTCCCGTACACTCTCTATCATTCCTTTTTGTATCTCCTTCAAAGTGCTAATGCTTTTTGCTTGAATTTAGAAATGTAGAAACTGCCCAGAATGCATTCTTTAAGAAAGTGTAATCCACCACTATTTGATGAGGATCATACTTTCTATACCAGCTATGCACGCGTCCTTACAATGTGGTTACAAATTGACTAGCCTTTCATTTTGGGGTTGTGATACCTTTCGCACACCATAGCAATTCACACTTGTGAACATGTTCTGCGGAATCCTCAATGCCCTTGTAATCTGGTAAGTACAGAGACATTTCAAATAAAAATTGAGGTGGTGGCTGAGGTCCCTATCCTGAACCAGAGCCTTGGTTCCCTTCGGTGTTTCCTCCGCTTGATCCACTAGGACCACTGGGTCTTGTACCTCAGAGCCACTAGATCCACAGGACCACTGGGTCCAATAGGGCTCGTAAGATCTCGTGCCAAGTGCCCCCATAGTCCCATTTAATTATGTGCCGATGGTTTGTGATGGTGCCCCACCACCGCTACTTTGTCCCACACCACTCCCTGGTGTGAGATTAAAAGTTTGTACATTTTCCCCTTGTCCAAAAAATCCTCCAAATACTAGAATATGTGTAGCCATAGAAGAAGGGAATGTAAAATTGTATCTTCTACATGTGGATATGTTTCTTCCACTAGTTTCAATTGGATCAATACTTCTTCCTCGTTTAGGAAAACCAAGTGCCAAGGCTCGATCACTGGGTGGGTTCACATATGTGCCAATGAATCCCCTTTCTCCATGTAACTAACTCTCACCAGAATCCAAAGGGGTATTCCTCATGTGCTTGCCAAGATGGGGTAACATAGACTACTCGGTCTCCATGTCCTCCATGTCCTTCAACTCCTTCCCGCAACATCTATCTCCATAGATCCATCACACTAGTAGCTTCTCATCATCTTGTAATGTCCCTTTCACGTGCTTCACCATACTTTAGCCATCTTTCTTCCCTCTCCTTTTCTGTCATATCATCTACCATCTTCCTCCACCCGAGCTTCCTTACCCAACGCTCAGAATGGTTTAGCTAGCCATTGGGAGCACTTCTAGACTCATGGTAACCATTAATATCTTCATAGCTAGAGGGATAACATGTAGAAATGATCCCCTAAGTTCTCATAGAAACTTGAACTCAACAACCTCTGGACAAGAATACGTGGAAATGACATATTATAAAGTGTACCTTGCTAGTACTCCTCCCCACCAATGATCTATAGCATGGGTCCACGTCAGATCTACATCTTGCAACCTTTGGTAGTCTTCTTTGGTCCATATCCATGATCCATAATGCCAACTTGATCTAGATGCATAGGCTGAAAGCCACCCAAATAACTCTACTGGGAAGCAAAGAAAAAAGACTCATATAGATCATGGTAGAGATTCTCCTCTACCCATCTACATGTATCAAACTCACGTCCAATGCTGAATCTCTAGGAAAATTCATCCTATATGCTCTTCAACCATGAGCCAACATTTTCCAATGTCAACCGATCCAAAGATTACTCTTTACACAAATCATGATGCATGCTATATCCCACTACATCTTGGTTCCATTTCCGGGATAAGAGTCCTTTTAGGTTTGTTAATAGGAGTTAAGTCTAGGTTTAGACTAAGTCCTAGTTGGTTAGGATAGGTTTAGACTTGGTCTTAGGTCATTAATGAGGTTTGAGTGGGTCATTTGAGTGAGGTGGTTAAGTGAGGATATTAATTAATTTAATTAATATAATTAATTCAATTAACATGTGCACTAGTGGATATGAATGGGTAGGATATGTTTAATTTAATTAAAAAGTGTTTTAATGAGGTATGACCCAATTTTGGTGTCTATAGTTGGGTCGTGGTATGGATGTGAGGGATTTTAAATAAAATAGCAAGTGGATCCTTCTCATCTAGATGGTAAGAGGATTAAGGATGTGGGATGTTGGATTGGGATTAGATAGGAAGGATAGGCTCATGTTCTCCAAAATAGGCGTTAGTATTTAGATATACATTGAATTCCTTTTTATGGTCGTTGGTTGGTATATCATCTCGATTTCCCATAAACTCAAAAATTACTTCATCATTTTGAAATGTGTAAAGAGGAATATGTTCAAATTGTTGGTTCCACTGGATGATTTGGGCATAAGTGAGAGAAACTTCGATGGAAAGGATGGTGGTATCATTTGTGGTGGAAATATCTTCGTATTGGCTATAAACATATCTTGTTTTGATGTCCTCTATGGCCTCCTCAGTTATCTTGGTTGTGTCAATTAGATCATCATAGATACCCTCATCAGATTGTTGGTACCCTAATCCATGGTGATCAATATTGGGGATGATAATAGGGGATTCAGGATGCCTTATTCATTAGAACCTAGTCCTTAACAAGAGTAACCCATGTGAATCATCATGTGCTTGGGAATTGGATATTCATTACTAAGGTATCAAGACAATATGGAATCATATTTGAGCCATGTAGTATCGGATGTCTCTAGGAACTCATCGGTGAGATACCCGAAATAGATAAAAGTTGAAGAGACCAATGAATATGTTTTCTTATTATCTTGACACATGTCAGGCCTACCATGTTGTTTAGGTGAAAGCGGGAGTTTCTCAATACTAAAGTTTTGTATTCTCCTCACCTCGTGTCTTTAAGTTTGAGAGGTGGATTGGGTTAGATAGGATTAGATGTGGACGTATTGTGTAAGATAGGAGTAGATGAAGATGAAGCATTATGTGAAGTGGATGGAATACTGTCAGGTAAATCATATGAAGTGGTGGATGTCGTGGATGATGGAGATGGAAATTTTGAAGTGACAGTTTTAGTAATGGGACAATACGGTTCCTCATAAGCTTGTGCTTCAAGCACTTGGAAAAATGGAAGGGTTGAGGGTCACCATGGATGGTGACCTCCATGTTGGCATGCTCAAAATTAAGGCATTGATGTAATGTGGATGGGACAACATGCATTTCATGGATCTAAGGGTGACCAAGTAGTAAATTGTAGGGGAACTAGATGTCCACAACATATACCAGGTGGGCAAGTGTGACATGCCCCACATTAATGTGAAGGTATAAAGTGCCCAGAGATTTTATTTTAGTGTTTTCATATTCTTTGATAGTGATTATCTCTTGTATTAAATCCAATTTATTGTACCCTACGCATTGAATGAGAAATAGAATACAAATGTTAACACTGCACCCATTGTCCACTAGAACTCACTTGACGTGAGTATTTTCTATATGGACCTCAATGTAAAGACGAAAATTATGGTTTGGGCCATGTAATGGAAAGTTTCTGGGTAAATGGAAGTGGGAGTGTTCGATAAGTGTAAATATGGTTAACAAGGGCTTGAAAATGCATGAGATCGATATCATTTGGGGTGCAAGTCTCTGAAGATCAAGCAAAGGATATCTTTATGTACAAAATATGTTTTGAGAAGATCCATGATGGAAATCTACATGGGGATATTTTCAATTTTTTCAACTATATTTTATTGAGCTTATGGAGGTGAATTGGAAGAAGACGGAGCATCCCCTTAAACCATTACACAATTTTAGAGCGTAGTAATAGTACACCGAGCATTTTGGGAATGTCCTTGACTTTGATGGTGGTTACTTGATGGGGGGAATGGTGAATATGGCTGACAAGAGATTCATATTGGAAGGGTATGTGTTGGGTTTTTATATGGTTAGATTGATGATTGGATGATTCAAGGGTTTTACTAGACTTCCACTGACCTTGATTTGAAGTTTGGATCTGACCATGATTAGGGAGTGGATTTTGATAAATCCCTAACTTCTGATTTTGAGAAGAGGAGGATGCATTGTCTTTGATTTCAATTTCACCTTGATCAATCAAGTCTTGAATATAGTTCTTTAGCTTCATACACCTAGTGGTGGCATGACCCTTAATTTTTGGAACTTACAATATTCATTTTCCCTAAACCAAGAGGGTTTGGGTCTAGACTCATCAATTGGTTGGGTTTGTGGGAAAACAACCATATTAGTAGCAAAAAATTTCAAGGATTATTTCAATGGACTCACCAAGAGGGGTGTATGACCTTTTCTTTAGATCTTGGGTTGACCAGGGTTGACCCTATAGAATGGATATGATAACGGTTTTTTGGAAGTTTTGGATGTTTTTGGTATATGTCACTCCATCCCTGAAAAACATTATTATTCTTGTTAAAATACTTGGGCTTCTCAGATGTGGAAGGATGATTAGATTGATTATAGTTATCTCAGGAATATAGTTTGATGAGGCCTTTGGAGACAAGAGATTTTTCTATCTACATTCCTTTTTCTATGATGTCATCAAAGGTGTTTGCACAATGGACTTGGAGGTGGAAGGCTAGCTCTTGATGGAGGTTAGAAACAAAGATAGTGACCAATTAATTTTTAGGGATGGGACATGGAATGCAGCTAGCAAGAGCTCTCCATCATTGTAAGAAGGATGAAAATATTTCACCATTGTGTTGTTTGGTATTACATAGGTCAATCATTGTGACATCATGCTCCACATTATATGAGAAGTGTTTGAAAAATTCTTTGATAATTCATTGAAGGAATCATTCGAGAGCGAGAGTGAGACTGCCTAGGCTTCATGAGAAGAGTCTCAATAAATAGGAGTCATCATAGGCTACTTCTTGACATAGCATATAGAACTCCTTGACGTGTTCATGAGGATCACCCTTTCCCTTGTATTTTTCAAATTTGGGTGGTTCAAAGTATGGGGAAAAGGGATGTATAAGATATCATGGTCAAATGGATAAGGAAAAAGTTCCTCAAACTTATATTGACATCCTTGTCTACTAAGTTGCAATCCTTGAAGTGTTTCCTTCATAGACTTTACTTCCTACTCCAAGGTGGATTCTTGAGGGCCGATGGGTGGTAGGTTGAAATTAGGATGTTGGGAATGTTCAGAATCATGGTTACCATGGTCATTTGGACATTTTGGATCAAGTTGGGAGGTTAGATGGGCAATTTGGTTGCTCATTTGTTGTATTTGGGATAGTATGACCTCCTTAGATACATGAGAATTATGGGTATTCTCTCTACTATCCCGTCCATGTGTAGCATGATGGTTTTTATGATTTAGGTTGTTTGAATTGCAGTGAAGTGGGGATGTGGACTATTACTCAATGCGTTCATTCTCATTAGAGAGGAGATGATGAATTTGGTCATGGGTATAGTCAGAAGGAAGTTTTTCTCCCATGTGATATAATTAGAGGAGGAGAGCATATTTATTTTTTCCACGAAGTAACTAAGCATTTCACATTGTCTTATTTATATAAAATAGGTTTTATAGTATTCATCACTATTGGTATCAACCATTGTTTCTTCATCTCCCCCTTAGTCACAATTTTATTTTGTATTGGCATCAACAATGTTTTGATTGAATAATCCATTTCTAGTTTCGTATTTAGTTGGTGGCTTGTTTCATCATCATTTCCTGTTTGAGTTGGTAAATCTTGTCCTAGGTGTCATTATATCCTAGTGATTTGAGATGTGAGGATGGGATGGAGCTATATTAAGTTGGTGAAGGATGTGTGATTAGTAGATGAAGAGAGGATAATATTTCTTATTGACTGATGTATAATCCCAACAACCAAACTTTGTTTTAGGATGAGAGGATTGAAGAAGTATGTGCCTCGATGTGCAAGGGCTTAGGATGATTGGATAGGAGATAAGGATTTTGTGTCCGTATTCAAGGTGTTGACTAGTGAGACTCAATTAATCATGCCAATAGGGAATCTTAGATAAGGTGTTTGAGTGTGAAAGCGTATGTGTAGGATTGTGTGAGAATGTGAGGATGTTTAAGTGTAGTAAATGTTGTGATTAGGAAGGGATGTGTGATGTGATATGTTTTAGGATATTTTGGACCTATGTAAGTGTAGTGATGTCAAAAGGAAATGTTAAACCGCTAGGTGGAATCTTTGTGACAATGAGATGAATAGATGTTTAGGTGTATTAGATCATGTTTAATAAATTACGTATATAAAGTTGGGATGTGTGATTAAGTGTGGGTAATGATAATTTGTAATAAGTTTTGAGGGAGTAAAATAGTATGTATGAATTATATGTGAAGTGTGATATAGATTCAAAGGTCGTGTATATACAATCTGGTATGGTGTTATATATAATGTAGCAAGTAAGGGATGTGTAAGTGAATTTTAGATGTGTTTGTGAAATGGGGGATGTATGTGAATGTCTTTTGTGTTTATAAATTTTATTGATTATGTGGAAATGTTTATTGTTTTTTTATTTTGTTTATATCAAAAGGAAGATGTGAAGGAGATGAGTGATGTTAAGTGAATGATGTATGACACGACTATGGTAAAAAATATATGATAAAATATGTATGGGGATAGTCAAATCAAAGTTAAATGGTGTGGTAAAAGGGATGAATAATGGGTGTATAGTATGGTATGATGAAATGGGACTAGTGTGGGGTTGTGTACTAGTATCGACAAACACTCAAGAAATCACAATAATGCAAGCACAATCTAACTATTCAAGTAGGATTACAACCAAAATATAGGCCACTTTTATTACCACACATAGACTATGGTGCCACAATATGGCTCTCCCCCGTGTGTCAATGTGGGGTTGGCTAGCAAGTAGTCTTGGGAGTGCATCCTCCTTGCACTATAGTTTGATATGTAGCCAAAAGGTTTCCTAGACTACGATATACAAGCTCGCCATGGCGTCCCCGATATACCTCACAATACATGGGGCCCAATTCCATGTTGCGAGGATGTTTTCTAAGGCCTAGGTATTAAGACATGGAATTCCCTCACTTCATGTTTCTCTTAAAACAAAAAAATGTTTGGCCAATAACATAAACTCTCTAAGGATTTATATACCCCATTGGAACACAAGGTGTGTCTATGTGCATGGACATGAATCCCATAGTCACGAAACTCCTAAGACTATGGTAAGTATCCTGGATGTCACTTCCACATCATGTTACCCCTATAAATTAAAATGGGGAAGGTTAGCCACTTTTATCCTCAATATTGTCCTAGGATGCGAGAGGAGAGCATACACAGTTTCACCTTCGGGATATAACAAGCACACAAAGGATATATACAAGAAAATGAAAACAAAATATAAGATGATATATACAAAATATCAAATATTTTGGGTCTTCAAATAGGTGACCTACAACAAAAAGGTTAGTAGTTTTATTTATGAACCCAATATCTTCGACCGATCAGGATGGAATATAAAAATATTAGTATCTTTCAACAAAAGCCTTCAACTACAAAAGGTTAGATAAAAATAAGATAAATATTAAAATATGAAGAGTCTCTCCTTGTTTCTATGATAATTCTATAAAAACAGAATGTTAAAACTTGTAGATAGTCACCAAAAACACCTAGAAACAAGGTTAGATTGTTAGCTCTAAACAAAAATTATGATCTAGCAAAAGCACTGATAATCAGGTCAAAAGTGCTAGAATAGGGGAAAATTACTGATACATGTCACAAAAGTGCTAAAGTATGATTGAGAAGACATGAAAATAAAAATCTCTATAACATAGAGCAAAGATGTTAAAACAAAAGCATAGGCGCTGAAAGATAGAACCAAAGCTACCAAAAGAAAAGTAAACACTAGCAAAAATAAGCACCAAACATTAGAGCATATGCACAAAAACCTACACAAACAATGGTTAGAAATAGAATCACTAATATATGTCACATACATGCCATGGGTTTCACAAAATAACTAATTTTCAAACCTACATTAATAGAGGTTTAAGCCTAGGAAAATGTGTTGATTCAAGGAAGAAACACTAAACTACGTAGCATAAGAACTCGAAAAACAAAGCATACATGTTGTTAGACCATGGGAATGGAATTTGAACATGAAATTTGAATTATTTTTATACAAATAGGGTTATATTCTCACTAAACTTGCACATCCAATGTTACTCAATGTGATTAACTAAAATCAAGGTAAACATTGGGGAAAGGCCCCACCATGGGTGTTTCACTCGGAATGTTTCGTTCCTTTTAGAAACAGATAAGGGTTGGGGCTAGGAGGAATACCTGTAGAATGTCGAGATGATGTGCGCATACCGTAGAGAAAGATCAGGCTGACTGCGAAGAACTCCTTTTTGTCTTGGAAGGACTACCTGCAAATAAGAACACAAGACCACAAGATTTTAATTAGACAATAAATGAGGAAACTACCTTGGGCCCAGGAAATATAAAACTTCCTTTCGAAGGTGGTCAGTTCCCTTGCTAATATGAATTAACACAAAAGACTATAAAATATCAATTAAATTGCTTTGTTGAACTGGGTAGGGGAAAGGCTGGTTATTGGTTATAGTCAGTATAACCGATGGCGGTTACTGATAACCGATGGCGGTTACTGATGACCGATATCGGTAGAGTCTAGGATCTGAAGGTTAGTTGTTTTGTGGGGTGGTGGTGTTATTTGGTAGTTGTGTTATTTGTAGGGCTGTATATAGGTAATATTAGGAAATAGGGTGATGAGATCTAGATGAATGACAGTTAGATGCAATGACACGTTGGGTAGTGGATCCAAGAATGGATTTGTGAGGACTTATGATTCAAAAAGTCAAAGAAATGTTATTAAAGAGTACATGCAAGAAGTAGCTTACTGATTATTCGCAGAGATGCAAGTCCAAGAGTTCTGATGGCAAAGGCAGAACTGAGGTAGGATGGTCTGGCACACACACAGATCAAATCAAATGTTTGAGTATCACAGGCTCGGTATTCCAGATTGTAGTCTGGGCTTGCTCTCCCTTGCGCTAACTCTCCTTGTCTCTTCACTTGTCTTCGCTCTCAAGTAAAGATCGTGGTTTTCTCGATCACTCCGGATGCTCTTTCTTGATTCAAAGAATCCTTTTCTCTCATCCAAAAATGAAATTCCGATCCTTTGTTTTTGGTTTGGGGAGGCCATTTACAGGGAACCGATGGCGGTTACGTAACCGACGGCGGTCGAGTAGGAACCGGCATCGGTAAGGAAAAAGTAGGCTATTTTTAGTAAAACAGCCCACCTTCCCTACTTTTCTCCCAAGAGATTAGTTGCGGGCTTGGTCAAGTGGCTAGAAGGTCGGTTTTAGGTGCGAGAAAGGGGTCCTTAGTCATGGGTGTAGGTGTAGACCAAGTTTTAGGTTTTAATTAGGTTAGTTTAGGATTAGGGCTAGGTCATGATGAGGTGGAAAAATGAGGTGGCAGGTGAGGTGATGGGGATTTATCAATTACAAGGTAATTAATAAATAATTGTGTAAGGTTTAGGTAATGAGGTTAGGTTGCGAAATGGGATGCGGGTCACAAGGGGTCGTAAGACACGAATTTGGTGTCTACATTAGCCCCTTATTGTCGTGTAGCTTGTGTTGTAAAGCTGCGTGGACAATAATATGAAGTGGTTTCTCCTGTTAAGGATATAGGTAATCCCCCTCAAATCTATCACGGATTGAGTGAATGGGAAATCAGGGATAGGGTTGATAAAGGGTACATGTTGTAGAGAGGATGGTAAGGTGGTGGGGGAGGTCCAAGGCAGCAGACGCATGTTGAAATGCAATAGTGTGACTAGGGTACATGATTTGGCGAGCAAACCAGAATGTATAGGCAAAGGTCGATAGTTTATCCAAACAAGGGTGATATAATCCTCGGTATCCAAGGCATAGGAAGTAGCTCGGTGGTATATAAAGGTAAGGTACAGAACGTTTAGGCGTGTTCGGCAAAGACTTAAATGGTTGGTTTGGTTGAGATAAACGTCACGGTCTAGGTCTAGGCAAAGTTGGTCGACAGATCAAGTCAAGGACCCTAATCATGCTAAAACACGAACAGGTGAGCTCGATTGAACAAAAGGTATAGGATGGATGGATAAAATAAAACGTTGATTGTGGGTATGGTATTGAAGTGATACGGCCGTGGGTCGGGCCAAGTTGTTATTCTGACCTTGGGTCGGGCCGGATGGTTAGGGTGAGGCCTTGGGTCGGGCCAAGTTGTTGGGTGGCGGCTTTGGGTCGGGTTGGATGGGTAGGGTGAGGCCTTGGGTCGGGCCAAATGGGTAGGTTGAGGCCTTGGGTCGGGCCAAATAGGTAGGTTGAGGCCTTGGGTCGGGCCGAATGGGTAGGGCGAGGCCTTGGGTCGGGCCAAATGGGTAGGGCGAGGCCTTTGGTCGGGCCAAATGGGTAGGTTGAGGCCTTGAGTCGGGCCGAACAGGTAGGTTGGAGCCTGTGGTCGGGCCGAATAGGTAGGTTGAGGCCTCTGGGTCGGGCCAAATGGGTAGGTTGAGGCCTTGGAGTCGGGCCAAATGGGTAGGGCGAGGCCTTGGGTCGGGCCGAATGGGTAGGTTGAGGCCTTAGGTCGGGCCGAATGGGTAGGCCGAGGCCTTGGGTCGAGCCAAATGGGTAGGCGAGGCCTTGGTCGGGCCAAATGGGTAGGCGAGGCCTTGGGTCGGGCCAAATGGGTAGGTTGAGGCCTTGGGTCGGGCCAAATGGGTAGGCGAGGCCTTGGGTCGGGCCAACAGGTAGGTTGAGGCCTTGGGTCGGGCCGAACAGGTAGGTTGAGGCCTTGGGTCGGGCCAAATGGGTAGGGCGAGGCCTTGGGTCGGGCCAAATGGGTAGGGCGAGGCCTTGGTCGGGCCGAATGGGTAGGCCGAGGCCTTGGGTCGGGCCGAATGGGTAGGCGAGGCCTTGGGTCGGGCCAAATGGATAGGGCGAGGCCTTGGGTCGGGCCAAATGGGTAGGCGAGGCCTTGGGTCGGGCCAAATGGGTAGGCGAGGCCTTGGGTCGGGCCGAATGGGTAGGTTGAGGCCTTGGGTCGGGCCAAATGGGTAGGTTCGAGGCCTGGGTCGGGCCAAATGGGTAGGTGAGGCCTTGGGTCGGGCCAAATGGGTAGGGTGAGGCCTTGGGTCGGGCCAAATGGGTAGGGCGAGGCCTTGGGTCGGGCCAAATGGGTAGGGCGAGGCCTTGGGTCGGGCCAAATGGGTAGGGCGAGGCCTTGGGTCGGGCCAAATAGGTAGGTTGAGGCCTCGGGTCAGCCGAATGGGTAGGTTGAGGCCTTGGGTCGGGCCAAATGGGTAGGTTGAGGCCTTGGGTCGCGCCAAATGGGTAGGGTGAGGCCTTGGGTCGGGCCAAATGGGTAGGGCGAGGCCTTGGGTCGGGCCAAATGGGTAGGGCGAGGCCTTGGGTCGGGCCAAGTTGTTGGGTGGCGGCTTTATGGGAACTATATGGTAACAGAGAATATAGCTGAGGAATTGAGGGGTGTAGAGCGATTGAGGTAGATCGCAGGGCATAGGCCAGGTGAATATGAGAGGATTCCTATAGATTGCATGCGGCGACAATTTGGATTTGTGCAGGATATACCCCAGGCTTATAGACCATATATGAGGATCGATGCCGAGGCAGCATTCTCACCTCCCCAGCCAACACCTCCAGAAGGGCCTGAAGAGGTAGCAGCCGATCGCAGGGTAATGGATGCAGGAACGACAGAGGCCTATAGATTATGGTGGGTAGCAGAACTGCGAGGTGTACGTGATCGTCCTGACATAGCGGTGATTACAGCAGAGAGGGATCATCTGCAGCGTTTGGTTCAGCAGCTCCAAACGCAGGTGAATGAGACAAGAGGATTGTTAGTGGTTGCGGAGTCACGGGCGGAGAGACTAGAGGCTGGAGTCCTCCATGCGAGAGGGCGTATTCATATGTTACAGGAGAGATTGGCAGATCAGTGGGCGGTACCAATAGCCGTGGTACCTTTGAGGACAGAGAGGCCTGGCGAGAGGGGTCGACGATCACGATCATCACCTAGTTCGGGATGAGGCATGAGGGTCTAAATAAATGTTAGCAAGGTATAAGAATAAATAAGAGTACCGACCTGCGTGTCGATGATAGAGAAGATGTATTTGTTTAACATCTAAATAAAACAAGATATGTATGTTGATTTGAGTTATAATAATAAGAACGTTATCGTTTTGACTTTCGGTGTTTTTGAAAAAGGATAAAGAGGAATGTGATTAAATAGAAATACACAAAAATATTTATATTTACCACACATGATAGGTTATGGTAGGGGATGGTCGAGCTAACCTTGGGAGACCCCATGTCTCTCGAAGTGCTGCCTACATAGCCCTTTGCACAAAGCAAGGAAGGGCCTCGATCGATGTAGTTCTCCCTTAGGATCGGGAGAGGCTAATCGGTGCAATTTGGTACGATTTAGGCAATTGGTTGGTTGGTAAGAATATTGATATTAATATTGGTAAGGTAAGGTTGTTGGTGTCGGTAATGAATTGGTGATGTTGTAAAAGGTATAAGGGAAGCGAAAGTTAGCCTACCCAAGTAGAAGGGAACCATGTCCTGATTAAGATCAACACACAATCCTAGATGCGAGGCAAAGCGGAAAGAGTGCTCCGTAGGTGAAAAGAGCTAAACAAACCACACAACATAGAACGAGCTTGAAGCCCTAGGTACCGTGCATAGACGAGAAGTCAATAGGTGAAAAGAGTTGTATGATCACAATATATCGGGTGTACGTTACGTCCCTTGAGTTGAAACAAATGGTGAGGTGAGGTGGATGATATAGCTGAGGTATAGAGAACTTGTTACAAAGTGAGTGTTCTGACGAAAGAGAACCTACCCTAAATAGACAAGTCCATGACCCAAAAAGTTCTTTTGAATGAGGCTTTTATTTGACTGAATATAGACTGATCGATGCGGGAAGTCTACAAGGGATATTGATTGTATTATTCTTGAGGTCTTCACGAAGCTGATCGATGCGAGAAGCTTCTGCTAGAGGCTGACTGTGTATAGCTGTCCTTCGAGGGAGCAGTCTATTTATAGTAGCAGATGTGATTTTAGTGCATAGCTGTCCTTCAGGGGAGCAGTCTATAGAGAATAGCAGCAATAATTTGGCATATAGCTGTCCTTCGAGGGAGCAGTCTATATTTAATTTAGATGACTAGATGTTCTTTTTAGCGTGAAGCATCTAGTTTAGTAGGAAGTTTGACTCAAGAAAATCCCATAAGAATACGGCTTATCTTAATACGTTGAAGTCATGGACTAGACTAAAAAGGGGAAGGCATCGTTAAGGGGAGGTGAGAGGTGAGCTTGATTTTATTTCGAGATGTAGGAAACAAGTGCATGTGGTGGTATGGGAGCTCAAGGGACGAGCAGTAGGCGGATAAGAAGTGATATAACACTAATTTCAACAATAGAATGGTCGAAGATGCAAGGCATTAAGGGGCTCAGGCTCAGGTTTACCATTAAGCGAAGCTAAACGATAAGTACCTGATCCATAGGTGTGAGTGATTATATAAGGCCCAATCCAATTGGGAGCAAATTTTCCACGTTTGCTCTTTTCTAGTTTGGTTACATGTTGATTCTCTTTGAGGACAAGATCACCAACCTTAAAGGTACGCTCATGAAGTCGCTTATCATAAGCACATTTGATGCGTTTTTGATAGATTTGAAGGTGATCAAGAGCTGTAAGATGGCGTTGTCAAGAAGCTCCAATTGGGCTAACCGCTCTTGGCGGAAATCATCGTTGGTGAGAATACCCGAAGAGATATTCTAAGGAGGGTATTTGTATTTTGAGAGGCAAAATAGCCTCGGTACCGTATACCAAAGAAAAAGGTGTGGCATTAGTGGAGGTACGAATACTAGTGCGATAAGCCCAAAGGGCAAAGGGGATGTGATCGTGCCAATTTCTTCCGGATTCATTGACAACTTTCATGAGGATTTTGGTTAGTGTTTTATTAGAAGATTCAGCCTGACCATTGGCCTATGGATAGTAAGGTGATGAGAAACTAAGTTTGATACCAAAGTTGTCACAAAGGTCTTGTAACAACTTGTTTTTAAAAGATTTACCATTATCTGTTATTAGGCGATGAGGAATACCAAAACGACAGATAATGTGATGGTTAATGAATTCGACAATTTTTTCTTTTTTGATTGAAATGAGTGGAATAGCCTCCACCCATTTTGTGTAATATTCGGTCGCTGTGATTATCCAACGGTGACGTTGTGAAGAGGTCGGGTGAATCTCACCAATAAGGTCTAAACCCCATTGTGAGAAGGGCCAAAGATCTCGAGCGACCTGGAGCGGGTGGCTAGGAGTATGTTGAAGGTTGGCATGTTGCTGACACATAACACAACGCTTAACATATTCGTAGCAGTCGTTATTGAGAGTAGGCCAATAATAACCAAGGCGAAGGATTCGTTTGGCCATGGCAAGGCCGCTAAAATGTCCACCACAAATACCGTCATGGACCTGTTGGATGGTATGAGTGGCCTCCGCGCCAGTTAGACAGTGAAGGAGGATGCCATCAAAGCCACGTTTATAGAGGAGTCCCCCCATGACAACATAACGCGAAACACTTTTAAGAAAAGCACGTTTGCCGTTACTAGTAAGGTCAGGTGGGAGGACAGAGATTGTAAGGTAGTCGTGAAATTGGTGGTACCAGGTATCCTGCGAACTAGTAGACCCAGTATTTATCGTACAAACTACCGGGGTTGAATAGGATGGGACAAAAAGTTGTTGGACCACGACAAATAATTCAGAGTCAGTTGGTGCTGCGGGAATTTGTGAGGCTAAGCAAGCCATAGTGTCCGCAAATTTGTTAGTGGAGCGTGGAATGGTTTGTATAGAATAGTGAGTAAATAAGGCTAGAAGTGAATCCACGTAGTGTTTGTATTTTTGAAGTTCCTCATTTTTGCATTGGTAGACGCCCATAACTTGATTGACTACCAATTGAGAGTCGCCAAAAATGTTGATAGATTTGATGCCTAAGTGTAACGCAACTTGGAGACCCAGAACAAGGGCCTCGTATTCCGCTGTATTATTAGTGCAAGGGAAATCAAGCCGAAATGAAAGAGGCATAGGTTCAGCGTCGAGAGGAATGAGAACAATGCCGGCTCCTCCGCCGCGCTGGCATTTAGATCCATCGAAGAAGAGGGTCATTTGATACAGCTCTTCCCGGAGTGAAAGAGTGGCGATGAGTTAAATCGGGAAGGTAAAATTGGTAAATTGTTCCCGGGTAAAGGGGCCTCGCAAGTTGGTCTCGCAAGAGTTTGTCCTTTGATTGACTTACATTATACGAATTCAAGGTCAAGGTCAGCGAGGAGCATAAGCCATCGAGCGATACATTGGTTTAGATGCGGTTTGGCGTACATATAATGAATGGGGTCTGTGTTGGTGATGACAAAAGTTTTGTGATTCAGGAGGTAATGTCGGAGTTTGGTGGCTACAAACGATAGGGCAAGGCATTATTTTTCTACATGTGTATACCTAGTCTCATAATCCACCAAAGTACGACTTATATAATAAATGGCTTGTTCTCGATTTTCGAGCCACGATGTGCAAGCATGACCCCTACTGGCGTGGTCGGTGGCGGAAAGGTAAAGGCGAAAGGGCGGTCGTCTCGAGGTGGGATAAGCATGGGTGGCTGCAAGAGATAAGTTTTGAGAGCTTCGAAGGCTTGGTGACACTCCTCACTCCATTGAAAGGCAATGTCCTTTTTAAGAAGGTGATGAAAAGGTTGACACCGATCCGAGAGTTGGGAGATGAAACGTCGGATAGATTGGAGCTTACCTTGTAAACTACGTAATTGTTTGAGATTTTGGGTGGGGGCATTTCTAGGATAGCTTTGACTTTAGATGGATCAACCTCAATGCCACGCAAAGAGACGATAAAGCCAAGAAGTTTTCCCGAAAGAACACCAAAGACACATTTCTTTGGTCAAGGCGGATGAGAATATTGTAACAAAGATCAAAAATAATGGTTAAAACATCGAGATGTTCACTACGATGTTTAGACTTGCCGAGAAGATCGTCGACATAATCTTCAAGGATAGTGTGCATAATGTCATGAAAAATGTAGGTCATAGCCACGCCTGATAGGTAGCACTTTTGAAGATTCTTAAGGCCAAATGGCATGACACGATAATGAAGGTTCCCAAGGAGTTATGAAGGTAGTTTTGTGTTGATCGGCGGGGCAACCAAAATTTGGTTCAGTATCTGAAAAGCCATCCATGAGAGAGAGCATCTCATGACCTGCGTTAGATCAACAAGTTGGTCAATGCTAGGTAAGGGGAAGTCATCCTTAGGGCAAGCGAGGTTAAGATCCCGGAAATCTGTGCATATCCGAAGTCCCCCTATCACTTTAGTGACAGGTACGATGTTAGAAATCCATTGAGGATAGTCAATAGGCAAGATGAAGGAAACAAAAGGATTCGTTAGAGCTCCTCTTTGACCAAGAGAGCAATGCGTGGATGCATTTTTCTCAATTTCTGTTTGACTGGTTTGGAATCGGGGTTTAGGGTGATGTTATGGATGGCAATGGTAGGATCAATTCCTGGCATGTCAGCGTAAGACCATGTGAAAGCTTGGTTGAGCACAAAGAAAGGTAGTAAAGGTGGCTTGTTCGATGTGTTAAGGGATTGTCCAATCTTCACAATGTGAGGATCCTCCTCCGTGTGGATGTTGATTTCTATAGTAGATTCGCTCAAAGCATGGTTTGGGTTTCGGATGGTAAGGCTCGTTGAATATAAGAATCATCCGCGCCAAGGTAAGTGAGGATGGAGTCATCATCCTGTCATTCAACAACATTAATCAAAGGCGAATCCTCTTCGATCATGTCTGGATAAAGAAGGGGAAGAGAAGATGGGTCCTCATTATCGTGTTGATAAGTGAGAGGACCTATGAAGATAGCATTTATGAAAAAAAAAAGTTAGGAGGGATGGATTCAGGGTCTATAGATTCTGTGGGTGATGATGGCAAAGTGGGTGATGATGGTTTGGTAGGGGCGACGTCTTCTTCTTCCAGGATACAGCTGACAGGAGGTGTCTCTTGTGTAGGTGTTTCAGGAAAACCAAGACCACTGCGATCATTATGTTTACGTGTGGTGATGGGGATGAGCGTATGTTGGCCTTGTTCATAAAGACCAAAACCAAAGCCTTTCCAAGCACAGCGAGTCAAGAAGGTGAGGGATGGCTTACGATTTGTCAAGTATTGAAAATCAGATTGGAAGGGAACCACACCAAGAGGAGGTTCAGGGGTAATGGAGGATGCGTCAACACCCCCATACGTTAGGTTAGTGCGGCAATGGGGTGGTCCGTAAGAGATTACCTCCCCCACGCGACGGTCGTAGGTGGGATGTGCATGTAATTGTCCATACTCCTGCGGGGTAGGGAAAGAACTAACGTTATATAGGCGGTACTCCCCAAAGTGTAAGGTCTTTGAAAAACATCTACTAAGGGGTCGGAGGTTGGAATGTTAGCTGCGGGAAGGGAAGTGGTTTTTGCGATGGTGGTTTCATCAGTTGAAGGCGTAGGCGCGGTTGAGGTGGATGGTTGAGGTACATTTGAAGAGGATGGTTGGGTTGAATGTATGGGTGTCTTGATTGGTATAAGCACATCGTTAGGGCGGTATAACATATTGCAGGTTTTAAAGGGGGGAGGGTCAGCTTTTACGGTGTAGGACTTCCCCTCGTACTCAAATTTTATGCATCTATGTAATGTTGAGGAACGTATCCCATGGCTCGGATCCAAGCGATCCACCCAAAGCAATATATTATATTGGAACTCTCCCTCCAAGACATAGAAGAGTTCGGGTAAAGTACGTGGTCCTACCCGAATGTTGAGGATCACGGTGCCTAAGGTAGAAGTAATAGCGTCATTGAATGACCGCAACATGATGGGGTTGGCACACATGCAACTAGAAGGGATATTCATTTGTTGGAAGGATTTTGAAGAGATGATGTTTAGGCTAGCACCCCATCAATCATAACACGACGTACCGAATGTCTCTCGGATGTAAGTCGAGATGAAAAGAGCAGGTCGAGATCTTTTGTATCAAAGTCAACAATTTCATCTTCGGAGAAACTGACTGCAGCAGCTTGTTGTACAGAGACAGAAGTGGTTGGGGCGGTGGTTGTTTGGTGAGAGAAGCAACGTGATTGGGTGTTAGAATGGAGGCGACAGGCAGGGTTTCATTAGGTAAAACCTCTATCCCTTGAAGGATCTCAACGAGAGCTTGTCGATGAGATTCAGAAGTCTGAATGAGATCATCATGGTGTCATTTTTACGGGTGATTAGTGAAGCTGTTTAATCATATTTCGGTGGGCAATGCCATTAGAGCAGGATAGCGGGTCGCGAATGACCACTTTAGGTGGTGGTGCAATCGGGATGTTTGACGGAGAAAGAGATGCCGCAGTGTGTTTTCTTTGCTTTCCCATTGTTTTACGCCTCGAGTAGCGACACTAATCATATTAATCTCGTAGACTGAGATGAGGAAGATGGTTGGGATAACTCATCGTCTTCAAGAGGTGGGGTTATAATAATGATAGATCTTGGTGAGGCGGGGAGAGATGGTATAGGAGAGGGAATGGAAACTAAAGGTCTCTCCCTTCGTAAGTTGTTTTTCTTAATCTTTCTATCCAGGGAGAGTGGTGACGAAGGATGGTTTTTAGAGCTTTGCATCCCTCCACATCATGTCCTGGTGTGCGGTGATAAGCACAGATTTTAGACTCATCGTAACCCATGGGTCGGGGTTTAGACGGGTCATAAGGTCTAAGTGGAGGTAGGGAAATGGTCACATTCTCCATCAACATAGCGAGGATTTTGGCGTAAGATCCTTTGAGTGGGTCAAAATCGGAAGAGGATGAGGGTATTGGTTGTGCGGGTTTTGGTAATGTTTGGGCGTGGTTGGTTCGCACGGGTGGTGGTTTAGCCGAGGGGTGTTGATACGTGGTTTTCACTAAACGTGATTTCTTTGGCGCAGAAGCTATGTTGGATGATGAGGCCGCAGATGATGTGGTATCAGAAAACAACCATGGGGAAATAGGAGTGACCGAAAACAAATCTTTTGATGATGGAATTTGTTTAGGGTTGATAGCGTGGAGTGATACGTGGAGTGGCGGTGTTGCTATACCCTTGAATTTCTGTATGGGTGTGGAAGGCGTAGGTTGTTTTGAAGAAAACGCAGGAGGTATGATATATTGATGTAAGGTAGAGGGATGGGGTCCCAATATGGAAGGTAGGTATGACGATGATGGTTTTGATTGTGATAGGGGCACGGATTGAGTTTGTCTCTAGGTGGCGGGATGGATTTATTTTGGATAGATCGAGTCGCTTAGGTGGGTGCGTTAGACTGGGCATTGGTGAGGTCCCAAGCGTAGGGGAAGATCCGGTTAAGTTGATAGAAGTGGACGGGGCATTTGGTAGAGGTGAGGGGGGTGAAGGTGAGAACAGGGGCATTTTAAGCTTCTGTAAACACTTCGGGTATATGGTGGAGACATCAGGATCAGTCATTTGCATTTGAGTAGAAAAAGGGGTACTCAAACGTTCCCATAGGGCCTGTCTATCTTCTGTGGAATGACAGTCCTCACGTGTGAATATGAACTTTTGTACGGAAGAATGACGGGTTGTGATTCCAGTCCACTGTGGGTGTGACACAGGAGGTAGATGAGGCACTGTATCAATAGATGTTAAGAGGTCAACCGGTCGTTGAAAAGATTTAGGCGATGAGGGACTAATAGGTAGGAGGGCGTGTTTGAGGGGATCTGTCATGTTTAAAGAATGTGGTGATGTCAGTGTAAGAGATTTCTCATCTAAGGATGTCAAAAGGAGTGGCGAGCCTTCCTCTTGTGCAGCAAGAGCGGTAGAAGGGGACGTTTGGGAAATAGATAAATTAGATAACATCCGCTCACAGTCTTGTAGGGATGTGGTGTAAGAAGACTCATCGATGAGAAGAGAAGTCCGGGAAGTTAACTCTTTTATGGGTAAAGGAATGATTTCACTTTGGCTTGATGGTGGTGAAGGAGGTTCAGACTCCTGTATTGGTGGAGAGGCTTGATTCAAAAATTTTTCAATAGAGGCTTTTGGCTGAGAATCGAAGACTGCATGGATCTCATGAACACTCTCCTCGGCTAAGATATCTTGGTTTACGTTACTGTTGGACGAGTGATTCGGGAATGGCTTGTTGAAAATTTTTAGATTTCGGTTAGCAGGGGTGTTAGGATTATCGAGGGCTATATCCCCTGCGTCAACCATTTCCTGCACTATGTTTTTCAACATCTTGCAGTTTTCATGACTATGTCCTTTTACGCGGTGAAAGTTACAAAAGTCATTTTCTTTGTACCAGGAAGGTATTGCGTGGGTGGAGTCAAACCCAGAGTGAGGTTTAACAGGGGGCAAGGTGATAGCCCCAGCTTTGAGCAATTTCTCCAGGATGACGCCATAAGTTTCTCCCAAGGGAGTGTAATTGATGGGCTCGGCTTTGTACTTATAGGTGGTTTTCGGCGGAGTATTGGATGGTGTTTGAGATTTGACCATTACCGCGTGGACAGCTCCTTTTGATTTAGAAGAAGTGGACGCGTGAGGAGTGGTGGTGTTTGGCTTGTTGGTAGAATCTGGAGTTCGGAAATTGGGGTTTTTGTTACGCAACCGCAATTTCTCTTCTTCTAAGGCTCGAATTTCTAATTTCCGAGCCATGGTAAAGGCCTCGTCGAATGTGTGGAAAGTTTGAATTTGAAGAGTAGGAGAAATGTGCTTAGCACATGCCCGCGTGAAAAGTTCGATAAGTTCAGCTTGAGGCAAGGCATATGTAAGTTGGTTGATAAGGCCACGCCATCGTCCCACGAAATCTGTGATAGATTCGTCTTCGAATTGTCGGATGGCATAAAGGTCGGTGATAGATACTTTCTTGGCAATGTTAATGGAGAAATGATCCAAGAAAGATTGGGCTAGTTGGTTAAAAGAGAAGATCGAGTCTTTGGGTTAAAGCACTATACCACTCAAGGCGGGTCCCGATAAGGACATGGGAAGGTGCGGAGTAACAAGCGTCATCATGGGCAATCAAATAACAAGCATGTCTAAATGATCGCAAGTGTTGTTGAGGATCCTCTTTACTATTAAAACGAGTAAATTTTGGCAACTCCCATTGCGAGAGGATATGAATGAAGGGGAGCAAGAGGGTGAATAGGCTCGACAAACTTGTTCGTATGTCAAGGTGCTACGACTTCCAAAACCGAAGCCTCCAGATTTTGCATTTTGTCCATCATTTGTTTGATGAAATCGTGGTTGGATGAGATGATGGTGCGGTTGTGTGGTAAACGGAGGCAAGTTGGACCAAGGGCTTCATTTGGACAATGGTGGGGCTAAGTGTTGATAAGGTATGGAGGATGAGTATGTTGGAGCAACAGAATAGGGATGTCCCATATAAGGTGTTGAGGTTACTGGATACGTGTATGGGAATGAAAAGGTAGGCGGAGCTTGAGAAGGAAAGCTCGTGTGAATAGGTGGCAGAGAGCAAGTCATGAATGGAGTGGTCTGAAAGAGAGATGAGGTAGGGGCAGTTGGTGGTAACGATACGTGGGGTCCAAGATTAACCAAAGGAAAGCTAATCGGGTCGTATGAACCTCACGAAGGCATCGGATTGGGAGAAGGGGCTAAAGATGCAGGAAGTAAGGTGGTGTTATCAGGAGGAGTGGGAGCTAAATGAGTAGCTATACTAATAGGCATGCCAACAAGGAGCTGACCATCAGGCGTATGGTCAGGGGCATGAGACAAATAGTATTCATCAAATACTGGGATTAGCATCCAAATTTGGCAAAGTCCTTGTCTCCCACAGAATTTTAGGAACCTCGCCGGTATCCGTAGGATTCCCCGAGAATGTGAAGGGGTGATTCAGCAAAGAAATAGAGCAAGCATGTGAAACCATGGCGGCGGCTTGCTTTGAAAGTGATAACAACCATGGACAGGAGTTCACAGTAGGGTTTCAATCTATCAGGAATAGAAACAAACTCAGACTGGTAAAATTGGTAGGTTGCTGGTTTGTCAGGAATTGGAAAAGACAGTAACCGATATCGGTCTAGTAACCGATGTCGGTTATACTATAGCCGACGTCGGTCAGGTAACCGATGTTGGTGTAAGAAGTCTGGGCTAACAAGATATAAAAAGGCTGCTAATTTGATTTTTAACAATGTTTAGTATACTTGTCCAATTATTGATCACAGAAGATAGAGTATGAGAAAGAAAACAGAACTAAAAACAAGCAAGATGCACATGCAAATCCAGAGATTAACCCTAGGGTTAATTTTAATTATCGTGGGCTTATGCCTTTAGACGTAGAATGATGTCAGAATCCTAAACAAGAGACTTAGGGGAAATGTCAAGTTGTTTTGGCTTATAAGGTTTACCTCAATCAGGGGCGGAGGAATACCGCGGAAAAAGGGGGATGTTTGAGTGTTGTGTTAATTGTGAAGTGATTCGGTATGTGTTGTGCAGTGAATGTAAGATTAATTTCCTGTCAATACCGTGGATATCACCCCCATGTGTATAATTGTTACTTAATCTACGTTCACTAGAATTGAAAAAAAAACAAGCAGGAATGCAATGCACGTGTTTTAAACCCAAATCAAAAATTATGTTCGATGAAGCAAGAGAGATGACTTTCACTAATGCGAAACTAGGAAAGCAAGACAAATTCTTTACGAAATCTATAACAAAAGTAGCAACAGCAAGTATTCTTCCTAAAATGAAAATAAGCAAGAGAAACAGACACCCAAATGGGTCCCACCGGGCATGCCAAAATGTTTCACTCGGAATGTTTCGTTCCTTTTAGAAAGCAGAGATAAGGGTTGGGGCTAGGAGGAATACCTGTAGAATGTCGAGATGATGTGCGCGTCTTTGTAGAGAAAGATCGGTGATCGCGAAAACTCCTTTTGTCTTGGAAGGACTACTGCAAATAAGAACACAAGACCACAAGATTTTAATTAGACAATAAATGAGGAAGCGCCTTGGGCCAGGAAATATAAAACTTCCTTTCGAAGGTGGTCGGTTCCTCTTGCTAATATGAATTAACACAAAAGACTATAAAATATCAATTAAATTGCTTTGTTGAATCGGGTAGGGGAAAGGCTGGTTATTGGTTATAGTCAGTATAACCGATGGCGGTTACTGATAACCGATGGCGGTTACTGATGACCGATATCGGTAGAGTCTAGGATCTGAAGGTTAGTTGTTTTGTGGGGTGGTGGTGTTATTTGGTAGTTGTGTTATTTGTAGGGCTGTATATAGGTAATATTAGGAAATAGGGTGATGAGATCTAGATGAATGATAGTTAGATGCAATGACACGTTGGGTAGTGGATCCAAGAATGGATTTGTGAGGACTTATGATTCAAAAAGTCGAAGAAATGTTATTAAAGAGTACATGCAAGAAGTAGCTTACTGATTATTCGCGGAGATGCAAGTCCAAGAGTTATGGCAAAGGTAGAACTGAGGTAGGATGGTCTGGCACAGCAGATCAAATCAGCTGAGTATCACAGGGCTCTGGTATCCAGTTGCAGTCCTGGGCTTGCTCTCCCTTGCTGCTAACTCTCCTTGTCTCTTCACTTGTCTCTGCTCAGTCAAGTAAAGATCAGGGTTTTCTCGATCGCTCCTGATGCTCTTTCTTGATTCAAAGAATCCTTTTCTCTGATCCAAAAATGAAATTCCGATCCTTTGTTTTTGGTTTGGGGAGGCCATTTACAGGGAACCGATGGCGGTTACGTAACCGACGGCGGTCGAGTAGGAACCGGCATCGGTAAGGAAAAAGTAGGCTATTTTTAGTAAAACAGCCCACCTTCCCTGCTTTTCTCCCAAGAGATTAGTTGCGGGCTTGGTCAAGTGGCTAGAAGGTCGGTTTTAGGTGCGAGAAAGGGGTCCTTAGTCATGGGTGTAGGTGTAGACCAAGTTTTAGGTTTTAATTAGGTTAGTTTAGGATTAGGGCTAGGTCATGATGAGGTGGCAAAATGAGGTGGCAGGTGAGGTGATGGGGATTTATCAATTACAAGGTAATTAATAAATAATTGTGTAAGGTTTAGGTAATGAGGTTAGGTTGTGAAATGGGATGCGGGTCACAAGGGGTCGTAAGACACGAATTTGGTGTCTACAATGGGTGCTAGAATGTAATGTTAAAAAGTGATTAGATGTATATGTAAAATGTCATCTATTTTTCCAGAAGAAAAATGGACAACAGGGGGACCTAAGCACTAATCTGGACTCACAAGTTCAAATGGGATTTTGGGGGAAATTTTAGTCATATGGAGTGTTGAGAATCTTAAGAGGAAATTTTTCCTCTTCGTGGTCTTAAAAGGAACTCGAGACTCTACTTAAAGAAGGAAAGTGGGGCCCGGTGGCCCACGATAGGGAAAAACAATAAAAATATCTCAAAGGGTGAAAATAATCTTTGAGGACATTTTATTACTTCATCTCGACCTCCCGACTCGAGAAAGTCTAAAAAGGTGCGCAATTCTAGAGTTAGGGAAAAAATGGAAAAAGGAGTCTCGAAGGTCATGGAGCTAAGTCCTCTCACCGAGTAGCTTAGTGCCCTCATTTCATCCGAAGGAGGAGCCGGGGTGGTTATGAAGCTCGGTGAGCTCATTCTAGCTTAGGCGAGCTAGGAAGTGTCTCGATTGGCATTGGTATGAAGTCAATTAAAGGAGCAGCTACATATTAGCATAGGTAAATCACTCTCTGTATTATTATATTTTCGTCCTAATTATCTTGTGCAATACATTAGGCTAATATATAGCCAATACAATAGACAAACCTCTTCCTATAAAATAGGAAGTGTATCAAACAACTTACCCGTTTATAAATTTACGGGTACAACAAAACTCCATGAATAATATATTGTTGAAACAATATATTCTTTCAAACCTAATATTTATAATGTAAACATTAATAATTAATTTCCTAACATTCCCCCCCTTAATGTTTACATGGTACAACATATCTCGTTCACTGATTGTAGCCTGCCACCTCTGTGTGCTCATGATCAACTCCGCAAATGTGCAGCATTGGGCTTGCACAAAACTCGAACATGTGCCAACACACATTTCTTCCACTGATGGTTTTCTCCGGCTTCTACCAACAACCTTACCAATTGGTTTTGCAGGTGTACCAATAACCTTTCACACTTGGTTTTGCAGGATTACCAAAAACCTTACACAATTGGTTTTTACAGGTTTACCAAAAACCTTACACAATTGGTTTTTACAGGTTTACCAAAAACCTTACATCATGATTGCTACAATACTTTTGATCAATATTATACAATGTCACTACAAAAGGGAATCATGTAGGAAATACTGCTTTCAAAACTGAACAATAAAACATAATGGAAATGGAACAATGAGACCATGTTCCCCCCCTCAATGTGAACATTTCACTTATTCAATCCAAAATAGGAACTCTGAAATCATACTGCACACAACAAACTACAATTATGAAATGAAAGAACACTCACACACACACTGTCACCACAACTTCTTGCGGCCCGTCATTGGGCGATCGACGAGAGGTCGCTGAATGACCTCCATCCTCCTGTGCCTCCGTCCTCCAGTCAAAAATCATCTAGAAGAGAAAATCTTCATCACTTTGATGTGCGGTATTTTCTTCCTCTTCATCAATAATCATGGCATTATCTTGTAGTTTCCCATCAAGTAAGTCTTGTGCTCTTTTTCTGCAATTGTTAGATATATGACCAGGTTGTTTACAATAGTAGCATGTAAATTGTTTCTTCGGTCCTTTAGAGGTTGAACTGTATTTGGGCATTTTCTTACCAAATGCTTTCTTGTTTCTGCCAAACATTGCAGTCTCCTCTAGTTCAACAACCATAATTCTTTTTTCTTCATCTAACAAAGAAGAAATAAGTTCTTCTAGACTTGGATTTATTTTGCTTAATGTAAAGACCATATTAGAATAACATGAAGGCATGCTATTAAGTAATACTGCTTTAGCATCATCATCAGGTACATCTACTTTTATGCCAGCAAGTTGATTACAGATAGATCGAAACTTACTGATATGCTCCACCATGCTCTCACCTTCTTCCATCTTGAGGCCGAACAATCTTTGCTTTAAGGATATCGCTGCGCTTCCCATTTGTGATCCAAACAATTTGTTCAATGTCACCCAGATTGTATGAGAGGACTTTTTAAGTCTATATGATGTAGATAAGCATCTGATAGACCCAATCTGATAATTGTTGTAGCCTTTCGATCTCTGCTGTCCCATTTTATTGCTTCATCTGCATTTGTCGGTTTTTTTCTTTTCCATCAACAATATCCCACAAGTCTTTGTTGATTAGGAATAATTGAGTCCGCACTTGCCAGGTATGAAAATCTTTGCCTTCAAATTTTTCAATGTGACTCAACTTATTCATTATGAATTTTCACACAATATGGACGTCGGATTCTACCAAGAATGCGTCCGTGCAATAACATGTAAAAAGTAATTAAAGAGACTTAACAATTTTTCACAAACTACAACAGGCTAGTTAAGAGTAACTAAGAGCCATAATTGCCCTGACCTCTATAACATGTGTATGCTTTGCTAAGAAATACAAATTCCTTTGAATATTGGAAAAATACTTGCCTTTATTTATCTGCCTGATCTATAGCTGGATGCGACTCAATGCATGGTGATGAAGCGATTTTGCATAATCAAATCAAGTAAACTGTTATGCACAGCTGAATCATATGCTCTGTATTGGTTTGCTCCACCAATGAGTACGAATGCCACAAACCTGGCTTAAAAAAGATCTCCAAACGGTGCAAACTTCGCCACTTCCAAGCCTCTATATCCAAATCTAAAGCCGAACCGACACCACGGGTCAGATACTTAGTAAATCTTCAAGATTTTACTCCAAACGCTTTTATTTAGCGAGGAAAAGCCAGAAAATTAAACTGACAGCAAAGAGTCCTTCACAAAAGACTGCTGTTCAGTCAAAATGAATGGTGGACAGTTGTAACCCCAAGAATAGTAACAAATCAAAAATGACAGATCAGGATCAGATGAACACCAGTACACGTCCGATCGGATATAGCCATGGCAGCCATTTCATCAGCTACTTTGTCTACGCTGGCGCTGGTTTTTCATTCTGTGATGCATCTGATGACTTCGATGGCGCTGCCTCTGATTTGGGCGCTACGACTACCGCTGACTTGGCAAAAAACTCACGAAATATGCATATGGCCACACGTCTTTTATTATGAATGTTTGATAAAATAGATCACAGAGGGCAGGTCCTGGGCGCTGTAAACTGAATGGATCATATGGATCTGCGCCTTTATCTTTGACTGATAAATTTCGTGAATGGATACAGATTTAACAAAATGCCTACAAAATGGATACAGATCAAATACCAAATTTTGTTGGGTGTTTTGAATGATCGATCTCCTTGGGATGTCCACAGCTGAGTCTCCAAACAATGGAAAGTTGAGCCAAGTTTGAGCAATATACTCCAATCACATGCAATTGAAAATTTGACGGACTGAAGAAAATCCAATCAGCCATTGACAATGGATGTAGGGGCGATCACGATCAAAGTTTGCTGAGCACAGTTGATGTACAACTATGACAGATTCAATATAAATGCTAATTAGAGCATTAGAACTTCATACATGCAGCCACCAAACCAAATACTGATTACTACGCAAATTCTTTTACATTCTCGTCCCTCTCACAAGACTCTCATCTGGATTTTGCTCTGGTACCAAATAAAGGAGCAGCTACATATTTGCACAGGTAAATCACTCTCTGTATTATTATATTTACGTCCCTAATTATCTTGTGCAATACATAAGGCTAATATATAGCCAATGCAATAGACAAACCTCTTCCTATAAAGTAGGAAGTGTATCAAACAACTTACCCATTTATAAATATACGGTACAACAAAACTCTATGAATAATATATTGTTGAAACAATATATTCTTTCAAACCTAATATTTATAATGTAAAATTAATAATTAATTTCCTAACAACAATATGCTCAGTCATCGCGGAGGCTACAATACGAAAGACACAAGGAAACTCTCTAAATATCTCGATGAGATACTCAAAGAGCCATGTTGAAAGAACAGAAAAACACACGAAGAGAGCTTGGCTTAGTGAGATGAGCCAAGAAGTGTGGCTCGATGTGTCAAGTATAAAAAGGGTCATGGCTTGATCGGTGGGTTTGTAATTAAAGTAATTGTGAATAGCTCGGGTTGTAGGAAGAGCCCATGGATTGGGAGGATCAAGCTATATGGGGTGAATGATGGCCATCATAATGGCGAAGCCAAATTTTTGAGAAATAAGGCAATGAAGTAGTGGGAGAACTTCATGGGTTGTGTATTGACCATTCATCTAGGAAAATCTGACTTGTTCGATAAAAGACCGAACCATCTCTTAGATGGGATCATGAGTGGAAGACTCCAGATTGAGCCCAAGTAGAAGATCACAATCCAGGAGGAATGGGATTGGCACAATCTAAAGGAGAGTTTAGTGTAATGGGGAATCAAGTCATTCTATTATAGATGTGTTGCAAGATATTTGTGGAATGGGTGAATGCCATAGATGAATCAAAAGGATGAGCTCATAAATGAGCTTAGTGCAATGGATGGAATGAAGCTCAAATCTAGAATGTGAAGTGCTGAATCAAGCTAGAGAAATATCATCTCATAATGTAATGTAGTTTACAGGATCGAGATGAAGAATTTTGGGAGATCATTACAAAATGTGAGCTAGTTGGATGGTTTGAGAGTGAAGCTTAGTGGATCATAGGTGAGCTTAGCATTTCACGGTGATTGAAAGGGCACCTCAAGTAGGCCCAGATGTAAATAATATGGCTTGATCTAGTGTGATCTCATGAGCACGAGCTAGAGACATGTGGTGGGTGCTCAATGAAAATCAGCTAGGAGGTTGAAAAGCTAATGTCCTCGACATGATGTTGCAAGAATTGAGCTCAAGGCTTGCGACATGGGGCATTAGCAAGTTGATCGATCTGTGAGGAAGGGTTTCCGAATGGATCTAAGCCCGGGAAAAGGGATAAAAGTGGAGTGGGTCTTTGAGATTCAAATCAAGAGAACCAATATAATGAGATGATTTTGTTTGTAGTGATCTATGTAGGGGAAGATGAGGTTTGGAGTTCAGATGAATATCTGTTCATATAATGTTTTGGCATCTAAGTAAAAAAGATGAAAATTCTGAAACCCAAACTCCAAATTTTAGAGTGTAGGATTTCAAAAATTCAAATATTTCTAGGATATCAGTTGGGTGAATAGTACCACAAGCCTAAAAAAAAAAATCTAAAACCCGAAGCCTAAATTTTGGACTTTGGATTTTTGAAATTTCAGAACATTTTGGGCTCTTGGATGAATGAATAGTGAAAAAAATCCAAAATAGGAAACTCCAAAACCCAAAATTTTGGGAGTCAAACTCATCTTTAGAGGTGAACGGGAAAGAAAACTTTGGGGTTTTAGAAAATAGCGCTTTAGATATTTTTAGAAAAAATGGCGATGAACAATTTATTTTTCCAAAATGAAAATTTATGAATCTCGAAATGTATATGTTTGAAAGGGAACTCAGTTATTTCTTCAATGTGCTTGGTAGGGTAGTTGGTGGTGCATGTAAACTCATTCAACAAAGTAGTTAGTGAGGTGGCCACATGGATAGATGGATGAAGGGAATGTATGCGATTGGCTCATCGCAAGTTGAACCAAGTATTGGTCAACACACATAGAGCCTACCAATGTCAAGACTTGGCACAAGAAGAGTTAATTGGGGGATCATAATGGGAGAAGGCCAATTCAGTCTTAAAATGGTAGGAGAGTTGATTTCAAAAAAATCTTGCCAAACAATGGGAATCGACATGAGGGTGGCTAGTGCAGAGCCAACTTGAACTCAAAGCATGTGACTTGTCCTAATAAAAGAAGGATCGGAGAACGAGGATCTTTGATAGATAAATCGACTCACCATGCATGGTGGTAGGGAGATAAAGAGTTTTAGTGGATGAGTTAGAGGCTGGCCAAAAAATGCAAAGCCATAAGTTTCCATGGGGAAACCAAATCCCATCAATTAGGTAAAATTATCAATGAGGGAACTTCGAGGTATGAAGTATGGCCTGAAAAAATGACAAATGGAGTTAGGAGATACGTCAAGAGTAAATGTAAAAAAGTGGACTTTCCGAATAATGTGATTCCATCGACAATAAGTTTCGCAAAGAGCCACCCGAGGAAAAGGGAGCTCGCCATCTTTGCAAGTGGACTATGAACTCAAGCGAAAAGTTGAGAAAATCAAACTAACCAACCATACATGACAAAAGTTGGTTTTAGGCCTGATATGAAAGGAAAATAACTCGCCAAAGTGCAAATGGATTTTAGGGAAGTTCAAAGCGAGAAAATGGGGGGCAAAGATGCCAAGGAATAGAACTCGATTGAGCTTGTTGAGCAGCTCAACGAGTTGCTCGATGATCCGGCTCATCAACAAAACACATAGACCCCCAAACCAAGACAAATTACACCCCTCAAACAAGGAGCCATAACATGATCCTTGGTGCTCAAAATATGATAAATATATAGTCACTAGAAAGGTATGAGAGAGGGAAATATAATGAAGACATGAAAATGAATTTTTCAAAGGTTTTTCGAATCTCGAAATTGAAAAGACCCTAAGGTCTGAAATAACATAACTTTAACCTTGGGAGTCTATTTCTCACAAATAGCTATTTGTTGTAAAGCTTGGAATGAGACCTAGATCCTCACAACATCAATTTTGGAATTTGAGAGGTTTTGAAAATCCTAAAATCATGAACAATCTACAAGTGGCTTGGTAGGTGGATACGTATTAATGAGGGTATGGGAATTTTTCCTTCTTCCACAAGGAAAATTAAATAATGGTATGGGTTCCGCAAGATTTCCCATCACTCTTACAATGGAAATGATGAATTTTTCAGGTGGTTGGAGTAAAATTTCAGATTTCCTCTCTCTCTCTCTTTTAAAATTCCTTCTCCTATAAATGCAAGGGGTTGCAAGAAACAAAGGGTTGGTCATTTTATCTTCTCATGCACCCCTATTCATCTAGGGCTTTAATCCTTCCACCAAACATTATAGTGGTTTCATACCTTCCCTACCTGGGAAATGTTTTGTGTAAATTTTAATGGAGCAATATATTCATTTTTTTGTTAATTTCTTAGCCTTCCATAGTTTATTTTTCTATTGACCTTTCATTGTTAAATAGGTGGTTATGTATATCTTTTTTCATTCCAAGTTTGGCATGTTGTGTTTATCCTTGGAATAGTGCATTTTTCATGATCTAGTTTTTGGTGTAAGACCGCCTCTCTAGGTTCACTTATTTCACTATTTTGAGGTTGGGAAGTGGTTAGCACTCCTTTTTGGGTGTATCACCACTCTTAGTGTAGTTTTATTTTATGCAATCCTTTTAACCCTCTCCCTTTGAAGCATTAGAGTAGATTTATGCGGTAGTTTTACCTACATTAAGAGTAGTTTGTGGTAGGTAGGTTTAGGAGTAGGAACCATCCTTCTCCATAGATTTCTATGATTCACAAGGTCCCACACTTCATGATAACTCAATTTTTGAAATCACATCGAATGCCCCATCAACAACCAGACCATTGTGGGTGTTGTGATTTTTCTATAACATTTTGACACACTCGATGGGAGATCAAGGAGGTCAAAAATATCATTTTTTTGATGTGTTCCATCATCAAATATTTTGATACCGTGAAGACAAAAGCTCAAAACAAGGCATTTTTAGAATTCTCTCACACTTCATATTTTGAAGTTCTCAAATTTAAGATTTTAGAGGTTTTTTCTATAAGTTCAAAGTTCAAAATAACTTTTGGAAGGCTTAACATGTGCAAAATGAGCTCAAACTTTCACAAATGATAGATCAGGGGCTAAACTTCAAAAGGGTGTTTTCAGATTTTTAAAAAATTGAGTTTAGAAATTTCAGGATTTTTGGCATTTTGGGTTTTAGAATTTTTTGAGTTTTTGAAGTTTTAGAATTTCAGACCTTTTGCAAATTTCAGTGGATTTAAAAATTTCACGTTTAAGAGGTTTTTAATTTTCTACATTTTAGGTTTTGGAACTTTCAAGGTTTGGAATTTGGACCTTTTGAAGTTCAAACTTCAAAGGTTTTCAATTTTGGATTTTTCTACTTCATATTTCAGTGGACTGTGGCATTTCGAGATTCCAGAGATCATTTGGAGCTAAACCGGTTTAACTCAGTAACCATTTTGGGCCCTTTAAGGTGTGCATTTTGGCATTCAAATTCATCTCATCAAGTTGTTGTGCACTTGGTAGAATTTCAATCTTTAGAGACACATGCAGAGCACAACTAGAAACTCCATCTGGTTAAAATACCCACTCTATGAGTAGCAAACTTTTCTCTCTCTTCTCCATTAATTTCCATCCATTTTTTCCTTCCATTTTCTTTCATTCCTTTCTATCTCATTTCTCCTATGTAGTTATACAACAGCCATGACTACATTCCCATCATGGAACTCACAAATTCATTAGTAGCACTGTTATTCAAACATGCCTTCACACTTGCAAGATATATTTTCAGGATGTTATCAACCACCTCTGGAATCATACTATGCTGAAATTCAGCAATGAGCATACCCCTATGAGAAAGATGTAGATCATTTTTGTTACCCACAAAACTATGGGGATTTTCAGAGCAAGGGTACATAGATTTTGGAAGGTAGCTAACACTTGAAGATATTGAGTTGTAGAGGAAGGTTCAGGAGTTGGAGTATAACATAGACTAAATGAGGATTAAGGAGATGGAAAAGGCATCCGAGATTGGCTTTAGAGTTCCATATCCTTGGAATGGCCTCATACCATGTGAATTAGACCCATAACAAGAGCTCTATTGGATGAATGACATAGTGCTTGGGGTTAAAGAATGGATCAGAATGAGGGAGGCTTATGAACGTAATGCTAGCCATTTCTCTCGATAGGAAACCCTTGCATCATCTAACAACCTTCCTCCTATACCTTAATATATTTCATTCCAACCCGAACCTCATTTCCCAAGTTTCCCATCTACTACACCTATTGTGGATTCCCCTTCTCCATCTTCCACTCTTCCACTTCATCTCATTTTTGTTGCCATTTTCCATTCCACGAAACCATCTCCTCTATAGGAACAAGAAAATGAACCTCCTCTCCCACCACCAATGAAGATAAAATCAGAGAGATCCCACCGGCCACTCCTATCAAAGTCCCAAATTCATGTCGAAGGAGAATAAAAAAACCAGTCAAGAGGAGAAATGAGAAGAAGAGCCAAGTAAAGAAGAAATGATGAAAAACTTGGTAATATTAGCTCTAAGATTTGGAATTGAGAAAATACCTATAGTGGTTAAGCCTCGGGAGGACACTTAGGTTGGAGAAGACCATGTGGTCAAATATGAGGTTGAATAAGTGAAAATAAAGCAAGAGTAACTAGAAAAGGATCAACAATTAGAGTGTTTAGACTATAAAGTGTCTATGATGGCACCCTATTTTTGGAAAATTTTGGTTAACCATCAGCTATAAAATTAGCAAAAGATGAGGAAATAATAGCTCCAAATCCAAAAGGATAGGAGATTTATGCTAAGTAGGATAATGAAATAGGCCCAGAGAATTCAAATGTAAGGTAGGTTATATAAGAAACTCCAAGTTCTTACCCCACTTCATCCGCCCTAGATTCTGATTTTGAAAACAAGTTTGAACCCTCAAACTTCTTGCTAGAGAATGATGAAGACAAAGGAAAGCAAAGTTCAGATCTGGAGAGTACCATGTCAACACAATAAGACAATGAAGAGGAAGATTATCTGTCATATTTGGAGGATTATTTCAATGGATAAGAGCCTATGGAAATCACCACATTTTCTCATCCATCATCCATATTTCAAACACAAGATCCTATTGCCAATGAGGAGCACATACGAGGGCAACCTATCTCTCATAAGGGTCCTCTCAATCCAATATCAAAGGAATTTAATCTTCCAAGGAGAATTTTGGTAATAGAGGAGGAACTCTCAAGTGGGCATCCTAGTGGACAATAGATTTCAACTATTTGCAGTGAGTTATCAATGGTTCCATAAGAGATTTCAAGTAGTCTTAAGGAGTTACAAGAAAAGAGGATTTCCATGTTTCCAATGAAGGATAATAGCATGGAAATGTCATCGATTTCATAGAAATCACTCAAAGAGGACATTAGAAGTTTGTAAATGTGCAAGAATAATAAAATCAAGTTATAAAAATCAAATTTTCTAGGAAAATTTGCAACAAGACTTCCTTAAGATTGAGACTCAAAGCATCGGGCACATTTGGTGGAACATGCCATGCCCTATTGGGTATCTAGCTTCATTGGAGCTGGATTTAGACTTTCCACAACCGATCATGTTTAATTTTGAACATGAGGATGAGTCTCACGCTACGAAGGATCAACCATATCAGCTACAAGACCTCCACGACTCTCATGAAATTCATCCCAAGGAGGTGTTTGTTTTGTTTTCAATTGACTCCTTGATCATTTGGGTGGAGGATTGACATCTCTTTGGTCTTTCACTCATGCACATGACCATGCCCTTTGTCAAAATAGTTGCATGGTCTCGGGATTTGAGGAGCAAAAGTTACTTCACCCTACTAGTATCAGGGTTTTTTTGAAATATTTGATCTCCTCCAGTTAGTGTAGGGTAGGAGTAGGTTTGATTTTTTTCATAATAAGTTCTCTTACACACTCTTTATGTCTCATTTGAGCATGTATATTTTTCATTTTGTACATAGTTTTTGGGTCATGTTTTCTCTACCACAAGTGCACTATGTTTTAGTGGACCTCCCGAAGGGTCCTACAATGGGAAAGAATACCATATTCACAAGGAACAGTTGTAATTTTCAATTGAAAACAAATACAAAGCAACTAAAATCAGGAGTAAGTATAGGTTTACTAAGTTTTCATTCTTTGATTCCTTCAAGATTAATCACAGTGAACTTCTAGTGCCTCCACAAGGTAAAAACGTCAACAAGAGGAGCAACCTTTCCCAAGTTGTTTGAGTGGTTTCCCATGTGTGAGAGTAGAAGATAAACCTCAAATCCTTGCATAGTGTAGATTAAATATTGTAAGAGTAGAATATCAACCTCAAATCCTTACATAGTGTAGACAGCTTAAAGATTTTATTGGTTTGTAGAAAATCTTCTGCGGTGTCCCAAGTAGTGGATCAGAGAGCAACATTCAACATAGGCTATAAGTAGAGCATTTGAGAAGAATAGAAAATTAGAACTTAATAAATTTCCATGATTTCTTAACCCAATGAATGTCTTACTCAAAGTTTCATAACGTGTCATGCATACCAAGAAATCATGGGTTTTAGTGTGCTACCTATTTGGTGGTGTCAAAATTTAGGACAACACAAAGTTACAAAGAAATGAAAAGAAAGAAAATTTGAATCAAAACGATTTTCCACTCAAGCAAGATTTAAGATTTTTTTATGAAAATTGGACATGTAAGCGATGAAACATGTTTAGGATTAGACATGTTCAAGTACTTTAAAGGGGAAAGTTTCAAGGTTATATCATTTACAAAGCTATCGATTATGACTTGATTCCCAATAGATACTACTAGGCTACCGGGTCTAACCCATATAACAGGTAGATGGCCCCACAAGTCACCAAAATTATTATCTATTCGCCCCCTCAAAAAAAATGGACAACAAGGGATCGAGAGGACCTAAGCACCAATCTAGACTCACAAGTTCAAATAGGATTTTAGGAGTAATTTTAGTCATTATAGAGTGTTGAGATTATTAAGATGAAATTTTTCCTATCCTTTGTCTTGAAAGGAACTTAGACTCTACTTGAAGAGGGAAAGTGGGGCCTGATGGGCACATGACAGAAAAAACAAGAAAATTATCTCAAAGGGTGAAAATCAGATTTGGGGACATTTTATTGCTTTGTCTTAGCTCTCCCGACTTAAGAAAGTTTGAAAAAGTGAAAAATTTTGGAGTCGGGGCTAAAAATGGAAAAAGGGGTCTCTAAAGGTCATGGATCTAAATTAGCTCGGTGAGTTCATTACATCGCAAGGTGGAGCTAGGGTGGTTATGAATCTCGGTGAGCTCATTTTAACTTCTATAAGTTGGGAATTGGTTTGGTTGGCATTGACTTGAAGTCACAAGACGCTCGGCTCGCTGGGGTCTATAGAGGTTATAGTGTGAAAGACACAAGGTAGCTCTGCGAGTAGCTTGGTGAGCCATGTTCCAAGGACACAAAACACATGAAGAGAGATTTTCTTTGTGAACCAAGCTAAGAAAAGTGGCTTGATGTGTCGAGTAAGAAAAGATAGAGCTTGAAGATCCCTCGATGGTAAAATAGGGTTATGGCTCGATCAATGGGTTCATAATTGAAGCAAAAGTGAATAGCTTGGGTTGTAGGAAGATCGAATGGATCAAGAGGATTGAGCTACATGGGGTGAATTTTTACCATCATAATGGTGAGGCCAAACATTTTGGAACTAGGGCGATGAAGTAGTGGGAGAAATTCATGGGCTATGTATTGACCATGCATCGAGGCAGAGCTGACTTATTCGAGTAAAAGGACCGACTCATGGCTTGGATGGGCTCATAGGTGGAATACTCAAGATTGAGCCCGAGTAGGAGATCACAAGCCAAGATGAAGGGGCTTGACACAATATAAATCAAAGTTATGTGTAATGGGGAATCGAGTCATTATGTCATAGATGTGTTGAAGATATTATGGGCACGGTGAATGCCATAGATGAATCAAAAGGGTGAGCTCATATATGAGCTCAAGTGTAATGGATGGGATGAATCTCAGATCTAGAATGTGAGGTGGTGAATTGAGTTGGAGATAGATCAACTCATAGGGTAATGCGGTTTACATGACCAAGTTAAAGCATTTCAAGATATCATTATAGAAACCGACCCAGTTGGACGATTCAAGAGTGAAGCTTGGTGGATTACAGGTGATCTTGGTATTTTGTTAAGATCGAAAGGGAAACTCGGTAAGGCCTATATATAAATAGGATTGATTGATCTAGTATAATATCTGTTATCCAATTTTGCACACATGGCAAGATTGGACAAGGGGGTCCTATCACGTTCAAAATGAAATAGTAGTCCCAGGAACCCATCTCCGGTTATTATCAAGATACAAAAATTAAAAATAATTCTTAAATTGCATATGAGAGATCACCTAGCATCGAAAGGCACCCAGTTTATCTCAACTCAGTGAAGAGTTCGGGGTCGAGTTGATAAAGAATCCGGTGTCAAATTGATAGTCATCTCGGAAATCATCTCAGTAGAGACTCTCAGTTGTAAGAGCTCGACGAGGTCTTGTTAATGCAAAATATAGCTCATTGAAAATTGACGAATGAAGGGAATTCTATAAGGATCTCGGTAGAGATCGATGCAGGTGGTAGCAAGAATGCCGAGCCAGGGTATTAGTGAATACAGTATATATATTTTCATTGGCGTTGTTCAGACCTTCCTCGGCCGAGCATTTGGTGCACAGGGAGTTGACATGTTGCAGTTTAATAGAAGCCTTTTTGAGCACTTCCAACAAGTAGGTTGTCCAACTATGTGTTTATCTGTTCACATCGAATGCATCCTCAAATTCAGGATTTTCCTTCAAGATATTTTTATCAAAATCGATTAAGTGACAATGAGAGTGTTACCGGGAGACCTGATGAAATTTATTACAAAAATTCTCTATCGAGACCTTACTTGTTTTACGGTGTAACTCATGGAAGCAAATCTCATAGAAGTGGATCTGTTTCATATCAGAATATTTATGAAGCACAATTTGCTTTGCAATTATATGAGCATCTTCAACGAGTCACTCAGAAAGTCGAGCATGTTTCTTGGGAGAAAGGAAATAGCTCAGCGTTGAAACATTTGAGCTCACTGAGAGATCAAGCTTATAGCTCAGATTGAAGTTCAGTTAAAATATTAATCCTAGTTAGACCCAAAGGAATTGATGGTTGAGTTTCTCGATATCTTGAGTGAAATCACTTACGGCATAGCGGTTCTTAGAGACATGTTGTAGATATGATAAGATGACATGGGAAAATAGGATATGGCTGAACTCAGCCTGACAGATAAAATGATATTTTTATAGCCATGAGTTCAAGGGATCACTTAGATGGACTCTATCCTGCAATATCCATGTTTGCAGAAGCTTGAAGCTCGAATGGGTCATGTAAAATCTTTGGGAAACATTTCACTATCTTGCCAAGTTTGCGCGGCGAAGTTGAGGCCGGGGCCCGTGAATTAATTTGTCCAAGCCGTTATGCGGGGATTTGGAGCTAGTATGCCAAGCGTGGAACTATTACGATGGCAGGCCAAGCTATTAATCCCGCACTGAGGTATGAACGTGGAAAATAAGGCAAGCACCGCCAAGCGTGGAAATATTGGTTTGGCAAACCATGACCAAACTTCCGTGAATGGGAGAAATCGGAGCAAAGCGCCAAGCGCAGAAATATTAAGATGGCAATCCGTCATGATATTTCGCATGCGGGCCGTAAATGTAAAATGCGTGCGGCTGGAGTGGTCCAAGTCTTTGTGCGAGTCACCGGGAGGATTAATAGGATAGTTGTGAATTGGAGTGGGTCATGGGTTAAAAAACGCGACGTGATGCCAATTTCAGTGGAGGTTACAGGCAGACCCAACCAAGGCGATGCGTTAATGGCTCAGTCGTGGCTCATGTGTGAAGTGTTTGACAGGAAAGCAATGCTGAAAACTCGTCCAGATCGGTGGTCATGAGACAAACTCCCACGCACAGGTAGCAAGCATCTGTGCAGCACAGTAGAAGCCTTTTGAATGCTTCCAGCAAGCAGGTTGTCCAACGGTGTTGATACTGTTTCACCGAATGCAACAAATGGATGTCCGACCTGATCAGTTCGCCTTTGCCAACATACTTCTCCCAACTCCCGTTCGGGCTCTGAGCATTCGGTGGTCGCGAGACAAGCTCCCACGCACAGCTGCAGGAAACAAATATTCACTGCTGTATACGATGGATTGGAGTCACGTCATTTAAGGCTTCATAAAATTTTCCCGAGTCAGGAGATTGAAGTTTAAAACGGTGCAGAATGAAACGATTCATATTGCTCAGCATGTTTTCTCCTAGAAACGAATTGAATGTGAAGGTCAACTCTGAAATACCTGGTCGGCCGTTTTGCATACTACATCCTTGTTACTTGTAAATGGTCTCTTTGAGAAACTCACGTGGGCGTAGTAGGCAATATTTATACCCTTCCATTATGTGCGTCCAATCGCATAATAAAAGTATTCCTTTACCAGGTTCAGAGAAACTTGTTTTAACAAATGGACGATTATACTGTAGTTTCAAGCTAATTTTATCTAGCTTTATTTCTATTAGCTTTTATCCACGACTAAGGAAGAATTCATATGGTTGTTACTGTACATTTTTTCCAAGGTCCTCTTGGCTGCCCCAGTTGTTCAATGTATTTTTGAAGGGCTTATTTTATGTGTTGCAGATTGTAACATAAAGGATCTTTTTAGTTTCTGGAAAAATGAGTATATTGTGTAGCTCACAGCTACCCATTCCATACTAAGACCCCAATAGTGGCATAATTGTTGGTTGGAGCCTAGATTGCCGAGTGCACTGCCAAAATACCGAAGGGCTCTTTGGCCAAAAATCAGTCTTAAGGGTGTCTATCGACATGTTACGGGCATAAGCCTGGGTCATCATCATGGCAGCATTAGGTCTTTGTTGATAATGGCATTTTCTCATCGTTTGGAAGGTACAAATTGTGCTTATTATGGAAAAGCCAAAACATTCTTACTACAAGTGTTATATGATGAGGAAGAATCCTGAGCATTGTGGTAAAACCATTCTTTTTAGAAATATTGGGTTAAGCTCGGTATTCAAGTGAGTTTGAGCCCAGGAAAGGTAAGATCGTTTGCTGGATGAAGAGCTCGGTGACTTCGCAGGGAGCTCGTGGTGTCGTTTCATGAAGTTTGAACGTAAATGGCCTTGAGTTAACAGAGGAAAATGATAAGAATCGAGTTTGATAGCTCACCATTCAAGGACTCAATGCAAAAGAGCCCGATTACAAGGCAAGGAAAGAGTTAGTCTTTGGGTCAAAATCGAGTGCAACACCGAGTTAGAGGATTCAAGCTCATCGAGTTTGGCTATGTGCGAGACTCTATCCACATGGACCCCCCTCCTCTTCAAGTCAAACGGGTCAACGGGGGTCCTGACATTATGTTAATTAAATTAATATTTTTATTTAAATATTTTAATAATAATATTTATTATTATTATTTAAATATTTTATTTAAATATTCTTTTAATTAATTGAGAAGACTAGGTCATCAGGCAATTAATGACCCATGATGGAACCTTCTAAAGTGGTTCAACTAATTGTAATAAATACATCATGGGCCTTCATTTTAGGAATGTAATTATGACCATTTCCTCTTCTTTCTCACATATTCTTCTATAAATGTAAGTTGGAAGCTCATTTCAAAGGGTTCCAACAGTTCAGACAAGTTGGACAGTTAGATATCTCAGGCAAGTGTATACTTTTCAAGAATCCTCTCTCTTCTGCAAGTTGTTCTTGTGTGTTGAGAGAACTTTCAAGCCTCCTCTTCAAGACTGTAATGGCAACTATTGCCTCTTCTGAATGTATGATGCATTGTGCATGTTATTGAAGCAATAAAAGTGTGTGTTTTGTGACTAATCTCGGTCCTTTCATCCTTTTGTGCTTCTTTGTGCCTTTCTCATACTTGCAGGTACACTGTGCAAGTTTAAGTTCTATTACAGGTTCTTGGAGTTCTGTGCTTATCGAGTGGTGGAGTATTGCATGCAGTTGAGTTGTGGTGTCTATTCACCCTTCTTGAGTTCATCCTTCTTCACTGGGAAACTGGTATATTTCTCGGTCTGATAAAGTTTAACAAAGGGAACGCGTGTCTCTTAGTTTGTGGTATCCTGTACCCTCTCTAAGTTGCAGTAGGTGAAGTTGACCTGTGGTGCACACACCCTCTTCAAATTAACCCTTCTTGAGTTTGAAGACACCCTTTATTTGGTGCATCACCATCCCTAGTATAGTTTCATTTCTGTAAATCTCTTTCCCTAAAACCCCATGAAAATGTTAGCCTAGGACTAGATAATCATTTTTGTTACACTAGGAGTAGTACAACACTTAGTTTAGGAAGAGGAAGCCGGCCTTCTCTGGAGGTTCACCTCGAGCCCAAGTCCCACAGCTTGAGAGGTGATCCCATGTGTCCCAATCACACCGAAACGTCCTATTCACATCCTGGCCATTCGGAGGGTGCAGTGATTTAGCGACAATAGTTTTTGTCACATGCCGGGTGGGACCTCACAGAAGTTAGAGTTCCATCTTTCAGAGGTGTCTCATTATCAAATAGGAAATCTTAAGCCACCATGCGACCACACACAATAGTTTTTGGCACGCCCGGTGGGACATCACGAAATTAGAGTTCCATCTTTCAGAGGTGTCTCATTATCAAATAGAAATCTTAAGCCACCGTGCGACCACACACAACAGTTTTTGGCATGCCCGGTGGGACAGAGTTGGTACTTCTCTTCTCACTTACACAAGTCAAAGTACCTGGCGACTCTATATCTCTGGATTCCAAATCTCAGTGCAGTAACTTATGCGAAGAATTCAGACAAGAGCTTCTTCAAAGAAAGGAAAGTATCAGCATATCAAACTTTCCTTGTCTCCTCCAAAGAGAAGAAGAAGAGGCATTTCCACATCCCCAGTTGCAGATTTACCTAGTAGGGGTCATTCAACTCCTCCTTACGGAAGATTTCCTCCACCCAGGAACAATCAACCTTTCGTTGCTATGGCGAGGAACCAAGTTTTTCCCCCTTTCAATGCAAGCAGTCCTCTTATGTTGGCTCAACGTGACCCGATACCTGTTGCGGCACTCAAAAGTTTACCCTTCTACACGGGGGAAACTCACGTTACTCCAGTGGAGCATATCTTTGATGTAGCCAGCATCTGCGCAGTACATAATATCACCGAAGACAATGTTGCAGTTAGACTTCTTGCTACCTCTTTCAAGGGAAAAGCGCTTCAATGGTTTCACGGGTTAGGTGTTGGCACTATAACCACTTGGGATGAGTTGGGAGAAAAGCTATGTAAACAATTTGAAGACAAAAGTGATCACCTATCACTTTTGGAACAACTTACTACCATAAAGAGAGCTTCCCAAGAATACATGAGTGATTTCAACTTCCGATTCCACAGAACTTGGAATAGGATTCCGGCGCTCGTAAAGCCTTCTGCGCATAATGCATTCTTGTACTATTTGTGAGCCTTGAATAGTGATGTAGCAGTTATGATCCAGTCCATGGGAGGGACTACACTTCCTGATGCTTACGAAGTTGCCATAAGTGCAGAGAATTCTTTGATTCAGGCTGGAAAGATAGCTCCACGACCACCAATGCCCTTTTCTCTAGATCTTATGAATCATCAGCCTATCATTGCTCCTATTCCAGTAGACTCCAAGAAACCATCTCAATCTTCCCCTACCTCTTCAAATGACCTATTTGAAGTCAAGTCACTACTGCAAAATTTTGGAAATGAGCTTTGCACTCAAAAGGCAACAATTTTAATACAATTGTCCGTATCAGCCACAAAATCAGCAGTATCAAGCTAACCGTTCTCCTTTTCAAGGGAACAATTAGCCTCGAAATCAAACTACAAGTCAAGTTGCAAATGTTAGGCCCTTGAACTTTTAGAACCCTCTTGCAGCTAGCTCATCTAGAGCTATAGTACCTATTCAAAATAATCTAGTTCAAGACTACGAATGGTGTTATCCTTGCTCTCAACCTCACAATCAAAATCTATCCCAATGGGGTTCTTAGCTTGTGCCCTTATGGTTCAAAGGGTATCTTCCCTTGAGTTAACAAACAATTCATCTACACAAGAAGCAGCAGATCAACCGCAGGCACCTGAAGAATCCGCTTTGCTAAACTGGCAAGTAGAAGATTTTTGTGGATTGAATATAGATTCTTCATCAGTGGCAGCAAACACTCATTCCAAAAAGAGAGAAATGGAGCCTCAACCTCTCGAAGCTGATCTGGCATCCACTTCTCAACCTGGGTTTCAAATGGTAGTTGATAAAAATGCGGGAAAGAAATCACTAGAAACATTGGCTAGCCACGCCGCAGGGAAAGATGGTTCTCCAGGCATCACGGTACCCAACAAACATTTTCCAAAGGAGGACCCCAATGCCCAAAAAGTGTCATCAAAGTTGGAGCAATTCCCTTGAAAGATAGTAGAACAAATGAAGAAAACCAATCTGAAAGCGTTACCATGTGGGACGCACTCTCGATCCCTTCCCAAAGAAACCTATTGCGAGAAGCTCTGAATAGTTTTAGTACAACCAGTGGATCACCAAGCCATGGAGTGACAAATGCTACAAATTTGTGTCAACCGGAAGGGAAAATCATTCCTACGGCAAACAAACCACCACCATTCTACATTTCCCTGATCATTGGCGACCACCTGGTACATAATTGCATGATCGATTCGGTGCCAAGCATCTCTGTCATGTCGAAACAAGTTATAGATGTACTAGGCATACAATATGCACCAGTTACAAGAGGGGTTGTTCAGCTGGATGGCACAATTGTTAAGACTGTTGGGGTTATCAAAGGACTTCAACTTACCATTCATGCATGCCCAAGTTTGTCATTCACCCAAGACATATCGGTCATTGATCTCCCTCCTCTCTTTGCCATCTGCCTATCACGGGATTTCACTGCCAAGATGGGCGGTTACCTATCAGCCGATTGGTCACATATGATTCTCAGGACTCGATACGGAACCAAAGTAACTATAAGGGCAGAACCAATCTGCCATAATCATGTAGAACCCTACACTGCTAGTCCCATAAATGGAAATTACACCATCGGTGATCCAAAAGAGGAAGATGTCGATCATGAACCAACCACCCTTGTTGAGGAAGTCCCTGATACTTTGCTAGATGAAGTAAGTAGAGATCATCAATACGATCCCTACGCTAATGTATTGGTAGAAGAAGAAGCTGGTTTGCTGGTCTTGGAAGAAACAGGATTAGGTACTTACTGTATCCATGAAGAAGATACGATCATACCACAACTTGTCAAAACACCAAGTGATTCTAAAGGATTGTGGCAATTGTTCTTTGATGGATCAAGAAGTAAGAATGGATCTGGTGCTGGTGTTATGTTAATTTCTCCAGAGGGAGATAAGTACTTCTCATCTTTTTGCAGTTCAGTTGCACTAACAATGTTGCTGAATACGAGGCTCTTGTGCAAGGAATTCAGCTAGCCCAAAGGAAGGGAATCAAGGCCCTAACTATTTTTGGAGATAGTGAGTTAGTTGTTCATCAAGTTTCGGCACGTAGTGCATCCAAAAATGATCTTTTAAGATCATATAAGAACCGAGTCTGGGACCTGATTGAAGATTTTGAAGCTTTTGGAATCCATGCAATCCCTAGAAATCAAAATCAAGATGCAGATAGGCTTGCTACAATTGGTTCACAATACAACATACCAATTGATATCATGAAATAAGGGCAGCAATTTGTTAAAATGGTGGTTCGACCAGCAGTCCCTGATAATGTGAGTAGTTGGCAAGTGTTTGATAGTGACAAACAAATTGTCCTCTTCCTACAAGAAGAGGTGGAGTTTGCTACAAAGAATCAAGATAAGTTGCAGGAGTCATATGGTGAGCAAATTATCCAATTGAAAAGCAACAAGTTACCAAAAGGTTTAGTCACTTTGGAATCCATTTTCAATTCAGATGACCAAGCCACAAGACAAAGCCCTAACATGGTGGTCAGAGAAGAATATTTTGAGGAAGTTGAAGTATCAAATGAAAAATTTCTTAAGATCGGAAAAGTGTGTACTTCTGAAGAGAAAGAAGCTTTCATCAAACTTTGTCAAGAGTATCATGACATCTTTGCATGGAGCTATAAAGATCTGCGTGGTTTTGATCTAGGTCTAGCACAACATACCATCGAACTGGATCCTAATGCTAAGCCAATTCGTCAGAAACAGAGACCAATTAATCCCAAAATTGAGCCACTAATGAGAAAGGAGCTAACCAAGCTCATCGAGGCCTATATAATTTTTCCCATCAAGCATTCCTCATGGGTAGCCAATTTGGTGCCCGTGAGGAAGAAGAACGGAGAGATCCGGTTATGCGTAGATTTCAGGGATTTGAATCATGCATCATTAAAAGACCATTATCCTCTTCCATCGATGGAGTAGATCCTTCAAACGGTGGCAGGAGCTCAAAGATTTTCTTTGCTCGATGGATATTCGGGTTATAATCAAATCCTAGTCCAAGAATCCAACCAATTCAAAATGGCTTTCACTACCAAGTGGGGCACGTATGTCTACTGTAACACCCGGAACTGTTGTTACTTTCTTTTGGACATACAAGTGTTGATATGTGATTTCTTGTATAAGGATGTGTTCCTCGATTTAGAAATCATGCTTGATATGTATTGTAATTTCCTTACTGATTGCAGATCTTGGTGAGTCGAGAATATGATTAGACTCTTTTATTTATTTCATTTTTTGTCCGAATATTAATCGATCACAAAATGAATTATAGAGACATTCATCTATAATATCTAGTCTTGGATCAGTGGAATTGATCCAAGTAATGCTTTAAATTTGTTTGTGATAAATTAGATCGTAGACCTTGAACAAAGTTGCAAGGTATGGAAGCATTGATTAAGCTGGTCAGGAGTATGACTCAGGCTGATCTTGGTAAATGAATCCGTTCCCGATATCGAAGTATATCTGGAAGGTCTTAGACATGGACCAAGTAATAATTCTGCCATGTATATTCCTGTAGCCTAACGGCTGTATAGGAGTGAATCCTGTTCGGAGATGCATGATTTTGGGTCTTTTCTTGGCATATAAAATGTTATACCTTACTGGAATTATTAACGGTTAGTAACCTAAAACTAAAACCTAACCTAGGGGTTAGATTAGTGTTAATCTAACCTAGACCTAGGCTATGTGTTAATATCCTAAGTTAGTATCTATGTGTAAATTGGTTAGTATGGGTATTACCCTAAATTCTAACCTAAGATACTAACCTAACTAATGAGGAGATTATGAAGGGGCCTATGGAGGGGTGTGAACCATGGGCGGCGTTTTCTATGGCAATTAATGCATGGATAAGGATGAGGGACAGGTCATGGCGGAGGCTTAAGCGACGGCTAACCTGTGCAGACGTGGCAATTCGCTAAGTTTGGAAATGGACTTGAATTTTCATTGGACTGTCGCCAATTCTGGCGGTCGGTGGAAGTTGAGTTTAAGCGGGAAAGTTGGTTTAATGGCATTCAATATTCTCGGTAAACGAGCCCGGAACTCGCGAGAAGGCATGCAAACGGGAAGTTTGAGGGTTTGTTTGGTTTGTCGCGATTTTCGGTTTTCTCTCTGCTTGTTTACTGGTTCTTCGCACCAGTCCTCTTTGAGTTGCATGGCAAGTATGAACTGCTCTAGCTCTTTTCTCTGTCATGGAGGATATATATGTGATGGAGATAGCAAAATTTTGTTGGTCGCTTTATCGTGGAAAAAGAAAAGGAAGTTTGAGCTCTTCCTGTGGTCTGCTTCGGAAATTTGATCAAAAATACAGGCATGTTAGGCCCTAACCTTTAAATATCTTGCTGTCTTTCAAGTGATTTCATTAGAACAACTCTGTTCAAATGTTTTGAGAAAATAGAGGATTTTCTATGGAGATCTTGTTTGATTTTTGGTACTGAATCTCTTCTGGTTTGAATCTTCATTATCCTTGTTGGGTGTTTATTAAATTCGAACTGTGTCACTGTTTCCTTGTGTTTGCATTTCGGTTTGATTATGCGAAACTTGTGATATGTATGATTGCTCGGCCTGTTCGGCGTGAGCCCATGAATCGATCCTGTGATGGGTATAGGCCATTGATTGTTATGTTGTCGATTTTTGGTCGTCGATTCTTGTTTTGGAAACAGTCGGATTAAATATTAATGGGACTGTTTGTTTGATCAGTTTGTTGAACCTTTGAAAACCCTGTTGTGGTTTTTAGTGACAGTGACTAATGATACTATTTGGGTTCATTCTGTCTGTTAAAATGGTTTGGAATCAGGTAACTAGTGTTACAGTTTTTCCTTTCGACTCATTAGTAGTTGTTTTTCCATGTTATTTGTGTAACGGGATCTAAACCGTTGACAGTGTACAGTATGGATATATGTATTCGGTCGACTATGTGGAGTCCTTTAAATGAATCGTATTGTGAACCATTGTTGAACTTCGTTTGAATATCTATTGGGATACTGGTAATTTGATTTTGTACTCGAAGAGTAACGAGTAGCACGACCTCTGTTATTTTACATTCGTGTTGCAAGAACTTGTGGTTTATACTCTTTGGATGAGATTCCACGTTTCTTTCCTGTGCCATCTTGTGTGAAAATGATGGTAAGGGTACCGTTGGACTTCTTGTTTTGGAAATTCGGTATTCCGGTTTGTTTTTGCCTGATCTTAATGTTGCCATTGTTGGCACCGATGATTTATCATCTGGCATTATTTGGTTACTGTTGTTAGGACTCAGTTGAACTTATGATAGATGGACAGTGTAACTGTTTCAATTAGGACTGTTGGGTTATCCTGTTGTTTGACCCTGTGGAAGATGTCTTGCTTCTTTGGCTTCTGTACAAGCCTGATATTGAACTCGTGATGTTTATTTTGGCCTTGATGGATTTCTGTGAACAGTTTGACATCTTGTATATCGGCCTTATGAGCTAGGTCATGGTTATTAAACCCGTATCAGTATGCAATATAAATACAGAATTGTATTTTTTTTTAGAATGACTCAGTGGAGTCGATTGAATGATTTACATGTTTAAGTCACTGTTCATGGTTGAATATAGATGAATTTTGGGAAATCGTTGTTTCAGCGACTTAAGGAAATAATTTGTATTTTGATCTCTGATATTCGTAAGAATACCATTGTGTCGCATTGACAAGGGTTCAGTTGGGTTCTTGGTTTGAAATCAGAGATTAATTTGTTTGCCTGATTTTCATAATGCTTCGTTGATGAATACAGTATGAATTCATATGCAATTGTTTGAATTGTTACCTCTGTTTGAATCATTAGAATTCTGGAAAGGTAACTTGTACTTCTGTCTCTTTCTGAACTTGACATTTGGACACTGCCTTTGTCACTGTTTGAGATCCTTGAGCATGAATCTTTATCTCGTGTTCTAGTTCTGCTGAAGTGAACCGTGAATATCATACCTTAGCCTTGCATGCGCCAAGGTAAGAATAGATTTGCTATATTCTTTTCCATTCACTCCTGTCTGATTGAGACTGAGCATGTTCAGAGATTTTGAGTGATTGTCTTGGCATAATCTTGGGAAACATCCAATTGCCTAAGGCAATGTAGTCTATTGCTGACCGCAATACTGGGTTTCTTGATTTCGAATTCGGGCCGTAAAGCCTTGTTGTGTTCGATTTTTATTATGACAGTGATTCTTCCTGTTGTTTGACTGACTTGTTTGTATGCTTACTGGATGAATGTATTTCATTTGTGTAGACAGTACAGTAACGAACTTATGTGAAAGGGAGTATGAATGATTTGGTTCTTTCCCTTCTTTTGCTTATTTGATGATATCTGTCTAACAGTGGGAATTGTGTTGTAAACATATTGGTGGAACCCGATTTGTTATGATATTTTCCTTATTGGATGAATGAAACGATCTGACCAATGTTGTGATTTTGGATTCAATGATTGTTTGTGTACATTCGTTCCTTGATTTTTAATATTTGATGAAATATTAGAAAGTGATTAAGACTATTTTGTAACCATGTTAGAGTTACATATTTGTAATCATTTTGTATTACAAGGGCATAGTCTGAATATGTTTACTAATGTGAATATCTGATCTCATTTAAACAGGGTGTTTAATGAAAACAATTGATGGATTGCAATTGTTTTAAAAGTTAGTGCTTATCATGCTCAGTTCATTGAACTGACTCATGTTGACTATTTTTGCAGATGGTTCACGTAAGTAAGAGGTAAAAGCAATGCAGATCCGATCTGGCGATCGATTGTTTATTTGATTTATAATGAATTACAGCTTGATTTTATAGATGTACTATATGTGAAAAGATGTTTCTTTTCCGTTAGCATTGTATTAAGTATGTTTGTTGCATAAAATGTAATTGTATAAGTTTTGGAAAGGAATGGAAATAAGTGTTTGAAACTTATGTGTTGTATTCTATTTCTGATAGTTGACCTTCTTCGGTTTATGTAACGAAGGGGCATTGTTATCATTGTATAATATGGATGCTTTTGTGATTGACAATGAAAGCTTGCAAGAAAATGAGATTGAATTCTTATGAGTGTTTAGTAGTTCTAATTTGTTCTAGCAAAAGCAATATTGGATTTAAATAATTGTCTTTCTAGAAGATAGGTTAAAAATGAGCCTAAAGAGAACGCTAAACAAACTGGATTAAATTACTAATCCCTAGTCCTAAGTATAACAGGACAATATTAAATTGGATTCTTAATCATTTATATCTTTATACTAAAAAGTATGATATAAATTCAATTAAGAGAACTGATGTTCAATCAAATGGAGTTCAGATGGAAATCTCAAGCAAAGGTTATGAGGTATTGTCCGATTCTGTTGCTTTAGAATCAGGTGTATTCTAATGACTCCTTGATGAAGAACTTGACCTTAATATCTCTACCAAGTAATGGGTTTTATAGAGGAGGGTCGTCTTAAGGCGAAGAATCCAGGGATCGGAAAGGCTAACCTTAGGGAAAAGTCTTTAAAGTAATTTAAACTCAAGTGTGTAACGCTTGTTACCGAGTAGATCTTTTCGAGGCGGATTTAAAGGTCGACGACATAAGTCAATCGGCAGGTTGTACCTCCGAGAAGATTAGGATCTTCTCGAAGTTACAACAATGCAGATGACTTATGGCGACACCCTTTGCATTGATCGCTAAGATTTACACTTGATTTCGCACGAGTTACCCAGGGACCGATTAAGAACGTGGTCATGTTATAAGGCTGCCTAGGAGATTCGGGGTATCATGACACACTGGTTGAACTGCAAGGTTGAACCAGTATGTCACTATATCCCTAATCCTCGTGGGCATCCATATAACATTATCACCTTGTTAATCTGCCTCCGAGTGATTCAGTTGTGAAAGGAAGGACTGACAGTAGTCAGTGTAAGACATTCTATATAACATATGAATGGGGTGAAGGACGTATTCCAGATTGACGAGTATGCCGTTAAGGAATACAAGACATAAACAGTATGTTTCAAATCTTTGGCCAAAGTATCGCAAGCTGCTGATTGCGTTGTCCTAATTCACCTAGTCTAAGGGATGAGATGCCGATGAATAATAGTAACAATTATTCAGTTAGATTCCTTGGACAGAGCATTCTGAATCCCAGATTAGGGAAGAGAACCGCAAGAGTAATGTGTTAAATAAAAACACAGACTCTTATTACTCATGAATAGATCGGTAGATTACCGAGTCATGGAATGAATAGATCGGAGGTACTCCGAGTCATTACAGCTGCATATGGTTGTCTGTTATATAAATGGTTATTTGAATTGTGAGTTCTAAATTATGTATTTAGAACCAGGATGCAATTATCAAAAAAAAAAAAAAAATTCACTTGTTCTAAAGTATAAAATGAGGATGTTACATCTTGGTATCAGAGCTGAAGGTTGCAGCTCTTAGACCTATTGAGTCCATAATCCGATAAAAACCCGAATTTTCTTGAAAGAAAATGGTTAGAACAAGAGGGAACGTTGCGAGTAATGCTCCACCTGAAGGAGGAGCGGCAACAACCCAGAAACTGGATGAGATCCTTGCTGCCCTGTTGGACACAAGAGATCGCTTGGCTGTACTTGAACAGCAGGTGATGGGAAATGAGGAGGATGAAGAAGCTGATAATAATAATCAGCAACCTCCTGAGGACAACCCCGAAATGGGTGTTGATGTTAATGCTGTGAATGCACCTGTACAACCAGAAAACAAAAAGGCCAGATTGGCAGCAGAACTCACTAATGATATAAAAAGGATAAGTCCACCTAAGTATGATGGCACCACATTAGGAGATGGAGCCGAGAACTGGCTCAGTGAAATGGAGAAGTACTTTGCAATAAGGAACTTCTCAGAGGAAACCAAAGCTATTTGGGGAGCCTATCAGCTTTCTCACGAAGCATCTTCGTGGTGGGATAGCCGAAAAGCTGAGCTAAACATTGATGAGACCAATATTACTTGGGATCAATTTAAAGGCTATTTTAGGCAACGGTGGCTGCCACAACTTTTCTATGATCAGAAAATGACAGAATTTCAGAACTTAGCTCAAGGGAAGCTAACGGTAACTGAATACTGGGAGCGGTTTACAAAAATCCTCAAGTATGTACCGCAGTATCAAACTGACGAAAAGTTCAGGATACGGAAATTCATCATGGGATTGAATCCAGTGATAGGGGGAGAGGTCGATGTTCACAGCCCAACCACTATGGAAGGAGTTGTTGAAAAGGCCATAAGGCAAGAACAGAAATTAAAGGCTATTTCTGCTCATAAGGAGGAAGTGCGGAAGAAGACTGCAAACCCTTCTTCAACCTCTCTTGCACCTGAAAAGGACCGTGGAAAAAGTTTGGAAACAAGAGTAAGTTTCCAGAGAAAAACAAGAAAGCAAAGCAAAGAAATAAGCCTCATTGAAATGTAAGGGATAATTTTGTTAAAAATTATAACAATGGGCAGAAGCCCTATGGAGGACAGCGTGACAATTACAAGGCTGGAGGAAATGCTGAGCCTAAGAAGGGACCTGTAGGAGGCTGCTACAATTGTGGCAAGGACCACTATGCGAATCAATGTCCTTTGAAGAAGGATGATCGTAATCAGCAGCATAAGATACATGCTGCAGTAGCAGACAAGCAAGCTGAAAAGCAAGTAACACCTATAGAAGTTCCGGGTAAGTTATTCGGCATACCTGTCACTATTCTTTTTGATACAGGAGCTACTGAATGTTTTATATCTAATAAACTAGCTTCTAAACTTAAAAGAAAAGCTGGGAAAATGGATAAATCTTGGACTGTAGAGTACGGTAATAATTCTGTTCATACAGTGAGTATGTGTCTTTTTGGGGCAGTCCTCGATTTACCTAATTTCTCCACGGAAGTTGATCTCTATGTTGCACCTTTAGGATCATATGACATTATTATTGGTGTCAATTGGTTAGCTGACCATAAAGCAAAGGTAGATTGCTATGAAAAGAACATAAAATGTTTAGATGATCAGCTGGAATCAGCAGAGATTCAAGGTGTGAAACGAGAAATTTCAGTTAGAAAACTGTCAGCTATGCAGCTTAAAAAGGCTAAGAATAAAGGATGTACTCTTTATGCAGTAAAGATATCTGAATCTTCAGAAGAAGATGGTGATTACATGAAGCAAATTCCACTGTTACAAAGTTTCAGGGATGTTTTTCCTGAAGAATTACCGGGGTTACCACCCAAGAGAGAATTTGACTTCACCATTGAAATCAAACCAGGAACTGAACCTATTTCCAAAGCGCCTTATAGGATGACTACTACAGAGTTAGTCGAGCTTAAGGCACAGTTGCATGAACTTTTGACAAAAGGTTTGATTAGACCAAGTGTGTCACCTTGGGGTGCGCCTGTAATATTTGTGAAAAAGAAGGATGGAACACTAAGGCTGTGTATTGATTATCGGATGTTGAACAAAGCAACAATCAAGAACCGATATCCACTTCCAAGGATAGATGATCTGTTTGATCAAATGCGTGGAGCAGCGGTTTATTCTAAGATAGACCTTCGATCTGGTTATCATCAACTAAGAATTAAAGAGGAAGATATTCATAAAACAGCTTTCCGAACAAGGTACGGACACTATGAATTCACAGTTCTACCCTTCGGGTTAACTAATGCACCCGCAGCCTTTATGAATTTAATGAACAATATTTTTCAAGAATACCTGGACAAGTTTGTACTTGTATTCTTGGACGATATTCTCATTTATTCTAAAAGTGTTGAGGAGCACAATGAGCATTTGAAGATAGTTTTGGGAATTTTGAGAAAGAGAAAGTTGTATGGTAAGTTATCCAAATGTTCTTTCTTTGATTCAGAGGTTCACTATTTGGGTCATGTTATAAGTAAAGAAGGAATCGCTGTAGATCCTTCAAAAATAGTGGCAATAACTGAATGGCCTGCACCAAAGAATGTACATGAAGTAAGAAGCTTCATGGGTCTTGCTGGTTACTATAGAAAATTTGTAAAGGATTTTTCTAAGGTAGCTGCACCAATAACTTCATTGCAAAAGAAGGATAAGAAATTCATGTGGAATGACAAGTGCGAAGCGGCTTTCAAAAGTCTGAAAGACCAGTTGACTTCTGCACCTATATTGGCTGTACCAGACCCTAATGGGAATTTTACTGTTGTAACGGATGCTTCTGGGGAAGGCCTTGGAGGTGTTTTGTTACAAAATGATCAGGTCATAGCTTATGAAAGTAGAAAACTTAAGTTACATGAGCTGAATTATGCCCCTCATGATTTGGAACTTGCTGCCATTGTTCATGCGCTTCAAGTCTGGAGACACTATTTACTTGGAAAACCTTTTGAGTTGAAAACTGATCACTTGGGACTGAAATATATTTTTACTCAGCCCAATCTGAATGCCAGACAGAGAAGGTGGTTAGAATTTTTATCACAATATGACTTTGATATTAGCTATATCAAAGGGAAGGAGAATAGAGTAATGATGCTCTAAGTCGTAGGAGGCACATTTATGCTCTTATAACATTAAGAACTCGTTTAAAGACGAGGTAAAAAGTGCCTCTAATCGATGCATATTTTCAAAGCAAGTAAAAGCAGCGCTTGCTGCAGAACCTAAAGATAAAAGGTATGAAGGTTTTCATTTTGATAATGAAGGAATCTTGCGTTATGAAAATAGGGTATATGTACCTGTGCTGAATGATTTGAGAAAGAAGTTGTTAGTTGAATTTCATAATTCACCTTTCTCTGGACACCCAGGTATCACAAAAATGCTAGCTGATTTGAAACAGCAATACTTCTGGAAAGGTATGAAAAAGGATGTGATTAATTTTGTGACTCATTATCGGAATGTCGGCTGGGTGAAGGCAGAACATATGCACCCTGCTGGACTGTTATATCCTCATAGCATACCGTAGTACAAATGGCAAGTAATAACCATGGATTTTGTACAAGGACTACCTATGTCCAGGAATAAGCATGATGTTATCCTGGTAGTTGTAGATAAACTGACTAAGGTAGCTCATTTCATCGCTGGAAATCTAAAGGATGATTCACCAGTGCTGGCCAAGAGGTTCGTACATGAAATTTTCAGATTGCATGGTGTACCAGAACTGATTATATCTGACAGGGATCCTAGAATGACGTCAAGGTTTTGGCAAATGCTTAACGCAGCCCTAGGAACAAAACTAAACTTCAGTTCTGCATATCATCCAGAAACGGATGGGCAAACTGAGAGGGTAAATCAAGTGTTGGAGGACATGTTGCGAATGTATTGCATGGATCAACAGTATAAATGGGAAGAGTATCTTCCATTAGTTGAGTTCGCATACAACAATACTTATCACTCATCTCTTAAGATGGCACCATTTGAAGCACTTTATGGAAGAAAGTGCAGAACCCCTGTAAGTTGGGACAGTGTTGAGGATAGAGTGGTAATTGGACCAGAGATTCTCACAGAAATGGAACAGCAAGTTAAGCTGATTCGTGAACGATTAAAGGAAGTAGCGGATACGTAAGAGCTATGCTGACCTTAAGCGGGTCGATGTAAGGTTTGAGCTGGGTGATAAGGTTTTCCTGCGTGTTAAACCCAGAAAGAGCTCTATAACTTTTGGCAAGGCTGCCAAGTTGTCACCTCGATTTGTGGGACCTTTCAAAATTGTCGAAATAATCAACCCTGTAGCTTATCGTTTAGCATTGCCACCTGCTTTATCTCGCATGCATGATGTTTTCCATATTTCTTTGCTTAAGAAATACGTTTCAGATCTGTCACATGTTTTAAATTGGAATTCCTTGCAGGTCCAAGACCCAGGAATAATCGTGGTTAAACCCACAAGAGTGCTGGAAACTCGCCAATTGCATTTGAGAAATCGTGATATACAAGAATGTAAGGTCCAAAGGGGACCAGCTTTAGCGAAGAAAGTGCAACTTGGGAAAACTCGAAGAGATGAAAATTGCTTTTCCTTCTCTTTTGCAATGTAATGAAAATCGTTGACAAAAATATACTTTTATGAACTGATTGTTTTTAAGTATTTATGAAAGCCAGATTAAGGCAGACTTTATTCAGGTTGAATAAATGTGTTGTGACATTGATTTCTGGAACTATTTAATATGGAAGTAGTCACAGTGTTTGTGAACTAATAAATTGATTGACCTGAAGGTTAATTTAATATGTAATTCATCGGGACGATGAATCTTTTTAGGAGGGAAGCATGTAACACCCTGAACTGTTGTTACTTTCTCCTGGACATACAAGTGTTGATATGTGATTTCTTGTATAAGGATGTGTTCCTCGATTTAGAAATCATGCTTGATATGTATTGTAATTTCCTTGCAGATTGCAGATCTTGACTGAGTCAGAATATGATTAGACTCTTTTATTTATTTCATTTTGTGTCTGAATATTAATCTGATCACAAAATGAATTATAGAGACATTCATCTATAATATCTAGTCTTGGATCAGTGGAATTGATCCAAGTAATGCTTTAAATTTGTTTGTGATGAATTAGATCGCGCACCTTGAACAGCAGTCAGCAAGGTATGGAAGCATTGATTGTCGGTCGAGTATGACTCAGCTGATCTTAGTAAATGAATTGGTTCCCGATATCGAAGTATATCTGGAAGGTCTCGGACGTGGACCAGGTAATAATTCTGTCATGTATATTCCTGTAGCCTAACGGCCGTATAGGAGTGAATCCTGTTTGGAGATGCATGATTTTAGGTCTTTTCTTGGCATATAAAATGTTATACCTAACTGGAATTATTAATGGTTAGTAACCTAAAACTAAAACCTAACCTAGGGGTTAGATTATTGTTAATCTAACCTAGACCTAGGCTATGTGTTAATATCCTAAGTTAGTATCTATGTGTAAATTGGTTAGTATGGGTATTACCCTAAATTCTAACCTAAGATACTAACCTAACTAATAAGGAGAATGAAAAGGGGCCTATGGAAGGGAGTGCGAACCATGGGCGGTGTTTTCTATGGCAATTAATGCTTGGGATAAGGATGAGGGACAGGTCATGGTGGAGGCTTAGGCGACGGCTAACCCGGGTGCGACGTGGCAATCCGCTAAGTTTGGAAATGGACTTGAATTTTCATTGGACTGTCGCCAATTCTGGCGGTCGGTGGAAGTTGAGTTTAAGCGGGAAAGTTGGTTTAATGGCATTCAATATTCTCGGTAAACGAGCCCGGAACTCGCGAGAAGGCATGCAAACGGGAAGTTTGAGGGTTTGTTTGGTTTGTCGCGATTTTCGGTTTTCTCTCTGCTTGTTTACTGGTTCTTCGCACCAGTCCTCTTTGAGTTGCATGGCAAGTATGAACTGCTCTAGCTCTTTTCTCTGTCATGGAGGATATATATGTGATGGAGATAGCGAAATTTTGTTGGTCGCTTTATCTTGGAAAAAGAAAAGGAAGTTTGAGCTCTTCCTGTGGTCTGCTTCGGAAATTTGATCAAAAATCCAGGCATGTTAGGCCCTAACCTTTAAATATCTTGTTGTCTTTCAAGTGATTTCATTAGAACAACTCTGTTCAAATGTTTTGAGAAAATAGAGGATTTTCTATGGAGATCTTGTTTGATTTTTGGTACTGAATCTCTTCTGGTTCGAATCTTCATTATCCTTGTTGGGTGTTTATTAAATTCGAACTGTGTCACTGTTTCCTTGTGTTTGCATTTCGGTTTGATTATGCGAAACTTGTGATATGTATGATTGCTCGGCCTGTTCGGCGTGAGCCCATGAATCGATCCTGTGATGGGTATAGGCCATTGATTGTTATGTTGTCGATTTTTGGTCGTCGATTCTTGTTTTGGAAACAGTCGGATTAAATATTAATGGGACTGTTTGTTTGATCAGTTTGTTGAACCTTTGAAAACCCTGTTGTGGTTTTTAGTGACAGTGACTAATGATACTATTTGGGTTCGTTCTGTCTGTTAAAATGGTTTGGAATCAGGTAACTAGTGTTACAGTTTTTCCTTTCGACTCATTAGTAGTTGTTTTTCCATGTTATTTGTGTAACGGGATCTAAACCGTTGACAGTGTACAGTATGGATATATGTATTCGGTCGACTATGTGGAGTCCTTTAAATGAATCGTATTGTGAACCATTGTTGAACTTCGTTTGAATATCTATTGGGATACTGGTAATTTGATTTTGTACTCGAAGAGTAACGAGTAGTAGCACGACTCTGTTATTTTACATTCGTGTTGCAAGAACTTGTGGTTTATACTCTTTGGATGAGATTCCACGTTTCTTTCCTGTGCCATCTTGTGTGAAAATGATGGTAAGGGTACCGTTGGACTTCTTGTTTTGGAAATTCGGTATTCCGGTTTGTTTTTGCCTGATCTTAATGTTGCCATTGTTGGCACCGATGATTTATCATCTGGCATTATTTGGTTACTGTTGTTAGGACTCAGTTGAACTTATGATAGATGGACAGTGTAACTGTTTCAATTAGGACTGTTGGGTTATCCTGTTGTTTGACCCTGCGGAAGATGTCTTGCTTCTTTGGCTTCTGTACAAGCCTGATATTGAACTCGTGATGTTTATTTTGGCCTTGATGGATTTCTGTGAACAGTTTGACATCTTGTATATCGGCCTTATGAGCTAGGTCATGGTTATTAAACCCGTATCAGTATGCAATATAAATACAGAATTGTATTCTTTTTTTTTTTTAGAATGACTCAGTGGAGTCGATTGAATGATTTACATGTTTAAGTCACTGTTCATGGTTGAATATAGATGAATTTTGGGAAATCGTTGTTTCAGCGACTTAAGGAAATAATTTGTATTTTGATCTCTGATATTCGTAAGAATACCATTGTGTCGCATTGACAAGGGTTCAGTTGGGTTCTTGGTTTGAAATCAGAGATTAATTTGTTTGCCTGATTTTCATAATGCTTCGTTGATGAATATAGTATGAATTCATATGCAACTGTTTGAATTGTTACCTCTGTTTGAATCATTTGAATTCTGGAAAGGTAACTGGTACTTCTGTCTCTTTCTGAACTTGACATTTGGACACTGTCTTTGTCACTGTTTGAGATCCCTGAGCATGAATATTTGTCTCGTGTTCTAGCTCGCCAAGTGAACCGTGAATATCATACCTTAGCCTTGCATGCGCCAAGGTAAGTATAGATTTGCTATATTCTTTTCCATTCACTCCTGTCTGATTGAGACTGAGCATGTTCGGAGATTTTGAGTGATTGTCTTGGCATAATCTTGGGAAACATCCAATTGCCTAAGGCAATGTAGTCTATTGCTGACCGCAATACTGGGTTTCTTGATTTCGAATTCGGGCCGTAAAGCCTTGTTGTGTTCGATTTTTATTATGACAGTGATTCTTCCTGTTGTTTGACTGACTTGTTTGTATGCTTACTGGATGAATGTATTTCATTTGTGTAGATAGTACAGTAACGAACTTATGTGAAAGGGAGTATGAATGATTTGGTTCTTTCCCTTCTTTTGCTTATTTGATGATATCTGTCTAACAGTGGGAATTGTGTTGTAAACATATTGGTGGAACCCGATTTGTTATGATATTTTCCTTATTGGATGAATGAAACGATCTGACCAATGTTGTGATTTTGGATTCAATGATTGTTTGTGTACATTCGTTCCTTGATTTTTAATATTTGATGAAATATTAGAAAGTGATTAAGACTATTTTGTAACCATGTTAGAGTTACATATTTGTAATCATTTTGTATTACAAGGGCATAGTCTGAATATGTTTACTAATGTGAATATCTGATCTCATTTAAACAGGGTGTTTAATGAAAACAATTGATGGATTGCAATTGTTTTAAAAGTTAGTGCTTATCATGCTCAGTTCATTGAACTGACTCATGTTGACTATTTTTGCAGATGGTTGCCGTAAGAGGTAAAAGCAATGCAGATCTGACAGCTGATCAGATTGTTTATTTGATTTATAATGAATTACAGCTTGATTTTATAGATGTACTATATGTGAAAAGATGTTTCTTTTCCGTTGAGCATTGTATCAAGTATGTTGTTGCATAAAATGTAATTGTATAAGTTTTGAAAGGAATGGAAATAAGTGTTTGATACTTATGTGTTGTATTCTATTTCTGATAGTTGACCTTCTTCGGTTTATGTAACGAAGGGGCATTGTTATCATTGTATAATATGGATGCTTTTGTGATTGACAATGAAAGCTTGTAAGAAAATGAGATTGAATTCTTATGAGTGTTTAGTAGTTCTAATTTGTTCTAGCAAAAGCAATATTGGATTTAAATAATTGTCTTTCTAGAAGATAGGTTAAAAATGAGCCTAAAGAGAACGCTAAACAAGCTGGATTAAATTACTAATCCCTAGTCCTAAGTATAACAGGACAATATTAAATTGGATTCTTAATCATTTATATCTTTATACTAAAAAGTATGATATAAATTCAATTAAGAGAACTGATATTCAATCAAATGGAGTTCAGATGGCAATCTCAAGCAAAGGTTATGAGGTATTGTCCGATTCTGTTGCTTTAGAATCAGGTGTATTCTAATGACTCCTTGATGAAGAACTTGACCTTAATATCTCTACCAAGTAATGGGTTTTATAGAGGAGGGTCGTCTTAAGGCGAAGAATCCAGGGATGGAAAGGCTAACCTTAGGGAAAAGTCTTTAAAGTAATTTAAACTCAAGTGCGTAACGCCATATCGAGTAGATCTTTTCGAGGCGGATTTAAAGGTTGATGACATAAGTCAATCTAGAGGTTGTACCTCCGAGAAGATTAGGATCTTCTCGAAGTTACAACAATGCAGATGACTTATGGCGACACCCTTTGCATTGATCGCTAAGATTTACACTTGATTTCGCATGAGTTACCCTGGGACCGATTAAGAACGTGGTCATGTTATAAGGCTGCCTAGGAGATTCGGGTATCATGACACACACCGGTTGAACCGCAAGGTTGAACCAAGATGTCACTTATCCCTAATCCTCGTGGGCATCCATATAACATTATCACCTTGTTAATCTGCCTCCGAGTGATTCAGTTGTGAAAGGAAGGACTGACAGTAGTCAGTGTAAGACATTCTATATAACATATGAATGGGGTGAAGGACGTATTCCAGATTGACGAGTATGCCGTTAAGGAATACGAGACATAAACAGTATGTTTCAAATCTTTGGCCAAAGTATCGCAAGTCGCTGATTGCGTTGTCCTAATTCACCTAGTCTAAGGGATGAGATGCCGATGAATAATAGTAACAATTATTCAGCTTAGATTCCTCGACAGAGCATTCAATCCCGAGATTAGGGAAGAGAACCGCAAGAGTAATGTGTTAAATAAAAACACGACTCTTATTACTCATGAATAGATCGGTAGATTACCGAGTCATGGAATGAATAGATCGGAGGTACTCCGAGAGTCATTACATGCATATGGTTGTCATTCTGTTATATAAATGGTTATTTGAATTGTGAGTTCTAAATTATGTATTTAGAACAGGATGCAATTATCAAAAAAAAAAAAAAAAAAAAATTCACTTGTTCTAAAGTATAAAATGAGGATGTTACATCTACAATAAAATGCCATTCAGATTGTCCAATGCCGGGGCTACTTTCCAAAGAGCCATGGACATGGCATTTAAGGGACTAATCAACGATATTATTTTAGTTTACCTTGATGATATAACTGTATACTCTAAGCATGCAGAAGATCACATCACGCATCTAAGGAAAGTTTTCCAAAGGTGTAGGGAATTTGGGGTTTCACTTAACCCCAAGAAATGTATTTTCGCAGTGCACGAGGGAAAATTGTTGGGGCATGTTGTTTCAGCAGAAGGATTATCAATCAATCCAGCGGGATTCATTCAAGTATGTCCTTATCTCTCCCAAGTCACAAGAAGGGCCTCCAGAGTTTTCTGGGAACCATAAATTTCATGCGGAGATTCATCCCTCAATTCGTGACATTGGCTAAACCACTGACAGCCATGCTAAAGAAAAACATGCCATTCTCATGGACAAAGGAAGGACGAGAAAGCTTTGAAGCTATCAAAACAGCCATTTCTCAGTTTCCCACACTTGTGAACCCCAGGTTTGACAAATATTTTATCCTTTATGCTTTTGCAAGTCAAGAGAGCATTTCAGGGATCCTCACCCAACAAAACAACAACCTGATGGAGCAACCAATCACTTTCTTCAGTCAATCCCTCAAATACTACGAGTTCAAATACTCATTCATTGAAAAGCAAGTCTTTGCGGTTATTCGAGCTTTGAAGAAATTCAAGCACATGTTGTCCAACAATAAGATTCATCTGATGGTGTCTCATCCAGGTGTCAAGGAGTTTTTGCTGAACAAAGAAATGAATGAAAAGCGTGCTGGATGGATCACAAAGGTAATGGAGTATGACGTACACATCAAAGTCACTAAACTTGTCATAGGTAAGGGTTTATGTCAGCAACTTGCAACAGACATGGATTCAAAAAGTAATGAGGACGTGACACTCCTAAATACTGATGAGGATGTTGATCAAGCTGACTGGTTATCCAAAATGAAGAATTTCATCTTCTCAGGAGCATACCCGACAAACATGGATAAAAACCAAAGGCGAACTTTCCATCTTCAATCTATCCCATATGTTTTGGTAGATAGCGTTCTCTTTCGAAAAGATTTGAACGACGTCCTCCTTCGGTGCGTAGGACCAGAACAGGTAAGTAAGATACTAGAAGAATTTCATAATGGCCTATCTGGAGGACATTATTCCGCATGAACAACAGCTACCAAGATCATGCGAGCTGGCTACTATTGGCCAGATTTATTCAAGGATGCCCATCTTTGGGTAAGGAAATGTAAAGAATGTGCCTTTTTCACAGGTAAGCAGAAGCTGACAGCTCTTCCATTGCATCCAATTCAAGTGGATCAACCCTTTGTTCAATGGGGGTTGGACTTCATCGGAATGATTAATCCTCCATCCAATGGTGAGACATAAATGGGTCCTTACCGCAAGACTATTTAACTAGATGGACAAAGAGGCAAAGTAGCATTAAAAGAGAGCAATGAAAAGGCGCTTCTAGATTTTTAGAGGGTATAATGACGAGGTTCAGTGTTCCGTTTACAGTCATTTCAGAAAGTAAGCTGGCTTTTCTTGGTATGAAATTGAGTGAATGGGCTATTAAAAATGGGGTATACCTCAAAACTTCGTCCAATTACTATCCTCAAGGAAACGGATTGGCTGAGTCTAGCAACAAAAACCTCATAAGGATTATTAAGTGCATAATGGAGACTAACAAGAGGACTTGGCATACACAGCTTAAGACCGCCTTATGGGCAGATCGGATCACACCTAAAAGGGCCATCAGAAATTCTCCTTTCGTTCTTGTATATGGAAGAGAGGCAAAACTCCCACTCTCATTAGAGTTACCTTCTTTGGAGTTAGCTCATCAACTTGAAGTTATAGAGAGTGATCCTCTGACAATAAGGTTTGCTGAACTCATGGAGTTAGAGGAAGTACGAGACAAGGCTATGAAAACTTTGGAGCAGCATCAGGCTCAAGTTAAGAAATCTTTTGACAAGAAGGCATCCGACATGCATTTTCAAGAGGGAGATTTAGTTCTCAAATGGGATGAAGACAGGGCCAAACCAGGAAAGCATGCCAAGTTTGACGCTCTCTGGAGTGGGCCATACATCATCACAAGTTGCAAAGAGGAAAATTCATTTCATCTATCTAGGCTCAATGGAGAAGAACTGCCCATTCATGTGAATGGGATACATCTCAAAGCTTGTTTTTGAGAAGCGTTCCACCCCCTATACAATTAAATTAGGTGTTTTCCTCCAAGTGCTTATGCACATTGTTGCGTGTTGTTGTTTTGCTTTCCTTGTTGTTGTGTTTTTGTGTTGTTCTGCACATTGTTTCATCATTGGAAGGTGTCAAGGAGAGAAAGGTTCAAGGTTTCCATAACAGTTCAAAATCTGCTTCATTCAAATTTTTGCAGTGTTCCATGGATGTCAAGCATTCAACAGATTCAATATACTTCATGCTTAGCATTCCAGGGAGGTCTAGGATATCGGCAATGTTCAAGGAGATTCCGGGATGTGTCAAAGAAAATCATACTACTTTCAGGATTCCAACATAGACTCCATGCCCAATGGATGACTTAAGGCTACTGGAATCATGCTTAGCAGGAAATCATCCCCGAGAGGTCGCAAAAATGTTATCCAATTTTGCACACATGGCAAGATTGGACAACGGGGTCCTATCACGTTCAAAATGAAATAGTAGTCCCAGGAACCCATCTCCGGTTATTATCAAGATACAAAAATTAAAAATAATTCTTAAATTGCATATGAGAGATCACCTAGCATCGAAAGGCACCCAGTTTATCTCAACTCAGTGAAGAGTTTGGGGTCGAGTTGATAAAGAATCCAGTGTCAAATTGATAGTCATCTCGGAAATCATCTCGGTAGAGACTCTCAGTTGTAAGAGCTCGACGAGGTCTTGTTAATGCAAAATATAGCTCGTTGAAAATTGACGAATGAAGGGAATTCTATAAGGATCTCGGTAGAGATCGATGCAGGTGGTAGCAAGAATGCCGACCAGGGTATTAGTGAATACAAAGTATATATATTTTCGCTGGTGTTGTTCAGACCTTCCTCGGCTGAGCATTTGGTGCACAGGCAGTTGACATGTTGCAGTTTAATAGAATCCTTTTTGAGCGCTTCCAACAAGTAGGTTGTCCAACTATGTGTTTATCTGTTCAGCATCGAATGCATCCTCAAATTCAGGATTTTCCTTCAAGATATTTTTATCAAAATCGATTAAGTGACAATGAGAGTGTTACCGGGAGACCTGATGAAATTTATTACAAAAATTCTCTATCGAGACCTTACTTGTTTTACGGTGTAACTCATGGAAGCGAATCTCATAGAAGTGGATCTGTTTCATATCAGAATATTTACGAAGCACAATTTGCTTTGCAATTATATGAGCATCTTCAACGAGTCACTCAGAAAGTCGAGCATGTTTCTTGGGAGAAAGGAAATAGCTCAGCGTTGAAACATTTGAGCTCACTGAGAGATCAAGCTTATAGCTCAGACTGAAGTTCAGTTAAAATATTGATCCTAGTTAGACCCAAAGGAATTGATGGTCGAGTTTACTGATATCTTGAGTGAAATCACTTACGGCATAGCGGTTCTTAGAGACATGTTGTAGATATGATAAGATGACATGGGAAAATAGGATATGGCTGAACTCAGCCCGACAGATAAAATGATATTTTTATAGCCATGAGTTCAAGGGATCACTTAGATGGACTCTATCCTACAATATCCATGTTTGCAGAAGCTTGAAGCTCGAATGGGTCATGTAAAATCTTTGGGAAACATTTCACTATCTTGCCAAGTTTGCGTGGCGAAGTTGAGGCCGGGCCCATGAATTAATTTGTCCAAGCCGTTATGCGGGGATTTGGAGCTAGTATGCCAAGCGTGGAACTATTACGATGGCAGGCCAAGCTGTTAATCCCACGCTGAGGTATGAACGTGGAAAATAAGGCAAGCACCGCCAAGTGGAAATATTGGTTTGGCAAACCATGACCAAACTTCCGTGAATGGGAGAAATCGGAGCAAACTGCCAAGCGCGGAAATATTAAGATGGCAATCCATCATGAGATTTCCGCACGGGCCGTGTAAACAGAAATCCGCGCAGCTTGGAGTGGTCCGAGTCTTTGTGCGAGTCACCAGGAGGATTAATAGGACAGTTGTGAATTGGAGTGGGTCATGGGTTAAAAAATGCGACGTGATGCCAATTTCAGTGGAGGTTACAGGCAGACCCAACCAAGGCGATGCGTTAATGGCTCAGTCGTGGCTCATGTGTGAAGTGTTTGACAGGAAAGCAATGCTGAAAACTCATCCAGATCGGTGGTCGTGAGACAAACTCCCACGCACAGGTAGCAAGCATCATGCGCAAAGATAAGTAGAAGCCTTTGAACGCTTCCAAAGAATCGGAGTTGTCAACGGTGTTGATACTGTTTCACCGAATGCAACAAATGGATGTCCGACCTGATCAGTTCGCCTTTGCCAACATACTTCTCCCAACTCCCGTTCGGGCTCTGAGCATTCGGTGGTCGCGAGACAAGCTCCCACGCACAGCTGCAGGAAACAAATATTCACTACCGTATACGATGGATTGGAGTCACGTCATTCAAGGCTTCATAAAATTTGCCCGAGTCAGGAGATGGAAGTTTAAAACGGTGCAGAATGAAACGATTCATATTGCTCAGCATGTTTTCTCCTAGAAACGAATTGAATGTGAAGGTCAACTCTGAAATACCTGGTCGGCCGTTTTGCATACTACATCCTTGTTACTTGTAAATGGTCTCTTTGAGAAACTCTGTGGGCAGTAGGCAATATTTATACCCTTCCATTATGTGCGTCCAATCAGACAATAAAAGTATTCCTTTACCAGGTTCAGAGAAACTTGTTTTAACAAATGGACGATTATACTGTAGTTTCAAGCTAATTTTATCTAGCTTTATTTCTATTAGCTTTTATCCATGACTAAGGAAGAATTCATATGGTTGTTACTGTACATTTTTTCCAAGGTCCTCTTGGCTGCCCCAGTTGTTCAATGTATTTTTTGAAGGGCTTATTTTACGTGTTGCAGATTGTAACATAAAGGATCTTTTTAGTTTCTAGAAAAATGAGTATATTGTGTAGCTCACACTACCCATTCCATACTAAGACCCTAATAGTGGCATAATTGTTGGTTGGATCCTAGATCGCGAGTGCACCGCCAAAATACCGAAGGGCTCTTTGGCCAAAAATCGTCTCAAGGGTGTCTATCGACATGTTACGGGCATAAGCCTGGGTCATCATCATGGCAGCATTAGGTCTTTATTGATAATGGCATTTTCTCATCGTTTGGAAGGTACAAATTGTGCTTATTATGGAAAAGCCAAAACATTCTTACTACAAGTGTTATATGATGAGGAAGAATCCTGAGCATTGTGGTAAAACCATTCTTTTTAGAAATATTGGGTTAAGCTCGGTATTCAAGTGAGTTTGAGCCCAGGAAAGGTAAGATCGTTTGCTGGATGAAGAGCTCGGTGACTTCGCAGGGAGCTCGTGGTGTCATTTCATGAAGTTTGAACGTAAATGGCCTCGAGTTAACAGAGGAAAATGATAAGAATCGAGTTCGATAGCTCGCCATTCGAAGGACTCAATGCAAAAGAGCCCGATTACCAAGGCAAGGAAAGAGTTAGTGTTGGGTCAAAAATCGAGTGCAACACCGAGTTAGAGGATTCGAAGCTCATCGAGTTTGGCTATGTGCAGACTCTATCCACATGGACCCCCCTCCTCTTCAAGTCAAACGGGTCAGCGGGGGGTCCCGACATTATGTTAATTAAATTAATATTTTTATTTAAATATTTTAATAATAATATTTATTATTATTATTTAAATATTCTTTTAATTAATTGAGAAGACTAGGTCATCAGGCAATTAATGACCCATGATGGAACCTTCTCAAGTGGTTCAACTAACTGTAATAAATACATCATGGGCCTTCATTTTAGGAATGTAATTATGACCATTTCCTCTTCTTTCTCACATATTCTTCTATAAATGTAAGTTGGAAGCTCATTTCAAAGGGTTCCAACAGTTCAGACAAGTTGGACAGTTAGATATCTCAGGCAAGTGTATACTTTTCAAGAATCCTCTCTCTTTTGCAAGTTGTTCTTGTGTGTTGAGAGAAGTTTCAAGCCTCCTCTTCAAGACTGTAATGGAAACTATTGCCTCTTCGAATGTATGATGCCTTGTGCATGTTATTGAAATAAAAGTGTGTGTTTTGTGACTAATCTTGATCCTTTCATCCTTCTGTGCTTCTTTGTGCCTTTCTCATACTTGCAGGTACACTGTGCAAGTTTAAGTTCTATTGCAGGTTCTTGGAGTTCTGTGCTTATCGAGTGGTGGAGTATTGCATGCAGTTGAGTTGTGGTGTCTGTTCACCCTTCTTGAGTTCATCCTTCTTCACTAGGAAATTGGTATATTTCTCGGTCTGATAAAGTTTAACAAAGGGAACGCGTGTCTCTTAGTCTGTGGTATCCTGTACCCTCTCTAAGTTGCAGTAGGTGAAGTTGACCTGTGGTGCACACACCCTCTTCAAATTAACCCTTCCTGAGTCTGAAGACACCCTTTATTTGGTGCATCACCATCCCTAGTATAGTTTCATTTCTGTAAATCTCTCTCCCTAAAACCCCATGAAAATGTTAGCCTAGGACTAGATAATCATTTTTGTTACACTAGGAGTAGTACAAAGCACTTAGTTTAGGAAGAGGAATCGGCCTTCTCGCAGAGGTTCACCTCGAGCCCAAGTCTCACAGCTTGAGAGGTGATCCCATGTGTCCCAATCACACCGAACGTCCTATTCACATCCGGCCATTCGGAGGGTGTAGTGATTTGGCGACAACAATATCATGAGAAGGAAATAGAGACATGTAGTGGGTGCTCGGTGAAAATTGGCAGGAAGGTTAAAAACCAAATCCCTTGCAAAGATGTTGTAGGAATCGAGCTCAAGGCTCATGACATGGGGCATTAGAAAGTTCACCGAGATAAGAGGTAGGGTTTATGAATGGATCTAAGACTAGGCCATGGGAGAAAAGTAGAGTGGCTCATTGAAACTTAATCATGAGAACCCAATCAAATGAGATAAATTCATTTGCAATAATCCATGTAGGTGAAGATTTGGTTCGTAGTTCAAACGAATAGGTGTTTGTATGATTTTTGGCCTCTAAGGTAAAAAGGAGGAAAATTTCCAAAACCCGAACTCTAAATTTTGGAAATTCGAATATTTCTAGGAGCTCGCTTGGGTGAAGCAGTCTTAGAAGCCTGAAAACAAAAATTATGAAACCTAAAGTCCAAATTTTGGAGTTTAGATTTTCAGCATTTTGAAAAAAATTGGTTCTTGGTTGGAAGAACAAAGTGACAAAAATCCAAAATAAGAAACTCCAAAACCGAAGATTTTGGGATTCAAACTCATCTTCAAAGATCAATAAGAAAGAAAACTTTGGGGTTTGAGAAAATATCATTTTAGAGATTTTTGGGAAAAATGGAGATAAAAAGTGTTTTTTTCTAAAATGGAAAGTTCGAATCTCCAAAATGGAGATGTCGAAATGGAACTCATTGCTTTCTTTAATTTTCTTAGTATTGTAGGTGGTTCCATGTGTAAACTCATTCAAAGGTGAAAGCGATCGGTGATGTGGCCACATGGATAGATGTGTGGAGGGCACATATGGGATTGACTTGTGATTGAGCCAAGTATTGGTCAACACACATAGAGCCCGCCAATGTCGAGACTTGGAGAAAGAAGAGTTCACGGGGGATCACAATGGGAAAAGGTTGAGTCATTCTTAATGTGGCGGGAGAGTTGATTTCACAAAAATATATTCAAATAATGGGAATCGACATGAGGGCATCTAGTGAAAATCCATCCCAAACTTAGCATGTTACTCATCCTAAGCAAAGAAGGCTTGGGGCATGAGGATATTTGAGTAAAGCTAACTCACCATGCATAGTGGTAGAGAGATAAAGAGTTTTGGTGGATGAGTTAGAGGCTCACCAAAATAATGTAAAGCCATAATTTTTCTTGGGGAAACCAAATCCCATCAAAAAGGTGAAATGCTCAATGAGGTATGAAGCATGTCCTAAAAAATGACAAATGGAGTTGGTGGATGTATTGATATTCAATGTAAAACAAGGGGACTTGGCAGATAATGTGGATCCTTTGACAATAAGGTCTACAAAGAGCTATCCGAGGAAAAGGAGCTCACCATCTATGCAAGTGGGCTATAAACTCAAGTAGAAGGTTGAGAAAATCAAACTAACCAAACATACATGGAAAAATTTGGTTTAAAGCCTGATATACAAAGAAAATAGCTCACCAACGTGTAAACAGAGTTCAATAAATTCTAAGGAAGGAAATGGAGGGGTGAATATCTCAAGGTACAGAATTCAACACAAATATTTTCAAGAAGCTCGGCGAGATGCTCAGCGAGATGGCTCGTTGAAAAACACACGAACCCCCAAACCAAGCCAAATGATACCCCTCAAACAATGAGCCATAACTTGAGATGTGGTCCTTGAAATCTCGTAAAAATACATTTAGTGGAAAGGTATGAGAGATGGAAACATAATGAATACATGAAAATGTATTTTTAGAGGTTTTCTAAACCTAAAATGGCATAACTTTCACCCCATGAGTTTGTTTCTCTCTAATATCTAGTTGTTGGAATGCTTGGAGCAAGCCCTACAACCTAACATCATAAATTTTGAAATATGTGAGGTTTTGGATCTCCAAAATTCATTATCATTATATAGTGACTTGGTAGGTGGATAGACATTAATGAGGGTATGGGCATGTTTCCTTCTTCCAAAGGAAAATTACATAATGGTATGGGTTCTACAAGCTTTCCCATCACTCTTACAAGGGTAAGGATGAATTTTCATGGTGGTTGGAGTAAAATTTAATATTTCCTCTCTCCCTCTCTCCTAAAATTTCTTATCCTATAAATGTAATGGGTTGCAAGAAACAAAGGGTTGGTCATTTTCTCTTCGATGCACCCTTATTCCTATGGGGCTTTAAGCTTTCCTCCAAAAACTATAGTGGCTTCATTCCTTCCCCAACTAGGAAACCTATTTTGTAAATTTTAATGGAGTAATTAAACCATGTTTGTGTTAATTTCTTATCCTTCCATGGTTTGTTATTTATTCTTACCTTTCATTGTTAAACAAGTGGTTTTACATATCTCTTGTTCATTACAGTTTGGTGTGTTTGTTAATCTTGGAATAATGTATTAAGGATGATCTATTTTTGGTACAAGACCACCCTCTCTAAGTTCACTTCTTTCACAATTTTATAGGTTGGGAAGTGGCTAGCACTCCTTTTTGGTGTATCTATGCTCTTAATGTAGGTTTATTTTATGAAATCCTTCTATTTGTGTCCCCTTGGAAGCATTAGAGTAAGGTTAATCATTAGTTTTACCTGCATTAAAAGTAGTTTTTGCATGTAGGTTTAGGAACAGAACCATCCTACTCCGAAGACTTATCCGATTTGCAAGGTCCCACACTTCATGATAACTCAATGTTTGGAAATCAAACTGAATTCCCCATCAACAACCAGACCATTAAGGGGTGTTGTGATTTTTCTATAACACAAACTAGAAACCAAAACCAAATTTATTTCCTAAATCTAATCCTCTTAAACACTGCATTAGATTAAATAAATATGAAAGGGAGATAGAAAAAATACCTATAACTTACCAATGAATAACCTCTCTTGATGTTGTAGTTGTTCTCATGATGATTGGATAGAATTGTTTGCTTCAGATTTGTGGAAGTAAACAAAAACACTTCCCCTTTTTGGATTGAATATTTTCTTATGGATGCTTGATAAATATACAAATGGATATTAGAGAGATTTGTAGGAATTTTAGCAGTAATTTGTTATGATTTCTAAGGATTGCTTCCATGGAGGGTGGCATGCCAATTTATAGTTTTTGGAAGAAGAAATGGAGGGCTAGGATATTTTCAAGTAGATGGAAGATCAATGGTTGGTATTTAATGAGAAGATAGAAGAATATAGATAATTATAGAATTAGAAAATTCTAGAATTATGGAGAAATATCCATTGAATTTAAAATTCAATGGAGAAGAGTAGAAAGTTAGAGAGGATTCTCAAATTAGAAGCCTGTAGAAATAGAGGATGTGGGATTAAATTAGTTTATGTTTAATGAGGAGTTACTGATGTAATCACATGGAGAGGCTAGTTATATGGTCGGTGTAGAGTAGGTGGGTAGGTTAGTGGGAAGTTAGGAAAGGGGTTAGTAATAATTAATCTTGTGATTAATTATTATAGGGTCAATATGGGAATTTTGGAATGATGAATTAGTAATAGGGTAGATATATGTTAGGAATTAATAATTTTTAATTGGGATTTAATTATTAATTAATTATGTCAACATTTTACATGTCTACATGCTTCTTGGAGAAAAACATGTTCATAAGATTCCTCTAAAGTCTCTTTCTTATTCTTTAGTATTCTTATGATCTTAAATCTCTTCATCAACAATATTTTTATATTCTTTAGTAGATTTATTGATGGCTTATTATAGGAATTGAATCATAAATCTTGTCCAAGTTCTTTTATATTTTGGCTTGGGAAAGAAGGAATATATATTTGGATCTATTGTTTTAAGCTTTGTAATTTCTTATTAAAATGATGATTATTCCTCATACTCATCTCTAAACAAAAATAGAAGTGTCTTTCTCTTTCTCTAGAACGAAATCTGCACCTTTTGGCTGGTTAGTGTTTAATAAACTATTTTGTACTTGTTGGGAGGAAGATTTTTTAGTTCTCTCTTTTGAGATTTTGTAAGCCTTTTCTTTTCTTTTTACCTTTGTTTGTATTTTACCTCTACACTAATATGAGCTTGATGTTTTATCTATGTTTCATGAACTTTCTGGAACAAATAATTCTTTTTGAGTGTCCATGGAGGAAAATATTTATACTAACTTTGAACAAGATCAAGTTGTTTCTTCAATAAATCAAAAGACAGAGGCACAAATAGATGTGGAAATTTTGATACCATATTTACAAATGAAGGATATGAATAATATATGGAGTAGGTGTTATCCGAGTTAGTCTTAGCAAGTTTTATAACATTAACTTATTTGATATGTGATGAGTTATAAGAAACATCTAAACTATAATAGTTAGAATCGAAATAAAAAAGTATTCATGTTAATCAATTCCTTTAAGCTCAAGATAGTTAATCTTGTATTTTCATTTTTTAGTATCTTTTTAGGGAACTCATTAGCATAATGAGGTCCTTTGCAAATTTACCATGTAGGAACACACTTTTTCTAACCAATTTTTTTTTCTTTCGAAATATTTTTCCAAGTCCATGGACCAAAGTCCCTATACTATGTATACAATTCTTTATTGTTTTGATACTATGGATATCCAACCTCCCCCTCTAAAAATAAATAGAACAATCCTTACAAGATTTGTTTTAGGATTTTTCGGGGAAGTACGGCAGGATGGTAGTTGAAAGGATCATTTCCATGCGTTGGTAGAGATTTTTGTCTCAATCCTTATAGGCTTTAATGTATTCCTTATGGCTACATTTATCTTACCACAACTTGGCATTGGTTTCATCAATTATTTGATTGATTATACCATAATGAAGTTGTTGAAGAGGGCGTCCATGCATAACATGTGTATACTCGGTGGAAAAATATGTAAGAAAGGATTCAATATACCGAGTTTCATGATAGGATCATTAATGTGGCCTGAATTATAATACATGTGTTATATATAACATTTGTATTCCCTAGCTCTACTAATATCATAGCTACATGCTTCCAAAAACAAAGTTGCATTTTTAAATTTTTCATTATCTATTGTTTCAAGGAATTCACTAATGAGAGAAAAAATAAGAGTTATACCTTCTTAGAGAATATAAGTCTATTGTATAGTGAGGAGAGCATCCCACCATTATTTTATAATGTTAATAGATCTATTATCAATTTTTAAACAATTTTCCTTGGATCTTTTTGATAAAGTAACAACCGAGTATTGGACCACTGAGCATGTCATGGATCATCTCTTTGAATTGAGTAGATGTGGAGCACTCAATTTGGTACCAATTTGGCTAGATAATTTGAGTGTGAACAATGATGTGTAATCTCTCACTTGAAGAGACACCGGGAGATTCATCTATAAGCTCCATACTTTCATCATCTTACTGTTGTGAGTGTAGTGTTGGTGAGAAAATTTGTCAGGTGGAAAAATTGGTGGATATTCACCAATGCTTTGAGACTCTAGGTCCATATGCTTGAATGATGTAGTGTCATTTCTTATGTGTGAATAAAAGAGGAATTTGTGGTGTCCTTAGAGGCCTGTGATCTAGTAGGAACACTCCACTAAACCTACAAAAAAAGCTTTTAATTTCTTACAAGGGAAGAATTTTTACGAGTGGGAAAAGAGAGGGGGATTAATATCTCAAGTAAAAATTAGATTTCTCTATACATTAATTGGAGTATTTCAACATTAACACATATGATTATAAAACATCTCTTATACTAGTAAAAAGATAAGATATGATTATAAACACAAATTTTTAGTAATATTCTCATTAAAAAGGAAAGAAAATCATTTCTTCTTCATTGATGTTTTGAGTTGTACATAGTGAGAAAAGGAAGAACATGGAAGGAGGGAATAGAGGAAATTACTATCTCCTTTTTATTTACTCCAAGTAGTAATCTCTCATGAGAATAAAAATTGAAAACCCTTAAGAATGAGGGTGTCATTACAATTTATAGACTTTGAGAAGGCTCTTCACCTACCCCCACGTGATCTTTCATTTTTCCTTCTAACATGTGACTTTTGATATTCCTAGGAGTGAAATTAAGTCCCCTTTTATTAATGAAGGGTGAATTATTACAATGTTTGCTAAAGTCACATTTAAATGAATAGGATGAACATCATGATTTCTCACAACGAATAATTAGAAAGGGGGTAGAGAAGAGGAGAAAGAATGAGGAAGGAGGGGAAAGAAGAAATGCTACAAAGGATGAAGATACCTCCGTCATTGATGAAGATCCACCCCGAAGAAGTTGAAGATAATAATCTTGGCCTCTGATGACCTTTGCAACACTGCTACACTAATGTGAAGCTCCAATGAATTTCACTTTGAATTTTTTTCTTGCTGATGATGATCACAAGCTACCCCTTGTACATGATATATAGACACCTCAAACTACCAAATGAGTGTTTAAAAAAATTGTTCCAAGACCTCTCAAAGTGAGCTTTGATATGAACACAAACCTCACCCATGATGATGCATTTTCAATCTTACAATGAGAGTGAGGATCATCCTATTGTTCCTTAGGCTCTCACAATTTACGTTCATGATGCTCAAATATCTTAACACCTACATCCTAGTTATCCACACTTTTCTATAATATTACAAAATTTTCCTTAATTATAGACATTACTGAGTGCAAGATGATATTTCTTAGACCCTTATAAAGTTCTCATTTATATTTTTGAGTTATGAGGTCATCCTATTATCCTATGGAGATTCCAAAAAGTGAAAATATGAGTGAAAATAGAGCCATCTACAACTTTCTACACTCAAAATGAAAACTTTCTATTTTTAGCAGGTAGGACCATGACCTGCTATTTTGGGACATATCACCTATTTTGCTCCAATATGACCTTCTAAACCTTATATAAAAACCATACACTTACAATGATAATGCATTTTTATTTTTAGCAAATTTCTATTTTTAGTAGGTTGTTTTTTCTTGACCTTCTATTTTGGGAAAATTGACATTTTTGCCTTGTCTTTCATTTTGCATCTTTATGATTGTTTTGGGTGATCCAAACTTGCAATTTAAGGGACTTGATATTTTTATCATGTGGAGGAGCATAGAATATGATATTTTTAGTAAGTGAGAAAAATTTCCATGGTTTGTGATGGGGATATTTTTTGTTTGTTTATCTCTTTGTTGCGATCTTGTGCTCTAAATTTCATTGTGTTTCATCAACCAAAATGCTTGGAAATAATAAATGAAATTTTTTCCTAGCGTGGGTTTCAGGTTTGAAGATTCCATGGAAGCCATTAGTGGAATCACTAAGATTTTTGAAAATTTTCTTTCCCACCTCATATTTTGATCTAAGAAACTTCACTGGGATAGGTTTTTCTCCTAAAATTTGTGCTCATAATTTTAGCTTGATCTGTCAGAGTGATGGGAAATTGAAGGAAAAAAATCAAGTGAATGGAATTGGGGTTTTGTTGCCATTAACAAATTAGGGCATCACTTTAAATGATTAAATTTTCTTCTTGAAGGCCTCTGAAAATGGAGAAGTTTGCAAAAATCTCACTTCAATCCATGCACTAAATTGTGAGATATGAGTGTTTTACATTTTTATCCATGAAGTCAATTTGGAAAAGAACGAAAATGGTGTCTCGAAGAAATTATAGGATTAATGGATTTTTGTAGTATTGGACCTATGAGGATGATGTTTAAATGGAGAAATGGATTAATGGATAAATGGAGAGGGGAAATGGGTTTTTATAGCTTTCTTTTGGCAAGTAGTGCTCTTAACGCACAAAGAAGAAGTAACACGACGATTATATTTTCACAAAAAAATAAATTTTAAAATATTCATATGTTTGGGTATTTTTTCCAACTATTACAAGGGGACATGATATTTGGTGTAAGAAAATGTGCCTCGTTGTCAGTTTGATAGGTGGCATATGAGGATTGGATGGTGGAGGAGAGAGAGAGTGAACAAAAAGCACATGGGGCTAGAATCGGGTCATATGGAGGACCTAGGAAAGAACTTGCATGGGAAGGGAATTTTTTCCCAACTATCCCAAGGGGATAGGATAGTTTTTGTAAGAAAATGTGCCCTCACCAGGATATGACAAGTGGTAGACAATGATTTGCAGAGGTGGAGAGGATAGGGGCTAAACAATGGCTGCAGAGCACCCTTTGGGGTCACATGAGGAATCAAGGGATAAGTTGGGCATGTGGTGCATTTTTGTGTCCCAAGGGGATCAAAAATAAGTTACAATAAAATTCACCTAATACTTGTGTGGAAAATTGGAATATTCTGATTGCACAATGGTGAGGACTGAGATTGAGTGTAAAGGGGATAAAATTTCATGTTTGAGCTTTGTTAGGGTCATATGAGGGTCCAGAGGGCTTAAATGGAGTTGGGTGAAATATTTTTTCCCTTTTATCCCAAGGGAATGTGACTATTGGTGTAATAAAATGTGCTTCAACCTGGGATTGATATGTATCCATTCAAAAATGAATAAGTCCCAAAGCATACCTTGGAGAGAATTTTGATGAAGGCATATCTTGAGCATGCGAAGGTATTTTTTGGAACTCATTTATATGATTTTTATTGGTAATATCAATTTTATAAGAATGAGATGCATCTCATGCTCAAAAAATCCTATAACCCCCTCAAAAATAGCCTTTTTCCTTGGGATCACAGGTTGTGCATGCAAAAAATAGATTGTCGGAAGAAATGCTTATATCTTCTGAAAAATATGAAACCACTATCATTTATATAATTGAAATACATTTCAATTTATGTTTTTTTACCTCCAATTCATTATGGAGTTCCGGGAATCAATTCTCAAAGCTCATGTGTTTTTTTGAGTTCCAAACTACTTGACCTTTGAAAACTCATTTTTGCCAAAATTGTCCGAAAATCTCTAAATCTTTCCAAAATATTACAAAATTAGTTACACAATATTACTAGCTCCTTAATACCACTTCTCAATGAATTTGGGTCTTCAAATCTTCTCCAGAGGGTGTGAACTTGTATTAGAAAGGCTAAAAATAACCATTCTTAAGTCTCCAATAAATTCCACCTTGACGAGATATTGTCCCGAAAGCACTTGAGTGAACTTGTTTTCCATAAATCACCTATGGGGAAGGTTGACATAGACATAAAAAAATATAAATCATTAGAAGGATATGGTAGGCCTAAAATGAGAGATATGTTGATCCAGAGGGGTGCTCGAGAGGACTCGTAAGAAAAAATTTTGGAACTAGGGTATAGTTGTTCTATTTTCAAGTTGAATTTTTCCCTCACAAAAACATAGGACAACAATTGGCTCTCACTTGGGGACACATTCTAGATATAACAAATTGAGTACATGATGAGAATGAATTTCAGAATCTCAAGTACTTACTTGGACCAAGATGTCATATCCATTGGGCTTTATAGAGTCACTTTGAACAACAATAGATAGAATGAAAGGAAAACACACACAAGAAAAAAAGGAAAACACACCACACTGAAAAGGAAACACACACACAATAGGGAAATGGAAACACACACCGAAATCACCTATAGTATAATGTGGGGGAAATTATTTCATTGTAGCAATTTTATTATCGAAGTCACCCCGAAGGGGTAACAATAAATGATGATGTTCCACAAATCCATTGAATGGTTCAAGAAAATACTTTCTTTCCTCAAATACTTATGAAAGCAAGGGGATTTCATGACTTCTTGCATACTTTGGATTATTGAACCTACATGAGCCCTTTTATTCGTAGAGCTTTTCTCAAAGAGTCCACCGCTCTTATTGTCTTTGAAATTAGTTTAAAAATTCCAATTGCCTTCCGCGTTCACCCACACTACTAATTTCACACTTTGTGTTTCACCAATAAGTTACGTAAAAAAAATAAGGGAAGAGGTTGGGAGGAATACCTATAAAATCGAAGGTTAGAGGTAAAATGTTCATGTTGTCAACTTTAGATCCAAGATGATCACAGAGAGCTTCCCTTTGGCTAGGAGGAATTACCTGTAAGAAACACAACAAGACCACAAAATAGCATTAAAAATATAGGTTAGCAGATTTCCTAGAGAGTTTTAGATTCAGAAAGTGAGGTGCTTCCTAGAAGGTTGTCAATCTACTTTCAAATACAATTTAATGTAGAAAATACCATGAAATAAGGAAATTCTACTGTAGTTGTACGATTTAGGTAGATCGTGTTAATACAATAAGTAAATCTAATCTAACAGGAAAAGTTACAATTAGATCCGTAGGTTTGGTAGATTACTCCGGGTTTGCAAGTATGACAAAGGTCCGGTAAAGGTATGGGACTAATTAGGTGAGTTCTAGGTTAGTTTTGGTTAAATGGAAGGCTTACTTGGTGTCGAGGATGTAAAATAACATAGAGACCGGTATCGGTCGGTGTGACAAATTCCCGTATAGGGATGAAATCGATGGTGGTAAGGTAAACCGACATCGGTAGGGGAAATGGGTGATAAATTAATAAAAATTGTTTTTAGCCTCTCTGTGATTGCACAGAGAGTGAGGAAGGTGTGGTTAGGCTCGTAATATAACTGAGAAGACTTAGGAATGCAGAGGAAGAGGTTAAGAAAGGTGGAAAGGTTTGAAATGGTTGGGTAGGTGGATTGGTGGGAAGATGGAGATATCTAGGTAATAGCAGAAATGGAAATACTGAAGGAAGTAAAATATCTATAGTAAAGTAAGCACAGATGATGAAAACCATATTACTTACTTGTTTCTATGAAGATCTTGTGAATGAAGGTGGATGGTGATTGATTGCAGAGGTGATGACTAGTTCACTATCATAGTAGTGTAACCTGTGTGTTCCCGTGAATAGTCTAACACTCTGGAAGAGAACCTATTGTTTGTGCTTCACTCTGGTGGTGTCTTGTCATCATTTGGATGTAAGAAGGGCTTTGAGACTCACGTTTGATTATAATAGAATTACTGAAAAATGAATGCCCAACCTATATAAAGAGCTATAAAATTATTTATAAAGGAACCAATGGTGGTTTAGGTGACTGATATCGGCCGAGGATAAACCAACATCCGTTAGTTTGAAATAGTCCTATTTACCAAAAATAGGAAAATATTCCCAGATTTGGCATGTTTTCCTTTTTGGGTCTACTTAGGTAAGTATATTTCACATGAGAGAAGGCATGAAGCTCATAAAAGAAGTCCAGTTAGGTTTAGGAATAAGTCTTAGTTAGTTAGGTCAAGTAGTGACTCAAGACTGGGAGTGATGACTCAGTGCTAAGAGTGATGACTTGGTCACTATGAGTTAAATTCCCCTGGAATGGGTCTAGGGTGAGGTGTCATGATGAGGTGGAGGTGTGAGGAAAAATTGACTTAATTAAATTAATTAATAATGTGAGGATGAATACTAATATGGGGTAAAGGGGTCATGGTTAGTTAAATGCGTTACATTAATTGATTGAAGGGGACCAAGGGGAATGTGACCCAAATTTGGTGTCTACATTTGCCTATTTTTTCTTATAGATTGTATTGATAAGCTATGGTGACAAAGACAGAAGTCACCGCTCGGTATGAGTGAAGGTTAGGTTTCCCCAAGTATGGGTGGAGGTGATCCCCCTCAAACTAGGAACTAATGAGGTGTTAAACAGAGTCGATGAGTGCTTTGATAAATAGGTAAGTGATGAAAACAAGGGTAGGTGGGTTGTAAGTAAAGGTGATATCAGTTCACATAATAGGTAGTGGAATTATAACTTAGGCACACATATAGAATGTGATAAGGTACCAGGTTGAAGAGCTTGCAAACTCTACTTCATCAAAGGTCAATAAGTTTTATCCAAACAAGGTTGATGTGGTTTAGGTATCCAAGGTATAGGATATGGTCCTAAAACACAACTAGGAAAGGTGTAGGAACATGCAATAGGTTTTTTCCAGGGCACCAAAGGTTAGGTTAGGATAAACAACATGGTGGTATGTAAGGTAAGGTCATTAGGATAAATAACACTAGTAGCCTTATCGCAAGGTATAGAGAGTAAACGAATTATAGTGTCACAATGGGAGAGGTTATGTGTGGTGCTTTAGGCAAGGCCACATTAAAGGAAAAAACACGCCCCAACTAATTTTTAGGTTGGGTTGTAGGTAATAAGGGAATTAGGTTGAGTGGTAAGGATGCGTTCAAACTTGGGTAGGGTGAAAAGGGTTTTGGGAAATCAGATGTGGTGAGAAATGGTGCAAGGAATTCAAATAGGTTAATCAATAATGGTTATGGAAAACCAATGTCCTGTCTAGAGAAACCAACCGTGGTACACTAGGCCACATGACTGATGCAAGTTAAGCTAAACCGACTTCGATCAGTCAAGGGTAGGGTTTGAAGTAAAAATTTGTATGTTACGGATTCATTTTAACCTTTCCACTTTTAGAAAATGACAGATCAAATTTTTATAGCATTTTTCATGGAGAAAAGGATGATGCAATATACCAGGCTGAGTTGGAGGTATCTTAGTGGCTAGAGGAGCTAGGTGGATGGTTCCATGAGATCATTCAGAGTGATTTGATTGGCAGAGGACCGAGAGTTCAATTGGAGGCATGGCTGTAGTAGGAGGCACTAGAGGTTCACCGGCAAGTAGAGGACCGAAGGTTTAAATGAGGAGGATGAAGTGTGTTGAGGTAGGTATCAATCCTATCATGTTATTTGTAATTGAAATTTGAGATAAAGTCAAAAAATTGGGTGGGGAATTGAAAATGTGAAATATGGGTAAAAATGAATGAAATTAGGTAGGGAGGGTGGAATGTAGCATAAGTAGGTGAAAAAATAAATTGGGGTGGGGATTAGGTGGGTTTTGGGGTACTAAATAGGTTGTTTTCAGTTTTCTAGAAATTGGGAGCATGTGGGTTCAGCTTTAGGGCTGAACAAGAGACCGACGTCGCTAGGTAGTGGTTGACATTGGTGCGCAGACCGCCGTTGGTGGGTGAGATAGGTGATTAGTACTAGTCAAGGTGACCTATGTTGATCACTTTGAAAAGTAACCAAGCCCTAATAGGTAAGTTTTAAAGGGCCTAAATGGGCTAAAAATGAGAGGGTAGGAATATTAGGTGGGTAATGGGGTTAGCCTAGATAGAATAGATGTAGGTAAAGGTATAAGTGGTTGGGGATTAGAGAAAATTTAGGTAAGGATAAGCAGTGCATAGGGAAAAATTAGGTCAAAGAGTACAGATAGAATAGTTATAAAAGAGAAGAATGGTACTTAGCAAGGTGAGATAAAAGGGATGAGAGGTCAATTCGAGTGAAATAGGTAGGAAAGTAGGTAGGTAGGTAAGTGTAGATGTGGGATGGGAAGAAATAAATAATATAGGTAAGTATTTGACATTGTTAAGTTCAATGGATGTAAGCATGGAATCACTTGACGATATGGTATAGGGTCCCACCATTATTAGTGGAGATGTGACCCAACATCACTGAAGACAAGTGGACGCACATGCAAGAGGTTGGATTGGTTAGGACCAGGTGGTATAGGTGGATCCGATGGGATCACAGTCTTATGGTCTCTCTCATCAATAGCTGGGATGCAGTGATAAACACATTCCATCTACCTACCGGTGAGATGCCGATCACATTGGAGGATGTATATAGGATTCTGTAGCTACTGATTGTTGGTGAGCCTATTTACTCAGTGTCAGTAGATGGGGATTTTGAGGTGATTATGACAATGTTCAGGGAGATGGTGAGCAACCCGACTAAGCACAAGCAGTTGTGTTAGCCTTGTGTATGGGTATTTGTATGTTGCACACCCATGGGAGACTCGACTAGTAGTATTGATGATGGTAGAAGTGGGATGCTATGCACTCCCCGATTTAGAGGGTGGCCAATTTCCTAGGGGATTGATGGGATTTATACGAGATATGATTGAGGATTGTGTCTATTTTATGTGGGCACCGACATAATTGGTACAACTATACAGGATCTTTGGGACTACCGAGAGGATGTGGCAATACAACATTTATTTTATGTTCCTACCTCTTTTTTTTGGGCATATGAGAACATAGTGATTGTTTTTCCATGGGGACCTGCTGTGGCAGATTGGCACCATGGTGGATAGAGAGCTAGATACAAGAGATGGGTGGTAGTAGGGTGACATCCATGAGTGGAGGAGGCAGCACATGACATGGTGTACTATATAAAACATCTTGAGGGTTTATACACCATAGACATAGTATGGCGCAGCCCTATGTTAGTTTTATAACATTTAGAGGGATGGCCTAGGAGTTACATGGGATATAGCTATTGAGGTGGATATAGGGTATGTGTGTGTGAGCACAAGATGATTTGATTGACAGAGTCGATGCCAATTCAGACTAAATCATGATGTGTCATCACCATTCCCATAGTACCACAAAGATGATGTGGAGATACCATTGTCTCCACCCCATCCGATGATCCGAAGAGCATAGGAGGAGGTGTCGGTTGATATTAGGCTAAATGACATAGGGACCATTATGGTATATAGATAGTAGTGAGTAGAAAAACTACAGGTACCATTGTCATGGCTAGGTCAACCAGATTTAGTCATGGTGATGGTACAGAGGGATGCCTTACAGGGATAGGTGACTACTGGGTGTAAAGTTGACAACAACATAGGCGCAAGTGGCCACTTTGATAGGTTAACTGACTACTTTACAAGGTCAGCTATGAGCCGTTAAGGAACATAAACATGAATAGGCTCCTACAAAAGGTCCGTAGGAGATGGAGTGTAGGTAGCGGTGCTACAGGTGTAAGTCACTAGTTTATAGGGTCATATGGGAGTCGTTCAAGCATAGATTGTGGCCTTACAGGCCCGTGTAGCCGCGATTGTAATGACACGCGCACCAGATAGGGTCATATTTTATAGGAACTAGCACAAGGACAAGGTCTTGTAGTATGAGAGAATGAGAAGGATAGGGGCCACTATTTTTTGGGCAGGTTCACGAGTTGGAGCTAGGTTGATGGCACCACCCTAGACCGTATCTATGGCTAGGTTCAGGGATGCCCGAATGAGGCCGATTATTACCAAGATCATCTCACCTGATCAGGTATTGATTTTCCATCATATGCCAAGTACTAGGGCCCAACAGGTAGCTAATGAGAGGACCAAGTCTAAGACTCATATCTCGAGATAGCACAGGGGGTTGTTGGCCCTAAAGATAGGGTCAAGGTGAGGTTACTAGCTCTCATAGACTCGAGCCCGGTGAGGGCATGGAGGAGGAGATAATGGGAAAACATGGACAAGAGAGGGTATATGAGAGGGTGGAGAGATGGCATGGTGGTTGATAGGACGAGAGGAGGAGACATGTGAGAGAGGAGATGAGGGCCTTCGGTGGGGTTGAGATATCATGATATTTGATACTATATTATGATATATATATATATATATATATATATATATATATATATATATATATTCCATTTACATGCCAAAGATTACGAGATTTTAAATGATATTTTTGAGGTACTTTGATTATTTATCCTGTGTATATATGTATTGATAAACAAACACTCCCTTTTATATAGTTGACGAGAATATTGTATTGATGATGTACTTGTTTCATTTCCATTGTTATTGTTTATATTATGGAAAATAGGTGATTGAAGCATGATTCTAGGTCATTTAGGCGTGTTTGAGTTAGGTATAGGCATGGTTGAGTCTAGGTGTAGGAATGATGGAGTTGACAATTTTCAAATTATTGGTGTTATGGAAATGATGTGTGGTATGTATATTTTGTTTAAATTTCCAAGTAATTGATATCATGGAAAAGTTAAATGATTCAAGTGCAATATGGTTGATGTTATAGAATGGTAGGTATGATGAAATGATGTATTTTTTTGATATATTAATGTCCAAGTTATTGTGTAAATGGAAACTAACTATGTTAGATTGTTAATGTAAAGGGGGAAAATAAGTTAGGGGTAAAATTGGTTGAGCTAACCTCCAAAGGCCCCATGCCCTCGCAGTCGCCTACATAACCGTAGAAAAAAGGGGCCTCAATCGATGTAGTTCTCTCATAAGTTGGGGAAGAATATGATGAGGTAGATGAATGGGTCAATGTGAGGTTTTAGGCATGATTGATTCGATGTTATTTAGGCATGGTTGATTGTAGGTCATTTAATCATGGTTGAGTTTAGGTTAAATACGCATGGTTGAAGGATAATAAACCCCAGAATGTAGGTGTCGAAGGTCTAGTCCTTTGTAGAAAAATCAATAAGTAAGAAAAGAGACAAACAAGTAAAGTAGGTGGGATGCTTTAGATGTGGCAAGAATCATAATGAACATACCAAGGATAGGTTGATGAAATTAAACCCCTAAAGGCAGTGCATGATTGACTATTTTAAGGGTAAAGTAAGGTACATGATCATGAAATTTCATATTTATGGCACGTCCCTTGAGTAGGTAGGAGATTAGAAAGAAAAGAAGATGAGGTGAAGGGGGTTAGTTTGTGTAACCTTGTTGTGAGACAACACGCCTCTTCCGGAAGATACCCAAAACCAAAATAGACAAGTCTATCATGAAAAAGTTGTATTTTTACTTTTGTTTTTTCTTTTAATAGACTCGATTGATGTGGTAAGTCTATGTGGAATGAATAGAATGTCTCCTTGAGTTCTTCGTGAAGTTGATCAATGCGCAAAGCTTCAAAATGTTTAATTTTTATTTATACAAAAATATTCTTCTTTTTTTATAGATTATGTACAATAGCGCTAACTTTTATAGTTGTCCTTTGAGGGAACATTCTATTTATAGCAGCGAGATAGAGAGGTAGATGTCCTTTTTGAGGGATTCATCTAGTTATAAGAATTTTGACTCAAGGAGTGGAGTTTGAATATCCCATATATTAATTTTGAATTTCTTTGGACTTTTAGGTCATGGACAAGACTATAGAGGAGTATAGGCTTCTTTTATGAAGGAAAAACCTTAACATGAAAAATTCAACTATGAAAGAGGGTTTTTAATTGAAAAATGACCATGGGATTCCATCCTAAAAATAATGAAAAGTATCCATGAGAATCATACCATGAGTAGAGTCATGGTACTCATATTTAAGATAAGGTTGAAAGGTGATGGATAATCACACAATTCTTGTTTAGCCGTTGGTCCTTACAAGAGGTAGATGAAATGAATGGTTACTCAAGGAACGAGTTTGTAATAGAAAAAATGTGATGTAGTGCTTGATTAAAAAATATAATCATGAAAGACGCAAGGCATTGAGGGTATCGAGTTCGGGTTTACCTTCAAGGAAGATAAATGATAAGCACCCAATCCATAAGCATAAGTAATGATATAGTGTCCAAGCTAATTAAGAGAAAAGTTTCCCCATTTACTTTTCTCTTCTTTTGTTACATGTTGATTTTCCTTGAGGCATGGTCACAAACCTTGAAGGTTTGTTCTTGGACGCATTTTTTGTAGGAACATTTGATACTTCCTTGGTAGATTTGAAGATGATTAAGAGCATTTAAACGAAACTTGTCTAGTAACTCAAGTTGCGCCAATTGGTCTTGGAGAAAAATCATCATCATTGACCATATCTTTGAGTGAGATACAAAGAGATGGAATTTTAAATTTGAGAGGCAAGATAGGATCTATACTGTAGACTAAAGAGAAAGGTGTGGCAATGGTTGAGGTACAAATACTAGTGTAGTAAGACCATAAGGAAAAAGGAATGTGTGTGTACAATCCTTACCAGTGTCATCAACCACTTTCATAAGAATTTTGTTTAGGGTTTTGTTAGTTGATTTGGATTGGCCATTTGTTTGAGGATAATAAGGTGAAGAAAAACTAAGTTGAATGCCAAAGGCTTCATAGATTTTACATAAGGGTTTTTTTAATTCTTTTCCATTACAGTGATGAGGTAGTGAGGAACACCAAAGCGAAAAATGATGTGATGGTTGATGAATTCACAGATTTTCTCAGCTTTTGTAGAAATAAGAGGCATGGATTCCACCCATTTCGTGTAATATTCAGTAGTGGTAATAATCCATTGATGACATTACAAAGATTGAGAGTTAATCTCTTTGACATGATCTAAACCTTATTAGGAAAAAGGCCAAAGGTCTGTGCAAATTGTAAAGTGTGACGGGGTGTGATGAATATTAGCATGTTATTGGCACTTCACACAACACTTGGCATTGTCACAATAGTCCTATTTTAGGGGTGGCCAGTAATAGCCAAGGAGAAGGATGTGCTTACCAATAGTGAAGCCACTAAAATGACCTCCAAAATCCCATCGTGAACCTCCTTAATGGTGTATGGGATTTCAGAACTCGTAAGGCATCGTAGGAGGATACTATCAAAGCCATGTTTATAGAAAAGACCACCCATGATAACATAGTGACAAACACTTTTGAGGAAGGCTCGTTTTCCATTGAGAGTAATATCTAGAGGTAGAATTGAAATGGAAAGGTAGTCCACAAACTGATTATATCAAATTTCACATAGGTCGAGTTTCAATTTTTCGCACAAAGTTAACGTCTCGAGAATAGATAAGATGGTGATTACAATCTGTTGTCTTGTGACAAATATTTTGAGTCGAAGGTGAAGGTGTATTTGAGAAGAAATACAAAGGCTATGGTATCTTTGAATTTTTAGTGGAGTGTGGGGTGGTTTGAAGTTCATAATGGTCAAAAGTAGTCAAAACCATGTCAACATGATACTTGTACTTTTGAATTATCTCGTTACGACGATCTTGGTATAGACCATTGACTTGGTTCACTACCAATTGAGAATTGCTAAAAAAATATTGATGGATTTAACATTTAAGGCTATGGTGGTTTGAATACCTAACATGAGTGATTTATATTTGGCGATGTTGTTAGTGCAATAAAATCTAGTTTAAAAGATAATGAAATAGGATAATTGTCAAGAAGGATGAGGATAACTCTTACACCACCCCCATGTTGACATTTGGAACCATAAAAGAAAAATGTCATCTACTAAATGTTATTATCAATCGAGAGGGTAGAATGGATTCATTAGGGAAATTGAAGTTAGAGGATTGATTTCTAGGAAGAGGGGCCTTGGAAAGCTGATCGAAATGGTTTTTCCTTTAACAAACTTTTGATGGATGAATTCTAGATCTAGGTCAACTAGAATCATGAGCCAACATGCATTGTGTTTATTTTGATAAGGTTTGGCATACATAAAATGTAAAGGGTTAGTATTGGTAACGAAGAAGGTTTTGTGGTTAAGTAGGTAATGACAAATTCTGGTGGCTAAAAAGAATAGGACAAGCCATATTTTTAAGTGTGAGTGTACCTAGTTTCATAGTCTAAAAGAGTATGGCTTATTTATTAAACTACTTTCTCCTTGTGTTGTTCACCGTGATGGGCAAGCATGGAACCCAAGGAATGGTCAAAGTGTCATTAATGTAAAGGTAGAAAGTTTGATCATATTTAGGTGGGATGATCACATGTGGTTGAAGAAGGAACTTCTTCAATGGATCGAAGTCCTTGTGTCATTCATCATCCCATTTGAAGGAGACATCATTTTTAAGAAGATGATGAAAGGGTTGGCAATGGTCGAGAAAGTCGGGAGACAAGGCGATGAATAGATTGTAACTTGCCTTGCAAACTACGAAGTTGGAAAATTTTACTATGTGGTGGAATCTCAATAATTTCATTGATCTTAGCAAGGTTGACCTTGATACCATGCACATAGATGATGAAACCAAGGAGCTTACTCGAGAGAATGGAAAATACACTTTTTAGGTGAAGGTGAATGCATTATTTAATGAGATGGTCAAAGATGACCTTAAGGATGGTAAGGTGTTGGGACCAATGTTTAGAGTTGGTAAGAAGATCGTTAATATAATCTTCCAATATTTGATGCATAATTTCATGGAAGATATAGGTCATAACACGTTGATAGGTAGCACTAGCATTTTTAAGGCCGAAGGACATGACACGATAGCAAAAGGTCCCCCACTAGGTTATGAATGTGGTTTGGTGTTGATCTTTTGAGGTGATTAATATTTGGTTATAACCCAAGAAACCATCCATGAGTGATAGCATCTCGATGGTCAAATGTGAGATCAATTAGTTGGTCAATACTAGGTAGAGGAAAGTCATCTTTGGGACAAGCCAGGTTAAGGTCATGAAAATCCATGTAGATGCGGAGTCCCCCTATGATGTTTTTAAGGAATGATGTTAGAAATCCATTGGGGATAATCAATGGGTAGAATGAAAGAAACAAAAATGAGGCACTGGAGTTCTTCTTTTACAATAAGGGTAATGTGAGGGTATATTTTTGCACCTTCCATTTCACGGGTTTGCATCAGGAATAGTTATGATATTATGGACCACAATATTTGGGTCAATGCTAGGAATATCTACATAAGACCAAGAAAAATTATTTCTATGATCTTGAAGGAAAGTGGTGAAATGTTCCTATTCAAAGTGGAATATAAAGATTGGCCTATCTTGAGAATCTGAGAGTTTTCTTGAGTGTGAATGTTAATTTCTATCGTAGATTTATTCAACATGGTTTGCATCTCTAAAGGTAATGACTAGTGAATGTAAGAATATTTTGTACCAAGGTAGGTGAGGATAGAATCAATGACATTAAATGACATTGATAAAAGGCATGATGTCTTCGATCATGTCGAGAATATAGGAAGGGAAGGGAAGAAGGGGCCCTACCATTACAGTGATAGGTTAGAGGCCCCAGGAAATGATGTTCACAAAAAAACATTAGGTGGAATGGATTATGGATCCGTAAACTCTGTGGATGAGGGTAGTGTGGTAGGTTAATGAGGTGTAGAAGGTTTTTTTCCTCAATGATTTCAACACGGGCCTTTTTGCTAGGTGATTCAATAAATCCAATACCATTGTGGTCTCGTGTTTTTGAGTGGTGACAAGAATGACATATGGAGGCCTTGTTCATAGAAGCCAAATCCAAATCCTTTCCAGGCATAGAAATGGAGGAAGATGTGGGTGAAGCGGTGGTTGGTGAGGGATTGAAGGTCGAGGAAAATGGTTTGGTTTATGAAAATGGTTTGGTGAGTAGGTAAAAGTGTCAAATCCCCCATACATCATGTTGGTGCGAAGGTGGAGAGGACCATAAGGGAAACCTTCACCTACATGATGGCCATAGTGGGGATGTTGGTAATGGTTACCATACTATCATGGATTAAGGAATGTGTCAATGTTCTAAAGGTGGTACTCCCCTAGAGTGAGGTGTTAAAAACACCTTCTAAGGGATTAGTAGTTGGTATATGAGTAAATACAATAGATGAATAAATAGTTGGTGGGAAGAAGAAGAAACATACTTTTGTAAGGTAGATGGATTAGTTTATGATTCAATAGTGGAAGCTATGGTAGAAGTGGGAATAAAAGAGTTAGGGGTGGTAGAAAGTGTTGTTATCTATTTTTACCCCTAGTAAAATAGAAAACTCGAGAGGATGGGTTTGAGCATTGGAAAATGATTCATGGAGAAACCTAGAATGATACAACTGATTTTTCAAGTTTGGGAATCATTTCAAGTGATTCAGGGAAGTTTCAGAGGTCTTGGGGCCATCCATCAAAAGTAGGATTTTAGGCCTTAAGAATTTTACAATGTGAAAGAGGACCTAAGATTCAACAAAATATTTTTGATATCTTTTTCAGGAATTATAATTCCAACAAAATTCCTATATAAGTTATTTTCCATGCCCTACATGTTGTAAAATATGAGACATCTTGAAGCATCATACACTTCCCAAGGCAGTTCATTATTTTGGTGCACAACCGATAATCCCGAGAAAGAAATATATAATTTGAGGTGATAAATTCAAAAATGGATCTTGATACAACTTCCATTGAATTTAATGGGTTGTTTCCATGTGAAATCATATAATATTTCACTCGACAACTCATCCGAGAGCTCAAGTTATTGCCTTGAAGTTGGCCTCCCGGGGTTGGTCGAGACAGGTTGGACGGCTGGGGGCCGGATGCCGGGGTTGGTCGGTTGGGGGTTGGATGCCTAGGGATTGGTTGAGTCACATTTTTTATGTGTAGGATAAGTTTTAAATGCTCATTGAACCCATCACACTTGCACGACACACAGGTTGGACGGTACGACCAAGTTGGATGGGTCATGGGGTTGGATGCCTAGGATTGGTCAGATAGGGGTTGGATGCCTAGGGGTTAATCAGGTAAAATTTGATGACACGTAGGATCATTTTTTGATGCCTGTCACACCCGTCACACTTTCATTACACACACAAGTTTGATGGTATGTGTTTCACTCGGAATGTTTCGTTCCTTTTAGAAACAGATAAGGTTAGGGGCTAGGAGGAATACCTGTAGAATGTCGAGATGGTGTGCGCGTACTATAGAGAAAGATCAGGCTGATTGCGAAGAACTCCTTTTTGTCTTGGAAGGACTACCTGCAAATAAGAACACAAGACCACAAGATTTTGATTAGACAATAAATGAGGAAACTGCCTTGGGCCCAGGAAATATAAAACTTCCTTTCGAAGGTGGTCAGTTTCCTTGCTAATATGAATTAACACAAAAGACTGTAAAATATCAATTAAGTTGCTTCGTTGAACTGGGTAGGGGAAAGGCTGGTTTTCTGGTTTTGATCGAGAGGAACCGATGCCGGTTACTGATAACCGATGCCGGTTACTGATAACCGATACCGGTGGGTTCTAGGATCTGTAGGTTAGTTGCTTTGTGGGGTAGTTGTGTTGTTTGTAAGGCTGTATATAGGTGGTATTAGGAAATAAGGTGATGAGAGGTAGATGAATGATAGTTAGAGGTAATATGCATGCTGGGTAGTGGATTCAGGGATGGATTTATGAGGACTGTAATTCAAAAGGCATAAGAAATGTTATAACAGAGGACATGCAAGATGTGACTTACTGGTTTTGACGAAGATGCAAGCTGATCTCCTTTGCTGTAAACACTTCTGGTATTTCCACTCATCTCTGCTCGGTCAAGTGAAGGTCTGGACTCTCTCGATCGCACTCCTGATGATCTTTCTTGATTCAAAGAATCCTTTTCTCTGATAAAAAATGAAATTCCGATCCTTTGTTTTTGGTTTGGGGAGGCCATTTACAGGGAACCGATGGCGGTTACGTAACCGACGGCGGTCGAGTAGGAACCGGCATCGGTAAGGAAAAAGTAGGCTATTTTTAGTAAAATAACCCACCTTCCCTGCTTTTCTCCGAGAGATTAGTTGCGGGCTTGGTCAAGTGACTAGAAGGTCGGTTTTAGGTGCGAGAAAGGGGTCCTTAGTCATGGGTGTAGGTGTAGACCAAGTTTTAGGTTTTAATTAGGTTAGTTTAGGATTAGGGCTAGGTCATGATGAGGTGGCAGGTGAGGTGATGGGGATTTATCAATTACAAGGTAATTAATAAATAATTGTGTAAGGTTTAGGTAATGAGGTTAGGTTGCGAAATGGGATGCGGGTCACAAGGAGTCGTAAGACATGAATTTGGTGTCTACATTAGCCCCTTATTGTCGTGTAGCTTGTGTTGTAAAGCTGCGCGGACAATAATATGAAGTGGTTTCCCCTGTTAAGGGTATAGGTAATCCCCCTCAAATCTATCACAGATTGAGTGAACGGGAAATCAGGGATAGGGTTGATAAAGGGTAAATGGGGTAGAGGGGATGGTAAGATGGTGGGGTAGGTCCAAGGAAGCAGACGCATGGTAAAATGCAATAGTACGACTAGGGTACATGATTTGACGAGCAAACCAGCAGTGCATAGGCAAAGGTCGATAGTTTATCCAAACAAGGGTGATATAATCCTGGTATCCAAGGCATAGGAAGTAGCTCCAGGGTATATAATAGGGTAAGGCACAGAACGTTTAGGCATGTCCGGCAGTACCAAATGGTTGGTTTGGTTGAGATAAACGTCACGGTCTAGGTCTGAGCAAAGTTGGTCGACAGATCAAGTCAAGGACCCTAATCATGCTAAAACACGAACAGGTGAGCTCGATTGAACAAAAAACTACATGATGGGTGGATAAAAGTGGATGGTTTTGATTTTGGGTAAGGTATTGGAGTGATACGGCCGTGGGTCGGGCCGAGTTGTTGGGTTGCAGCCTTGGGTCGGGCCAAATGGGTAGGGCGAGGCCTTGGGGCGGGCGGGTTGGTTAGGGCGAGGCCTTGGGTCGGGCCGGTAGGGTAGGGCGAGGCCTGGGCGGGCCTTTGTTAGGCGAGGCCTTGGGTCGGGCCGGTAGGGTAGGGCGAGGCCTTGGGTCGGGCCAAATGGGTAGGTGAGGCCTTGGGTCGGGCCGAATAGGTAGGTTGAGGCCTTGGGTCGGGCCGAATAGGTAGGTTGAGGCCTTGGGTCGGGCCGAATAGGTAGGTTGAGGCCTTGGGTCGGGCCGAATAGGTAGGTTGAGGCCTTGGGTCGGGCCAAATAGGTAGGGCGAGGCCTTGAGGTTGGGCCGAATAGGTAGGTTGAGGCCTTAGGTCGGGCCGAATAGGTAGGTTGAGGCCTTGGGTCGGGCCGAATAGGTAGGTTGAGGCCTTGGGTCGGGCCGAATAGGTAGGTTGAGGCCTTGGGTCGGGCCGAATAGGTAGGTTGAGGCCTTGGGTCGGGCCAAATAGGTAAACAAATGGTGTTCAGCAAAGGTGGATATAGGCGATATGTGGTTAAAAAAGGGGCAAATGGTAAATAAGGGCAAAAAATTGGGGGAAAGTTGGCAGAAAAACCGATGTCGATTCTACATGACCGATATCGGTTAAGGGACCGATACCGGTTCATTAGGGCAAAATGAAACCGATATCGGTTAAGGGCGAAAAACCTATAAAAAGAAAAATACGGCTTGTCATTGTCACTTTTGTTATTTGAAAACCAAATTGAGTTGTCTGACATGGAGAGTTGAGATTGGAGGTTTTATTGAGTGAGGTGGAGCTAGTTTGCTGGAGGAGTGAGTTGTTTGCGGGCCCGAGTGAGGAGGAGGCAGCAGTTGATTGGCCGGGGACCCAGCAGATCAGAATTGGAGCTATGGCACAGGCAGGAGGAGCAGGAGGGGCTGGACCAGCTGGACCACCACCACCCATCCCACCACGACGACGTGTCGTCGTACGGGTAGGCTCGGAACTCTTTATTTTGTGCATTTGAATGGTATTAAGTGAAATTGGGGGTTTGGGTAGGAATTTACATGTTTTAGGAAATAATGAATAAATTGACGTAATTTGAAAAACGAAGAGGATAGATGGGTAAAATAGGGCAAGTCGGCTGGGTGGGTAGGTTTTTATGGTGTTTGGGTGGGTAGATAAGTATAAAAATGCAAAAATATGGGCGGGGGCCGTGTGGGGTTCGGCTCCCAGAATTATCAAATGACCGATGTGTTTGCTAGCAACCACCGCATCGGTCGTAAATTGCTTGGAGTTTGTGTGTGGTTGGGTTGGGCGGCGTCGGTCGTATGTCGGCCGGCGTCGGTTTGGGTTTGTTGGGTGGGTATGGGTTGGGTTGGGTTTGGGCGTGTTTGGGTTTGGGTTGGGCGTGTTTTGTGTTTTGGGTTGGGTGGGTTTGGGTTTGGGTGTTGGGGGGGTGGGGTGTTGGTTGGGGTGGGTTGGGTTGGGTTTGTTTTGTTTTGGGGTTGGGTGGGTTTGGATTTGGGTAGATTTTGGGCTTTGGGTCGGGTAGGGGTTTGGGTGGGGTGGGTTTGGTTTTTAGGTGGAGTGGGTTTGGTTTTTAGGTGGAGTGAGTTTGGTTTGTAGGTGGGGTGAGTTTGGGTTTTGGGTGGGGTGGTAGAGAGTCGGGGTGTGGTCGGGGGGATAAAAGGGGGTTTAGAGGATAAAGTAGATGTTGTGATAAAAAGTAGGTCTAAGGATGTGGGTTGGTTTTGCAGGCACGTCAGCAGTTGACGATGCGGGATAGGATGCCCCCGCTGTTGGTGCGGATGAGACCACATGTGTCCGCAGCTCACTGGGCGATCATGCGCGAGGTGGGACTCGGTGGAGTCCAGAGGTACAGAGCGATAGAGAGAGATCACAGCCTGATGGTCGCCCTCATCGAGAGATGGGATCCGGTGACCAATGTGTTCCATCTCCCGACTGGGGAGATGACTATCACGTTGGAGGATGTGTATCGCATCCTTCGACTACCTATCGAGGGAGAGGCAGTCTTCCAGGTAGATTCAGAGACTGCCATGGACAGCATATTACAGGTTTTTGGAGATGCAGCCGCGCTACTTACCTATCACAGCGCGAGCATTGGGTATGGTGACATGTACCGTGCGCATCGACACGAGACACGGCTGGCTGTGCTGATGATGATTGGGATCACCTGCTTCGCCCTCCCGGACTCAGAGGGAGGCCGCTTTCCACGGGCGTTGATGGGGGTGTTGCTTGAGATGATTGAGGAGCATACTTGCTATGCGTGGGCACCAGTGTATCTGGTGCAGCTATACAGAGAGCTCTGGGGTTATCGCCGGATGAGGCGATTCGGTATCTGTTCGACATTTTTGCTACATTGTTGGGCATATGAGCACATCATATGCATCAGGCCAGTAGGGTTACCCCAGCAGCCAGGGCCACAGGTCATATACAGATATGGCTTTCAGAGGTGGTTGGGGGTCGTGGGGCAGCCACGAGCAGTTCTTGCAGGGTGAGATGTGGCGTATTATAGACATTTATTAGAGGGCCTGACAGCGGTAGACATCGTATGGAGACCTTACAGAGGTCATCACCCGCACAGAGGAGGCCGAGTACAGTTACGCTGGATCCAGTACACTTTCTGGATAGCAGGACGGAGGCCAGGAGAGTACGAGAGGATACCCCTAGAGAGGGTACGCAGGCAGATGGGGCTGCGACAGGATGAGCCACCTCCCTTCCCTCAGTACAGGAGGGATGATGTAGAGGCCCCACTGCCTGCACCACAGCCCTTGGATCCAGATTGGGTTGCAGAGAGGCCAGCAGATGATGGCGTAGATGATGCTGGGTGCACGGGAGCATACAGGGTTTGGTGGGCTGGTCAGAGAGCGGCGAGGGTAGCACAGCCCGCACAGCCAGACTTGGCAGCGGTGACAGCAGAGAGATCATCTCGGGGGCAGTGCGGTTATTACAGGGGGCTAGCTTGCTCACACGCGCAGCACGAATAGGGGTCTTACAGGGGCAAAGCTAGCTTGAGCTCGAGCACTGAGCACGAGCAGCACCACCACCACAAAGCATAGCCACAAGTGCGAGTATAACAGAAAGTAGCAGTAAGCAAAGAAAGCCACAGACCCACAGCACCACAGCAAGGGGCACGGGCAAGAGAAGAGTCCAGGGGACCAGCCCAGATAAAGAGTGACGGTGGCACAGATAGATACATGGAGGCGAGAGCGGAGGCCCGGTACTATCAGGATGTTCTTGATAGTACGGAGCCGAGTATCGCCAAATGCGGCACACCGAGAGCGAGACCTCGCGTAGTCGAGAGATCGCAGGAGTCGCAGCCACACGGTGGCGTGTCTCATTACTGAGAGGAGCGAGGCGAGAGGCGCCACAGGGACCAGCAGGGAGAGGTGCCGAGGGTGGTGGGGAGAGCTGAGGGATCCCCACATAGTTTTTGTATAGGGACATGGGCACCGGTCTGCGAACCGGTTGTGTTGATAGAGGCTGCATGCGCGTCATTTATTCATGTATGGATTCATTTATTCATTATATACCGGCCTGCGAGTCGAGTACGGGTTGTATATTTGATACCGGCCTGCGAGCCGAGTATATTTTTGATATGAGGGACCGGCCTGCGAGCCGAGTCGAGATTTTGGATAGTTATTGCGGCCTGCGTGCAGCTTAGTTGTATGATGAGATCACGAGAGGCCCCGATGCAGGGCACATTGTATATTTGAAAATTTGTATATATATATAGAGATGATGTTTTGATCCACATGCAGTGTTCAAAAATGTGTTTAAGTATTTCGTCAATGGTTTGTGGTATAGAATATATGATGAGTTTATTTGACATGTTGATATATGGATGATGTGTTATATGATGAAATGTTGCATGTTTTGGGCTGGTTTTGTGACATTGTTATATATGTATCTGATGAGTTGGATCCAAATGATGAGTTTTTGGTTTTGTGTAGATGTGACTTAGTTGATGGTTTGTTTGTTTTTGTAAAATAGATGATGTTATGGACATTGTAATGATATGTGTGGTGGATGGAGAAATATGGATAATGGTGTTGTTATGCAGGAAAAAGGGCGGGCGCGACAAAAAATTAGGTAGAAAATGAAGAAAAAGAACCATGTTGTAAAAAGATAGGTCTATAACCGATATCGGTTAGGTAACCGACGTCGGTAGACAGTAGACCGATATCGGTTACATAACCGATACCGGTTATTTAGGTATGAGCTTTTCTAAAAATAAAAAAGCTAGGGTGGCAACTTAAGTTCTAATTTTGAGAGCCATGCAAGAAGTTAAATACGCGAACGCGACGCTTTTTGACGACTGAGACATGTAATTGCATGAGAGATTTGAGTGATTAGGAGTAAAGAGACAGGGAAAGTGATTGTGATCTGAGATTCAGAAGACAGAAAGGTAGGTTTGAAAAAGGTGGTGATAATGGCAGGACGAGGAGAAACATCCAGCAGGCAGGGACAAGAGGGAAGACAAGGGCCACCTCAAGCTACTGCAACCCAAGAGGTAACATTTTGTTTGTAATTTGACTACTGCATGTTTTGGGAATAAGGGGGAGAGTATGTGGGTAGATATGAGAAAGAAAATATGATAACAAGGGTTATAAATGGGGTGAGTGTTACATGGTAGGTAATCAAGGGTTTTGGGTATGTCTGTGTATACAGAAAGGAATAAACGAGCAATTTATTGTCGTAGGTGGTTGTTTTAGGCAAGGTGTATGAAATTAACAGGGACCGATATTGGTTAGGGATAACCGGTATCGGTTACTCAAACCGGTACCAGTTAGCTGTAAATGATACCGGTTCTTTGTCAGAGGGATTTCAAAATTTGAGAAAAACCCGGGGATTGGAGGAATTGAATGGTTTTTTGTTATTTGGATGTATGCAGCAGAGGAGGTGGTTGAGGATGAATGATAGTGTACTGCAGCATTTGTTGTCACGAATCCGAGCGGATGTAACGCCAGCTGAATGGACATTGATAAATCATTTGGGGTTAAGTGGAATCCGCTATTATTCACGAATCGCACGTAACCATGCTATGTTACAGGCGTTGATTGAGAGATGGAATCCTGAGACAAATACCTTCTATCTACCAACAAGGGAAATGACAGTAACATTGGAAGATGTGTTCCGTATTTTGAGACTCCCAATTACAGGAAAACCAGTATATCAGGCATTACCTAGCGCGGCACGGGGAGCGATAACAGCAGTATTTGGTCCATACGCACGAGATTTAACACAGCGAGGTTTGTCATTTACGTATGGGATAATGTATGCAGCACATCCTGAGGAGACAAGGTTAGCAGTAATATTAATGATAGCGGTAGGGTATTATGCATTACCGAGGGCAGAAGGGGGAAGATTTCCAAAGGCATTGATGTGTGTTATTTGGGAGATGATAGAAAGGAACGTGACGTTTGCATGGGCACCTGCATATTTGGCGGAGCTATATAGGGGTTTATGGGCTTGTAGGCGAAATCACAGAACGACACTGGATTGTTCATACTTATTACACTGTTGGGCCTATGAGCACATTGTTTGTGTGCGACCAATAGGCCGACCCATCCAGTCAGGAGAGACCGGAGTACAGAGGTTGGGATTCAGACGATGGGTCCAGATAGAACAAGAGGCAAGATCCCAGGCTGTGACGGGTGACATTGAGTATTATAGGCAGGTATGGGAGAGGGTGACGATTGCAGATATCTGTTGGCGGCCTTACAGAACTATATGGTAACAGAGAATATAGCTGAGGAGTTGAGGGGTGTAGAGCGATTGAGGTGGATCGCAGGGCACAGGCCAGGTGAGTATGAGAGGATTCCTCTAGATCGCGTGCGGCGACAATTTGGATTTGTGCAGGATATACCCCAGGCTTATAGACCCTATATGAGGATCGATGCAGAGGCAGTATTCTCACCTCCCCAGCCAACACCTCCAGAAGGACTGAAGAGGTAGCAACCGATCGTAGGGTAATGGATGCAGGAATGACAGAGGCCTATAGATTATGGTGGGTAGCAGAACTGCGAGGTGTACGTGATCGTCCTGACATAGCGGTGATTACAGCAGAGAGGGATCGTCTGCAGCGTTTGGTTCAGCAGCTCCAAACGCAGGTGAATGAGACAAGAGGATTGTTAGTGGTTGCGGAGTCACAGGCGGAGAGACTAGAGGCTGGAGTCCTCCATGCGAGAGGGCGTATTCATATGTTACAGGAGAGATTGGCAGATCAGTGGGCGGTACCAATAGCCGTGGTACCATTGAGGACAGAGAGGCCTGGCGAGAGGGGTCGACGATCACGATCATCGCCTAGTTCGGGATGAGGCGTGAGGGTCTAAATAAATGTTAGCAAGGTATAAGAATAAATAAGAGTACCGACCTACGTGTCGATGATAGAGAAGATGTATTTGTTTAACATCTAAATAAAACGAGATATGTATGTTGATTTGAGTTATAATAATAAGAATGTTTTCGTTTTGACTTTCGGTGTTTTGAAAAAGGATAAAGAGGAATGTGATTAAATAGAAATACACAAAAATATTTATATTTACCACACATGATAGGTTATGGTAGGGGATGGTCGAGCTAACCTTGGGAGACCCTATGTCTCCGAAGTGCTGCCTACATAGCCCATTGCACAAAGCAAGGAGGGGCCTCAGACCGATGTAGTTCTCCCTTAGGATCAGGGAGAGGCGAATTCAGGCAATCTGGTTGTGGTTAGGCAATTTTTCGGTTGGTAAAAAAAATAGTGATATTGGTAGGGTAATGTTGTTGGTGTTGGTAAGGAATTGGCGATGTTGGTGTATGTATAGGTGAAGTGGAAGTTAGCTTAGCCAAGTGGTAGGGAACCATGTCCTGATTAAGATCAACACACAATCCTAGATGCGAGGCAAAGCGGAAAGAGTGCTCCGTAGGTGAAAAGAGCTAAACAAACCACCAAACGTAGAACGAGCTTGAAGCCCTAGGTACCGTGCATGCATAGCGAGAAGTCCATAGGTGAAAAGAGTTGTATGATCACAATATATCGGGTGAACGTTACGTCCCTTGAGTTGAAACAAATGGTGAGGTGAGGTGGATGATATAGCTGAGGTATAGAGAATTTATTACAAAGTGAGTGTTCTGATGAAAGAGAACCTACCCTAAATAGACAAGTCCATGACCCAAAAGTTCTTTTGAATGAGGCTTTATTTTACTGAATATAGACTGATCGATGCGGGAAGTCTACAAGGGATATTGATTGTGCTATTCTTGAGGTCTTCACGAAGCTGATCAATGCGAGAAGCTTCTGATAAAGGCTGAGGCTGTATATATTTGTCCTTCGAGGAGCATCTATTTATAGTAGAGATATGATTTTAGTGCATAGTTGTCCTTCGGGGGAGTAGTCTATATATAATAGCAGTAATAATTTGGCATATAGCTGTCCTTCGAGGGAACAATCTATATAATTTAGATAGCTAGATGTTCTTTTGGCGTGAAGCATCTAGTTTGGTAGGAAGTTTGACTCAAGAAAATCCCATAAGAATACGGCTTATTTTAATACTTTGAAGTCATGGACTAGACTAAAAAGGGGAAGGCATCATTTAGGTGAGGTGAGAATCAAACTATGTGAGCTTGATTTTTATTATGAGGTGTAGGAAACGAAGTGCATGTGGTGGTATGTGAGCTCAAGGGACGAGCGGGTAGATAAGAAGTGATATAACACTAAATTCAACAAGTAGAATGGTCAAAGATGCAAGGCATTAAGGGTTGAGCTCGAGCTTACCATTAAGTGAAGCTAAATGATAAGCGCCGATCCATAGGTGTTAGTGATTATGTAAGGCCCAATCCAATTGGGAGCAAATTTTCCACATTTGCTCTTTTCTAGTTTGGTGACATGTTGATTCTCTTTGAGGACAAGATCACCAACCTTAAAGGTACGCTCATGGAGTCGCTTATCATAAGCACGCTTGATGCATTTTTGATAGATTTGAAGGTGATCAAGAGCTGTAAGACGACGTTCATCAAGGAGCTCCAATTGGGCTAACCGCTCTTGGCGGAAATCATCGTTGGTGAGAATATCCTGAAGAGATATTCTAAGGGAGGGTATTTGTATTTCGAGAGGCAAAACAGCCTCGGTACCATATACCAAAGAAAAAGGTGTGGCATTAGTAGAGGTACGGATGCTAGTACGATAAGCCCAAAGGGCAAAGGGGATGTGATCGTGCCAATTTCTTCCAGATTCATTGACAACTTTCATGAGGATTTTGGTTAGGGTTTTATTAGAAGATTCAGCCTGACCATTGGCCTGCGGATAGTAAGGCGATGAGAAACTAAGTTTGATACCAAAGTTGTCACAAAGGTCTTGTAACAACTTGTTTTTAAAAGATTTACCATTATCTGTTATTAGGCGATGAGGAATACCAAAACGACAGATAATGTGATGGTTAATGAATTCGACAATTTTTTCTTTTTAGTTGAAATGAGTGGAATAGCCTCCACCCATTTTGTGTAATATTCGGTTGCTGTGATAATCCATCGGTGACATTGTGAAGAGGATGGGTGAATCTCACCAATAAGGTCTAAACCCCATTGTGAGAAGGGCCAAAGATCTCGAGCGACCTGGAGCGGGTGGCTAGGAGTATGTTGAAGGTTGGCATGTTGTTGACACATAACACAACGCTTAACATATTCGTAGCAGTCATTATTGAGAGTAGGCCAATAATAACCTAGGCGAAGGATTCGTTTGGCCATGGCAAGGCCACTAAAATGTCCACCACAAATACCGTCATGGACTTGTTGGATGGTATGGGTGATCTCCGCACGGTGAAACATCGAAGGAGGATGCCATCAAAGCCACATTTATAAAGGAGTCCCCCCATAACTACATAACGAGAAATGCGTTTAAGAAAAGCACGTTTACCAGTACTAGTAAGGTCAGAAGGGAGAACAGAGGTTGTAAGGTAGTCATGGAATTGGTGATACAAGTATCCTGCGAGTTAGCGAACACGGTATTTATCATACAAACAACTGGGGCTGAATAAGATGGGGCAAAGAGTTGTTGGACCAAGACAAAAATGTCAGAGTCAGTTGATGAGGCTGGAATTTGCGAGGCTAAGCAAGCCATAGTATCCACAAATTTGTTAGTAGAGCGTGGAATGGTTTGGATAGAATAGTGAGTAAATAAGGCTAGAAGCGAATCCACGTAGTGTTTGTATTTTTGAAGTTCCTCATTTTTGCATTGGTAGATGCCCATAACTTGATTGACTACCAATTGAGAGTCGCCAAAAATATTGATAGATTTGATACCTAAGTGCAGCGCAACCTAGAGACCCAGAACAAGGGCCTCGTATTCCACTGTATTATTAGTGCAAGGGAAATCGAGTCGGAATGAAAGAGGCATAGGCTCGGCGTCAAGAGGAACGAGAACAATGCCAGCTCCTCCACCGCGTTGGCATTTGGATCCATCGAAGAAGAGAGTCATTGGATACGACTCCTCCTTGAGTGAAAGAGTGGCGATGAGTTCGTCGGGGAATGTAAAATTGGTAAATTGTTCTCCAGGTAAAGGGGCTTCCACAAGTTGGTCTGCGATGGTTTGTCCTTTGATTGATTTCTGGTGGACAAACTCAAGGTCGAGGTTGGCGAGGAGCATGAGCCATCGGGCGATGCATTGGTTTAGATGAGGTTTGGCATACATGTAATGGATGGGGTCCGTGTTGGTGATGACGAAAGTTTTGTGATTCAGAAGGTAGTGTCGGAGTTTGGTAGCCACGAATGATAGGGCTAGGCACAACTTTTCTACATGTGTATACCTAGTCTCATAGTCCACCAAAGTATGACTTATATAATAAACGGCTTGTTCTCGATTCTCAGAGTCACGATGTGCAAGCATGGCCCCTACAGCGTGGTCAGTGGCGGAAAGGTAAAGGTAGAAAGGGCGGTCGTCTTGAGGTGGGATAAGCACGGGTGGCTGTAAGAGATAAGTTTTAAGAGCCTCAAAGGCTTGGTGGCACTCTTGGCTCCATTGAAAATCAATGTCCTTCTTAAGGAGGTGATGGAAAGGTTGACATCGATCTGAGAGTTGGGAGATGAAACGTCGGATAGATTGGAGCTTACCTTGTAAACTACGCAATTGTTTGAGATTGGTAGGTGGGGGCATTTCGAGAATAGCTTTGACTTTAGATGGGTCGACCTCAATGCCACGCAAAGAGATGATAAAGCCAAGAATTTTTCCCGAAAGGACACCAAAGACACATTTTTTTGGTTGAAGACGGACAGAATATTGTAGTAGGCGGTCAAAAATAATGGTTAAAACATCGAGATGTTCACTGCGATGTTTAGACTTGCCAAGAAGATCGTCGACGTAATCTTCAAGGATAGTGTGCATAATGTCATGAAAAATGTAGGTCATAGCCCGTTGATAGGTGGCACCAGCATTCTTAAGGCCGAATGGCATTACACGGTAACAGAAGGTTCCCCAAGGAGTTATGAAGGCAGTTTTGTGTTGATCGGCAGGGGCAACCAAAATTTGGTTGTATCCTGAAAAGCCATCCATGAGAGAGAGCATCTCATGGCCTGCAGTGAGATCAACAAGTTGGTCAATGCTAGGTAGGGGGAAGTCATCCTTAGGGCAAGCGAGGTTAAGATCCTAGAAATCTGTGCATATCCGAAGTCCCCCCGTCGCTTTAGTGACAGGTACGATGTTAGAAATCCATTGAGGATAGTCAATAGGCAAGATGAAGGAAACAGAAAGAAGTCGTTGAAGCTCTTCTTTGACCAAGAGGGCAATGCGTGGATGCATTTTTCTCAGTTTTTGTTTGACTGGTTTGGAATCGGGGTTTAGAGTGATGTTATGGACGGCAATGGTAGGATCAATTCCTGGCATGTCAGCGTAGGACCAAGCGAAAGCTTGGTTGCGAGCACGGAGGAAAGTAGTAAAGGTGACTTGTTCTGATGCGTTAAGGGATTGTCCGATCTTCACAATGTGAGGATCCTCCTCCGTGTGGATGTTGATTTCTATAGTAGATTCATTCAGCATGGTTTGGGTTTCAGATGGTAAAGCTCGTTGAATATAAGAATCATCCGCGCCAAGGTAAGTGAGGATGGAGTCATCATCCTGACACTCAACAACATTAATCAAAGGTGAATCCTCTTCGATCATGTCTGGATACAGAAGGGGAAGAGAAGATGGGTCCTCATTATCGCGTTGATAAGTGAGAGGACCTATGAAGATAGCATTTATGAAAAAAAAAAGTTAGGAGGGATAGATTCGTGATCTATCGACTCAGTGGGTGACGATGGCAAAGTGGGTGATGATGGTTTGGTAGGGGTGACGTCGTCTTCTTCCAGAATACAGCTGACACGAGGTGTCTCCTGTGTAGGTGTTTCAGGAAAACCGAGACCACTGCGATCATTGTGTTTGCGGGTAGTCACGGGAATGAGTGTATGTCGGCCTTGTTCATAAAGACCAAAACCAAAGCCTTTCCAAGCACAGCGAGTCAAGAAGGTGAGGGCGAAAGCGACGATTTGTCAAGTATTGAAAATCGGATTGGAAGGGAACCACACCAAGAGGAGGTTCAGGGGTAATGGAGGATGTGTCAACACCCCCATATGTTAGGTTGGTGTGGCAATGGGGTGGTCCGTAAGAGATTACCTCCCCCACGCGACGGTCGTAGGTGGGATGTGCATGTAATTTTCCGTACTCCTGCGGGGTAGGGAAAGAACTAACGTTATATAGGCGGTACTCCCCCAGTGTAAGGTGTTGAAAAACATCTACTAAGGGGTCGGAGGTTGGGATGTTAGCTGCGGGAAGGGAAGTGGTTTTTGCGACGGTGGTTTCATCAGTTGAAGGCGTAGGCGTGGTTGAGGTGGATGGTTGAGGTACATTTGAAGAGGATGGTTGGGTTGAATGTATGGGTGTCTTGATTGGTATAAGCACATCGTTAGGGCGGTATAACATATTGCAGGTTTTAAAGGGGGGAGGATCAGCTTTTACGGTGTAGGACTTCCCCTCGTACTCAAATTTTATGCATCTATGTAAGGTTGAGGGAACGCATCCCATGGCCCGGATCCAAGGACGACCCAGCAATATATTATATTGGAACTCTCCCTCAAGGACATAGAAGAGTTCGGGTAAAGTACGTGGTCCTACCCGAATGTTGAGGATCACGGTGCCTAAGGTAGAGGTAATAGCGTCATTGAATGACCGCAACATGATGGGGTTGGCACACATGTAGCTAGAAGGGATATTCATTTGTTGAAAAGCTTTTGAAGAGATGATGTTTAGGCTAGCACCCCCGTCAATCATAACACGACGTACACGAATGTCCCGGACGTAAGCTGAGATGAACAGGGCAGGGTCAGGATCTTCTGTACCAAAATCGACAATTTCATCTTCAGAGAAACTGACTGCAGCAGCTTGTGGTACAGAGACAGAAGTGGTTGGGGCGGTGGGTTGTTTGGTGAGAGAGGCAACGTGATTGGGTGTTAGAATGGAGGCAACGGGCAGGGTTTCATTAGGTAAGACCTCGATCCCCTGAAGAATTTCAACGAGAGCTTGTCGATGAGATTCAGAAGTCTGAATGAGATCATATAGTGTCATTTTGATGGGTGATTGGTGAAGCTGTTTGATCATGGCTCGATGGGCAACTCCATTAGAGACGGGGTAAGCGGGTCCACGAATAACCACTTTGGGTGGTGGTGCAATCGGGATGCTAGACGGAGAAAGAGAGGACGCAGGTGTGCTTTCTTTCGCTTTCTCGTTGTTTTTCTACGCGCTCGAGTACCAACACTAACCATATCAATCTCGTAAACCTGAGATGAGGAAGATGGTTGGGATAAATTATGGTCTTCAAGAGGTGGGGTTGTAATAATGATAGATCGTGGTGAGGCGGGGATAGATGGTATAGGAGAGGGAATTGAAGCTAAAGGTCTCTCCCTTCGTAAGTTGTCTTTCTTAACCTTTCTATCTGGGAGAGGTGACTGACGAAGGATGGTTTTTAAAGCTTTGCATCCCTCCACATCATGTCCTGGTGTGCGGTGATAAGCACAGATTTTAGACTCATCGTAACCTACAGGCCGAGGTTTAGACGGGTCATAAGGTCTAAGTGGGGGTAGGGAAATGGTCGCATTCTCTACCAACATGGCAAGGATTTTAGCGTAAGATCCTTTGAGTGGGTCAAAATCGGAGGAGGATGAGGGTATTGGTTGTGTGGGTTTCGGTAATGTTTGGGCGTGGCTGGTTCGTATGGGTGGTGGTTTAGCCAAGGGGTGTTGACACGTGGTTTTCACTAAACGTGGTTTCTTTGGCGCAGGAGCTACGTTCGGCTGGTTAGATGATGAGGCTACAGATGACATGGTAGCGGGAAACAACCACGGAGAAAGGGGAGTGACAGAAAATAAATCCTTTGATGATGGAGTTTGTTTAGGGTTGATGGGTGGACAGGATACGTGGGGTGATAATGTTGATATACCCTTTGATCCCTGTATGGGTGCAGAAGGCGTAGATCGTTTTGAAGAAAATGCAGGAGGTATGATATATTGGTGCAAGGTGGAAGGATGAGGTCCCAATATGGAAGGTAGGTATGACGATGATGGTTTTGATTGTGATAGAGGCACGGGTTGAGTGTGTCTCCTAGGTGGCGGGGCGGCTTTATTCTTGGACAAATCTAGTCGCTTAGGCGGGTGTGTTAGACTGGGTATGGGTAAGGTCCCAAGCGTAGGGGAAGATTTGGCTAAGTTAATAGAAGTGGACGAGGCATTTGGTAGAGGTGAGGGGGGTGAAGGTGAGAACATGGGCATTTTAAGCTTCTGTAAACACTTCGGGTATATGGTGGAGGTCTCAGGATCGGTCATCTGCATTTGAGTAGAATAAGGGGTACTCAAACGTTCCCATAGGATTTGTCTATCCTCTGGAGAATGACAGTCTTCAGGTTTGAATTGTAAATTTGGTACGGAAGAAAGGTGGGTTGTGATTCCAGTCCACTGTGGGTGTGATACAGTGAGTAGATGAGGCACTGTATCAATAGATGTTAAGAGGTCAACCGGTCGTTGAAAAGATTTAGGCGATGAAGAACTAATAGGTAAGAGGGCGTGTTCGAGAGGATCCGTCATGGTTAAAGAATTTGGTGATGTCGGTGCAAGAGATTTCTCGTCTAAGGATGTCAAAAGGAGTGGCGTACCTTCCTCTTGTGCAACAAGAGTGGTAGAAGGGGAAGTCTGGGAAATAGATAGATTAGATAACATCCGTTCGCAGTCTTGTAGGGATGTGGTATAAGCAGACTCATCGATGGGAAGAGGAGTCTGGGCAGTTAACTCCCTTATGGGTAAAGGAATGATTTCGCTTTGGTTCGATGGTGGTAAAGGAGGTTCGGGCTCCTGTGTTAGTGAAGAGGCTTGATTCAAAATTTTCTCGATAGAGGCTTTTGGCTGGGTATCGAAGACTGCATGGATCTCATGAACACTCTCCTCGGCTAAGATATCCTGGTTTGTGTTACTGTTGGGAGAGTGATTCGGGAATGGTTTGTTGAAGATTTTCAAATTTCGGTTGGCAGGGGCATTAGGATTATCGAGGGTTATATCCCCTGCATCAACCATTTCCTGCACTATGTTTTTCAACATCTTGCAGTTCTCATGACTGTGTCCCTTCACGCGGTGGAAGTTACAGAAGTCATTTTCTTTGTACCAGGAAGGTATGGCGCGAGTGGAATCAAACCCAGAATGAGGTTTAACAGGAGGTAATGTAATGGCTCCTGCTTTGAGCAATTTTTCCAATATCACACCATATGTTTCTCCCAAGGGAGTGTAGTTGATGGGCTCGGCTTTGTACTTATAGGTGGTTTTTGGTGGGGTATTAGACGGTGTTTGAGATTTAACCATCACCGCGTGGACAGCTCCTTTTGATTTAGAAGAAGTGGACGCGTGAGGAGTGGTGGTATTTGGTTTATTGGTAGAATCAGGAGTTCAGAAATTGGGGTTTTTGTTGCGCAACCGCAATTTCTCTTCTTCTAAGGCTCGAATTTCTAGTTTCCGAGCCATGGTAAAGGCCTCATCAAATGTGCGGAAAGTTTGAATTTGAAGAGTAGGAGAAATGTGCTTAGCACATGCCCGTGTGAAAAGTTCGATAAGTTCAGCCTGAGGCAAGGCATATGTAAGTTGGTTGATAAGGCCACGCCATCGTCCAACGAAATCTGCGATAGATTCGTCTTCGAATTGTCGGATGGCATAAAGGTCGGTGATGGATACTTTCTTAGCAATGTTAATGGAGAAGTGATCCAAGAAAGATTGGGCTAGTTGGTTAAAAGAGAAGATTGAGTGTTGGGTTAAAGCACTGTACCACTCCAAGGCGGGTCCTGATAAGGACATGGGAAATGTGCGGAGTAGCAAGGCATCATCATGGGCAATCAAATAACAAGCATGTCTAAATGATCGCAAGTGCTGTTGAGGATCCTCTTTACTATTAAAACGTAAATTTCGGTAACTCCCATTGAGGAGGATATGAATGAAGGGGGACAGAAGGGTGAATGGGCTCCCGACAAACTTGCTCGTATGTCAAGGCGCTACGACTTCCCAACACAGAAGCCTCCAGATTTTGCATTTTGTCCATCATTTGTTTGATGAAATCTATGGTTGGATGAGATGATGGTGCGGTTGTGGCAAATGGAGGCAAATTGGGCCAAGGGCCTCCACTGGACAATGGTGGGGTTAAGTGTTGATAAGGTATGGAGGATGAATATGTTGAGGCGACAGAATAGGGATGTCCCATATAAGGTGTTGAGGTTACTGGATACGTGTATGGGAATGAAAAGGTAGGCGGAGCTTGAGAAGGAAAGCTCGTGTGGATAGGTGGCAGAGAGCAAGTCATGAATGGAGTAGTCTGCAAGAGAGATGAGGTAGGGGCAGTCGGTGGTAATGATATGTGGGGTCCAAGATTAGCCAAAGAAAAGCCAATCTGAGTCGTATGAACCTCTGAAGCTGTCGGATTGGGAGATGGGGCTAAAGGTGCCGGAAGCAAGGCGGTGTTATCAGGTGGAGTGGGGGCTAAATGAGCAGCTATACTAATAGGCATGCCAACAAAGAGCTGACCATCAGGCATATGGTCAGGGGCATGAGACAAATAGTATTGTACAGCGCTAGGATTAGCATCCAGAAATTTGGCAAAGTCCTTGTCTCCTACAGGGAATTTGGGGATCTCACTGGTGTCTGTAGGATTCCCCACAGAATGTGAAGGGGGTGATTCAGGTAAAGAAACAGAGCAAGCATGTGAAACCATGGCGGCGGCTTGCTTTCGAGTGATAACAACCATGGACAGGTGTTCACAGTAGGGTTTCAATCTATCCGGAACAGAAACAGCCTTAGAATGGTGAAATTGGCAGGTTGCTGGTTTGTCAGGGGTTGTAGAAGACAGTAACCGATATCGGTCTAGTATCCGATGTCGGTTATACTATAGCCGACGTCGGTCAGGTAACCGATGTCGGTGTAAGAAGTCTGGGTTAACAAGATATAAAAGGCTGCTAATTTGATTTTTCGTTCCTTTTAGAAAGCAGAGATAAGGTTAGGGGCTAGGAGGAATACCTGTAGAATGTCGAGATGGTGTGCGCGATGCACACAGAGAGAAAGATCGGGCTGATTGCGAAGAACTCCTTTTTGTCTTGGAAGGACTACTGCAAATAAGAACACAAGACCACAAGATTTTGATTAGACAATAAATGAGGAAACTACCCGGCCCAGGAAATATAAAACTTCCTTTGAAGTGTTGGTGGTTTCTGCTAATATGAATTAACACAAAATCACTGTAAAATATCAATTAAGTTGCTTCATTGAACCGGGTAGGGAAAGGCTGTTTTACGGTTTTGATCGGAGGAACCGATGCGATTATGTTGATAACCGATGCCGTTACTAATGCGATAACCGATACCGGTGGGTTCTAGTATCATAGGTTAGTTGCTTTGTGGGGTAGTTGTGTTGTTTGTAAGGCTGTATATAGGTGGTATTAGGAAATAAGGTGATGAGAGGTAGATGAATGATAGTTAGAGGTAATATGCATGCTGGGTAGTGGATTCAAGGATGGATTTATGAGGACTGTAATTCAAAAGGCATAAGAAATGTTATAACAGAGGACATGCAAGATGTGACTTACTGGTTTTGACGAAGATGCAAGCTGATCTCCTTTGCTGTAAACACTTCTGGTATTTCCACTCGTCTCTGCTCGGTCAAGTGAAGGTCTGGACTCTCTCGATCGCTCCTGATGCTCTTTCTTGATTCAAAGAATCCTTTTCTCTGATCCAAAAATGAAATTCCGATCCTTTGTTTTTGGTTTGGGGAGGCCATTTACAGGGAACCGATGGCGGTTACGTAACCGACGGTGGTCGAGTAGGAACCGGCATCGGTAAGGAAAAAGTAGGCTATTTTTAGTAAAACAGCCCACCTTCCCTGCTTTTCTCCCGAGAGATTAGTTGCGGGCTTGGTCAAGTGACTAGAAGGTCGGTTTTAGGTGCGAAAGGGTCCTTAGTCATGGGTGTAGGTGTAGACCAAGTTTTAGGTTTTAATTAGGTTAGTTTAGGATTAGGGCTAGGTCATGATGAGGTGGCAAAATGAGGTGGTAAGGTGAGGTGATGGGGATTTATCAATTACAAGGTAATTAATAAATAATTGTGTAAGGTTTAGGTAATGAGGTTAGGTTGCGAAATGGGATGCGGGTCACAAGGAGTCGTAAGACACGAATTTGGTGTCTACAAAGATGACCAGGTTGGAGAGGTCATGGGCTTAGATGCCTAGGGGTTGGTCGGGTCAAATGTTTTTATGTGTACAAATGGCTTTTGATTCTTGTCACACCCTCTCATTTACATGACACCCAGGTTGGATGGTACATCTAGGTTGGATGGGTCACATTATGGGCAGCTCATGAGTCCCAACAACTCAATAATTAGATTTTAATGCAGTATGGTGCCCATGTATTCATCTAATATAAGTACCCTCGGGAAGTGAATTTTTATGGGTGCCCATACCTCTTTAATGAGGGTTGGTGAGACATTGCTTATATATTGTAAAATCTACCTCATTTTTGAGAGAGACATTCTAGGAGTTGGGGAAACTCTTGCAAAATTTTCCCTTGACTCCATTTGAGCTATAAGCCTTCTCCGTGCCTGGAAAGAAAATTTATGCCTCACGAGCATCCATGTAATCATCTATGCATACTTTAAAGAAATAAAATTGCATTTTTGGTGTTTCTTCAATGCTAGCTCATTTTTATTGTATTTTCTTACCTCTCCATTTTGTGTTTGTTTTATGTGCATGTTATTTCACTTGTAGGTTCATGATGTTGTGTTTCATGGAGTTTTGATGGAGGATTAGGATCTGGGTCTATGTCACATTTATTTGACCTCCTTAGCCCCTTTTTCCTTATTTCATCCTCCCTCAACAAAGTATCTTGCCCCTTTTTTCTAGTGTTATCACCTCGTTAGTGTAGGATTTCCCATTTCACACACTTTCTCTCTCCTTGTCTCCTTGGCATTGTTAGGATAGTTGTAGTTAGGTGTATTTTCTACATTAGGAGTATTTTAGCATTAGGATTAGGTAGAGGAATTTGGCCTTCTCTAGAGGACCATCTCAAGTTCGCAAGTCCCATAGCTTGAGAGATGGTCCCATGTTATGCAGGTTACACTGGATGCCCCATTCAAACTTGAGCCATTTGGGGGTGTTGTAATTTTGCATCAACAGATTTTGGCATGCCCGGTGGGACATGTTTAAAGCACCTTACCACTTCATTTCATCAGGTTGATGTGTTCTTGGTGAGATTCATCCTTTGGAGGCACATGCAAAGCACATCTGACGACTCCATCTTGTCAACAACCCATTCTCTAAGTTGTAGACTTTCTTTCCATCCATTTCCACCCTTTCTTCTTTCCAAATCTTTCATCTTCTACCATTCTTGAAGTTGTGTAGTCATGGCTTCATTCCCATCTTAGAATTCACACTTGCAGCAGCAATACAAGTGCAATCCACCTCCAATGTATTTCTCAACTCCTCTAGATCAACATTATGAAAAAATTTAGAACCATTATTCCTACCCATATGACCAATGCCAAAATCAGTTTGGCTATGGAGCCTATAAGGAACAAGGGTATGCATACAATGACAACCGTCAAATGGAGAACATGTTGATCTATTGGAGAAGATTCAAAGGATGGAGGCTAGCATGGTTCATTCAAGGGCTACAACACAAATGAGGGCATTCAAAATCAGGTTGCAGGGCATCTTGTCCATGGGAAGAACCTTTTCCAAGACACTACAGACCATAGGAGAAGCTTGAATTCATGGTTGAAATGTTTCCTCAACTTGCATAGTGGACTAAAGAGATAGAGGCCTACAAACTTGGTGCCAGGAAACCTTGTCAATGGGTAAATCCTACACCATCATCTAGTAATTTTCTCTCTCTTCCCCAAGTAGCACCATCTCAACTTTAGCTTACATTTCCAAGCTTCCCATCCACTGCTTCTATTGTGGAATCCTTTTCTCCATCTTCTAGTCTCCCATCCCATCTTAATTTTTCTACCCTTTTCCCTTCTAAATCCAAGTCCCCTCCACAAGATCCAAAAGTAATACCTTCCCCTCCACCAAAAATAAACCAACAAATAGTGGAGACCTCACCCACCACTCCTCCTACTTTCTTGAGTCCATGTGGGAAGAGACTCAAAAATCCAGCCAAGGGGAGCAACAAGAAGAAGAGCCAAGAAAAGAAGAAATGATTAGAATCTTGGTGAGCTTGGCTCTTAGATTTAGGATTGATAAAATCCCCTTGATGGAGAAACCCATGGAGGAGGATGAGGTCAAGCCACAAGTGGTGGAAGCTTTAGCTATAGCACAAGCGAGGGAAGAAGGATCTACTCCAAATCCAAAAGAGGAGTGCATTCTAGTTGTGGAGGAGAACCATATAGTTTTAGAGGCTTCAAACACAAAGAAGGCCACAGAATAACCTTCAGTTCTTCCTCCCACTTCATCCCCTTCGAGATCTAATATCAAAGAAGAGTTTGATATTTTAAACTTCATGTTTGAAGATGAGGGGAACCATGGTGAGAAATTTATAGATCAAGAGGACACCATGGAGGAGGTCGAGCACATGCAGCAAGACAACAAAGAGGTAGATTATCTGTCTGATTTGGAGGACTACCTCAATGGAGAGGAGCTGCAGAGATTACCACCTTCGCTTCCTCATCATTCATTCTCCAACATCAAGGGCCCACTACCATGGGGGAGAGCATTCAATTACAACAGCCTACACTTCATAACAACCCTTTGGAACCAAGGTTAGAGGATCCAAATCTTCCATGTTCTCCACAAGAGGAGGAAGGGAATAAAGATGACAGGAATTGCACATCATTCATCAAGGTAGAGGATCAGCTACTTGTAGAAGCAATGCAAAGAAAAAACCAACATGTAGGAAACATATTTTTTAGGAAGGTCCACAAGAAGACTCCATTTTTGGAGTTAAATTTCAGAGAAATGGGCACATCCATCGAGATCAAACCATGCCCAATCAAGTACTTGGCTTCATTGGAGCTAAGGGAGAAGCCAAAACTGGTCATGTCTATTTCAGGGCATGAGGATGTTATACAAAGCACTAAGGGTCACCATCAATGCCTCCAAGAGTCCAAGGTCAATCAACTTAAGGAGGTATTTTTATTGATGTTGATACTTTGGTTATTTGGGTGGAGGACCAGCCTCTTGTTGGTTTTTCACTCATAATAACAGCCATGATCAAGTACCAAATCATATACATGGCTGCCTATTTTGAGAAAGGAAGTTACTTCTCCCTGCTAGTTGCAGGATTTGTTTGAGTTCCCTTTTCCTTTGGTTAGTGTAGAGTAGGTAGGTTTTCTTTTAGCTAGAAGAAGTGCTTGTGCACACTCTACATGCTCCACTTGGGGTATGTATGATTTTTAGTTTTGTACATAGCATGCATGTGTGGCATGTTGTTGCTCGTGCATGATCCATTCTTTAGAGGGGGAATTTTTTTATGGGAGAAATTAGGTTTCAATAGTAGTCCTAGCCTCTCCAAATCAGCTTGTGTTCCCATGATTTTGCAATGTTATACTTGTCAAGGAATCATCAATTGGTTTTATTTCATACTTGACAAGAAATCAGATTAAGGACAGTTTTAAGGGGGCTTCAAACCTTTTTCCTATAGATCAGGTTTGCAAAAGAAAGAGAATTCCAAGTTCAAGACAATTTTCTACTCTCACAAAACCTTGATTCAGATAATTTTGTAAATGAGAGGGAAAATCCGAGTAGTGGTAGGAAGTTCTAGGTTCAAGCATCAATGTTTTAATGGCTCAGGGGAAGAATTCAGATTTTAGGATCAGTTTGTAGGTGTACCAATTGACTCCATGCCCAATGGACAATTCAAGGCCACTGGTCACACATCTAGCAGGTAGATGTCCCGAGAGGTCGCCAATTGTTATCTATTTTTACCCCCTGGTAAAATAGACAACTCGGGAGGATGGGTTTGAGCATTGGAAAGTGATTCATGGAGAAAATTGGAATGATACAACTGATTTTTCAAGTTTTGGAATCATTTCAAGTGATTCAGGGAAGTTTCAGGATGTCTTGGGGCCATCCATCAAAAGTAGGCTTTCGGGCCTTAAGGAGTTTGTAACATGAAAGAGGACATGAGATTCAACGGAATATTTTGATAGCCATGTTAGGAATTATAAGTCTAAAAAATTTCCTATGGAATTAATTTTCCATGCCCTACATGGTGGAAAAGATGAGACATCTTGAAGCATCATACACTTCCCAAGGCAGTTCATTATTTTAGTGCACAACAACTGACAATCCCGATAAATAAATATCAATTTTGAGGTGATAATCCAAAATTGGATCTTTATACTACCAGCATTTCCTTTAATGGGTTGTTTCTATGTGAAATCATATAAAATTCTACCGAAAACTCATCCGGGAGCTCAAGTTATTGCCTTCGGAAGTTGGCCTCCCGGGGTTGGTCGAACAGGTTGGATGGCTAGGGGTTGGATGCCTAAGGGTTGGTCGGGTCACATTTTTTTATGCGTAGGATCAGTTTTTGATGCTGTCACACTTGCACGACACACATGTTGGACGGGTCATGGGGTTGAAATCTTAGGGGTTGGTCGGCTGGGGTTGGATGCCTAGGGGTTGGTCGGGTAATAGTTTTTGATGCGTAGGATAATTTTTTGATGCCCGTCGCACCCATCACACTTGCACGACACCCAGGTTGGATGGTACAACTAGGTTGGATGGGTCATGGGGTTGGACTCGGGGGGTTGGTTGGCTAGAGGTTAGATGCCCTAGGGGTTGGTCGGGTCACATTTTTATGCGTATGAATTTTTTTTATGCCCATCGCACCCCTCTCATTTTCACAACACCCAGGTTAGATGGGTCACATGGTTGGGTGGCTCATGAGTCCCAATAACTCAACAATTGGATTTTAATGCAGTATGGCACCCATGTCTTCATCTAACAGAAGTACCCTCGGGAAGTAAATTTTTATGGGTTCCCATACCTCTTTAATGAGGGTTGGTGAGACATTTCTTATATATTGTAAAATCCACCTCATTTTTAAGAGAGACATTCTGGGAGCTAGGGAAACTCTTGCAAAATTTTCCCTTAACTCCATTTGAGTTGTAAGCCTTCTCCTGTGCCTAGAAAGCATATTTATGCCTATGAGCATCCATGTAATGGTATGTGCATACTTTAAAGCAATAAAATTTTGTTTTTGGTGTTTCTTCAACCCTAGCTTATTTTTATTGTATTTTCTTGCCTCTCCATTTCATGTTTGTTTTTTGTGCATGTTCTTTCACTTGCAAGTTCATGATGTTGTGTTTCATGGAGTTTTGATGGTGGATTAGGATCTGGGTTTGTGTCACATCTGTCTGACCTCCCTCAGCCCCCTTTTCCCTATTTCATCCTCCCTCAACATATTATCTCTCCCCTTTTTTTGGTGCTATCACCTCATTAGTGTAGGATTTCCCATTTCACACACTTTTTCTCTCCTTGTCTCCTTGGCATTGTTAGGATAGTTGTAGTTAGGTGTCTTTTCTGCATTAGGAGTAGTTTAGCATTAGGATTAGGTAGAGGAATTCGGCCTTCTCCGAAGGACCATCTCAAGTTTGTTAGTCCCATAGCTTGAGAGATGGTCTCATGTTATGCAAGTTACATTGGATGCCCCATTCAAACTCAGGCCATTGGGGGTGCTATAATTTTTCATTAATAGGTGTGGTAGAAAATGATGAAGTTGCAGAAAATGAAGAAGTAGTGGTGGCTGTGGAAGATGTCTTAATCAGGATAAGGACATTGTTAGGTCAATACATCATGTTAAAGGTATTGAATGGTGAAGGGTCGGTTCGAATGGTGTAGGTGTGTCCTTCGTGTTCAAATTTTAGGCAACAGTGTAAGGTCAAAGGAACACATCCCATGACATAGATCCAAAGTTGACCAAGTAGGTTGTTGTATTCAAATTCCCCTCTAAAACGTAAAATAACTCAGCTATGATACAAGGGCCCACACAAATGTGGAGCATGATGGTGCAAGGGGTGGAGGTGATGGCATTGTTAAATGAGAGTAGCATGATTGGGTTGGAATGAATATAGTTGGAAAGTACACACATTTGTTCATACGCATGTGAAGACATAATTTTGATACTAGTTTCTCCATCAATCATGACATGTTTAATGTGTGTATCCTTAATGTACACTTGAGATGAAGAGGGTAGGGTTGGGATCATCTAGCTGGAGAGGAGAAATTTCCTCGTTATAGAAATTAATAGTGGATATTTTATGAGTGGTAGTAGGTGTGGAAGATGAAGAAGGTGTGGTGAGAGTAGCTACATGGTGTGGGGTAATGATGGCATTGATAGGTGTGGGGTCATTAGGTAGAACCTCAATAAATTGAGGTACCTTGATGACGGCTTTGTCAATGAGTCTCAAAGGTTTGTATGAGGTCATATAAAGACATTTTGAGGGATGAATAGTGAAGTAGGTCAAGCATAGCATGATGGGTGACTCGATCGAAATGGGGTATGCGGGTCCACAGATGGTGACCTTGGGGGTAGGTGTGGAAGGGATGTGAGGTATAGGTGTAGAAGAAGAGCTAGTTGGTTTCTCTTTTCCTTTTTACTTCGAGATCAAGTGGAAACTTGAACCATATTGATATGAGGTGAAGGAGAAGGTGCATCATGAAAGGTGTAAAGCAGCAAGATGGGTAAAAAAGTGGTGAAGGAAAATAATATTTTGAAAGGAATACATTGCACCTTTGGTGTTTTGGGGAAGGTTTGGCTAACTCTCTAATGTGGACCATGTTAATTTTGAAGGTTGGAAGAGGATAAAAATATTGTGGAGGTGGAGATGGAGGTCACATAATAGGTATGGGGCGAGGCTGTGTGGTGAAAAGTGGAGGTGGAATGGGGTCCTCATCTAAAATATCATCTTCATCAAATTTTTATTCAAGAGGAAATAGTTGAAGAAGAATAGTCTTAAGGGCCTTGCAGTTTTCAACATCATGTCCTGGCACATGATGATAAGAAAAAAATTTGGTATCATCAAAACCTTCTGGTTTAGGTTTGAGTTGGTCATAAGACCTAAGATATGGTAATGAAATAATAGAGGTGTCCAAAATTTTAGCCAAGATGTTTGTGTAAGACTCGCCAATCGATCACAATGTGAAGTAAGCACGGGCTTGGATGGAAGTTTAGGTGACTTCGGTGGGAGAAGTGCTACTAGAGGTGGAATTTGAGGTTGAGTGAGTTTAACTAAATGTTTAGTAGACAAAGTGTGGTTTTGGGTTTGGATTGTACCTTCTTCGGAAAAGGTGTGGTGGCGATAGGGTTGAAGGCGGTGTAGGTTTAACTAGCCTTTTGGAAGGGAGTGGGGTTTTGAGTTTAGGTTACATTGTGTGATGGGGTCTTGGGTAAAGGTATAGAAACCTTTGTGTGATGTAGAGGGAAGGTAGATGGTGAAAGGTGACGATTTATCCAAGGTGATAGTGGAGGTGTGGTGAAAAAATGGTAAGAGGTAAAGGGTAAAATGTCAACTAGGGAGTAGGGAAAAGCATGGGTGATGATGAAGATATGGAAGGTGGAGAAGGTATGAGAGGTAGAACAGGTTGTTGGTAATGGAGAAGGGGCAGGCCATGTAGAGGCTTGGTTGGAATAGACTATTGTGGTGAGGGGGTATGTGGTTATAGATTAGGTTTAGCTTGGGTAAAAGGATACTTGACCAAGATTGATGGGTGTGGTCCTAAAATAGATGGGAGTGGCAAGGGTGTGAAAAGAGGGATAGTGGGAAAAAATGGTGTATGCGGCTTGAGAGGTTGGGTATTCCTTTTAGGTGGGTGAATAGGTTTGGTAATGACTTGCAAGGAGGTGACTACATCTTGTTTGATGAGAGGATGAACTAGGCTGGATGTCGGCATAACTCCCAATGTAGTGATGGGTTTGGATGAGGGTGGTGGTATGGGTGTAGGAATTATTTTGGGCCTCGATGAAGACATTGGTGGTGGTAAATGTTTGGGTGTGGGTAAGGATGATGTACAAGGGGAAACTAAAACTGGCATGGGTGTGAGGGGTTCAGTTATCTTAAACACTTTTGGATAGATGGTGGAAGTGTCAGAAGAAAACATTTGCATTTATGTGGAGACGGGAAGTCAAAGATGTCCTCACAAAGCATGGAGTGGTTGACATAATCCATATGATCATCTTGGTAGATGGAAAATGGGGTAGTAGCGAGATGAGGAGGAAGATGATTTGTAATGACCCCTATGAAGAAGTCTACAACTTGTGAAACAAGGTAATTTTGGCTTCATTCTTTGTGGGTAAAAGAGATGATAGCATGTTAACTAGGTCCTTAGATGCTGATGGAGATTTGTCACCAATGGGAAGAGGTACTACCAATGGATCCTCTATAATTAGATGAGGAAGCAAGATAGTGGATGTAGTCTCATCAAGTGGTGATGAAGAAGGGAGGTTGGACTCTTCCATGGGTAGAAGTGTTTCACAGGCAGGATACTTAGCGAGATAAAGAAACAAGTAGGGTAGGCTGCTCTACAAATGAAGTTGTAGAGGAAATAGGATGCTCCAGAGAGATGAATTAGTAGATATGGTCGAATCCTCCATGGGTAGAGGAGAGAATAAGGTGGGCTCCTCCATGGGTATAGGGATAGATGATATAGTCTCCTTAGCAAGTGGGGTGACATGTTCCATAATTTTCTCAACTAATGGGATAGGAGGAAAGCGAGTAGAGGGAGCTTGTATGATATCAAAAATGACATGTACCTCTCAAACATTTTCTCATTTGAAGAGGTTTTGGTAGTTTGGTTAGAAGAATGGGTGTGATTGGGGAATGGATTTTTGAATAAATATAGGTTTTGGTTGGTTGGTGCGTTAGGATTATCTAGGACAATATCCCCACTATCCAACATATCTTGAATGATATTTTTAAATGTGATGCAATTTCCATCACTATGACCATGTCCACAATGATAATTGCAATAATCATTCTACTTGTACCATGTGGGTACAGGATGAGAGGGATCGAAACCAAGTATGTGGTTTTATGAGAAGAAGAGCAATAACTCCTATCTTCATTAGCTTTTCCAACACTGATGAATATAGCTCTCTAATGGGAGTATAATTTCATTTTTCTCACTTGAACTAGAAAGTCTGAACATGAGAGAGGTTGGTGGATGGTTTTACTTGATTGGAAGGGTGAGATAGACCAGATTTTAATACCACCATGTTAGCAGATCCCTTTCCTTTAGAATAATTGGTTTCGGGTTTAGAGGAAGAATAATAATCATTTAATTTTAAGGGAGCATTTTTATTACGCAATTAAAATTTCTTATCTTATATAACATGGATTTCAAGTTTCTAGGCCATTGTGAATGCCTTGTCAAATATACGGAAGGTTTGGACTTGGAGAGTTTGTGAGATGTGCCTAGCATAAGCAGCGGTGAACAACTCTATGAACTTTGTCTGAGGTAATTGGAATGTGATTTTATTAATCAGGCACTTCCAATGAGTGACAAAGTCCACAATAGACTCATCTTCATATTTGCATGTCACGTACAAGTCGGTCATGGTGACTTTCTTGACAATATTGATAGAAAATTGGTATAGAAAAGCTTGAGCTACCTGATTGAATGAAAATATTGAGTTCCTAGGTAGAACACTATACCAATCTAGATCAGGTCCTATCAAGGACATTGGGAATGTTCACAAGAGCAATACATCATCATGAGTGATGAGATAACTTAGATGTTTAAAAGATTGAAATTTTTTTATGGGTTTTCTTTTCCATTGAATCAATTGAATTTGGGAATTTTCCAATGTGTAGGGTATGGATGAATTGGAATGGAAGGGTGAATGGGATTTTATGAATCTCATCACATGTAGAGAGTTATGTTAACCAAAGAAAAATGATTCTAATGTATGCATCTTGTCCATCATCATTTTGATTAGATAATTTTAGGATTTGATTATGGAGCACCCCTTGTAGTATAAGGAGGTAGATAAGATGGATGTGATATGGACAGCACTCAATATGTGTTGGTGCCAAGTATTAAAACTATGATGAGGGAACATAAGATGGAATGGATGATGAGGAAAGTACCTAAATAAGTGGTAGATGAAATAGGTGGTTTTTGATGATAGGTGTAAGTAAGTGGGGTGGAGATAAAGACTCTAGTAGCAATCGGTGGAAGAGACTGCAGGATAGCAAGAATGAGGTTTTGGAAGGGAGTATGGGTTGCCGACATCAAAGGTGTTTGAGATGCAATAGGTATATGGGTAGTGGCAGATGTGGGTAGGTCTGTACTAAGGGTAGTGGATGTAGGTGTGGTAGACATCGTAGGGGTGACAAACATCGTGGGTGCAATATATGTTGTCAGTGTGGTAGATATCGATGAGGAAGGGTCAAGATGAGAAATAACATGTGATAAGGTGAAAGTGGATAAGGAAACACTAGTATTAGTTGATGCAGAGGTGAGGGAAAGTGTAGGTGGTATGGATACAAGCATGTCATAGATAAGTTTCCCAGATGAGTCACGAGTGGATGAATGTCCTAGATAATGTTATAAAGCGGTGGGGTTTTGATCAAGGAATCTTGTGAACTCCTTGTCACTAGTATCGATGGTAATAAGTGTGTTGGGATCCATAGATGATAAAATGGAAGACATTGATGCACTAGGTGTTATCGGCTAAAGGCTAGCATGGAATAAGAGGGTGTTAGCTTGTGCACAAGTCAAAACCATCCGAATGATATTAGATCCGGTAATCTAATCTCTGTCGATGATATAGAGACACATAAAGATGGAAAAAAATGGTTTCGGAAGGTGAAAATGGGTCGTTGTTTTGATTGAAAAATCAAAACACGAGAGACCGATGCTAGTTGGGTAATCGATGCGATGCGGTAATGGATGAGAACCGATGCAGGTCACTAGACCTATGTCGGTTAGTATGGAAAAATGAAATATTTGAAAATTTAGCAATAAATGGTGAATGTCAAGTGAAACTAGGTTCCGAAGGTGAGATCAGAGACTTAGCAATGTAGTGGAGTGACAGAGGAAGTCATAGAGAGTGTTTAGAAGTTATTTGAACACTTTTTTAGTTAAATGACCAAAATAGAAAGGAACCGACAACAACATCGATAAACCGATAGTGGTATAATGAGTTAACCAATCATGGTCGTTGGACCATATTGGATATTGTAGATGAATAATAGGTTAAAATATGGTGATGAAAATGTATGAATGAGATGGATATGAACTCGTAGGTGATAATAGAATATAGAAGATATGATAAGGTGACAAAACAAGTCACATAAAGAAAATAAAGGTAGAATGGATGTTATTTCTCCATAAATGATCAAAACAACACAAAAATAAAAGTGTTAAGTTAACCAATAAGTATGATGATGAAACTAATGGTTACGCTAGACCAATATCGCCATTCTTGTGAAATCTATGAATAGAAGAAGAAATTGATTTTAGTGATTTAGATCAAATAAAAAGGCAAACTCAGAGGTGAGTGTGGTTGTGATAGATCCTAACACACTTAGAAACAATTAGAATACAAAAAGTATGATTATGCAATGTGTAAGGAGAGAAAAATGGATAAATTTGAACTCACACCTCAAAACACAAATCAAGAAAAAGGTAGAAAACATGAAATCCTATGCTATAGATTTTATGTTGTGGCTTATGCCATTTAGGACTAACTTGTGAATAGAATATATTTTTGGTTACCAAAATTTCCCTACATAAACTAAAAACTATGGTTGGTTTTAGGTAAATTTTGGTGTGGTGTCCTCAATATGTACTTTTACAAGTACTTGAGGCCCTACTTTGGTATGATGATTGGCCGATAACCAACTCGGAGTCCATTGTCAATCCTTTGATCGTGTGATTGTTTATAGCTTCTTCTAGGAAAGATGTTGTTTAATAAATGTGTAATTTGTTTTCATTGGTTTGGTATAGAGAGAGAGTGTGTGCAAAATGTGAGTTACAGTTCAATTTTCCAACCATAATTTGGTCATGAATTCCAGCATATAGGTTGCCCACAATTTAAATGAGCTATAATGTAACACACATAAATGAGATGCAAATATTTTAAACCCAAATCCACAAATTATATTCGATGAGAAAAAATTATGAAGAGGTAAAGGGTATGAATTTCACTAAATGCAATGTAAGAAAATAAAGAGTTCTTTTAATCCCAAAATACAAATGTCACTGAGACAATTAGAAGAAGATAATGTTTCCAGAGAAGAAGCTTAATGTGAACTTGTTTCGAATGAAATAAACACACAAGATTTTTCCCTAAAAATGAACAAATGCAACAAAACCCAACAAGGGTCCCACCGAGTGTGCCAAAATGTTTCACCAAGTAAGTTTCATAAAATGGATAAGGTAAGAGGTTTGGAGGATTACCTGTAAAATCAAAGGTCGAAGGTAGAATGTGCACGTTGTCGACTTTTGATCTGAGATGTTCATGGAGAGGTTCCATTTGGCTAGGAGGAACGAATTGTAAGAAACATAACAAGACCACAAAATAGCATTAACAATATAGGTTAGTAGATTGTCTAAAAAATGCTAGATCCACGAAGCAAGGTCCTTCCTAGAAGGCTATCAATCCACTTTCAAATACAATTTAATGCAAAAATACCATGAAATAAGGAAATCCTACTATAGTTGTACAATTTAGGTATCTCGTGCTAATACAATAAGTAAATATAATCTAACAGGAAAAGTTACGATTAGATCCGGAGGTTTGGTAGGTTACTTTGGGTTTGCATGTCCTGACAGAGGTCCAATAAAGGTCTAGGACTAATTAGGTGAGGTATGGGTTGGTTTTGGTTGAATGGAAGGCTTTCTAGTTAGAGGGTATAAAATAACATAGATATTGGTATCCCTCGGTGTGGTGATGCTTTGGTATAGGGATTAAACCAATAGCGGTAAGGTAAACCAACGTTGGTAGGGGCAATGGGAAATAAATTAATAAAAATGGATTTTTGTCCTCTTTGTAATTACACAAAGAGTGAGGAAGGTGTGGTTAGGCTCGTAATATAACTAAGAAGACTCAGGAATACAGAGAGGAAAAGGTTAAGAAAGGTGGAAAGGTTTGAAATGGTTGGGTTGGTAGATTGGTGGGAAGATGGAGATATTCGGGTAATAATGAAAATAGAAATAATGAAGGAAGTAAAAGATCTACAATAAAGTAAGCATAGATGATGAAAACCATGTTACTTACTTGTTGTTATGAATATCTCGTGAATGAAGGTATTTGGTGATTTATTGGTGAGGTGATGACGGGTTCAAAGTCGCAAAGAATGCAACTGTGTGTTCCCGTGAAAACTCCAATGCTCTAAAGAGAACTTATTGTTTGTGTTGCACTCTACTAGTGTTTTTCATCATTTGGATGCAAGAAGGGATTTGAGACTCACACTTGTTGTAATAGAATTCCCAAAAACTAAATGACTAACCCATGTAAAGAGTTGTAAAATTATATATAAAGGAACCGATGGTGGTTTAGGTGACATACGTGAAATTAAGGATAAACCAAAAGTGTCGAGTTAGGGTTAAATAGTCCTATTTACAAAAAAATAGGTAGATCTTCCTAGATTTGGCATTCTTTCCTTGTTGGGTCCTGTTTAGGGAAGTAGTGTTCATGTCGAGAAGGAAGCTCATAGAAGAAGTCTAGTTAGGTTTAGGAAGAAGTATTAGTTAGTTAGGTCAAGTAGTAACTCAAAGCACTAAGAGTGATGACTTGGTCATTTTTAGTTAAATGCCCCTGGAATGGGTCAAGGGTGAGGTGTCATGATGAGGTGGAGGTTTGAGTATTAAATTGATTTGATTAATTTAATTAATGTAACATTCCCATGTTAAGACTTTAGAAATAAGGAAATTTGTGGTTTTGCATGATTAATGTTCTTTGTTCTAAATACATAATTTAGAACACACATTTCATAACAATCATTCTTATAATAGATAACCATATGCAGCTATAATGACTCGGTGAACAACCGATCTATTCATTCCATGACTCGGTGAACTACCGATCCATTCATATGTAACATTGATTTTTGAGTATTCTACTAAATACTTCATATTCTTGGTTCTCTTACCCTATTCTAGGTTTTGAGTGATCTGTCCAAGGAACCTAACTGAATATTTGTTACCAATATTCATCGGCATCATGATCCTTAGACTAGGTGACAGGACAACACAATCAGCAGACTTGCGATACTTTGGCCAAAGATTTCTAACATACTATTTATATTACTTATTCCTTGACGGCATACTTGTCAATCGGAATACGTCCTTCACCCCACTCCATTGTTATCTAGAATGTCTTACACTGACTTCTATCAGTCCCCTCGCTCAAGGTTTAACTCTAGTCCAGGTTAACAACATAGGTCATGATATGATGTGGCTCACAAAGACTTAGGGTAAATTGGCATACTGGGTCAACCTAGGTTAACCCCGTGTGCCAAGGTACCCTGAGTCCTAGAGGGCTACTTCATATCCTGACTATGATACTAACTAGTCTTAGAGGGAAATCTTGATCAAGTTCAAAGGTGTGTAGATCTTGACGATCAATGCAGAAGGGTGTTGCCACATGTTAACTACACTGATGTATCCTTGAGAAGATCCTAATCTTCTCAAAGGTACAACCTTGCAGTTGACATGTGTCAACATCCTACGGAACAACCTTGTAAAGATGTACATACCTCCAAGAGTTACATATGTTAAGTTAAATTTGGGTTATTAGACGACATATTTCAGGTAGCCCATCAAACCCCGAGTCCAACACTCTTTAAGTTCTTTTTACATTTCAGATTCATATAATCTTAAGAACTTTAATTAACTTAAGATTGCTTCCATATTTGTTAGTTTTGACCTAACAACCCGTTATCCAAAAACAGAACAACAACAACTTATGTTCCTTTATTCTAAATAACTTAACCAATTAAGGAAGTGTAACAACCTACAAGGCTGAAACATATCAGACTTATTATAATTAAGTCTTAATGATTAACAATCATATCTTCCTCTTTTATTTAGATCATTACTAGAGAGGAAGGGTCTTCCTCTTCATAGTTACATTCTAGGGCTTAGCACACCCTATAATGCCCTTTATAATTACAATAATTTTATTATAGTTTTATTTCACATCACATGATATAATGAATTACTTAGGTGAGAATGTTGTATTCTACCACTTATTTAATCTACAGCTTACTTAGGAAATTTATCTAAATTCCTTTTTATAATACCCATCAAGAACACACATCCAAACATATAGATAATAAGAAGAGTATCCTCCAAACAAGATAATTTACTCAATCTATGCAAGTAAATTCTCATCTTTCAATTCATTTTCAAACTTATACATTTACAACTTATGCATTACAAACATATTGCAGGACAACAACCTTTATTCAAAAGAAGGTAACCTTTCTTTTTCAATACAACTTAAGAACAAATCAGAATTCTTCTCAAGAATCAACATAGATCAGCCAATGCATCATATAAGTTTTTGCCTTCTCTTATCACTTACGAAGTCCATCTGCAAAAATTGCTAGCACGGGTCAGTTCAACGAACTAAGCATGATAAGCACTAAGCCTTAAAATGAAGTGCATTCCACTAATTGTTTCAATAAAACAACCCTACTTTAATGAACAACAAGTAATTCATACTCCCAAGCATAAGTAATACCAATAAAAAGAAGAGCAATACTAAACAGATTTTAACACAAGGAGGAACAGGATATAATTATAATACATGTCCTATAAATTAAAGTATAATTGATTCCATCCAATATCTTTACCAAACAACAAAACATATTAAATCATTGTTTCCAATTTTACCAAATAAAATACAACACATATCTTTACTATAAGATACAGAAGTGTTTACAGCATATTCCCTTTTGGATATTTCCCCTAACTTTCAAGTAAAGAAGAAAAGAAAGTATTCCATTGCCAAAGTACATAATCATCAGCAAGGCTGAAACTAGGTATACCATGATTTAAACTGTCCCTTTAAAGTAACACTACTTTAAAATTTAACAGTATACTGTATTCATCAAACAGATCCATATGAAAGAATTACAAGGAGAAGTGGTGGTTTAACAGTCATCTAAAGGCTACAATTTCATTTGCCAACCTAACCCCAATTTCATTCCACTTCATTTCCGTCAAGGAAAAGTATACAAAACTAATAATCATACAGTTAAAATTCATTCAAGAGTTCCAAGAAAGGAGGACAATGATCATTTCAAGGAAAGAGAGTACTAAAACTATCTTCCTTTCTAAACCATCCCATTACAATGCATGAATTTCTACTTTCCATTAGAAACAATATAACAGTAAAGCTCATACACAGTCCACAAACAGTAAGCTTCACAGAGTATTTCTCTAAAGGTCTAACATTCTCCCATTGGACCAGAATAGTCACGGATAAGAAGAAATCATGTTAACAATTGCCCAATCATAGAACCCTATACAATCAACAGTGTAGTTCAAACACATTCGCAATCGAGTTTAGATCGCAACAATCTTCCAAGACATAACATACATTTATTAGACCCAACAAGAAGTAAGAATCGAGTAGTCACTAACACTCAGACTTCCTTATAGTTCAAGCCAAGTAAACCCATCTTTACAGCATGCCAATGCATTACTACCAGAACTATAAATTGGGTTTCCAACAAAAGGAAATATCAAACATCAAAAGAATAATATGTACAGTCCATGACTTGTTTACAATTCCAGTGTACAATGCCAAGCATAAACGTCATTGAAGGATCAAAACCATTCAAATATATGTAACCAAGTTAGGGTAACTACATGTTCCCTTAATAGTTTACTAAATAATCAAAAGACCATAATACCTGAACCAACACAATGTTCAGGTTTCTATTTCCATTAAGAACATCAAGTAATAAACGGTGTGTACAGTGAAGGATATCAATATCACAACCACAATTACATAATATGCCAACATCCTAAGACTAGACCGAGAGTAGTGAAATTGTTTGCATACAGTTCAAAATAAGAAGAAATGCTTCCATTCTTCATTAACATCCTATCAACCTTATTTCCAAACAAAACAGAATGTAAGATGCTTAGACAAAGCTCAAAAAGGATGACTCATAGGTTGGGTTCATAAAGAATCTCCAAATACCATTAACGTGGTCAAAAGAACAAGATTCCACAAGCACCATGCCCAAGCGACTTGAGTTATAGTCAAGTTACCCAAAATAATAACAAACACAAGTTCCAAAATCAATCAAGTTCGTAGAATGAAATACAACTAAACCCTATACTGCTTTTCCTGTGCATGCAAGTTTCCATAACAGTCCATGTTTTCGCAAGGAGAAACACAGAAACCAACTATATATGGTTTTTCCATGCATACAAACTTTCAATAACAGTCCATGTTTTGCAAGGAGAAATACAAAAACAACAAGACATATACAAGTTTATCTATAGTGCATGTGAAACCTGTTAACAGTCAATGATTTTCTCAAGAAGAATACAATCCCCAGATCATATATGGGTTTATTCATAGTCCATTTAACTATGGATCAAAATGCATGCTAAACAAACCCTGAGAATCTCAGTTATAGTCCACTTTACTAAACAAGTTTCCCAACTGAAGCTCGTACTTGCATACGAGTTTAATAAGACTGGAAGTTCTTACCAGTTCGAATTCACAAGACACAACAAGTTCACCCAACAAACATTTCAAACCACTGAAGAAGCAAACAAAGTGTTACCATTTTTGTTTAAGTATTCGTGGTTCCTTTATGAAAAGGCAGTGCAAAGAAAACTTTCCATAGAATCATGAACACACAGATTCCAAAAACACAGAATACAAGTTTTTCTTACAAACCCATCTATCAATTTACCAGCTAAGCATGAATGCACAGAACTCAATAGAGAAAAGTTGTTTTAATGAAAACACTTAGAAGAAAGCAAGAGATTTTAATAGTTAGGGCCTATCATGCCTGATAGTGTCGCTGAAAAATTGAAGAAGACTTCTAGCTGAGCTTGCTTCTTCCCTTCTTCTCCACGAAAGACCAAAACAACAAAATACTTCCTCCACATTGCCTCATATACTCTCCATGAAACAAAAATAGATTTGAAACCTCCAAAATAGCCATGCAACACAGTTTAACTACTGGTTTGAAAAACCAGAGTGCAAGTAGAACGAAAATTAGAAAGCATGCAAATGAAACAACTCAACCAAAAATCCACTGGCATGCCTACCAAAGTGGTTCGGGCTCATCAAACAAGACAATTAATTGCATTAATTTCCAAATATCCCACTCAATCTTCCTTGCCACCATCTGCCAAAATGGTGAGTTCCAAATCAACAAAAGAATGAGTTTCCATTTTTAGTGATACTGCCACCTAGGCCTCTGCCATCCAAACTAGCCCCTGCCAAAGTCGGTAGTCCATAGGAAATTAATAAACCTTATCACCTTCTTAAATGCTTAGAAACCGTACCAATGTACATGCGACCCTTTTAGTTCCCAATTCGCATCCATTAGTTTAGGATAGGTTAGATTGCTTAGGTTAGATCTTAGGTAGGATTTAAATTAGTACCTTAGGATGTAACACTAACCACTAACCTCTAACATAGATCTTTAGCAATTAGGTTAGATAACTCCACATAGGTGAGTAATCAAAAATACAATAGTTTAAAGAAACTAGGTTAGATCACCAAATAACCTTGTAGTGTTAGGTTATAGTTTTAATACCTAGCAACCCTTCTAACCCTTAGTATCAAGTTTAGGTTAGCAAAAAAATTATATCAAGTAATGTTAGCATAGAATCACAAGACCCCTGGATGTTGATCGATTTCTAGTTTGATCATACTAGCACCCGGTGTGATTACACAACATTGAATCCTTTCTCCAAGTGTGGGACTTGTAGAAATGAGAAAGGAATCTCAGAGAAGGTTGGTTCCTATTCCTCTGTTGAGATGCACACACAAAAATGAGAGGGTTTACTCAAAATCTAATCTAACTTGCCAATGGGATAGGGTAAGAAGATGCATAAAAATAAACCCAAACTAACAAAGGTGATGCACCGAGGAATGAAGAACACCTATCTTGCCAATAAACACAAACCATTAAAATGTGATGCAAGATCATGCACTGAGATGACAAAATTTGCGGTGGAAGATCGGGAGTATGCAAATGAACACGAGAGGGTTGAGAATCATCCACGGACATGCATTACTTGCTCCAAAGATTGATACAATACACTACAAAATTCCAAGAGGAAAAGTTGCATTACAGTTTTAATGGGAGTTTTGAACTCCACAAATTCACCTACCACGAGAGAAGAAGGGAGGGGAAAAACAAGAATGTTTGACCTTTAGAAAGAAGCCCCTCCTTAAAATTTATAGGAAGAAGAATGAGAGGGAAGAGAGAGGAAATCCAAATCTAACCCAACCACTTCTAGGTTGCATTTAATTCATCTCATTATGGTGGTGGGTGAGAACCCTAGCAAAAGCGACGAACTATATTTTGCATTAAAACTGGTTGTTGAAACGTCATTTCTGGCCATTACCACGTGCCAGAGGTGTTTCCATATTTTCTCTCTCCAAAATCCATCTAAATTCAAAAATGACCCTGGAATCATGTAGAGAATTTCACCAGCTTTCCATTGATATAAAGAACGCAGAAATCTGAGCTCTGGATCGAAAGTTATGGCCATTTGAAGATTTAGGGCAAAAACATGCCCAAAACGGATCGGCGGGAAATTTTTTGAATTTTACCTCTTTTCGTATTTTGGAAAATTTTGAATTTTTTCCACGCTTTGCCACTTGGATGACATGTGTCGGGGATCTAATTCATCTGCGGGTTCATCCTCTAAAAATTTCTTGCCACTTGGACATGGCATGACTGATTCGTTGGCGGGCAGGCGGCAAATGGCCAAAACACTCCTTTTGGATTTTTGGTGAAACACTTAACCAGATTTCCAAATTTTCCTCTTCCGACATGTGGCACATTTTGATTCATCTGCGGGCCTCCTTATCTCTGTTTGCGGACCTCTCGCCCTTTCGCGTCTCACGCGTCCCTCGCGTACTTTTGCCCAGATGTCCCAGACGAAAATCTCCTACTTCGGCCAATTCGGGCTTCCTTGTTCCTGTTTGAGGTGAAGACACATGGTGAGATTCCATTCGTTGGTGGCTCTTTTGGATTTTCATGTCCCACGTGTACTTTTGGCCCGGATATCCCAAACTATCTAGGACAAATATCTCTGAACCGTCTGAAATGGACTGTTCCTATTTGTGAATCAGCCGGTTCGCGTCCTCTGCGTACCTTTGTCCCAACTGCCCGTCCCGAGATGAAAGTCCCCTGTTTCAGCAGATTCAGCCGGTTCGCGTCCTCTGCGTACTTTTTTCCCAACTGTCCCAAACCGCGTGAAATGAAGACTTAGACAATTTTTCTTGTTTTCGGCCATTTCAACTTTTCGCGTTCCTCATGTCCCGACGTCCGACTATCCCGTTGATTGCACGGGACAAAAGACTTAGCCGATTTTCTTACTTTTTTGGCCCCAAGCTTGGTACGACGAACCTCAGTACGACCCGAACCCTTCAAACCCGAAATTCTTTAAAATAGTCATGCGACCTTAGTTTCTACATTTTTTCCATTTTTTCTAACTCGTTGGGATTTCTTCTTGGATGGGAGAGTTAGAAAAGGCGAGGACCCCAAACACATGATTTTGGGCCTAGAATCAATTTACTTGCTCAAGACTAAAAAAATTTAATGCATGTTATCAAAATTACCTTGAGGGTGAATTTTGGTTAACAATTTTAGCGACTCGGTGGGGTCATCTGCTTTGGATGAAGTTACCGATTCTGAAGCATCCATTGGTCATGGAGTCATGAGTTGTCTATTTAGAACCCCAACTGACTTAGAGTGTTGCAAGGAGGAAGATGGAATATCACCCGATGGAGCAAGGGCTGCAAAACATCTCCGGACACAGCAAGCCTATGCCAAAGCACTTAGGGAAAGCAAAACAACCTACAAGAAAACAATGTGCACAAGCACTTGGAGGAATGAAAAACCTAAACTAATATGTACAGGGTGAAGCATTTCCCTCGGTAGTAATGCTTTAGATAGATTTCATTGACTGGAATCTGCGGTTCTTCGCCATCCAATGAAGACAATTGGAAGGCATTGCTATCCTTACACTTTGTGACCATGTATGGGCCACCAAATGGCATCAAATTTTGAATGCCTTCCGTTTTTCTCTATCTACATCCCATTTTAACACTAGATCTCCAACTTGGAAAGATATACTTTTGGCCTTCCTATCAAAGGTATTCTTGATCAAAGCTTGATCCTTCTCCATTGCTTGGGATGCATGATCTCTAATCTCTTTGAGCTCCATCAACTCTGCATATCTCACCTCCATGGGCCCAAAATCTAGCAACTCTAACCGCTTCATGAGTTCCAATGTTGGCAACTCAAGTGACATGGGAAAGATTGCCTCTCTTCCATAAACAAGCCTGAATGGAGAGTTACCTGTGGATCTCTTGGGAGTTATCCTATCAGCCCATAAGGCTGATTTCAGTTTGGTATGCCAAGACTTCTGATTCTCATCAAGAGTCCTCTTAATGATCCTCAACAAGTTCTTGTTTTTAGATTCACTCGGCCATTATTACGAGGGTAGTAGTTTGATGAAGTACTTAGGTAGATCCCGTTCTTGACAGCCCACTCAGTCACCTTGGATCCAATGAATGCTAATGCATTATCTGATATTATTGTAGTAGGTATGCCAAATCTAGTTACTATCCCCTCATAGAAATCTAAGATACTAGACTCATTTGCTTCTTTGAGTTCTACTGCTTCAGTCCATTTGGTGAAGTAGTCTGTGGCTATCAAAATCCACTTATGCCCTTGGCTTGAATTGGGATTAATGACTCCAATGAAGTCTAAAACCCATTACATGAATGGCTGGTCAACTGAAATTGGATGCAATGGGAGGGCAGAAAGCCTCTCTTTACTGTGAAGAACGCACAATTCTTGCACCTTTTGATCCACGCGAATCAATTATCTGAAAATCTTGGGCCAATAATAACCAGCCTTCATGATTTTTAGGGCTATCACTCTTGGTGTAAAATGACCACCGGTGGTCCACCATGGAGCTCTTCCAACACCCTATGAATCTGATTTGTGTTAATGCATCTCAAAGCAACACTCCATTCACATCTTTCTTGAACAAAACACTATCTACTATGGCATATGGGACAGCCTGCAATTTGAAGTGTCTTCTTTGGGCCTTGTTCATCTCTCGGAGGGCATAGGCCCATGCTTAGAAGTACATTATACTTTGGTTCCAGCAAGGAGTGGGGACACCATCATTTTGCTCTGAGTGCTTCCTTGCTCATGGCTATCTTGAATTGTCAAAACAACCTCTTCTTCATTACATACTCCCTTTTGTTTGCCCGAATCAGCTACTCACACAATCCTTTTCCTTTTACCAGCTTGGTGAACTTGATCTCTATGTCATATTCCATGACATGAGTGATCCAACCTACTCTTTTCTTGTTCAAATCCTTGTTGAGGAGGAAGTCCTTTACTCCGGATGAGAGACCAACAACTGAATTTTGTTGTTTGAGACTAGATGCTTGAATTTCTTTAAGCTTCGATTCTTGCAAGTACATGCTTTTCAATAAAATAATATCTCACCTCATAGTCCTCCAAGCTTTGGCTGAAGAAAGCAATTATTGCTCATCATTGTCCTTGTTCATTTGCACCAAAATAGCAGAAATATTATCATTACCTCAAATGCATAGAGGATGAAATCCTTGGAGAAATCCGGGTTGATGAGAGTTGGTGCTTGGGAGATGGCTTCTTTGATTGCTTCAAAACCCTCCTTGCCTTCTGCTGTCCACTTGAAAGCCATGCTTTTCTTCAACATTTTGGTGATAGGTTTGACAAGGGCTGCAAAATCTGGGACAAACCTCCGAACAAATTTTATTCTCCCCAAGAAACTCTGAAGGGCCTTCTTGTGGCTTGGCAATGGTAGTGCTCTTATGGCTTCAACCCTCTCTGGATCAATTGCTAATCCTTCTTTGGAGACAATATGGCCAAGGAGCTTTCCTTCATGTGCTAGGAAGATACACTTCTTAGGATTCAAAGACACTCCAAATCTCCTACACCTTTGGAAGACTTGTCTCAAATGAGAGAGGTGGTCTGCTACATTCTTTGAAAAAATAGTGATATCATCAAGGTATATCAGCACCACGTTGTTGATCAAACCTTTGAACACCATGTCCATTGCTCTTTGGAAGGTAGCTCCAGCGTTGGACAACCCAAATGGCATTTTCCTGTATGCATAAGTTCTCCATTTAGTTGTGAAGGTTGTCTTGAACTGATCTTCTTCCTTCACCATAATCTGATTGTAGCCCGAGTAGCCATCAAGTAGTGAAAATCTCTCGGAGCCAGCCACCACTTGCAAAATTTACTCCATAGAAGGGAGTGGGTAATGGTCCTTAAGAGATGCTCTATTCAATTCTCGAAGTCAACACACAATATGATCTCTCCACTCTTCTTTCGACATTTGGAACTAAGTTGGCAACCCAACTAGAGTGCTTGATTGGGAATATGATTCTTGACTCAATCAACTTGTTCAATTCCTTCCTCATGAGAGGTTCCATGTGTGGATTGACTAGTCTTTGTTTCTTCCTGATGGGCTTAGTATTTGGATCCAACTCAATGGTGTGTTGAGCTAACTCGGGATTGAAACCTTTCAAATATTTGTAGCTCCAAGCAAACACATCAGGGAACTCTTGACACTGTTTGTATGAACTCATACTTTTCTTTTTCAGTTGTCATCTTTCCAATTTGCAATGGCTTGTTCTCTTCCACCAAGATGGATACTGAATCTTCTCTCTTGACCTTAATGTTTGCTTTCTCTTTCCTAAACTGATCATTGGGATTGAAAATGGACTCCAAAGTGATAAGTCCCTTGGGCAGCTTGTTAGTTCTCAGCTATACCACTTGGTCACCATCTGCTATTCAATTTTTACTGATTTTTAGCTGAGAACTCAGCTTCTTCTTGTAAGAAATGGATGATTTGCTGGTCATTCTCAAACACTTGCCAACTTACATTGTTATCCGACACTGAAGGCCTCACAATTACATGGATTTTTGGTTGTACCTTGTCCTTTTGAATGCTCTCCACAACGTCAAAGGCTGCCCCAATGCTGCTGAAAGCACAAGAACTTGGTTCTCTTTTTTAGGAATGGATTTTATGCTAAAGCCCTCAAAATATTCAATGAGGTCCCACACCTTGTTCTTGTAGCACTTGAGTAGATCATTCTTGGCACATGTTGCCCTTTGACCTGATTTACAATCAGTTCACTATCACCAAAGACTTGCAAGTTATTTATCCCTCTCTTTATTTCCCAATGCATCCCTTGCACCAAGGATTCATATTCAGCAGTGTTATTGGAGCATGCAAATTGAAATCTAAAAGCTGAATAGTACTTTACTCCTTGAGGTGAAACCAACATGGCTCCCCCTTCGGCACCTTGTCTACTCCTTGATCCATCAAAAAACAGCTGCCATACCTCATTGTCATCCTTGTGGTCTGGCTTGGTGATGCTAGGAATGGGCTGATCTTTTCATGTATGCAATATACTCCTAGCTCAGATTCTTCTACTTCTTGATAAGGATCAAAAGCATGCACCTTGTTTGCCCATTCATCAAGAGTTAGATCGGGATGCTTCCAACCTTGGTGTTGGCTTCATCGGTGCTTCAGGTGATCCTCTTGATCAAATGTCGAGCAGCGTTGGCATTGATTTGACTTGGAGTGTAGGGCTCAACGTGGAAGTTTTCAACGAGTTGGGACCTGATTGTAGCTTTGGTTCCATACCTCGTTACGAAAAGCATGTGTGACCAATTAGTAGACAAATATCCTCCAATCTTGGTCATTAAATCTCTTGACAAACATAGGGCAAAGAGTGGTGGAAGGTCTATTACCGAGACATCTTGTAAAACAACAACATTTGGACATGCATGCGGGGTAAGACTCAAGTTTCTAATCACCCCAATTGTTATTCTTGCTGTCCCATCCAAGCGCACTACCCCTTTGGATATGGTTTCATATTGAAGTCCTAGTGATCGGGCTATTTGCTTGGGCATCACCGAGCTACTTGCCTCGGAATCAATCATACAATTGTGCTTCAATTGGTTTCCAATGATTAATGAGACATAAAAAGGAGGGGGCTTCAACATTTTACCTTTCTGTCCTCCATGATTCCCTTGGTAGGAAGCATTTGTGAGCACCTTCTCTTTCATTTGGACTTGGTGATTGAAGTGGCGAGTCCTTCATGGCAGCTTGTAGAAAATCTCTTTGGCCTAGGATAGATAGGGATTCCCACATTGATATATTTACATTTGTCCTCTTCATCGATCGATAATGCTAAATGGTGATGAAGGATCTCTTTGTTTTCCTTGAGTACGCATATTCATCCCTTGCATGTGGGCAGCAACAACTAGTATTTGAGTTGGTTTAGGAGCTGGTTTGGGTGCTCCTTACATGTTTGGGACTACATTTTGTTTGCCAAAAGCTTGTGGAGTGGTAGAAGGTTGTGGATTACTTGGAGCCAATGGCTGTTCTTCACCCAAATTTCTCCTTTTGACCTTGTGTTGGCTGCAACACCTTGAGAGACTGTTTGATTTATGCCACAAAAATCCTCTGCCTGCCAGTTCACAAGTGTGGTGTCATTTGGAGCTGATTGCTGCTGGAATGTTTCTTGTTGTTGGTTGTTTCCTTGACTACCCTCATCCTCTACACCAGTAGTTGTCACCATAAATGCTTGATTTAAGGCACCGTTGAAGCACATAGATTGGTTGTGAGGTTCATTGCATGGAAAACACCAATCATACTCCTAAGAAATGTTGTTTTGTGTTGGCACCAATGCCTTAGAGGCAGATATAACATTTGGATTATAGGGCTGAAATGGTGCATTGGCGGGGAGGCCTTGCTTGATTTAGATTTGCAGCTGGATTGGTGGTCTATGAGGTTGATATGGCTACCTCTTTGGCTGAGCTTGAGCTGGAAGGAAGGTCTAAAACTTTGGGCTTGTTGCCTTTTGAGAGTAACCAGCTCATTGCCTAAATTTTGCGATTGCTTCATGACTTCTTGAAGCTCATTTGGGACACTTGGAGATGAAGTAGAAGCTTCATTTGAACTCTGATTTCTAGGAGTGGGAGAAGGAGCCAAATTAGGTGCTTGATTAGTGTTTGGGCTCTCTAAACTTGGAAACAATGGCATGGGAGGTCTAGGGGCTAGTTTTCCAGCTTGGATCAAACAATTTTCAGCCCTAATGGCAATGCTATAAGCCATAGGGATAGTTATGCCTCCCATGGACTGAATCAACATAGAAATATCAGAATTTAGAGCTTTGAGATAGTAAAGAAAAGCACCTTCTGCTGTTGGCCTGACTGCCACTGGAATTCTCTCCCAAGTCCTTTGAAATCTAAAGTTGAAATCAGTCAGTTGCTCATTGGGAGCTCTCTTGATGGTTGTCAGCTACTCCAAAAGGGACAAGTTGTCTCCCTTTTCTCCAAACTGCTCATGGAGTGCTACACATAGCTGGTTCCAATTTTGAATAGAACCTGAGGCAAGGCTTCTAAACCATTGTAAAGCTTTCCCCTTGAATGAGGATGCCAGCAATTTGACAGCAACTTGCATCTCATTGATTTCATGAATTGCACAAAGGTTGGCAATGTCTTTAACATGATCACCAGGAGTAGTCTGGTTCTCTCTAGTGAATTATGGAATGTTCTTCAATGCTGCAACTGGGATTGGATGTTGTGCATTGAGAGCAAGTGGGTCTTGCTAGTGAAATTGACATACGGATTTAGTGGTTGCGCCATTCTGATTGGCCTGAGAACCCTTGTTGATTGGATGAAAGGCCTACTAGGTGGAAGTGTTGACAAGGTTCTGTTAGGTGGAGATGGATATCTTTGAGCTCTTCTTCCCCTTCTCACTCTTCTTGGAGATAGGTGTAGATGAACAAACAATCCTTCCTCCCTAGTTCTTGACATGGTTTGTATTCTTCTCATAAATTTGCCAGGCTTGGACTGCTGAAACCAGCGGATTATGCTTCTTTTGGAGTCACCAGATGTGTGATTTTAAGCTCCTTCAAAGCTGGAACTTACAACAAGTGCACATTGATCTTGTTGCAATAAAAGTGAAGACCTCTAAGGTCCCACCAGGCATGCCAAAACTGTTAGCGCAGAATCACAGCACCCCTGGATGTTGATCAGATTTCTAGTTTGATCATACTAGCACCCAGTGTGATTGCACAACATTGAATCCTTTCTCTAAGTGTGGGACTTGCAAAAATGAGAAAGGAATCTCCAGAGAAGGCTGGTTCCTATTCCTCTGTTCGAGATGTACAAAAAAAAAGGAAAGGGTTTACTCAAAATATAATCTAACTTGCCAAGGGGAAAGGGTAAGAAGATGCATAAAAATAAACCTAAACTAATAAAGGTAATGCACGAGAGGAATGAAGAACACTATCTTGCCAATAAAAACAAACCATTAAAATGTGATGTAAGATCATGCACAAATAACAAAACTTGCGGTGGAAGATCGGGAGGATGCAAATGAACACAGAGAGGGTTGAGAATCATCCACAAACATGCATTACTTGCTCCAAAGATTGATACAATATGCTACAAAATGCCAAGAGGAAAAGTTTCATTACAGTTTTAATGGGAGGTTCGAACTCCACAAATTCACTGCCACAGAGAAGAATAGAGGGCAAAACAAGAATGTTCAACCTTTAGAAAGAAGCCCCTCCTTAAAATTTATAGGAAGAATGAGAGAGGGAAGAGAGAGGAAATCCAAATCCAGGCCAACCACTTCTAGGTTGCATTTAATTCATCTCATTATGGCGGTGGGTGAGAACCCTAGCAAAAGTGGTGAACTGTATTTTGCATTAAAGTTGGTTGTTGAAACGTCATTTCTAGCCATTACCACGTGCCAGAGGTGTTTCCTGATTTTATCTCTCCAAACTCCATCAAAATGAAAAAATGACCCTGGAATCATGTATATAATTTCACTAGCTTTCCATTGATATAAAGAACATGGAAATCCGAGCTCTGGATCGAAAGTTATGGCCATTTGAAGATTTAGGGCAAAAACAGGCCCAAAACGGATCGGCGGGAAAAAAATTTGAATTTTACCTCTTTTCGCATTTTGGAAAATTTTGAATTTTTTCCGCGCTTCGCCACTTGGATGACACGTGTCAGGCTCTGGTTCATCCACGGGCTCATCCTTTGAAAATTTCTTGCCACTTGGACACGTGGCATGACCTGATTCGTTGGCCGGGGCAGCGGGCCAAAACACTCCTTTTGGATTTTTGGTGAAACACTTAGCCAAATTTCCAACTTTTCCTCTTCTGACACGTGGCACATTTTGATTAGTCCACGGGCCTCCTTGTCTCTGTTTGCGGCCCTCTTGCCCTTTTGCATCTCATGTGTCCCTGGCATACTTTTGGCGGAATGTGCCTGGGACGAAAATCTCCTGCTTTGGCTGATTCGGGCTTCCTTGTTCTTGTTTGAGGTGAAGACACATGGCGAGATTCCATTCATTGGTGGATCTTTTAGCTTTTCACGTCCCACACGTACTTTTGGCCTGGATGTCCCAAACTTTCTGGGACAAATATCTCCGAACCGTGTGAAATGGGTACATTCTGTTTTGTAAATCGGCCGGTTCGTGTCCTCCGCGTACCTTTGTCCCAACTATCCCGGACGAAAGTCTCCTATTTCGCCGATTCGGCCGGTTCGCGTCCTCTGCGTACTTTTTCCCAACTGTCCCAAACTGTGCGAAACAAAGACTTAGATGATTTTTCTTGTTTTCTGCCATTTCGGCTTTTCACATTCCTCGCGTCCCGACGTCCCGACTGTCCCACGGACTGCATGGGACAAAAGACTTAGCCGATTTTCTTACTTTTTTGGCCCCAAGCTTGGTACGACGAACCTCAGTACAACCCAAACCCTTCAGACCTGAAATGCTTTAAAACAGTCCTGTGACCTTATTTTCTGCATTTTTTCCATTTTTTCTAACTCGTTCGGATTTCTTCTTGGATGGGAGAGTTAGAAAAAGGTGAGGACCCCAAAAACATGATTTTTGGCCTCGAATCAATTTACTTACTCGGGACTGAAAAATTTAATGCATGTTATCAAAATTATCTTGAGGGGTGAATTTTGGATAACGGTAACATAGCTTAGGTAGGAATACTTTCACCTATCTTAGGATTCTGGAAGTAAATCCTCAACAGGTTCCTGGATACCTTTCTTCTATGTTGTGAACAGCCACATTCCCATCGTTATCAGCAATGGCCTGTCATGGTCAATATTCAAGGACCCAAGCCAACAACCTCTTTGAATGGAAGTGTGTTTACACGTAATTCAAAGAACTTGCAACGAAAAAGTTCAGTCCAGTGTGTAGCTTGACTCATGGAATGTCAATTTTATCATTCACTTCAACAAGTATAGTTTTAAAATATTCCTTGGATCACTGAAATTGATCCAAGGATGAGTCAGATATAAGACAAGTTTACAACTCTTAAACCAGATTGCAAACAACCTTCCAGAAGTGAAAAATGAATTCAAAGAAGTCATACCAATTCGATCAAAGGAGCTTAAGAGTAGAAAAGACTTATCCATATCAAGCATGATTTCCAAAAATTAGAAGAACATATCCTTATAAGGAAAATCACATATCAACACTTGAATGCAAAGGAGGAAAATAACAACAGTCAAGGGTGTTACAATTAATAACATGGGGATGAATACTAATATGGGCTAAAGGGGTCATGGTTAGTTAACTATGTTACATTAATTAATTGAAGGGGAGTTTGACCCAAATTTGGTGTCTACACTTTGTATCTCATCATTTCCTAGGAGTGATTTTTGTCTAAATTTATTGAATATCTTGAATTTTCTTCTTTCCCACATTCATTTCGTTGAAAAAAATTTCCACAAGATATCTTGAATTCACTATTTTGTTCCATTCCATTATGATATGTTTGGACATCGAATGAAGAATCAAAAGTAACTTCATATTTTTTTTATATAGCCATGGCATGAACTAAGAGGTCAAGACTTAGCTCGAGATCTTCTGCGCCTTCTTCCACTTTCAAGATTTCTTGCACAGATTCCTTCTTTGGAACTACCAAGATCTCATGTTATATTCATTTTAAGAGCCTTCATTTGGGAGTTCAAGGAAACCATTTGGAAGAATTACTTCATCATCTTGAAACTCATAGCATTCCACTCCTTTTTCTAGGCGGTCTCGACTTCAACAACCTTTAAACTCTTTGTTTCATATTTTCATCATAAAAAGTGCACTCTTCTTCAAAATAAAAAGAGAAAACTTCAATTTCATCATTGTTAACTTAGGGAGCATCAGATTTTTGAACTAGTTTTATTTCATCATTACCAAAATCCAAATTGGTTGAGAATTTGGAATTGGCTTCACACCTGTCTTGAAAATCCATGACTTGCATTAGGAGTTCAATACTAAGATGATGATCTTATGTTTCTTCAGTAATTCTTAATATTTCTTCCAAATACTCTTCTTTACACTCCTTCAAAGGCAAGTTGTAAGTTAGATTTTCTTCTTCATAGATGACATGCTCAAGATAATATTCAGCTTCAAATGGGAATGAGAACACCTCTTCATCATGGGGAAAAATGTCATATTATTTCTCTACTTGAAATTAATTGTGAACTATCTCCTCTTCTTCATGGTTTACATCATCGACAACTCGGGGCTATCCTCTTGCAACTCAAAATTTCTCAATACTTCTTCAAGATCAATACCCCCTTAGAATGGGATGCTTTTCCCTATCAAGATGGTAACTTCATATTTTGAACCTTGTTACATTGGTGCTGTCATTTATGTCAAGTGGAATTGATGGAAAATGCATGAATGGTGAAGTGAATCTCAATCAGAGGCATGAACATGATTTCGGGATGGTTTGATGTTCTACGGGATTTTTCAATGAGGTAGGAATTCACTTTGGAGGTATGGACATGATTGGTAAAATTTTCACAAGTGTTCTAAAGATCATACATGATGTATCGAGTATGATAAATAGCTTCTAGAGTGAGTAAAAGGTCAAAGATTGGGAGTCACAGTTATAACTAGCTCATTTAGGCCTAGTTCTAGAGCCTAATGAAGTGTAAGAGATAAATTCAGATCATGGAAAGACTAGGTAACCATCATATTATCCTAGGAACATTTCTAGGAATTTATGAGCAATATCAAGACTCATTTTAGCTCCTAGAGGAAAATTTCAAAATTTCACCAAAGTTAACCTTGATGACTAGCGGTGAATCTTGAGATAAATGAGATAGGTATGAGATTTATAGGAAAATATATGGCTAACCAACACATGAAATGTATATATTTATGTCTTTTAGTGCTTCATGCAAAATTTCATCAAATTTTGAAATGGGGATTTGAAGTTATTCAAATATTTCTAAAAGCTGGTTTATAAAGAATGTAATTTAAGCACCTAGCTTCTTAGCATCCAAGAAAAATTATAGAGCCTTTCTTGAACAAATCATAGAAGGAAATTTTTAAGATCACTCCAATCCTAAACTTTTACAAATAAATTTAGGAAATTATACAATGAACAAGAAATTTATGATCATTTTTCTAACAAGTTTTCTCTCTCCTCAAGTCTCTTTATTGAAGCGGTGAGAACAAAATGAATCGTTTTGACTCCAAATTATTTGTAAAAGTTGATAAAATACTTAAAATGTGTTAAATAATCATTTATGAAAAATATGGTATTCTTTCTCTTCAATCCAAATCATTTCGTATTGTTTGATCATGTCCTACATGGGTTTTAGGTGTTTTGTGCTAGTATGAAGATCTCAAGTTGAATTTTCTGATATGGCGAAGGAATGAAGAATGGTTTTTCATTACATGAATATATTTGAGAATTATTATTGTTGTGTTAGTTCTCATTCTTTTAATCTCTCCTTTTTGATGAATAGCATCTCAAGCAAAACTTGGCTTAGTGTTTGAAGAAGGGCTTTGTGTGTTAGCTTTCTCTTGAACTAATACATGGCCATAAAATTATTCTAAATACATTATATGGTGTGTTGTAATATAATTTTAATTATGAATTAAAATGTCTTGTCATTTGGTGAAGGGGTGTTCTTTAGATGATACTCATGTAAAATTGCCACTGAATTGCTTCATAGAATCATGATCTCTATCCCAATTTGCATGATATTCATGTTAAAATATTTGAGTTGTAATATATAATTAGTTTTTCATTTTTTCAAGGTAAATAACATCTCACATAAGTTCCTTAGATACATTGTACAATAATTTGTCTTAGATAAACATTGTTTTCTCTTGAAGCTAGAGTTTACATATTTGTGATAGTCATAAGGGACTGTGTACTTAACCATGAAAAGTATACATCTCCATTCCAAGCTCATTCAAGGGTTAGATGATTATTTTGAACACTTTCACAGTGAAGGATAATTTAAATAAATATTTGTGTTTGAATATTTAGTGAGCAAGACAATCTTAAAACAATGTTTAAAAGAGACAAATTGATACATTCATGTACATGTTTGGTATAATCTCCCTAATGGATTCCTCGAATGATGATTTCCTATGACCAAAATCAATGTGAGATGTTTTCTACAAAAATTATATCCTCAATAATTTCTCCAAGTTTAATAAACAAAGGTTAGTGATAAATTCTCTATCATTTTTAAAAATTGTATTGTTTTCCCCTGTGACTATCACGAAGATTGTAGGATTGAATCCATGATTATATCCATTACTCAATACAAAAGAATCCTAAATTTTCTGATTATATCTCTAATGTCCTTACTTTGGATGTGCATGAGCTCAAAATGAAGATAAATGGTCTAAGAACTTCAAATGATTGGTTAGGGTTTTAACTCGGAAACCCTCACTATGCACGGGGTTAATAGATCGAGCAAGATTGGTATTAATATTAATATTTTGAGGCATTTATGGTTATGAAAATTGTAAATGTATATTCATCCACCTATTAAGATGATTTTTAAGGTGAATTTATATAATATTACATAATAAAACAACAAAATCCTTAGTATTGCATGATTGTGATAAAACTATGTATAATCGATCAAAGCATGCTACATGTGAAGAAAAGACTAGATGAACTCCTCTATCCTGTAAATTTGTTCAAAGATTATATGTTTTATGTGTTTAGATTGGGTATGCTATGATCATTTTTATATGATCAGGTTTGAATAGACTAATATCCTTCTCCTCTAAGTTCAAGATTGTGAAGATCTAGTGTGTGCACTCATGGTGACTTCAAAGGCTCAAATGAAAATTGGAACCCAAAATTCAAAGAAGGAAGAAGTTAAATTTCTTTGGAAGAGTTAATAAGTTGGTGTAATATTTATAAGAGCATACTTTATGTCTTGAAGAAAGAATTACGTGACGGGGAATGTAAAAATAAGCTGATTAAATGTTACTTATCGAGAAGACATAGGTCCGAATGAAAGCTTGATAGTTAGGACAGGTTTGTCGGGTAAATGAAAAAACTCTATCGTTCATAAGTTGATCAAAGGTAATATTAAACGAACCTAGAAACCATAAAATCAAAACTAAAAGAATTTAATGGTATGTAATAGTCCTCTACAAAATGAAATGATGACCCTATGGCAATTTTTCTTTTGAAAGTCTCTTCACTTCATGTACACAAGTTGGAGAGTGTGTAACATGTAGGTATCAAAGATATGAAGCTAAAAAGTCATACAAAGGACTCTATGGAGTAAATAACGAGAAAAATGAATGCATACAAATGTTTGAACTATTAAGTATAAAATTTGATATATGATGAAGCTTTATGAAACTTAAAATGAGATGGTTCTTGTAAGAAGTGGGAAATACAAAAGTTACAAGACTATGAGTATAGAATCTAAAATCATATATATGAGCATGATATCAGATATCCAAACAAGAAAAGTAGATTAGGAGTGAGTATAGTCTACCTTCAAGGAGTAGGATGTGCAATTAAGTATGTAGAAACATATTGATAAGTCAAGGTCGGAGTAAGTAGATCAAGGAGCAGATAATTGATTGGATTGTTATAGAAATATCTCTCGATTAATAAATATTTGAGAGTCAAGTGTGTGCTCAATAAAAATTTATATGGATATGTTGTAAACAAAGACGAATCTAGTGTATAAAGAATGAAATTAAATTTGACATAGACACATTAGCAGAGACCATGGATAGTTGTAGTTGGATGATGAACTCATATCGGTAGAGACCAAATTAGTGAGTTCAAGAGCATGAAGATGAGATGCTTATGAATTAAGATTCAAGTATAGATCATTCAAAGATAGAATTATATTAGTGAAGGATTAAAATATGAAACAATATGAATATTGAAGACATAAAAATATATCAACTATAATTAAAAGTAAAGAATGAGTGTTTCGAGAGGGTGGTGCATAGGATTTTCATGAAAAAATTGACTAAAACGTTTATGAGAAGATGAAAGGTTTTTTGGGGGAAATTGAGAAGCAAAGAGAGATAATTTAGATGTCATTATCCATTGTATAAGACAAAAACTAAGTGTGAACAAATTCATTAACCGAGTTTAAGTGGAAGATTAGTAGTTTGGGAGTTGTAGCTTCCTATGAGGTGAAGCTCACTTAACTTCAATTGTAGATGAACCATATTTTGGAGTTAAAGATTTGAGAAAAGTCAAATATTGTCAAAGACTGAGTGGTTTCTTGGTCAAATTTTAGATTTACAGCTCTAGGTTGAGTTGAAGCTCAACCATGAAATAAATGTAATAGATATAGGATAATTTTTTCTTAAGCATAGTTCTTGGTTTCAGTGGGTTTTTCTCAATTTGGGTTTCTCACATTAACTCTATCTTTATGTGTTATTTCTCCTTTTAGATAATTTTAGATGTTAGCTTGAGTTTGATTATGCAAATTAATTGAATGAAATTATAAGTTAAAAATTATAGAGACATTGATTTACACCCCCTCTCGGTGTCTAATTTCCAACACTTCTTCCTCCTCGGTTGTTACAAAATTATTCATCCTACTATTATTTTGGTATAGAATATTAGCTTCTAGATTTCCTAACTTTTGCTCTGTGTATCTCATCATTTTTGTAGGGAGAAAATTCTCTATGTATCCTTTAACCGATATGGTTCACGAGAAGACCAATTCATCTAGATTTTCCTCCTAAATGTCAAAGAAGATCTCGCCTAACAAAATTCCAAATTAATCTATAATGTTTGCTACCAAAATAGCCATTGAAACCTTCTTTTATAGGAATTCAATGAGAGCCACCTATGAATCATTGAACTTTCCCAAAATTGGCACCTCCTTTGATTTGATGGAGTAACACAAGCCATTGGCTTGCGTCAAGGTGATCCAGAAAGCATTGGCTACCTTTATAGGCATTACATTGTCGGAAGCACCTAAATCTATTATGAAATTTTGACCCGATATCTTACAACAAGAAGTGACACATAGAAAGGTGTTTCACGGAATGTTTCGTTCCTTTTAGAAAGCAGATAAGGGTTGGGGCTAGGAGGAATACCCGTAGAATGTCAAGATGAGGTGTGGGTACGCGTAGAGAAAGATCAGTGACTGCGAAGAACTCCTTTTTGTCTTGGAAGGACTATTGATTATTCACGGAGATGCAGGTCCAAGAGCCACGATGGCAAAGGCGAGAACTGAGGTAGGATGGTCGGCAGCACACAGCAGATCAAATCAGCTGAGTATCACAGGGCTCTGGTATCTAGTTGCAGTCCTTGGCTTACTCTCCTTGTCTCTTCACTTGTCTCTGCTCAGTCAAGTAAAGATCCGGGTTCTCTTGATCGCTCCTGATGCTCTTTTTTGATTCAAAGAATCCTTTCCTCTGATCCAAAAATGAAATTCTGTCCCTTGTTTTTGGTTTGGGAGGCCATTTACGAGGCGATGGCGGTTACGTAACCGACGGCGGTCGAGTAGGAACCGGCATCGGTAAGGAAAAAGTAGGCTATTTTTAGTAAAATAGCCCACCTTCCCTGCTTTTCTCCCGAGAGATTAGTTGCGGGCTTGGTCAAGTGACTAGAAGGTCGGTTTTGGGTGCGAGAAAGGGGTCATTAGTCATGGGTGTAGGTATAGACCAAGTTTTAGGTCTTAATTAGGTTAGTTTAGGATTAGGGCTAGGTCATGATGAGGTGGCAAAATGAGGTGGTAGGTGAGGTGATGGGGATTTATCAATTACAAGGTAATTAATAAATAATTGTGTAAGGTTTAGGTAATGAGGTTAGGTTGCGAAATGGGATGCAGGTCTGAGGGTCATAAGACACGAATTTGGTGTCTACATTAGCCCCTTATTGTCGTGTAGCTTGTGTTGTAAAGCTGCGCGGACAATAATATGAAGTGGTTTCTCCTGTTAAGGATATAGGTAATCCCCCTCAAATCTAGCACAGATTGAGCGAACGGGAAATCAGGGATAGGGTTGATAAAGGGTAAATGTTGTAGAGGGGATGGTAAGGTGGTGGGGTAGGTCCAAGGAAGCAGACGCATGTTGAAATGCAATCGTACGACTAGGGTACATGATTTGACTAGCAAACCAGCAATGTATAGGCAAAGGTCGATAGTTTATCCAAACAAGGGTGATATAATCCTGGTATCCAAGGCATAGGAAGTAGCTCCAGGGTATATAACAGGTAAGGTACAGGAACGTTTAGGCATGTTCGGCAAAGCACCAAATGGTTGGTTTGGTTGAGATAAACGTCTCGGTCTAGGTCTAGGAAAAGTTGGTCGACAGATCAAGTCAAGGACCCTAATCATGCTAAAACACGAACAGGTGAGCTCGATTGAACAAAAGGTACATGATGGATGGATAAAATAAAACGTTGATTGTGGGTATGGTATTGAAGTGATACGGTCGTGGGTCGGGCCAAGTTGTTGGGTTACGGCCTTGGGTCGGGCCGGATGGTTAGGGTGAGGCCTTGGGGCGGGCCAAATGGGTAGGCTGAGGCCTTGGGTCGGGCCAAATGGGTAGAGCGAGGCCTTGGGTCGGGCCAAATGGGTAGGTTGAGGCCTTGGGTCGGGCCAAATGGGTAGAGCGAGGCCTTGGGTCGGGCCAAATAGGTAGGTTGAGGCCTTGGGTCGGGCCAAATGGGTAGGGCGAGGCCTTGGGTCGGGCCAAATGGGTAGGGTGAGGCCTTGGGTCGGGCCAAATGGGTAGGGTGAGGCCTTGGGTCGGGCCAAATGGGTAGAGCGAGGCCTTGGGTCGGGCCAAATAGGTAGGTTGAGGCCTTGGGTCGGGCCAAATGGGTAGGTTGAGGCCTTGGGTCGGGCCAAATGGGTAGGTTGAGGCCTTGGGTCGGGCCAAATGGGTAGGGTGAGGCCTTGGGTCGGGCCGAATAGGTAGGTTGAGGCCTTGGGTCGGGCCAAATGGGTAGGGTGAGGCCGTGGGTCGGGCCGAATAGGTAGGTTGAGGCCTTGGGGCGGGCCGAATAGGTAGGTTGAGGCCTTGGGTCGGGCCGAATAGGTAGGTTGAGGCCTTAGGTCGGGCCGGTTAGGTAGGTTGAGGCCTTGGGTCGGGTCGAATAGGTAGGTTGAGGCCTTGGGTCAGGCCGAATAGGTAAACAAATGGTGTTCAGCAAAGGTGGGTATAGGCGATATGTGGTTAAAAAGGGGCAAATGGTAAATAAGGGAAAAAAAAAAAAAAAAAATTGGGGGAAAGTTGGAAGAAAAACCAATGTCGATTCTACATGACCGATATCGGTTAAGGGACCGATACCGGTTCATTAGGGAAAAATGAAAACGATATCGGTTAAGGGCGAAAAACCTATAAAAAGAAAAATACGGCTTGTCATTGTCACTTTTGTTATTTGAAAACCAAATTGATTTGTCTGACGTGGAGAGTTGAGATTGGAGGTTTTATTGAGTGAGGTGGAGCTATTTTGCTGGAGGAGTGAGTTGTTTGCGGGCCCGAGTGAGGAGGAGGCAGCAGTTGATTGGCCGGGGACCCAGCAGATCAGAATTGGAGCTATGGCACAGGCAGGAGGAGCAGGAGGGGCTGGACCAGCTGGACCACCACCACCCATCCCACCACGACGACGTGTCGTCGTTCGGGTAGGTTCGGAACTCTTTATTTTGTGCATTTGAATGGTATTAAGCTAAATTGGGGGTTTGGGTAGGAATTTACATGTTTTAGGAAATAATGAGTAAATGGACGTAATTTGAAAAACGAAGAGGATAGATGGGTAAAATAGGGCAAGGCGGCTGGGTGGGTAGGTTTTTAGGGTGTTTGGGTGGGTAGATAAGTAGAAAAATGCAAAAATGTGGGTGGGGGGCCGCGCAGGGTTTGGCTCCGGTTAAATACAACGACCAATGTCGGTTGCTAAGCGACCGGCATCGGTCGCAAATTGTGTGGACATGGGTGGTGCGTTAGGATGGACCGGCATCGGTCGTATATCGGCCAGCGTCGGGTTGGGTTTGTGTGGGTTTGTTTTGTTTTGGGGTTGGGTGGGTTTGGGTTTGGGTTGGGCTTGTTTTGTGTTGGTGTGTTTTGGGGTGTGGGTGGGGTTTGTTTTGGGTGGGGTGGGTTTGGTTTTGGGTTGGTTTGTTTTGGGTAGATTTTGGGCTTTGGGTCGGGTAGTGGTTTGGGTGGGTTGAGTTGTGGGTAGATATGGGATTTGTATGGGTTGGGGTTGGGTGGGTTTTGGGTTGGGTGGTTGAAGGTAGGTTGCTAGAGGGGGGTGGTAGAGAGTTGGGGTGTGGTCGGGGGGATAAAAGGGGGTTTAGAGGGTAAAGTAGATGTTGTGATAAAGAGTAGGTCTAAGGATGTGGGTTGGTTTTGCAGGCACGTCAGCAGTTGACGATGCGGGATAGGATGCCCCCGCTATTGGTGCGGATGCGGCCACACGTATCCGCGGCACACTGGGCTATCATGCGCGAGGTGGGACTCGGCGGAGTCCAGCGATACAGAGCTATTGATAGAGATCACAGCCTGATGGTTGCCCTCATCGAGAGATGGGATCCGGCGACCAATGTGTTCCATCTCCCGACTGGGGAGATGACTATCACATTGGAGGATGTGTATCGCATCCTTCGACTGCCGATCGAGGGAGAGGCAGTGTTCCAGGTAGATTCGGAGACGGCGATGGACAACATCCTGCAGGTTTTTGGAGATGCAGCCGCGCTACTTACCTATCACAGCGCGAGTATCGGGTATGGTGACATGTACCGTGCGCACCGACACGAGACACGGCTGGCTGTGCTGATGATGATTGGGATCACCTGCTTCGCCCTCCCGGACTCAGAGGGAGGCCGCTTTCCACGAGCATTGATGGGGGTGTTGCTTGAGATGGTGGAGGAGCATACTTGCTATGCGTGGGCACCAGTGTATCTGGTGCAGCTATACAGAGAGCTCTGGGGTTATCGCCGGATGCGGCGATTTGGTATTTGTTCGACTTTTTTACTTCACTGTTGGGCATATGAGCACATCATATGCATCAGACCAGTAGGGCTGCCCCAGCAGCTTGTGAGCCCTGAGTTATATACAGATACGGCTTTCAGAGGTGGTTGGGAGTCGTGGGGCAGCCACGAGCAGTGCTTGCGGGGAGAGACGTTGCCTACTACAGGCATTTATTAGAGGGCCTGACAGCGGTAGATATTGTATGGAGACCTTACAGAGGTCATCACCCTCGCGGAGGAGCCCGCTTACAGTTGCGTCTGATCCAGTACACATTCTGGATAGCAGGACGGAGGCCGGGAGAGTACGAGAGGATACCCCTAGAGAGGGTACGCAGGCAGATGGGGCTGCGACAGGACGAGCCACCTCCCTTCCCTCAGTACAGGAGGGATGATGTAGAGGCCCCACTGCCTGCACCACAGCCCTTGGATCCAGATTGGGTTGCTGAGAGGCCAGCAGATGACACAGTAGATGATGCTGGTTGTACAGGAGCATACATGGTGTGGTGGGCTGGTCAGAGAGCGGCGAGGGTAGCACAGCCCGCACAGCCAGACTTGGCAGCTGTGACGGCAGAGAGAGATCAGCTCAGGGGTCAAGGTGCAGCTCTTACAGGGGCAGCTTGTTCTGCGCAAGCAGCACGATAGGGGTCTTACAGTGGGCGGCTAGCGAGCTTAGGAGTACGAGCACGAGGCAAAGACCACCACCAAAGAATAGCAAGACAAGAAGAAGAAGCAGACAGTACCGGCACCACCGCGGCCACAGCACCAAAAGAAGACCAAAGACAAAGCTCGGGGGCATTAGTATTAGGTGCCAGGGGACCAGCCCCAGCTCCTTCAGTGGCTCGAGAGCGCTATATGGAGGTTAGAGCGGAGGCCCGATACTATCAGGATATTCTTGATGGTACCGGAGTTGAGTATCAGCCTTATGCAGCTCATAGAGCAGAGACCTCTCACAGCCAGAGATCTCAGGGAGGTGCAGCCACAGCCGGCGTGTCTGTGACAGGCAGGAGGCGAGAGGCACCACAGGGACCAGAGGGGAGAGGTGCTGAGGGCGGTGGGGAGAGCTGAGGGAGCCCGGCATGGTTTTTGTATTTGTATATTGGATATGGGCACCGGTCTGCTAACCGATTATGTTTATAGAGGCCTGCGTGCCTACATATTACTCATTTATTCATTCATTCATTTATTGTATACGCCTCTGCGAGCCGAGAAATGCAGGTTATGCTGATTGGTACCGGCCTGCGAGCCGAGTATATTTTTGATATGAGGGACCGGCCTGCGAGCCGAGTCGAGATTATTGATAGTTATTGCGGCCTGCATGCCGGCTTTGTTGGATTATGAGATCACAGAGGCCCCGATGCAGGGCACAGTGTATATTTGAAAACTTGTATATATATATAGAGATGATGTTTTGATCCACATGTTGTGTTCAAAATGTTTTTAAGTATTTTGTCGATGGTTTATGATATAGAATGTATGATGAGTTTAATTGACATGTTGATATATGGATGATGTGTTATATGATGAAATGTTGCATGTTTTGGTGCTGGTTTTGGGACATTGTTATATATGTATCTGATGAGTTGGATCCAAATGATGTATAGATAGATAGTTTTTTGTTTTGTTTTGGTATCCTTAGTTGATGACTTGTTTGTTTTTGTAAAATAGATGATGTTAATGAAATTGTAATGATATGTGTGGTGGATGGAAAAATATGGATAATGGTGATGAGATGCAGGAAAAGAGGCGGGCGCGACAAAAATTAGGTAAAAAACGAAGAAAAGAACCATGTTTCAAAAAGGCAGGTGTATAACCGATATCGGTTAGATAACCGACGGCGGTAGTTAGTAGACCGATATCGGTTACATAACCGATACCAGTTATTTAGGTATGAGCTTTTCTAAAAATAAAAAAGCTAGGGTGGCAACTTAAGTTCTAATTTTGAGAGCCATGCAAGAAGTTAAATACGCGAACGCGACGCTTTTTGACGACTGAGACAGGTAATTGCATGAGAAATTTGAGTGATAAGGAGAAAAGAGACAGGGAAAGTGAATGTGTTCTGAGATTCAGAAGGCAGAAAGGTGAATTTGAAAAGGGTGGTGATCATGGCAGAACGAGGAGAAGCATCCAGCAGGCAGGGACGAGAGGGAAGACAAGGGCCACCTCAAGCTGCTGCAACTCCAGAGGTAAACGTTTTGGTTGTGATTTGATTTCTGCATGTTTTGTGAATAAGATGGGGGAGAGTATGTGGGTAGATATGAGAAAGAAAAGATGATAACAAGGGTTATAAATGAGGTGAGTGTTACGTGGTAGGTAATCAAGGGTTTTGGGTATGTCTGTGTATACAGAGAGGAATAAACGAGCAATTTATTGTCGTAGGTGGTTGTTTAGGCAAGGTGTATGAAAGTAACAGTGACCGATATCGGTTAGGGATAACCGGTATCGGTTACTCAACCGGTACCAAGTTAGTATGTATGAAACGATTCTTTGTAGGAATTTCAGAATTTGAGAAAAAACCCGGGGATTTGAGGAATTGAATGGTTGTTTGTTATTTGGATGTATGCAGGCAGAGGCAGGGTTGAGGATGAATGATAGTGTACCAGCGCTGTTGTCACGAATCTGAGCGGATGTAACACCAGCTGAATGGACATTGATAAATCATTTGGGGTTAAGTGGAATCCGCTATTATTCATGAATCGCACGTAACCATGCTATGTTACAGGCATTGATTGAGAGATGGAATCCTGAGACAAATACCTTCTATCTGCCAACAGGGGAGATGACAGTAACATTGGAAGATGTGTTCCGTATTTTGAGACTCCTTATTACAGGAGAACCAGTATATCAGGCATTACCTAGCGCGGCGCGGGGAGCGATAACAACAGTATTTGGTTCATACGCACGAGATTTAACACAACGAGGTTTGTCATTCACATATGGGATAATGTATGCAGCACACCCTGAGGAGACAAGGTTAGCAGTGATATTAATGATAGCGGTAGGGTATTACGCGTTACCGAGGGTGGATGGGGGAAGATTTCCAAAGGCATTGATGTGTGTTATTTGGGAGATGATAGAAAGGAACGTGACTTTTGCATGGGCACCTGCATATTTGGCTGAGCTATACTGTGGGTCTATGGGCTTGTAGGTGAAATCACGGACGAGCTATTTGGATTGTTCATACTTATTACACTATGGGCCTATGAGCACATTGTTTGTATGCGACCAATAGGTCGACCCATCCAATCGGGAGAGACCGAGTACGAGGTTGGGATTGATACAATGGGTCCAGATGCAGTAACAAGAGGTAAGATCCCGAGCCATGACGGATGACTTTGAGTATTACAGGCAGGTATGGGAGAGGGTGACGATTGCGGATATCTGTTGGAGGCCTTATGGGAATTATATGGTAACAGAGAACATAGCTGAGGAATTGAGGGGTGTAGAGCGATTGAGATGGATCGCGGGGCACAGGCCAGGTGAATATGAGAGGATTCCTATAGATCGCGTGTGGCGACAATTTAGATTTGTGCAGGATATACCCCAGGCTTATAGACCCTATATGAGGATCGATGCAGAGGCAGTATTCTCACCTCCCCAGCCAACACCTCCAGAAGGGCCTGAAGAGGTAGCAGCTGATCGCAGGGTAATGGATGCAGGAATGACAGAGGCCTATAGATTATGGTGGGTAGTAGAACTGCGAGGTGTACGTGATCATCCTGACATAGCGGTGATTACAGCAGAGAGGGATCGTCTGCAGCGTTTGGTTCAGCAGCTCCAAACGCAGGTGAATGAGACAAGAGGATTGTTAGTGGTCATGAGTCACGGGCGAAGAGACTAGAGGCTGGAGTCCTCCATGCGAGAGGGCGTATTCATATGTTACAGGAGAGATTGGCAGATCAGTGGGTGGTACCAATAGCCATGGTACCTTTGAGGATAGAGAGGCCCTGGTGAGAGGGTCGACGATCACGATCATCACCTAGTTCGGGATGAGGCGTGAGGGTCTAAATAAATGTTAGCAAGGTATAAGAATAAATAAGAGTACCGACCTGCGTGTCGATGATAGAGAAGATGTATTTGTTTAACATCTAAATAAAACGAGATATGTATGTTGATTTGAGTTATAATAATAAGAATGTTTTCGTTTTGACTTTCGGTGTTTTGAAAAAGGATAAAGAGGAATGTGATTAAATAGAAATACACAAAAATATTTATATTTACCACACATGATAGGTTATGGTAGGGGATGGTCGAGCTAACCTTGGGAGACCCCATGTCTCCTAAGTGCTGCCTACATAGCCCATTGCACAAAGCAAGGAAGGGCCTCAGACCGATGTAGTTCTCCCTTAGGATCAGGGAGAGGCGAATTCAGGCAATTTGGTATGGTTTAGGCAATTGGTTGGTTGGTAAGAATATTGATATTAATATTGGTAAGGTAAGGTTGTTGGTGTCGGTAATGAATTGGTGATGTTGTAAAAGGTATAAGGGAAGCGAAAGTTAGCCTACCCAAGTAGAAGGGAACCATGTCCTGATTAAGATCAACACACAATCCTAGATGCGAGGCAAAGCGGAAAGAGTGCTCCGTAGGTGAAAAGAGCTAAACAAACCACACAACGTAGAATGAGCTTGAAGCCCTAGGTACCGTGCATAGACGAGAAGTCAATAGGTGAAAAGAGTTGTATGATCACAATATATCGGGTGTACGTTACGTCCCTTGAGTTGAAACAAATGGTGAGGTGAGGTGGATGATATAGTGAGGTCACGAGAGAACTTGTTACAAAGTGAGTGTTCTGACAAAAGAGAACCTACCCTAAATAAACAAGTCCATGACCCAAAAGTTTTTTTGAATGAGGCTTTTATTTGACTGAATATAGACTGATCGATGCGGGAAGTCTACAAGGGATATTGATTGTACTATTCTTGAGGTCTTCGCAAAGCTGATCAATGCGAGAAGCTTCTGATAAAGGCTGACTGTGTATAGCTATCCTTCGAGGGAGTAGTCTATTTATAGTAGCAGATATGATTTTAGTGCATAGCTGTCCTTCGGGGGAGCAGTCTATATAGAATAGTAGCAATAATTTGCATATAAGTTTGTCCTTCGAGGGAACAGTCTATATATAATTTAGATAGCTAGATGTTCTTTTGGCATGAAGCATCTAGTTTGGTAGGAAGTTTGACTCAAGAAAATCCCATAAGAAGGTGGTATTTTAATACTTTGAAGTCATGGACTAGACTAAAAAGGGGAAGGCATCGTTTGAGGGGAGGTGAGAAGTGAGCTTGATTTTATTTGGAGATGTAGGAAACAAAATGTATGTAGCGGTAAATGAGCTCAAGGGATGAGCAATAGGTAGATAAGAAGTGATATAACACTAAATTCAATAGTAGAATGGTCGAAGATGCAAGGCATTAAGGGGTTCAGGCTCAGGTTTACCATTAAGCGAAGCTAAACGATAAGTGCCTGATCCATAAGTGTGAGTGATTATATAAGGCCCAATCCAATTAGGAGCAAATTTTCCACGTTTTCTCTTTTCTAGTTTGGTTACATGTTGATTCTCTTTGAGGACAAGATCACCAACCTTAAAGGTGCGCTCATGAAGTCGCTTATCATAAGCATGCTTGATACGTTTTTGATAGATTTGGAGGTGATCAAGAGCTGTAAGACGACGCTCGTCAAGAAGCTCCAATTGGGCTAACCGCTCTTGGTGGAAATCATCGTTGGTGAGAATATCCTGAAGAGATATTCTAAGGGAGGGTATTTGTACTTCGAGAGGCAGGACAGCCTCGGTACCATATACCAAAGAAAAAGGTGTGGCATTAGTGGAGGTACGAATGCTAGTACGATAAGCCCAAAGGGCAAAGGGAATGTGATCGTGCCAATTTCTTCCGGATTCATTGACAACTTTCATGAGGATTTTGGTTAGGGTTTTATTAGAAGATTCAGCCTGACCATTGGCCTGTGGATAATAAGGTGATGAGAAACTAAGTTTGATACCAAAGTTGTCACAAAGGTCTTGTAACAACTTGTTTTTAAAAGATTTACCATTATCTGTTATTAGGCGATGAGGAATACCAAAACGACAGATAATGTGATGGTTAATGAATTCGACAATTTTTTCCTTTTTGATCGAAACGAGTGGAATGGCCTCCACCCATTTTGTGTAATATTCGGTGGCTGTGATTATCCATCGGTGACGTTGTGAAGAGGACGGGTGAATCTCACCAATAAGGTCTAAACCCCATTGTGAGAAAGGCCAAAGATCTCGTGCGACCTACAAATGGATGGCTAGGATTATGTTAAAGGTTAGCATGTTGTTGACACATAACACAACGCTTAACATATTCGTAGCAGTCGTTATTGAGAGTAGGCCAATAATAACCTAGGCGAAGGATTCGTTTAGCCATGGCAAGGCCACTAAAATGTCCACCACAAATCCCATCATGGACTTGTTGGATGGTATAGGTGACCTTCGCGCCGGTTAGACAGCGAAGGAGGATACCATCAAATCCACATTTATAGAGGAGTCCCCCCATGACAACATAACGCGAAACACTTTTAAGAAAAGCACGTTTGCCGTTACTAGTAAGGTCAGGTGGGAGAATAGAGATTGTAAGATAGTCGTGAAATTGGTGGTACCAGGTATCCTGCGAATTAGTAGACACGGTATTTATCATACAAACGACTGGGGTTGAGTAGGATGGGGCAAAAAGTTGTTGGACCAATGCACGAATAATTGAGTCAGTTGATGAAGCTGGAATTTGCGAGGCTAAGCAAGCCATAGTATCCGCAAATTTGTTAGTGGAGCGGGGAATGGTTTGGATAGAATAGTGAGTAAATAAGGCTAGAAGTGAGTCCACGTAGTATTTGTACTTTTGAAGTTCCTCATTTTTACATTGGTAGATGCCCATAACTTGATTGACTACCAATTGAGAGTCGCCAAAAATATTGATAGATTTGATACCTAAGTGTATCGCAACTTGGAGACCCAGAACAAGGGCCTCGTATTCCGCTGTATTATTAGTGCAGGGGAAATCAAGCCGGAATGAAAGAGGCATAGGTTCAGCGTCAAGAGGGATGAGAACAACACCGGCTCCTCCGCCGCGCTGGCATTTAGATCCATCGAAGAAGAGGGTCATTTGATACGACTCTTCCCGAGTGAAAGAGTGGCGATGAGTTCGTCAGGGAAATTAAAATTGGTGAATTGTTCCCCAGGTAAAGGGGCCTCCGCAAGTTGGTCTGCAAGAGTTTGTCCTTTGATTGACTTCTGTTGTATAAACTCAAGGTCGAGGTCGGTGAGGAGCATAAGCCATCGAGCGATGCGTTGGTTTAGATGTGGTTTGGCGTACATATAATGAATGGGGTCCGTGTTGGTGATGACAAAAGTTTTGTGATTCAGGAGGTAATGTCGGAGTTTGGTGGCTACGAATGATAGGGCTAGGCACAATTTTTCTACATGTGTATACCTAGTCTCGTAATCCATGAGGGTACGACTTATATAATAAACGGCCTGTTCTCGACGTGCCGAGTCCCGATGTGCGAGCATAGCTCCTATAGCATGGTCAGTGGTGGAAAGATAAAGGTAGAAAGGGCGGTCGTCTTGAGGTGGGATAAGCACGGGTGGCTGCAAGAGATAAGTTTTGAGAGCTTCAAAGGCTTGGTGGCACTCTTCGCTCCATTAAAATTCAATGTCCTTTTAAGGAGGTGATGGAAAGGTTGACATTGATCCGAGAGTTGGGAGATGAAACGTCGGATAGATTGTAACTTACCTTGTAAGCTACGCAATTGTTTGAGATTAGTAGGTGGGGGCATTTCTATGATAGCTTTGACTTTAGATGGATCGACCTCAATGCCACGCAAAGAGATGATAAAACCAAGAAGCTTTCCCGAAAGGACACCAAAGACACATTTATTTGGTTGAAGGCGATGAATATCAGAATATTGTAACAAGCGATCAAAGATAATGGTTAACACATCGAGATGTTCGCTACGATGTTTAGATTTGCCAAGAAGATCATCGACGTAATCTTCCAGGATAGTGTGCATAATGTCATGAAAAATGTAGGTCATAGCCCGCTGATAGGTTGCACCAGCATTCTTAAGGCCAAATGGCATGACACGATAACAGAAGGTTCCCCAAGGAGTTATGAAGGCAGTTTTGTGTTGATCGGCAGGGGCAACCAAAATTTGGTTGTATCCTGAAAAGCCATCCATGAGAGAAATCATTTCATGACCCGCAGTGAGATCAACAAGTTGATCAATACTTGGGAGGGGGAAGTCATCCTTGGGGCAAGTGAGGTTAAGGTCTCGGAAATCCGTGCATATCCGAAGTCCCCGTCGCTTTAGTGTGCAGTACGATGTTAGAAATTCATTGAGGATAGTCAATAGGCAAGATGAAGGAAACGAGAAAGAAGTCGTTGAAGCTCTTCTTTGACCAAGAGGGCAATGCGTGGATGCATTTTCTCGGCTTTTGTTTAAGCTGGTTTGGAATCGGGGTTTAGAGTGATGTTATGGATGGCAATGGTAGGATCAATTCCTGGCATGTCGCGTAGGACCAAGTGAAAGCTTGGTTGCGAGCACGGAGGAAAGTAGTAAAGGTGACTTGTTCTGATGCGTTAAGGGATTGTCCGATCTTCACAATGTGAGGATCCTCCTCCGTGTGGATGTTGATTTCTATAGTAGACTCGTTCAGCATGGTTTGGGTTTCAGATGGTAAGGCTCGTTGAATATAAGAGTCATCCGCGCCAAGGTAAGTGAGGATGGAGTCATCATCCTGGCACTCAACAACGTTAATTGAAGGGGAGTCCTCTTCAATCATGTCTGGATATAGAAGGGGAATAGAAGAGGGGTGCTCGTTATCGCGTTGATAAGTGAGGGGACCTAGGAAGATAGCATTTATGAAAAAAAAAAGTTAGGAGGGATAGATTCAGGATCTATCGACTCTGTGGGAGACGAAGGCAAAATGGGTGATGATGGTTTGGTAGGGGTAACGTCATCGTCTTCTAGAAGACAACTGACGCGAGGTTCCATCGATGTAAGTGTTTCCGGAAATCCGAGACCACTACGATCATTATGTTTGCGTGTGGTGATGGGGATGAGCGTATGTCGGCCTTGTTCATAAAGACCAAAACCAAAGCCTTTCCAAGCACAGCGAGTCAAGAAGGTGAGGGCGAAGCGACGATTTGTCAGGTATTGAAAATCGGATTGGAAAGGAACCACACCAAGAGGAGGCTCAGGGGCAACGGAAGACGCGTCGACACCCCCATACGTTAGGTTAGTGCGGCAGTGAGGTGGTCCGTAGGAGATTACTTCCCCCACACGACGGTCATAGGTAGGATGTGCATGTAACTGTCCGTACTCTTGTGGAGTATGGAAAGAACTAACATTATATAGGCGATACTCCCCCAGCGTAAGGCGCTGAAAAACATCTACTAAGGGGTCCGCGGTTGGGATGTTAGCTGCGGGAAGGGAAGTGGTTTTTGCGACGGTGGTTTCATCAGTTGAAGGCGTAAGTGTGGTTGAGGTGGATGGTTGAGGCACAGTCGAAGAAGATGGTTGGGTTGAATGAACGGGTGTCTTGATTGGTACAAGCACATCGTTTGGGTGGTATAACATATTGCAGGTTTTAAAGGGGGGAGGATCAGCTTTTACGGTGTAGGACTTCCCCTCGTACTCAAATTTTATGCATCTATGTAATGTTGAGGGAACGCATCCCATGGCCCGGATCCAAGGACGACCCAGCAATATATTATATTGGAACTCTCCTCAAGGACATAGAAGAGTTCGGGTAAAGTACGTGGTCCTACCCGAATGTTGAGGATCACGGTGCCTAAGGTAGAGGTAATAGCGTCATTGAATGACCGCAACATGATGGGGTTGGCACACATGTAGCTAGAAGGGATATTCATTTGTTGAAAAGCTTTTGAAGAGATGATGTTTAGGCTAGCACCCCCGTCAATCATAACACGACGTACACGAATGTCTCGGACATAAGCTGAGATGAACAGGGCAGGGTCAGGATCTTCTGTACCAAAATCGACAATTTCATCTTCAGAGAAACTGACTGCAGCAGCTTGTGGTACAGAGACAGAAGTGGTTGGGGTGGTGGGTTGTTTGGTGAGAGAGGCAACATGATTGGGTGTTAGAATGGAGGCAACGGGCAGGGTTTCATTAGGTAAGACCTCGATCCCTTGAAGAATTTCAACGAGAGCTTGTCGATGAGATTCAGAAGTCTGAATGAGATCATATAGTGTCATTTTTACGGGTGATTGGTGAAGCTGTTTAATCATGGCTCGATGGGTAGCTCCATTAGAGACAAAAAGCGTGTCCACGAATAACCACTTTGGGTGGTGGTGCAATCGGGATGTTGGACGGAGAAAGAGGTGCCGCAGGCGTGTTTTCTTTTGCTTTCCCATTGTTTTTCTGCCCTCGAGTAGCGACACTAATCATATTAATCTCGTAGACCTGAGATGAGGAAGATGGTTGGGATAAGTCATGGTCTTCAAGAGGTGGGGTTGTAATAATGATAGATTTTGGTGAGGCGGGGATAGATGGTATAGTAGAGGGAATTGGAGCTAAAGGTCTCTCCCTTCGTAAGTTGTCTTTCTTAACCTTTGTATCCGGGAGAGGTGACTGACGAAGGATGGTTTTTAAAGCTTTGCATCCCTCCACATCATGCCCCGGTGTGCGGTGATAGGCAGATTTTAGACTCATCATAACCTATAGGTCGGGGTTTAGATGGGTCATAAGGTCTAAGTGGGGGTAGGGAAATAGTCGTATTCTCTACCAACATAGCAAGGATTTTGGCGTAAGATCCTTTGAGTGGGTCAAAGTCGGAGGAGGATGAGGGTATTGGTTGCACGGGTTTTGGTAATGTTTGGGCGTGGTTGGTTCGTATGGGTGGTGGTTTAGCCGAGGGGTGTTGACACGTGTTTTTCACTAAACGTGGTTTCTTTGGCGCAGAAGCTATATTGGATGATGAGGCCACAGATGATGTGGTATCAGAAAACAACCACGGGGAAATAGGAGTGACCGAAAACAAATCTTTTGATGATGGAATTTGTTTAGGGTTGATAGGTGGACAGGATACGCGGAGTGACGGTGTTGCTATACCCTGGGATCTCTGTATGTGTGCAGAAGGCGTAGGTCACTTTAAAGAAAACGCAGGAGGTATGATATATTGATGTAAGGTAGAGGGATGGGGTCCCAATATGGAAGGTAGGTGTGACGATGATGGTTTTAGTTGTGATAGAGGCATAGGTTGAGGAGATTGAGTCTGTCTCTTAATGGGGTGGACGGCTTTATTTTTAGATAAATCAAACCGCTTAGGTGGGTGTGTTAGACTAGGTATGGGTGAGGTCCCTAGCGTAGGAGAAGATTTGGTTAAGTTAATAGAAGTGGACGGGGCATTTGGTAGAGGTGAGGGGGGTGAAGGTGAGAACATGGGCATTTTAAGCTTCTGTAAACACTTCGGGTATATGGTGGAGGCCTCAGGATCGGTCATTTGCATTTGAGTAGAATATGGCGTACTCAAACGTTCCCATAGGGCCTGTCTATCTTCTGTGGAATGACAGTCCTCACGTGTGAATATGAACTTTTGTACGGAAGAAAGACGGGTTGTGATTCCAGTCCACTGTGGGTGTGATACAGGGGGTAGATGAGGCACTGTATCAATAGATGTTAAGAGGTCGACTGGTCGTTGAGAAGATTTAGGTGATGAAGGACTAATAGGTAGGAGGGCGTGTTTGAGAGGATCTGTCATATTTAAAGAATATGGTGATGTCGGTTTAAGAGGTTTCTTGTCTAAGGATGACAAAAGAAGTGGCGAGCCTTCCTCTTGTACAAGCAAGAATGGTAGAAGGAGACGTTTGGGAAATAGATAAATTAGATAACATCCACTCACAGTCTTGCAAGGATGTGGTATAAGAAGGCTCATTTGTGAGAAGGGAACTCTGGGCAGCCAATTCCTTGATGGGTAAAGGAACGGCAAGGATTTCAGTTTGTCTTGATGACGAGGAAGGGGGTTCGGTTTCCTGCGTTAGTGAAGAGGCTTGATTCAGAATTTGTTCGATAGAGGTCTTTGGCTGAGAATCGAAGACTGCATGGATCTCATGAACACTCTCCTCGGCTAAGATATCTTGATTTAGATTACTGTTAGAAGAATGATTCGGGAATGGTTTGTTGAATATTTTCAAATTTCGGTTAGCAGGGGCATTAGGATTATCGAGGGCTATATCCCCCGCATCAACCATTTCCTGCACTATGTTTTTCAACATCTTGCAGTTTTCATGACTGTGTCCCTTCATGCGGTGGAAGTTACAGAAGTCATTTTCTTTGTACCAGGAAGGTATGGCGCGAGTGGAATCAAACCCGGAATGAGGTTTAACAGGAGGTAATGTAATGGCTCCTGCTTTGAGCAATTTTTCCAATATCACACCATATGTTTCTCCCAAGGGAGTGTAGTTGATGGGCTCGGCTTTGTACTTATAGGTGGTTTTTGGTGGAGTATTGGACGGCGCTTGAGATTTGACCATCACCGCGTGGACAGCTCCTTTTGATTTAGAAGAAGTGGACGCGTGAGGAGTGGTGGTATTTGGTTTATTGGTAGAATCAGGAGTTCGGAAATTGGGGTTTTTGTTACGCAACCACAATTTCTCTTCCTCTAAGGCTCGAATCTCTAGTTTTCGAGCCATAGTAAAGGCTTCATCGAATGTACGGAAAGTTTGAATTTGGAGAGTAGGAGAAATGTGCTTAGCACATGCCCGCGTGAAAAGTTCGATAAGTTCAGTCTGAGGCAAGGCATATGTAAGTTGGTTGATAAGGCCGCGCCATCGTCCGACGAAATCTGCGATAGATTCGTCTTCGAATTGTCGAATGGCATAAAGGTCGGTGATGGATACTTTCTTAGCAATGTTAATGGAGAAGTGATCCAAGAAAGATTGGGCTAGTTGGTTAAAAGAGAAGATTGAGTGCTGGGTTAAAGCACTGTACCACTCCAAGGCGGGTCCAGATAAGGACATGGGAAATGTGCGGAGTAACAAGGCATCATCATGGGCAATCAAATAACAAGCATGTCTAAATGATCGCAAGTGTTGTTGAGGATCCTCTTTACTATTAAAACGAGTAAATTTCGGCAACTCCCATTGAGGAGGATATGAATGAAGGGGGACAGAAGGGTGAATGGGCTCCCGACAAACTTGCTCGTATGTCAAGGCGCTACGACTTCCTGAAACAGAAGCCTCCAGGTTTTGCATTTTGTCCATCATTTGTTTAATTAGATCAGTAGTTGGATGAGATGATGGTGTGGTTGTGGTAAACGGAGGCAAATTGGGCCAAGGACCACCGCTAGACCCTGGTGGGGTTAATTGTTGATAAGGTGTGGAGGATGAATATGTTGAGGCAACCGAATAGGGATGTCCCATATAGGATGTTGAGGTCACTGGATACGTGTATGGGAATGAAAAGGTAGGCGGAGCTTGAGAAGGAAAGCTCGTGTGGATAGGTGGCAGAGAGCAAGTCATGAACGGAGCAGTCTGCAAGAGAGATGAGGTAGGGATCGGAGGTAATGATATGTGGTCTCGAGGTTAACTAACGGAAAGCCAATCTGAGTCGTATGAACCTCTCAAGCCGCCGGATTGGGAGACAAGGCTAGAGATGCGGGAAGCAAGGCGGTATTATCATATTGTACATCAGGTGACCATCAGGCGTACGGTCAGGGGTATGAGACAAATAGTATTGTATAGCGCTAGAATTAGCATCCAGAAACTTGGCAAAGTCCTTATCTCCCACAGGAATTTTAGGAACCTCACTGGTATCCGTAGGATTCCCCACAGAATGTGAAGGGGGTGATTCAGCAAAGAAACAGAGCAAGCATGTGAAACCATGGCGGTGGCTTGCTTTCGAGTGATAACAACCATGGACAGGAGTTCACAGTAGGGTTTCAATCTGTTAGGAATAGAAACAAACTCAGACTGGTAAAATTGGTAGGTTCTTTGGTTTGTCGAGGTGGAAAAAGATAGCGATAACTCTAATCGATCGGTTATACTATATCAACGTCGGTCGATAACCGATGTCGGTGTAAGAAGTCTGGGCTAACAAGATATAAAAGGCTGCTAATTTGATTTTTAACAACATTTAGTATACTTGTCCAATTATTGATCACAGAAGATAGAGTATGAGAAAGAAAATAGAACTAAAAACAAGCAAGATGCACACGCAAATCCAGAGATTAACCCTAGGGTTAATTTTAATTATCGTGGGCTTATGCCTTTAGACGTAGAATGATGTCAGAATCCTAAACAAGAGACTTAGGGGAAATGTCAAGTTGTTTTGGCTTATAAGGTTACCTCAATCGGGTGGAGGAATACCGCGGAAAAGGGGGATGTTTGAGCTGTTGTGTTAATTGTGAAGTGATTCGGTATGTGTTGTGCAGTGAATGTAAGATTAATTTCCTGTCAATACCGTGGATATCACCCCCATGTGTACGACCTGTTACTTAATCTACGTTCACTAGAATTGAAAAAACAACAAGTAGGAATGCAATGCACGTGTTTTAAACCCAAATCGAAAATTATGTTCGATGAAGCAAGAGAGATGACTTTCACTAATGCGAAACTAGGAAAGAAAGACAAATTCTTTACGAAATATATAACAAAAGCAGCAACAACAAGTATGCTTCCTAAAATGAAAATAAGCAAGAGAAACAGAAACCCAAAATGGGTCCCACCGGGCGTGCCAAAATGTTTCACTCGGAATGTTTCGTTCCTTTTAGAAATAGATAAGGGTTGGGGCTAGGAGGAATACCTGTAGAATGTCGAGATGATGTGCGCGTACCGTAGAGAAAGATCAGGCTGACTGCGAAGAACTCCTTTTTGTCTTGGAAGGACTACTGATTATTCACGGAGATGCAGGTCCAAGAGCTCTGATGGCAAAGGCAGAACTGAGGTAGGATGGTCTGGCACACAGCAGATCAAATCAGCTGAGTATCACAGGGCTCTGGTATCCAGTTGCAGTCCTTGGCTTACTCTCCTTGTCTCTTCACTTGTCTCTGCTCAGTCAAGTAAAGATCCGGGTTCTCTTGATCGCTCCTGATGCTCTTTTTTGATTCAAAGAATCCTTTCCTCTGATCCAAAAATGAAATTCCGGTCCCTTGTTTTTGGTTTGGGGAGGCCATTTACAGGGAACCGATGGCGGTTACGTAACCGACGGCGGTCGAGTAGGAACCGGCATCGGTAAGGAAAAAGTAGGCTATTTTTAGTAAAATAGCCCACCTTCCCCGCTTTTCCCGAGAGATTAGTTGCGGGCTTGGTCAAGTGACTACAAGGTCGGTTTTGGAGTGCGAAAGGGGTCATTAGTCATGGGTGTAGGTATAGACCAAGTTTTAGGTCTTAATTAGGTTAGTTTAGGATTAGGGCTAGGTCATGATGAGGTGGCAAAATGAGGTGGTAGGTGAGGTGATGGGGATTTATCAATTACAAGGTAATTAATAAATAATTGTGTAAGGTTTAGGTAATGAGGTTAGGTTGCGAAATGGGATGCGGGTCACAAGGGGTCATAAGACACGAATTTGGTGTCTACAAAAGGATCAATCTTATCAATCTTTGATGCACTTAAATAAATCATGTTCTACATAGGAGGCATAGTTAGCATCATCAGTAGACCCTTAGGATTGGGGTTTGCAGTTTTGGATTTTGGGCTACCAACCTTGATAAATATTACACACCTCTCAAATTTCTCTAGGTGTGTTAACAAATATTTGGATTAAGAAATTTGAAATTTGGTTGTAATAGACCCTTAGGATTGGGGTTTGCGGTTTTGGATTTTGGGCTACCAATCTTGATAAATTTTACACCTCTTGAATTTCTCTAGGTGTGTTAACAAATATTTGTGTGCATGATCAATGAAATCAAATAGAGAAAAGGAAGATGGACTTGATATCCGGGGACGAGTGGAAGTTACATTTTTAGGAAATCGCTATCTTAGAAGCTTGATCATTTTTAGTGGATGAAGGGGTAGGTTTCATAAGAGTGATTTACTTTGGAGGTTCATTAAAGGATCTTAAAATACTAGACCTTGTAGGAGTATAGTTGGGTTTAGAAGGAGCATGGAAAGACTTATTTGGAACATCCGGGGCCATATTTCTTTCCACGGGGTCAAGTTTCTCCAATGCAAACTCCATGGAGGGGCGGAGATCCTTGAATGATTATTTTAGTTTGTAGAGTTTCCAAAAGATGATCTTAGACCTTCTTCATTTTTGCATAAGTGGAGGAAGGAGCTCCTTTTTTAGGCGAGAATGTGTGAACACTACACATGAGAGGTTGGGTGCCTCTTCATCATCATCTCCATAATACTCACACAATCTAATTTGATCAATGTTCTCTACTTCTTTAACCTCCGAGAAAATCATTTTCTTCACTTTCTAGTTCCAATCCTTATTCCTCTTCTTGAGCTTTGCAACTTTTATTGACAGGTAGAGCTTCTAAAATAATTCTTTGGGTGTTGTTGTGATCTGATTTGTATTATTAACTTGATGGAATTCTCATTGGGAAACTTCTCTCTTCAACCTTATCACTTTGTTTACCAATTTCTACAACAATGGATCAGTTCTCTCATCTTTGGGATGTTGGGCCTTATCCTTCCTTGAAGGATTCTTTATTTTTCTAGATAGGATGAGGTCATCTTCTACCTCAATGGAAATCCCTTGAGCTTTTGTAATATTCCTTGGTAAACATATTTGAAGGATGAATCCTACATCGATAAATTGATCATTAATGAAGAACCTTTTTCACGTTGTCATCAAAGGTAGAGCTTCAAGAGGTATCCTTTTCAGCAACCTATTATAGTGAGCTAAGAATTCCCTCATAGTCTTGTTATATTATTTTTCATTTGAGCCAACTATACTAGGAGGTCTTGACAGTCTTCAGTGGATTTGAATCTTTCCTCAAAAGAGGTTTATATGTAATACCAACATGTGATGGATCATGTCTTAGGAAGGAGATATAACCATTCTACTACCTTTTCTTTTATATATTCTAAAAATAGTCTCACAGCAACATCTTCATGTTCAATTCCAATAATTTTACATGATTTGAAGAAGGTAGATATGTGTTCTTTAGGAGGTTGTGTGCCTTCACCTTTGAACTTTGGAAATTTACTATAGGACCTCATCAGTAGATCATGAAGATGAGGTGCAAGAGAAAGTGGACCTATATTACTTCCTAAAAGAGGAGCATCAATTTGCAAGCATGAGAATGTAGATAGGTGTCTTGTGATCATAAGAGAGTTGTAATAGTGTTTCCCTCCATTTCTTTAGTGTTCAAATTCAAAATTGAGTGTAAGTTGTAATAGTGAAAGTGAAAAATTCTTGTAATGAGTTGTCAATTGTCAAGTTTGACTAAGTAAGGAGGGTTAAAGGATAAATAAGGTCATGAAGACCATGTAAAAGGTGATTTTTTTACAAATTATATAATGAGTTGTCTTAGGATGATAAATATCATGTTTTCATGTTTAGTAGGGTATTTGAGTCAAAACAGGTATGGTTGAGTCTTCTTAGGAGTTATTTTAGGATTTTAATTAGTCAATGATCCATTCTTGGATCATAATTTGAAGAACAATATGTTATAAGATTGATTGAAACATGAAATAAGAGTGTGGATAATTGGTGTGAAGAGAGTTCTATAATGTTTTGTTAAGACTATATCGATGGTATCTAACGGGATAGAGAGCTAAAACCCTACACTCAGCTAAAACTCATATTAAATTCCTTACTATCAATTTTATAAGGTGGGGAGAACATTACAATCCTATTCCAATTTATGTTAACTCTTGACAATGCTTTTCAAGGTTTTTATAGTTTTTTTGTGCTCATAGGCCCAAACTAGAGCAAGCGCTAAAAATATTCCTATCCAATGAAATCCTCTACAATTTACAATACATATATGCAATGTTGAGAGGAATAGGTCCATGAAATTTTAGCTCTTGAAATATTGTACAGAGAAAGTTATTAGTGGTATATTTTGGCATACTCATGTAGACCGAGAAAGGGTTTCTAAAAGGTGATTTTTTTCCATTTCTTTGATCAAATTGATATTTCAAGTCTAAAAATTTATGGATGTCTCTATTGAGATAAATTAAAAGGTGTTTTCATTATTTTTAAGTTGAATTAAATCTATTTCATTTCTTTTATAGCTATATACCGTCAAAACTAGACCTAGTAATCCTACCCTTACCCTATTATCATCAATTTCTTCCAAAGGAAACCTAGTTGAAACTTGTACCTAACCTTTAAATCCTTAAAGGGGTATCTAAAATGTTAAGTAGAATTTAAATATCACTATCAATAAATATGGTATACTAAGAAGAGTGTTTAAGTAGGCATAAAGCTCGGGAAGCAAGAATACCAAGTCAAAGTGAATACAAGGATTGACAAGAAACTCTAATACAATCTTGGCATCAAAATTTTGGTATTAGAGAAGACTAAGAAAACTTGATCAATTTGGAAATTGTGATTACAAGAGGTGATATCAAATAATATATAAATGTTACTTGAGAAGGTATAAGACAATGGCAGCTAGAGTAAGAGCTACTCAATCTTAGCTCATGGAAGAGATTATGACTCTTAGAGAAAGACTTCAAGATGTTGAGATTTCTCAATATGGATTGATTGAGCAAGGATATGTTAGTGAGGAATATACAGAGGTAGAGGAATTGAATGTGGACCTAGGTTCTCTAGAAAACAAAGAAAATAGAGATTGTTGAGGGCCATTGTGGGAGCTAGTTCTAAACCTAAGATGAAAATTCCTATGTATGAAGGTATCATAAGGCCTGATGAACTCATTGACTAGATTGATGTAATGGATAAGTACTTTGAATATGAATAAGTCAAAGATGATAGGAAGGTCAAGTTTATTATCACTAGACGAAGAGCCATGCATCCATTTGGTGGGATGGAATCCAGATAGAGTGTTTCTAGAAAGGAAAGACAAACATCGGTGATCGGGACATAATGGTAGCAAAGTTAAATGTTATTTTCTTACCTAAATATTATCAAACTAGTTTGTTTAGATCTCTTCAAAATTTAAGTAAAAATAACATGTCTGTGAAAGATTGCACTAAAGAATTTTATAGGCTAACCATAAGAGAAGGACATATAGAGGATGATCTAGAGAAGGTAGCAAGATATCTTAATGGTCTGAAATTTTCTATTCAAGATGAGATCAGTATACTTTCTCCCAAGACAGTTGAAGAAGCCTATCAGTTAGCACTCAAAGCTGAAGAGAAGCTTTCAAGGAAGAAAAATTCATATACAAGAGGAAGAGGTAAAATTTCAGAGGTAGAGGTCAACAAGGAAATATGAGGCATCTATAATCGTATCAAGAAGAAACTAGTAAATTTTATTTAAAATTACCCCCTCGGGGTTGATTTTGACTTAAACAAGATTGAAAATGGACATAGCCATTTTTCACAAGTCTATTATGGTCATACAAGCGTCAAATTACCTTACCTAAAAGATCTAACCATTGGTTTTGAAAAATATATGTGTCTTGGCTTCTTATTATTTGGGTTATGTTAAGGCCTACTAACTTTCATTTGATCGTCAAATTCTCGAGCTCAAAATCACTAGTTGTTGGCATTTGAAAACCTATAGGAGAATACGTCTTAAGGAATTAGTAGATTTTATGCTTCAAGATCTCGATCAAAGACAAAAGAGCTTGGTCAAAGACTTAGGTGAGTTTTTCTTAAACCCACGGGACATAGAAAATCCACAACCAATGAAAATCCAATAGCTTGAATTTAACTTCAAAGATAAAATTTTCTAAGTCCCATACTTAGAAAGCGCAAAGCAAGATATATGTTGCGCCATTTTATTAGCTCGTATATCACAAATATGGAAATTACGAAGGCCCCTACAATCAGATCCAAACACGAAGTAAGGACTCACATGTTCGACACCGTGGAATCATGGAGCTTTCCTATTGGCTCACATTTCACAATTGTCAGAGGTTAGGCTATTCAATGAATGACATGTAAGTACATGGATCCTTCCCATTGGCTCACATTTTTCATTTGTCATTCGAGGGGAAAATGTGAAGAAACGTGGTAATTTCTTATTGTTTCACAATTCTAAGGGTTTGGTAGGTTTTGCAATGCAAAGGAGCATGGAGCCTTTTCATTGGTCCATGTGTCCAGAGACTGATAAAAGTAAAGGAAAACCTAACATCCCTAAGGAATGTGGCAAAGTTTTATTGGCCAATATCCTCATAAAGGTAGCCCAAAAAGGTAAAAAGAAAGGACATATGGCGAGTTGAGATGTAAAGCCGATATTTCGGCCCAATTAGGGGATGACACTTAGTAAGAGGTGAAGTAGGTACACATGACAAAGGACGATCCCCAAACCAAGTAAAAAGCTGTCACATGTCAAATTTTTGTGACTCGCGACTAGAAAATCTTCAAATGTGCATATCTTTTGATCCCTTGCACTAAATTAGATAAAATTTATATCACTAGAAAGCTCTCATCAAGATCTTCAATTTGGCATCATTAAAATCTGATTTTGGTGGTGTTTTGGGGTCAAAATGGAAAACATATATTTTGGAGGTAGAGGAGATCTATTTTTCAACGCAATCAATCTAATCAAGTTTCTCAACCAATGAGAATTGATTAAGCATGGATCTATTTGCTTCTATATAACAAAATAAACTAGATAATGGCCTTGTAAGGTGTCCATGTGCTTGGCAAAAAAATTTATCGTGGTCTATTGGTGGTTGGAAGTTAGAGAATCCATCCCTTCTCACTTCTCTTTCTTTTTATTTATAGCTCAGGCTATATATAGAAGGGGCTTTTATTTTTTCAAGAGGGGATAATTTTAGTGGAAAAAAAATTTCATTTGGCTTTTTTGAAGCCAATGTGTTGTAGGCATTTGTAATGGACTCCTTGCATGGTGATCCAAGCCTTTAATTTGTAATAATTTAAACTTTGCATATCAATGAAGCAATAGATGCAATTTTGTGGATGTATCTTCCCTTGTGTTTATTTGCATTTTTATTTCCTCTTCAATCTTATTACAGGTGTATTATGTCGATTATATGCCCTTGTAAGGATTCATTATTATTGTGTGTGCATGGAAATGTTGTTGTGAATGATGTGATTATATTTTTTAGAACTGTTATCACCCTTTCTAATCCACATTTTACTTCCATTTTCACACATTGGAGAGTTATTCTCATACCATTATTTTGGTGTATCAAATCTATTAGAATAGATTTATTTTACTTTTATGTTATTTCTCTCTCCTTTGTTCCTTAGAAGTGGTAGATTGGGATTAGTATTAGTTTTCCTTCATTAGAGTTAGTTTGCACTATGAGTAGGAAGAGGAACCAACCTTCTCTGGAGGTATATCTCAAGTAGAAAGTCCCACAACTTGGAGATAGTACCCATGTTACCCAGTCACACTGCTTACCTTAACACACTCACATGCTAAGAAAATAGAGGGTGTAGTGATTTGGTGATAACAATAGCTCATAGAGTTCAAGAGGAAGATCGATCCAAGAGGGAAAATAACTTATCAAAGATAAATAGGAATATTATAGGATAAGTGCTTTAGATGTAATGAATATGCAATTCATAGATCTTATGATTACCTTGAAAATCCTTAAACCAGTCTATTGGTGAGAAAATTTGGCAAGTGGACAAATTGGTGGGTATCTTCTAAATGCTCTAAGAAATTAGGTCCCTCTTCTTGAATGGTGCAGCTCCATTTACTATTCATGTGTGAAATTTAAATTTGTGGTGTCTTGAAGGTCAAGAATCCAATAGGTACATTCCAAAAAATCTATGGAAAAAGCCAGCAAGTGTTTGTAAGGGAGGAATTTGCTAAGAGAATAGGAAAGGGAGTGGGAAAAAATAAAGGAAGGATTAATATTGTAGTTAGAAAATCAGATGCCTACAACTATTAATCAAAATACTTCAACACACATATATAGAAGAAAAACAACTTTGTAATTTACAATAAGACAAGATAAGATTAAAAACATAAAGTTTCAATAATATCCTCATCAAAAAAGGCATGAAACTCCTTTCTTTTGCATTGATGATTTGGAAAAATTTTACTTAGTGATAAATAAAAGAATGTAGAGAAGAGAAAAAGAGGAAATAGTTATCGATTTTATTTCCTCACAATTAGTAATTTGTCATGAGCATACAAAATTGACGACCCCTAAGGGTGTGGAATTCATTACAATCTATAGAATTTATGACTATTGTTCATCTACCCCCACATGACCTTTCGATCGTCCTCCATAATATGTGACTTTTGATATTTCTAGGAGTGAAATTAATTCCCCTTTTATTGATTAAGGGTGACATATTACAATGTTGACTATAGTCACATTTAAATGAATAATAAAAATGTCACGATTTCTCACAACAAAGAATTAGAAAGGGGAGAAGAGAAAAAAATAATGAGAGAGGAGAAAGACGAAAAAAATCCTCCAAAATATTGATGAAGATGTCTTCGTCTTTGATGAAGATCTGCAATGATAAATTTGAAGATGGAAACCGACCTCTAATGAAGTTCACTTTGAACACAATGCCCTTGTTGAACAAGATGATTGAAAAATTCCCCTTGCTCATGATACACAGACACCTTGGACCACCAAATGAGTGTTTAAAAACACTGTTGAGATTTCCTAATGTGAATTCAAAATGACATGTGGATGATGCTCATGATGATCCTCTATGACCCTACCATGCTTTGATGACAAATATTGCTCTTGGAGTGATGTACTTTCTTGTACACACCGAGAAGGTAAGTGATGAGCACTGATGAGTACACCATTGACAATAATTAATAATCTTCATTCCATAACATGAAACAACCATATTAAAACACAAAGCACCCCCATTCCTTTGTGACTGATTATGCATATAAATGGGAAACTAAAACAATTACTTTAGAAAATTAAGCCACGAAAATATTGTTATCTCGAGGACATGATGACCACAATTAGGAATCAACCCATGTGAACCAAAGTTCACCTTTCACTCCTCCGTAATCATAAATTTATCATTTCCATTCCCATAGGAATATTTCCAGAGAGATGATCACCACCAAGTATCTTGATGTGAAAGTTACAAATTCGAATCTCATGACTGATGATGACACTTGTTTGCACCTAAAATGAGAGTTTACTATATTTAGAAAATTTCCCTTTTCCATCCTTTTCTACTTTAGCCACCTAGTTTGTTCTTTAGGATTTCCTCCATACAAGCTACCTTTAAAGAATGTTCCCACTTTGTGAAAATTTACTAAAAATAGTAAGCACGCATGTAGAGAATTAATATTTTGGAAAGTGGATTTCCTAACCTAAAATTTCGATGAAATTATATTTTTGATATGGGTTTTTCTTTCTCTTCTCATAAATGAATTTTTCATTGCAAACCAATCTCTGAAAGTGGGAAATAGAAATTTAAAATTTGGTGTAAGGAAACAAGAGGTTATTCGCTGTAAAATTCATTTCCATGCATTTGAAATCCACCACCTGGGTTCTTATGGCCTTTTAAAGTGGTGAAAGAACAAAAAAATCACATCAAACTATGCCCTAGTTTTTAGATATGAGTATTTCATTCTCGTGGGTAACGTATTCATTTTGGTGCAAAAGTGATCCTGAAGCCTAACAACTTGAGATTTTTTATGAGAAATTTTAGTGCTATGATCATGGATGGATGGTGATAATGATGCAAGGGAAAACAATGTCAATGGAGGAATTTGGAAAAATTTATCCAAAGTTAGGGAGAAATGGAGAAAAGTGGGGGGAGAATGAGAAAATGCCCAAGTGTTTGTATTTATAGGATTTCTTACCTTGAGGGAAGGGGGCACATTTTTTCCCCCATATCCCATTTTAAAGGGACAATAGGGGAAAAAAAAAATCCTTAACCCTAGGCTAACACTTGGCATTCATGCATCAAGGAGGAGGGGGGGAAAATGAGTAAAAGTGCCTCACGGAGACCCCTGGTCATTTGGTGAGTCCATAGGCTCAAACAAAGGAGGAGTAAATTTTCTTCTCCCACATGTACCCTTGGAAAGGGATAAAGGGACACCAAAAAATTTCATTAGCGCCATGGTGACATGTGGCACTGAGAAAATATTCGAAGCTAAGAGCGCCTTGAAAGAAATATTTAAAATGAAGTTTAGGAGCTCTGGAGGTATTTTTGGGAACTTCTTTATATTATTTTGACTGAAAAAAATATTTAGAGAATAACTTAATGGGTCTCAAGGTTTTTTTTTCATAAAATACCTCCATAAATGACCTTCTTCCTTGGAATCATCGAGTATGCTCATGAAAAATGAGCTCCCGAGAAGCACCAAGGCATTTTCAAAAATGTTAATATTCCATATTATATAGGATCCTCTTAACTTTATAATGAGTTCTTTATTTCCTCCTAACTCCTTACGTAGCTCCTGTAATCCTCCAATGAAGATTAGGCACCTATTTTAACTTGCCTTCTCCTCCCAGGGGCTAAAACTAGGTCATATAAAAAACCATGTGGAAGTAAGGGGAGGGAACATTTTCTTGTCACCCATGTCCCCTTGGAAAATTATATAGGGACACTGAAATTTTACATTATCCTAGTGATGATAAGTGTCAAGAATGCATGGCATGGAGTAAGGGGCTAGAAAAATGCCAAAAATGCCTTTCGGAGTCTCCCAGAGTCATATGAGGTGTCCATGAGGCCTAAGGTGCGAGGGAGAATTTTATGTCCCCCTTGTCCCCTTGGAAAGGGAAAAAGGGACATTAAAATTTTTCCTTAACCTCATCTTTGCCACGTGGCACTAAAATGTTTTGTTAAGGATGAAGCTTGTACCTTGGAGAAGAACTTGAAAATGGCATTCCTAGAGCTCTCGAGATGAATTTTTGGAACTTCTTTATATGATTTAGACTAAAAATCACATTTTTAGAAGTATTGGATGGATATCAAGGTATGATTTAGCTTTAAAAATTCTCAAAAATGGCCTTTTTTATCGGGACATTGTGCTGTGAAGAATGTGTTGTGGAAAGCTAAAAATAGTTGTTCTTAAGACCACTGAAAGATCTATCTCGAAAGGTATCATTTTAAAAGACTCCTTTGAACTTGTTTTATTATTTTCCACACTTGGGTGAGGGTGATACCACCTAAATATACATTATATAGATGGGGATAATCCGACATAGGAGATGGATTGACTTGGAGAGGTGTTGGGGAAGGGTTACAATGAAAATTTTCGACACTAGGGTAAAGTTGTCATGTTTTCAAGTGAATTTTTCCCTTGTAAAAACATAGGAAAAAAGTTGACTCTCACTTGGGGACTTATTCTAGATTGAAAAAAGTGAGGAAAGGATGAGAAGGAACTCTAGAATCTCAGTTTACAAATTGGACCAGTGCCTTATCCATTGGGCTTCACAAAGTCATTAAAAGCAACATATAGCTTGAAAGGAGTACACACACACACACAAAATGAAACACATAATACATAAAAGGAAATAACACACACAAGGAGAAAGGGAAACAAAAACCTAAATCTCCTATGGTATAATGTGGGGATAACCCTTTTTGCGAAGAAATTTTCCTTTTCAAAGGTTACCTTTGAAGAGGTAACACTGAATGATGATGTTTTGTGAAGTCATTGAATGGTTAAAGAAATTATCCTCCTTTCCTCAACTGCTTATGAAAATCATGTGCTCTCATAACTACCTGTATACTTGGGAGGAGTGAGCCTACATGAGCTTCTTGATGCCCAGAGCTTTGCTCATAAATTACATTGCTCTTGTTACCTTTGAAATCCATTTTAGAGTGTGGATTTCCTTCTATTCTCACCCACATTGTTGATTTAGCCTTCACCATCTCATCATTTCCCCAAGGCTGTTTTTTGTTTTAATTTCTTGAAAATATTGATTTTCCTTATTTCCCATATCCATGTTTATTGAAATTTTTTTCTTCAGATACTTTGAATTTATCCATCTCATTATGAGGTGTTTTCTAATTGAGTAAACTATTGTAAATAACCTCATACTTGTCTTACATATCCATGGCATGATTCAAGAGGTCCAGAATTAGCTATAGATATTCCATATCTTTTCCATACCTTTATGCTCATTATAATAATATTCATTTTAAATTTCAAGGAAATTGCTAGGAATTCCTATATCATCTTGAAGCTCATTACGTTCCACCACTTCATTATCAAGGGGAGACTCAACTTAAAGGACCTCAAAACTCTTTGTTTCAATTTTTTCATCATAGAAATAATCCTCCTCTTTGAATGGAAAAGAGAAAAATTCAATCTCATCATCACATCCACCAATCATCATCATAAGAGGTACATTGAATTTTTCACCCTTTTTATTTCATCATGATCAAATTTAAAATTGGTGGATAATTCGGAATTAGCTTCACACATGTCTTGCAAATCCATGGCTCACATCAATAGTTCAAGACTCGAGCAAATAATCTTTTGTTTCTTCCACAACTCTTAGGATTTCTTGCACAGAGTCTTCTTTCAAAATTTTCAAAGGCTCAAGCATAATGTTGTGCAAAATTTTACCTTGGGGGTTTGATATTTATAAAGGGGTAAAATTTAGCTCAACCTTAGTATGGTGAGGTTTTGGGATACCCACGAGATGTGATGGATGTTTTGTGCTCTGTGATGAAGAGGGAACAAGGCTTCTTTTCCCTACAAAAATCCTACAAATCAAGAACACTTAAATAATATATAGTTAGTAAAATAATTGGGTAGGTTGTCTAGAAAGATCCAATTCCCAGAATTCCAAAGACTTTCTCAAGAATATATCAACATGTTTATGAAAAAATCAACTTTTATCAATGATAATGATGTAGTAAAATGTGATAAAGTGGAAAATGTAAGCAGATGATGTCACTTATTTAGGTGATTTACATACATAAGAAAATGTAATTAACATATAACTAGAGATCGAATTCTTGATCCGTGTACAAGTTCTCAGAAAATTTTGATCCTACGGAACCAACTACGTCCTCCTTAGTGAAATAAGAATTTGGTTCAAAAATACAATCCTCTACAAAGAATTCATATACTTCTTCTAGAATATCATAGAGGTGTGTAAGAGAGGTGTAATGTTAGGGATGCTAATGTGGTTATTGGTGTCAAACTCGGATGTGGTATGTTAGTATTTTGGAGTGTTTAAGCTAGCTTCATAATTGTACTCAAATTGTGTGAGGTCCTCTTGTATTCTTTGAACCTCATAGTACACATTCCAAAAATCTTGTGTGGCTTAAGGGATACACCGAGTGGATGTAAAAATGGCCTCTAGATGGTCCCGGGGTGTAGCTTGAATGGCACAATTTTCCAAATCATGAAGTAGATCGTATTAGTCCCAATAAAAGGATGGTGGATAATGGGAAAAGATTGATCTTTGGCAATAGGATAATTGTTACCCCTAAGGCCATCCGGAATCACCATGTTGGATAATATGATAGAAAATAATAGAAACAAGAAAGAATTATTAGGCAGTTATAAGAAATGTATGTTTAAGAAAATGTTTAATAGAAATCACGGTGATCGTGCCAATCACGGGTGATTGCTATTAATTTTAATGACTACAAAAACATGGATTAAAATTTAAATATATAATTATTTTAATGAATTATGAAAGCACGAATGTTAGGGTAACTAGAATACGACTAGTATTACCTTCTAATGATGACAAAAAATGATGAAAATAAAATGATTAACTTGTGTGAATGATTGAATTGAGTAACGAACTGATGAGGATGATTTGATGATGGAAATGGATGATATGATGATCAAACCGACTATCTTGGAGAAGCGTAACATAAATGGAGCTTTATTAAAGATGATTTATCTCTAGAATTCCTATGAAAGAGCAAAAATTCTCTAAAAACACAAAAAAACCTCCTCTAAAAGAGGCTAGAAAAACTATTTATATAGATTACCGGTGACCAAGATAATCATCGGTAATTTCAGAAAATCTAAGTTAAGTGATGAAATGAGGTGATTTCCTACCATTTTTATATCGATTTCGGAGGATTTCGAAGGAGGTTATGATGTGAAGGGGACATAATTGAACTAAGATGAAATTGTTTAAGATGAGGATGAATATTTTTAGAAAGTTGTTTTAGATATGACTAGTTAAGTATGGAGAGATGGTTAGGGATAAGTTAGGGGTGGTTGAGTAATATTTATAGAAGGTTTCTAAACTAGATCATTATAACTAGTGGAGGTGTCGAGTTAGCATGGTGAGGTGTGTGGGTGAGGTGTGATTATATATTTAATTTAACTTGATTTAGTTAATTAATTAATTGGACCTAGGGGGTGTGGTGGTATAAATATGAGATTAATTTAATTAAAGGAGTGTAATGGGTGACGTAATGTTCGGAATATCATGAGCATGTCATTTTGATCGTGAATGATTTTTGAGACAGTGGAAATTAGGAAGTGTCAATTTTTAGTGTCTATATTTTCCCCTTTTTGTCTGACAATTTTTAACAAATCGTTAGACAAAAATGATGAAAAGGTTATGTCGGTATAGGTGATTCTATTATAACGCAATACAGTGAGCACCAATGTGTTTTGTTTTGAAACATTTCCCCACTCTAAAGGGGTACAAAGCAAAGTACTAGAGAATCGGTGTGAGGGTAGATAAAGGGCACGATGCTATGGATGTATGAATCTTGCTAGGAAAATTGACGAATGGGAAAACCAAGCGATGGGGGAAAAAGGGCTCATCTCCCATAGATGGATGGTAAATCCCAATATTTGACTATGTTGGTTTGGTCAAATATTTAAGGACCTTTGAGAATATGACACACTTGTGCAAAGGGTTAAAATGTCATGGTTTTAGGAAATTTGGGCAAATAGACCCAAAACGGGAAAATCATTGGCGTAGGGGAAATCATCGGTGATTGGTGCAATCACAGTGATTGTGTTATGTGAAAAATGGGTACAAATAACCCAAAAGTCATTTTTATTTACCTTATTTGTGATTTATGAATTCTGATGATATGGGAGCATGTGAAAATGTGTTTTCAAAGCAAAGGGTTGTGGGGATGGCCTCTTTGAGTTGAAAGTGTAGGCCCATGATGGCAGAGAAGCGAGTTATAAACCTGATTTTTGCTTTATTTTTGTGAATTTTTGTGATTTTTTGTGGATTCGATATCGTTCTAGGGAACACGAATTCCCTAACTTGAATTTACAAGAATAGTTGGTGATTCCTTCAATCAGCGATGATTGAGGTGAACCACTAATGATCACTTATGGAAAAATAGTTGTAATAAAAGATAAAAAGGTTTAAGGTTTTTATGAATATTTTTGAGTTTTTGTGAAAATTTTAAGGTTAGTTTGTATGATTTGCTATATGTTGGTGTTTCACCTTTTTTTTCTTAGATTATTTCTTTGAATTGTTGACGAAACAAATAGGGTAATGGCCATAGGAGGAATACCTATTCAAATGTCGGTTGATGGGTTGTTACACGCGTATGACTTCCGAATCCATAGCTGATCGTGAGAGCTTCCTTTTGGCTAGGAGGAACTACCTGTAATGAAAGCAAGACCACTAGAAAGAATTAAACAATATGGGCAGTGAACTACCTAGCGTGAGCTAGATCCGGGAAGTGTGATACTTCCTAGATGGTGTTAGTCAATGTTTAAAACAAATTAATGCTGAAAACAAGGTAAATCACATTGTTATTTTGAAATGATTTAGGTATCTCACTTAAAAACACAATAAGAAATCAAAATCTAATCTATCAAGCTAAGCTATAATAGAATCCACGGGTCAAAGGGTTGGTTTTGGGTTCGCGGAGTCGATAAAGGTCTCGGGTAGGTCATAAGTGAGTGAGGGTGAGGAAAAATTAGGTGGATATGTCTCTATTTAAGGTGTGTGGGATAACACAGAGACCGGTGTCGGTCGGGGTGGCCGACCGCAGTTAGGTATAACCGGTGCCGATTCATTGTGAGATCGGAAATGTCACGAGAATGGGGTTTTGGTCTCTTTTGTGATTGTACAAAGGATTTGGTTGGTCGGGAAGAGGTATTGGGTGACTAGAATAGGTTTTTTTAGGTTTTGATGGGTCTATGGAGGTAAAATATATTTGGAGATGGTCGATAGCAAGAAAGATGAACAATGCATGATAAAATAATGATAAAATGAAATAACCAGAAAGTATGATATTGTACTTACTTGGATTTTGTTCTGAAAGTAAATGTGTGAAGGATGGAGGTGTTGATGATGGGTTTGAAGGTGTAAGTGATCACCACCAACTGAAGAAAATATTCTACATGGGCTGCATGCACACTCCTCTTTACTTGAATAGATCAGAATGTGGCTGGGAAGGTTGTGTAGGAGAAGATCCTCAATCTCCTTCCTTGGATGTCAGTTCTTGCTAGAATTGTCTCTCTAAAGATGCGTTATCTCTTTGAGATTTCATTCTTGCTCACCCACCTTTCTCCCAATATTTTCCAACTTGCTTCCAACCTTGATAATAAGGTTATTTTGGGGTTAAAAGGGTAGCGATGGTGGTCTAGCTTAACTAGTGACAGTTAGGGGTAATCGATGTTAGTTAAGGTGAGATTGCCTAGGTTTACTAAACTTAGGGAGATCCTCCTGATTTCCTTGGATCTTGTGTCATTATCCCATGGATTAGATTGGGAGCTTCTTGTGATCATGCGGGAATGTGGTTAGAGGGAGTGTAGGCATTGATTTTTAGGGTTCGGGTAAGTCTTAGTTACTTATGGTAACTTGTTAAGAATAGGTCTTAGGTTGAGTTAGCTTGGTGAGGTGTCTAAGTGAACCATTTGTGTAGACATTATTTAAATAAGATATTTAAATAATAAATATATGAGCTAAAGCATTAATTTAATTAAATTAATTAAATTAACATTAGTAGGGTGAAGGGGGTCATGGCTAGGTAGATGTAATAAAGGGAAGCTTATATGTCAAGGGACGAAGGGGGAGTGTGACCTAATTTTAGTGTCTACATTTTTCCCCTTTTGTTGCGTAGCTTGTATTAGTAAGAGATGCTAACAAAAATAAGATGTGGTTGCCCATGTGAGGGTGAAGGTGATCCCCCTCAAACTAGGAATTGATGAGCGCAAAGGCGATGTGGTGAGTGGTTTGATAAAAGGTAAATGTGAGGAAAAGGTAAGTGGGTGTGGGGAAGAGGTTGAAAGTTATACTCAGTGATCTAGGTAATGGGTAAGGGTCAAAGGTAATAGCGAGTCAAACACACACACACACGTATAAAGCTAAAGACACTACTAGGGTTGAAGTCAAGAGCAGAAAACTCTACATTGTCTAAGGTCAATAGGTTTATCCAAACAAGGGTGAAGTGAATCGGTATCCAAGTTATAGGATATGGTCGGGAGACACAACGTAGGTTAAGTGCGGGAACATTTAGGTATGTTCTTTTACAAAGACAAAGGTAGGGTCGGGATAAACGATCACGACAATAGGCTAGGTAAGGTCATTGGGTCAATCAACAAAGGTAAGAGTGCATGCAAGGTATAGCGAACACATGAGGTCAAAATGTCACTAGAAATGGTCAGGTACAAATATCGAGATCACAACATGGGTAAGGCTGAGGTAGGGGTAAAATAAGGAGGCTTCAATAGTGGACGCGGTGAGGTTGAAGAAGGTGGAGGGCCATAAGTGAAGGTAAAGTGGTCTAGGTAGGTGTATGGAAGGCAAAAGAAAGGGGAGGTAAGGAAAATGAGGTCAATGTGAGGGAAATGAGTATGCAGGGGGAAGCGAAAAATGGTTAGTATTAAGCGATGACGGTGGAGATGAATAAACAGCGGTAGTCTAGGGCATTAGACCGGCACTGGTCAAGGGTTAACCGATGTCGGTTGAGTTGGGTAGGGTATAAAAAGTGAAAAAATCACGATTTGAAATTCATTTGTACATTGTTAAGAAGAATAAAAGGACAAAAAGAGAGAAAAGAGGAAGAGGTCAAAATATTACATCAGAGAGATTGGTTGGCAAGCCACATAGGTGAGATTGATTGGGTGAGAGTGGGGTCACGAGATCAAATCGAGTGAGGTGATTCATGGAGAGAGTTAGAGGTCAATTGAGGATGGTGGAGGCCGGAGAGGGATCAAGAGGAGCGGTGCGGAGATGGAGGCGGAGATAGCCACCCTACGGGCATATGTGCAGGATTTAAAGGGCTAGTTAGCCACAAGTGAAAGGGAAGGTTATGGGTTTGTAAGGCCAACTAACAGCGGCACTGAGGCACAAATTACTACCCTAAAGGCCCAACTACGAGAACAGGCACATATTTTAGGGCCGACTCAAGTTCTAGTACCAAAGCACAGGGGCTCAAGAGTATAGTTTCGAGACAGGATCCCATTATGCGAGATACCCACGCGAGTAGTGGGACCCATGGCACCTCCAAAATAGTGTCCATGACCAGGTTTAGAGATGCCCTAGGAGAGGAATGTTATTACAGGATCATTTGTTAGCTTCCAGACTAGATGTGCCCTCCTATGCCGAGTAGAGAGCACATGAGACCTCTAAAGGAGAGGACTAGATCCCACACTCACAAGTGTGGATAGTACGAGGCTAACGAGCCTAGGGACAAGGTCATGGTGAGGCCACTAGTGTGTAGAGGCCAGCCCCAGGTGAGGGGCCATCAGCAGGAGGTGAGGTAGGTGCTTTGGACCCCAGACAGGTGTGGCAGAGGGGTCAGGAGAGACGAAGTCATAGGGAGCATTCCTTGACATTAGATGGGGAGACGATTGACCTATTGTGGACTAGCCTGCATGTTGAGTCATTTTGTATGTATTATATATGAGACCAGCCTGCATGCCGAAGAGAGTTTGTATTTGTTTATTGTGTTATACCCAACCAAACCTATATGGGCGGTGAACTACCTAGTGTGAGCTAGATCCGAGAAGCATGATACTTCCTAGATGGTTGTCAGTCCACTGTTTTAAACAAATTAATGCTAAAAACAAGGTAAATCCTATTCTTATTTTGAAATGATTTAGGTATCTCACTTAAAAACACAATAAGAAAATAGATCTAATCTAACAAGCTAAGCTAGAATAGAATCCACGGGTCAAAGGGTTGGTTTTGGGTTCTACAAGTCTGATAAAAGTTTTAGGTAGGTCACAAATGAGTGACGGTGAGGTAAAATTAGGTGGATAGGTCTATGTTTAAGGTTGTGTGTGAAAACACGAGAGACTAGCATTGGTCGGGCGGCCGACCATGGTTAGGTATAAACGGTGTCGGATTCTTGTGAGATTTGGAAACGTCATAGAATGGGGTTTTGGTCTCTTTTGTGATTGCACAAAAGGATTTAGTTGGTTGGGAAGAGGTATTGGGTGACTGGAATAGGTTTTTGCAAGGTTTTAATGGGTCTATGGAGGTAAAAAATGTTGGAGATGGTTGATAGGGAGCAAGATGAACAATGGATGATAAAATAATGATAAAATGAAATAACCAGGAAAGTATGATATTGTAATTACTTGGATTTTGTTCCTGAAAGTATATGTGTGAAGGATGGAGGTGTTGATGATGGGTTTGAAGGCTGTAAATGATCACCAACTAATGAAAATATTCTACATGGGCTGCATGCACACTCCTCTTTGCTTGGATAGATCAGAATGTGGCTAGGAAGGATGTGCAGGAGAAGATCCTCAATCTCCTTCCCTGGATGTCGAGTTCTTGCTAGAATTGGATCTCTGAAGATGCGTTATCTCTCTAAGATTTTGTTCTTGCTTGTCCACATTTCTCCCAATGTTTTCTAACTTGCTTCCAACCTTGAGAATAAGGTTGTTTTGGGGTTAAAAGGGGTAACAGACTAGCGGTGGTTGGCTTAATTAGTTATGGTAACTTGCTAAGAATAGGTCTTAGGTTGAGTTAGCAGTGAGGTGTCTAAGTGAACTGTTTGTGTAGACATTATTTAAATAATAAATATAGTGAGATAAAGTGTTAATTTAATTAAATTAATTAAATTAACATTAGTAGGGTGAAAGGGGTCATGGCTAGGTAGATGTAAAAAGGGGGCTTATATGTCGAGGGACGAAGGGGAGTGTGACCTAATTTTAGTGTCTACATTTTCCCCTTTTGTTGCGTAGTTTGTATTGGTAAGTGATGCTAACAAAAATAAGATGTGGTTGCCCCATGTGAGGGTGAAGGTGATCCTCCTCAAACCAGGAACTAAAGAGACAGCAGGTGAAGTGGTGAGTGGTTTGATAAAAGGTAAATGTGAGGAAAAGGTAAGTGGGTGTAGGGGAAGAGGGTGAAAGGTCTACTCGAGTGATCTAGGTAATGGGTCAGGGTCAAAGGTAGTAGTAGTCAAACGCACGCACACATATAAACTACATCACACTACCGGGTTGAAGAGTAGGAAAAATCTACATCATCTAAGGTCGATAGGTTTATCCAAACAAGGGTGAAGTGAATCCGGTATCCAAGGTATAGGATAAGGTCAGGAAACACAACGTAGGTTAGGTGCAGGAATGTTTAGGTATGTTCTAGTACACCAAAGGTAGGGTCAAGATAAATGATCATGGAAATAGGCTAGGTAAGGTCATTGGGTCAATCAACACATGTAACAGTGCCACAAGGTATAGTGAACACATGAGGTTAAAGGTCACTAGCAATGGGCTAGGTCCAAATATTGAGATCATGGCATGGGTAAGGCCAAGGTAGGGGTGAAATAAAGAGGCTTCAATAGTGGACGTGGTTAGGCTAGAGAAGGTGGAGGGCTAGAAGTGAAGGTAAAGTGGTCCAGGTAGGTGTATGGGAGGCAAAAGAAAGAGGAGGTAAGGAAAATGAGGTAAATGTGAGGTTAATGAGTACTCAGGGTAACCGAAATCAGTTAGTATGAACTAATGACGGTGTAGGGGAACCGATACTTGATTATCAAGAGCAACATCACCGGCAGCGGTCAAGAGTTAACCGACATCGGTTGAGTTGGGTACAAGATAAAAGTGAAAAACCTACGGTTTGAAATTCATTTATGCATTGTGAAAAGGAGAAAGGGAAAAAGAGAGCGTTAGAGAGCTTGGTTGGCAAGCCACATGGGCAAGAGTGGTTAAGTGTGAGGTGTGGCCATGAGATTAGGTGCCACGATTTGTGTGGCTAAGGATTGATTATTCTTGGCTTGATGGTAGAGGTAGGAGAGGGGGTCGAAAATGAAAGGTGTTGGTCACCGAGTCCCATCTATCGATGAGGGAAACCATAAGACTCACCTCCCGGGCTATATGCCTGAGAAGACCTCATGCTTATCAATCCCACCTCTACAACATGCTACCACTCTTCTGCATCATGCTCACCGTACTCTCAATAACAAGGGTGGCACCTGGGCTCTCATCCACAGCTCGTCTCTCACCTACATCCCACAAAAGCAATGTATTAGTATACCTTTCCCAACTTACCTATTTTACCCCACATCCTAACCTAATCTCTTTCCCCACCCCCATCCTGTTGGCCTTGTCGCTCACCCAAATCTACCCAAACCCATCCACCTAGACCTACCCAAACCTAAGGTTAACCAAAGACTTGGTTATCATCAACCGACCCAATTATCCCCGATCGACCACTATCTCCTTGACCGACATCGGTCACTTTTCTTGTGATCGATACCGGTCTCTACCCACCAACATCGTCCACTAGACGAATGATGTTGATCACTTTCGCACCACCCACCCCGACTTTCCAACCCTACTTTTTCCCTTCCTTGACATTCTACCCACCCAAATCCCTCTTTACACCCTTAATTGTTCCTACATTACCCTTTTGCCCTACCCCTACCCTTTAATATTACCTTTTCCCTCTCTTTTTCCCATTTTGAAATTCTTACCCCTACCCTTCAATATTACCTTTTCCCTCTCTTTTTCCCATTTTGAAATTCCTTCCCCCAAACCCCCATTTTTTAATATTTTCTACATTTTACATCAAATTAACTCAAAAATCAAAACCAAAGGTTCAAATCCTACCTGATCTCGCTATCGCCATCGTGGTGGAACCTCCACCTCCACACCACTCCTCTCGAGCCCTCTCTAGCCTCCACCATCCTCAACTAACCTCTAACTCTCTCCACCAATCACCTCACTTGATCCGATCTCGTGACCCCACCTCTCACCCAATCAATCTCACCTATGTGGCTCGCTAACCAATCTCTCTACCGTACTCTTTTGACCTCTTCCTCTTTTCTCTCTTTTTGTCCTTTTCTTCTTCTTAACAATACACAAATGAATTTTAAAATGTGGGTTTTCCACTTTTTATACCCTACCCAACTCAACCGACGTCAGTTAACCCTTGACCGATGCCGGTCTTCTACCCTAGCTAACATTTTGGAGATGATGGCCATGATGAGACATGCATGTATTTTGAGATACACAGTTATTGATTTATATGATGAGATTCATGGTATTTGGTGATGTGTTGATGTGTTGATGAGATATTGGTTTATGGCTTGTGTTAGATGAGATATGGATTTGTTACTTTGTATTAGATGAGATATGGGTTTGTTGGTTTGATATGGATGGAAATTAGGTGAGTTAGGCATGATGGAGTCAGGTCAGTTTAGGCATGGATCAAGTCAGGTTGGTTAGGCATGGTTGAGTCAGGTTGGTTAGGCATGGATTGAGTCAGGTTGTTTAGGCATGGTTGAGTCAGGTTAGTTAGGCATGGTTGAGTCAGGTTTGTTAGGCATGGATTGAGTTAGGTTGTTAGGCATGGATCGAGTCAAGTTGTTTAGGCATGGTTGAGTTAGGTTGGTTAGGCATGGTTGAGTCAGGTTATAGGCATGGATTGAGTCAGGTTGGTTTAGGCATGGATGTTCATTTCAGTATTTTGGATAACAAATGGCAATATAAATGCATGAGATGGTGTAAAATGTGGAAAATGTTGGTTATGTATGAAAATGTGAAATAATATAAGTGGTAAAATTCATGTGGTATATGGTATAGATGTCGAGGTTTTTGATATGAATAGGAAATCAGGTAAAAAAGGGGAAATGGTTAGGGTAAAGAGTGGCCGAGCTAACCTTCCAGGGCCCCATGCCCGGAAGTGCTGCCTACATAGTCCCGATGAAAAGGGACCTTAGACCAATGTAGTTCTCCCATAAGCTAGGGAAGAAGATGAAAATGAGTTGGTAGGTTTGTGGTCATGTTGTGGGTTTGGGTTTAATAGGTGGGGGTAGATGATAGTAAAAATGTTACAGGTGAGGACGACTATGGCGAAAGGGGAGGATGACCCCAAAAGGTAAGCGTCGAGGACCAAGCCCTATATAAGGTAATCAAACAATGTTGATACACACCATTGACTTGGTTTATGACCAATTATGAATCACCAAAGATGTGGATTGATTTGACATCGAGGGCATAGGTGGTCTAGAGACCTAGTACGAGTGCTTCATACTTGGCAATATTGTTGGTGCATTCAAAGTCTAGTTTGAAAGACAAAGGCATGGGTTCTCCATCCAAAGGGACGAGGATAACACTAGCTCCACCCCCATGATGACACTTGGAATCATCGAAGAACAATGTCATTTGGTAAGGGGGTTCATCCAGGGAAAGGGTAGCAATGGATTCATCAGAAAGTCAAAATTAGAGGGTTGGTCCCCAACAATAGGTGCATCAGTCAGTTGGTCAGCGATAGCTTAGACCTTAATGGACTTTTGGTGAATGAATTCGAGGTCAAGATCAGCTAAAAGCATAAGCCATCGCGTGGTGTGCTGATTTTGATAGGGTTTGGTGTACATGAAGTGTAAAGGGTCGGTGTTGGTCACAACATAGGTTTTGTGGTTGAGTAGGTAATGGCGGAGTTTGGTGGCAACAAAAACTAAGGCTAAGAAAATATTTTTGGTGGTTGTATCGGGTTTCATAGTCCAAAAGAGTACGGCTTATGTAATAAACTGCTTGCTCCCTATGTTATTCATCACGATGAGCGAGCATGGCTCCCAAGAAATGATCGATAGCTGATATGTATCGGTAAAAAGGTTAATCGTCTTCAAAGTAGAATGAGTACGTGTGGTTGGAGAAGGTATTGTTTTAGGGCCTCAAAATCATTGTGGCAGTCATCATCCCATTTAAAGGAGACATCTTTCTTAAGTAGATGATGAAATGGTTAACACGATCCGATAATTTGTGAAATGAAATGGTGAATGGATTACAATTTACCTTGCAGGATACTAAGTTGTTTGAGCTTCATGGGACGGAGGCATTTCCGAGAATGGACTTGAATTTAGCAGGTCAACTTCTATACCATGAAGGGAAATAATAAATCCCGAGGGCTTTCTTGAAAGAAGCTGCAAAGACGTAATTTTTTAGGTTGAAGTCGGATGTAATATTTAATGAGGTGGTCAAAATGGTTTTGAGGATAGAAAGGTGCTCGGCGTGGCATTTAGATTTAGCTAAGAGATCATCCATGTAATCTTCCAATATGCGATGTATGATATCATGGAAGATGTAAGTCATTACATGTTGATATGTAGCGCCAGCGTTCTAAGGCCAAAAGGCATGACTCGATAACAAAATGTCCCCCAAGGGGTAATGAATGCGGTCTTGTGCTGATCTTCTAGGGCAAGAAAAATTTGGTTATAACCCGAGAAACCATCCATGAGTGAGAGAATTTCATGACCCGCGGTAAGGTCCACCAGTTGATCAATACCGGGCAAGGGAAAGTCATCTTTCGGGTAGGTGAGGTTGAGGTCTTGGAAGTCCGTGCAAATGCGGAGTCCCCCTGTTGCTTTAGTAATAGGGACAATGTTATAAATCCAATGAGGATAATTAATGGGTAAGATGAAGGACACGGAAATAAGACCTAAATTTCTTCTTTGATGAGAAGAGCAATGCGAGGGTGGATTTTCCTTAGCTTTTGTTTGATAGGTTTGCATCGGGAACAATTACAATAATGTGAACACTATGGTGGGGTCAATACCGTGCATGTCTGTGTAAGACCAAGTGAAAGTGTGGTTATGATCTCATAGAAAGGAAGTGATGGCTTCTTGTTCAACAACATCTAAAGATTTTCCGATCTTTAGGATGTGCGGGTCATCCTGAGTATGAATGTTGATCTCAATAGTCAATTCATTCAACATGGTTTGCATCTCAGAGGGTAACGACCGATGAATATATGAGTCTTCTGCACTAAGGTAGGTGAGTATGGATTCATCATCCTGACATTGAATAACGTTAATGGTCGGTGTGTCATCGTCGATCATCTCAAGATACAAGAATGGGAGAGTGGAAGGGGCCTCGCCTTCACGTTGATAAGTCAAAGGCCCCAAGGAAATGGTGTTTATGAAAAAAAAGTTAGGAGGGATAGATTCAGGATCCATCAAATCCGTCGATGAGGGTGGTGATGAAGGTGGAGAAGGGCTAGGGTCCTCCATGAATTCAATGTGGGCCTTTTTGGTAGGAGGTTCGGGGAAGCCGATACCACTATGATCATTATGTTTGCGGGTGGTACATGGAATAATGGTATGGTGGTCTTTCTCGTAAAAGACAAAACCAAGACCCTTCCACGCACAACAAAGTGCGGGGAAGGTGTGGGTGAAATGGCGATTGGTAAGTGATTGGAAGTCAACAAAAATGGGTGGGGTTGTGATGGTGGTTCGGGTGTGTAAGTGGTAGTATCAAGTCCCCTATATGTGAGACTAGTACAAAGATTAGGAGGACCATAAAGGAGGTGTTCTCCATTATGGTGATCATAGTGAGGGTGTTGGTGAAGGCTTCCATACTCATGTGGAGCAACGAAGGTGTTGACACTATATAGGTGATATTCCCCTAGAGTGAGGCATTAAAAACACCTTCCAAGGATCGGTGGTTGGTATGTGCATAGCTGGTATGGGAGATGTGTCGGAGGTCAATGTGGAGATGGTGTTAAGCGGTTGGGAGGCTAATGGGTCAGTTTGTGGAGGTTATAGTAGTGGTAGGTGTGGGGGAGGTATGTGCGGTGAAAGTAGCGGAATTACCTTGGTAGGTGTGGGTGTAGGTTTAGGTGAAGCGGTATTGGTTGCGGAAGTAGACAGCTTGACCGATATGAGTACATCGTTGGGTTGGTAAAGAATGTTGCATGTTTTGAAAGGTGATGGGTCATCTGGAATGGTATAAGTGTCCTTTGTGTTCAAACTTTACACAATGATGCAAAGTGGAGGGAACATAACCCATGACATGGATCTAGGGTCTACCAAGCAACAAGTTATACTGAAATTCCCCTTCCAAAACATAAAACAATTTGCGGAGCAGTGTGGGGGCCACGCAAACATGATTTGGAAATAAATATACAAGCTACGATACCATTTGGAAATAGAAATAGAAGCTCTCAAACCGAGTTGAAGAATAATACATAATAACACCAAACTACGGCACAGAAATTACTCATCTAGAGTGAATATAAGCGAATACTAACATCATCATTGCCAAACAAGTGATGCAAAATACTGATAACTATATCAAAGACATCTTCTGTCTCATAATATTCCTCGAAAGTATGAAATGATTCTATATTAATGAATTTCAGTTCTTCATTCACAAAGTACATAAGACATGGCTGAATCATACATATTGAAGCTTACAGGATAATGAGATAGAACATCTGTATGCACCTTCAAACTTTAAAGCTGAAACTTCTGAGACTTCAGACTACTTTGGAATATCTTCTCCGATCAAGCTTTCTTTCCTTGAGGTATTCCTTATCCGAGGTATCCAAGGTGTCCAAGGTGTCCAAGGTGTAGTGAATGAGTTAGAAGAAGTCCAATTTATAGACTTTTCTAAGGCTTTTCACTGGAACAGGAACCAGGAAACCGTAACAACAAAGTTATCGGTAAGATTCCAAAAAGACCGACACATGTGAGTACAACCCACTCACGGGAGTAATTATTAAAGCGCATGGGTCCACCACACAGCTGACAAACGCACTAACAAGGATAGAACGAATCTTATCAAAAGCAAAGGACACGGCAACAGGCCTGCCGTGATGGCCGACAAAAGAAAGCGCACAAACAAAAGCGAAAAGGACTTTATGGGCTGTCATAAATGACAGAGGGTCCCGAGCATCTTCGCCCGATGAAGTGGAGTGTCACATCTTTGCTGGCACAGTTCTGGATTCCTTTCATTGCGCTCAAGCCAAACTCTTGAAGAAGTGGCTGTCCCATCTTGATTGGAGTCGAGATGATGTCTCGTGGGATAGAGATAGTGATCAAGATCTTCAAGTCTTGATCTGGGGACAGGTGGCCTCACGATCATAGTATGGTGTAGCAGGATACGTCTCCATAATGTAGCATTTGGCCTTTCTACCAGATTCTGACAGGATTAGTTTTTACATAGTAATGAACCTTGACAAACCAAGGTATTTTACACTGTATTAGTACATTTCTTGCAACATCAGGATGTACATTCATCAAAGGAGAATTAGACAATTTAGTTGGTAAATATTTCGTAAGAAAAATTTAAAATGCATTGGGAAAGATACTTCTGTCGCCAATCATTGCGGGAGGTTGATTCCAAAGATCAAATGAAGTGGATGTTCCTCGGTCCATAATCTGGAATATTCAAATCGCCATAGAGTATCTTTTCTTGGTACCAGCTGCATGCTAAGACGGAGCCCCTCAACAGGAAGATGATCTGGCATTTGTTCCATAGTGTAGGATGATCTCCATTGCCAATGAAGGCAACATTTTACCATTGGTTGAAATGAATGGAGCTGTCTTCACAGTATCTCGGGATCGAAGAATGCACTCTGTATCGAGACATAGCAAATTCTTGTATGGAGATGAAGTCTCTGGATAATAGAAGCGTCCCGAGCTTCTCTGGACATCTGTTGTCATTGATTGTGAGAGCATCATCCGAGCCTTTGAATGTCTATAGTCCCATACTTGTACCATGTGGCTCATGTATTATCCGAGTGACATTAATCACTTTTGCGAGAAGTTCAACTCACGGTAGCAAAATCAGCCAATGCATTAGCTTTTCAGCGATATGCTCAACGTGAACTCAAAGTTATCAAACCACAGAGCCCATCTCTCGTAGTCTATTAAAAGCTTGTCTTATTGGCGGGATCACCGCCATTGACCTCTTCTTAAAATCTTTTAGATCAGATCTAAGGATGAATGCTTCATTTTGAACAAAAAATAAAAAAGCTTTAATTGCCTTTTTGGCTGCCAATAATTCTTTGTGTGAAGAATGGTAGTTCATTTCAGAACCTTGAAACATACGATGCAAATCTGAGATCTTCTCTTTTCCATCTTCACTTCTTTCTTTCAATACTGCACCCCAGTATTGTTCACTTGCATCACACTCTATGATCTTTAATCACGCATGTCAGAGTAAAGACATAGGTGGAAGTTCAAGGACTTGTTTCTTTATCCTTTGTACTGCACTTGTCATTTCCTGATTCCAACCAGGAGCTTCTTTCTTTAGCGCTTATTGAGCGGTACTGCATCGCAGCAATGTTACAGTAAAAACTAGCAATATAGTTGACACAACCTAGGAATCGTGCATTCTGCTTGCTTGTCATGAATCTCATCCGGAAAGTTCGGATTTACTTACAATATGCTTCTGCATTTCTATATGACCAGAACTAATCTTTATGCCAAGAAAATCTATGTCTTCTTTAAAGAGTTCTATCTTCAAGGAGAAAGACATATACCATTTCTATAAACAACTTTATAAAAGCTGTTCTAAATCTTTGAATGTGCTCTTTAGGTGATTTTGAAAAGATCGAATGTCATCAATGTAAACAATCAAAAATTCGATAACTCACCAAATATTTTGTCCATTATCTTTTGAAATATGGATGGAGCAGTCTTTAATCCAAATGGAAGCACTTTCCATTCATATTGTCCACCTGGAACAATAAAAGCATTTTATACATGTCTTCGGGCTTCGGAAGATTTGCAGAAACCGCTTTTGAGATCAAATTTACTATACACCTTTGATCCTTTGATTCGGCTCAATAAGTCATCCTTGGCAGGAATAGGATGTTGCACAGGAGCTATATACTTATTCAATGGCTTGTAATCAACCACAAGTCTTTTCTTATTTCTAATGCTCACTCCTTTTATTTACATAAAAGGTTGTGCATGACCATGGGAATTTGATTCCTGAATGAATCCTGCTTTAAGAAGCTTGCTGATTTCCTCATGGCACTCTTTTCGTTCTGAAGGAGGCATACCTTTGTGGTGTGCTCTGAATTTGGGAATAATTTCCTTTCCTTCATCATCTTTTATTATTTGTAGATCAAGTGAGCAGGTATGTCTCTTTTCTATGAATGAAAGCATGAGGATTTTCATTACAGATATTTTTTCTTTATTTTAGAATCAATCTCCTCAATACTTACCTGGCAGTTGGCTATGGATTTGTGAATCCAAACATTGTTGACAACCTTTCTTTCTCACGGTAAGGGCACTATTGATTGGAAAGTATATCTTCGGGAATCTGACGGGAGGATTAAACACGATATATATTTTACGATATCTTGAAAGTAGAACATTCTTTTAAAAAGTCTACTCCTAACAAACAGTCATAGTTCTCCATATTATGTAAATAGAAATCAATTTGCATGGAGACTCCTCAATATGTTCAAAGACTTTTGCCATGATCGCATATAACTTCTTTTTTGTCAAACCTTATTTTTGTATGGGTATTTTTCCATGATCAATGGAATGGATAGCATAGTGTCAAGCAGACTAATCTCTCGCACCAAGTGTCAACCATAGCATCAAGTATATAGGGTTTGATATTTGGTATGCAAATAGTTATTGCAATAAAAGGGTTTTGTGTACAACTTAATGTACATACCTCGAATGATCTTTACGGGAAGCGATGTGTTGATATGTATCTTCAAGAGATTCTTGACATCCTTCTTCTCTTTATCTTCTTGACCGCAACCTTGTATATTCTTGATTGCATTTGCTATTACTTTCTCTAATAGTTCAAGCCTGGTTTTCTCCGGGATCGTATACTTCAATAGATTGAAGATATCGGTTGAGTATTTACGGAAGATGATTGTCCTTGCTTCAAATGTTGAATGAGTCACGGGAGACTAATTCTTCCACGACCTCTCCATGGTCCTGCTCTTCCTCTGGTAGGGAGTTTGACGTTGTCGGACTCTGTTGAAAAGGTGGTCGAATAGGAAATGGCTCGAAGGGCTCATCAGGTTTGCTCTTTCGCTTGCTCTTGCGCAGCTTGTTACTCTTTCGGCCTCTTGTTATCGATGTACTTATCTTGTGCTCTCTCGAGTTTTTACTCGAGCCATTTTTCTAAGCGAGTGTCCCATGGAGGACAAGCTATCATATTGATTGAAAGCATTCTAGTTGCTTTCTTAAGAGCTCTACACTTGGAGGTATCATTGGATGTGGAAAGTTAGTAACCATATTGATAGTAAAATTTGTAAATGAGGGAATAGAAGCTGTACCGCTTATTTATCATCTCATCTATGTCATCATCGATGCTTGCTTTTGATCAAATTGCGGTGTTCACCATCTAATGATATATATGATATATCTGATGAAAAACTTTCAGAATCAGATATTAGTGCATACTCATCTTCATCTATGCCTTTCAGAGATAAAGCATTTACCTTTGCTTTACCTTTTGCAGAATCCCTTTGCGGGCATTTATTGGCATAGTGATTTTCTTGCAGATATAACAAGTAGGCTTAAACCTCTTGTGTTTACCAATGTTCTTTATACCTTTACGAATTTGAACTTCTTTACGGGCTTACCATATGAATCTTTGAATTTGGATTTTTTGTATCTTTTGAATTTCTTTTTTTTTCTTTCTGTACCTGACATCCTCCCCCTTTGAAAATGAGCATTCTCGACAGGAAGATTTACGGCGAGAAGGAGAAATTTCCAAATCTGGACATCGAAAGGTTCTAAGGCATCTTGTTCATGAAAACGATTGCCTAAAGCTTTACGGTGTTTAGCGCTGTTTGCGCTCCCATTTATCTTTGCACAGTTTGGCGTTAGTCTGATCTATGATCTGGTTTATTGCGCCAAAACTCAGTTCACCAGTTCTCATGCCATGCATAGCTTTCTTATATTGAGTTGCAAAGTATGGAGGGAAAGACTCAATATAACGGAGACGCATAGTCTCATCATTAATATTACCAGAGCTATAATATAGCTTCTGCATAAAGCATTGGTATTCTTTGACACGGGTCATATCACATAACGAGCACGAAGAAACATAGCAGTATTCATTAGTTTGTCATCATCAATATTCCCAATGAATTCCTTGATGGCGAAGAAATTTGCGATTAAGTCTTTGTGTATCCCGATTGCAAAGATAGCTTCTTTGTTAGGAAGCAAATCCCACCATTCTTTTAATATGCCAACAAAACCATTGGCAAGTGTTGCAGCAATATTCCTAGGAGATCTTCCATATGATTCTAGCTGGGTATTACCCCATCCTATCATAGCATGTACTATTTCTTTGATCTCTGGAATAGTTTTACATTCTACCTTGTAGAATTTAGGTGAAGTGTTTGAATCCTTTGAGGGTATTATGTGGGTGTTCTGTGTAGATGTTTCACCCATCTGTTCATCAAACAATGGGATTTCAAAAGTAGGATTTTGAAATGCGAGGATTTTCTCTTGATTGAACCATGAGATCCTTCATCTAAGCATGTTAATTTGTTTATCTTTGAAGAATAATGGCTTGTATTCTTCAAGTACCTCTTTGTAAGATTTTTTGACAGAAGGGCTAGCTAAAGCTGTAACATCTGACCATGAGATCTTTGCTCTTGTCAGATCTCCTTCTTGGGGAGCTGTTAGCTTTTTATCTATTGATTGTAATCTTGGCAGAATACGAGGAAGCTCATGAGTTAAACACTTCTGAATTTCATCTATTCTAGAATGTGTTTTCTCATTGTCATCTTGTATTTGTGATATGCCATTGTTTGACTATCAATTCATTTGTATGATTTACGGCATTGAAGCAGTAACTCTTTATACTCAGTAGTATGATCTCTACTAGTGGTTGAACCAAATCAGTAATTTTACGTGTGATTGCTTACGGAAGTTGTAGAGACAATCCGATGATTGTGCTGAACTAAGGTCTCTACACGTTTAACTGATTTGTCAAGTGTATCAACTCTATCATTTAATAATTTGAGGGCACTTGCAGAATCTCCTTTTTTTCTTAATTCTATTGCCTTCAAAACCTTTTCTAAAGCTGATATTTTCTCGAGAATTTGACAACTTCTTCATGGACTGCCTTAACGGCCTTGTTAGTCCAATTGATCATCTTAGAGCTCTCTGAGGGCTCAATCTCCTTATTAACTGTTCTTTGATACCAGAACACAGCTTTCTGTGTTTGGTCAGGAGATATCAACTCATGTTGATCTGTGATAGGCATATTAGAGCTTATAAAGCCATATTTATTGTTGGTCCATTTGATGGAGCATATCTTTGCTGTACCAACTTTTCACAATCTGAGCACCATAAAAAGTCTGTTGACGGATCGTGCACAAGAGAATTGTGACTGCAGAGAAATGTCTTCTCTGTATTTTGCTTCGTTCTCTGCGGGCACGAATGTAGATCCTTCACCTGTGATAGAAGTATGATGAATTTGAAGCTACGAGAATTAGCTTCTAGCTAAGCTTTTCTAGCATCTTCAGCTGGAATTACCTACAAACTTAAAGTTACATTATTCTTATTTTCGAGTGTGACGGCAGTGGCATTCTCAAGTCTTGGTTTGGAGGACTGTATGAATTTTTTGGACAGAGTCCATTCCTTTGGCACTTTTATATCAGACCACGAAATTAATTCGGGTTCTATTTTCTGACTCTCAAGATTTACGTGTGTCACCACGCTGCTGCCTTTGGACACGCGTGCTTGCTTCAAGCTGACGGCAGGGTACATAGTATTAACTAATCTATAAATGACCTTATAATGGATTGCTAGAGGGCAAGATCCAGACCGCATATTTATGCCTGTAGTAGCAAGATGTAATTTGAGAACATCTTGAAGCAGATCATCCTTTGTAAGGGAAACAGGATAATTGGGATAAACTTGAAGGATATAGGACCATTATGGAGTCCTGTCTGAATTGCGGCTAGGAGGGAATCCTTAAAGTTGTCGAACCTGAGATCCATTAGACAACATAAAATGGACGCATTTAGACCTCTACGGAATAATGGGGTTATACCAATTTGAACACAGCCCACATGGGCGAACTTGTACGTGTTACTGCTTCTTCATATTTTTCACATCGATTAATCTTGAGAGTCAAAAAATAGAACCCGAATTAATTTCGTGGTCGACATAAAAGTTCAAAGGAATGGACTCTGTCCAAAAGATTCATACTGATCCTCAAGCCAAGACTTGAGAATGCCACCGCCGATCACGAAAATAAGAATAATGTAACTTTAAGTTTCGTGAGGTAATTCCACCTTAAAGCCTGAAACAGTCTAGAAAAATCTTGGCTAGAAGAAATTCGTAGCTTCAACTTCATCATACTTTACAGTTGGTGAAGGATCGAGACATTCGTAAGCCAATAGAGCGAAGCATGAACGTCAAATACGAGAAGACATTTTTCTGCAGCCACGAGCTTCTCTTGTGCACGACCCATCAACTGATTTTTTATGGTGCTCAGACTGTGAGAAATTGGTAAGCCAAAGGTATGCTCCATCAAATGGACCAACTATAAATATGGCTTCAGTAAGTACAAGTTCTAGTCTGCCTCTTACAGATCAACATGAGTTGATATCTCGACTCAAACACGTGAAAGCCGTGTTTTGGTATCAAAGATTAATAAGGAGATTGAGCCCTCAGAGAGCTCTAAGATGCTTAATTGGACTAACAAGGCCGTAAAGGCAGTCCATGAAGAAGTTGTATCAAATTCTGAGAAAATATCAGCTTTAGAAAAAGTTTTGAAGGCAATAGAATTAAGAAAAAAGGAGATTCTGCAAGTGCCCTCAAATTATTAAATGATAGAGTTGATACACTTGACAAATCAGTTAAACGTGTTGAAACACTAGTTCAAAGCACAATCATAGGATTGTATCTGACGTAACTTCCTAAACAATCACGAGAAAATTACTGATTTGGTTCAACCACTTGTAGATCATATCTTGTGAGTATAAAGAGTTCTATTTCAGCTCAGGTAAATCATACTAATGAATTGATAAACAGCATATCACAATGACTCTACAAGATGAAAATGAGAAAACACATTCTAGAATAGATGAAATACAGAAGTGCTTAACTCATGAGTTACCCCGTATTCTACCAAAGCTGCAATCAATAGATAAAAAGGTAATGACTCCCCAAGAAGGAGACTGGACAAGAGCAGCATCATGGTCAGATGTTACAGCTTTAGCTAGTCCTTCAGTAAAGAAATCCTATAAAGAAGTTCTTGAAGAATACAAGCCATTATTCTTCAAAGATAAACAAATTAATATGCTTAGGATTGAAGGATCTCATGGTTCAAGAAGTAGAAACTCCCCGCATTTCAAAATCCTAGTTTTGAGAATCCTGTATTTGATGAACAGATGGGTGAAACATCTACACAGAACACCCACATAGTACCACAAGGATTCAAACACTTCAACCTAACTTCTACAAGGTTGAATGTAAAACTATTCCTGAGATCAAAGAGATAGTACATGCTATGATAGGTTGGGGCAATACCCAAATAGAAACATATGGAAGATCTCCTAGGAATATAGCTGCAACACTTGCCAATGGTTTTGTTGGCATTCTAAAAGAATGGTGGGATTTGCTTCTAACAAATAATCTATCTGCAATCAGATACAAAGACTCACGCAGCCATTTAAGCCGGTCATCAAGGAGTTTATTGGTAATATTGATGATGACAAGATGATGAATACAGCAATGTTTCTCCGTGCAAGGTTATGTGATATGACCCGTGTCAAAGAATATCAATGCTTCATGCAGAAGCTATACTATAGCTCTGGCAATATCAATGATGAGACTATGCGTCTCAGATATATTGAGTCTTTTCCACCATACTTTGCGACACAATACAAGAAAGCAATGCATGGCCTACGAATAGTGAGACTTAGTTTTGGCGCCATAAACCGAGATCATTGATCAGACCAACGCCAAACTCTGCAAAGATAAATGGGAGCGCAGTTAAGCGCTAAAGCACTGTAAAGCTTTGGCATCTTTGTTTTCTGAATACGCAAGTATGCCTTAGAACCTTTTGCTGTCAGATTTGGAAATTACGCCTTCCCGTCATAAGTCTTCCACGAGAATGCTCATTTTCAAAGAGGGAGGATGTGCAATACGAAAGAAAAAGAAAAGAAATTTAAATCCAAATCCAAATTCAAAGATTCATATGGTAAGCCCAGAAAAGAAGTTCAAATTCGAAGGTATAAAAATATTGGAAAGCATAAAAGGCACAAGCCTACATGTTATATCTGCGCAAAGGAAAATCACTATGCCAATACTTGTCACAAAGATATTCTCAGTAAAAGGTAAAGCAAAGGTAAATGCTTTATCCACGAAAGGCATAGATGAAGATGAGTATGCACTAGTATCGATTCTAAAAGTTTTTGTCGATATATCATATGTATCATTAAATGGTGAACACTGCAATTTGATCTGATCCAGTGTGAGCATCGATGATGATATGACAAAGCAGATGATAAGCGGCAGTGCATTACTGTTCCTCATTTACAAATTTTGCTATCAATATGGTTTCTAACTTTGCACATCCAATGATACCTCCAAGTGCAGAGCTCCTAAGAAAGCAACTAGAATGCTTTCAATCTGAATATGATAGTTGTCCCCCATGGGACATCGTTAGAAAAATGGCTCGAGTAAAAACTCGGAGAGAAGCACAAGATAAGTACATCGACAACAAGAGGCTAAGCAAGCTGAGTAAGCTGCGAACAAGCAAGAAAGCAGCGATCGATGAGCCCTTCGAGCCATTTCCGATGACCACCTTTTCAACGAGAGAGTCCGACAACGCCAAACTCCCACAAGGAGGAAGATCTGGACCTTGGAGAGGTCGTGGAAGAACTAGTCTCGGACTCATTCAACATTTGAAGCGTGACAGATCATCTTCGTAAATATCGAACCAGATCCAGCCTTCAATTGAAGTATACAGATCCGGAGAAAACCAGCTTGAAGCTTGCTGGAAAAAGGTTATAGCAAATGCGAATCAAGAATATACAAGGTTGCTGGCGAAGAAGATAAAGAGAAGAAAGATGTCAAGAAATGAAGATACATATCAAGCATATTGCTTCTCGAAAGATCATTCGAGGTATGTGTATTAAGTTGTATGCAGTAACCCTTTATAGCAATAACTATCTGCATACCAAATATCAAGCCCTATATACTTGATGCTTATGACACAGTGCGAGAGATTAATCCGCTCAGCACACATTCCATTCGGTCATCTGTTGGAAAAATACTCATACAAAAATAAGGTTTGACAGAAAAGAAGTTATATGCAGATCATGGCAAAAGTCTCATTGAACATAGAAGGAGTCTCCATTCAAATTGATTTCTATTTACATAATATGGAGAACTATGACTGTTTGTTAGGAGTAGACTTTTTAAGAGAATGTTCTACTTTCGTATATCGAGAAAAACATATATCATCTTGTTTAATCCTCCGTCAAGTTTCCCGAAGATATACTTTCGATCAATCAGTGCCCTTACCGAGAGAAGAGCAAGGTTGTCACAACAATGTTTGGATTCATAAATCCATAGCCAACTGCCAGGTAAGTATTGAGGAGATTGCTTCTAAGATAAAGAAAATATTTGTAATGATAATCCTCATGCTTTCATTCATAGAAGAGACATATTTGTTCACTTGATTCTACGTGATCAAAGATGATGAAGGAAAGGAAATAATTCCCAAATTCGAGCACACCATAAGGGTATGCCACCTTCGAACGGAAAGAGTGCCATGAGGAGATCAGCAAGCTTCTCAAAGCTGGATTCATTCAGAATCAAGTTCCCATGGTCTTGCATGGCTTTTATGTAAATAAAAGGAGTGAGCAAATTAGAAACAAGAAAAGACTTGTAGTTGACTACAAGCCATTAAATAAATATATAGCTCTGTGCAAGCATCCTATTCCCGCGAGGATGACTTATTGGGCCGAATCAAAGGATCAAGAGTATATAGTAAATTTGATCTGAAGAGCGGATTGCAAATCTTCTTAAAGCCGAAGACATGTATAAATCGCTTTTCATTGTTCCTGGAGGACAATATGAATGGAAAGTTCTTCCATTTGGATTGAAGACTGCTCCATCTATCTTTCAGAAGATAATGGACAAAATCTTTGGTGAGTTATCGAATTTTTGATTGTTTACATTGATGACATTTCGATCTTTTCAAAATCACCTAAAGAGCACATTCAGAAAGCATTTAGAACATTTTATGAAGTTGTTTATAGAAATGGTATATGTCTTTCTCCTTGAAGATAGAACTCTTTAAGGAAGACATAGATTTTCTTGGCATAAGAATTAGTTACGGTCATATAGAAATGCGAAGCATATTGTGAGTAAGATCCGTAACTTTCCGAGATGAGATTCAGACAAGCGGCAAGAATCGCAACGATTCCTAGGTTGTGTCAACTATATTGCTGGTTTTACCGAATATTGCTTTCTTTGACAGATCTTCGCTCAACAAGCGACTAAAGAAAGAAGCTCTGGTTGGAATCAGGGAAATGACAAGTGCGGTACAGAGAGGATAAAGAAACAAGTCCTGAACTCCACCTATGTCTTTACGTGACAGATTAAAGATCATAGAGTGTGATGCAGTTGAACAATCTTTGGGCGCGATTGAAAGAAAGAAGTGAAGATGGGAAAGAGAAGATCTGTAGATTCACATCGTGTATGTTTCAAGGTTCTAAAATGAACTACCACTCTTCCCACAAAGAATTATTGGCGCCAAAAAGGCAATTAAAGCTTTTTTGTTTTTTCGCTCAAAATGAAGCATTCATCCTTAGATCTGATCTAAAAGATTTTAAGAAGAGGTTGAATGGCGGTGATCCTGCCAATAAGACTGCTTTTAATAGACTACAGAGATGGGCTCTGTGGTTTGATAACTTTGAGTTCATTATTGAGCATATCGCTGGAAAAGCTAATGCATTGGCTGATTTTGCTAGCCGTGAGTTGAACTTTGCAAAAGTGATTAATGTCACTCAGATAATACATGAGCCACATGGTACAAAGATGGGACTATAGACATTCAAAGGCTCGATTGATGCTCTCACAATCAACGACAACAGATGTCCAGAGAAGCTCGAGGACGCTTCATATAATCCAGAGACTTCATCTCCATACAAGAATTTGCATATATGTCGATACAGAGTGCAGATTCTTCGATCCCGAGATACCAGTAGGATAGGCCCATTCAGATTCAGAACCAATGGTGAAATGTTGCCTTCATTGGCAATGGCGATCATCTTACACTATGGAACAGCCAGATCATTTACTTGAGGGCTCCGTCTTGGACATTGGTACAAGAAAAGATACTCTATGGCGATTTGAATATTCCAGTTGTGGACCGAGGAACATCCACTCCATTTTGATCTTTGGAATCGACCTCTCCGCAATTGGCGACAGAAGTATCTTTCAATGCATTTTAAATTTTTCTTACAGAAATATTTGCCAACGAAATTGTCTAACTCTCCTCTAATGAATGTACATCCAGATGTTGCAAGAAATGTACTAATACAGTGTAAAATACCTTGGTTTGTCAAGGTTCATTACTATGTTAAAACTAATCCTGTGAGGAATCTAGTTGAAAGACCTAATGCTACCCTATGGAGACGTATCCTCCGCTGCATCATACTATGATCGTGAGGCCACTGTCCTGCATCAAGACTTGAAGATCCTTGATCACTATCTCTATCCCACGAGACATCATCTCGCACTCCAATCTTGATGGGACAGCCACTTCTTCAAGAGTTTGGCTTGAGCGCAATGAAAGGAATCTGAAGACTGCAGTCCGGGCGTTTAAAGATGTGACAACTCCACTTTGTCGACGAAGATTCTCCGGGACCCTCGTCATTTATGACAGCCCATAATTGTCCTTTCTGCTTTTTGTTTGTGCGCTTTCTTTTGTCGGCCATCACGGTAGGCCCATTACCGTGTGTCCTTTGCTTTTGATAAGATTCATTCTTATCTTTTTGTCAGTGCGTGGTGGGCCCATGCCTTTAATAATTACTCCCGTGAGTGGGTTGTACTCACATGTGTGTCGGTCTTTGGAATCTTACTGATAACTGTTGTTCTCGGTTTCCTGCCCAGTGAAAAGCCTTAGAAAAGTCTATATATTGGACTTCTTCTAACTCATTCACTACACTCGACACCTTGGACACCTTGGATACCTCGGATAAGGAATACCTCAAGGAAAGAAAGCTTGATCGGAGAAGATATTCCGAGAGTCCGAAGTCCTGTAAAGTTTCAGCTTTAAAGTTTGAAGGTGCATACAGATGTTCTATCAAGTTATCCTGTAAGCTTCAATATGTATGATTTAGTTCATGTCTTATGTCTTGTGAATGAAGAACTGAAATTCATTAATATAGAATCATTCCATACTTTCGAGGAATATTATGAGACGAGAAGATGTCTTTGATATAGTGATCGTATTTTGCATCGGTTGTTTGGCAATGATGATGTTAGTATTCTCGCTTATATTCACTCTAGATGAGTAATTTCACCGAGTTTGGTGTTATTATGTATTATTCTTCCGTGGTTTGAGAGCTTGTATATTTATTTCCAAATGGTATCGAGCTTGTATATTTATTTCCAAATGGTATCGTAGTCGGTTCCGTTTCTCAGGATAATTATTAGATTTGTTCGTAGTGATACAAGATTTGTATTTGGATTGTATCCGCATATCTGCGAAGAAGACAGTTTATATAAAGAATCGAAAAGGTTAACAGGTGTGGCAAATCCCTTCAAGTAAGTCGCCAATCTTTTCTAGATCTGTCTAGGTGGAATTACCTCAAACTTAAAGTTACATTATTCTTATTTTCAATGATGACGGTAGTGGCATTCTCAAGTCTTGGCTTGGAGGATCAGTATGAATCTTTTGGGACAGAGTCCATTCCTTTCGAACTTTTATGTCGTAACCACTAAATTAATTCGGGTTCTATTTTTGACTCTCAAGATTAACGTGTGTCACCTTGCTTGCCTTTGGACACGCCGTGCTTGGCGGCAGTGGTACATACTATTAACTAATCTATAAATGACCTTATAATGTATTGCTTAAGGGACAAGATCCGGACCGCATATTTATGCCACGTTGAAGCAAGATGTAATTTGAGAACATCTCAAGAAGATCATCCTTTGTAAGGGAAACTCGGATAGTTGGGATAAACTTCAAGGATATTGGACCATTACGGAGTCCTGTCTGAATTGCGAAATTAGGAGTGAATCCTTAAAGTTATCGAACCTCATATCCATTAAACAACACAAAATGGACGCATTTAGACCTCTACGGAATAATGGGGTGATACAAATTTGAACACACCCACATGGGCGAACTTGTACGTGTTCGCTTCTTCTTGCATTTTTCACATCTGATTTGTCTATTAGTGGAATATTATACTCACCATTATTCGTTTGGGAAACCCGAATAACTCGACTCTCTAGTTTTGAACACAAGTGACGCTAACAAATGAAATCTACTTATTTTAGAGTATACCTCATTATAGGACTTTCAGGCAATCTCCATTCTGCAGGTAGGAGTAGATTCATCAACAACATCAATATCAGAATTGATGGCGAAAACTTGGAGAGATTGATCGAGATCCCGATCATCATGTTCTCTGTAAGAAGTACCAGGATTGTTATCGGCCATGACCTGTAATCTTGACAAGCAAGGGAAGCGAAGGCTAACCAAATCGTCGGGCTTTCTACCTTATATGCTGCACCACGACACATGGTGACTTACTTGAAGGGATTTTCCACACCCGTTAACCTTTTTGATTCTTATATAAACTTGTCTTCGCAGATAGCGTGATACAAACCAAATACAAATCTTTGTATCACTTCGAACAAATCTAATAATTATCCCAGGAGAAACGGAACCAAAACTCGATACCATTTGGAAATAAATATACAAGCTCGATACCATTTGGAAATAGAAATAGAAGCTCTCAAACCAGTTGAAGAATAATACATAATAACACCAAACTCGCGTAAATTACTCATCTAGAGTGAATATAAGCGAGAATACTAACATCATCATTACCAAACAAGCGATGCAAAATACCGATCACTATATCAAAGACATCTTCTTGTCTCATAATATTCCTCGAAAGTATGAAATGATTCTATATTAATGAATTTGAGTTCTTCATTCACGATACATAAGACATGAATGAATCATACATATTGAAGCTTACGGGATAATGAGATAGAACATCTCGTATGCACCTTCAAACTTTAAAGTCGAAACTTTACTGAGACTTGAGACTATCACTGGAATATCTTCTCCGATCAAGCTTTCTTTCTTGAGGTATTCCTTATCCGAGGTATCCAAGGTGTCCAAGGTGTCCAAGGTGTAGTGAATGAGTTAGAAGAAGTCCAATATATAGACTTTTCTAAGGCTTTTCACTGGAACCGAGGAAACCAGAACAACGAGTTATCGGTAAGATTCCAAAGACCGACACACATGTGAGTACAACCCACTCACGGGAGTAATTATTAAAGGCATGGGCCCACCACACACCGACAAACGCACTAACAAGGATAAGAACGAATCTTATCAAAAAGCAAAGGACACACGGTAACAGGCCTACCGTGATGGCCGACAAAAGAAAGCGACAAACAAAAGCGAAAGGACATTATGGGCTGTCATAAATGACGAGAGGGTCCCGGAGCATCTTCGTCGATGAAGTGGAGTGTCACATCTTTCCAAGACTGTTCTGGATTCCTTTCATTGCGCTTTCGAAGCCAAACTCTTGAAGAAGTGGCTGTCCCATCATGATTGGAGTCGAGATGATGTCTTGTGGGATAGAGATAGTGATCAAGGATCTTCAAGTCTTGATCTGGGGACGAGGTGGCCTCACGATCATAGTATGATGCAGCGAGGATACGTCTCCATAGGGTAGCATTTGGCCTTTCTACCAGATTCCTGACAGGATTAGTTTTCACATAGTAATGTACCTTGACAAACCAAGGTATTTTACATTGTATTAGTACATTTCTTACAACATCAGGATGTACATTCATTAGAGGAGAATTAGACAATTTAGTTGGTAAATATTTCAGTAAGAAAAATTTAAAATGCATTGAAAGATACTTCCTGTCGCCAATTGCAGGAGGTCGATTCCAAAGATCAAAATGGAGTGGATGTTCCTCAGTCCACAATCTGGAATATTCAAATCGCCATAGAGTATATTTTCTTGGTACCAACTGCCTAAGACGGAGCCCCTCAGCAGGTAAATGATCTCGGTTGTTCCATAGTGTAAGATGATCGCCATTACCCGATGAAGGCAACATTTCACCATTGGTTCCTGGAATGGAATGGGCTTCTACAGTATCTCGGGATCGAAGAATCGCACTCAGTATCAGACATAGCAAATTCTTGTATGGAGATAAAGTCTCTTGATAACAGAAGCATCTGAGCTTCTCTAGACATCCTGTTGTCATTAGTTGTAAGAGCATCAATCTGAGCCTTTGAATGTCTGTAGTCCCATACTGTACCATGTGGCTCATGTATCATCTTGAGTGACATTAATTACTTTTGCAGAGTTCAACTCACGGCTGGCAAAATCAGCCAATGCATTAGCTTTTCCAGCGATATGCTCAACAGTGAACTCAAAGTTATCAAACCACAGAGCCCATCTCTGTAGTCTATTAAAAGCTGTCTTATTGGCAGGATCACCGCCATTCAACCTTTTCTTAAAATCTTTTAGATCAGATCTAAGGATGAATGATTCATTTTGCACAAAAAATAAAAAGCTTTAATTGCCTTTTTGGCTGCCTGCCAATAATTCTTTATGTGAAGAGTGGTAATTGATTTCAGAACCCTGAAACATACCTGATGCAAATCTACAGATCTTCTCTTTCCCATCTTCACTTCTTTCTTTCAATACTGCACCCCAGTATTGTTCACTTGCGTCACACTCTATGATCTTTAATCCTGTACCGGGTAAAGACATAGGTGGGAGTTCAAGACTTGTTTCTTTATCCTCTATCTTGCACTTGTCATTTCTGATTCCAACCAGGAGCTTGCTTCTTTAGTCGCTTGTTGAGCAGTACTCTGTCAGCAGCAATGTTCTGGTAAAAACCAGCAATATAGTTGACACAACCTAGGAATCATTGCATTCTTGCTTGTCCTGAATCTCATCGGAAAGTTCGGATCTTACTCACAATATGCTTCTGCATTTCTATATGACCAGAACTGATTTTTATGCCAAGAAAATCTATATCTTCCTTAAAGAGTTCTATCTTTGAAGGAGAAAGACATATACCATTTCTATAAACAACTTCATAAACTGTTCTAAGTGCTGAATGTGCTCTTTAGGTGATTTTGAAAAGATCAGAATGTCATCAATGTAAACAATCAAAAATTCTGATAACTCACCAAAGATTTTGTCCATTATCTTTTGAAAGATAGATGGAGCAGTCTTTAATCCAAATGGAAGCACTTTCCATTCATATTGTCCACCTGGAACAATGAAAGTAGTTTTATACATGTCTTCGGGCTTCAGGAAGATTTGCCAGAATCCGCTTTTAAGATCAAATTTGCTATAGACTCTTGATCCTTTGATTCGGCCCAATAAGTCATCCTTGGCAGGAATAGGATGCTGCACAGGAGCTATATATTTATTCAATGGCTTGTAGTCAACTACAAGTCTTTTCTTGTTTCTAATCTGCTCGCTCCTTTTATTCACATAAAAGGCTGTGCAAGACCATGGGGAACTTGATTCCTGAATGAATCCAGCTTTGAGAAGCTTACTGATCTCCTCATGGCACTCTTTCCGTTCTGAAGGCGGCATACCCTTATGGTGTGCTCTGAATTTGGGAATTATTTCCTTTCCTTCATCATCTTTTATCAGCTGTAAATCAAGTGAACAGCTATGTCTCTTTCTATGAATGAAAGCATGAGGATTGTCATTACAGATATTTTTCTTTATCTTAGAACCAATCTCCTCAATACTTACATGGCAGTTGGCAATGGATTTGTGAATCCAAACATTGTTGACAACCTTGCTCTTCTCTGGTAAGGGCACTATTGACTGGAAAGTATATCTTCTGGGAAACTTGACAGGAGGATTAAACAGTGATATATATTTTTCTGATATACTTTGAAAAGTAGAACATTCTCTCAAAAAAGTCTACTCCTAACAAATGATCATAGTTCTCCATATTATCTAAATAGAAATCAATTTGAATGGAGACTCCTTCTATGTTTAATGAGACTTTTGCCATGTATCTCTGCATATAACTTCTTTTCACAAACCTTATTTTTGTATGAGTATTTTTCCAACGATCATTTGGAATGGCATGCTGTCTGAGCAGACTAATCTCTGCACCAGTGTCAACCATAGCATCAAGTATATAGGGCTTGATATTTGGTATGCAGATAGTTATTGCTATAAAAGGGTTCTGTGTACAACTTAATACACATACCTCTGAATGATCTTTCTGAGAAGCAATATGCTGATATGTATCTTCAAGAGATTCTTCAGCATCTTTCTTCTCTTTATCTTCTTCGGCCAGCAACCTTGTATATTCTTCAGTTGCATTTGCTATAACCTTTTCCAGCAGTTCAAGCCTGGTTTTTCTCCGAGATCGTATACTTCAATTGAAGCTGCATCCAGTTCAAAGTATTTACGGAAGATGACCGTCCCGCTCAAATGTTGAATGAGTCTCGGAGACTAGTTCTTCCACGACCTCTCCATGGTCCAGCTCTTCCCCTTGTGGGAGTTTCACGTGTCAGACTCTCTGTTGTTGAAAAGGTGGTCGATCTGGAAATGGCTCGAAGGGCTCATCGAGACTACTCTTACGCTTGTTCCGCACTTGTACCTGCTCGGCCTCTTGTTGTCGATGTACTTATCTTGTGCTTCTCTCGAGTTTTTACTCGAGCCATTTTTCTAAAAAGTGTCCCATGGAGGACATGACTATCATATTTAGATTGAAAGCATTCTAGTTGCTTTCTCAGAGCTCTACTGCACTTGGAGGTATCATTGGATGTGGAAAGTTAGTAACCATATTGATAGAAAAATTTGTAAATGAGGGAACAAAAGCTGTACCCGCTTATCATCTGTCTTGTCATCGCATCGATGCTTCTTTGGATCAAATTGCAGTGTTCACCATTTAATGATACATATGATATATCCGGCGAAAAACTTTTAGAATCGAGATACTAGTGCATACTCATCTTCATCTATGCCTTTCAAGGATAAAGCGTTTACCTTTGCTTTACCTTTTACGAGAATCTCTTTGCGGACAAGTATTGGCATAGTGATTTTCCTTGCGGAGATATAGCATGTAGGCTTGTGCCTTTTATGCTTTCCAATATTTTTATACCTTCCGAATTTGAACTTCTTTCGGGCTTACCATATGAATCTTTGAATCTGGATTTGGATTTAAATTTATTTTTCTTTTTCTTTCTGTACCTGACATACTCCCCCTTTGAAAATGAGCATTCTCGGTAGGAAGACTTATGACGGGAAGGCGTAATTTCCAAATCTGGACAGCCGAAAGGTTCTAAGGCATACTGTTCGCGAAAAACAATACCTAAAGCTTTCTGGTGCTTTAGCGCTTGTTTGCGCTCCCATTTATCTTTGCATAATTTGGCGTTAGTTTGATCAATGATCTGGTTTATGGCGCCAAAACTAAGCTCAGCTGTTCGTAGGCCATGCATTGCTTTCTTGTATTGAGTCGCAAAGTATGGAGGAAAAGACTCAATATAGCGGAGACGCATAGTCTCATCATTGATATTACCAGAGCTATAGTATAGCTTTTGCATGAAGCAACCGGTATTCTTTGACACGGGTCATGTCACATAACTTTGGCACATAGAAACATGGTTTGTATGAATATTTTGGAGATGAGTCCATTCCTTTGGAACTTTTATGTCAGACCATGAAATTAATTCGGGTTCTATTTTCTGACTTTCTAGATTTACGTGTGTCACCACGCTGCTGCCTTTGGACACGCCGTGCTTGACGGCAGGGTACATAGTATTAACTAATCTATAAATGATCTTATAATGGATTGCTAGAGGACAAGATCCAGACCGCATATTAATGCCGGTAGTAGCAAGATGTAATTTGAGAACATCTTGAAGAAGATCATCCTTAGTCAATGAAACTGGATAGTTGGGATAAACTTCGAAGGATATTGGACCATTATGGAGTCCTGTCTGAATTGCGGCTAGAGTGAATCCTTAAAGTTGTCGAACCTGAGATCCATTAAACAACACAAAATGGACGCATTTAGACCTCTACGGAATAATGGGGTGATACCATTTGAACACGGCCCACATGGGTGAACTTGTACGTGTTCTCGCTTCTTGATTTTTCACATCGATTTGTCTATTAGTGGAATATTGTATTCACCATTATTTGTTTGGGAAACCTGAATAACTGACTCTCTAGTTTTGAACACAGTAGACGCTAAAAGATGAAATCTACTTATTTTAGAGTATACTTCATTATAGGATTTTAGGCAATCTCCATTCTGGAGTAGGAGTAGATTCATCAACAACATCAATATCAGAATTGATGGCGAAAACTTCAGAGAGATTGATCAAATCGATCATCATGTTCTCTGAGAAGAAGGGATTGTTATCGGCCGACCAGTGTATCGACAAGCAAGAGAAGCGAAGGCTAACCAAATCGTCAGATTTCTACCTTATATGCCGTGGCTCGACACACGGCGACTTACTTGAAGGGATTTGCCACACCCGTTAACCTTTTCAGTTGCTATATAAACCTGTCTTGTGAGATAGCGAGATACAAACCAAATACAAATCTTTGTATCACTTACGAACAAATCTAATAATTATCCGGAGAAACGGAACCAGCTCGATACCATTTGGAAATAAATATACAAGCTCGATACCATTTGGAAATAGAAATAGAAGCTCTCAAACCGGTTGAAGAATAATACATAATAACACCAAACTCGATGAAATTACTCATCTAGAGTGAATATAAGCGAGAATACTAACATCATCATTGCCAAACAACCGATGCAAAATATTGATCACTATATCAAAGACATCTTCGTCTCATAATATTCCTCGAAAGTATGAAATGATTCTATATTAATGAATTTCAGTTCTTCATTCACAGATACATAAGACATGAAGACCGAATCATACATATTGAAGCTTACGGGATAACAGATAGAACATGCGTATGGACCTTCAAACTTTAAAGGCAAACTTTGACGACTTGACTCTTTGGAATATCTTCTCCGATCAAGCTTTCTTTCCTTGAGGTATTCCTTATCCGAGGTATCCAAGGTGTCAAGGTGTCCGAGGTGTAGTGAATGAGTTAGAAGAAGTCCAATATATAGACTTTTCTAAGGCTTTTCACCAGGAACCAAGGAAACCGGAACAACGGAGTTATCGGTAAGATTCCAAAGACCGACACACATGTGAGTACAACCCACTCACGGGAGTAATTATTAAAGAAGCATGGGTCCACCACGCACCGACAAGCGCACTAACTTGAGGATAAGAACGAATCTTATCAAAAGCAAAGGACACACGGTAACAACAGCCTACCGTGATGGGCAAAAGAAAGCGCACAAACAAAAGCGAAAAAGGACAATTATGGGTTGTCATAAATGACGAGAGGGTCCCGGAGCATCTTCGTCCGACGAAGTGGAGCCGTCACATCATCTTTAAGACCGGTTCCGATTCCTTTCATTGCACTCAAGCCAAAGTCTTGAAGAAGTGGCTGTCCCATCATGATTGGGTGCGAGATGATGTCTCGTGGGATAGAGATAGTGATCAAGGATCTTCAAGTCTTGATCTCTGGGGACGGGTGGCCTCACGATCATAGTATGATGCGGCGGAGATACGTCTCCATAGGGTAGCATTAGGTCTTTCAACCAGATTCACGACGAGGATTAGTTTTAACATAGTAATGAACCTTGACAAATCAAGGTATTTTACACTTGTATTAGTACATTTCTTGCAACATCCGGATGTACATTCATTAGAGGAGAGTTAGACAATTTGGTTGGCAAATATTTACGTAATAAAAAATTTAAAATGCATTGAAAGATACTTCTTGTCGCCAATCATTGCGGAGGTCGATTCCAAAGATCAAAATGGAGTGGATGTTCCTCGAGTCCACAATCTGGAATATTCAAATCGCCATAGAGTATCTTTTCTTGGTACCAAGCTGCCTAAGACGGAGCCCCTCAGCTCAGGTAAATGATCTCGGCCGTTCCATAGTGTAAGATGATCGCCATTGCCCGATGAAGGCAACATTTCACCATTGGTTCCTAAACCGAATGGAACTGCCTACACCGCAGTATCTCGGGATCGAAGAATCTGCACTCTGTATCAGACATAGCAAATTCTTGTATGGAGATGAAGTCTCTGGATAATAGAAGCGTACTGCCCGAGCTTCTCTGGACATCCTGTTGTCGTTGATTGTGAGAGCATCAATCGAGCCTTTGAATGTCTATAGTTCCATCTTGTACCATGTGGCTCATGTATTATCTCGAGTGACATTAATCACTTTGCGAGTTCAATTCACGGCTGGCAAAATCAGCTAAAGCATTAGCTTTTCCAGCAATATGTTCAACTGTGAACTCAAAGTTATCAAACCACGAGCCCATCTCTGTAGTCTATTAAAAGTAGTCTTATTGGCGGGGATCACCGCCATTCAACCTTTTCTTAAAATCTTTCAGATCAGATCTAAGGATGAATGCTTCATTTTGAACAAAAAACAGAAAAGCTTTAATGGCCTTTTTGGCTGCCAATAATTCTTTGTGGGAAGAGTGGTAGTTAATTTCAGAACCTTGAAACATACGATGCAAATCTACAGATCTTCTCTTTCCCATCTTCACTTCTTTCTTTCAATCTGCACCCCGGTATTGTTGCTTGCGTCACACTCTATGATCTTTAATCTGCATCGGGTAAAGACATAGGTGGGAGTTCAAGGACTTGTTTCTTTATCCTCTCTGTCTTGCACTTGTCATTTCTTGATTCCAACCAGGAGCTTGCTTCTTTAGTCACTTGTTGAGCAAGTACTGTCAAGAGCAATGTTACGGTAAAAACCAGCAATATAGTTGACACAACCTAGAATCGTTGCGATTCGCTTTGTCCCGAATCTCATCCGGAAAGTTCGGATCTTACTCACAATATGCTACCGCATTTCTATATGACCGTAACTGATTCTTATGCCAAGAAAATCTATATCTTCCTTGAAGACTTCTATTTTAGAAGGGGAAAGACATATCCCATTTCTATAGACAACTTCATAAAAGCGTTACTAAGTCTTTCACGAATGTGCTCTTTAGGTGATTTTGAAAAGATCGAGAATGTCATCAATGTAAACAATCAAAAATTCGATAACTCACCAAAGATTTTGTCAATTATCTTTTGAAAGATAGATGGAGCTGTCTTTAGTCCAAATGGAAGGACTTTCCATTCATATTGTCCACCTGGGAACAATGAAAGCGATTTTATACATGTCTTGGGCTTCAGGAAGATTTGCAGAATCCGCTTTTAAGATAAAATTTGCTATAGACTCTTGATCCTTTGATTCGGCCCAATAAGTCATCCTTGGCGGGAATAGGATGCTGCTTTGCAGAGCTATATATTTATTCAATGGCTTGTAGTCAACTACAAGTCTTTTCTTGTTTCTAATGTCCTTGCTCGCTCCTTTTATTCACATAAAAGGTTGTGCAAGACCATGGGGAACTTGATTCCTGAATGAATCCGAGCTTTGAGAAGCTTAATGATCTCCTCATGGCACTCTTTCCGTTCAAGGCGGCATACCCTTATGGTGTGCTCTGAATTGGGAATTATTTCCTTTCCTTCATCATCTTTTATCATTTGTAAATCAAGTGAACACTATGTCTCTTTCTATGAATGAAAGCATGAGGATTGTCATTACTGAGATATTTTCTTTATCTTAGAACCAATCTCCTCAATACTTACATGGCGATTGGCAATGGATTTGTGAATCCAAACATTGTTGACAACCTTGCTCTTCTCTCGTAAGGGCACTATTGAGTGGAAAGTATATCTTCCGGGAAACTTGACGGGAGGATTAAACAGTGATATATATTTTTCGATATCTTGAAAGTAGAACATTCTCTCAAAAAGTATACTCCTAACAAATAGTCATAGTTCTCCATATTATGTAAATAGAAATCAATTTGAATGGAGACTCCTTCTATGTTCAATGAGACTTTTGCCATGTATCTCGCATATAACTTCTTTTTCACAAACCTTATTTTTGTATGAGTATTTTTCCAATGATCAGTGGAATGGCATCTTTGTCTGAGCAGACTAATCTCTGCACCAGTGTCAACCATAGCATCAAGTATATAGGGCTTGATATTTGGTATGCGAGATAGTTATTGCTATAAAAGGGTTGCACTGTGTACAACTTAATACACATACCTCGAATGATCTTTCTGGGAAGCAATATGCTTGATATGTATCTTCAAGAGATTCTTCAAACATCTTTCTTCTCTTTATCTTCTTCAGCCAATGAACCTCAGTATATTCTTGATTTGCATTTGCTTATAACCTTTTCCAGCAGTTCAAGCTCGGTTTTCTCCAAGATCGTGATACTTAATTGAAAGCCGGATCTGGTTCGGTATTTCTGGAAGATGACCTGTCTGCTTCAAATGTTGAATGAGTGGAGACTAGTTCTTCCACGACCTCTCCATGGTCCAGCTCTTCCCCTTGTGGGAGTTTGACGCTGTCGGACTCTCTGTTGAAAAGGTGGTCGTACTGGAAATGGCTCGAAGGGCTCATCGTTGCTCTTACGTGTTTCTGCAGCTTGTTCTGTTCTTTCGGCCTCTTGTTGTCGATGTACTTATCTTGTGCTTCTCTACGAGTTTTTACTCAGAGCCATTTTTCTAGTAGTGTCCCATGGAGGACAACAATCATATTCAGATTGAAAGCATTCTAGTTGCTTTCTCAGGAGCTCTGCACTTGGAGGTATCATTGGATGTGGAAAGTTAGTAACCATATTGATAGCAAAATTTGTAAATGAGGGAACAGAACTGTACCCGCTATCATCTGTGCTGTCATCTCGCATCGATGCTTGCTGGATCAAATTGCGGTGTTCACCATTTAATGATACATATGATATATCCGACGAAAAACTTTCGAGAATCGAGATACTTAGTGCATACTCATCTTCATCTATGCCTTTGGGGATAAAGCTGCCACCGTTGCTTTACCTTTTGCTGAGAATCTCTTTGTGGACAAGTATTGGCATAGTGATTTTCCTTGCAGATATAGCATGTAGGCTTGTGCCTTTTATGCTTTCCAATATTTTTATACCTTCCGAATTTGAACTTCTTCTGGGCTTACCATATGAATCTTTGAAACTGGATTTGGATTTAAAGCGATAGTGTCATTGAATGAACACAACATGATTGGATGTTTGTGCATGTAATTTTTAGGTATGCACATTTGAGAAAATGCATGGGATGAAATGATGTTAATGTTAGTGCCTTCATCAATCATCACACGGCGTGCACGTATGTCATCAATGTGTACAGAGACGAAGAGGGCTGGGTTTGGGTCATCATTTTGGTATGGCACGATCTTTTCCTCCGAGAAGGCGATGGAGGCCACTTGGTGAACAAGGTGAGGTGAGGATGAAGGTGGTAATTTGGTGAGGAGGATACATGATGGGGTGTGATAATGGATACTACGGGTGTAGGGTCATTTGGGTAAAACCTCGATAGATTAAAGAACCTCCATGAGGGCTTGACGATGGGATTACGAGGTGTGGATGAGGTCATATAAGGAAATTTTGAGGGGATGTTGGTGTAAATGTTTGAACATGGTGCGATCTATGATGCCATTAGAAATGGGGTATGTGGCAATGCATGAGATAGTTATTTTAGGTATGGGTGTAGATGGTATGTTGGGTATAGGATTGGTTGGTGGGTCAGCTGCCTTTTATTTACCCTTCTGTGCACATGTAGTGACGTGTACCATGTTGATTTGAGGGAATTTTTCAAATGGAGAAGGTGTAGGGTAAGTGGTATAACGACATGAAGGGAAAAAACCTACTGGAGGAGAAAAGCCTTGTGAGGTCAGTTGGGCACAATGACATTTGGGTGGTGGCGTGGTAAGTTCTCTGATGTGAACCATATTAATTTCAAACTTTGATGGTGGCTGCGGGAGTTGTGAGGGTGGAGGTTGTGGTTTTCGAGTGTGCGGTGTGGGAATGGGTGTTGGTGAAGTAGGATCCTCGTCAAGAAGGTCATTGTCATCAAAGTTGGTTTCGGGTGGACACAATTAGATAAGGATGGTTTTAAGGCCTTGCAGATTCTCCACATCATGCCTTGGCACATGATGGTATGTGCAAATTTTGGTATCATCAAACCCCTTTGGCTTGGGTTTGAGGGGTAATGTGATAATAGAAGTCTCAAGGAGGTTGGTTAAAATTTTGGCATAAGACCCTGCTAGTGGATCACAATGGGAAGTGAATGTGGGTTTAGGTGTAGGTGTCGTTGGTTGTCGAGGAATTGTTTTTGGAAGAGTAGGAACAGGTCGAGCTATGGGTTTATGCGCGGTGTGGTTTGAGGTATCGGTCGGGTTCATTTAGGTAGGGTACGGTAGATGGATGGGTAGGAGGATGTGGGGATGTTTTGACTACCTTGTTGTGGGTTAGTGGGGTTTTGTTTTGGGTTACACCTTCTTGGGTAAAGGTGATGTGGGTATACAGGGTCTAGAAGGAAAAGAAGATGGAGGAAGAGGGTGAGTTACCCATGGGGATAACAAGGGTGCTATGAAGGTAGATGACACAGGTCGTGCTTGGGGTGTGAGGGACAATGACTAAAGTGTAGTAGGTAGTGTAGCAAATGAATGGTGAAGGTATCGGAGGTATTGGTGGTAAAGAAACTACGAGGTGTGGGTATGAGTCATGTTGTGTGCCTAGGTAGGTTAGATATTTGTGAGGAAGGAATGGGTTGTTGTGTTATTGGGTTATGAATGGGTGAGGGGTGGTTGACCATGTTGGGTGGTGAGCTCTTAAGGTAGATGAGACAAGTGTGGGTGTGACTAGTGCGGTAGGGGTATGCGGTTGATGATTTTGTTTCTTTAGTTTGGGTGTCGAGTAGGTGTGGTTTTAATGTTGGAGGATGTAGCTAAATCTAGTTTAATAGGTGGATGAGTAAGGCTAGTGGTAAGGGTGACCACTAAAGTGGTAATAGGTTTAGTGGAGGTAAATATTGTGGGTATGGGTTTAGGTTTAGGCATAGGTTGGGTTATGGGTAAGGGTGTGGTGTGAGTGTTAACAGATATCATGGAAATTTTCCTCCTTTGCATTCAAGTGTTGACATGTGATTTTCCTTATAAGGATATGTTCTTGATTATTTGAAATCATGATATTTTCTTTCATATGGATAAGATATGGATAAGTCTTTTCTACTCTTAAGATCCTTTGACTGAATTGGAATGGCTTCCCTGAATCCATTTTTCACTTCTGGTAGGTGATTTGCAATCTGGTTTAAGAGTTGTAAACTTATCTATTTATCTGACTCATCCTTGGATCAATTTCAGTGATCCAAGGAATGTTTTAAATCTTTGATTGAATGAATGGTAAAATTGACATTCCATGAGTTAAGATACACATTGGACTGAACTTTGTTGTTGCAAGTTCTTTGATTTCTTGTGTGAACATACTTCCATTCAGTGGGTTGTTTTCTTGGGTCTTTGGAGATCGACCATGACAGGTCATTGCTGATGAAAATGGAAATGCAGCTTATTCATGGCATAAGAGAGATCTAGGATCCTATATAGGACTAACCTACGGGATCCTAAGCTAGGTAAAAAAAAAAATATATTTCTACCTAAGCTATGTCACTTGATAGAATTCTGATTCTAACCTAAAGCTCCTTATTCTGTTATGATTGGTTGATTTTATGACCTAACCTAAGCTCGAGTGCTAATGGAATTGGAAAGGTTACTAGGTATTAAATTAACCTAGATCCTAATACTACAAGGTATTATTGTAATCTAACCTAATGCCTAAAACTATTATGTTTTGAATTAATTTGCCTATGTGGAAATTATCTAAACCTATTTGCTAAGGCCTATGGTGGGGGTTAGTTGTTAGTGTTATATCCTAAGGTATAAATTTTAATTCTACCTAAGATCTAACCTAAGCAATCTAATCTATCCTAAACTAATGGATATGAATGGGGACTTAAGTGGTCACATGCACTTGGGCGATGGTTCCTAAGGCATTTATGTTATTGATAAGGTTGGTAAATGCATACGGACTACCAGTTTTGGTAGGGGCTAGATGACTTGGTAGAGGCTTAGGTGGAAGTGTCACTAAAATGGAAATACATGTTAATTTTGACTTGGCATTCGCCAGACTTGGTAGGCGGTGGCAAGGAAGATTAGGTGGGAGATTTGGAATTAATGGAATTAATTGCTTTTGGTTTATGAGCCCAAACCATCTTGGTAGGCATGCCAGTAGATTTTTCTTGGGTTGTTTCATTTTGCATGTTCTCTGATTTTCATTTGCATGCATGCGCTCTAGTTTTTCGAACCAGCAGTTGAACTGCACTTCATGGCTATTTTTGAGGTTTCAAATCTATTTTTGTTTTGTGGAATTTATAAGAGGCATTATGGAAGAGGTATCTGGTTGTTTGATCTTTCGTGGAGAAGAGGAGAAGAAGTGAGCTCGATTTGGAGGTCTTCTTTGATTTGATGAGAGACACTATCGGGCATGATAGGCTCTACTTTGTTAAAATCTCTTGCTTTCCTCTAAGTGTTTTCATTAAAGCAACTCGATCTATTGAGTTTTGTGCATTACATGCTCTATCTGGTTAATTGGTTGATGGGTTTAGTAAATCTTGCATTAAGGTTTGAATCCCATATATGTGATTCTATTGGAAACTTATGTTGTATTGTTTTTGCACAAAAGAACTATGCATGGAAGAACAAAGTTGGTAACTCTGTTTAACGTTTTCAGTTGTTGGAAATTGTTGTTTGGTTTGACTACTTTTTTGCCAATAAATTACTAGCTGAGTTTTTATGGAAACTCTGAGTTCCACCTGTGTTATTGAGATTAGTGTTTTGTGAACTCAATGTGTTTTGTGATCTCGAGATGGTAAAGAACTTGTGTTCTTATGAAACTTGTATGCAAGTTCAAGCTTTTGTTGGAAACTTGTTTTGGTAGGAGAGAACTATTGTTGGAGATTCTCGGTTCTATGGTGCTTGCATTTTATTTCATAGATAAATGGGACTATGGATAAAATTGTATATGGCTTGGTTCTTGTATTTCATCTTGTGAAAACTTTGACTATTGTTGAAACCCGCATCTAACTTGGAACCTATGTTTTATTATCTTGGATAAATTGGACTGTTGATTAAAGTCCGCTTAAGGCATGGTGCTTGTGATTTATTGTCCTTATGACCATTTAACTGTTATTGGAGGTTCTTTATGAACCCAAATTTCATGTTTTGTTGTCATCTGGTATAAGCTCTATTAAGCATCTTACATTCGTTTGAGTTGGGAAACAGGGTTTGATAGGATGTTAACTAAAAATGGAAGCTCTTTTCTTATTTTGAATTGTTTTTAAGTAATTTCATTATATTTGGTCTAGCATTATGATGCTGGTGTATATATGAACTCGTGATTTGAGATTGTGATGCAACACTATACAATCAATTTGTTACTTGGTGTTTTAAAAAAATTGTAACTGAATGATGTATTGGTTCAGATCTTATAGTCTTTTAGTTTCTTTGACTATTTTATAAACTAAAAAGGGACATGTTGTTACCCAGAACTTGTTTATAATCACTTGAATGATCTTGATCCTTTGAGGGAGCTTATGCTTTACATTGTGCTCGGATTTGTAATTTGAGTCTTGGACAGAACGTATTTTTAATATGTTTTTTGATCTTGTCATTTAAATTGAATTTTATTTAGATTGAATGGTTCTAAATTCAGAATCCTTTTGAATAAACCACATGTGTAAGGAGAAAACTAGAAGCATGGTTTAGTAGGTTGTTGGGTAAACTCTTGAGATCTTGATTGGAATTAGCTTGTTGGTTTGTCATTTTATTGGAATCCCAATCATGAGTTCTTATAGTGATGTGTTGAAATATTGTCAAGATAGTTCTGTCTTGACTGAACTATTGGGAAATTTTGAGTGTTAGCATCTACTTGGATTTCACACTTCTTGTTGGGTCCAATGAAAGAATGTTGAGTCTTTAAAAGATAAACTATGATTCTTTAGTGTCGTGGGTTGTGTATGAACTTCATTGTTATAATGTTCCGAATGGAAAGTGGAATTCATGCATTATAATGGGAAGATTTTGAAAGGAAGGTAGCATTAAGTTTTCTCTTTCCTTGAAGTTGTTCTTGTTCTCTTTCTTGGGAACTCTTGCATGAACTTAAACTATATGTATAAGAAAAGGTAAAACTATTAATTAAGTTGAAAGAAATGATTACAGATTGGGATCATATTTTTGTTAGGACTCCTTTTCTAATGCAGTTGGGTTAAGTTCATTGGTTAGAACCTTCTGTTAATTATTCTTATGGGAAAAGAGAATCATTACTTAATTAGTCTTCTTATACTTGTCATTTGACTGAAATGAAGTAGAAAGAGATTGATGATTGGTTGGTAAAAAGAAATTGCAAACTTGTTGTTTGACTGTTAATCCATCATTCCTTCTTGGATTTCTTTTATATGAACTTATTTGATGAATACCTTAAAATGTTGAATTTTAAAGTAGATGACCTTTAAAGGAAATAGTTTAAGTCATGATATGCACCTATTTCTACTTTGCTGATGTTATGTACTTTGGCATAATGGAAATGGTTTGTCTTCTTCTTACTTGAAAGTTAGATGAAACATCCTAGTGAGAATATGTTGTAAACACTTCTTGTATCTTATAGTAAAGATAAGTGTTGTATTATATTTTGGTAGGATTGGAAACAATGAGATGTTATGATCTGTTGTTTGGTAAAGATAATTGATGGGATCAATTATACTTTAATTTGTAAGATAGATATTATGGATTATATTTTGTTCTTCTTTTTGTGAATTCTGGTTCATTAATGCTCTTCTTTTTATTTATTACTTATGCTTAGAGTATGAAATACTAATTGTTCATTAAATCAAGGTTGTTTTTATTGAACAATTAGTGGAATGCACTTCATTTTAAGGCTTAGTGCTTATCATGCTCAGTTCATTGAACTGACCCGTGCTAGCAATTTTTGTAGATGGACTTCGTAAGTGATAAAAGAAGGCAAAAACTTATATGATGCATTGGCTGATCTAAGTTTGATTCTTGTGAAGAATTTTGATTCATTCTTAAGTTGTATTGAAAAAGAAAAGTTATATTCTTTTGAATGAAGGTTGTTGTCATGTAGTATGCCTAAAATGCATAAGTTTGTAAATGTATAAGTTTTGAAAATGAATTGAAGGATGAGAATTTACTTGCATGGGTTGTGTAAATTATCTTGTACCTTTGTAAAAGAAATGGAATCCTATCCTGTTGATATTCTTCATGTTATTTATATGTTTAAATGAGTATTCTTGGATAAGTAGGAAAAAGGGAATTAGAGTAATTTCCCTAAATGTGATGCAACTAAATAAGTTACAGAATTCAATGTTCTTATCTAAACAATTCATATTATTAAGGTAACGTGTAATGAACTTACAATGAAAACTATAGAATTTGTAAAGGACATAAAGGGTGTGTTAAACCCTAGAACTTAACCATGAAGAGGAAGACTCTTCCTCTCTTATGAAAAAGTAAACAAAAAGGAAGATATGATTTATAATCATTAGACTTCATTTATTAAAGTCTATTAAGTTACAACCTAGGTGGTTGTTACACTTCCTTGAATGGTTAAGTCACATTAAATGGAACTTATGAGGTTGTTGTCCTTTCTTTTGGTAGCTGCTTGTTAAGCCAAAATTAACGAACATCGAAAGAAATCTTAAGTTAAGGAAGTTCTTCAAGGTTAATGGAACCTGATTTGGAAAAGAACTTAGGGAGAGTTGGATTAGGGTTTGGGCAGGGTTGCTGAAATCTGCTTTTAAGTATCCAAATTAATTAAATATTAATAATCTCCTAGGGGTATGTACATCTCGACAAGGCTATTACATAGGATCTTTGGCACATGCAACTATGAGGGTTGTACCTTGAGAAGATTGGGATCTTCTCGAGGATACAACATTGTAGTTGACATGTGGCAACACCCTTCTACATTGATCATCTAGATCTACACACTTATGGACTTGAACTTAGTTTTCTCTAGGACTAGGTAGTAGCATAGTTATGATATGAAGTAGCCCTCTAGGACTAGGGTACCTTGGCACATGGGGTTGACCTAGGTTGACCCAGTATGCCAATATATCCTAAGTCTTTGTGAGCCCCTTCCTATCATAACCTACGTTGTTAACCAGAACTAGGGTTAAACCTTGGGCAAGAGGACTGACGAAAGTTAGTAAAGGACATTCTAGATAACAATAGAGTGGGGTGAAGGATGTATTCAGATTGATGAGTATGTCATCAAGGAATAAGTAATACATGACAGTATGTTAGAAATCTTTGGCCAAAGTATCGCAAGTTGTTGATTGCGTTGTCTATGTCACCTAGTCTAAGGATCATGATGCTAGATGAATATTGGTAACAACTATTTAGTTAGGTTCCTTAGACAGATCACTCAATACCCAGAATAGGGTAAGAGAACCAAGTATACGTAGTATACAGAAAAGTATTCAATACTTAGTGTTAAACATGAATAGATCGGTAGTTCACCGAGTCATGAAATGAATAGATCGGTAGCTCACCGAGTCATCACAGCTGCATATGGTTATCTATTATAAGAATGGTTGTTATGGAATGTGTGTTCTAAATTATGTATTTAGAATAGAGAACATTACTCATTAAAAAAAAATTCCCTTGTTTCTAAAGTCTTAAAATAGGAATGTTACATCTTGGTATCAGAGCTGAAGGTTGCAGCTCTTGGACCTATTGTGTCCATAATCTGATAAAAACTTGAATTTTCTTGTAACAAAAAATGGTTAGGACAAGAGGAAACATTGCGAATAATGCTCCACCTGAGGAAGGAGCAAGCAACAACCCAAAAACTTGATGAGATCCTTGCTGCCCTGTTGGACACAAGAGATCATTTGACTGTACTCGAGCAACAAGTGATGGGTAATGAGGAGGAAGAAGAAGCTGGTAATAACAATCAGCCACCTCCTAAGGACAACCCCAATATGGGTGTTGATAATAACAATGTTAATGTACTGTCAACCAGAAAACAAAAAGGCTAGGTTGGTAGTTGAACTCACAATGATATTAAAAGGATAAGTCCACCTAAGTTTGATGGCACCACATTAGGTGATGGAGCTGAGAATTGGGCTGATAAATGGAGAAGTACTTTGCAATAAAGAACTTCTCAGAAGAAACCAAAGCTATTTGGGGAGCATATCAGCTTTCCCATGAAGCATCTTCATGGTGGGACAGCCGTAAGGCTGAGCTAAACATTGATGAAACTAACATCACTTGGGATCAATTTAAAATTTATTTTAGGAAATGATGGCTGCCACAACTTTATTATGATCAGAAAATGACTGAATTTTAGAACTTGGCTCAAGGGAAGTTAACTATAACTGAGTATTGGGAATGGTTTACAAAACTACTCAAGTATGTACCTCAGTATCAAACTGATGAGAAGTTAGGATATGAGAAATTCATCATGGGATTGAATCCCATTATTGGGGGAGAGGTTGATGTTCACATCCCAACCACTATGGAAGGGGTTGTTGAAAAATCCATAAGCAAGAAGAAGAAATTAAAGGCTATTTCTGCTCACAAGGAGGAAGTATGGAAGAAAGTTCCAAACTCTTCTTCAGCTTCTCTTGCACCTAAGAAAGGACCATGGAAAAATTTTGGTAATAAAAGTAAGTTTTCAGCTGATAATAATAAGAAAACAACAATGAATAAGTCTACTGGAAATACATGGAACAATTTTTCCAAGAGTAATAATAACAGACGGAAGTCCTATGGAGGTCAAAATGATAACTTTAAGGCTGGAAATAATTTTGAGCCCAAAAAGGGACTAGTAGGAGGCTGTTATAACTGTGGAAAAGATCATTACGTGAATCAATGTCCTTTGAAGAAGGATGATCATAATCAACAACACAAGATACATGTTGCAGTAGTTGACAAGCAAGTTGAAAAGCAAGTTACACCTATAGAAGTTCCTGGTAAGTTATTGGCATACCTGTAACTATTATTTTTGATACGGGAGCTACTGAATGTTTTATTTCTAGTAAACTTGCTTCAAAACTTAAAAGAAAATTTGGAAAAATGGATAAATCATGGACTGTACATTATGGTAATAATTTATGTTCATACAGTTAGTATGTGTCTTTTTGGGGCAGTCCTTGACTTACCTAGCTTTTCCATAGAAGTTGATCTCTATGTAGCACCTTTGGGATCTTATGATATAGTCATAGGTGTAAATTGGTTAGCAGAGCATAAAGAAAAGGTAGACTATTTTGAAAAACATATTAGTTGTTTAGATGATCTACGAAAATAAGAGATTCAAGGTGTAAAACGAGAAATTTCTGTTAGGAAATTGTCAGCTATGTAACTTAAAAAGGCCAAAAATAAGGGTTGTACCTTATATGCGTAGTAAAAATTTTAGAATCTACGGAAGAAAACAATGATTTCATGGAACGTTATCCACTATTATGGAACTACAATGATGTGTTTCTAGAAGAATTACGGGGTTACCACCCAAAAGGGAGTTTGACTTCATGATTGAAATCAAACCAGGTACTGAACCTATTTCTAAAGCACCTTATCAAATGACTACCATAGAGTTAGTAGAGCTTAAGGCTCAGTTGCAAGAAATTTTGTCTAAGGGTTTGATTAGACCAAGTGTTTCACCTTGGGGAGCACCGAGTGATCTTTGTGAAAAGAAAGATGGAACACTTAGATTGTGCATTGATTATAGGATGTTAAACAAAGCAACAATCAAGAATAGATACCCACTTCCTAGAATTGATGATCTATTTGATCAGATGTGTGGAGCATCGGTATATTCTAAGATAGATCTTTGATCTGGATATCATCAATTATGAATTAAGGATGAGGACATTCATAAAATGGCTTTCAGAACAAGGTATGGACATTATGAATTCACGGTTTTACCCTTTGGATTAACAAATGCACCTACAACTTTTATGAACTTAATGAATAATATATTTCAAGAATACTTGGACAAGTTTGTGCTTGTATTCTTGGATGACATTCTCATATATTCTAAAAGTATTGAGGAGCATCATGAACACTTGAAAATAGTTTTGGAAATTTTGAGAAAGAGACGGTTATATGGTAAGTTGTCCAAATGTTCTTTCTATGACACCAAAGTTCACTATTTGGGTCATGTTATAAGTAAAGATGGGATTTTTGTAGATCCTTCTAAAATTGTAGCTATAACTGAGTGGCCTACACCAAAGAATGTACATGAAGTTAGAAGCTTCATGGGCCTTGCAGTTATTATAGAAAATTTGTTAAGGATTTTTCTAAGGTGGCTGCACCAATAACTTCATTGCAGAAAAAGGATAAGAAATTTGTTTGGAATGATAAATGTGAATCTGCTTTTAAAAATTTGAAAAGTCTAGTTGACTTTAGCACCTATTTTAGTTGTACTTGATCCTAATGGAGACTTTACGGTTGTAACGGATGCATCGGGGAAGGTCTTGGAGGTATTTTGTTACAAAATGATCATGTCATAGCTTATGAAAGTAGAAAACTTAAGTTACATGAGTTGAATTATGCTCCACATGATTTAGAGCTTTGCTTGCCATAGTTCATGCACTTCAAGTTTGGAGGCATTATCTGCTTGGTAAACCATTTGAGTTGAAAACTGATCATCTTGGGTTGAAGTACATTTTCACTCAGCCAAATCTGAATGCAAGACAACGAAGGTGGTTAGAGTTTTTGTCTCAATATGATTTTGACATAAGTTACATTAAAGGAAAAGAGAATAGAGTGGTTGATGCTCTAAGTCGTAGGAAGCACATTTCTGCTCTTATAACACTAAGAACTCAGTTTAAGGATGAAGTAAAAAGTGTTATGGAATCTGACTCTTACTTTTAGCAAGTAAAAATAGCACTTGTTGCAGATCCAAAGGATGAAAGGTATAAAGGTTTTCACTTTGATAATGAAGGAATCTTACGATATGAAAATAAAGTATACATACCTTTGCCTAATGATTTGAGAAAGAAATTGTTGAAGAGTTTCACAATTCACCTTTTTCTGGACACCCTGGCATTACAAAAATGCTTGCTGATATAAAACAACAATATTTCTGGAAGGGAATGAAAAAGGATGTTATTGATTTTGTGACTCATTGTCTTGAATGTCAATGTGTAAAAGCGAGAACATATGCACCCAGCTGGTTTATTATATCCTCATAGCATACCGTAGTACAAATGGCAGGTAATAAGCATGGATTTTGTACAAGGATTGCCTATGTCAAGAAATAAACATGATGTTATTTTGGTAGTAGTTGAAAAACTAATGAAAGTAGCTCATTTTATTGTTGGAAATCTAAAGGATGATTCTCTGTTTTGGCTAAAATATTTGTACATGAAATTTTCAGATTACATGGAGTACCTGAATTAATCATATCTGATAGAGACCCTAGAATGACGTCAAGGTTTTGGAAAATGCTTAATGCAGCTCTTGGAACTAAACTGAATTTTAGTTCTACGTATCATCCGGAAACGGATGGATAGACTGAAAGAGTAAATCAGGTTTTGGAAGATATGTTACGGATGTATTGTATGGATCAACAGTATAAGTGGGAGGAGTACCTTCCATTAGTTGAATTTGCATACAATAATACATATCATGCTTCTCTTAAGATGGCACCTTTCGAGGCACTTTATGGAAGGAAATGTAGAACCCCTATTAGTTGGGATAGCATTGAGGATAGAGAGGTAATTGGACCTGAAATCCTTACGGAAATGGAACAACAAGTTAAAATGATTCGTGAACGCTTGAAAGAAGCAGTACAGATAGGAAAAAGAGTTATGCTGACTTAAAGTGGGTTGATAGGAAATTTGAACTTGAGAGAAGGTTTTCTTTGGGTTAAACCGAAAAAAGAGTTCCATAACTTTTGGCAAGGCTGCCAAGTTATCACCTCGTTATGTGGGACCTTTTGAAATAGTTGAAGTAATCAACCCTGTAGCTTATCATTTAGCACTACCACCTGCTTTGTCACGAATGCATGATGTTTTCCATATTTCTTTGCTTAAGAAATATGTTTCAGATTTATCACATGTGTTAAATTGGAATTCCTTGTAAGTCAAGACCCAGGAATAATCATGGTTAAACCCATTGAGTGTTGGAAACTCACCAGTTGCATTTAAGAAATAGAGAAATAAGTCAATGTAAGGTCAGTGGGACCAGTTTAACAAGGAGAGTGCAACTTGGGAAAATCTAGAGGATATGAAAACTACTTTTCCATATCTATTTGAACAAAATTGAATCATTGGTGATAAATTTTTATGATTTTATCTTTTATGACATTAAGTAAGCCAGTTTTGGGTAGATATTTACTTGATTTGAATAAAAAGTTATTTAATGCTGATTTCTGGAACTATAAGGTTTTGAAATATTTGACTTAGGATAAGAGAAGTGAATGAATTGATTGTCCTTGATGTAAATTGTTAAAAGAGATAATCATCGGGATGATGATTCTTTTTAGGAGGGAAGCATGTAACACCCTTGATCAGTTGTTATTTTCCTCCTTTGCATTCAAGTGTTGACATGTGATTTTCCTTATAAGGATATGTTCTTCTGATTATTGGAAATCATGCTTGATATGGATAAGTCTTTTCTACTCTTAAGATCCTTTGACTGAATTGGAATGGCTTCCCTGAATCCATTTTTCACTTCTGGTAGGTGATTTGCAATCTAGTTTAAGAGTTGTAAACTTATCTATTTATCTGACTCATCCTTGGATCAATTTAGTGATCCAAGGAATGTTTTAAATCTACTCTATTGAACGAATGGTAAAATTGACATTCCATGAGTTAAGATACACATTGGACTGAACTTTGTTGTTACAAGTTCTTTGATTTCTTTTTGTGTGAACATACTTCCATTCAAGTGGTTGTTTTGCTTGGGTCTTTGGAGATCGACCATGACAGGTCATTGCTGATGAAAATGGGAATGCAGCCTATTCATGGCATAAGAGAGATCCAAGATCCTATATAGGACTAACCTATGGGATCCTAAGCTAGGTAAAAAAATATATTTCTACCTAAGCTATGTCACTTGATAGAATTTTGATTCTAACCTAAAGCTCCTTATTCTGTTATGATTGGTTGATTTGCAACCTAACCTAAGCTCGGTGCTAATGGAATTGGAAAGGTTACTAGGTATTAAATTAACCTAGATCCTAATACTACAAGGTATTATTGTAATCTAACCTAATGCCTAAAACTATTATGTTTTGAATTAATTTTCCTATGTGGAAATTATCTAAACCTATTTTCTAAGGCCTATGGTGGGGGTTAGTTGTTAGTGTTATATCCTAAGGTATAAATTTTAATTCTACCTAAGATCTAACCTAAGCAATCTAATCTATCCTAAACTAATGGATATGAATGGGGACTTAAGTGGTCGCATACACTTGGGTGATGGTTCCTAAGGCATTTATGTTATTGATAAGGTTGGTAAATGCATACGGACTGCGAGCTTTGGCAGGGGTTAGTTGGCTTGGTGGAGGCTTAGGTGTATCACTAAAATGGAAATACATGTTAATTTAGACTTGGCATTTGCCAGACTTGGCAGGTGGTGGCAAGGAAGATTAGGTGGGAGATTTGGATTAATGGAATTAATTACTTTTGGTTTATGAGCCCAAACCGTCTTGGTAGGCATGCCAGTGGATTTTTCTTGGGTTGTTTCATTTTGCATGTTCTCTGATTTTCATTTTGCATGCGCTCTGGTTTTTGAACCAGCAGGTTGAACTACACTTCATGGCTATTTTTGAGGTTTGAATCTATTTTCATTTTGTGGAATTTATAAGAGGCATTGTGGAAGAGGTATCTGGTTGTTTGATCTTTCGTGGAGAAGAGGAGAAGAAGTGAGCTTGGCTGGAGGTCTTCTTGATTTGATTTGAGAGACACTATCAGGCATGATAGGCTCTAACTATTAAAATCTCTTGCTTTCCTCTAAGTGTTTTCATTAAAGCAACTCTGCTCTATTGAGTTTTGTGCATTGCATGCTCTATCTAGTTAATTGGTTGATGGGTTTAGTAAATCTTGCATTCTAGGTTTTGAATCCATGGTATATGTGATTCTGTTGGAAACTTATGTTGTATTGTTTTTGCACAAAAGAACTATGCATGCAAGAACAAAGTTGGTAACTCTGTTTAACTTTTTGGTTGTTGGAAATTGTTGTTTGGTTTTGACTACTTTTGTTGCCAATAAATTACTAGCTGAGTTTTTATGGAAACTCTGAGTTCACTTGTGTTTGTTGAGATTAGTGTTTTGTGAACTTGATGTGTTTTTGATCTCGAGCTGGTAAAGAACTCAGTTCTTATGAAAACTTGTATGCAAGTTCGAGCTTTCTATTGGAAACTTGTTTTGGTAGGAGAGAACTATTGTTGGAGATTCTCGGTTCTATGGTGCTTGCATTTTATTTCATAGATAAATGGGACTGTGGATAAAACCATATATGGCTTGGTTCTTGTATTTCATCTTGTGAAAACTTTGACTATTGTTGAAACCCGCATCTAACTTGGAACCTGTGTTTTATTATCTTGGATAAATTGGACTATTGATTGAAGTCCGCATATGGCATGGTGCTTGTGATTTATTGTCCTTATGACCATATAAACTATTATTGAAGGTTCATTATGAACACGGATTTCATGTTTTGTTGTCATCTGGTCTAAGCTCTGTTAAGCATCTTACATTCCGTTTGAGTTGGGAAACAGGGTTTGATAGGATGTTAACTGAAAATGGAAGCTCTTTTCTTATTTTGAACTTTTTTAAGTAATTTCATTATATTCGGTCTAGCATTACGATGTTGGTGTATATATGAACTCATGATTGAGATATTGTGATGCAACACTATACAATCAATTTGTTACTTGGTGTTTTTTAAAAATTGTAACCTGAACGATGTATTGGTTCAGATCTTATAGTATTTTTGGTTTCTTTGACTATTTTATAAACTAAAAAGGGAACATGTTGTTACCCGAACTTGTTTATAATCACTTGAATGATCTTGATCCTTTGAGGGAGCTTATGCTTTACATTGTGCTCAGATTTGTAATTCGAGTCTTGGATAGAACGTATTTTTAATATGTTGTTTTGATCTTGTCATTTAAATTGAGTTTATTACTAGATTGAATGGTTCTAAATTCATAATCCTTTGAAATAAACCACATGCATAAGGAGAAAAATGGAAGCATGGCTTAAGTATTGGGTTGTTGGGTAAACTCTTCATGATCTTGATTGGAATTATCTTGTTGGTTTGTCATTTTATTGGAATCCCAATCTGTTGGTTCTTATAGTGATGTGTTGAAAATATCAAGATAGTTCTGTCTTGACTGAACTATTGGGAAATTTTGAGTGTTAGCATCTACTCAGATTTCACACTTCTTGTTGGGTCCAATGAAAGAATGTTAAGTCTTTAAAAGATAAATTGTGATTCTTTAGTGTCATGTGGTTGTGTATGAACTTCATTGTTATAATGTTCGAATGGAAAGTGGAATTCATGCATTATAATGGGAAGATTTTGAAAGGAAGGTAGCATTAAGTTTTCTCTTTCCTTGAAGTTGTTCTTGTTCTCTTTCTTGGGAACTCTTGCATGAACTTAAACTGTATGTATAAGAAAAGGTAAAACTATGTTAATTAAGTTGAAAGAAATGATTATAGATTGGGATCATATTCTGTTAGGACTCCTTTTCTAATGCAGTTGGGTTAAGTTCATTGGTTCGAATACATTAATTATTCTTATGGGAAAAAGAGAATCATTACTTAATTAGTCTTCTTATACTTGTCATTTGACTGAAATGAAGTAGAAAGAGATTGATGATTGGTTGGTAAAAAGGAAATGCAAACTTGTTGTTTGACTGTTAATCCATCATTCCTTCTTGGATTTCTTTTATGTGAATCTGTTTTGATGAATACCTTAAAATGTTGAATTTTAAAGTAGATGTCCTTTAAAGGAAATAGTTTAAGTCATGATATGCACTATTTTTACTTTGCGGATGTTATGTACTTTGGCATAATGGAAATGGTTTCTCTTCTTCTTTACTTGAAAGTTAGATGAAACATCCTAGTGAGAATATGTTGTAAACACTTCCTGTATCTTATAGTAAAGATAAGTGTTGTATTATATTTTGGTAGGATTGGAAACAATGAGATGTTATGATCTGTTGTTTGGTAAAGATAATTGATAGGATCAATTATACTTTAATTTGTAAGACAGATATTATAGATTATATTTGTTCTTCTTTTTGTGAATTCTGGTTCATTAATGCTCTTCTTTTTATTGTTATTACTTATGCTTAGAGTATGAAATACTAATTGTTCATTAAAGCAGGGTTGTTTTTATTGGAACAATTAGTGGAATGCACTTCATTTTAAGGCTTAGTGCTTATCATGCTCAGTTCATTGAACTGACCCGTGCTAGCAATTTTTTTGAGATGGACTTCGTAAGTGATAAAAGAAGGAAAAAACTTATATGATGCATTGGTTGATCTAAGTTTGATTCTTGTGAAGAATTTTGATTCGTTCTTAAGTTGTATTGAAAAAAAAAAGTTATATTCTTTTGAATGAAGGATGTTATCATAGTATGCCTAAAATGCATAAGTTTGTAAATGTATAAGTTTTGAAAATGAATTGAAGGATGAGAATTTACTTGCATGGGTTGTGTAAATTATCTTGTACCTTTGTAAAAGAAATGGAATCCTATCCTGTTGATATTCTTCATGTTATTTATATGTTTAAATGAGTATTTTGGATAAGTAGGAAAAAGGGAATTAGAGTAATTTCCCTAAATGTGATGCAGCTAAATAAGTTGCAGAATTCAATGTTCTTATCTAAACAATTCATATTATTAAGGTAACGTGTAATGAACTTACAATGAAAACTATAGAATTTGTAAAGGACATAAAGGGTGTGTTAAACCCTAGAACTTAACCATGAAGAGGAAGACTCTTCCTCTCTTATGAAAAAGTAAACAAAAAGGAAGATATGATTTATAATCATTAGACTTCATTTAATAAAGTCTATTAAGTTACAACCTAGGTGGTTGTTACACTTCCTTGAATGGTTAAGTCACATTAAATGGAACTTATGAGGTTGTTGTCCTTTCTTCTTGGTAGTTGCTTGTTAAGCCAAAAATTAATGAACATCGAAAGAAATCTTAAGTTAAGGAAGTTCTTCAAGGATTAATGGAACCTGATTTGGAAAAGAACTTAGGGAGAGTTGGATTAGGGTTTGGGCAGGGTTGCTGAAATCTACTTTTAAGTATCCAAATTAATTAAATATTAATAATCTCCTAGGGGTATGTACATCTCGATGACAAGGTTGTTCTATAGGATGTTGGCACATGCCAACTATAGGGTTGTACCTTGAGAAGATTGGGATCTTCTCGAGGATACAACGTGTAGTTGACATGTGGCAACACCCTTCTGCATTGATCATCTAGATCTACACACTTATGGACTTGAACTTAGTTTTCTCTAGGACTGGGTAGTAGCATAGTTACGATATGAAGTAGCCCTCTAGGACTCAGGGTACCTTGGCACATGGGGTTGACCTAGGTTGACCCAGTATGCCAAAATATCCTAAGTCTTTGTGAGCCCCTTCCTATCATAACCTACGTTGTTAACCAGAACTAGGGTTAAACCTTGGGCAAGAGGACTGATGAAGTCAGTAAAGGACATTCTAGATAACAATAGAGTGGGGGTGAAGGACGTATTCAGATTGATGAGTATGTTGTCAAGGAATAAGTAATATGAATAGTATGTTAGAAATCTTTGGCCAAAGTATCACAAGTTGTTGATTGCGTTGTCCTATGTCACCTAGTCTAAGGATCATGATGCAGATGAATATTGGTAACAACTATTCAGTTAGGTTCCTTAGACAGATCACTCAATACCTAAAACAAGGTAAGAGAACCAAGTATATGTGGTATACAAAAAAGTACTCAATACTTAGTGTTAAACATGAATAGATCGGTAGTTCTTCGAGTCATGAAATGAATAGATTGGTAGCTTACCGAGTCATCACATTGCATATGGTTATCTGTTATAAGAATGGTTGTTATTTTCGGGCTAGGATTTCCTCTATGGAAGGGATGTGAGGTAATTGAGAGGTGACAAGTACCTCGTTAAAGATCGCATGAACCTCATGAGTATGGGTATCGTGAGTGGATGTCTCACCTATTTGATTGGATGAAGGGGCATGATTAGGAAATGGTTTTTTAAAGATTTGTAGATTTTGGTTAGGGGTGGCATTGGGATTATCCACAGTCAACTCACCTTTCTCAAGCATTTCTTGGACAATATTCTTAAAAGTGATGCAGTTGCCGTCACTATGACCCTTCACTCGGTGATAGTTATAGAAATCTTGTTCCTTATACCATGCGGGCATGGGGCGAGCAGGGTCAAAACTAGTGTGTGGTTTTATGGGTGGAAGGGTGATGGTGCCAGCTTTGATAAGCTTTTCTAAGATAGAAGAGTAAGGTTCCCCAATTGGGGTATATTTTCATTGCTCTTGTCTGAATCGAAAAGCTTGTATGGGTGATAGATTAGATGAGGGTGTAGCTGATTAGACGGATGAGCTAGGCTAGCCTTGATTACCACTACATTAGTAGTACCTTTAGCCTTTGAATAATTGGTTAGTGGTTTGGAAGAAGAAGAGGTTTCAGTTGACTTGAATGTCAAATTCTTATTTCGTAATTGGATTTTCTTCTCTTCGATGGCCCGAATCTCTAACTTTCATGCCATAGTGAATGCCTCATCGAATGTTCAGAAATTTTAGACCTGCAAGGTCGGGAAATATGTCGACACAAGTTCGGGTAAAGATCTCAAAGTGAGTTCGGTTTGTGGCGGTTGAAAGGTAAGTTGATTGATCAGGATGTGCTAGTGAGTGAAAAAATCTGTGATAGATTCATCCTCATACTAATGTGTGGAATATAAATCGGTCATGGTAACTTTATTGGTGATATTAATAGAGAAATGGTCCAAAAAATCTTGGGCTACCGATTGAATGAAAATATGGACCCACTATACAAGTCTAATGAGTCCAGTGAGGGACATGGGAAAAATTCTCAAAAGTAAGGCATCATCATGAGCAATCAAATAACATCCGTGTTTAAACGAGTGAAAATGTTGTTGTGGGTATTCCTTACTATTGAAGTGGTTGAATTTAGGCATTTCCCAATGCACAGGGTATGAACGGATGGGAATGGATGGGTGAATAGGCTCGTTGCAAATCTCATCATAGGTAAGAGTGTTGTAGGAGCTAGAAACCGATGCCTCCAGTGTCTGCATCTTATCCATCATCAATTTAATTAGGTCATTGGTGGGTTGTGATGATTGGATGCCTCCTATAACGTGAGGAGGTTGGTTTTGGGTATATAATGGGGGTGGCATTCCGTATATGGGGCTTCCATGTAAGGTGGTGGAGAAGAAGGTAATGAAATAGGGGGTACATACCTAAAATGAATGATAGACAAAACATGCGGTTGTTGGTAGTATGTATATGGGGGTGGAAGGGTTGTGGTAACCCTAGTAGCAATAGGGGCTAATGATTGTGGAGAGTGGAAAGAACTACATTCGAAATGGCGTAGAGGTCACCAACACTAGAGGTGGGAACGTAGCCACGGTATGTGTGAGACATGAGGGGTGGATGAGGTTGTGACTGGGGTAATCGTTGAGGGTATGGTGGATGTAATGGGTGCCATAGAGGTAACAGATGTAGCAATCATGGAGGGTATGGGACCTAACTATGAAAAAACTAGGGGTAAGGTGGATACAAGTAAGACAGAGCCAAATGGGGATGATGCGGAAGTGGGTGTGAGAGTTGGGGGATAAATATGGGCATGTCGTATATCAGCCCGGACTTGAGGCGTATTGGGTGGACGATTAGGAGAGGTAAAACTACAAGGCGATAGGATTTTGGTCAAGGAGTCATGTGAACTCCTCATCTCCAAAGCAAAGAATATTAGTAGGCTGGATAGGATCCATGGCTGGTGATAAAATAGAAGGTGGTGAAGGACTAGGTGGAAGCGGTTGAAAGCGGCGTGGAACACAAGGGCGTTCACTTGTCTGCAAGTCGCACTACCATCGAACGATCAAGATCAGGTGGGGGTTGCTTCTCTATAATTAGTACAAAGAATAGTAGGAATTTTTTTTGGATGAAGTAAAAAATGGTGGGTGGAATGTGAAACAAGCTAACCGATGCGGTTAGGGAAAACCCAAGTCAATTAAGGTAACCGATACCGGTCACTGTAGAAAATAGGCAAGTGAGTAATCAGTGAGGCAGAAGGCAAAACCTGACAAGTATGCCAAATCTGGGGATGTGTAAAACGTTAATGGGAAAAAAATGATAGTGACAGAGACTGTGGAAAGTGGAAAAAAGTGAAGTGAGAATGTCCTTTTGAGTAGGTTAGCAAAAGGACCTGGAACTGACATCGGTTGGGTTTAACCGATGGCGGTCAGAGGTAACCGATGACGGTTACTATGAGATTGAAATAGTGATGAGAAAAAGTGGTTGTGAATTAGAATTTGATGTGGAATCAGACCAGAATTCTAGGAATGATGGTGATATGGCCCAGGCACACTCAGGTGAAGCTAGAATACACCAGCTATGATGAGGAGCGTGCAAGGATGAACAAAAAAGTGATGAACGTGATCTTTCACCTCAAAACACAAACCAAGCGAAACACTAAGAAAATGTAATCCTAAGAGTGCCCTTTTCTATTATGTTTGTTTAGCTTATGCTATTTAGGGACTGACACATGAATTTTGAAATAGAGTATTTTGGTGAGGATGTCTTCCTACAAAGAAGGAGATCTAAAGGGTGAAGTTTTAGGTTTGTTATGGTAGGGACGGGCTTCGCTCTGAAGTATGACTTGACAGAGCAGTGAGCTAGGTGCCCACTGTGTCGTGATCGTGTGATCACCTACAACTTCTTCCAGGTATGATGTTGTTTAAGAATGTATGTATTTGAAATTTTTGTGTGGTTTGGTAAGACTCAGAGAAAGAGAAAAGGATAGAAGTGCTTTTCTATGATTCGTTTGAAAACCAATCGGTGGTAATGACTTCAAAGCATATAGGTTGCCCTCATTTAATGTGAGCTAATGCAGAAAATCAAAATGAAATGTGATTGTTTTTAAACCCAAATCGAAAATATGAAATTGGATGACACAATAAGATGAAGAGTAAGAGGGATGATCTTTCACTAAAATGCAGAAAACATGAAGAAATGATTCTTTTTAAATACACCAAAAGAAAAGTTTCCTTTAGAGCAAATAGAAAGAAGGAGTGTATTACCAGGGAAGAAAATTAGTGTGTATTCTTTTAGAAGGGAAACAAACACACAATTTTTTCCTAGGAATGAATGAAATGCAAGGAACCCTAGATGGGTCCCATCGGGTGTGCCAAATATTTCACCTTTCTCTTCTTAGATTGTTTCTTTGAATTGTTGATGAAACATATAGGGTAATGAGAGTAGGAGGAATACATGTTCAAATGTCATTGATGGGTTGTTGCACATGTATGACTTCTAAATCCACAACTGACCATGAGAGCTTCCTTTGGCTAGGAGGAACTACCATAATGAAAACAAGACCACGAGAAAAGAATTAAACAATATCGCGGTAAGTGAAGCGCCTAGTGTGATTTAGATGCAGGAAGCATGAAACTTCCTAGATGGATGTCGAGTCCATTGTTTTAAAATAATTAATGCTGAAAACAAGATAAATCCTATTGCTATTTTGAAATGATTTAGGTATCTCACTTAAAAACAAAATAAAAAATAGATCTAATCTAACAGGCTAAGCTAGAATAGAATCCATGGGTCAAAGGGTTGGTTAAGGTTGCAAGTCGATAAAGGTCTCGGGTAGGTCACAAGTGAGTGAGGGTGAGGTAAAAATGGGTGGATAGGTCTTTGTTTAAGGTTGTGTGGGTAAACACGAGAGACCGGAGTCGGTCGGGGTGACCAATGCGATTAGGTATAACCAAGTACCGATTACTATGAAATCTAGAAATGTCACAGAATGAGATTTTGGTCTCCTTTGTGATTGCAAAAAGGATTTGGTTGGTCGAGACGAGGTATTGGGTGACTGGAATAGGTTTTTGTGAGGTTTTTGTGGGTCTATGGAGGTACAAAATGTTGGAGATGGTCAATAGGGAGCAAGATAAACAATGGATGATAAAATAATGATAAAATGAAATAACCAGGAAAGTATGATGTTGTACTTACTTGGATTTCGTTCCTGAAAGTCTATGTGTGAAGGATGGAGGTGTTGATGATGGGTTTGAAGGCTAGTGATCACCAATTGAAGAAAAGATTCTGCATGGGCTACATGCACACTCCTCTTTTCTTGGATAGATCAGAATGTGGCTAGGAAGGCTATGCAGGAGAAGATCCTCAATCTCCTTCCTTGGATGTCAGTTCTTGCTAGAATTGGCTCTCTGAAGATGTGTTATCTCTCTAAGATTTCATTCTTGCTCGTTCACTCTTCTCCCAATGTTTTCCAACTTGCTTCTAACCTTGAGAATAAGGTTGTTTTGGGGTTAAAAGGGGTAACCGACGGTGGTTTGGCTTAATCGGTGATAGTTAGGGGCAAAACCGTCGGTTAAGGCAAGATTTCATAGGTTTACTAAACTTAGGGAGATCCTCCTAATTTCCTTGGATCTTGTGTCATTATCCCATGGATTAGACTGGGAGCTTCTTGTGAGCATGCGGGAATGTGGTTAGAGGGAGTGTAGGCATTGATTTTTAGGGTTTGGGTAAGTCTTAGTTAGTTATGGTAACTTGCTAAGAATAGGTCTTAGGTTGAGTTAGCTTGGTGAGGTGTCTAAGTGAACTGTTTGTGTAGATATTATTTAAATAATAAATATAGTGAGGATAAAGCATTAATTTAATTAAATTAATTAAATTAATATTAGTAGGGTGAAGGGGGTCATGGCTAGGTAGATGTAATAAAGGGGGGCTTATATGTCGAGGGACGAAGGGGGAGTGTGACCTAATTTTAGTGTGTATAGTTGGTGTTACAATTTATCATTTTTATTTCTTTTTGGAAACAAACGTTAGTTTGGTACTAATATTATTTTATGTGTTCGTGTTTTACTGGTGGGTGTACGATTGACTATCATGACCGTATCCATATGATGTTAGATAAGGTATGGGAGGATTTATCTTATGAGAATTGGGAGCATTTGGAGGTAGTTGGGTTTGGTGGCATGATATTTTACGGGAAGATCCATATACGTCACTACTTGATACCGACATTATTAGAGAGGTGGAATCCTTCCATCAACACTTTCTAGCTTCTTACAAGAGAAATGACCATTACTCTTGGGGATGTTCATCAAATTACCAAACTACTAGTTCGAGGATAGGCTATTTATTATATTTCGGAGGAGGATAGGGTAGATACTATGCAGATATTGTATGGAGGAGAGGATTTTGAGGTGAGATACTCATCAGAGGCCTTTGATTATTAAGATTTGTATGAGCCTACAAGAGTTGGTTTCCCGTGGATGACTATGATGATGTTAGGTATTTCATTTCTTACATTATCAAATTCAAGTTGTGGCGGTTTCCTTGGATGATGACTAGTGTGGTCACTGAGATGATGGAGTACAACATATTGTTTGAGTGGGCTCCTACTTTGTTAGATCGAGACATTCGAGATATTTATGGGCTTGGACTTCCCACAAGTGTTATGGGATTGACATTCGATTTTATTACATTGTTAGGCACATGAGCAAATAGATATTTCTTATCCATTGGGGTTTCCTAGTGTTATTAACATGAGACATCCTATTTTCATGATTCAAATCTTAGGTCGAGTGAGGAAGGCCAAGGGGCCTATGTATTATATAGATCTAATATCGGGGCTAGATATGGGTAACATGATATGGAGGTTATATTTAGATTTTGATGATTGCTTTGAGTTCCCTCGGGACTTGTTGAGTTCTGATAGGATATTTGGACTCAAGGATGTAGAGAAAGGTTGGATGACTGTTACATTTTAGTGAGTGAGGAGGTAGTTTAGTATGGTCCAAGGTATACTCGAGGATCCCATAAGTATAGATGAGAGGATGGAGACACCGAGACTCCTGATTATTATATGCAGAGACTTGCGATTATTGATGAGAAGTCAAGTTCTTTGGGTCTTGATGAAAATGGGAAGATGGTTCTAATTGATGATGCGGGGTTACTCTAGACTTTTCTACATGATGGGCACGATCATTGAGGATCTTTTAGAGATCCATGGTAGTAGAAAGAGCTACACAAATAGTTAGAGCGGCGGGGAGGAGTACAAGAGGTAGAGGAGGAGAGAGATGGGGGTAATGATGATGTAACTATAGTTATTCTAGCAATGAGGGCCGAGGAGGATGTAGTAGATATATAGAGAGATACCTCTCGAGATAGAAGCGAGATGATTTAGTGGGAGTTCGGGATACCCTCATTGTAGGCCGGGATGGTTTTATTATTGAGCACAATGGCCTTCAAACGCAGCTTATGGGTCTCTCCGATAGAGACGGGTACAAGGGAAAAAGGAATGTAATAAATAAGGCCTTGGGGATCACAAGGCCTTCTATATCATGCGCAAAGTTATCGGTGATGACCAAATCTAGTAAATAAATGGGAGCACCTGTAGCACCTCCTCCTGGCATGGTTTCAACGATTGCACTATGATATTTTGTGAGTGGAGAGGGATTATTATATTGAGATGGTCATCAAGAAATATCCACGATTCCACATTATATTTTGATCACATGGCTTCCCAAGAGGTAGTTGTAGTAGCGGTGAGGTCAATTGCAAATATAGTGAGTGTGGAACATCCACCATGGAGGATGAAGAGATTTGAGGGTGGAGTTGGTAGTAGAGCTATTGTGTCGGTAGCTTGTAGATATGGTGGTGATGTAGGTGCAGCTGGAGATACACCTTCCCTTGGAGGAGAGGTGGTGTTAGTATGATGTTGGGAGATGTTGATTTCACCACTTTATTTGTATATGATGTTATACCATTGATTTTCGAGATACTTGTGATGTATCTCATGCTTTGGCATATATGTGATGATGATGCTTTATGGTTTTATCTTTGTATTTTTATTTGTATATGTTTGTACGTATGTTTCTTGGAATGTGTTGATATTATGAATAGATTTTTATGAATACGATATATGTTAGGATGTTTGGTTAGAAATGTGAATCTTTTGGTATTTGATTTGATTTAGATGATAAAAAAAAGAGATCCAATAATTATGCCAAATTAATAATGTAACTAAATAAAATAGAGAAAAATTGAAAGACAACCCCACCATGAAATTGGTATATGTATATGTAATGGGTTTTAAGATAACACTTACACTTGTCACCCATTAGATGTTAAATAATATTAGAAATGGGTAATTATGAAATTTTATGATAGGAATGTGGATTTGGGTAACTATATCTCATTATGATAACAAAAGAGAATTTTGTGTGTATAGGATGAAAGGAACGATAACCAGATTGTACCAAGCCAAGAACATATATGCTAATAAAACACCATGATCAATAAGATGAAAGTAATTCACAAGAATAGCTTTACAAAAAACCTTTGCAAACAAATGAGCAGCAATATCATATATTATAATGGAACTCAATGCAATACATTGAGAATGGGCCTTGCTTGAATAGGAAAGCAATAACAATCTAAAAACCAGTCAAGGTCATAGATCAAGCCATAAATCAAGGAAATAACTAGTCATCAAAGAACTAGTCAAGACCATAGATTTAGGAGAGAACTAGACATCAAGGATCTAGTCAATACCATAGATCAAGGAAAGAACTATACCTAACTAGATAATATCTCCTAATATCTAAATAAGATAAAAGAAATATCCACACACATAAGTGGGTGAGGATAAATAAAATAAAGGTAAATAAAGTACCTAGGTGAACATGAGCTAAGGTAAATACCTACTCTAACACCCCCTCAAGTGAAGCTAGGGGCCAAAATAGAAGTGACATGTCCACAGTATAAGTCCCAACAACTAGGCCTGATGAGGTACTCATGTATAATAACTAGGAAAAAAGGGACACCGTAAGGTGCCTAAAACTAGTAACAACAAAGTAAAGAGAGTAAAAACCCGCTCCAAGGAATCCCAAGAAGATCGGCTCAAAAACCTCGTGACAATCTTTGAAGAAGTTTGGTGTGCACTTGTTGGTGTGAGTTATCCTATTTTTGTCCTCACATATTGGAGGGTCATCTCACATGGGTTAGGTTTAGGTTTTCTATTGAGTCATGCACTAAGGCTACTTAGCACCCTATATATACTCTCTTACTATTCATTTATGAGCATGCTAATACACTCCATTTTCTTTTCCTTATGAGCAACTTTGTTTCAATGTTGAAGAAGCTCGGCTCAAAAAACTCATACAATGTTGAAGAATTTTGGTGTGCACTGTGGTCTGAATCCACTACTCGATCATAGAACTCAAAAACAACTGACACTGGGCTTCACCAGAATAGCTCCATACAAGGAGACTATCAATGGAGTGATGTCGAAAGTGCAAAAAAATACCAAACATAATTCGATCAACTACTACAAATAGGTGTGCCACGATCCAAGAATAAAAACCAAAGCAACAAGGCAAGGACACAAAATCTAGAGTGTCATGATCCAAGAAAAGCCAAGGTAACAAGGCAAGGACATGAAACCCAAAGAAGCAGGATCAACACCACACCCTCCCATATTGTTGAATGGGTGGAGTGACACTACAAATCTATATGAGTTTCCCAAAATCAACTACTCGAACACTGAAAAAATAACACTAGACTTCACCAGAATAGATCCCCACAAGAGATACTGTCAACATGCCAAAAGTGTCAAAAATACAGATACAAAATCTCTCAACAAACAAGAGAGATACACTACACCTACTAAAGAAAAATGCTCAAAACAAGAAGCATCACAATGCAGAAGGTATAAAAAGTGGAGCAAGAGGCCGAATGGTGGAGGAGCCACACCTGTAGATTCCTCTCAATGAATTCCTATGTCGCCACCATGAGTGATCAGATATCCACCCCAAATAAACATGGATGGATGAAGAAGATGCCTGCATATGACTTGGTGTAAAATTCACAATGGGTGCATGAAAAAAACATCAAAATGTGTGTCAGGTTGATCATGTCTGACAGCTGAAATCTCAGGTTTCTCAAGACTGAGTGAAGGCTGCGAGAACTCATGTGTTTTTCATGATCCTCGAAAGAGTCGAGCGAACAAAAAAAGGAGCTCTATCAATGTGTGATCCCAATTAATTATTTTCTCGAAAACTAATGTCATGATGAAAATTCCACTTAACATGTGGAATAGAGGAAATAATACCTTATGAATGTCTACCAATGACTTTGCTAGTGAGACCCATAGAATGGAGCATGCGAGAACTGAATGCAGTGGTATGTTTCTTAAAAAATCCATGAAATTGAAAGTATAGGATACACAACATGTGGTATTGTAATAGGCACAGATGTGGAAGAGCATGCAGTAATAAGCTTCATAGGTGTATGAGCATCAAGAGTAGGAACAGACTCAAAGATTGACAGATCAATGTTAGTGGGTTTAGGAGCAATAGTTATAAGTGGACTAGGAGCATGGATATGGCTTTCCACAATATGATGGTGATATGTTGTAGGCTAGCAAGTTTGTTCTACATGAAGTGTATTATTGTATCCTTATCGTGAATGAGTGTTTGTAGAATAGAATTTTGATTCTTGAGTGATCTATTTTCTTTCCAAAAAATTTACAATATCCTCTTGAAGTCCACACACTTAAGAGAAAAGCATATCATTCTCATAATCCATGATAGATACAAAATGTAACTCCTAGAAGTTTAGGACATGGGCTTAGCTGAAATTACGTCCACAATTGATTACAACACTCCTCCATATTTGGAAATTTATAATTATAGTGAAAGTCTCAAAATAAATATTTCCAATGGAAAGAGAATGAAAAAAATACTTTTGCAAAAAATGAGACTCAAAACTGAGTTACCGATCAAAAGTTACAAGCTTTTTAATATTTTTCTGTTATTTATTTTAGTTACCACTAAAACAAAATAAATTGTTTTCGCCTTCACCACACAAATAAAATTAAAGGGGGCTGAAGTTTAGCACCTACTAGTAGGAATCACAAGCTTTAAGTCCTCATATGACCATACCATATGACCAAGGGCTAAGGATTTTAGTAGGTGTTTGCACAACTTACTATTCTGGGGTGTGTCACGTGTTTTCAAGAAAGTCACATCCAACTGCCTCTTCCGGTATGTCAACATCGATCTCCTACTCTGATACCATGAAAGGAACGATAACTAGATCATACCAAGCCAAGAACATAGATGCTAATCAAACACTATGATCAATAAGATGAAAGTAATTCGCCAGAATAGCTTTACATAAAACCTTTGCAAACAAATGAGCAGCAATATCATATATTATAATAGAACTCAATGCAATACATTGAGAATGGGCCTTGCTGCTTAAATAGGCAAGCAATAACAATCTCGAAGTATTCAAGGTCGCAGATCAAGCCATAAATCAAGGAAATAACTAGTCATCAAAGAACTAGTCAAGACCATAGATTTAGGAGAGAACTAGACATCAATGATCTAGTCAATACCATAGATCAAGGAAAGAACTATACCTAACAACTAGATAATATCTCCTAATATCTAAATAAGATAAAAGAAATATCTACACACATAAGTGGGTGAGGATAAATACAATAAAGGTAAATAAAGTACCTAGGTGAACATGAGCTAAGGTAAATACCTACTCTAACATAGGATAATGTGGAAAAAGAGGTTCTCCATTTTAATAGACTTATAAAAGTTGATGCCCTAGTTTTTACGTACTTTTGAAGCAAACTTATCGACGTAAGAAGCTTGCTATGAAAGGAAAGATGTTCGATATGGAAAGCTTTCCTATATGCTCATTATTTTTAAGGTTGATTAATACATGAATCCTTTTAAATGAGTAGCCATCGTTCGAGGGTATGGACTAAATTTTGATTTTTGAATGAGTGGTCATCCTTCAAGTGATTGGTCTAGGATTTTAATGGGTAGTTTTCCATCGAGGAGTTCTTTTTTTGATATCTTTGATAATGAGTTATGTTTTGTGAATAGATATCCTATTACGATCTTATATTTGAAAATATAAGCATTCAAATGACTTTTACACATATTGTTGAGCTGATGGAAATAATCCTAATAGGTTTTCTTAAGGAGGGAATAAATGTGTTTAAGTTTTATACACACATGCCTCATGTCGTGGTGGTGTTAGATGGGTAGACTAATTTTATGGAGGTGTTATGGTATGATAATATTTTATTGAAAGCTGTGATCATGATCATTTAAAAATAGAAAGGCCACAATTGTAAGGCATTCAAGCGTTCTACCTTAGGTTCCCCATCAAAAGAAGCGAGGTGATATGCTCTTGACCCATACTTGTGTGTGATAACATAAGGACTAATCCAATTGGGGAAAAAAATCACATTTACTCTGCTCTAATGTAGTAACATTTTAATTCTCTTTAATTACAAGATCACCAATTTTAAAATCACTATTTTTAACATGTTTATTGTATGCTCTACTAATATAGTGTTGATAAAATTGATGATGTTCATGGGTTGTTATATGTTTCTCATTTAACAATTCTAGTTGTGTTATGTGGTCTTGGCGATATTCATCATCTGGGATAAAATATTTGAGAGATATGTGAAGTGATGGAATTTTAATTTCAAGAGGCACAATGGATTTAGATCCATAGACAAGTGAATAGGGCATAGCATCCATAGGTGTGTGGATGCTTATTTGATAAGCCCAGAGATCAAATGGGATGTAGAGATGTCAATTCCTACTTGTATTCTCTACCGTTTTCATGAGATTTTGTTTAAGTGTTTTGTTAGAGGCCTTGGCCTATCCATTTTCTTGAGGATAGTATGGTGATGAAAAACTAAGTTTGATGTTAAATGTGTTGCATAGTTGTTTAACTTCCTTGTTTTTAAAGGATTTCCCATTATCTATGATAAGCTTGTGTGGGATGCCAAAATGACATATGATATTTTGATATATGAAGTTGATGATAGGTTTGGATTTTTTTGAGGTCAAAGGAATAGATTCAACCCACTTAGTGAAGTATTCAATTGTTGTGATTATGGAATGATGTTGTTGAGATGATTTTGGATTGATTTCACTAATGAGGTCCAACCCCATTGAGAGAAAGGCCATAAGTCTTGGGTAGGTTGTAATGCTTGACTAGGGATGTGAATAAGATTTGAATGGAGTTGACATTTGACACACTTTTTTATGTATGCACAACATTCTTTAACGATAGTAGGCTAGTAATACCCTAGTCGTATGACCCGTTTAGCGATGGGATTACCACTGAAGTGACCACCATAAATACTATCATGTACTTCTCACGATTTCTCTAGCTGATTCATGTGATTTAAGGCATTGTAGTAGTATACCATCGAAACTAAGTTTATAAAGGATACCACCTATGATGATAAAGCAAGTGAAACATTGAAGAAATGATCATTTAGTGGATTGTGATAGAATTGATTAGATTTTACATTCGGAGAGAGAATCATATATCTATGTACCATAGATCTGGTGGATCATTATTAATGATATTAATGGAAGGAATTTCATTTTGATGTGAAGGATGATCTAATCATTGAATTACTATGGGAGTTTTAATTTTATATTTCAATTTTCTCTCTCAAAAGGAACAAGGGATCCAAGAGATGCCATGGTGTCTAAAAATCTATTGGCAGATTGTGTAATGGCTTGGATGGTGTAATGATCAAATACACTAAGGAGAAATTCAATGATGGCTTTATATTTTTAAGGAATTAATTTTTGCATTGATATTCTCCTCGACATGACTAATGATAAGTTGTGAATCTCCATATATTTCTAGGATGTGGACAACTAGGAGAATGGTGGTATTTAGACCCATGATTAAGGATTCATATTCTACCATGTTATTACTAAATTGAAGTTAAGTTTGAATGATATTAGAAGTGGGATGTTCCAAGGTGATATAATGACAACTCGATCTCCTCCTCCTTCTTGTTACTTATCACCATTAACAAAGAGGGTCATTTTAATAGGGATGAAATCATATTCATCATTATCAGATTCATTTATGTTGTTGATAGATTCATCGGGAAATGTTCATGAGGTATTTGATTATCTGGGAGGAGTGCATCGACAATCGATCGTAATCCCTTTACCTTTAATAAAGTTCTAAAATATGTTTTCGAGGTAAAATTTAGTCATGAGCATAAGCCATTGAATTATGTGGTCATTGTGATAAGGTTTAGCATGGCCTTAAGTGGGTTAAAAATGGTGACAACATATGTGTTATGATTAAGGAGGTAATGTTGAAGTTTGGAATCGGAGAAGTATAACATACAACATATCTTTTCGATTCGGTGTAGTGTGTTTCATATTCATGGAGTGTGTGGATAGTGTAATATACAACTTGTTCATGACCTTTATTGTCACAATGGGTGATTATTTATCTTAAAGCATGCTCATAAGCGGATATGTAGAGATAAAATGGTTCCCCTTAATGAGGTGGAGTAAGTGCATGCGGTGGTGACAATAGATATCATTTAATTTCATTGAGGCTTCTTGGAAATTATAATCCCAATGAAATTTTATGTATTTGTGAATACTATGGTGAAAAGGTTGGCAATGGTCAGAGAGATGTGATATGAAATGTTGAATGGACCGTAACTTACCTGGAGGCTACGTAGTTTCTTGAGATGAGATTGGGTAGGAATTTCAAGAATTTCTCTAACTTTTGCTGGATCAACCTTGATACCTCAGATGGATATGATGAACCCCAAAATATTTCCAATGAGGACACCAAAAACAAACTTCGCAAGATTAAGAAAAAGCGCAAGACTCGATGAGATGAGATAATATTGATTCAAATATTTCAAGGTGGTTTTATTTATGATTTAGACTTTCCTAGAGATCATAAACGTAGTCTTCGATGATTTTGTGAATGAGATTATGGAATTTGTATGACATGGCATGTTAATATGTCACGGCCCCTATATTTTTAATACCAAATGGCATGACATGGTAATAAAAGGTCCCCCAAGGGGTGATGAAGGCATGTTTTATGTTGATCTTCGGGAGTGATGAGGATTTGGTTATAACCAAAAAATCCATCAATGAGGGAAAGCATTTCGTGGCTATATGTTAGGTCTACAAGATGGTATTTGTTTGGAAGAGGAAGTAATCCTTTGGGAAAGCAAGATTGAGCTCCTCAAGTCTGTGTAGATGCATATTTTTCCTAAGGATTTTGTTATGGGACAATGTTGGAAACCCATTGCGAATAGTCAATGTGTATGATGAAGTTAGCGAGATAAAAGGCATTGCAATGCTTCCTTAACAAGGAGAGCTATACGAGGGTATATTTTATGATGTTTTTCTTTGACTAGCTTGGCATTGGGGTACATGACTATGTTGTGTATGATGATGTTAGGGTTAATGTCGGGTATATCACCTGTAATACCAGACGAAGGTGTGGGAATATTTCATTAAAACTAAGGTGAAATCATTTAATTCTTGTGGATTTATAGATTGAACGACCTTAATTATGTAAGGTTCTTGAGGGGTAGCTAAGTTAACGCCAATAGTGGATTTGTTAAGGAGATTTGGTGTTTCATATGGTATGGATTTCTAAAGGAAATGATCCTCATCTCCCATATTGGAGAGGATATCCTGGTTGTCCTAACATTGAAGGATATCTATGGTAGGTGAATGTTTCACAACCATTTCTTGCCAAACAAGAGGTAATGATTTAGTGGAGTGATTGGATTTACAAGTAAGTGGCCCTAAAGATACAATATTGACTAAAAAAATTTAGGTGTAATCGATATGGTGTCATCTGTGTCTATAAGATCTTCGGGGTTTGTTGGTGATGGTGGTTCTAGCTCGAGAGATAGTGAGGGATGTAGCAAGTCCAGGATGAAGTGGCCTCACACATTTTTGAAGTGAACCTTTTATAGCCTAAACCACTCTTTTCATGGGCTTTAATGGAACAAAAGAGGGTTTGATCATGGATTCTTTGTTCATAGCTTTTGAGACCAAAACCTTTCACGCACAAAGATGAAGATACATGTGGGAAAATTTTTGATTATCAAGGGACTTGAATTTTAATGTGAATGGCATGGCATGGTGTGAATTGTTATCCTAGGATGGAGGTTATTGAGTCCCTCATAAATGATACTTTTTTATATAGGAAAGACCGTTAGAGATGATATATCCTACATTTGGGTCATACGTTAGTTGTTTTACAAGTCGGCCATATGTTTTAGGTGAAGGTATTGAGTTGAGCATGAAGATACAATATTCCCTAAGTGTAAGGTGTTTTATGGCTTCACCAAGAGAGGAATCATCCGGTAATTTAGATAGGTGAATAGATGTGCTGATGGATGTTTGATCAAATGGTTCGAGATGTGGATTTAGGCACTAGAACATCATCTTTGTGGTATGGCATGTAACAATCAGTAGATGGATTTGGATCTACGAGGATAGTGTAAGTTTTACCCTCGTGTTCATACTTGTGGAAGAAGTGGAGAGTGGAAGGAACACAATGTATGGTATGTATGTAGGGGTATCCTAATAACATTTTGTATTGAAACTCTCCTTCTATGATGCGAGAAGAGTTCACGTAGGGTTTTATGCCAAATTTAAGTGATAGTATGACAGTTCCTAATGTGATTGCAATAGTTTTGTTGAAAGACCATAATAGGATTGGTGTTTGAGAAATGACAGTGATGGGAATTTTGAGTTGATCAAAGGTGAGGGATTATATGATATTAATGGTAGCAATACTATTAATCATGACCCTCTTGATGGAGATATTGTTGAACTATGTGGTGATAAAGATTGGTAAGTCATGGTCTTCTTATTTAGGAGAGGGAACTTCAGATGGCTCAAATGATATAACATTGGATGCTTTAAGGGCATTTATAATTTTTTTGAAAGGAACTAGATCATTAGAAGGTACATTTATGGATTGGAGGATTCCATCATATCTTATTTGTGATGAGGTCATATTTGAATGAGTTCATAAAGTGCCATCTGACATGGGATTGGTGTAATTATTTGATGACATCTTTTTGTACCATGGTGAAAGGGTTGTTTTTACTTGTATCAATATTTTTCTTTAGATGATGACATTTGATTAGGCTCTTTGGATACAAGGAAATATATACCTTAGGTTTTTACGATGACATTGATAATTCGGAAGGTGGAGGTATAACAATGTAAGGTTTACCCTTTTAGATTTTGACAACTCCTTTTCATAATTTTGTGATTGAGTGGTGATATGGACAACATCAATTTGATGAGAAGGTGTTTCAGACATGGGTCCTTTAAAATTTAATGATTGCGATGTTGATTTTTCCATTGTATTTGATAGTGAAGGAAAGAGGAGTGGATGACCAAGCTCCTAATGTTTTAATTGAAAAGTTATACATCTCTCTATGGAGTGACCTCGTGCTCTATGGTAATCACGAGAAGACATTGAAGTCATACTAGGCAAGTTTCCATCCATGATGATCGGATGGTTTAAGAGGTGCTAATGTGATAAGTGATTATTGTAGGAGGTCATCTAATATGGTGGCATAACACTATTTAGGTGTAGATGTGGATGGGGACCGAGTCATTTCTATGCTTCCCTCAAGAGGAGGTGAGATGGGTTACTTGATCATAGGATGTTTATTTCTCGGTCATAGAGAATTTCTAGCCATTGTAGTAGGTGTAGGATGGGGATCCTATATAGTTGGATCTTTAGGAAGAATAGTTAGACTATGTAGGGGATGGAGGTTGAAGGCCCAGTGTAGATTCCTATTACGGAGTGATAAATGGACTCGGTGTAGGAGCTTGGTAGATGGGATTTACCCCCTGAAAAGATAGGGTGATTAACTAGTATAAGAGAGTGAGGACCACATATGGGATTTTGATCTAAAGGGACATAGTGATTACCCTTAACGGGTTTTTTTCATAAGTTCCTATAGGCCTTGTCCTAGGCATGACAAGAGGATCAAAAAAGAGGAATTCCCCTTGAAAAAGGATGTGGATGAAAAGGTGGAGGGACATGGAAGAGCTATGTTTCATCATAATAAATACTTTTAAATACTTAAACAATACCCCGTTTGTTAGGTACCTTTGAGGTTTTGGATGAACTAGGTGTATTTGTTGAAGTTGATGCTAGTGAAGGAAGAGGATGTTGAATGGTGTGGTTTATGTAATCTAAATGATTCATAGATCTTGGATGGTTTGTTTTTGTATTGAGGACAACCACAACCCACAATTTTCTTAAGTAGAGGTAGTTGTGCTAGGAATGTTTCAATAGGTATCATAGTTATATTTGTAAATCTAGATGCGAGGCATAGGTGTTTTTGTATTAGAGTAAGTGATGGGTGTAGGAGTAGATTGAGTAACATCATGTGATATGGATGAGGGTATAATTTCAGCATTATCCTTGATGGTGAGGGTTTGATAGATATAGTTTGATTTAGTGGATGCTAATGCCGATTCGAAGATGTAGTTTGGAATCAATTGGTATTAATATTGATTATGAAGGCGTAGTTTTAGACACTAGTGGTATCTTGGTTGATTCGAAGAAGTATCTTTAGAATTTCTTGATGTTTTCATTGATTCATGAGTTTGTAATGTTTTAGTAATGGTGTTAATTATATTGTGAGTTTGAACACGCGTTTGTTTGGGGATGATCCATTAGTGGGGAATGGTTTGGAAATGGTTGTTTGAATATATTGATATTTTGATTCAGGGGTGCATTTGGGTTATCCAAGTGGAAATCACCCTTGTTGATCAAATCCTAGAGTACTTTGTGGAAAGTGCGACACCTTTGATGTCATGTCCATTGACCCTATGGTATTTACAATAGTCATTATCTCGGTACCAAATGGGATTATATATTGATATATTGATGGGTTAAATAGGTAGGAGATATATTACGGTTGTGGCAAGTAGTTTATCAAAAACTGCTCCATAAGTTTCTCCTATGGGTGTATAGTTACGTTCTTTGATGGGGACACTCGGCGGTAGGCTTTTCCTTGTGAGAGGTTTGGCTATGGCTGTGAGTGTTGGTAGTTTTTTTTGACTTGTTGTTGTTGGATGGTGATTTAGATGGGAATTCATCTTTTTGTTTCTTGGGATGAAGTTTTACTTGTCCATCTTCTAGAGCTCACAATTCTAGTTTACGGGCCATGGTAAAAGCCTCATCAAAAGTTTGAAATGATTGGATCGTAATGTAGATGAGATGTGTTTATCACATGCATGATAGAAGACCTAAATTAACTTTGTATGTGGTAGTGTAAATGAAATTTGATTAGTCACACCCCTCCAATGAATGAAAAAATTACTTGATAGATTCATCCTCGAATTTTTCGATGGCATACATTTCATCAATAGTGATTTTACAGGTTATATTAATGGAGAAGTGGTCTAAGAAGAGTTAAGAAGGATGTACGAAGGAGAATAAGGAATGTTGTGGAATATTGTTATACCCATCTAAGGTGGGACCAGCGAGGGACATGTGTAAGGCCCTCAACATCATATCTTGATCATGAGCTATCGAGATAGCATGCATTACGGAAGGCATGGATTTGTTATTGGGGATCTTATTTGCTATAAAACTTGCTAAGATTATGAAGTTTCCAGTGGGGTGGATACATTTTGTATGGTATTGATGGGTGAATGGGCTCATTACAAATTTGGTCATAAGAGAGTGTATTCTTAGATGAGGATATAACAACTTCAAGATGGATATGCAGCTCAGAACAACTTGGAGGATCGATTGTGTTTATTGCTATGAGGATGAGCCACGTTGAAATAAGGACTAGATAGGTTATGAGTGTGCACAAATCTTGCTAAGGGACGTTTCTTTGGTAGGGAATGTTTGTTGATACGAAGAATTATGCTAATATGAGTTGTTTTGTTGAGTAATAAGGTATTGTGGAATGTTTTGTTGAGGAACATATTGTTTAGGTGCATTATATTAAGGAATGTTTTTCTAGGGTACATTCTCTTGATAGGGAATGTTTTGTTGAGTGATGTTTTGATGATAAGGATTTTTGATGAGATAGAAACCTTTCTACGAGGTTATAGGTTGTGAGGTTTGAATATACTAATATTGTAATGACATTGACGTAAAAGTGAGTGGCTTTGAGTACATAGGTGTTTGTTGAGAGTACAGTAGAGACGACAACAGATGGTGCATGTTATTGTGGAATGCTTTTCTATGGGATATTTTTAAGGGTGTGGATCATGTCATGGAGATCAATGGTTGTGAAGGTTGTGGTATGTATTGTGAGATAGGATGTGTACTAGTAATGGCACTGGTATTGACCAGTGGTGTAGTTGTAGGAATAGACATAGTGATGTTCTAAATGGGACAAGAAACCTATTGGGAAGATACAAATGTGGTAAATGCTATGAAACCCAATAGAGATGTTTTTTCTGTGAGGAAACTAGAGTTGACAAGGAAGTAGCAGTACTACTTTAGAGGAGGTTTGGATCATGTAGATGGACTTGTTGAAGAAGTGGATTCTTTGAGTAGATGTATTTTGTGATGAAATCATGTGGAGATCATAAACGGGTGTTGTAGAGACCTTGAGCAGTTTAGATAGACCGTTATAGGATTGCTCATTTGATGTTTCAAATGGGGTAGTGGAATGATAGAGGTGCAGGGTTGACTATTATTTGGTCTTTCAGATTAATTTAAAGTATATGGACATAGCTATTGGAAAAAATGGTTTTGGTTTTGATCGATGAGATATGTAATGGAAGAGGAAGGATTGTAAGTGTATGGAATGGATTGGGGTGTGAATGGTTACATTTGAATATTCCTCGCAGCTAAGTAAGCATTGAGGAAATTGAATTTGAGTCTAGTATTTCTTCAAAAATAGGGTCTCCCCTATTGTAGAAATGAGGATCAGATGCTTGAGGAGAGAATGGATGTTCTGATGTAGGTGTATGAGTGATTTGACCATGATAACATTGTGGAGAATAAAAGGATTGTTGTTCTATTTCATTGTTATAGTTGAATCCTGATTCATTCCAAGTTTTTGGGTGTCAGAAAAGGGATTGGATGTGTCCATTTGATAATAAGGGATTTGTTGTTGTATTGGTGTTGAAAGTGTTGTGGTGTAAAATGGGGCATGTTGTTGGAATGTAGGGGGTGGAGTAGACATGTTTTCAGAGGTCTGGTTGTAAAGTTGTTGTCTAGTAAATACCATGATAAGAAAACAAACACCTAGGAAATGAAAAGTAACTAGATGGGTTGATTTACAAATAATAAGCAAAGGCAAACAAAGTTTTTTTGTATTAATCTTGATTAATTATAGAAAAAGTGAAATGTGTAAGATGGTTAACAAAGGTCGTAAGAAATGGTAAGATATGAATAATTTTAGTTATGTTTAAGGAGGATTCCTTGATATACCCAAAGGTACATGAGGCCTAACTCTATATTGTTACTATCGTGCACGGGCGTGTATATTGGGACCTACCCCTCACTTCATGTTCTTCTTGTGATAAGGAGTCAAAGTCTTTGAGCCAAAATATACCGACATAAAAGAGATTATCCTCGGCCAAAACACCAAGTCAGTTTCCTTATTGGGTGATAAAATCCTAATCAGTTTCACCTAGGTGGAAAATTTTTGAATGCATTTTTAATTTTGAATTGATTTGGTTGTGTGTGAGGGAAATATAAGTGAATGCAATGATTTTACCTCCCTAATTAAAACTAGATGATCAAGAAGTATGAGATGGTTCATTTTAAGACCCAAAACAAAATGTTTATTTTTGATGAGGACAAACAAACAAGAATGCAAAATAGAAAGAAAAAGAGGATTTTTAAGACTCACCATGAAAGCACTCCTATTTTATTTTTATTTCAAATTTTAGCAATTTTCTTCAAAGTGCGTAATTAGCAAATCTAGCAAATAAAGCTCCCAAGAAGAAATCCCTACAATCAAATTAGTAGAAGATAGAAAACAAAAAACAAAAAATAGTATAATTGTTATGAAATTACAAGAAAACCATACAGATGAATCGTAGGTGATTGAGCAATTGTAGATGATTAGCCTAATTGCATATGATTAGTCTAATCACAGAAAATTAGCAAACAATTTAAAATAGTGGAAATATTATTAAACGGTTTAAAATTGAATATATTTCCTGATAAAATGAATTAAGGAAAGAAGGGACAAAGTCCCACTAGGTGTGCGAGAATGTTGTGCACATTTTTACCTTGGGGTTTGACATTTTGAAGGGGTAAAATTTAGCTCAACCTTAGTATGGTGGGGTTTCTAGGAAACCCAAGAGATCGATGGATGTTTTGTGCTTCATGATGAAGTGGGAAGAAGGATTATTTTCCTTGTAAACAAGCCTACAAATCAAGAACACTTAAACGAGATATAGTTAGTAAAATAAGTGGGAGGTTGTGCTGGTGAGAGCCAATCCTAGAAACCCAAAGACTTCCTCAGCGGATATCAACCTAATTATGAAACAATCAAGTTTTAGTAATGATAATGAGGTTGTTGGTGTTGAACTCAGATGTGGTACGGTAGTATTCTAGAATGTTTAAGACAACTTTATAACTATAATCAAACTATATGAGGTCCTCTTAGATTCTTTGAAATTCATAGTACGCATTCCAAAACTCTTATGTGGCTTTGCGGATACATTGATTGGATGTGAAAATGGCCTATAGACATTCCTAGGGTGCATCTTGAATGACACATAGTGCTAAATCATGAAGCAAATAATACTACTCCCAATATAAAGGATGGTGGATAAGAGGAAAAGATTCAATGCCAATAACAAGATAATTTTTACCCCTTAACACCATCCGAACTCACCATGCTAGGAAATATGTTAGAAAATAATAGAAACAAAAAAAAGTTGTTAGATATATTATAATACATGTATGCTAAAGAAAATTTTGAACAGAATCGCCATCAATCAGGCCAATCGCAGGTGATTGTTAATTTTAACAGACTACAAAAAATGGATTAAAATTCAAATAAACTATTATTTTAATGAATTATGAAAGCATAAATGTCGGGGTAATTAAAATACAAATAGTATTACCTACCAATGATGACAAAAACTGATGAAAATAAAATGATTACCTTGTGTAAATGATCAAATTGAGTAACGAACGAACGAGGATAATTTGACGATGGAAGCAGAGCGATATAATGATCAAATTAATTATCTTGGAGCAGCGTAAAGGCAATGGAGATTTGTTGAATATGATTGATCTCTGGAATGCCCTGTGAAAGAGAAAAATTTATCAGTAAAACATGAAAATCCTCCTCCAAAAGAGGCTAGCAAAACTATTTATATAGATCATCGGTGACCGAGATATTCTCGGTGATTTTGGAAAATCTAAGTTAAGTGATGAAATGATGTGATTTCCTACCATTTTGATCTTGATTTTGGAGGATTTGAAGGAGGTTATAATGTGAAGGGGGAGACTCAAAATAAGACTAAATTGGTTAGGATGAGGATGAAGATTTTTAGAAAGTTGTTTTAGTTATGAATATTTAAGTATGGAGAGGTGGTTAGGGATGAGTTAGGGGCGGTTGAGTGATATTTATAGAAGGTTTCTAAACTATTTGGTTATAACTAGTGGTGGTGTGAGAGTTAGCATGGTGAGGTGTGAGCATATGTTTAATGTAACTTGATTTAGTTAATTAATTAATTAGACCTAGGGGTGTGGTGGTTTAAATATGAGATTAATTTAATTAAGGGATTTAATGGGTGATGTAATGTCATGGATTATCTTGAGCACGTCGTTTTGATCGTGAAGCGAGTTTTGAGGCAAAGTGGAAATGAGGAAGTGTCAATTTTTGGTGTCTACATATAATTTGACATTTATTCTTCATAGATGACATGATCAAGAGAATTTTCATCTTCAAATGGGAACGAGAACACCTCCTCATCATGGGGGAACATGTCAGCTGATTTTTTCTCTTGAAATTCATCAAGAACCACTTCCACTTTTTCATGGACCATATCATCTGGAAACCTAGGGTTGTCCTTTTACAACTCAAATTTTCTCAATACTTATTCAAAATCAATACCCCCTCGGAAAGGGATGTTGTATCCTATCAATATGGGAATCCCATCCTTCTCCTTGGCTTTTACAAAATGGTTCATCCTCTCACTATTTTGGTATAGAATATTAGCTTCTGGATTTCTTGAATTTTTTTTGTGTATCTCATCTTTTCACGGGGAAGAAATTTCTCCATATATCCTTTAACTTAGGGATAGTTGCAAAAGACCAATTCATCTAGATTTTTCCTCCCAAGTCTCAGTAGAAGCTTCTACCTAACAACATTCCAAGTGTAGTTGAGATGTCCACTACCAAAATATTCATTGACACCTTCTCTTTTTGAAATTCGGAAGGAGTAACATATGTATCCTTTACCTTCCCTATAAGTGGGACCTTCTTTGACTCCATGGAGTCCACCGGCCTCGGTCATAGTGATTTTGAGGAATTTGTGACCTTCACAAGCATTACATTATCAAAGGCACCTAAATCAATTATGTAATTATTTAATTTGTAATCTCCAAAGATAAGAGAGACATAGAAATGATCGACCTTATCAGTATTTTATGCACTCAAATTAAGCATGTTCTATGATGGGGATGTAGGTGGGGTTCGTAGTAGTCCTTTAGAATTAGGAGTTATAATATTAGGCTTAGGGCTATGAATTTAGACAACATTAATAATGCTCTTGAATTATTTCGAGTGTTTTTGTAAAGATTCAATTTCAGTTAACTAAACTTTGGTCTTGCTTACATGTTCGACATAATCAAATGGAGTAGGTGTGGAAAGAAATTATGTCCAGGGGATAGTGTAAGCTTTACATTGTGGATGCGGTGGTACGTCGGAAGGTTGAGCGGTTTTAATGGATGAGGTATCAAGTTTGGAAGGGGTGGTTAACTTTGGTAGTACATTAGAAGCTCTTAAAAGACTAGATCTTGTAGGAGTAGAGTTGGGTTTATAAGGAGCATGGGAATACTTACTTGGAATATTTAATGACCGCTTTCTTGCCATGGGTTCGGAGTTTCTCCAATGCAGAATCCATGGAAGAAGGAAGTAGATATCCTCGATTGATTATTTTATTTTGTAGAGTCACCACAGGAGGATCTTTGAACTTCTTATTTTTACAACATTGGAGGAAGAAGTTCCCTCTTGAGACTAAGAATGGGTGGTATCGCACAAGATAAACTAGGTGCATCTTTTTCATCATATTTGTTTCCTCCGAATATTCACTTTGTTGAGAAGATGGAATCTTTCTCTTAAGTGAAGACACATAAAGGATGTTTGCATGGGAGAAAGGCACATTTAAAGGTGTGGAACAATAGAAAAATAAGTGCTGCAGAGCACTTTGAATTTGAAACTTAGCCATTTTTGGATCCGGGCTATTTTGGAGTTAGCATGTTGGGCACACAAAGACAAGAATACTTGCTCCATGCAATGGTATTGGAAAAAGAATCAGCTAAGTTCCATTCATAGGTTAGGATAATAATAGGAATTTTACTCAAAGTTAACTATAGGAAGTCTATTATTAGGTCACTTGTATGGTTTTGCATCCTTTTGTAATGGTGCATGGTTATTATTACCATGAGGCCTATTTTGAGAAAGTGCATGGATAGTGAAGGAAAAGTCCCCACCCCTATATATATATGAATTGATTTGCATGGGTGTGAATTATTGTAGAGTTATGCTACTAATTTTTTCATGCGCATGACTCATGAAGATACTTATGTAATTTGAGAAGCTTATGCATTTTACAATATTTAATGTAATGGAATATATTGATTGGATAATGGTGTTGGACATGATTGAATCTATTTCTTATATGGTAAATCTTGTTATAGTCATTGTTTAGTTCATCTTTCATATATTCTAAAATCTAGATCTCATTTATGTAATATGTATTGTTTACTATTGATTATGGGTCTAAATATACATATGCATCATCATCATAACATTCTGAAAAAGCAACCCTAAAGAGGGACCCGGTGCCTTTATGAGCTTTTGGTGAGTGCTCAACCCTAGGTGAGTGATGTGTCGGCATGTGCAGGTCATTTACAATGAATTCTACACTACATCATTGATTCCATTTTCGGAACCTCTTTTTAGTTTTTTTCAAGATGTTGCATGATGAAGATGTACCGATTGACCTTAGAAAGTGTTGAGGAGTGGATAATAGATTTGGAAGAATAATATGCTCAGAGATTCAGCATTGGATCTGAGTTTGACACACGTGCGTGGGTTGAGTAGAATCTGTATGACTGCTTATATGAGAACTTATTTGTTATCTTCACCATAGAAATATATGAGTGGTTGGTTTCTTATGCATCTAAAATAAATTGGAGGTTTCACACACTTGTCTAGATGTAAGAAGAATTTTAGGCTCTCTATGATGTTGATCTGATTTAGATGTGTATTGTGGATACTTGGTTCCGTGGTGTTCTGAATAGCTATATTTTGGAGTACTCAATTTCCACTTACTCTTGTCTAGAGGTAGTTGAGTTTCAATTTTTATGTTATCCCAGGGGATCATATCTACGAGAATTCTCACCGGCAATCAAAATCTGGTGGTAACCCTAAATTTGGAAGAGAAATTGATGGCTAGCTAAACCCCACCACACGTGAGGGCAAGAGCAGGTGTGGTGAAAGATGGCAGACCTAGTGGCAGAAAGGAAAAGAGAAGAAAGGTGGCTTAAGTTCAATGAGGTGCGTGAGAGGGATTTAGAGAAGTAGTGTGAGGTTACAGAATGGATGGCATTATGGAGAGAGATGGCTCATGAAAGATTTGGAGCTCACGTAGAGGACGTAGATCCATAAGCATCTAGAACTCCCCCATTTGGGGAAGCATGACAGGAACCCTCATTAGCCTCTTATGAGAGCATGACAGTAGAGACAACATGGGCCATGGGCACACATCTAAACCTAAGCGGTGACCTAGCTATTCTACTTGGTTTTCCAATTTCTAGTACAATTAGTAGTCGGGGAAACTATTTTGGGTAATAGAGTAACAAAAGGTAAATTTGACTCATCAATGGGTTCGGGAGTAAATCAAATAGCAAGTACATCTATGGTTAAGAAGATGTCTTCCTTGCTATTTGGAGGTCCATTGGAGGTATCTTTTTAGGCAAGTCATCGACGTAGAACACAAGCGAGAAAAACTTTCGACCCACATCGGGGTTGGTGCAACTTCCCATCTCGTGGGAGTTTAGTTTAGCACCACTTTTGGGACACAAGGAATTGCATCCTCGGCTTAGTTCTTTTTACAAGTGTAGGATCATGAGGCACAAGTGGCATGGGATGCGGTGCATTTGTAGGAAGAGGTAATGTAGAAGGTTCAAGATCTAGTGGCCATGGTCCTCACCTGACCCTAGAATATTTACATGGATATGTCACTTCATCTTCAGAGTATAGGGTAATATAAGATACTATTGAGCATGTGCATATGTGTGAGATACTATAGCGTGTGAAAGTAATTATAACTATTGAGCACAAGGCAAGTCATTTTCCAACTACATTGTAGGGATGCACACATAGCTAGTGCACGGGAAGTTTGACCCTAATCATACTTATGTAGATTATACATCATTATGAGATGTTTTCCTCAATTAATTTTATATCCCTGAGTTTGAGCAAAAAATTATAAGCACACTCAAGGATATCAAGTAGGGCACTACTAAGAGTGTTCGGGAATATGACGCTCATTTCAAAAAAAAATTTCTATCTTATGTTATCCATGCAAGTTAGCATCCATAGTGGTTTTTCGGAGGCCTAATCACAACATTTAGTAGGGAACATTCACATAAGACTTATACAGATCCATGTGAAGCACTTGAGGTAGATTTTTAGGACCGAGGTAGTCAAGAGCATGACACCTTTGGAGTAAGCACATTTTTGGAAGCTCAGATTGTAGAAATGGAAAAACAACTAGAGAAATTATCGTGCCAATACCGCACATGAGACACACAGAATTTGGTACACAAATTGTGAAGTAGAGGGAATACTAAGTATAGTTTTCCTCATAGATCGGTGCACTCCTTACTTATTGCTAGATTGTTAGATATGTAATTTAGACCATGATGCGAGACACTTCCCATTGTTACAACGTGTGATAAGGAAGAATGTTTCTGCTAGTGTAATATTTTCCATTCCAAAGATCACAATACTGAAGATTGTAGGTTGATTGATCAAATCCATGATGTCATTGATATTGGTGTATGATAGACTAGAGTTGTGAATAAATCTAAGGATAAAATTGAGCAACATGATCATGATCATACTCAAGGGCACTATGATCACCCTGAAGAGCACTTTTAGGGAGGCTATGGTAGAGGTTGAGGATACCGTGGTGGATTCATAGGCCAAGGTAACGGTAGTGGATGAAGTGAGTTTCCTCGTGGAACATGTTATACATGATAATCCCACGATCATTGTAGGTATGAGTTCCCTCAAAACATTACTTGTTCTTTTGTGGAAATAATCATAACTATGAAGAGTGCCCAAATTTATATGAACATCTAAGCAAGAAGCACAAATAAGAGAACAAGGGTGCGGGGATGGTTAGAATACAACGTGTTGTGGAAAACCAATGGATGCCAAAGTTAGCACTAGATCCTGAGATGGTACCTATGAAGATTACTACATGCATTGAGGTTGCACACGTCAAATAAATGTTGAAACAGAATCCTATCATTTCCAAGGAGGAGGTTTTGCATGCAATACCCGGGCCCTACACATCGAAGGAGGTTAACCAAGAAACTATGAAGGTACTCGAGAGGTCGCGACAGGGTGAGATATAGTGTCTAAAGGAATAGTCATGGAATTTGGAACAAAATAAGGTAGTGACATTCTGATCAGATGTTGATGATTTGAAAGAATAATGAAAATTGCTATGTCAAGAGAACATTATTTAGTTATTAGGGAGTTGGTTAAAGGGAAACACTCCACAAGTTGGTATTGATAATGAGATGGAAGATTTTGCATGCTAATCTCTCTCCTCATAGCTTGGATTATGAAAAGGATATCACTTTGAATGCTTTTTTGGATGGTTGTCTTTTGAGCAATATTTTGATTGACACAAGCATGAAAGTGAATGTGATTACGTTAGATGCATCGGTTTAGATGGGTATAACTCCATTATAAACATCTTCTAATGTATTGTTTATGGAAAATTGGACTATGGCCATGCAAATTGGAGTCTTGAAGGATGCATCCATTACTATATAGGGGGCCACGTTTCTGCTGGGGATTTTGAGGTCTTAACACTTACGAGAAGCAGATAGCTTCCAAGATCTACTTGGTGTTATGCAAATAATGTTGATCTACATTTCAATAAGGGATATATCAGCTTTAAGATAAAGGAGGAAAGAGTTATTATCCCTTTGTTAGATGGAAAATATACACATTTTGTTGATCCTTTAAGTGAATAATATCTACAAAAAAATTATGTACGCACCATTCAAGATCTAGAAGTTCTTGATCCATCTAAGGAGTTCTCCGGTGGGATGATGCACATTCCATCAGTGATACTAAAAGTATTTCCTATGAAAATTAGGCACATGGAACCCATGAGATGTTTGGGTGTGAGTTAAGGAGTGCATCTACGCATGTAAGTAGGTCGCGTTGTGTTAGGTGTTTAGGCAACAACCCTATACCTCAAAGTACTTTGGCGAAGGAAACCCTGAGGTATTCATGTGAGCTATGGAATTATAGTGGAAGAATTAGGTGGAAATAAGAAACATGTTATTTTATACCCTACGCATGACATTGGTGCGCTTGGTGGATGGTTCATAAGGATAATATCATAAAATAGAGAGAAGTAAGAATCGTCCTATCAACAATATTTCTCAAAAGTAATGCACCTACTCAAATTTTTGAATACCATGATAAGATTCCTATTCAACACCACATTCAATAGTGTGAGAGACTCTAGAGAGCGGAAAGGTAAGGAGGATTTTCCACCTTCATTATGGGTTTACAAGCTTTATTTCACCTTTCGAGGTTGTACGACGAGCGTATGGTATGTTTATGCGGAGTTGAATAGAGAGACTAGAAATTGGCAAGAATTGACTATAGGTATGATCTAGACTTTTGACTACTTCTCCACTAAACCTCGATGAATGAGGCATTACAGGTTATGAAATGTTTGACTATGGGAGATAGTGCAAAATCTGAAGAAATAATTTAGGATTTAATTGGTGATTCAGACCTAGAAGCGCATTTTGAGGAAGTAGAAGAAACGGATGCGAACTATTTGATCGTGCTTGCTAGAGAAGGAAAAAGGCAAGATGGTCTATATATTAGATGATGAGGAAGTAGAAAATCTAAACATAGATCATTTAGAGGGTACATGCAAGATCTTAGGAAATGCGGATGAAAAGGTGTGTGCCTACCATGAACCTATGAAGATAAATTATGTGAACATTGGGACAGAAGTTGAACCTAAAACGGCCATCATTGGATATTATTGGTCTAGTTCGAAGTAGCTAAGATAATAGAGTTACTACATGATTTCCGGGAATTGTTTCCTAGGGGCTATCATGAGTTGAAAGGTTTACATGAATCTTTGGGTGAGATGAAATTAAGTTAAAGGAAGCCGTGTGTCTGGTTAGGAAAATACCTTACAGGATGAACCCTAACCTCCACATGAAATTTAAAGAATATATTGACAAGATGTTTAAATATAGCATCATTAAGCCCATATAGGAATTAAAATGGGTTAGCCCTATGGTAATCAACATAAAGAAAGATGGAAGAATCAAGATTTTTGTTGACTACAGGGAATTGAATGTTGCATGTTTGATTGATTCTTTACCTACACCATTCACTTGAAGAAATAATGGAAGGCATTACAGGGCATGAAATTTATTCTTTAATAGATGGATTTTCGAGGGTATCAAGTAAGGATTACTAAAGAATATCAAGAAAACACAACTTTCACCACCGAATGGTGAATTTTTGCATACGCGGTGATGCCCTTTGGATTGAAGAATGCACCTATAGTATTTTCGTGCATTTTTGTTCAAGCATTCTAGGTTTTTATTCACAAATTATTGCATCTTTACTTAGATGATTGGACCGTATATGGACTTTTCAGAGATCATTGTGACAATTTGAGGTTAATTTTTGAGAGGTGGGTAGTTGAGAATCTCATTAAATATTAAGATGTGCATATTTGCTACACCTTTTGGAACTCGTTAGGGCATATCATCTTCAAGGAGGGTTTATTAGTAGATCCATTAAGGTTGTTGTCATTTTAGGCTTAGAGGAACCCACTATTCATAGTGATATGTGTGAATTCTTGGGCCACACAAGGTATTAAAAAAATTTATCAAGGGATATGCTAAAAAATTGTACCCTTGGAGGATTTATTAAAAGGTAAAGGCAAGTTTTATGGGGAGAACCATAGCAGTGTGCATTTGAAGCTTTGGAGGAGAGGCTTAGTACGACACCTATCTTGTGTTTTACTTCATGGAATACATCTTTTCATGTACATGTGGATGTTGTTGGTATGGCCATTGGCCCGATTCTAACTCATCTGGAGAAGGTATTGTAGATCATCCTATTTTCTTTGTTAGCCAAAATTTGACTCAAAGCAGAACAAAAGTATCTAACTACGGAGCGCGAGGCTCTATAAATGATCTACGCACTACACAAGTTTAGATAGTACTTGCTGGAAACTCCCTTTGTTTTCTATACAAATCACATGGAATTAAAATACTTGGTGAAAAATCATGTTTTACAAGGGTGGATATGATGATGGGTTCTATTATTCTAGGAATTTATCAATTCTCGCTCGAGATCATTTATCAAGGGATCAATCGCAAGGATGCGCGAGTATTGAATATATAATATTGGATGCATAGTTATATAGGTTAAACTATGCACCCTCGGACTTAGAGGATATTGTTGTCTTTTTACGCACAATTATGGCACCTAAACAAATGAAGGCATTGGAAAAGAAACAATGTAACACCCTTGACAGTTGTTATTTTCCTCCTTTGCATTTCAAGTGTTGACATGTGATTTTCCTTATAAAGATATGTTCTTTTGATTGTTGGAGATCATGCTTGATATGGACAAATCATTTATGTTCTTAAGATCCTTTGACTGAATTGGAATGGCTTCCTTGAATCCATTTTTCACTTCTTTTAGATGAATTGCAATCTGGTTTAAGAGTTGTAAACTTATCTATTAATCTGACTCATCCTTGGATCAATTTCAGTGATCCAAGGAATGTTTTAAATCTGCTCTATTGAACGAATGGTAAATTGACATTCCATGAATTAAGAGACATATTGACTGAAATTTTTTGTTACAAGTTCTTTGATTTTTGTGTGAACATATTTCCATTCAGTTGAATGTTGTGCTTGGGTCCTTGGAGATCGATCATGGCAGGACATTGTTGACGAACATGAAAATACAACCTGTTCATGGCATAGGAAGGATTCAGGATCCTAAAAAGGACTATCCTATGGAATCCTAAGCTAGGTAAGAATATTTTCTACCTAAGCTATGTCACTTAATAGAATTCTTATTCTAACCTAAAGCTTCCTATTCTACTTTGTTAGTTGATTAGCATCCTAACCTAAGCTCTGTGCTAAAGGATATGGAAATGTTACTAGGCTATTAAAATTAACCTAAAACCTAATACTATAAGGTTTTATGATGATCTAACCTAATGCCTAACACTATTATGTTGTGAATTAATCTAACCTATGTGGAAACTACCTAAGGCTATGTGTTAAGACCTATGGTGGAAATTTGTTTGTTAGGTTATATCCTAAGGTATGCATTATAAACTACCTAAGATCTAACCTAAGAAATTTGATCTATCCTAAACTAATGGGTATGAAAGGGGAATTAGGTGGTCGCATGCATTAAGGGAAATGGTTCCTATGGCATTTATGTTATTGATAAGGTTTCTAATGCATAGTGGTAGTCGCCGGTTTTGGTAGGGGCTAGTGACTTAGCAAAGGCTTATGTGGAAGTATCACTAAAATGGAAATTCATGTTAAATTTGATTTGGTAATCGCCAGACTTGGAAGGCAAGTGGCAAGGAAGGATAGGTGGAAAAATTGGAATTAATGAAACTTATTGTTTTCAGTTTTCGTGCACAAACTGTCTTGGAAGGCATGCAACCGGGTTTGTTTGGGGTTGTTTCACTTTGCATGTTTCATGATTTTCACTTTGCATGCTCTGGTTTTTGAACTAGCAGATTGAACTACACTTAATGGCTATTTTTGAAGTCTTAGACCTATTTTCAGTTCGTGGGATGTATAAGAGGCATCGTGGAAAAAGAATATGGTTGTTTGATCTTTCGTGGAGAAGAGGAGAAGTTGTGAGCTCGGCTAGAGATCTCCTTCAATTTGGCAGAAGCACTATCAGGCATGATAGGCTCTAATATTTAAGATCTCTTGCTTTTCTCTAAATGTTTCATTAAAACAAGTCTGCTCTTTTGAGATTCTTGGCTTGCATGTTTTATCTGGTTACTTGTTTCTTGGGTTTTACAATCTCTGTTATCTTGGATATGAATCCATGGAAAAAATAACGTTGGTTTTGAAATTGTCTTTGTGATAGTTTAATAGTGATACATGCATGCGAAGCTTGTATTAGTAGCTTTGTTTTCCATTTCTGAAATTTGTATTCGAGGTTGTTGTGTTGGAACTAACCTTCATTGCATTATGTGGATTCTGAACTATATGGGAACCTTGAGTTCCGTATGATCTTGTTGGAGTTTGTGTTTTTCTTGAGCTTGTATTTGGGCTTCATGTTTTGATATGAACTTGTGCTGGAGATTCTTTTTGTTCTGAACCGGTGTTTAGAATCATGGGTAACTCTGGACTGTTGTTCAAAGTTTGTATATGGCTTTGAACTCATATTTTATTGCTTGTGTTTTCTCGAATCTATTTGTGATTCGTGTTTTACCACCACACTCATATTTTTTTATTTGTACAGTTTTGAACTCTTATTGAAGCTCGTGTTTCATTTTGAGCTAGTATTAGGGCTTCTTGTTTAAAGTATAAAATGGAATGAGAACTTGTGTTTCCCTGAACCTGTGACTAGAGACTCATGTAGCTCTGAACTATTAATGGAAGGTTGTATTTTATACTCCCCTCGTATTCAAATACTTGTGTAGCTCCAAACTTTTGTTGACACTTTGTGTTTGACTCTATTTGGGTATTTTGAGTTGGGTTTTACTTGTATTAAAATTTTAAAACTTATAACTCTTTTGTTGAACTATTTCTTAAGGAAAACTGGGAGAATAGTTGGTTGAGTTGTTGGGTAAACTCTTGAGATCTTAACTGAAAATGTCTTTGTTTGATGAATGGATTTGGTAATTCAATTTTAGAACTGGTATTCTAATGGGGTATTCTTTTCCCCTCTATTTTGTGGAAAAACTCAAATCTTCCGATCTTTTAAAATAAGCTCAGGGTTTCGTTTAAAAGAAGATTTAATTTATTTTGTGCTATGAATTGTTGTCGTGAGATTACTTTGTCTATGTTCAGATTGTTTTAGTATTTAGTGCTTAATGAATCGAGAACTTATTACTCTTTTGTAATTCAATATTGAAACCTGACAATGGGATTTCAGTCTTTGAGTTTGTTCATACTTCGAACATGTTTGGCTTCTAATTAGTTTGTTTTTCTATCTCTTGTTGGATATAGTAAATAAACCTTGTGTCCTTGTAAAAAGAAAGGAATGTGATTCCTTTGGATCAGAAAGTTGTTTTTAGTACTGTTATGTGAATGGAATTGAAACTCGTGTTTATTGAAGGAAAGGAATTGTAAGGAAAATGGTGGTGTTCTTTCTTCTTACTATGAGTCGATTTTGTTCTCTCTCTCCTAGGAACTAGCTTATGAATTTCTATGTTTGAATTAAAATCAGAAATTCATTTATTAGTACAATAAAATGAATTATTGATTGGATCATTTTCTAATTAAGATCCCTTTCTTTCTATTGTTGGGATAAGTTCATTGGTTGAACTTTTCTATTTTGATTCTCTTATGAAATGGAGATTTCTTTATGAGTTGTTTGTTCTTCCTTGTTCAAATCATTTGTAGAAATGATGTAGGAAGAGTTTAGATTATTTGGTTTTATTGAACTGAAAATATAAGCTTGTTTGGCAAACTGTTTGTTTGACAAGGCTTTGCTTTGTTTGGTTTGTGATGAGTAAGTTTTGTCTCTTGCACTCTATCTTTTTATGGATCCTCCTTGGATGGACTCGAGTGGAGATTAACTCCTGTATAAGTCTACCTTGATTTGTGAATGTTGGTTTCTGATCTTTAAATGTTAACTTCTAACATGTGGAAGTAGATTTAGACTTGCAGGTAGACTATTTGATTCTCTATTCCTCCTTGGATTGAAATGGGATTCTGTTTTGATGAATATCTTAAATGTTGAATTTTAAGGTAGTTGTCCTTTAAATGAAACCGTTAATTCATGTTATGAATCTTTTCGCTTTTCGAGATGTCTTAGTTCATTGGTTGAACTTTTCTATTTTGATTCTCTTATGAAGTGGATATTTCTTTATGAGTTGTTTGTGCTTCCTTGTTCAAATTATTTGTAGAAATGATGTAGGAAGAGTTTATATTATTTGGTTTTATTGAACTAAAAATATAAGCTTGTTTGGTGTAATTGTTTGTTTAATAAGGCTTTGATTTGTTTCGTTTGTGATGAGTAAGTTTTTCTCTTGCGCTCTATCTTTTATGGATCCTCCTTAGATGGACTCGAGTGGAGATTAACACCTGTATAAGTCTACCTTGATTTGTGAATGTTGGTTTCGATCTTTAAATGTTAACTTCTAACATGTGGAAGTAGATTTAGACTTGTAGGTAGACTATTTGATTCTCTATTCCTCCTTGGATTGAAATGGGATTACATTACGATGAATATCTTAAATGTTGAATTTTAAGGTAGTTGTCCTTTAAATGAAACAGTTAATTCATGTTATGAATCTTTTTCAATTTTCGGATGTCTTGTGTTTGAGCATAGTTTGTAAGGGTTCTTCTTTTTCTTTTTCTTAAGAGATAGATGAATCATCGTAATGAGAATCATGCTTTAAACCTTTCTTTTGGTTAAATCAAAGATAAATGTTGTATTCTATTATGATAGAATTGGGAACAATGAGATGATATGATTTTTTTTTGCTAAAATATAATTGATAGGATCAATTAAACTTTCATTTTGTAAGGCTGATATAGTAGATTATATTCCATTCTTCTCTTAGAAGTAAATTCAATTGGATAAACGTACTTCTTTTCCATTTGCTATTACTTATTTTGATATTTATGATGTAATAATTGTCTCATTAAAGCGAGTTGTTTTAATGGAACAATTATTCGAATGTACCTTGTTTTAAGGCTTAGTGTTTATCATGCTCGATTCATTGAAGCCCGACCCGTGCTAAGCAATTTTGCGAGATGGAATTTGTAAGTGATAAAAGAAGGAAAAACTTTATGATGCATTGGCTGAATTAAATCTGATTCCTTGTGAAGAATTTTTATTCATTCTTGAGATTGTATTGAAAAAGTAAATATAGTATTCTTTTATCATGAATATGGTTGTTATAAGTATACCTCAATGCATAAGACTTGTAAAAGTATAAGTTAAAAGATAAATTGAAAGTTGAGAGTTTACTGCATTGGTTGTGTAAATTATTTTTACTTGTATGAATGAGATGGATTCTATGTTGTTGATATTCCTTATATTATTTTTATGTTAATTGATTCCATAAGTTGGATAGAGGGATTTAGTTCAATCTCCCTACTTGTGATGCAACTTGTTAAGTTGCAGTATATGATATTCGTTATCTAAACTATATAACATAGTAATGTAATGTGTGATGAACATACATTAAGAAAATGTGGACATTGGGTAGGATAAACCCTAACACTTAACACATGCGAGAAAGACTCTTCTCTTTCTCGAATGGAATATAAACCAAAAAGGTTTGCAAGTATGACTACAATTTATTAGACTTCATTTTGTATGAAGTCTACCTTATATTGGATATATTCGGCATTGAACTTTCTAAAAAGTTATTGTACTTTTTAAATAAGACATATTATAACGTTGCGATTCTACGGTTAATTGATAGTTTAAACTATGTGATCAATTATTAAAAGTGACTATAAAATAACAAAGTTCTTAGTGAGCTAAATGAAGAAAAATTAGAAAGAACTTATTGAGCATTGGATTAGGGTTTGGCAGGGTTGTTGTAATCAGGTTTTAATCCAAACTAATAATGTATTAACAATCTCTTTGGGGGTATGTACATCTCGATGAGGAACTTTCTGTAGGATGTTGGCATAGGTCTGCGGGGTTGTACTTTCTATAAGGATTAGGTCTTCTCAAGAATACAACATTGTAGTTGACATGTGGCATCACCCTTCCGCATTGATCATCTAGATCTACACACATCTAGAACTCGGACTTGAACCTAGTTTCTCTCTAGATCTAGATAGAAGCATATTTAGAATAGGAATTAGCTTCCAAAGGCCTAGGGTATGTTTTTCACATTCAGATGACTTAGGTCAAACGAGTATGCCCATCTACCCTAAGCCTTTGTGAGTGTATTCCTATAATAGGTTATGTTTCTATCTAGGGCTAGGGTAAAACCTGGAACAAGTGGACTAACGGTAGTCAGTAAAGACCAATCATGATAATAGAAGAGTGAGGTGAAGGACGTATTCCAAAATGACGAGTATGTCATCTAGGAATAGTGATATACAAGTATGTTATAAATATTTGGCCAAAGTATCACAAATTTTTGGTTACGTTGTATTATGTCACCAAGTTTAAAACAACGTGATATCAGATGAATATTGGTAACAAATATTTAGATATGTTCTTTAAATAGATCACTCAGTACTGGTGTAGGGTAGGATGACAAAGTATATGAAGTATACAATATGTATTCAATACATAAGATAACATAAATAGATCAGTATCTTACCGAGTTATGGAATGAATAGATCAGTGAATCACCGAGTCATTATAGCTGCATATGTTTATCCATTGAATTTGATTGGAATGGAATGTTTGTTCTAAATATTGCTTTATTTAGAACAGTGAAAAATAATAATAAAAAAATTCTTGTTTCTAAAGTCTTAAAATGGGAATGTTACAAATAACTTGCAATTCACATTGCACATTTCATGTTGATCGGTGGTGATTTATACAAACTAGGTCAAGATGAAGTATTACACCTGTGTGTACTAGAGCATGAGCGAAAAACAATTATGGAGATATCTCATGGTGGCATTACGGTGGACATTATGTAAGTGATGCCACCACGCACAAAATTCTAGTAAGCGGCTTATGGTGGGAGACCTTGTACAAGGATTGTAAAGAATATTATAAGGCATGTGATCACTGTAAGCACCTTAAAAAACCTAGGCAGAGAGATGAAATGCCTTTAAGGCCTATTACTAGTGCAGAACCTTTTGAGAAGTGGGAAATTTACTTTATGGGTCCTATTTCCCTAGTCGCATGTAGAAGCTGGATCGCGTTATATCATCACTTGTACATATTATATTACTAGGTGGGTGGAAGAATTACCTACAAAGGATTATGCGGTGGTTACGGTAGTAAGGTTCTTGTGGGAAAATATATATACTAGGTATGGATGTCCTTTAAGTTTGACAAGTGATAAGGGCACTCATTTCTTTAACAATACAATCGGGATATTATTGGATTAATTTATTTTGCACACCATAAGAAAACACCCTATCACCCCCAAGAAAATAGGACTCTTGAGTCTTTCAACAAGATATTGAGCCAAATGTTGACAAAAATTTGTGATGTTGGAAGGAAAATCTTTGGGATGATAAATTTTATGATGTGCTTTGGGAATATATAACAACCTACAAATGGTTGAATAAGGAAACACCCTTTAATTTGGTGTTTGGCGTAGAATCAATTATTTCTATGGAACTTATGTTGCCTTTTTGCATATTACATGCATTGTAGGTCCGGCTAATGAGTAAGCATTGGAAGAAAGAATTGACAAGTTAGTACAGCCTAGATGAGAGGTGCACCATAACACGATGGAGTCGAAGTAAGAAAAATCTAGGAAGAAGGCATGGCATGACAGGCACATCAGGGAAAAGAAGCTTGAGGTTGGGAAAATTGTAATTCTTTATGATTCAAATTTTTGCACCACCGAGCAAGCTTAAGGTGCATTTTGTGGACCTTATGTTATCATTCATATACTTGACTTAGGTGATTGTTAGCTTGAGGTGCTTGATAGAACACGGTTTCTCGGTTACTTGATGGGAGTAGGCTTAAGCCCTACTATAAATAAGGCTTCTTGGTGTTTGTAATAACGTAGTATTTCCATCTAGATTAGATTTCCCTTAACGTATTTCCTTTCGATGTGTTTCCTTCTTCACTTCTATGATTTTTCCATTTAGTTCTTTGTTTTGTGTAATAAGCGTGCTTGCACGCTAGAAGCTGATTTCAATCTAAAGTGTTTTCGGCGAGAGGACTACGTATACCCTTAGTGTGGGGTGGTTGTCATCCAAATTTGGGCATGCATAAGGAAATATTTTTGTACATGGTATGGAAATATGTTGTTAGTGCTAGAAAGAAAATTTCTCCCAATTAAGACCACAGGTGAGAAAAAAATGAAAGAATAGTGTAACACGAGGTAAGTTGCAGACGTGGAAACTACTTAGAGGAAGGCATAGTGGTGAAGTACTTTGGCACATGGAAGCACACAAAATGAGGTATGTTGCTAGGAATTAAAAAGGCATGCTAGAAGGTTATGACTATGGTGGCATAGATGTATAGCACGAAAAGGTGGGTGAATGACGAGTTAAAATGGGACTCAGTGGTAGGTGGAGGAGAAATAAATGCAATAACTTTTTCCAAGTCTATATAAGGATGGGATATAGATTCAATTTTACCTTTGTGATTACGAATATTTGATCAATCTATTTGCAAACAAGCCAAGCGGGATGCATTGAAGTGTAATGAGATGAGAAACTAAGTGACGATAGTAGAAGTGTACAAAAAAATTGCTTGTGTTCCCACTAGAGAAGGGTTTGAGTGGAGTAAATATGTGTGTAAAGGAGGAATAAAGCATCAAGGTTTGAGAAGAAGTTAGGGCACGTGTTTTCAAACTAGGATACAGGAGTTTGGATTGCATATCTTGAAAGAACTAAAAAGGCACACCTTTTCATTACTATGGCACCAAGAAGAGCAACTAGAGTAGGGACAAGGGGAAGAAGAAGGTTGAGACCAAATCTAAGATCAAGGATACCCCCAAAAGTAAAATTTCAAAAATGTAGTATCGAGAAGAAGTAATCAAGGATGGGATTGGGATTCTCATATCCACCGATGTAAAGTGAGCGACTATAATCATCGAACAATTGATAACAAGGAGGGGTTAGACATGTTACTAAACAGAAGACCAATAAACCAACATTCGATCATATTCTCATCTACAATGATGTTGGAGAGAATTTGCTAAAGAAGGTAGGGGTCTACCAGTTGTATGAACTCCCTTATTTTGGAAAACCTAAAAACCTCTACTAATGGATCATGAGAATACTCCATGATGACTTATTTTATTTTGTAGGGTGGAAAGTGAGGATCACAATGCCCTTAAGCTAGCTAGCCTGACAGAGATTAAAGGGTACATGTATAGAAATTAGTAGTGATTTAACCAACAAGGAAGCTATTGTGGCCACCAATAAGGAGCTAGGATATTGAAAGGGTGCATACGACATGGACATCTAAAAACTAAGGAAGTATCATGTTATGCAAGTGGCCATGTGCTGCTTATAAAGTTTAATGACCAAGAGAGATGGTCACAAGTGAACACCGTGTGGCTCCACATTCCTAAGAATATGTCACAGGGAGAGATATACAATCTTGTAGGGTACATAAACGTCTGATACAATAATTAAAGAGGCACGTAAAGGTGAGAAGATAAGATTTGGTGATATTTTATTATCACTTGTATTTTGTGCAAATTGGAGTTCCTAATGGGCAAAGAATAAGATTTGGGAGTACTCTATAGAGAAGAAGTCTCTCGTGGAAAGGTTTGAGAAGTATGTATGTGAAGGATGAATGAGTGGCCCATTCAAGAAAAGGGTGAATATGTGATATGACCGAATTCATGTGACATTTTAAGAGGAATGGATAATTCTAAGGAGCTACCCTCAATGGTAGGCAAGTCAATATAGTTTTCGATGTACCAACACTTTTTCATCATGCGTTTTATGATGAAGGGTGGGACATGGAGTCCCTAGTACAAGTTACCATATGCCTTCACATCTTGGTTCTTCTAAGCCATTGTTCACAAAGTTTGCGAGATGCGTGCGGGTTGTCATACAATGCAAATAAGATAGATTGTGACTACCATACCTTGAGAAAGACTTATGCTTATCTAGGTAGTTCTTCTTATATTGAAAGGTTAATCTTAGATGATATAACTAGGAGGCCAGTAAGCTTGGCCATTGGAACAAGATGGCAATGTGCTCATTTACATCCAACTTAAACCTAGGATGGAAAATGGAAATATGTGGAGAACAACTCATGCTACTGAGGCCCACCTAATGGGAAGCGTACAATTGAAAATTTTACAAATGCGAAGCCTACTTCAGCCCTATAAGTAGAAGAGGAAGAATACTTACATGAGGATAGTGATGGCTTAGTCCATAGGGTTTGGAGGTAGCTCACCGATAAGAAGGAAAGTGAATGCGCAGAAATTGAATGCGTGGTTACTCCTCCAAAGTCGAAAGAAGAGGAGGAAGACTCGATGGAGACCCATTCAATGAGGAGCACCAATTCAAAAGGGTGTTTAGAAGGACTAGACCTTAGGGTGTAGGGCCATAAAAACCTTTTTTAATGTCACCTTTTCTCTCCCCTCAAAAGGAAGCACCGAGAGAAGAAGGAAGCTAAAACTCGAGGATGATGAGGATGATGACTCAAGGAGAGTGTTGGTCTTAATATTGAGTTTTATAATGTGCCTTAATGTTTCATCCCCTGAATTGCTCATAAACATTTCATTTTTGATTTGGTGGTCTACAGTTCATCTTCCCCAATTGAATACCTTCGAAAATGCCTAAGTTATTATTATTTTGCCCTAATTTGAACCAAAATCCATGTTTGCCCCCATTTGTGCCCTAATTTCTTATTTTTTTTCGGGTTGTTTCATTTTCCTTTGCCAAATCATGTAGAAAACTTGAATTTGATCGAATCCCACGAGTTCGTGCAAGTATTTTCCCAATCCCATGCTTAAAAATATTGTCAAAAATGATTCATTTGGTTCAAGATCAAGAAATCTACCTTCCTTGTCAAAACTTGATTTCTAGGGCATCCTCTGCATTTTTGACGTTTTGACAATCATACGGGTGTATTCTACTCGTCAAATTCATCATTGCAACATTATTGCAACGTGGCGGGTTCCTATTTGCCAGGGGTGGTCAAGAAATATTTCTAACTTGTTAATTTTTCAAATTTTGGCTTAAGGGAAAATTTTGACCCATGGCTCGCCTTTGAAATGAGGTGCTTACGGCACATTCGATTGGTCGCAGAGTGGCAAGTGGTGGAGGTTCCTTAAGAATTTTGGCTTTCATTTTGGTAAAATTCTCAAATTCATTTCTAGGCCCGAAAGCCCACAGCGAATGGGAGGAGGACACGTGGCTTGGGGGACATGCGGGTGGTGGAAGGAGTTGGTGATTTTTGACTCAAAATGTCAAGGGAAATTTTTACCCGAAGGCCCGCATCCAATTACAGGTGGACATGTGTCTATAAAATGTGAAAAGTCAAGCAAGGGGGGTGAAGGAGAATTTTGTAACATTTTACCACTCCAATCCGGAGCTAACACGTGTCCACAAAGGGTCAGGATGGGGCAAGTGTGTTTTGTGAAGACTTTGGAGTTTTTAGCTCCAAATGGTAAAAGGAAAAAATTGGACCCGATGTTTGAAACCCAATCAAAAAGGGACATATGTCAAGAAGAAAAAATCAAACATGGGGGCTGAGGAAAATTTTATGAATGTTTTCCACTCCAATCCGGAACCAACACATGTCCCAAAAGGTGAGGGGGCGGAGGTTTGGGCCGCATGGAGATAAGTTTGGAAATTTTGTAAATTCTAGCAAATGTTTCAAAGTGAGAATTTGGCACGTGGCCCCGAAAAGATAAAATTGGAAGCATGCCTCCAAAGCCAATCTAGGAAGGACAAGTGGTATTTTTCAAAGGGGTCAAATGGAGAGCATGGGCCCTACCAAAGTTTTGAAAGTTTGCATTTTTGGCGGGTAGAATTGGAAGCTTGAATGCATGGCTAATTGGAGAATGCCACATGGTAGGGATAAATCAGACTTTCGAGCCCGCAGAGATTTTTGAGAAAAATTTCCTTTTTTCAAAAAAGTGCCAAAATTGATAGAATTGATCTACGTTTTCAATGGGACCCACCTTTGGACATGTGGCAGGCTTAGAAGGCACGCGGAGAAAAGTGGCAAATTTTTCCAAAGATTCAAAAAGGTCGCAAATGCATTTTTAAGGATAGGGAATCGATCTAATGGTTTTTGGACACGTGTCCCACCTTATCCAAAGGTCAAAAGGGGAATATTCAGGGATCTCAGCTGCCACGTGGAGGGATGACATTAAAAGTTGACAAAAATCAATGGATACTATGCAATTTCATTTTTGGCCGCCATGGGAGCTCTAAGGAGCTTGGAAATCACATTTCTTCATCAAATTGCATCAAACCTTATATGATTTTGCATCCTCTTGGCCTTCTGAGTGCAATGGCACCATTTTCATGAGCTAATTTGATGATCTATGATGTTTTTGATGAAATTTTTGCCCTAGCCTGATGTAAAAACATGAAAAGTGAAAATCAAAAGTTGTAGAGGTAAAATGATGATGGTAAAAGGTGAAAAATGATTGCTAAAGACACTTGCAGGCTTGGATGATAAAAAACAAGACCCTGGGATGGATAAGGATCCAAATTTGTGTAATATTTTAAAAAATTATCCATCCACGAAACCTGCGAGTTATTTTTCAGTTTGATGTCATTTTCATGAAATCATGGGGTTTCTTGTAACAAATTTGATCCCTTAAGCATATTATTTTTCTTGGGAAGCAACACTCCAAGCTGGCCTAGAGTATATATCATATTTTTGGAGAATTTAAAGGGAGGAGAAAAAGGACTTAGAATTTTCAAGCAAAAACTGGAAGAATCCCATTTTTCTCTGAGAAAACCACTTGAGAGCCATTTTCAATTCCATTTTGTATCAGATTTCATCATGTTGAGTTGGTTTCAGTTGTAAAGCCATCAACAGGATCTAAGATTGTTCACATAGCATTCCCCTGCTGATGTATTTGATCAAATTTTGGATTATGTGGTGTTATCTCTTGGCAAAAATTTTATATGCTTGTGTTTTAGAATGTTTTCAATTTGTGTTTCTTACTCATGTTGCAATCTTGTGTTTAGGATCTCTTTGATCATACAGGGTCTCATTTCTTGTTGATGGTTTAATGGCATTTGTAATCTTATATTCAGAAGATCCTTCATCTAATAGAAGATAAACATATTTAAAATCATTTTACTATCCTTGAATATTGAGATTGTTTGTAAACCTTTGGGTGCACCTTAGGTCATGATTAAATAGGGATTCTGGATACTTTGTTGGTATTTTGCTTCAAGATTTTGTGGTAGGTTATCAAAGGTTGTGTGGAAGAGTGTAGATCTAGGCCTCCATTTGGTGCACATATCTTGGTTGAAGGAGTATTTTAAACCCATTGAAACATCTCTGTTATTTAGGTGTTATAAATCTCTTGCAAAGGTTCTCAAAGAAGTTGGTAATTCCTAGCTAGTCTTGTCTAAACATCTCCCAACAAAATTTCATTCAAACTAACTCATCCTACCCATACTACCCCTACATTACATTGTGTGTCAACAAAAGAATACAATCCATTCACAAAAATGCACAAAGTATATCAAGATTTTATCATGTCTCTAGCAGCCTTAGCCTTGTCTTGAAAGCATTTCCATCATTTAGTAGTGAAAACTCCTTTGAGTTTGGATAATGGATAATTGATCATGTTTTCCCAAGGCCATCTCCATACAATGTGAAAATCATAAGGATATCTCCACCTCCTTCACTAAACAAGGGCTGCAATATAGGTTCTCTTGCCTTGGTTGATAGGCACAACCTAAAACAGTGAGGATTAGATCAAGATCCTTTTGAAGGTGCTATCCACTCCCTCAAATCTTGAGTGCCAACAAGCCAGATAGATGTGCTCCCTAGCTACAAATGACATACAAATCATCTATCTACCCTTGAGTGTCTTGTGCAAATTCATGATGTTGTTCAAGTTGTGAAGGAGATTAAATCTGGATACCAACACCCGAGTGGCGCCATTGCTGAGGACTTCTTGGAATTTATTGGTGTTTTTGGAGTGTTTGAAGGGTTTGAGAATTTGTGTATTCAAGTATCTGAGCTGTTGCATTCTTGAAATATTATTTTATACTTCAGATCTACAAGTTTTAGGAAAAAATTTCATGCTCATTTTTGCCCTTTTACATTTACAAAGTTGATTCATACAACTGGTTGATTTATGATTGATTGATCTAAGAAGAAGAAGGTCTGATTTATAAGGCTCTGCAAAATTATCAGTAATAAGCATATATTTGATAGAATTATTTTAGTGCATTCTTGCATAACTGAGGTGAAATTCCTTAGTGGTGACTCTATGCTGATTTGAATTTAGAAATACCAGTGTCTTGAGCTTTGTGTCATTTGTTTTTATGTTATTAGTCTCTACAAAACCTGGAGGGAAGAAGATCTCTCTTCCTTAAAGACTCTACTAAAAAAATGTTTTGAGACTTGAGAAATTTAGAGTTGAAAGGGACAAGAGTTTGGAAAGTGGTTAAAGGTCGGACATCAGAAAAGATACGGTCATTAGTGAGAGAGATCAGCCTTTGGTAGAATACTATCACTCTTCTTCAAGTTATTTTGATTCAGGAAATCCTCTCACAAACTTCTTTGCCTCAGTTTGGTGAAGGTCCTTTACATTGTACCTAGTAAGTTCCCTCTCCAATCTACACCTCTAAGTTTTAATTCGAATCAAACTTTCTAAGAAAATCGGCACTTAGAAGATACCAGTCTTGTGAATCATTCTTGAGCCTCAAGGATATTGCACTCCTCATCAGCTTGTTTCACCTCCAAGAACACCCCCACCAAAAAATATGGCTCAGCGTAGACCTCCATTTATTTTTAACACCTTTGGTCCTATAAATTTTAGAGGAATGGATGGTTACCCAAATGCTGTCCCACAAGATGTCAGAAATAGGTTGCCAAAATTCCAAGGTAACAATGTTATTACTGGTGATCAACATCTCAAACTTTTTGATAATATGATGGAAGATTTTGAGATAGAGTTTGAGGATGTGTATATTAAGTTGTTTATTCATACACTTGAAGAAGATGCTAGGGATTGGTATAAGGCTCTACCTGATAACTCTATTGATTCATGGACTGAAATGAAAAATGCACTTAGGTTGCAATATGGTGATAGGAATGATCCTACATTTCTTTTTTCTGAGTTTGAGAACATCAAGAAGAACCCTAATGAATCAGTCCATGACTTCAATACAAGGTTTAAAAAAACTTTGAGAAGGCTGCCTGTTGGTTTGAGGACTTGTGATGAATCATGTTTAATCAAATATGTAGATTCATTTGATAAGAAGGTAGCCTATTACTTGAGATACAAAAATCCTACAAATTTAAGACAAGCTTTCACCATGGCACTTCAAATTGAAAATAATATTAAAGCTATTGGTAAACCACTTAAGAGGGATGGTGTGAAGCTGATAAACCCTAAAAACCTCAAGCTAGCAAGGGTGCTGATTTAGAAGAGGTTGTCAAGACTTTGGCAGAAGGGGTCATCAAAGAAATTTCTTAAAAATTAGCCAGGCTAAGAAATGAATTGGGAAAATTTCACAAGGACAACAAAGAACTCAAAACCATGATAGATTTGGCAATCATCCTAGGGGTGATCAAAGACAAGATGATAGAGGTAAAGGGCTTGTTGGTGGGGGAAATAGACAACCCCAAGCACGTGAAAATAGAGTGGTGCCTGACCCTCTAACTGCAAGAGTTGTTTGCTATTCAAGAAGTTATTGATATGGATTGGTGTGATAGATGTTTTCTTCCTCATCCTCCATGTGAAATGGACCAGCAAGTTGTTGAAGATGATAATGAAGATGAAATGGATGATGACATTTGTATGATGGGCAGCTCTTCAAGCTCACAACAAGCAAAGCAACATCAACAGATGTGATAAGTGCAAGGACTGTGTATTGAACCTTTTGGGATTACATAAAGAGGGTAACACTTCTTTCTCTTCCTCAATCTCATGATGTAGATGTATTTAAAGCCATTGAAATTACCAATAATGACTTTAAATATCTAAGGGCTTTAATGATCAAAAATTATGATGGTGGTATCCCTTCGGAGGAAGATAGACAATTGTTAATGAATGTTGTGGTTGGTCAAGAGAAAGAGTATAATACTAGAAGTAAAGTTGTTAGAGGACCTCGTCCTCAAGCCAAGCCAAAGACACCCTTTCTCAAAATCATTCCAAAGGACACTCCTAGGAAAGAAACACTTGCCAAGAACCTTGTTGTCCCATGTAAAAATATCAATCCTCATCAGCCCAAGCTGCCAAGAAATATTTGTCATCGATGAATCTTCTTATATCCCTTCCAATGTTGTTTTTCCAAAGAATGTTCCATATGACATAGCCCAAGTATTGAGTCAAATCAAAGTGAGTGTTCCCATCATTGAGTTTCTTAGAATACCTGAGCATAAGAAGAGAGCATTTGAGTACTTGGGATTGAAAGAAGAAAGGATCATCCCAAGTAAAAATGTGAACATTGTTGAAGCTCCTCTTCAAATCATTTCTGGCCTTGAAACACCACCAACAGTGGAATACCTTGGAGAGGCACCTGAGGTATATTTGGGGACATCCTTGGTTGATTCCCAATTGAATGTTGATCCATTCTTTACAACTTTTCTCATAAAAGATAGGCTACTTCACAATTGCATGTTTGATTCTGGTGCATCATGTAATGTCATGCCTCTAGAAGTCATGAACGAGTTGGATATCAAAGTGACAACATCCTATGGGAAGTTTACAGCCATGGATTCAAGGGAGGTGCTGGTTGTTGGTTTTGTGAAGGGTTTAGTGGTGTAACTTGCAGCCTATCCGGGTAAGAATTTAAAACTTGATGTTGTAATTCTTGACTACCCCGCCAAGTGGGGTATGCTTTTGTCAAGGAAATGGGCTGCAAGTGTTGGTGGCAGCATTCAGATGGACATGTATTTTTCTACTATTCCCATTGAGGGAAGCTTGGTCAAACTCTATGGTGAAAATAAAATGTTGCACTTGATTGAAGATCCCAACAATGCTTCCTATGAAGTGTTGTTTTCTTATGTAGATGCTGAGAATTTCATTGGTTTTGCTGATGGAAAAGAAAAAATAGACGAGATCAAAGTGTCTTGATATGATAGGTTCTCCTTGGACATTTCTATTTGATGGAGCTTGCTTCAAATTTGGAAATGGTGCTAGTATAGTTCTGCTTTCTCCTAATTTAGAAGAGTATGCTTTTTCCTTCAAAATTAATTTTGAATGCACTAACAATGTTGCTAAGTATGAGGCACTATTGTTGGGATTAAGAATTGCATGGAAGTATGGAGTGAAGGATATTGTTGCAAAAGGAGACTCAGAGCTGGTTGTTAAACAAATAAGAAAATTGTATGCCACAAAAAATCAGCGTATGAAACAATATAAGCATGTTGTTTGGGACTTGATTGAAATGTTTGATTCCTTTAACATTGTTTACCATGATAGAAGTCTTAATGTTCTGCTTGATGAGTTGGTTGTACTTGGCTCTAGATTTGACAATTGTACTATTTCACCTTTTTGTGAATATAACATTGAAGTGCTAACAAGGCCAGTTGTCCCGGATAATGTGAAACATTGGTAGATTTTTGATGATGATGCACAAGTGTTGAGGTTCTTACAATGCCAAGGTGAGTTTTCTGGTCAGAACATTGATTGGGAGCCAATGGTATGCATGAATAAAGGGAGAGAAACTTTTTTGATAAGGATATTATCTAATTGAAAACAAATACCATTCCTAAAGGTCTTGTTGCACTTGAGGCAAATTTTAACAATGTTGATTGCATCATAAATAGAAATATGTCTACTTCAAGGGATGTGGAAGAGCATGACTTGGGAACAAAGGAAAAACCAAGGAAGGTTTGGTTGGGCAGTAGTTTAAACAAGGATGAAAAACATTCATACCTCCAATTGTTGAAAAAATATCAAGACTGCCTTGCTTGGTCCTATTCAGAGCTAAAAGCATATAGAGAAGATTTATTTCAGCATGAGATCCCTCTTGAAGAAAATTCCAAACCATTCAGATAGAGGAAAAGGCCAATTAATCCACTTCTCTCCATGAAAATGCAAGAGAAATTAAAGAAATTGAGAGATGGAGGTATTATTTAGCCCACTAGATATTCATCTTGGGTTGCAAACCTTGTGCGATCGTAAAGAAGAACGGAGACATCAGACTTTGTGTGGATTTTAGAAATCTAAATAAAGCATCCATGAAAGACAACTATTCCTTGCCAAACATGGAAAATATGTTGCAGCTTGTGACAAGATCAGAATTGCTCTCCACTTTGGATGGTTTCTCCGGATACAATCAAGTAGTTGTCAAAGAATCAGAAAGACTTAAGACAACATTCACTACTCCTTGGGGGACATATGTTTTTGTTAGGATGCCATTTTGATTGACAAATGTTGGAGAAACTTTTAAAGGGAAATGGATGTTGCTTTTGCTGGTTACATCAAAGAGTTCATTACTGAGTTTACCAAGATGATGTGATTTGTGTTTTCAAGGCAAAGCGAGGTGACCATTTGCAACATTTGGATAAGATGCTGATCAGATGTAGGGAGTATGGAATTTATCTTAATCCCAAGAAGTGTCATTTTGGTGTGCAAAAGGTCAAGTTTTGGGGCATATTGTATATAAAGATGGTGTTATGATAGACCCTGAGAGAGTAGAAGCAATCAGCAAATTACCTATCCCAAGAACCAAGTAAGGCATCCAGTCTTTCTTTGGCCAAATCAATTTTATTAGAAGGTTTGTTTCAAATTTTGCTGAGATAACTCTTCCAATCACAAGCATGTTAAAAAAGGATAAAATTATCAGGTGGGATGAGGCTGCCATTCAATATTTTGAAGAAATAAAGGATGCACTTAGGCATGCACCTATTTTGGCAGCTCCAAACTATAAAAGGCATTTCCAAATATTTTCTTTTGACTCTAAATTTACTATTGCTTCAATTTTGTTGCAAAAGGATGAGGATGGAGCTGAGAGTCCTATTGCCTTCTTTATCAAGGCTTTACAAGTAGCTAAATTGAAGTATACAAATATTGGAAAAACAAGCATTTTCCTTGGTGAAAGCAACAAAAATTTTAGGCCTTATATATTGAGTTCAAAAGTTGTTGCTTATGTTCCCCACACCATGGTGAAATACATCTTATCAGAGATGGAGATCTCAAGTTAAAGATGTAGATGGGTGGAAAAAATGGAAGAATATGATATGGATATCCAAACAACAAAGCTAGTAAGAGGTTTGGGTCTTGCCAAGCTCATGGCTGAGAGTAATTTGCAAAATGTAGAAGTGAATCAGCTAGAGGAAGAAAGGGCAGATCTTCTTGAGAGATTGATGAGTTCTAAATGGTACAAGGATGTGATATTCTACCTCAGGAACCTATGCTGTCCTAGTCATTTAAATAAAAATTAGAAAAGGGCCCTTAAGTTGGCTTCTCAAAAGTATATCATAACAGACCTTGGGCTGGCTTGGAAGAACCTTGAAGGTGTCCTCTTGAAATGCATAACTAAAGATGAAGCTCCCAAGTTGATTTCTGATTTCCATGGGGAAGTTTGTGGAGGACATTTTCTTTGGGAGGGTAACAACACATAAGATTTTGAGGGCTAGTTATTAGTGGCCTACTCTTTTTAATGATGTAACCCAGCTGGTTAGAAAGTGTGATAGTTGTCAATGTTTCTCTGGAAGACTGAAAGCTTCAAGCTCCCTTCCTTTGCATCCTGTATCAGTTGAATCCCCTTTCAAACAATGGGGAATGGACTTCATTGGTGAGATTTCATATCCTTCTAGTGTTGGTCATAAATGGATCCTTGTAGCAATTGATTATTTTACAAAGTGGGTTGAAGCAATTCCATCTAGAAAGGCAACACACCAAGTGGTAATGGATTTCTTGTTGAATCATATCATATGCAGATTTGGAGTTCCAGTTAAGATTGTATCTGATAATGCCATGTGTTTTAGAGCCAAACCTTTGATGGCAATGTGTAATGAATATGGAATCAATCTAACTTATTCTTCAAACTACAATCCACAAGGGAATGGACAAGCTGAGTCAAGTAACAAGAACTTGCTCAAGATCATTAGAAGGACCTTGGAAATCAACAAGAAGAAGTGGGGAGAGAAATTGAAATTTGTAGTTTGGGCTGATAGAATAACTCCTAAAAGAGCAACTAGTAAAAGCCCATTTGAATTGGTGTATGGAACTCAAGCATTGCTTCCCTTACATCTGCAATTATCCTCATTTCAGTTTTCTCAATAGTTAGAAGATCAAGAACATGGCCCATATGAATCAAGAATCAATCAGATCATTGAGTTGGATGAAGAAAGAAGAGCCTCTCATCAAAGGCATATCAGATTTAGAGAGAAATTGAAGAGGTTGTTTGATAAGAAGGTCACTCCTAGAGCCTTCAATGTGGGAGATCTGGTTTTCTATGGGATAGTAGGCATGAAGACAAGGGCAAGCATGGAAATTTTGATGCATTATGGATGGGCCCTTATGCCATTGACATCAGAATTGGTGAGCATACCTTTTTCCTTAAAGATCTAGATGGGGATTTGTTGGAGCTGCCTGTTAATGGAAGACATTTAAAATATTTCTTGGACTAAATCCCCAAGTGAGGTATGCACAAATTGTACACTTGTATAGTCCTTTTCTTTCTTTTTTTTTTTTTTGTTGTGTGTTGGTGTGTGATTTTCCCTTTTGTCCTTGGCAGCCATTTTGGTGGAAATTCAAAGTTTTAGGATTCCCTTTGTTTTGAATCCTTTTCCCAATGGATTTTGGCACCTATTCTACATTTTGATCTCGTGGCACTCACTTTGGGAGTGTCCATCCCCATGCGAGGAGCCAATGTTGGTCCCATTATTGAGTTTTCATAATGTGCCTTAATTTTTCATGCCCAAATCTGCTCACAAACATTTCATTTTTTGATTTGGTGGTCTACAGTTTGTCTTCCCCAATTGAATACCTTCAAAAATGCCTAAGTTGTTATTATTTTGCCCTAATTTGAAACAAAATCCATGTTTTCCCCCATTTGTGCCCTAATTTCTTTTTTTTTGGGTTGTGTCATTTTCCTTTGCTAAATCATGCAAAAAACTTGAATTTGATCGAATCTTGAGTTCGTGCAAGTGTTTTCCCAATCCCATGCTCGAAAACAACATCAAAAATGATTCATTTGGTTCAAGATCAAGAAATATGCCTTCCTTGTCAAAAAATTTGATTTCTAGGGCATCCTCTGCATTTTTGACGTTTGACGGTCATACGGGCGTATTCTACCCATCAAATTCATCATCATTGCAACATGGTGGGTGCAACGTGGTGGGAAATATTTCTAACTTGTTAATTTTTCAAATTTTGGCTTAAGGGAAAATTTTGACCCATGGCTCCGCCTTTGAAATGAGGTGCCTATGTGGCACATTCTGATTGGTCGTAGAGTGGCGGGTGGTGGAGGTTCCTTAAGAATTTTGGCTTTCATTTTGGCAAAATTCTCAAAGTCATTCCTAGGCCCGAAAGCCCGCAACGAATGGGAGGAGGACACGTGGCTCAAGGGACATGCGGGTGGCAGAAGGAGTTGGTGATTTTTGACTCAAAATGTCAAGGGAAATTTTTGACCTGAAGGCCCACATCCAATTACAGGTGGATGTGTGTCCAGAAAATTTGAAAAGCCAAGCAAGGGGGCCGAGGAATAATTTTACAACATTTTACCGCTCCAATCCAAATCTAACACGTGTACATAAAGGGTCAGGATGGGGTAGTGGGTTCCGTGAAGAATTTAGAGTTTTTAGCTCCAAATGGTAAAAGGAGAAAATTGGACCCGAGGTTCTGAAACCCAATCAAAAAGGGACACGTGTCTAAGAAGAGAAAAAATCAAACATGGGGGCCGAGGGAAATTTTTTTGAATGTTTTCCGCTCCAATCCCAAACCAACACGTGTCCCAAAAGGCGAGGGGGTGGAGGTTCGGGCCGTGGAGATAGGTTTTGAAATTTTGCAAATTTTAGCAAATGTTTCAAAGTGAGAATTTGTGCATGGCCCCAACAAGATAAAATTGGAAGCATGCCTCCACAGCCAATCTAGGAAGGACACGTGGCATTTTTCAAAGGGGTCAAATGGAGAGCGTGGGCCCGAGGAGAGTTTTGAAACTTTGCATTTTTGGTGGGTAGAATTGGAAGCTTGGACCCGTGGCTAATTGGAGAATGCCACGTGGTAAGGATAAATTGGACTTTCGGGCCAGAGAGATTTTGAGAAAAATTCCTTTTTCAAAAAAGTGCCAAAATTGATAGAATTGATCCACGTTTTCAATGGGACCCACCTTTGGACACGTGGCGAGCCCGAAAGCGGGGGAGGAAAAAAGTGGCAAATTTTTCCAAAGATTCAAAAAGGTCGCAAATGCATTTTTAAGGATAGGGACTCGATCCAATGGTTTTTGGACACGTGTCCCACCTTATCCAAAGGTCGAAGGGGAATATTTAGGGATCTCAACCGCCACGTGGAGGGTGACATTAAAAGTTGACAAAAATCAATGGATACTATGCAATTTCATTTTTGGCCGCCATGGGAGCTCCAAGGAGCTTAGAAATCACATTTCTTCATAAAATTGCATCAAACCTTATATGATTTTGCATCCTCTTGGCCTTTCGAGTGCAATGGCACCATTTTCACAAGCTAATTTAGTGATCTATGATGTTTTTGATGAAATTTGTGCCCTAGCCGGATGTAAAAACATGAAAAGTGAAAATCAAAAGTTGTAGAGGTAAAATGATGATGGTAAAAGGTGAAAAATGATTGCTAAAGACACTTGCAGGCTTGGATGATAAAAAACGTGACCTTGGGATGGATAAGGATCCAAATTTGTGTAATATTTAAAAAAATTATGCATCCCTGGCAACCTATGAGTTATTTTTCAGTTTGATGTCATTTTCATGAAATCATGGGGTTTCTTGTAACAAATTTGATCCCTTAAGCATATTATTTTTCTTGGGAAGAAAGAATCGAAGCTAGCATAGAGTATATATCATATTTTTGGAGAATTTAAATGGAGGAGAAAAAATGACTTAGAATTTTCAAGCAAAAAACTGGAAGAAGCCCATTTTCTCTGAGAAAACCCCCTTAGAGCCATTTTCAATTCCATTTTGTATCATATTTCATCATGTTGAGTTGGTTTCAAGTTTAAAGCCATCAAAAAGCTCGAGATTGTTCATATAACATTCCCTACTGATGTATTTGTTTAAATTTTGGATTATGTGGTGTTATCTCTTGGCAAAATTTTTATATGCTTATGTTTTAGAATGTTTTCAATTTGTGTTTCTTGCTCATGTTGTAATCTTGTGTTTAGGATCTCTTTGATCATATAGGGTCTCATTTCTTGTTGATGGTTTAATGGCATTTACAATCTTATATTTAGAAGAGCCTTCATTTGATAGAAGATAAACAGATTTAAAATCATTTTACTATCCTTGAATATTGAGATTGTTTGTAAACCTTTGGGTGCACCTTAGGTCATGATTAAATAGGGATTCTGGATACTTTGTTGGTATTTTGCTTCAAGATTTTATGGCAGGTTATCAAAGGTTGTGTGGAAGAGTGCAGATCTGGGCCTCCATTTGGTGCACATATCCTGGTTAAAGGAGTATTTTAAACCCATTGAAACATCTCTACTGTTTAGGTGTTACAAATTTCTTGCAAAGGTTCTCAAAGAAGTTGGTAATTCCTAGCTAGTCTTGTCTAAACATCTCCCAACAAAATTTCATTCAAACTAACTCATCCTACCCATACTACCCCTGCATTTCATTGTGTGTCAACAAAAGAATATAACCCATTCACAAAAATGCACAAATTATATCAGGATTTTATCGTGTCTACATAGAGCCTTAGCCTTGTCTTGAAAGCATTTCCATCATTTAGTAGTGAAACTCCTTTGATTTTGGATAATGGATAATTGATCATGTTTTCCAAAGGCCATCTCCATACAATGTGCGAGATCATAAGGATATCTCCATCTCCTTCATTAAACAAGGGCTGCAATATAGGTTCTCTTGCCTTGGTTGATAGGCACAACCTAAAGCAGTGAGGATTAGATCAAGATCCTTTCCGGAAGGTGCTATCCACTCCCTCAAATCTTGAGTGCGACAAGTCGGATAGATGTGCTCCCACTATAAATGACATATAAATCATCTATCTACCCTTGAGTGTCTTGTGCAAATTCAAGATGTTGTTCAAGTTGTGAAGGAGGTTTAATCTAGATACCAACAGAGAGCATGCCGGGAACCTCAATGAAACACGAAGATACGAGAAGATCCTCATGATGAGGAAATGAAAAATGATGAGGAGGGGTTAAAGGATACAAAATAGGTGTTTCACTGGAAATGCTTCGTTCCTTATAGAAGCAGAGATAGGGTTAGGGTTAGGAGGAATACCTGTCTGATGTCGAGATGATGTGCGCGCATCCGTAGAAAGATGTTTTGCGAAGAACTCCTTTTTGTCTTGGAAGGACTACCTGCAAATAAGAACACAAGACCACAAAATTTTGATTAAATAGTAAATGAGGGAATCTGCCTTGGGCGAAATATGAAACTTCCTTTGAAGGTGGTCGGTTCAATATGCCGATATGAGTTAACACAAAATACGTAAAATATCAATTAAATTGCTTGGCTGTTGAACTGGTAGGGAAAGGCTGTTTTCTGGTTTTTGATCAAAGGAACCTGTCTGGGTTACCTAAGATGGCGGTTCGATAAGATAAACCCCGGTGGGTTCTAGGATCTTATGGGCTGGTTGTGGAGTTTGTAATGGCTGATTTTTGGATAGTTTTTGGGAAACGGGATGGTTAGAAACAAAAGAATGACAGCTAAAGGCAATGGTACGTTGGATAATGGATCCTAGAAACGGATTTGGGAGGACTGTAATTCCAAAACCATCAGAAATGTTATAATGGAGGACATGCGAAGATGTAACTTCTTGGTTTTTGTGAAGATGCCGGTTGATCTCCTTGGCTGCCAACTCTTCTGGTTTCTTCACTCGTCTCTGCTTGGTCAAGTGAAGTTCTGGACTCTGCTAATCGCTTTGGACTCTCCTTTGATTCAAAAATCCTTCGAGTGATCTCCCAAAATGAAATCCCGATCCGTTGTTTTGGTTTGGGAGCCCATTTCTGAGAACCGATGGCGGTTACGTAACCGACGGCGATCAGTAGGGAGGCATCGGTTAGGAAAAAGTAGGCTATTTTTAGTAAAATAGCCCACCTTCCCCGCTTTCTCCGAGAGATCAGTTGCGGGCTTGGTCAAGTGGCTAGAAGGTCGGCTTTGGGTGCGAGTAAGGAGGCATTAGTTATGGATGTGAGTCTAGACCAAGTCATGGGTCCTAATTAGGTTAGTTTAGGGTTAGGCTAAGTCATGGTGAGGTGGGCAAGTGAAAGGCGATGTGGATTTATCAATTATGAGGTAATTAATAAATAATTGTGTAAGGTTTAGGTGATGAGTTTAGGTTGCGAGATGAGATGTAAAGAGGATCGTAAGACACGAACAAAATAGGATATGGGAGAGCCATCTAGTGCACCCCACACCACTCGGGAAGGTGAAGGAACAACTCCATACTCTTGCGCCCTGTGTTCTTAAAGGGAAGAGATTGAAGAAGGGGAGGATGAGTGAGGAATATGTGGCTCCTGCTATGGGGTATGTAGAATACCCAAGTAAAATTATACACACCCAATTTGAGCACCATGTGGATAAATGACTTGTATGGATGGGAGTTGGTGGATCTTGAGATGGCCACTACATGTACTAGAAATAAATCTTCATGTTCCATGTAAACACATATGGATGAACCAGATTTTGATGTATGCGAGGAATCATGTGTCTTGCACAGAGTGAAGAAGGCACCGCATGAATAGGCGCATGATTGTCAAACCTCCTTTGATGTCGATGAACAAGTGAGAAATGCCTTGATCAAGGTATCTTGAAGTGGCACGAGAGGAATGTGAAGAAAGTGGAAATAATTAGATTGCTAATGGAAGACAATAAAGATAAAACTACAGAAATAAAGCACCTAAAAGTAGAGAAGGAACGAGAAGAGGCAAAGAATGAGGCTTTTGTTAGCATGGATGAGGATCTTTGTGACCATATTATTAAGGAAAGGCCTCATTTAGAATCTTATGTTCCTCAGAATTTCCCCTTTCCAATGCATTATTTTCACACATTGGTAAATCTAGTTTTAGATGAAGAGTTCATTCGAATGCTCGGATCAAAAGATCCTGCAAAAGAAGGAGCAAAATTAAAGGCCAATATTGCGAGAAAAGTTTAAATTTATGAGGCTTTGCTCCAAACTTTGGAAGATAAACTGAAGGAAGTAGATCAATCTCTAAACATGTGTGTGGAACCAGACGCAATAATAAGGATCATAACTATAGTAGAATATAATGAAGCTATTAACGAAATGAAGGATGAGACACTTAGGCACGTAGAAAGGTTAGATCTAGTGAAACAAAAGCGTGAATCCTCGCATCATCCCAAGATCCACATAAGGATCAAATCGATGAAATTAGTAAACTTATAGCACATAATATGGAATGCATGGAAGAAATGTTGTCGGTATAGCCAATATTGTCCAATTGCTACGAGAATGAAAAAGAAAAGATAACTCCAGATGAATTGGATGCCATAGTAACAGATATTCTAGAGAAAATAGGAAATGTGCTAAGTATTTGGAAGCCATTAGAGGTGAGATCAAGAATTGATATCCAAAGTTTATCATGCTGTGGAAAGAGGGGTTGAAGAGTAAAACTTGTTTTTGTACGAGTTCTTAATTCATTCTTTCATTCCTTATTCTTTATTGTCAAAGAGATAAGAAGGAATTACCCATTTTGGGGTGGAAATGTACTTTAGTGTGGGGTAATGTTGAGAAAATGGAATATTTCTCTTAAGTGAAGACACATAAAGGATGCGTGCATGGGAGAAAGGTGCATTTAAAGGCATGAAAGAATACAAAAACAAGCACGTGCTGGATTACTTTGAATTTAGAACTTATCCATTACATGGATCCAGGATATTTTGGAGTTCACATGTTGGGCACACAAAAATAGGAAGACTTGCGGTCCACACAATGGTATTTTGGGAACAAGCATCAGCTAAGTACCATGCATAGGTTAGGTTAATAAAAGTAATTCTACTCGAGTTAACTATAGGAAGTATATTATTAGGTCACTTGCTTGGTTTTCATCCTTTTGTAATGGTGCATGACTATTATTAACATGTGGCCTATTTTTACAAATTTCATGGGCGAGTGAGGGCAAGTGCCCACCCCTATTTATATGAATTGATTTTCACGGTTTCATGGGTGGAAATTATTGTAGAGTTATGCTACAAATTTTTTCATGTGCATGACTCATGGAGATACTTATGTAATGTGAGAAGCTTCATGTTTTACAATATTTAATGCAATGGAATATATTGGCTGGATAATGGTGTTGGACATGAAAAATCTGATTCTTACATGGTAAATCATGTTATATTCATTGTTTAATTCATATGCAATAAATTCTAAGATCTAGATCTATTTTATGTATTTTTATTGTTTACTATTGATTATTGATCTGAATATACATATGGATCATCATGCTAAAATTATGAAAAAGCAACCCTAAAGAGGGACTTGATGCCTTTGCGCACTTTGGGTGAGTGCTCACTGATCGAGTGATGTGCCAAAGACACCTAGTTCATTTACAAAGTGAATTCTAGGCTACATCATTCACACAACCTAATTTACACATCATTATTTACTTCTTCAACCTCTAGGAAATCATTTACTTCATTCTCTCTTTTTCAAGTTCTTCTTCATCTTATCGAGTTCTACAAATTGCATTAGTAGGTGGAGCTTCCAAGGAAAACCTTTGAGGAACTCTGGCAATCTGATTCCTATCCTAATTTTGAAGAAGAATATTCGGGATATTTTTTCTTTGTTGCATTCAATTAATTTTCCAATTTTTGGATGAGAGAACTAGCATACCTTCCTTGCAAAATTGACCCCTATTCTTTCCATTTGGATTCTTCATATTTATAGACAAAATTAGGTCATCTTCATTATTGATTACATCATTTTGGGCAAGCTTAAGAGTATGAGATTGAACTCTTCATAGGATGAATCCAATTTCAGGGGGTTTTTCATTGATGAAGAATCTCTTGACATTATTTTTAGATGGTGAAGCATCTTCCAATATTCGTGGAGTAACCAGAGTTGAATGAGGAGGTCTTAGAAATCTTTAGCTGATTTTAATGTTGTTATGAAATTTTCTTTAATGTATTCCTAACATGTAATGAAATGAGAGGGAAAGAGATAAAACCACTGATTGCCTTTTCTTAAAGAGATTCCAAAAACAATCTTACCACAACATCCTCGTGTTTGATTCAAATAATTCCACATGATGTGGTAAAAAGAGATATGTTCATCAGGAAGTTTTGTGTCATCACCTTTGAAATTTGGAAAGTTCTTGTAGGAACTTGTCGGTAGATCATGAAGAGGAGGTGCAAGAGAAAGTGGACTAGTATTCCTTCCCCATGGAATGATGGGTTGGGGTATTTCTCTTTCTTTTTCCACCATTACTTCTCTTGCTTCAACTTCTACTTTTGCTTATGAAAATTATTTTTCCAATTCTTCTTCTGATTCTTTTTCTCCTTCACTCGGGAATTCAATGTTCAATGGTGGGTGGAAGGCAGGAGAAACAAGAGGACTCATAATAGGGGTATCAACAGGGGTTTGGATAGGATTACCAAGTGAACCACTTGAAGAATTAGATGGGGATGAAGCTTGAGAGAAATAGTATGGGTTATCTCTGACCTTTTCTTGTGGGTTTTTAAAGCCTCAAAAGTGGGATCAATAACCCCTCTCAGCCTATTCATCCTGGTATATCTCCTTTCAGCCAACTTTGGGAAAATATTGCAATGGGAATATGAAAGGACACTGTGGAATATGAAGGGTCATTCACAAGGATCAATAGTGGGTTTTTAGTAATGGATTTTAATCAACTCTTTTTGTTTTTTTTTCAATTTTTATTTTTTGTATTTTTGGAATATTTTATTTTTTGGATTTTGTGAACGTATTTTGGGTACATATGCTGCAATTCTTCTCAACGATGGGCACCAAAAATTGTTGGCGAGAAAAAATTTCAAGTAAAAAAATTGTGGGTATCTTCCACTTGAATGGTGCAGCTCCATGTAAGTGATCCAGCAGGAAACTCCATTAAACCTATGGAAAAAGCTTGCAATTGCTTATAAGGGAGGAATTTGTTGAGAGAGTAGGAAAGGGAGTGGGAAAAAGAAAGGGGGGATTAATATTGTAGGTAGAAAATCAGATGCCTACAACCATTAATTAGAATACTTCAACACACATAGATATAGAAAAAAAACAACTTTACAATTTACAACAAGACAAGATAAGATTAAGAACACAAAGTTTCAATAATCTCCTCATCAAAAAAGGCATGAAACTCATTTCTTCTTCATTCATTCTTTGTCAAAATTATACATAGTGAGAAATAAAGAACATAGAGAAGGGAAAAAATGAAACAATTCTCTTTTGTTTCTTCAAAAGTAGTAATCTCTCATGAGCATACAAAATTGACAACTCCTAAGAGTGGGGAAGTCATTATAATTTATAGAATTTGGTAGAACTCTTCGTATACATGGGGTAAGTTCACCAATCATGGGGGGTAAAAAGTGGACAAGAAAGTGAAAATGAGCAAAACATGATCATGTTTTGACATAAATCGATCACGTTATGTTTTTTTTGGTTCGGTAATTCAAGAACCTATAACGTGTACATGTTATAATGCATATGCATTGTACTAAACTATAAACAAAAAAGGCCTCGGCCCTATTCATTTTATTTTCCCCCAAATGTGAGTTGGATAGAAAAACCCTACACTCGTGTTTTATATTCAACTGCATCTAGCTCCCATGATCATCTAAGAATCGTCGTAAAGATCAGAATCAATAATGGCACCATGGAGAAGAGGTAGGAAAAATTATTTTCTCTAAATTGCATTGAAATTTGGTAATTATATAGTAGAATTTGAATTGAATACATTTTTATTGTTACAGTTCCACCTCAACCATAACCAAACCCTGCAATTCCTATGAACCCTCCTAGCCCTCCTACAGTTGTTGAACATCCCTCGGGTAGTCAAGAGGATTTAGCAGCCCATATAGTGGAAAACAAGATTGAAATTGAGGAATTAATAAAAAATGAGGGATTCCCATTCTACTAACCCCCACTATGCCTCTCTTGCAAACACATTGGAGGCATTAGTGGCTCAAGTTGATGTGGAAATGAGTCAAATTGATCGTTGGACATCTTATAGAGAGCGTTGAAGGAATATTACGCCAAAAAATTGTCATATGCAGATGTAAAGAAAAAATAAATTACAAAAGACCTCATATGTGCCTTATTCATGGACCCCAAACCAATTTTCCTATTTCATTTTCATGTAAAAGCAGTTTTCAATCCATTGGTCAATAGTGATTTTATTAAAAATAAATTTTGGGACCGATGGTGGATGGTGTTTTATTTTCCACCTTGTAATAACAATAAGGTTCCACTATAATTTTTGAGGAAACTCTATTGTGATTTTATCGTCAACAAGATCCTGAACTACTTTGATTTCTAGGATTTATAAGGCTAAGGAAAGGCTCACGGTGTACAATGTGCACGTATTTAGTAGGGTAGAGTCCCAACACAAAATCCCCCTCACCCTGAGACTGTCCCTCTAATAGTGAAGGAGACAGTATATATTGATACACTCCATGCACTTTAGGGACTATTTTATACCATTATCTAACATATAAGGGACATTTCTGATCCAAATGTTCGTGGAGGTACACAGAGTATTCCCTCATGTAGTACTAGCATGAGGCCACATCTTTACTCTTCATGTGGTAGCATATGTTTGGTGCCCAAGTATGATGATACTTTCATACATATTGGTGTTGGTGGAGTTTTCACTAGTGGTACGCATGATAATGTCACTATTTCAAAGACCTTTTGAGTGATACATTTGGCTTCTAGACATCGGAGACACCTTTTTAGGTATTTGTTTATTTTTATTACTTTATTTACTTATATATGTTAAATTTTTGAAATAATTATATTTGTACATGTATGCATTGATATTATAGCATGCGGGGGATGTCATCATCCCGACCACATGTTGTAAGCACCATGCCTATGCATACATTCACTGAGACGTAATTTAAAATGTTAATTGTGTAAATATTTCACGTATGAAACTATACTCAACTTTTGAACTCAAATATATTTATGTGGGCACAAAAATATGCACATTAGTCATTATTTAGCTTGGTCTTATACTACTATTTAGAAGGTTCTCAAGTGGTTAAAGTATTGATTAATCCCACCTTTTGGCCATCTTTATTTTATATTTTATTTTACCATTCCTGTGTATTTTCTAGCACATACCCACCCATTTCACAACTAACTCATCATTCTATCCTGAAATCAAAATGCCCCAACCTATAGTGGGGTGCCCTAGTGCCTTAGCCCCACCCGGGGTGCCCCAATCTATGCACATTCTCTTTCATTCCTTTTTGGGTCATTTCTAGTTTTTAGTCTCCTTTATCTTTATCATAGTCAGCCTTGTCAGGATTAATCATAAATTAAGCTTGAAATCCCTATAAATATAAATATTATAAGACCATAATGAGGGTCCTAGCTTCACTTCTATCTATCACTTCATTAGGTTGTATCCATTGCATCCACATAGTGTTATGCATCAAAGCTAGGAATATTTGCATCACGCACACTTAATAGTAGGAGGATTCAATTCTATTCCATGAACACATTTTATTTACATTATTTATAGCTATTATTGCTCATTATTACACAAAGTGCAACTGAAACAAGAGCACCTAGGGCATAACACACACGAGAACTACATCAAGGTTCACAATGTAGTGCAACACTCAATTATAATTCCACTAGTTTGGAGGCTAAGGTTAGTCTAACCCAATCATATGCATCTTTTATTGTCCATTAGGGTTTTATTCTTCTTCTTTTCTTGCATGTCACAACACAATTCATTCTATAGATCCGAGTGTGATGGACATATAGGGTTTTGAGTCAAATTACAACCATTCTAGAACCAGGTTCTAAGCATTTTCATAAATCAATGTACCCAGAAACCAAACTAGGGTGCCTCGCGGTGCCCAGTGTTACTCCCAGTGCCCAGTCATCTCAAATATTCCATATTTGTCCTTCTTATAGTTTCGGTGACTATCTACACTTTGGGGTTTTCTATTTAGATCTGCGACAACATGTAACACACTTCATCAATCATCTAAGCCATCCTTTCTCCTTTTGTTGCATAGTTAGGTTGCATTTCCATTCATCATAGTTATCTAATTTCTACTTATACTATCTTAGTTCATTTATTTACTACTACTACTTACTATTCTAGTTCTTTTATTTCAGCGTTTTACTCCTCCTACTTAGATTAGCATTAATAAGTCCCAATACCCCCACTTAGGATCTCATTGGGATCTCCATTTTTGTTAATCATTTTGGTGAACCCGACGTCTTCCACACTTAGGATCCTCTCCTTCTTCTATCATGGGTCAACTATATTTATCTCATTTACTTAAGCGATATACCACTTGTCGGTTGTCTTCCCAAATTCCCTATACACTAAGTATTTTGATGAGAATATGAACACCACATGAATTATGTTCTATAATTCATTATTTATTTGTTGACCCTAACCTTGATGACTCTCCATCTAACCAACCCATCTTAGAATCGATTCAGGCCTTACATATAAAATTTATTGTCATGGAATCTACAATCACATCTTTTAGATCTAAAGGTCAGCTGAGTCTCAGGATGCTTCTCAATCGTATCCTTCCTCTATGCAATCTATGGAATCAATTATCACATATATTGCATCTGAAATCCAATAACTTAAGAATGCTTCTCAATCACATACATTCTCTATGCTATTTATATAATCAATGATCACATCTCTTAGATATGAAATCCAACATCTTAAGGATGCTTCATAATCACATGTTTGTTCTCCTTCGCCATCTCCTATTCAATATCTATCCACTACATGTCATTTAGTTGAACCTAAAGACATCTCATTGCCTGAACCTCTCATATTTGAGCATATTACTAAGCAACATGACATTTTTATAGAGCTTATTCATCATCAATTGATCACTCTACCACCTACTCATTACTATTTACCTTGTCGATCAGAAAAATATCCATGTCGTCCATATTGTAATTATCATCAAATCAATGGACATAATGCAAATTATTGCCACACTTTATGTTGCCTAATCCAAATTATTACATGTCAAGTTCTTATTTCATTCAATGCACAACATCCCCTTCTAAAGGTCACACCCACATGGACTCCTAAGTCTCTTTCTCCTTGATTAGTCTAGATCCATCTAAACAAGATCTCATGGTTACTAGTGACCTTCCTCTTGATCTTTCTAAGGAAGATCTCAATGATTCTATTATTCATTACATAAGTGATATTGACAACCCCTCCCATGTGCATAGTGATCCTTCTCCTAGTTCAACAAATGCTTCTCCTATTTTTGATTTTGTTTCTCCTCTACTTACTAAGCATCATTATACCGCTTCTCATATACCTTCTTTGGTTATTAACAAGCCACCTAAGCAATCACCTATGATTTCCCCAAGTCAACAACCACCTATCAAAATTAGTTCACAAACCACTCCTGTTAGGTTGTCTACTGCATTATCAAACAAACCTAAGCAATCTCCCTTGAGACTTAGTGTAACATGGCCTCTTCCTAATCTACACTCCAACCAATTAAGTTTGTCAAAGAAACTAATCATCCTCCTAGAGTTCACGATACATTTTCATTTTCACCACCACCACCCAATTCTCCTACAAAGTTTTACCAATAAGTTCATGCCACACATAAACTTGGCCTTTGGTAGATGACTCTTGTTACTCTACCCTCCTGATGACACACTCATATTCTTGGGGTTCTTATATGATTGTTGAGGGGTATTTTACCATAAAGAACCTCATTTCATCTTACATTTCTCCATTACATCACCACCTCTACATACACACATCTATAATACTTTAACACTTCTTACACATTATCAATTAAACAAAATCCCTCTGTTTCATCACCCCTATAGATCATTTATTACATAGTACATGAATTATCATACACTTGGGGGGCATGGAATCCCGCATTCACCCCCTAATCTTTATTACCCACACATATTTTACTTTTGCATTCTCATACACTAATCTCATAGCATATGCATACCTGTCATACATATTGTACCATAACACCCTCATTACCCAATGAAACACTCTTAAGCTTTGGTTCACACTAGATTTTGAGGGATTACCATTACAGTAAACCCCACACACCACACTTAGACATTATACATTGCATTTCACCATACACTATGTTTCATACATTATCCATTCTACATTTATTCTATATTCTTCTAGTTGTTCTACACATTGTGTTTGTCATGTAGTCTCATCATACCACATGCATTTATCCATTACCTACATATTACATATTACGCTAGGTTACATTGCATATGGATCTAGACTTACAGTTTATCACCAAATATATTATTCCTACTTTACATCTATCACCAACATTTTCTATATTCTACATTGCATTCTTCATGTTGTGCATTTACACACCCTAGTCACCATTTGGTCACATATACTACATTGTTCTATGCACTGCACTCACCACCCTATGACACATCTTAGTTCCTTGGTCCATACTTGACTGCCGAGGGTTTATATATCAAATGAACCTTACCTACATGTGACATATCATCATACAACATTCATCGGACTAGTGACCAATGCTCTAGGCTATATCGTCACCCACACTTGTCATCACATACCATAGTGGTATACACCTTAGGTTAAATCACCACTCTTTTCATAAATTCTACATCATCCTATTACATTCTATCATCTCCTATTATATGATCCTATTACATTTTACTTTTCTCAATTCCACATTATTCCATTACATTATCATACATTCAATCATCATGTAGTGGTATACACCTTAGGTTAAATCACCACCCTCTTCATCAATTTCTCATTATACTCTTACATCATATCATCCCATATTCTATTATTCCATTACATCATGATTCATCCTACTCATCACTTAGTGGTATATGCTTTAGGCTAAATCACCACCCGGTCCTTATTCATCACATCATGGTATATTCTTAGTGATAAATCACCAAATTCTGTCATCCACCACATACTCATATATGCTTCATACACCCTCATCACCCATATTCATCCTTTGTATTATATAGTGATATACTCTTAGGGAAAAATAATCACTCCTCCATTCATCTACTCATGATTTATGTTTTAGCTAAATTTTCATGCACATCCACTATACAATCCCATACTTCATCACTACTTCCTGCCACTCATCATATAGTGATATACACTTAGGGATAAAGCATCACTCGTCCATTAAACAAATTCATGGTATACTGATTACGCTATATGATCCACATGTATCTTCTCTCAATGTTTTATCTCATCATCACTACATGTACACACCCATCATAGTGTGCTAGACACACACAACTAACATTAATCAATCACATCCTAATGACACACTCTCATTTTAGGTTCATTCTTGACTTATGAGGGGGAAACAAAATGAACCTCACCGCATACACTTTCATCCACTTGGGGAAAGTTTCTCCTATCATTCCATTTTCCATTCGATTCCACACATCCATCTACTACATACTACATCATCTTGGGGGCATTTAAATTTGCTTTACTAGTCTTTTTCATGATCACTTTACTACACATGCTCACTTTCTTTTGTATATGTCATTATCATGCACACATGTGTGTTCACGCCTTTATCTAGTGTGATCACAGATATAGGACTCTACACACGGCATGGATGCTCACCTTTACCCTTACCATCTTTGGTTTTGGGGGTATCCACATTCGACTTATATAGGTGTTATTGTTTCATTTTGTACTTAACATCTTTTACTACTTTCTTATACATGTTTTGACATATCAATTATCATTCTAACATGCTAATGGTTATCTCATGTGCAGCACTTGTTTTGGAGTCTATGATTCCATGACTACTTGTGTGTTTGTCTTTCCTTGTCTGATTTTTCTTGCTATTATATGCGGGATTCCACCTTTTCTTGTGTGCACACTTGTATGCTATTTGTGGCCATGATGGCCTTACGTGTCTTGTGACATTGTGAGTGATTTCCCTTGTTTGTAACCCACTTTGTGTGGTCTTCTTGTTGTTTCTTGCGTGTTTACACTACTATGCTTGGTAGTTTTTCTACAATTTTTACATTTTTACACTTATTACATGTATGTGCTTGTGGACTAACACTTATTTTGGCTAGCCATCCCCTTTTGTGTGTGCCTTGGTATCTACCAATATCTTTCCCTTTCCCCCTATAGGGCTGAGTTGGTTACTGATTCAAAGTGTGGTTAGTCCTCATTTGGGTCCACATTCTCCTTTTTGGGTTATTACATGTGCCCCTAAAGAGGGGGAATTATTGAGGATGTATACTAACACATTATATTTACATTGGTTCACACATAGCGAGTTAGTTCAAATCGAATATGAACTCCATACACAGTGAGCTTAACGGGACATGGTTTCCTTCGGTAATTCTACGGAGCAATTACGAGGCTTGAGGGTTACGGTGGGTGTGCCTCTCTACACTTATCCATCCAAAGTGGTGTTGGATCACCCAAAAACCTAGCGCGGTACAAATATATCTTCAACAAATTTCAGCAGAAGTGGTTAGAGTTGGAGGAACAGAGTATTTTCTCCCTACACTTCTTCAATTTAAGGGTGGCATGATATTTCCCAAAAAATCGTGATAGTACGGGATATCCTTCTACACCCTTATTCTCAACATATATATCAGGTGTACATGTTCTATTTACATTTTATTTAAATTTACATTTCTATTTCAACGTCTTGTACACATTTCCATATACATGTGTATTTTACACAACATTTTTACATACATACATATTTGGCTACTTGATTATTTTCTCCTTGCAGGTCCGGCATACGAGAAACAAGTTTCAAAATGGGGTAAACAACACCAAAAATAGTGACAACAATAGCAACAATGACAACACACCACAATGGTACTTTCCATACTAACCATACAGTACACTACACACATGTTCTACCCTAGGTTCACTCGATCACTTTTTATACACATTTTTCATCTTTAAAATCCATGCTCCTCCATCTCTTTCTTTTTTCATTCCATGCTTGAGTCTAGTCCATCAACACATCTTCTTCTACACTCTATATGGATATCAGGTATGCATCTCTATCTACTTTATGTTACTGAGCTTTCCACTCACCAACACTCACCAACATAAAGTGTGGGCAAATGTAGACACAAAAATATGCACATTAGTCATTATTTAGTTTGGTCTTATACTAATATTTATAAAGTTCTCAAGTGGTTAAATTATTGATTATCCCACCTTTTGGCCATCTTTATTTTATATTTTATTTTTCCATTATCATGTGTTTTCCAACACATATCTACCCATTCACAATCGACCCATCATTCTAACCCGAAACTAGTCCACCCCAACCTATACTAAGGCACCTGTCCCCACCTATGGCACCTCGATAGATGCACATCCTCTTTTGCTCCTTTTTAGGTCATTTCTAGTTGTTTGTCTCTTTTATCTTTCTCTCAATCGACCTTGTCAAGATTAATCACGAAGTTAAGCTTGAGAGCCCTATAGATATAATTATTATAAGACCATAATGAGGGTCCTAGTGTGACTTATATCTATTACTCCATTAGTTTATATCCATTGCATCCACATAGTTTCATGTGTCAAGGCTAGGAATATTGTCATCACACACACCTCATGGGGATGGATTCAATTCTATTTCATGCACACATTCTATTTACATTGTCTATAGCTACTATTTCTTGTTATTTCATAAAGTGCAATTAGCACGAGAGCACCTAGGTACAACACACACACGTACCAAAACTACATCGAGGTCCACAATGTAGTGTAACACTCAGTGATAAGTCCATTAGTTTGGAAATTGAGGTCAGTCTAACCCAATCATATGCATATTTTATTTTTTATTAGGGTTTGATTCTTCTTCTTGTTTTACTGGTCATAACACGAGTTCATTCAATGGATCTAGTGTGACATGCGGCTAGGGTTTCAATTCAACTTGTGACCATTCTAGAACTAGGTTATGATCATTTGTAGAGATTAGGGTGCCCAAAAAGTAAACTAGGGTGCCCCGGGCACCCCATGACACTCCCAGACACCCTAGTCATCTCAAATCTTCTAGATCTAGCCTTTACATATTTTCTAAGTGATTGTCTACACTTTGAGGTTTTACATTCAGATATGTGACAACCTACAACACACTTTTTCAATCAGCTAAGCCATCCTTTCTCCTTTTATTACATAGTTAGGTTTCATTTCCATTCAAGTATACTTATCTAATCTCATCTTATATTATCTTAGTTTATTTATTTACTGCTATTACTTTTTGTTCTAGTTCCTTTATTTCACCATTTTAGTCCTCCTACTTAGATTAGCATTAATAAGTCTAAATACCCCACCTAGGATCTCATTAGGATATCCATTTTTGTTAATCAATGTCATATATATATATATATATATATATATATATATGTATGTATGTATGTATGTTCTTGTATATATTATATATGTTCAACTAACTTGACGTTATATATGTTTGATAAAGTTGATGACCTCACTAGACACACCACCATCTCTGCGACGAGTAGAGAAAGGTATTTCTTCTATGATTTCATCGGGTGCAACAACTCACCAAGCTATTAAAACTACATGTATTTTCATTAAATATCTCATGTAATTCATATTATGTTAAATTATGTTTAAAATAATGTCCTTCATTATAGCATTATTAAATTATGTTAATAATGTCCTTCATTGTGTATACACAGGAGTTACCTACGATAGGTAGTAGCCCTGTTCATATGATTCACAGGCATGGTGAGGTAAAAAAATAGTTGTATATTGATAAAATTAGTTAAAATATTTTCATTACACATACATGTACTTGGTTTGCATAATTTTTTTGATCTACATTCAAAACTTATCGTTAACATATTTTTATTTTGGCTAATTTTTATGTTTTATTTTGTGATCTTATATGTATGTAGTTTTCAACCTCCTCCCTTTTTACTTCGAGGGCATAGACTCCTTGTGATCATCATTTTGATACCCCGTTCATGCCCCGAAGCTCTTGATGACTCATCTGAGTGTGAGATGAATATTTAGTGTAACCAAGAGATTACGGTAAGTGTGTGTAAATGTAAATAGTTTCATTAACATGGTCTTATACATGTTGAAAACTTATATATTAAGTTTTGACAAAAAAATTGCATTTACAGGTTCAACTATAGGCGAGTTTTGAGAAGAAGAGGACTCATAGTATGGAGCGCTTGGAGGATCTAAAGTCATCTCACAGATCTCCATCTATGTCTAAGGGAGGGCCTTCTTTGAGCAAGGCCAAGAGAGGGATATATTTTGATGATTAGGATATATATATTATATATATATATATATATATATATGTCTTATGAAATTTTTTTATGCCTATGTGCATGGCATTGTATGCACGTTCGACATTGTATGTACACCTATATGGAATTCACTTGATATTATATGACCTATTCATGCATTTTTATATTTATTTTGCACATTAATACAATTTGGAACTCGATATTTTTGTATGAGACCTTACATTTCTGAGATTATTTTTGTATGAAACTAATATGATGTGCACTTGACAATATAAGACATTATGGATTATTTTTTCATTTATTGGTGTTGTATACTAGCGTTTTCAATGTATAATATGCATGAAACTTTGGAAATCAATATTTATATAATGTATGTATATAAAGAGTTATCTAATCTGAGTAATTATTCATTCAATTTATCAATGTGTATATGTGTATTTACCTTACTTGTGCTTCTTCTTGCTCATGGTCTCTTTGTACTGGTTCCTATCTTATCATGCACCTACTACATTCTTCAATGCTTCTTAGTATTCTCCCTATTAAAACACCTCATAAAATCATTAGTGCCATTACTAAATTGATTCGTAAGGCTCTAAACACCATTGTTGTGAACATCTTACCAAAGCTGTCAATTATGCCCCTTAAGAAAATGTTTTTGCAAAAGCATGCATCAAAGGATATAAGGATACATGAGAAAGTCATACAAGCTTCATTAGTTCAATTTTTCCATCCCTAAGATGCTCCCAAAATTTTAGAATCCAAATCCTTCTATAACTCCTTAGAGCACACCTTTTCACTTTCCACTCTTGAATCACTAAATAGCCTTGTCATAATGTATTGTGTAGAATATATCCACTTGTAATAGGTTTCGTAGGAGATGTATTCATAATTATGGGAGGCTTTAAGAATTTTCCTCCACCGTGCCACAACAATAATTGTATTCTCATGAATAAACTTGATGATGATTTGGAAATCCCAAAAATGTACTTATCATAATAGTGGCAAATATATCCAACTAATAACAATTAATCATCAATAAGTAAATTGGTGGTAGGAAAATCAATGTCTACCACATTGCGCAGCTCAATTCCAAATTTCATTTCATTTAAATTCACTTAAAGAAAGGTTAGGGAAATCAACTCACCATTTTCTTCATGATTTCAAAGGTCTAGAATGTCAATTCACTCCAAATTTGGTAAATATGGAGAACTTGGAAAGCCAAATTGTATTTATAAATATAAGCTCAAAGTGAAGGAATGCATTTCATAAGTAATTCCAGTCAAATTTGTTTTCTTTTTTCTATTAATTCCCACTAAAACTAACCTTTCTATTACATCCGATAAAACAAGTTCTCATAAGTGGGGATCTTTTAAACTTATCACACAAGCATGGGGAGATATCTCGATAATACCAGAAAGGATACCTATGACACCATGAGAAAAAACCAACAAGGGCACAACCCCACCTTCCACCAACCGAATTCCACAGGCACTACCACTGCCATTGGCATTACCAACAATCTAAATGGGAATAATTCTTCAAGTGTGGATTCCTTTCCTGAAACTTCCATATTTGATGACCACGACTAGAACCAGAGCCAAAAATAGAAACAAGACTAGGAACATGACCTAGACCAGGATGTAGACTGGAAATTTGAGAGGATTTCTAAGGTTCAATTTTATTTTTCAAGATGCATTACTCCAATGTTTGAGAATGTTTCTCTAGATGCAATGAATTTTTATTCAGAAACTCAATGATTCCTAAATTTCCAATCCTACCATAGACCCCAGTAGTCCTCGATCCTTGGATATAGGGAGACATCGTTACTTGGCTTCCATTTATAACAATAGAGATATTTGTAAATTTATGTTATGACCTCTAAATCTATATGCATTTCAAGTTGTTTATAAATCACATCACACCCTTCACTAGGCTTGATGACTACCCCTATATTTTTTAAGTCAATTTTGAAAGCCTCCATGGGTTTATCATAGAAGATATTATCAATGAATGGAAGGTTGTTAAGCCACATGCCAGCTAACTCTCATTCAGAAATAAACAAGAGGGATTTACCCGGAAATTGATAACCCCTATGTGTTCTTAGCCATTCCCTTATTTCTGACTCAATGATGGTTCTAGGAACGATACTAGGAAATATGGTCCTAATATTGTCATGCCCTCCTATTCAAGCAGTATGGAAGTTACGAGTTCTTGTTACTAAGTAGCAGTGCCAAAGTTTTAATTTTCAAGGTACAGTGATTACGTTGACAGGAAGTCGGAAGCCATATTAGTCTTGTTGATACTTAGTACTAATTACCCATGAAATATAATTCTCGATTTCATTTTCTTTTATCATCTTCCACGTCATACTGAATAACCGATTTGATAAGGGAGTTTCCCTATTCGATGGTGATACACCGAATATGAATATGATCCTTGAGATTCGACCCTCATCCAACCATAATACCATAATACAAACTCCTTTGTTGGTAATGTTACATGGTCATTGTCCTTTTTGATTTTGTTAACAAATCTTGTTCTATATTTTTTATTGTAAAGACATATCTTATATTTATATTGAGAGTAGTGTGTGTGGACGTAGAGGAAGAATGGCGAAGCTGAGTGCGATGGAGAGAGAAAGGACAAAGTTGAGGGAGAAAAATAAGAGGGACATTACCACCAAAATACACCTCCAGAACCTAGAAAGGTCTCAAGTGATCCTACACCTCTATGTTGGTACCCTCTACAAAAATATGTCTTGGTTTTGTCCATCTCCATTCGGTTCCCTTGGTGTCTTATTGTTTGCAATAGTGTGAAATATTATACTTTGAGTCAGTGTAAGGCTATCCAATGCATTATTTTGCAAACAAAATCTCACATGACCAAAGCTACTACACCAAAATGTTTGTTCATCTAGGTAAATGCTTATAGAGGATTCGTTTTGGTGTCGAGCAGTGTCGTTACCTTTAGGCTACTTCGTTTAGGTGTAGTCCCTTACTAGCCCACGAGACCAAAAAAAGGATATAACTTCAACGGGTGGTATCTTGGTCTCTATGGAACTGGAGAGGTCTCATTTGATCCTACACATCTGTTTTGAGACTCTCTAATAAATTCTATAACGGTTTACTCCATCTCGATTTGGTTCTCTTGTTGTGTTATTGTTTGCAACCATGTGAAATACTACAGTTTGAGTCAAGTATAAGGTTATCAATGCATTTTTTTGTAAAGCGGAAGCTTTTGGCACCAAACCAACTGCACCTACACATTGGGGTGGTCAAGTAAATGTTTTTGGAGGCTTTTTTTTAGTGCCAAATGGTTTCGTTTCCTTTGGGCTACTTAAATGCAGGTGTATTTCCTTAAGATCCACGAGACCAAAAAGGTTATAACTTTGATAGGTGGTATCTCGAGTCTCCATGGCACTTGAAGAGGTCTCATCTGATCCTACACCTCCATGTCAGGACCCTCTAGGAAATCCTATCATGGTTTACTCCATCTCAATTTGGTTCTCTCATTGTACTATTATTTGTAACTACGTGAAATATTGCAGTTTGAGTCAATGTAAGGATGTCTAATGCATTATTTTACAAACAAAAGCTCGTGGCACCAAGTGATTTGTGCCAACATGTTAGGGTGTCTAGATAAACACTTTTTGATGCTTCGTTTTGGTTTCATTGCCTTCGCACTACTTTGTTCGATAGTAGACCCTTAAGAGCCATAAGACCAAAAAAGACTATAAATTTGACAAGTAATATCTCGGTCCCCATGGAACCAAGAGAGGTATCATTAGTTCCTACACCTTTGCATTAGTACCCTCTAAAAAATGCTATCATGTTTTAATTTATCTCGATTTGGTTCTATTGTTGTGTCATTGTTTTAATTGCATGAAATATTGCGATTTGACTCGGTATAATGTTGTCTAATGCATTATTTTGCAAACAGAAGCTCCCGGCACCAAATCAACTATGTAAAAGTGTCGAGGTGACCAAGTAAACACTTTTGGAGGCTTTGTTTTGGTTTTGAATGGTGTCATTGCCTTTAGGCTACTTTGTTAAGGCATAGTTCCTTAAGATCCCTGAGACCAAAAAAGGATATAAATTTGTGAGTGATATCTCAATCTTTGTGGCACTTGAAGAGGTCTCATCAAATCCTACACCTCCATGTCATTACCCTATATATAATTATTTCTAGGTTTTTTCCATCTCAATTTGGTTCTCTCGTTGTGTTATTGTTTAAAATTGTGCCAAATAGTGCAGTTTGAGTCAACGTAAGGTTGTTAGATGTTATATTTTATAAATGGAAGCTCGTGGGACCAAACCAACTACACACACACATCAATACATCCTTGTAAAATCTATTATAGGTGTCATTTTGGTAGCCAATGCTCCCAGTGCTTCCAGACTACTTCGTCTAGGCATAGTCCCTTAAGAGCCTTAAGAAAAAAAAAGGCTATAACTTCGACAAGTGATATCTCGGCCTCCATGGTACCTAGAGAGGTCTCATTAGATCCTAAACCTTAGTTTCAGTACCCTCTAAAAAATAATGTTTTGGTTGTTTCCATATCAATTTTGTTTTCTCGTTGTGATATTATTTGCAACTATGCCAAATAGTGTAGTTTGAGTCAGCGTAAGGTTGTCTGATGCTATATTTTACAAATGAAATATCACGGGATTGAACTAATGTGCACACACATCGGGATGGCCTGGTAAACGCTAATGGAGGTATCATTTTAGTATCCAACTCTCCTTATGCTTCTGAGATACTTCATCCAGGCGTAGTCCCTTAAGATCCCTGAGACCGAAAAAGGCTATAACTTTGATGAGTGATATCTCGGTATTTGTGGTACCTAGAAAGGTCCCGTTAGATCCTACACCTCCATATCCATACCATCTACAAAATCTTATCTCATTTTTTTCCATCTTGATTCGGTTCTCTCATTTTGTTATTATTTGCAGTTGTGCCAAATAGTGTAGTTTGAGTTGGCGTAAGGTTGTTTGATGCTATATTTTGCAAACAAAAGCTCATGGGACCAAATTAACTATGCACATGCATTGGGATGGCCTATTAAACACTATTGGAGGAATATTTTTGGTATCTCACACTCCACGATTCTTTTGGGATACTCCATCCAGCGATCCCTTAAGAGCTCTAAGACCAAAAATGTTATAAATTCGTGGGTGATTTCTCGACTCTGTGGAACCTAGAAAGGTCTTGTTGGATCCTATACCTCCACATAGGTATCCTCTATAAAATCACTATGTCATTTTTTTCCATATCAATTTTTTCTCTCGTTGTACTATTGTTTGTAAAAGCATAGAATCGTAATGCGGTCTAAGTTAGCGGAAGGTTGTCGATGTTATATTTTGCAAACGAAGCTCATGGGACTGGGCGAATGCACACACATGTTTGGATGGTCTAGTAAATTCTACTAGAGGAATTGTTTCAGTTCCCTATGCTCCTCTGGTTCTTCCGGGCTACTTCATCCGAGCATAGTCCCTTAAGATCCCTTAGACCAAAAATGCTATAAGTTCGTCGGGTGATTTCTCGGACTCCATGGAAACTGGAAAGGTCTCATCAAATCCTACACCTCCGCATCTTTACCCTCTATGAAATACTATCTCTTTTTTTCCATCTTGATTTGGTCCTCTCAATGTTCTATTGTTTGTAAAATTACCGAATAATGTAGTTTGAGTCAATGGAAGGTTTTTCGATGCTATATTTTCTAAACTAAAGCTCGTGGGACCGAAGGCGACTCGCACATATATCAAGATGTCCTCGTAAACACTATTGGAGGTGACATATTGGTTCCCTATGCTCCCTATGTTTTTAGGCTACTTCTTCCGGGCGTAGTCCCTTAAGAGCCACGAGACCAAAAATTTTATAAGTTCATTGGGTGTGTAGACACCTATAATGATGCCCAAGCAATTTAAATACTTAAATTGCATTAATTATCCCCTTTCTCGCAAATCGACGACATATCATCAAAAATCACTCATATTCCCTCTTGTTATTGTTAATTAATTACAATACGCTAATTGATTAAGTCACCTATCCAACTAACAAACTAATTAATGACCTTTCGTTAATTAAATCACCTCTTCTATCTAGATTAATTAATTAGTGTTCCCCTTCATTTAACTAGTAAATCAATATTTAATTGATTTAATCCCTTTTTAATAGCCTAAATCGCACTAATATTCTTCTAATTGACTTCTATAAGCTCACACCTACCTATTAATTAATCACCTTTGATTAATTAAAGCACCCCCCAACTCCCATGACTTGCTAAACATGTATTAAACCCTTCTAAAGTAAGGTTACCTTTAATGAAGCAACCTTATCCATTCCTAATTATGTTTTACCTTTATCCCACATTCATGAGGATGTGTTGAATCATTTATCCTTTGGGCTATATAAAGATCCATCCACCTACCTTTTTACTTACACCTAAAATCCTTAGAGAACAAATGCAAAACATATAGCAAAGAGACTAAGAGCTTGCACCTTGTTTTCTTGAGATTTCATCATCTTGAATAGATAAGCCTCTTTATTAAAGTGTTTGGGTCATATGGGAGATGTCAAAAGGGTCTTGTAGTCCCGACTTTGATTAGCCCCCATTCCTAGGTTCTTGGAACATTAAGGACAACTATTTTTGATAGCCATGATACCTACCTAGGTTCCTTCATTTATATGTTGTTAGAGAATAGAGGATATTTAGGTCTTAACATAGTTGATTTCATAGTTTTTATTGATAATTGTTAGCATCTAACCCTTGATTAATTCTTATCATGATGGTGTTTATAATGTTGTTTAATTCTTGCTAATTAAGACTATTTAGGTGTTATTCTTTGTTTACATTAGCATTAGTTTAAAAAAAAACTTGCACACATTTGGCATGCCCGGTGGGACTTACTCCATTGTCTTTTGCACTTAATTTCAAGTTTTTGTAGTTAAGTTTCATTTTTGGTTACTAACCCTCTTTTACACATGTTGATCTAACTTGTTTTGTTGAGTTTGCATGTGTTGAGTCTTCCTTGTAGGTATAAAGGAGGTGAAGTGCTGTCAAAATTGGAATTGATGGGAAAATTTCAAGATTTCTCCATGTTTTCATTTTTAGAGCTTACTTTTTCAACATTCTACATGCTAGTTTTGTCAATTTCTTGAAAATTTTAAACTCTTGAGCATGTAGGTTAGTGTTTGATAGTGCTGAGTCTTCTATTTACATATTAATGTGGTGGGTTGATGTAAAAATTTAATCTTGGTGAGAAAATTTCAAGATTTTATCATGTTTTCATTTTTAGAGCTTACTTTTTCATCATTCTACATGCTAGTTTTGTCAATTTCTTGAAAAGTTTAAACTCTTGAGCATGTAGGTTAGTGTTTGATAGTGCTCAGTCTTCTATTTACATATTAATGTGGTGGGTTGCTGTAAAAATTTAATCTTGGTGAGAAAATTTCAATATTTCATCATGTTTTCTTTTTTAGAGCTTACTTTTTCATCATTGTACATGCTAGTTTTGTCAATTTCTTGAAAATTTAAATTCCTTAGCATGTATGTTAATGTTTGATAGCGTTGAGTCTTCTATTCATATATTGATGTGATGGGTTGTTGTAAAAATTTAATCTTGGTTGGAAAAATTTGCCCATTTTGCAGATTAAGAGACATTTTTTTTGATATTTTTTGAGTGCATGTCAAGTGCATACCCATGAGCATAAGAGCATATGCGTAACCCATCTTCCAAAGGCCATAAATTTTTCTCCTAAACTCGAAATGACTCCATTTTTTTGTGTTGGAAAGGTATTGAAGTTAACTATGCAATGAAAACATAAATTTGGGATTTATACTTACAGAAATTGTAGGTTTTTTGTTAGTTTAAAACTGGTCATTTTCTAACATGTTTAATGTTTTGATGAATGTTGTATTTCCATGCTTACTCGATTTAGACCAAAGCATGTGTATGCTCTTCTCTTGCACCTTTTGGTGATCTTGAAAATCAAAAACAACTTTGATCTCTATCTTTTTAACATTGGGATTAAACTTGGAAATTTGATTATTCATTTTGCTTAAGGGAATGAACCTTTTACAAAGCATTTTTCAATGGTCCTTTGATTTGAAGTTTTCCATTTCTATATAGTTGGGATAAAGTTTGTGTATGCTCTTCTCTTGCACCTTAGGGTGATCTTGAGAATCAAAAACAACTTTAGTCTTCATTTTATAACATTTGGTAAATTGGAAACTTCATCTTTCACTTTTGGTTTAAGGGAATGAACATTTATCAAGAATTTTGTATGGTTCATTGATTGAAAAGTTTTTCTTTACTTTTTAGTTGGATTATTTGTTGTGTATGCTCTTCTCTTGCATCCTTGGATGATCTTGAGAATCAAAAGCAACTCTTAATCCTCTTTTAAATAATGTGATTTTCTTGGAGAACTACTAACACTTGAGTGTAGGACCTAAAAACACTTGTCAAAGAAAGGAGGAATCAAAACAAAATAAAAAACTACTAATACAGTTGTTATATAGGTTGTCAAAAGGTGTTCAAGCAAACCACACCTAATTAAACAAGATAAAAAGAACAACATATTCAAAACATTGTATTGTAGGTTTCAGAAAAGGGTACATCCCTCTTCTCAACTGGAACATAACCCCTTTGGCATAACGCCTTAAGCTATAACAATGGGGGTGGTTCTAGGAACCCCAAAGTAGTCCACGCAAGAGGGAACGTTGTGGATGAAACGGGAAGTGCTCCGCACTACCTACTTGACTAGTGATTCCTTTGTGAGATAGTGTTACAGGTTGTCCATTATGGTGACCCCAATGATAGTACACGTAGATGCACTAGTTTCCTACTATTCTTGAAGGGGGTAAAGTAAAGCCAAGATACTCCCAAACTAGTCAGTGTGACTTTTTGGGTAAATTGTGCTCGCTCGTGGCAACTTTGTAACACCTAGGGTGAGAGAACCACCTAGGAGAATATACTTTGGCTAGGAGCCCACTTTGACCAATCTAAAATAGTGTTGAGTTGTGAATCATATTTTCATTGAGAAACGTGTGGCGCATTACTTTTGCCTAGTTTTTACTTGCCTTAGGGTGAGGCGAAACTCTGCCGAAGTGAAGCTAGCATTTTTTCATTCTTTTGATTTGTTTCCTTCACATTCTTTTGACACTTTGTTGATCAGAAGGAGAGTGACTACCTTTTTGTTACCAATCGATTGTCTCTGCCACTTTTTTGTCTGCATTTACGCCCATCCATGTTTGCGGCTGGGTAAGTTAAACATATAAAGTGTGTGGAGGCGTATTTATATCATTGGTAGCCTTTTTGATCTTGATACCCACATCAAGATCATCATCATAATTTAGATCAATTCAAAATTTGATCTCCTTTGACGTGTTACCTTGTGTGCATTGTCTCAACACAATTAAGATACTTATGTCATGTTTTTCATAAATGTGATCTAAGTATTTGCATTGTGGCGTTACACTTTGAACATTTTAACACATCCTCAATATACCTTGACTTGGTTTGGCTTCAAACATTGTCCAAAATCTTAAAGAGTTTCGCTTACTTTGTTTACGTCATTTGATACCACTTTGACACTAATATCTTGCTTCTTCGTAAATCTTGATTTACGTGTCCAATTGGTGTGGTTACGTGGCTTACGTTTGTAATCCTCGCCCTTTAACATGTAGCTGGTTGGTTGTTAAACTTGTCATGGTATCCTTTTGATTGGGAGTCACATATACCCTTTGTTAATATTTACGCCTTGTTCATTTTGACCTTGGCGTAAATATTGCCATTGTGTTGATCATTTTTGCATCAGACTATCACTTTGTACATGCATTTTACATAGGGAGTAGTTCCTTGTTGATTGGCTTTGTGTTTCACACTTTCGCAATTGTTCTTTATGATTATTCATTCAGAATTTTTTTTTTCTAGGACAATCCCTTTTGATCTCATCGAGATTGCGTCATCACGATGTTTATTTTCCTTAGCCCCCTTCAGAAAATTACACACGCATCTCCGTACATAATGAATGTCTAGTTGGTTGTCATTGTGCTGCCCAAATCGGCATGGAGCCTTCTTCACTTTGAAGAAGTTTGATCGCACTATCTAGGTCTAGACATTTGTGCTTAAACGACACAAGAGATGACTGATTATCGCGCGGTTCCTCACACTTACGACAATAAGGAATCCAACTTTCGGTGTTCACATCAAAGGATGCCCATCATGACCAAACCTCGATTGGTTCTTTGCACTAGAGAACCCATCTGGGTAACTCATTCCCCACCTTCATCTCATAGTCGGTGGTATGATTTGGACACGTCTGATCCAAATTATTATTCGAGTTCCCCCCACTCTTCTTCTAATTCTAATCCAAACATTTCCTCTTCTTCTGAGGATTCCAATCCAAATATTTCCTCTGACTCTTCTGAGGATTCAGATCCAAACTACTATTTGGATTCATCTAATTCGACTCCTAAGTCATCTAATGCGACTCCTAAGTCATGGTCCTCCCTTTCTTTACAGGATCCTCTTCATCAATCATCTAATGCGACTCTTATGTCGTGGTCCTCCCTTTCTTCACAGGACCCCTTTTATCAGTCACCCCAATGATGTCTTCTTCCTTTGAAGATACACGCGACTCCAAATCCCTCCAATCAAAAGTATAATACAATTCTTGAGTCACGGTCCTCTCTTTCTTCATAGGACCCTTTTCATCATTCATCTAATGCGATGCTTGAATCACAGTCCTCCCCTTCTTTGCAGGACCTTCTTCATCAATCACCCCCATGGAATCTTCCTTCTTTGAAGATTCATGTGACTCAAAGTCCTTCGAGACAAACATCTGACTCGACCCATGCGTCGTAATCTACAGACTTTGGACTTAATCCTACTATTTTACATAAGACATACCATTGTATAGGTAGGTCCACACCACCTTCTACTCCTGAGCCATCTAGCTACACATATTCTTCGTCCCCCACATCATATTCTTCTATCAATAATCATCAAACATATTCTTAGTCTTCCACACCAAGTGAACCTATTTCTTCCAATCAACCCCTAGGGATCGATCAACAACTCATACCGATTGACCTCTTTCAGAATGAAGAAAAAATCAGGGCATTTATAGGGGCACACGAAGATATTCCTCTAGTAGATTATGAGGAAGGTTTCTCTTTAGACTTCAATGCGTTCATGTATTTTGAGGAAAAGGTTGATTCCTTTTATCAAGAAATGGAGGAAGAGCCTCAGATCATGCAACTTTATCCTCCTCTTATTCTTCCATCTTCACATTCTTCATTATGTGATGAAACTCCTTGGTCTTGCATTGATCCATGGCCTATCTTTTCATCACCCGATAACTCTTTGTGTATCATAATTCCTCAATCACAATCTCTTATGGGGTCAATGCCAAGTAGCCCTTCATCTTCATCTAGGTGTGGGTCACCTTCTAGTAGCCCTCCCTTTGCTATTTGTGGGACATTTTCAAGTAGTCCACTATCTTCTATTCTTGGGGCATGCCCAACTAGCCCCTTGTCTTCTAGGTATGGATCACCCCTAGGTAGTCCATCATCTTCTATTCTTGGGCCACATCCTAGTAGTCCATCATCTTACATCTATGGGTCACGTCCTAGTATCCCTTCTTCTTCTATTCTTGGGCCACATCCTAGTAGCCCTTCATCTTCTATCTATGGGTCATGTCCTAGTAGCCCTTCTTCTTCTATTCTTGGGCCACATCCTAGTATCCCTTCATCTTATATCTATGGGTCATGTCCTAGTAGCCCTTCTTCTATTCTTGGGCCACATCCTAGCAGCCCTTCATCTTCTATCTATGGCTCACCTCCCAGTAGCCCATCTTCTTCAATCCTTGGATTGTATCCTTTTCATCAATCACATCATCCTTCTACCAATGATCGGGGCAAGCCCACCATCATTTCTCTCATTCCTATCATCAATCGTAAACATTCACTTTCTTCTCCTTCTCGGGATCAGACAAGTCACACGTTAGCTTATAAGAAACCCAAACAGGTTCATTTTCAAGCTCAGTTCAAAACTTGCAAGAGCTCAAAATCACCCAACAACTCGAACAATCTCAAAATTCTAAATCAAGTGCAATTCAAGAATGCACATCAACATAACCATCAAGTATGGCGCAAAGTGCATAAACCTCTGGATAGGGAACTCAAGCTCCCGCATACAAAATCCATGTTTCAGGATAAATCATAGTCCTTTGTTGAGTGTGAACTCACCACGATCATCGAGATCGGGGAAAACATGACTCTTGATAAACAAACACGCTTAGTCTCCCTTATCAAGGAAATTGCAAACATCATTTTTGGATCCTATCACACAGAGTGACTTTGTTAGTCCCAACGGTCCAAAAAATTGTCAAAAATCTTTTTAAAAAAACAATTCAAAAATGTAAAAAAATTGAGAAAACACAACAAAAATCAAAGGTATAAAGATCAAACATTGCAATCAAGTGTTGCATACACATGGATATTTATTTCTTCCCTTCCTTGTTATTCTTCTGTAAGTCATCCTGCCATTTTCATCCCTTCGGTGATATTTTGGTTAGCTTATTTGCATGCATTTTGTGACATTTATCTCTATGGTATATGTTTGACCCTGGTCTTTTATCACCTTGGTAAATTAAAGAACGACTGACCTCTTAGAGATCCTATCACATTCAACATCTAATAAAATTGTTGCGAAGAACTTTTGGACATATTTGTTGACACTAGCCAATGTCATCATCATAAGCACTTCCACCTCCTTCCATCAAGCCATTAGTGGTTCTTAACCCCTTGGCAAACAAGAGAGCTGAAATAAGTTTTCAGAAAGCAAAAGAATCAAAATCAATCAAAAATCAAAAGCTAAAAGCTACAAAGAAAAAGCAAATTGATATATAACTCTCTCTTGGGGTATTTCCAATAATCTCTATTAGGGCTATGGATGCCTGACTGGCAATAGAGAAATGTTGCAATTATAATCAAATACATCTCTGTCGGGGCTATGGATGCCTGGCTGGCAGCAGAGCAATGTACGGCTATCCTTTCACCATCCATTCACAAAATTGCCTTTCATAATAAATCATTCCTACACATTGGCTAGGGTCTCTTCACTTGTTGTCTATTAAATCTTCACTTCAAGAGGTAATAAACTCCACGTGCACACACTGGATCTCTATGAGTAAACAAGATTAGTATGTTACCAAGTGTGTTTTTTTAGACCTTGTTCAGACTCTTACTCTAGTCCATATCTCGTCTCACGATTTATGCCTTTGGCTAATCACTTCTTCGCCACAAGGCTTCTAAGCTACATTCATATCATTCACATCATTCTTCTACTTTGTTCAAAACATCCATGTGTATAAGGTTATTTGTTTTCCATGTTTGCGGACACCTTTGTCCCCTTCCACAAAAATAATCTTCTCCTTCCTTTTTATCATGTGCTTGTAGGCCAACTTACGCTGGGGGCATCCTTGCTTCTTCCCAGCACTTCATTGGTTTACATTCACCATCATGTTGAACCTATCCATAATGGCCTTGGGTCCCGCTTCTACCTGTGAAGAGTTTACCTTTGAATACTCCCACCTAATCGTTGGGGAATTTTTTTCATCTTCACCTTTCTCATACGCACGTGGCCTTATGCCCTTGTACATCCCATATATCATTGGGGCATCCACACTTCCTCATCTTCCTGTACATAGTTTCATAAAACTTTTAAAATCAACCAAAACATTCAAATATGTTAGAAAAATCATCAAAAACATTCAAATATGTTTCAAAAAAATTCTAAAAATTGAAAATCATCCTACAAAACATCGCTCTTTGGTTCTCACTTGTTCATGTGTGTGACTTGCAAATCATCTTGATCTACCTCCATCAGCAAAAGCTAGGCTGCTTACTTCATCTATACTTTGGGGCACAACAAGTTGTCTAGTACTATTTCGTAGTGCACATTGCTTTTCCATTAGACCCAAGTGTCCTCTGTTATTCCCCTCGCATGTATCCTTGCTTGGGGCACCATCATCAACCCTTGTCGTTAATTCGCACATGTCGTCACTGAAGCTTGATAATAAAACCATTACATTATGTTTCTATGTTAGTTTAGCTTGTTTACTTTCTCATATTGCATTGCATTTTGTATGTTGCATGGAGTTAGGCATCTTTCACTTTCTCGTATTGCATTGCATTTTGTATGTTGCATGGAGTTAGTGTTTTTAGCAATGGACAATTGTTCGTACTTATGGCTTTTCATGTCATTCTACCTTTTTGTATGCTTATATTTTTCATAAGGACCGATGATGTAGTTCCTATGGCAATATGATGACATCAAATTTGTTCCAAATAAATAAGCGGCTAGAGGCTAAGCTCTTCTCTCCCCTCTTCCTCATTTCTTCTACTTCACTTCCCTTTCACCCCTAATTTTCTCTCTCATCGGGGCATCCTACCTCCTCCCATTCTTCTATCTATATCTCACCTTTTTGATCATTGATCGGCTTATTTCATCAGCCCATCGACACTCAAGGGGGCATCTCTCCCTCCTACTAATTTTTCTTCTATCCCTTCAAAAATTTTCTTCCATCTACTATCTTTGAAGTGACATCACTTACGCCACCCCAAAGAGGGGAAAATGTAAACACCTATAATTACACTTCTTGGTGCAATTTAAGGTTTGCACACATTGCCTTAATTTCCATGCTTCATTTTTGTTCCAAGACGTCTTTTTGGCTTGAGCTGGTGATCTGTAACTCATTTTTTCAGTTGGATGCTTTCAAACTGCCCTCAATATTTTCATTTATCCCTAATCTGAAACAAAATCTGAGTTGCTCTTTTTTTTTGCCCTACTTCCTTCCTTTTTCGGGACATATCATTTTTCCCTTGTTAAATCATTCAAAACTCAGATTTTGGTCAATTTCCTTTTATGTGCAAATGAATTTCCAATCCCCTGGCCGAAATAGATGTAAAATCATGTTTCATTGGATTCAAAACCAAAAAATTCACCTTCCTTGTGAAAAAAATTGATTTCAGAAGCATCCCCTATGTTTTTACATTTTGACGGGCGTACGGGCATGTTCTACCCATCAAATTTATCATTGCAATGTTTATACTGATGTTGACGTGGCAGGCTCTCATTGGTCGGGATATGCAGGAAAAACATTGCTAACTTGTCACTTTTTGAAGTTTTGCAAAAGGAAAAATTTTTGTCTGTGGCCCCGCAGTGTTACAATGGTGTGCTTACGTGGCATGATATAACTGGTTGGAGAATCATCAGGTGGTGGGTCACACTTAGATTTCTTGCTTTCATTTTGTAAAAATTCTGAAAATCCAAATTTTTCCCAAAGGCCCGCAGTAAATGGCATGATGACACGTAACACAGGATGGTCAGATGGGTGGCGGGGGCTAACTCAAAATTTTTTCTTCATTTTTGAAAAAATTTCTCAATGTTAAATTTTGCTCTGAGGGCCCGTGCCCAATGGTATGGCGACACGTGGCATGGGAGGATCAAATGGGTGGTGGTGGATTTAAAAAAATTCAATTTTTGGGCTCGAAACATCATGGAAAATTTCGACCCAAAGGCCTGCACCCAACGGAAGGGCGACACATGTCTAAGGAGGTCAACCGAAAAGGCGGGGACTTGGAAGAGTTTGAAAAATTTTGGCTTCAGAATGTTAGAGAAACGATTCGGCCCGAAAGCCCATGCCCAATGCGATGGTGACACGTGGATAGGTGGATAGAGTTAGCATGGAGAGGTGGATAGTTATAATTTTTTTCAAGTTTTTGGCTTCAAAATGCCAAAGGAAACATTTCAACCTAGAGGCCCGCATCAAATAGCAAAATGACACGTGTGCATGGGGATGAATTGGAGGGGCGGAGGTTTGGAGAAATTTGAAGTTTTTAAACTTCACTTCACAAGGTAAAAAGAAAATTTTGGGGCCAAGCTCCCGCCACCAATGAAAGGGGGACACGTGTCTGGGAGGTGGTGGAGATGTGGAACACACAGAGAGAAAGTAATATTTTTTTCAAATTTTGGTGAAAATCTTAAGGATGATCCACGGAAAATTTGGAGGTGTGCCCTCGCATCCAATGAGGGGGTGACACATGGAATGTTTCAAAGGGAAAAGGAAGAAGTGCCAACCCACAAGGGATTTTGTGCTCACGGAGGAGTGAAGGAAAAAGGAGGGGTTGGTTCCGCCGCGAATGGGAAACCACCACGTGGCGGGAAGCGCGGGGCGTTCGGGGGCATAGAGCATTTTGAGAAAAATTTCCTTTTCTCAAAAAAGTGGCAAAATGCATCAAATTGGCCCATGGTTTGGTGAAGGCCCACAGAAGGACACGTGGCACATCCAGGGGCTCGCGGGGAAAATTTTCAAAATTTTCCCAAGGTTAGAAAAGGTTCAAAACACATTTTTAAGGATTAGGGGCCCGCCCCAATCATGTTTGGACACGTGTCCCACCTCGTGTAAAGGCAAAAAGGTAATATTTGAGGATATCATCAAGACACATGGAGGGTGGAATTTTAAAGTTGATTTTAATCAATGGCATTTGTGCATTTTCATTTTTGGGCGCCATTGGGGCTCCAAGATGCTTGGAATCATCATTTTTGCACCGATTCACATGAAATTTTATATGAATCTGCATCCCCTCAGCCTTCTGAGAACAATGGCACCATTCTTTTGAGCTGATTTGATGTCTTATGATGTTTTTCATGAAATATTTTTCTCAACTCGTGAAAAACACGTGAAAGGTGAAAGTAAAAAGTTGCAGAGTTAAAAATGATGAGAGAAAAAGGTGAAAAATGATTGCAAATGCATGTTGGCATGGTGGAATGCCAAAAACATGACCCTGGGATGGATAAGGATCTGATTTCATGCAATATTTTAAAATATTTGTGCATCTCTGGCATTTGGCAAGCTGTTTCATAGTTTTATATCATTTTTCATCAAATGGATAGGGTTTTGTAACAAATTTGATCCCTTTGGCATATTCTTTGCTTGGGATGCAAGGATCCAAGTTGGCATAGGGTATATTATGTAATTTGGAGGCATTTTTAAGTCTGTTGAGAATTTTGGAGAAAGAGAGAAGAATTTTCACAGGAAAAAACTGGAAGAAGTCCATTTCCTTTTGGAGAAACTACCTGAGAGCCAATTTTGATTCCAGTTTGCATCAAATGTTCATCATGTTGAGTTGGTTTCAAGTTGTAAAGCCATCAAAAAGCTTTGATATTTTCTAAATAACATTCCCTTGCTGATATATTTGATCAAATTCTTAGATTAACTGGTTTTATCTCTTGCCAAAGCTTGCATACACTTGTATTTCAGTATGTTTTCAATTTGTGTTTCATGCTCATGTTGCAATCTTGTGTTTGGGATATTTATTAGTCATACATGGTCTCATTTCTTGTAGAGGGTTTGAAGGCATCTATAATCTTCCATTCAGAAGAGAATTCATTTGAGTTGAGATAAACAGATTTAAATTCATCTTACCTTCCTTGTAAATTGAGGGTGTTTATAAACCTTTGGGTGTACCTTAGGACATGATCTAACAAGGGGTTCTGAATGCTTTATTGATATTTTGCTTCAAGAATTTGTGGCAGGTTATCAATGTTTGTATGGAATAGTGTAGATTTGGGCATCCATATGTGCACACATATTTGTTGAAAGAGCACTTCAAATTCATTGAAATATCTTTGTTGTTTAGGTGTTGTGATTCATTTGCAAAGTTTCCAAAAGAAGGTGATGACTTCTAACTACTCTTGTCCCCACATCTCAAATCAGAATTTCATTTTAAACTAACTCATCCTACCTACAATACCCCTGCATGTGCATTGTGTGTCCAGAAAAGAATTTAATCCTTTCACAAAAATGCACAAATTTGATCAGGGTTCCAACATGTCTTTAGCATCTCTAGCTTTGTTTTGAAAATATTTCCATCATTTAGTAGTGAAAAATCCTTTGAGTTTGGATAATGGATACTTGATCATGTTTTCACAAGGCCTCTTCCATATCATATGCAAAACACAAGGATATCTTCATCTCCTTTACCATACAAGGGTTGTAATATAGGTTCTCTTACCTTGGTTGATAGGCACAACCTAAAATAGTGAGGGTTAGATCAAAACCCTTATGAAGGTGTTATCCACTCCCTCAATTCTTGAATGCAAACAAGTAGATAGGTGTGATCCCCAGCTACAAATGACATACAAAACATCTATCTATCCTTGAGTGTCTTGTGCAAATTCATGATGTTGTTCAAGTTGTGAAGGAGATTAAATCTAGATACCAACACCCGAGTGGCACTGTTGCCAGGGACTTCTTGGAATTTCTTGGTGGTTTTGAAGTATTTGAAAGGTTTGAGAATTTGTGTGATTAAGTATTTGAGCTGTTACATTCTTGAGATATCATTTCATACTTCAGATCTGCATGTTTTGGGTAAAAAGGATTTCAAACTCAGACTGCTCTTATCATTTACCAGTAGTTTATATGATTTGGATGCACTGTTCTTGGTTGAATTAAGAAGAAGAAGATCTGATTTGTAAACCCTTGCAAAGTTTTCATAGCATACATTTGACAGAATATTTTTAGTGCTTTCTTGCACAACTAAGGTGGAAATCCTTAGTGGTGACTCCATGCTATTGGGATCTTGAAATACCAGTTGTCTAACACATTTTTATCATTTGAAATTTGTTGTTTAAATTTTTCAAGATGGAGGGAAGGAGATCCCTCTTCACCAAGGACTCCTCTAAGAATTTTCTCACCGAATCAAGAAGCTTAGAACTAGAAGGAAGAAGAGTGTGGAAAGTGGTTGGTGATTTGGTTGTAAGGAAAGAGATCCCCATAGTTGAATTTGAAGGAGAGCAACCTATTATTGAAGATTATAATTCTTCTTCAAGTAGATCTGATTCAGGAAATCTTCTTGCTGATTTTCATTCTCCATTAGGTGAGGGACCTTCTTGTGTATTTAAAAATTTTGCTCCTAGATTTGCTCCTGTGGTTTCTAAGTTTGCTAAAGTTTATCAAGAGAGAGAGCCTTTGGGGGGTTGTCATTTTAAAGATCATTCATCTATTCCAATCAGACCCATTACTACTCCTCATCATCTTGTTTCACCTCCAAGATCACCCCCACCAAACAATATGGCTCAACCTAGACCTCCATTTGTTGTAAACACCTTTGGTCCTATAAATTTTGGAGGAATGGATGGTTATCCAAATGCTGTCCCACAGGATGTGAGAAATAGGTTACCAAAATTCCAAGGTAACAATGCCATAACTGGAGATCAAAGCATCTCAAACTCTTTGTTAACATGATGGAAGACTTTGAAATAGAATTTGAGGATGTGTATATCAAGTTGTTTATCCATACACTTGAGGAAGATGTAAGAGATTGGTATAAAGCTTTGCCTGATAACTCTATTGATTCATGGACTGAGATGAGTAATGCATTTATATTACAATATGGAGACAAAACAGATCCAAGCTTCCTTCTATCCGAGTTTGAGAACATCAAGAAGAACCCTAATGAGACTCATTCATGATTTCAACACAAGATTTAATAAGACATTGAGAAGGCTGCCTGTAATTTTGAGGCCTTGTGATGAATCTTGCTTGATCAAATATGCAGATGCATTTGATAAAAAGGTAGCCTATTACTTGAGAGACAAAAATCCTACAAACTTGAGACAAGCTTTCACCATGGCACTTCAAATTGAAAATAATATTAAGGCTATTGGTAAACCACTTAAGAGGGACGGTGTGAAGCTGATAAACCCTGAGAAGCCTCAAGCTAGCAAGGGTGCTGATTTGGAAGATGTTGTCAAGACTTTGGTAGGGGCTGTCAAAGAAATTTCCTACAAATTAGCCGGGATGAGAAAGGAATTGGGAAAAGTTCACAAGGACAACAAAGAACTCAAAACCATGATAGATTTGGCAATCATCCTAGGGGTGATCAAAGACAAGATGATAGAGGTAAAGGGCCTGTTGGATCTGCAAATAGACAACCCCAAGCACGTGAAAATAGAGTGGTGCCTGACCCTCTGACTGCAAGAGTTGCTGTTGTTCAAGAAGTTGTTGATATGGATTGGTGTGACAGATGTTTTCTTCCTCATCCGCCATGTGAAATGGACCAACAAGATATTAATGATGATAATGAGAATGAAATGGATGATGACATTTGTATGATGGGAAGCTCTTCAGGCTCACAACAAGTAGCAACATCAATAGATGTGATAAGTGCAAGGACTGCTACAACCTTTTGGGATTGCATAAAGAGGGTACCATTTCTTTCTCTTCCTCAAACTCATGATGTAGATGTAGTTCAGGCCTTTGAAATTCCTAATAATGACTTTGAATATCTAAGGGCTTTAATGATCAAGAAGTATGATGGTGGTATTCCTTTAGAGGAAGATAGACAATTGTTAATGAACGTTGTGGTTGGTCAAGAAAAGGAGTACAATACTAGAAGTAAAGTTGTTAGAGGAGTTGGTCCTCAAGCCAAGCCAAAGACACCCTTGCTCACAAGCATTCCCAAAGATAATCCTAGAAGAGAAACAATTGCTAAGAACCCTGTTGTCCCATGCAAAAATATCAGTCCTCTCCATGCCCAGGCTGCCAAGAATACTTCTCCATCTGATGAACCTTCTTGTTTCCCTTCCAATGTTGTTTTGCCAAAGAATGTTCCATATGATATAGCCCAGGTATTGAGCCAAATTAAAGTGAGTGTTCCCATTATTGAATTGCTTAGAATTCCTGAACACAAGAAAAGAGCTTTTGAATACTTGGGATTGAAAGAAGAAAAGATTATACCAAGCAGAAATGTAAATGTTGTTGAGAATCCTCTTCAAAGCATTGTTGGCCCTGAAACACCACCACCAATGGAAGATCTTGGAGAGGCACCTAAAGTGTATTTGGGGACATCCTTGGTTGATTCCCAATTGAATGTTGATCCATTCTTCACAATTTTGCTCATAAAAGGTAGGTTGCTTCACAATTGCATATTTGATTCCGGTGCATCATGTAATGTCATGCCTCTAGAAATCATGAATGAGTTGGATATCAAAGTAACTACAGCATATGGGAAGTGTACAGCCATGGATTCAAGGGAAGTGCAGGTTGTATGATGTGTGAAGGGTTTAGTAGTGTAACTTGCAGCCTATCCGGGTAAGAATTTAAAACTTGATGTTGTAATTGTTGACTGCCCTACCAAATGGGGTATGCTTTTGTCAAGGAAGTGGGCTGCAAGTGTTGGTGGTAGTGTTCAAATGGACATGTCCTATGCCACCATTCCCATTGAGGGCAGCCTTGTCAAACTCTATGGTGAAAAGAAGATGTTACACTTGATTGAAGATCCCAACAATGCTTCTTATGAAGTGTTGTTTACTGATGTAGATGTTGACAATTTCATTGGTTTTGCTGATGGAAAAGAGAATAAGATGGAAAAATCAGAGTGCCTTGGTATGGTAGGTTCTCCATGGACATTACTATTTGATGGAGCTTGCTCCAAAGTTGGAAATGGTGCTGGTATAGTGTTGGTTTCCCCTAGTTTAGAAGAGTTTCCTTTTTCCTTCAAGCTCAATTTTGAATGTACTAACAACATTGCTGAGTATGAGGCATTATTATTGGGATTAAGGATTGCATGGAAGTATGGAGTGAAGGATATTGTTTCTAGGGGGATTCAGAGCTGGTTGTCAAGCAAGTAAGAAAGTTGTATGCTACAAAAAATCAGCGTATGAGACAATATAAGCATGTTGTTTGGGACTTGATTGAAATGTTTGATTCCTTTAACATTGTTTACCATGATAGAAGTCTTAATGCTGCTACTGATAAGCTAGCTGTTCTGGGTTCTAGATTCGACAATTACACCATTTCACCTTTTTGTGAATATGATATTGAGGTGCTAACAAGGCCAGCTGTCCCAGATAATGTGAAACATTGGCAGATTTTTGATGATGATGCACAAGTGTTGAGATTCTTACAATGCCAAGGAGAGTTTTCTAGTCATAATATTGATTGGGAACCAATGGTGTGCATGAATGAAGGTAGAGAAACTTTGTTTGACAAGGATATTATACAATTGAAAACAAATACCATTCCTAAAGGTCTTGTTGCACTTGAATCCAACTTTAGCAATGTTGATTGCATCATAAATAGAAACTTGTTTGCTTCAAGGGATGTGGAAGAGCACAACTTGGGAACTAAAGACAAACCAAGGAAGATCTGGTTGGGCAGTCATCTCAGCAAAGAAGAGAAATAGTCCTATGCCCAACTTTTAAAGAAATATCAAGACTGCCTTGCTTGGTCTTATTCAGAGTTGAAGGCATATAGAGAAGATTTATTTCAGCATGAGATCCCTCTTGAGGCTAAAACCAAGCCATTTAGACAAAAACAAAGGCCTATTAACCCACTACTTTCCATGAAAATGCAAGAAGAGTTGAAGAAATTGAGAGATGGTGGCATCATTCAGCCTACTAGATACTCTTCTTGGGTTGCCAACCTTGTGCCAGTTAGAAAGAAGAACGGAGATATCAGACTTTGTGTGGATTTTAGGAATCTAAACAAAGCATATATGAAGGAAAACTATCCTTTTCCAAACATGGAGAATATGTTGCAGCTTGTAACAGGGTCAGAAATGCTTTCTACTTTGGATGGTTTCTCTGGATACAATCAAGTAGTTGTCAAAGAATTAGAAAGACTTAAGACAACCTTCACTACTCCTTGGGGGACTTATGTTTTTGTTAGGATGCCTTTTGGATTGATGAATGTTGGTGCTACTTTTCAGAGGGCAATGGATGTTTCTTTTGCTGGTTATATCAATGAATTTATTGCAGTTTATCAAGATGATGTGACTGTTTTTTCAAGACAGTGAGCAGACCATCTGCAACACCTAGAGAAGATGTTGATCAGATGTAGGGAGTATGGCATTTCACTTAATCCAAAGAAGTGTCATTTTGGCATGCAAAAGGCCAAGTTCTTTGGGACATATTGTATCTAAAGAAGGTGTTATGATAGACCCTGAGAGAGTGGAAGCAATCAGCAAGGTGCCTATTCTAAGAACCAAGAAAGGTATCCAATCTTTCTTTGGCCAAATAAATTTCATTAGAAGGTTTGTCTCCAATTTTTCTGAACTAACTCTCCCAATCACAAGCATGCTAAGAAAGGATCAAGTTATTAAGTGGGAAAAGGCTTCCATCCAAGCTTTTGAAGGAATAAAGGATGCACTCAAGCATGCACCCATTTTGGCAGCTCCAAACTATAAGATGCCTTTCCAAATCTTCTCTTTTGCATCTAAATTTACTATTGCTTTATTTTTGTTACAAAAGGATGAAAATGGAGCTGAGAGGCCTATTTATTTCTTTAGCAAGGATTTACAAGTAGCTGAATTGAGGTACACAATTATGGAGAAATAAGCATTTGCATTAGTAAAAGCAACAAAGATTTTTAGGCCCTACATTTTGAGTTCAAAGGTTGTTGCTTATGTTCCCCACAACATGGTTAAAGACATCTTATCTGACATGGAGATATCAAGCAAGAGATGTAGATGGGATAACAAATTACAAGAGTATGATATGGATATCCAAACAACAAAGCTGGTAAGAGGCTTAGGTCTTGCCAAACTCATGGCTGAGAGTAATTTGCAGAATGTAGAAGTGAATCACCTAGGGGAAGAAAAGGCATATCTCCTTGAAAAATTGATGAATTCTGAGTGGTACAAGGATGTGGTCTATTACCTCAAGCACCTATGTTGTCCCAGTCACTTAAATAAAAATTAGAAAAGATCCCTCAAGCTGGCTTCTCAGAAATATGTCATAACAGACCTTGGGCTGGCTTGGAAGAACCCTAAAGGTGTCCTCTTGAAATGCATAACTGAAGATGAAGCTCCCAAGTTGATTGCTGATTTCCATGGGGGAGTTTGTGGAGGACATTTTGCTAGGAGAGTGACAACACATAAGATTTTAAGATCTGGTTATTGGTAACAAACTCTTTTTAAAGACACAAACCAGGTTAATTAAAAGGTGTGATAGTTGCCAACGTTTTTCAGGAAGATTGAAAGCTTTAGGCTCCCTTCCTTTGCATCCTATATCAGTTGAAGCTCCTTTCAAACAATGGGGAATGGATTTTATTGGTGAGATTTTAGATCCTTCTAGTGCTGGTTACAAATGGATCCTTGTAGCAATTGATTATTTTACAAAATGGGATGAGGTAATTCCATCTAGAAAGGCAACACACCAGGTGGTAATGGATTTCTTGTTGAATCATATCATATGCAGATTTGGGGTTCCAATTAAGATTGTGTATGATAATGCTATGTGTTTTAGAGCCAATCCTTTGATGGCAGTGTGTAATGAATATGGGATAAATCTGATTTATTCTTCAAACTACAACCCACAAGGGAATGGGCAAGTTGAAGCAAGTAACAAAAACTTGCTCAAGATCATTAGAAGAACCTTGGAAATCAACAAGAAGAAGTGGGGAGAACAGTTGAAATTTGTAGTTTGGGCTGATAGGATAACTCCAAAAAGAGCAACTGGTAAAAGTCCATTTGAATTGGTGTATGGAACTCAGGATTTGCTGCCATTACACTTACAATTATCCACTTTTCAGTTTTCCCAGTAGTTGGAAGATCAAGAGCATGGCCCATATGAATCAAGAATCAATTAGATCATTGAGTTGGATGAAGAAAGGAGAGCTTCTCATCAAAGGCATGTCAGGTTTAGGGAGAAATTGAAGAAGTTGTTTGATAAGAAGGTCACCCCTAGAGCTTTCAGTGTTGGAGATCTAGTTTTGTTGTGGGATAGTAGGCATGAAGACAAGGGCAAGCATGGCAAGTTTGATGCTCTATGGATGGGACCTTATGCCATTGATATCAGGATTGGAGAAAGTACATTTTTTCTCAAGGATCCGGATGGGGATTTCTTTGGAGCTTCTTGTTAATAGCATACATTTAAAACATTTATTGGATTAAATCCCCATGTGAGGTATGCACAAGTTGTACATTTTGTATATCCCTTGTTTTTGTTTTGTCTTTTCCTTGTTCTTGCTATTGTCAGCTCGTGGTTTTCCCTTTTGTCCTTGGCAACCATTGTTGGTCTAGTTTTCTCGTTCCTTTTTGGTGAAAATTCTTGGGCTACTCTACATGTTTTGACTCCTTTCCCAATGGATTTCTGGCACTTGGTCTACATTGTGATCTTGTGGCACTCGTTGGGAGTGCCCATCCCCAAGCAGGAGCCAATGTTGGTGCAATTTCTAGGTTTGCACACGTTGCCTTAATTTCCATGCTTCATTTTTGTTCCAAGATGTCTTTTTGGCTCGAGTTGGTGATCTGCAACTCATTTTTAGTTGGATGCTTTCAAACTGCCCTCAATATTGTCATTTTCCCTAATCTGAAACAAAATCCGAGTTGCTCTCTTTTTGTGCCCTAATTCCTTCCTTTTTCGGGCCATATCATTTTCCCCTTGTTAAATCATTCAAAACTCAGATTTTGGTCAATTTCCTTTTATGTGCAAACAAATTTCCAATCCCCTGGCTGAAATAGATGTAAAATCATGTTTCATTGGATTCAAAACTGAAAAATCCACCTTCCTTGTGAAAAAATTTGATTTCAGAAGCATCCCCTGCGTTTTTGCATTTTGACGGGCATACGGGCATGTTCTACCTGTCAAATTTATCATTGCAACGTTTATGCTGATGTGGCAGGCTCTCATTGGTCGGGATATGCAGGAAAAACATTGCTAACTTGTCACTTTTTGAAGTTTTGCAAAAGGAAAAAATTTTATCCGCGGCCCCACGAGTGTTACAATGGTGTGCTTATGTGGCGCGATATAATTGGTTGGAGGATCATCAGGTGGCGGGTCGCACTTAGATTTCTTGCTTTCATTTTGCAAAAATTCTCAAAATCCAATTTTTCCCGAAGGCCCACAGTGAATGGCATGATGACACGTAACACAGGATGGTCAGGCGGGTGGCGGGGGTAACTTAAAAATTTTTCTTCATTTTTGAAAAAGTTCTCAATGTTAAATTTTTCTCCGAGGGCCCGCCCAATGGTATGGTGACACGTGGCATGGGAGGATCAAATGGGTGGCGGTGGATTTAAATTTTTTTCAATTTTTGGGCTCAAAATGTCATGGAAAATTTTGACCCAAAGGCCCGTGCCCAATGGAAGGGCGACACATGTCCAGGAGGTCAACCGGAAAGGTGGGGACTTGGAAGAGTTTGAAAATTTTTGGCTTTAGAATGTTAGAGAAACGATTCGGCCCGAAAAGCCCGTGCCCAATGGGATGGTGACACGCGTCCACGAGAGTCAGCATGGAGAGGTGGATAGTTGGAAATTTTTTGAAGTTTTTGGCTTCAAAATGCCAAAGGAAACATTTCGACCTAGAGGCCCACATCAAATAGCAAAATGACATGTGTGCATGGGGATGAATTGGAGGGGCGGAGGTTTGGAGAAATTTGAAGTTTTTTAAACTTCACTTCATAAGGTAAAAAGAAAATTTGGGGCCAAGCTCCCACCACCAATGAAATGGGGACACGTGTCCGGGAGGTGGCGGAGATGTGGAGCATGTGGAGAGAAAGTAAAAATTTTTTTCAAACTTTGGCGAAAATCTTAAGGATGATCCGCGGAAAATTTGGAGGTGTGCCCCACATCCAATCAGGGGGTGACACGTGGCATGTTTCAAAAGGAAAAGGAAGAAGCGCGGGCCCACAAGGGATTTTTTGCTCACGGAGGAGTGAAGGAAAAAAGGAGGGGTCGGTTCCACAATGAATGGGAAACCGCCACGTGGTAGAAGTGGCAGTGGGTGTTTGGGGGCTGGAGCATTTTGAGAAAATTTTCCTTTTCTCAAAAAAGTGGTGAAATGCATCAAATTGGCCCGCGGTTTTGGTGAAGGCCCAGAAGGACACGTGGCGCATCTAGGGGCTCGCGGGGAAAATTTTCAAAATTTTCCCAAGGTTAGAAAAGGTTCAAAACACATTTTTAAGGATTGGGGGCCTGCCCCAATCATGTTTGGACACGTGTCCCACCTTGTGTAAAGAAAAGGGTAATATTTGAGGATCTCATCAAGACACGTGGAGGGCAGAATTTTAAAGTTGATTTTAATCAATGGCAGCTGTGCATTTTCATTTTTGGGCGCCATTGGGGCTCCAAGATGCTTGGAATCATCATTTTTGCACCGATTCACATGAAATTTTATATTAATCTGCATCCGCTCAGCCTTCTGAGAACAATGGAACCATTCTTTTGAGATGATTTTATGTCCTATGGTGTTTTTCATTAAATATTTTTCTCAACTCGTGAAAAACACGTGAAAGGTGAAAGTAAAAAGTTGTAGAGTTAAAAATGATGAGAGAAAAGGGTGAAAAATGATTGCAAATGCATGCGTTGGCATGGTGGAATGCCAAAAATGTGACCTTGGGATGGATAAGGATCCAAGTTCATGCAATATTTTAAAATATTTGTGCATCTTTGGCATTTAGCGAGCTGTTTCACAATTTTATATCATTTTTCATCAAATGGGTGGGGTTTTGTAACAAATTTGATCCCTTTGGCATATTCTTTTCTTGGGATGTAAGGATCCAAGTTGGCATAGGTTATATTATGTAATTTGGAGGAATTTTGTAAGTCTATTTAGAATTTTGGAGAAAGAGAGAAGACTTTTCACAAGGAAAAACTAGAAGAAGTCCATTTCCTTTTGGAGAAATTTCCTGAGAGCCATTTTTTATTCCAATTTACATCAAATGTTCATCATGTTGAGTTGGTTTCAGTTGTAAAGCCATCAACAAGCTTTGAGATTGTCTAAATAACATTCCCTTGATATATTTGATCAAATTCTTAGATTAAATGGTTTTATCTCTTGGCAAAGCTTGCATACACTTGTATTTCAAAGTATGTTTTTAATTTGTGTTTCATTCTCATGGTGTAATCTTGTGTTTGGGATCTTTATTATTCATACATGGTCTCATTGCTTGTAGAGGATTTGAAGGCATCTACAATCTTCCATTCGGAAGAGCATTCATTTGAGTGGAGATAATGATCAAGGGATCATTTTTGAAAGTTCCCTAAACATCTCTTAATGGTTTCGAGTGTAGAAGATCATCTCGAGAGATTTCCAACGATTTGTGAGAAGCGCAGCAAAGCAGACATCGGGAGCTCTAGATATGTCCGGTCAAAGTTCAGTCAACGGGAAAGTCAACTCTAGTCAACTAGTCAATATTGGACCAATCGCACTGCGACATGTGGAAAAAGGGAGTTTTTGTTGGTTTTCAATCACCGGTCTTCGACGAGCATAAAAATGGTGCACGGGAACAAGAGGATCAACTTTTATTACGAAGGGGAGCCCGGCTGCCGTGTGGACTATGGTATTATCGCCAACGTGGTGGGTCCACAAGCCACCACGTGGCTTGCCACCACTCATCGAATTCACTCGATTTGCCTATCGGGAGACAACAAGTGGACTACATGATGACCGAGTTGATTAATTTTGATACCCCATGGTATGGGTCGAATTGTTATTTACTTGGTAAGACCACTTACACACCATTCCAAATGCCACATATACATATATATTAATGTTCAAACATTAGTATAAACCGCCAAACCAAATGCATATGCTTTGACCATGTGGAAGGTGGTGAAGCGGTTGAGATGGGGGTGGTTAAGCCTAACGTGGTCTTTTGACCACTTCACATATGCGTGGGAAGGCTATTTAAAGCCTTAAACATTATCCCACCTCAAAATGTGGGATATACCCACTTACCTTAGCCACTCAATGGGGATTTTATCCCATTTAAAATGCTAAGCACCTATTTTAGATTATTTTATCCCTTATAAACATACTATGGGCTAAAGGTTTAAAAATAGCCGAAGGGTTAATATGGCAATGCATTATTCAAGGACCCTAAAATTGTATAAATAGGGTACCTAGTTCATTGTAATGGACACACAAAATACAGAGAAGCTCATTCCTAGAGCACTGGAGGCGAAGTCCGAGCCAAGAGGAGAATGAGAAATTGTTGTGTGAAGACCTAAATTATTTAGGCATTATTATTTTGATTATTATTGACCTATTATTTGTTAGGCAATAATAAATTAAATATTTGTGGCTAGGAGTTATTCAAACTACCTAGTCGGCCCATAGCACCATAGTAAATTACTTGCAAATCCTAGATTATCAACCAGAGTGCTAGCTTCACATTGACAGCATCGGGAAGGCCGATCAAAGCCAAAGGAGATTGTGCATTAGAAAGGTGAAGAAAAATTTGAATGATCATCGGAAGTTTTTCGAAGAACTGGTGTACTAATAGGCAAGTAAAATTCCATTAGGTTTTCTTGTGAAAGTACTATTGTAACTTACAAGTTTTGACTAGTGGAATGGTTCGACCATGAACCTGGAGACATAGGCAATTTCCAAACTCTGTAATCAATCTTTTTACAATTGTCTTAAATGTCTTGCATTTTATTTTAAATTGATTACTTAAAAGGAGTAAATTATCGGCAAATAATTAAAGCCTATAAGGGTCCGAGATCAGGTCGTAATAATTTGATTATTTTCGGATCATGTTTGGTATCAGAGTTGGTTTAGCTCCATATTTTTTTTTTCAGTAAATCTGATTAACAGAGTGATTGCTTCAAGATTGGTGCAGTTGGTTCAATTTGTGTGAACAGGGTACAAGTGCACTATGGGCAAGATGTCTAAACAAGCAAAGCTCGATGAAATTGAAGCTTATAATCACCAGATCTAGGAAGAGAATTCTCTCCTACGATCAATGTATTCCTCCCTGGAAGAGGAGAATGCTCATTTGAAATCAAAACTGCAAACCAAGGATGAGCTCTTGGCAAGGTTGCAGTGTGGTGATCAGAGAAAGGAAATACCTTCAACTTTAGATGCAGAGGCCATGGTAGATGACTGCACTGTAAGTTGTTCACCACTGGAATCTTCTTCTTCCTCCCATTCGGTTTTGGATTCAGGTAATGAATTCTTGTAGATTGAGAAACAGGGACGGAAGCCTGTGTATATTTTATTAATCTCAATCAGTAAAAAAATACATTGAATAGGCTGCAATATTTATAGATATTGCACAGCCATATACAACCAGAAGAATGAGTTGCACAGGTGCAACCAAAAACCAGAATGAATAAGCTTCCAAATCACCCGGGAAGCAACAATTAAATAAAAGACAAATATATTGTTTATAACAATATAACAATGTGCAAACAGACAAATATGGTTGTTTAACCATATAACAATTTAATCATTAATTATTTAATTAATAAAATTAATTAAATAATCCTACTATGCATAATTAATAATAGGATAATAAAATTTATCCTAACATTCCCCCCCTTAATTGTGCATTGTCTGAAGAGATGAGGAGAGAAATGCTCTGAACAACTCGAACTTGTCACGTGCAAGTGACTTTGTGAAAATATCTCGCTCGTTGTTCAAATTTGTTGGACAAAATTGAATTCTGGATGTTGTGCTTCAACACATGTTCACGTATGAAATGAACCTGAACTTCAATGTGCTTTGTTCTCTCATGAAAACTGGATTGCGAACAAGTTTGAGAACACCTTCATTGTCAACATACATGGTGGTCGGTTTGTCCTGTGGTATTCCAAGTCCTTCCAGTATGCGACGTAGCCAAATCGCTTCACGAGATGACTTCTCCTAGACGATACTCAAGCTTGTGGAAGAGCGAGAAACAAAGTGTTGTTTCTTACTTCCCCATGATATTGGTCGAGATCCCATAAAGAATACAAATCCAAGTGGATTTTCTATCATCAATGTTACTGCATGATCCGAATCGAATATCCGTCAAGAAGAAGTTTTCATTCTTCTTGTATTCTAGACCAAGATCACTGATCCTTTGAGATATCTTAAAATGCGTTTTGCTGCTTTCAATGAAAATTTTGGGTTCTTACATGAACCCTGGATAGATAGCTCACCGCAAAGCTGATATCGGTCTAGTGTAGGTCGAGTAAATGAGACTCCCAATCAGCTTGCCGATGAGAGTGGCACTTACCTCGGGAGATGGATCTCGAAGCGAGATAAGCGTAATCTGTTCTCCATAGGTGTAGCAATTGGTGTGCAATCCATCATCCTAAACTTCTCGAGCGTTGTCTTGGTATATTTCATCTGAGAAACAAATATGTGATTCTCTTTTTGCCATACTTCCAGTCCAAGACAGTAGTGCATAAGCCCGAGATCTGTCATGTCGAATGATCGCTTAAGATCTGTCTTCGTTTCATCAATCATCTTCACTGAACTGCCAGTGATGACTAGATCATCGACATAAACTACAACAATCACCATCTCCCCCCCTTGCTTTTTGAGGTAGAGATTGGGATCGTATGGATTTCTGACAAATCCATGTTGTACGAGATGCTCATCAATCTTGATGTACCATGCCCGGGGTGCTTGTTTTAGGCCATACAGAGATTTCCTGAGTCTGCATACCTTTTCTTCTTGACCAGGTACTACATATCCCTCAGGTTGAGTCATGTAGACTTCTTCTTGTAAATCTCCATTCAGGAAGGCACTTTTTACGTCCATTTGGTGAACTTTCCATCCAAACTGAGCAGCTAGAGCAAAGATCATCCTGATCGTTTTGATCTTAGCTGTGGGAGCAAATGTCTCCTCATAGTCAATGCCTTCTTTCTGTGCATACCCCTTTGCTACAAGTCTTGCTTTACACTTGTCTACTGTCCCATCTGCTTTGTACTTAGTTTTGAATATCCATCTGCAACCAATGGGTTTCTTCCCTGGTGGAAGATCGACAAGTTGCCAAGTGTTATTCTTCATCACTGATTGATATTCAGAATCCATGGCATCTTTCCAAGCTTTTGACTGTAGGGCTTCCTGGACTGTAGATGGCTCGTCTGTTTCAATAACTCTACTCATCAAAGCAAAGTTAACTTCTTCTCTTGCTTTACTGCGAGTCCGTGGTCCAGGGGTGGATGTATCCGGTGGAGCATCCAGTCTTGCATCTCGTAATGTGCTTGTACACCATTTAGGCATACGTTGAGCTGTTCCCATGGGTTGTGGTTCTATCTGATCAACACCATCATCCCCATCATCACTTTCATCTTACGAGGAACATTTGCTTCAGTTTTTACAAGCGGTGAAAAATCTACATCTTGCGAGTCAGGAGGAGGAGTCTCTGCTCCTTCTTCTCGAAAAACTCAACATCTCTCGCTTGTGTAGACTTTTCGGTCTTAGGATCCATCATCAGACCCAAGAGTCTCTTCACTTTGTATCCAATGAAGATGAGATTTTGTGACTTCATGTCCAATTTCTTTCTATCTGTTTGGGTATGTGCATGCTGGCTTTGCACCCGAATACTCGAGGTGTGCAATGGATGGTTTCCTTTTGACCATGCTTCTTGTGGTGTAATTCCATCAAGAAGCATTGTGGTGCTCTGTTTAGCAAATACACCTTTGTTTTTGCATACGCCCAAAATGTCTTTAAGTCCGGAATCATCGATCATGCATCGCACCATTTCCATGATAAGTACGATTTCTTCTCTCAACAACACCATTTTTTGCTGCGGTGTGTGTGGAGGAGGCATTTGTCGGCGAATCCCGTGAGTTTGTAGATAGTCTCGAACTCATCACGGTGAATTCCCCCTCGATCCGAGCGGAGAGTTACGATGTGACGACAGTTTCTTTCTCAACCGCCACTTTGAACTTTTGAATGTTTCAAAGGCTTCACTTTTCTTGCAAGACAAAAAAATCCACATTTTGCGTGAATAGTCGTCAACACAGAGCATGAAGTACTGGAACCCTGAATGACTTGGCTGCATTGGACCGCACAGATCGGTATGAACCAGGTCAAGTTTTCCATGAGCTCGAAAAGTACTTGTTTGGAATGAAACTCTGTGTTGTTTCCTGCAAGCGAAGTGAGGACACTTGTCTGTATCCTTCTGAAGAGATGGTAGCCCATGTACCATATTGCACCGGCGAAGTGTGTCGAGATATTTGAAACTTACATGACCAAATCTCCTATGCCACAACTGAGCTGAGGTGGAGTTTTTAGCCACGAGTGCTTGATCATTTTTGTGAATGAAATCAAGTTGAAACATTCTTCCCACATTTGAGGCTTTTGCAATTATTTTCGAGCCTCTAGATTTATCTCGAATCAAACACATTTTCTTGCCGGATTGACTATCAAAGTCAATTTTCAGGTTGTGATCTAGGAGTTGACTGACCGAAAGAAGGTTCTTTGTCAACCCAGGGACATATAGAACATCTGATAGTTTGCATTTGCGTGAACCAAGGGGTAGAGAAATGTTTCCAATCCCTGATCTTGTATATGAAGAATCATCTCCCAACGAAACATGATTTTTCGATGGCGTGTCCCTCATTGAAATAAACCAGTCTCTGTGGCCGGTCATGTGTCGAGTGGCTCCCGAATCAACATACCAGACTTCACTAGATGACGTGGATGGTTCACTTGATCGAGCAGTGAACAAGAAGTCTTCATTGTCTGACTGATCTTGTTGCTCAGCAATATTACCTTGCTGGTGGGGTCTTCTTTTCCAGTTCCCCTTTTTCTGCCCGTGATAATTGTTTGAATGTCCCTTGTAAGTTTGTTGTTGTTGTGGTCCAGCATTGCTTGATGAACCTTTCTTATATGTGTTAAACCAACATTCTTGCAAGTCATGTCCTCTTTTGCAAATGGGACATCGCTTCTTCTGTTGATTGTCCCCATGATACTGATTCTGATGTGGGGACTTCTGATAGGATTTAGGTTTTCCTTTACCTTTTCCTTTCCATTTTTGATGTGAAGACAGTGCCTGCTCCTCTTCATCATCCTTGTTGTGCATTGCTTCCTCTTGTTGCAGTAGGTTTACTAACTTGTCAAAACTAATTGTCGTATCTGACAAGTTTAGAGTTGTGACAAAAATTCGGTAAGAAGAAGGGAGAGCTCTCAGAACAATGGGAACGAGAGACTCATCTTTGACCTCTTCTCCTAGGGCTAGAAGTGAAGCCCTCAACTCTGCAACTCTTCTTAGGAAGGCTTCAATTTTCTCATTCTGTTTGAATTTCAACGTATGTAACTGACTCTGCAAATTGAGTATGACATTCTTGTTCTTGGCCTCATATATTGTGCTCAGCTTATCCCAAGCTTCTTTTGCTGATGTGGCATCTCGAATGTGGACTTGCACATCGTCGGATACTCCAAACAAAATGATGAGCTTTGCTTTCTGATCTGCTCTATCAAATTGTCGTTGTTGTGTTGCATCCGTTGGTGATCTGGTTAGAGTACCAGTCACAACAGGCCAGATTTCTTCAAACTCAAGTTGTGTTTTGATTTTTGTCTTCCAAGCAGCATAGTTGCTTCCTCTGAGCAATTGTGAATCCGGAAGAAAAAATTTGGGGGCATTGGTGCCCATTTTGCAGAGATCACTGACAGGGTTTGGCTCTTATCACTCCAGGTATAAGGTCTCCCAATCTATATACCGTCAGTCCGATATACCGAACCTTTCTATATACACGCCCTTCCGATATACCCGAGATGCACGTGGAAGAAGCTTGCCCTTTCTATATACCGTGCATGCGTGAAAGAGGCGTTAACGTACGTGAAAGAATTCGATACGTGGTACCAAGACAATGCGATGGGGTGCAATGCGATTATTGACACGGCTCAAAGAAATATCCTCATACGCTGCGTAACCGCTATATACTCGGATAATTTCTCAGTCCGGATTTATGTCTTGCAATCGTTCACAGACGGATGGGATGGTTCATAGTGTGTGCACTGTGACCTTATTACTCCCCGTCGATTTATAGGGACGATGCCCAGACGACGTTGTTGCAGCTATATTAGGCGTTAAGTGCAGTAGTAGTCGCGACGGCTTTACCCGTAAGCGCTTCCCAGAGGCACTGTATATACCGAACGCTGCGAATGAGATCTAGGATCTCGTGAGTGTTACAGAACCAAATTTACTATTTTTGATTACAATTCGCGGTTTAGCAATATAAAGTTTTGCGATTACTATGGCAACTTGCAAATTAGTCAATGTACAATACAATTTGAATGACAGCAAAAACATTTCGTTTGGGTCTGGTGACCTCCGAGCCCTAAATGCTAAAAATTGCAAAAAAATAGCTGAAAATGCAATTTTTAGGTGGGTCTCCTTTTGCAAAAAATGTCTGGAATGAGAAAACAGACCAAATGGGAGAAAAAAATTTACCCTAAATTAGGGATTTCTCCGCTAAATTTAGTTAGTTATAACTAAATTCAAATTTTGCCACTAAATTTGGTAAAGCCGCCAAAAAATCCGCCAAAATTGAAAATGTGAAGTTGGGGTGGGATTTGAACCATGCACCTCCCACTTCTAAGGCGTTTAGTCTATCCACCTTGGCCGCTTAGGCTTGTTTGAATATGAAACGCAGCATATTGTATTTAAACAAGTGAAAAAACGACTGACCTTTTAAAAAACGTGATTTGAATGAAGCTCCACGTGGCTGCATGCGTGGTAATGCAGATTTAGGTTTTCTCCATGCTTAAAATCCGGATCTTGAAACGTTTTTATCTTCTTTTGCTTGTGAACGCCTTTTCCACGCACTGTAGCAAGTGCAGGCCGCGTTTTTGACTTGTGGCTGCGTTTTTTTTATTGCTGGGCCGTTTTTCTCCTTTGCCGCTGTTGCTTATTGCCCTGGCCGCATTTTTCCTTGCCTGGGCGCGTGTTTTTCAATGCCTGGGCGCGTTTTTTAGTTGCTGGCCTTTGTACAGCCGTGGAAGATTAAAAATGGCGCGTTTTGTTTGCTTTGGCTGCGTTTTTGCTGCTGGGGGCGTTTTTAATTGCTGGAGGCGTTTTTGCAATGCTGGGGGCGTTTTTTTCAATGCTGGGGGCGTTTTTGCAATGCTGGGGGCGTTTTTGCAATGCTGGGGGCGTTTTTGACTTGGGGCACTGTTTTTTTGACTGTATTTGCTCACAAAAACGTTTGTTTTCTTTGTGCAGGCGCTGGGGGCAGCAAATGGCGCGGGCAAGCTAAAAAAAAACGTTTTTTTTTTTTGCTATGCAGGCCGTGGGGGACAGCCAAGGGCACGTATGCTCTAAAAAACGCCTTTTTTTTCTTGTACAGGCACTAGATGAAGAAAAACGCCTCCTTTTTTTTTTTTTTTTTTTTTTTTTCTTTGCTCTGTATATTCTCTGCAGGTGCACAGACAGTCCTCCAAACAAGCAACACAATCTCCAAATACAGTAAAACAAAACCCTGATTGGAAATTTTTTTTTTTAAAAAAATTCAATACCTGTAGCAATTTTTGCCTGGTGCTGAGTGCACCAGTGCAAAAAAAATTTGCCTTCCAAGTACCTGGAAGGAACAGGCTGATGTGGGGGAGGCAGGGATGGGGCTGGGAGTTTGCACGAGGCTGCACAGGCTCTCAAATGCTGCAAACACGTCTCCAATCTCCTCTCTCTCTGCTGCTCTCTCTTCCACACCTTCACAGGGCCAGAATTTCGCTCTGGTACCAAATGTAGATTGAGAAACAGGGACGGAAGCCTGTGATATTTTATTAATCTCAATCAGTAAAAAAATACATTGAATAGGCTGCAATATTTATAGATATTGCAGCAGCCATACTCTACAAGGAAGAATGAGTTGCTACAGTGCATGACCAAAAACCGAGAATGAATAAGCTTCCAAATCACAGGAAGCAACAATTAAATAAAAGACAAATATATTGTTTATAACAATATAACAATGTGCAAACAGACAAATATGGTTGTTTAACCATATAACAATTTAATCATTAATTATTTAATTAATAAAATTAATTAAATAATCCTACTATGCATAATTAATAATAGGATAATAAAATTTATCCTAACAATTCTTTGGTTTGTTTGAAAAGCATACTAGAGGAATTGGATCCAAGTTACTAGATAAAATGGGATTTGATGGAAGAGGCCTTGGGAAATATGGCCAAGGCATTGCTAACCTAATACTGAGTCAAGGATCATCCTCGTTTTGCGGGTTTGGGTTATCCTAGTGTGGGAATGAAAATTGAAGAATGCTCTAAGAACGTTGATGGGAGACAAGCTTCCGAAAGCAAAGTGAATACCCCACTAGTCCTGCGAGAAGATTCTGAGTAGGAAAGTTGTGCTTCGTCGTCACAGGCAAGATGTGGTAAGAGAAATCAGCGAAGAGGTAATGAGATTCCACCTCTAGTTTCTTACCATAATCATAAGCACAATAAAACTTTTGATCCACTTTTTCAGCTTAAGAAGTATGGTTATGATTTTCAGAAGATGTGGAATTCTTTTCCATGTACTTTTTGTGGATTGCATAATCATTTAGTGGCCAGATGTTGGAAGAGAAGGAAACTGATGAAGAAGTTGATGTCATTCATCAGGAACACGACAAATCAGAAAGACCAATCTCATCATGCAGAGTCGAGAAATGGCAGAAAGAGTTCCTCATCCTAGAAGAAGGAGATTAAGAGGAATTTTTGTGCTCATTGCTAGAGGAATGGGCATCGGGTGGAAAATTGTTGGAAACTGCATCCATCTTGCCATCAGAGTAATGGCAAGCCAAAGATGGAATGGAGGCCTATTGTAAAGGCAGAGGAGGTTTCTACTCCACCACCAGTTGACAATTCAACCCAGGACCAGGTAATACCTGAAAGTGAAAGTCCTTTAAAATGGGTAAGTCAACAATTTTTCAATTATATATTGCATAATTGAATGATGAATCGTATGCACGAGTATTAAGTTTGGAGATCATATATTGTGAGAAAATGCTGAGAGAAAGGTTTACAATACTCAGTGGATTTTTTTATGTAGAAAATTTGATTAATGCTCCAAATATATCTCCTAATCAGCTTGTGAGTTCTACTGACTTGGACACAGGAATTAACTCATATAAAGCTTGGAGATTGATCTGCCATTTGTGTAGATAGTAGAGTTTGTAGAGATCAGCTCAGAACTTCATTTTGTGTAGAGGCATTGTGACCATGCAACAGAATGGTAGCTGAATCACCGTTGGCATTGACATCGGGTCGGAACTTCATTCTGTGTAGAGGCATGTGACCGTGTAGTAGAGGTGGTACCTGATATTAGTATGTCAACAAGAGGAGCTCTCAAAAGATTAGCTCGGAACATCATTCGGTGTCAAGGCATTACGACCACACATACAAATGGTAGCTGATCAACAGACTTAGCATCATGCATTGGAGGCTCGAGGTCTTGCAAGAGGCTTAGCATCATGCATCGGAGGCGTTGAGGTCTGTAATAGACTTAACATCGTGCATTGGAGGCTCGAGGTCTTAAAAGAGGCTTAGCATCATGCATCAGAGGCATTGATGTCTGAAACAAACTTAGCATCGTGCATTGGAGGCTCAAGGTCTTGAAAAAGGCTTAGCATCATGTATCGGAGGCATTGAGGTCTACAGAGACTTAGCATCGTGCATTGGAGGCTCGAGGTCTTGAAAGAGGCTTAGCATCATGTATCGGAGGTGTTGAGGTCTACAGAGGACAAGCATCATGCATCGGAGGCCCGAGGTCTTGAAAGAGGCTTAGAATCATGCATCGGAGGTGTTGAGGTGCATGTAATGCAGACTTAACATCATGCATCGAGCCGGTCTGTGGAAGGCTCGAGGTCTTGAAAGAGGCTTAGCATCATACATTGGAGGCATTGAGGTCAGCAAAGGGACAAGGAATTGTCCATGAGGTGACATCGGATCAATCAAAGCTCTACGTAACATGGAGTTCCTTCAAACCAGTTTAGATTCTGTGGAATCAACTTGGAGCCAGGAGCTGTGTTATAGAGTCAAAGAAGATCCTTGTTGTCAGATATCAAGAAGCTTAGCACTACACAGAAGGAGCATTGAGGTTTCATTCAGAAACTTAGCACTATAAAGCGGAGGCATGGAGGTCTTCTTTGGGTATCAAAGTGGCATAGCAGAAGCATCGTGGGCCCATAACCCATAGGTCCCAGGATCGGAGCAGAGTTTTTCCAAATTCAGGACAATATGGAAGTTTTTTGGGACAAAAAGCATTTCTCAGTGGGGAGGTGTGATCAGGGGATCATTTTTGAAAGTTCCCTAAACATCCCTAAATTGTTTCAGTGTATAAGATCATCTCGAGAGCTTTCCAACGACTGTGAGAACGTGGCAAATAGACATCGGGAGCTCTAGATATGTCCGGTCAAAGTTCAGTCAACGAGAAAGTCAACTCTAGTTAATCTGGTCAATATTGGACCAATCACATCTGCGACATGTGGCAAAAGGGAGTTGTTTGTTGGTTTTCGACCACCATTCTTGACAGCGTAAAAATGATGCACGGAACAAGAGACTAAACTTTTATTACGGAAGGGAGCTCGGCCGCCATGTGGACTATGGTATTATAACATGGTGGGTCCACAAGCCACCACATGGCTTGCCACCACTCGTCGGGTCGCTCGATTTTCCTATCTGGGAGACAAAAAGTGGACTACATGATGACCAAGTTGATTAATTTCGATACCCCATGGTATGGGTCGAATTGTTATTTACTTGGTAAGACCACTTACACACCATTCCAAATGCCACATATAAATATATATTAATGTTCAAACATTAGTATAAACCGCCAAATCAAATGCATATAAATTGACCACGTGGAAGGTGGTGAAGCGGTTGAGATGGGGGTGGTTAAGCCTAATATGGTCTTTTGACCACTTCACATATGCGTGGGAAGGCTATTTAAAGCCTTAAATATTATCCAACCTCAAAATGTGGGATATACCCACTTACCTTAGCCGCTCAATGGGGATTTTATCCCATTTAAAATGCTAAGCACCCATTTTAGATTATTTTATCCCTTATAAACATACTACGGGCTAAAGGTTTAAAAATAGCCTAAGGAATAATATGGCAATCTATTATTCAAGGACCCTAAAATTGTATAAATAGGGTACCTAGTTCATTGTAATGGACACACAAAATACAAAGAAGCTCATTATTTGTTGGAGGCGAAGTCGAGAGCCAAGAGGAGAATGAGAAATTTTTGTGTGAAGACCTAAATTATTTAGGCATTATTATTTTGATTATTATTGACCTATTATTTGTTAGGCAATAATAAATTAAATATTTGTGGCTAGGAGTTATTCAAACTACCTAGTCGGCCCATAGCGCCACAGTAAATTACTTGCAAATCTGGATTATCGGCCGGAGTGCTAGCTTCGCATTATGAGCATTGTGAAGGCCGATCAAGACGAAGGAGATTTTGCATCGGAAGGTGAAGAAAATTCGACTAATCATCGGAATTTTTTCGAAGAACTGGTGTACTAATAGGCAAGTAAAATTCCATTAGGTTTTCTTGTGAAAGTACTATTGTAACTTGCAAGTTTTGACTAGTGGAACGGTTTGACCACAAACCGGAGACGTAGGCAATTTCCAAACTCCGTAATCAATCTTTGTACAATTGTCTTGAATGTCTTAGATTTTATTTTAAATTGATTACTTAAAAGGAGTAAATTATCGACAAATAATTAAAGCCTATAAGGGTCCTAGATCAGTCGTAATACTCGATTATTTTTGATCGAGATAAAATGATTTAAATTCATCTTACCTTCCTTGTAAATTGAGGGTGTTTGTAAACCTTTGGGTGTACCTTAGGACATGATCTAACAAGGGGTTCTGAATGCTTTATTGATATTTTGCTTCAAGCCTTTGTGGCAGGTTATCAAAGTTTGTATGGAATAGTGCAGATTTGGGCATCCATATGTGCACACATCTTGGTTGAAAGAGCACTTCAAATTCATTGAAATATCTCTGTTGTTTAGGTGTTGTGATTCATTTTCAAAGTTTCCAAAAGAAGGTGATGACTTCTAACTACTCTTGCCCCACATCTCTCATCAAAATTTTATTTTAAACTAAATCGTCCCTACTTACAATACCCCTGCATCTACATTGTGTGTCCACAAAAGAATTCAATCCTTTCACAAAAATGCACAAAGTTGATCAGGGTTCTATCATGTCTTTAGCAGCTCTAGCTTTGTTTTGAAAACATTTCCATCATTTAGTAGTGACAACTCCTTTGATTTTGGATAATGGATACTTGATCATGTTTTCACAAGGCCTCTTCCATATCATATGCAAAACACAAGGATATCTTCATCTCCTTTACCATACAAGGGCTGTAATATAGGTTCTCTTACCTTGGTTGATAGGCACAACCTAAAATAGTGAGGGTTAGATCAAAACCCTTATGAAGGTGCTATCCACTCCCTCAATTCTTGAATAAAAACAAGTAGATAGGTGTGATCCCCAGCTACAAATGACATACAAAACATCTATCTATCCTTGAGTGTCTTGTGCAAATTCATGATGTTGTTTAAGTTGTGAAGGAGATTAAATCTTGATACCAATAACACCCAAGCAATTTAAATACTTAAATTGCATTAATTATCCCCTTTCTCGTAAATCAACGACATATCGTCAAAAAGCACTCATATTCCCTCTTGTTATCGTTAATTAATTACAATATGCTAATTGATTAAGTCACCTATCTAGCTAACAACCTAATTAACGACCTTCCATTAATTAAATCACCTCTTCTATCTAGATTAATTAATTATTATTAATTAATTAGTCTTCCCCTTCATTTAACTAGTAAATCAATATTTAATTGATTTAATCCCTTTTTAATAGCCTAAATCACACTAATATTCTTCTAATTGGCTTCTATAAGCTTACACCTACCTATTAATTAATCACCTTTGATTAATTAAAGCACCCCCCAACTCCCATGACTTGCTAAACATGTATTAAACTCTTTAAAGTAAGGTTACCTTTAATAAAGCAACCTTATCCATTCCTAATCATGTTTTACCTTTATCCCACATTTATGAGGATGTGTTGAATCCTTTATCCTTTGGGCTATATAAAGAGCCATCCACCTACCTTTTTACTTACACCTAAACTCCTTAGAGAGCAAATGCAAAGCATATAGCAAAGAGACTAAGAGCTTGCACTTGTATTCTTGAGAGTTCATCATCTTGAAGATTTAAGCCTCTTTCTTAAAGTGCTTGGGTCATATGGGAGGTGTCAAAAGGGTCTTGTAGCCCAAATTTTATTAGCCCCCATTCCTAGGTTCTTGGAACATTAAGGACAACTATTTTTGATAGCCATGGTACCTACCTAGGTTCCTTCATTTATATGTTGTTAGAGAATAGAGGATATTTAGGTGCTTAACATAGTTGATTTCATAGTTTTGTATTGATAATTGTTAGCATCTAACCCTTGATTAATTCTTATCATGACGGTGTTTATAATGTTGTTTAATTCTTGTTAATTAAGACTATTTAGGTGTTAGTCTTTGTTTACATTAGCATTAGTTTAAAAACAACAATTACACATGGGGTGATTTCTTGGACTCGTGGTAGCTAGAAATGTCTTGTTAGATCCTAAACCTCCACATCGATACCCTTTACAAAATTATATTTTGGTTTTCTCCATCTCAATTTTGTCCTCTTGTTGTCCTATTGTTTGCAAAAGTTCCAAATAGTGCAGTCTGAGTTAATGTAAGGTTGTCTGATGCTATATTTTACAAACAGAAGCTCGTGGGACCAAATCGACATTGCACACACATTAGAATATTCTATTAAATGATATCTTTGGGGATGTCATTTTGGTTCCCTACACTCCTAGTTTTTCATACTAATTCTTAGGGTGTAGTCCCTTATGAGCTCTGAGACCAAAAAAATTATAAGTTCGTTGGGTGATTTCTCGGACTCTGTGGCACCTAGAAAGGTCCCGTCAGATCCTACACCTCTATGTTGGTGCCCTCTACAAAATCCCATCTTATTTTTCTTCATTTTGATATGCTCCTCTTGTTTTCCTATTGTTTGCAAAAGCACCGAATAGTTCAGCCCTAAGTCGGTGTAAATTTGTTCATTGCCCAACCACGTGAATAATATAGGTGGTTCATACACAATACGGGTGGTGAAATGATAATTTATGTTTATTGTTCCTTTCTAATATTTAATTTCCCTTAGCTTCTCTTGGCTTTGAGAATAATAAATTCTCTATGAACACATCAACCATGTGAAGGTGGAAGCTATTTTGGCACAACTAACCTACATAAACATGTTAGTAAGCACTTAAATATATTTTAAATCTTACGTAATTTAAAAAAATCATTAAAGTAAATATTCAAATTAAATTCATGAAGAACATGCCTTTTCAAATTCAATCCAATGAAGCTGCGAGGATCAACACTACTCTTGTGAGTAGTAATAAGCGCTTCATGATCGATTCACGAACCTTCCATGGGTTTTTGTTTAATGGCCTACCTTGATATTTGATCAATTGAATATTTGTTGCAAGAACCAAATGTGAATAGTGAAGTATCTTTCGATGTACTTCATAGTCTTCAAATAACCAAGTATTTGATTTTTGATAGGATATCATCAAATCCAAGTTCCAGTGACTACCACTAACCTAGTGGGATACTCAAGGCCTTCACCATCAATGACTATGGAAATCAATTTTTTTCCTTCTACACAACAAGACAAGTAGTTTGTTCCCTCTTCGTTAAATTTGTCACAATATTTGCAAAAATGTTCCCTACATCACAAAGTAAAACTCAAGTAAAATTTAAAATACATTAATATTTGATCATTTAATAATTTATAAATCTAAAACATGACATACATATGTACCTTGTTGCACTAAATTAGAGACTTGGTCAAAGTCAGGTGATGTTGTCATATGATCTGAAAACATTGCAAGTTGTAATGCTCGTGGAACTTGATATGTGTCGAGTGGAATTAGACGTATAAAATTCCATTCAACCACCCACTATTGTGACTCAGATTCATTCCACATAAAATCAATGCATGATATACAAAAACATGTCATACACCTAGTATAAATACTCCAAGCACTTGCATTTGAACTATGGAATGAGTTCATAATACTTGATCTTGTAACTATCATAAAATCTTAATGACATGCCAAATGTTTTCCTCTATCAACCAAAAATATCTACGAGCCATTGATATCTCTTAAGATTCATGGCTCATGTTCTTGACACACCAATCAACAATGTTTTTTGCATCTGTAAATTTAGCACCATCCTTAAACTTTAACTCTTCTCTTACAATTTCTCTTTTTCACAAATGCTTCGCACCATCATGCTCTCATTTTCCATGTCCTACCTCAAGTAAAACTCTAGTTATTTTTTACACTTTTTCTTTATCCATCCTATTTATCCAATAAAACATTTGTGCATTCTTGAATTATGATGTGCAGTTATCTGACCAAATGTAATGTTGATTGAAAATAATGTTCCTCTCATTCAAGTTCACATAAAACATCTAGAAACACCCTTACACATATTTTGTAGAATATGTCCAATCATCACTGATGTAGAAATGATACTCTCTTAATATTTCTTTATCTTGCTCAGTGATTTTTGGAGAGTGCATGAATGTTATATGCACAAAAATAGCTACTCACACCTTTGAGTTATATTATTGATTAAACCTCCATTTGTGGGTGTAATTTATAATTCTTTGCAAAGTCAACTATGGAAACAAAAGTACCAAGTGGAAATGTGTCCTTTCTTAATTTGAATTGTTCATCCAACCATTGATCTTTATTTGTGTGCCTTGCGTGATACTCATAAACATTTCCTCTCGAATTTGACCATATATTCTAATACATGTAATTGTTTTGTAACAAGATTATTTTCCATATTTTAATTGATATGCCTTTGATTTATATTTTGAAACCAGATTAATTATTTTCCTATTGAATTTTTTCTATCCTCATGGATACAAATTTACAATTTTGGCAAGCCACCACATACATTACATGTTCCATCCAAACATGTTTTATTATAAAAAAAAATATCTAGTTGATTTTTCACAAATTATAGTAGGAATAAATTACCTTGTAGATTTTGTGGGTCATTTAATCCACACTCCTACAACATGATGTTAGTATGCAAAACACAACGTATTTGATAAAAAATATCATAATGCATTGAAAATTCAACATGATGCCTGCAGCAATAAGTCGTACATGAGTGATTGATTTTCACATAAAAGGGTTTTTTCATTTCAAAGAATATTTGGCTAATGTTAATTTATGGATTTTCATTCTTGAACTTAGAGAAAATTTGTGTTTGATTCTGTTAGAGATCACAAGCATTGAGGGAGGGTGAATCAATGCGGATTAAAAAATTTCACTTAATGCCAATGTTAAACCCTTTAATGAGGTGTGGCTTTAAACTATGAGCATTCAATCAAACATATGTCATGCACAATAATACTGAACACAAAGATTACCATGGGAAACCCTTTTGGGAGAAAAACCCACCAAAATTGTTGCTTATATTACATAAAACAAGGACTTGCAAGAATATTACACATCCTACAATATTTTTAGTTGAGCACCCACTCAACTTGTGAAGCACCCACTTCACAATTTTAGTAAGAACCAACTTGTAAGGAGCACCAACCCCTAATTTAATCAGCTACAATTGATCTTTTGCAGGCACCAACCCACAAGGAGGCTAACCCCTTGTAAATTCTAAGCTACAACTTATACTTTATTTACACATACATTTTGATTATCTAGTTACAACAACTTATTTTATTATAGATTATGATCACCTTTCTTTATCTTTCTATGTTCTTCTTTTCACTCTTTTTACTCATCTGATTCAATCCTTCTTCCTCAATCAATCTTCTTCCCTTGATGTTCTTCTCATCGATAAATAAATGCATCGTCAATTTTTTCTCCTCTTTCCTCTCTCTTTTCTTTTGTAGCTCTTTATCATCTTAATTGTATTGTATTCTCTCTTGTGCATCTCTTCCTTGTCTTGAATACTTATTTTCTTACTTAAGCAACACTCCAAAAATGGATCCAAGTCTAAACTATATTCACAATCGACCCATTCCATCACTTCGAGTTTTGTGTCATTCATTTTTCGCTTGGTCTCCCGAGAATCCAGGACTATTAAATGCATGTGGCTAACTCCAGATATTGTTCCTTCTTTATTTGGCTTGATTAAACCACTTTCTATGCATTTCTAGAAGTTATTTATTAGTCGTTTCCAAAAATAGATTTTCCCATATTTTTACAATTTACAATGTGACAGAGATGAACGAGCCATTTCCTTATTCATTATTTATTTCACCTTGAAACTCGGTGTCACATAGAGAATTACAATTGTATTTTCACAAAGTCAATGTGCATTAAATGTTGGTAGCTATAACACTAGATTTATTCATTCTTTGTGGAGATCAAGTCGTGCACCTAGCCGTAATCACCTGATAATCAAATCACCATCGATTTTAGAGAACTAACTCTCATTTTTCCATGTTTAAATCAATTGATTTCCCTCGGCCATTTTCCACTCCATATTCTATCATTTCATGGCTTTCCTTAGCTCCTCTGACTTTCTCCTTTATATCACATAATTTTTCTTCACTCGAAAACTTTATAGTTATCCGTTGCCCTTCTATGCTTCTCGTGGATTTTTCAAGGTATATGGATTTCTTCCTTGTTCACTTCCTTTACACATATTTTTTCCATGTTAGTGACTCTATCCCTTTTACTTGTGGCTTTTATAGTCTTCCACGGTTGTCTTCCGTCCTTATCATATTTTTTTATGCTTCTTCATGGTTTCTCCTTTATGCGTGGATTCCTCCGACTTCCCTTTATTCTATAGCTTTGCCTTTAGTCTTTCGTTTCTTACGCGGCTCTTCCTTCACACAAAAAAAATCACTTATCTTGATAACAACTTGTCCTTTGGCTCTATTTTACTTCATGACTTCATTCTTTTACCCATGGCAGTCACTTACCTTTTGTGGCACTTCAGAGCTTTGCGGATTTTTGTAGACTTCGGCAGCAACTCCAAGTCTTCTACATATATCTCTTCATATATGTGGCTTGTAAAAAATTGACTAATTCCCTTAAAACTTATCTTTAATTATCTTGAAGCCTTTGTGAGCTAACACTACTAATTAACCTTCATCTTTTTAGTTTGCTCACTTTACCATTTCACTCGTTTTTCCATCAATGTGACTTGACATCAATTAATCCAGCTTCACATCAATGAAAACACATATGACACATGAAAAAGGTCCAACAATCTCCCCCTTTATCATTGATGTCAATATCTTAACACTTTTATACCACAGAAACCAAATATCTCCTTTTGATGGAAAATGCTTACATACACGATTTTTGTTTTGGAGTTCATTCTTCTATGGATATGTCTTGATTGGTTCTAGCATCTCTTTCCTTTTATATATCACATCATTTCTCCCCTTTGAATATAACATGTTGGTTTTTAATGTCTACAGCTTTCTCCTATTTGATTTGCGGGCTTATGTTCGTCTTCGATTTGTCTCCCCTTTGGATCTATTGGCGGTTGGTTTTGTCTTCACTTTTCTCCCCCTTTGACAAAATTACAAAGGACCAACTATGGGCTGCATATAGTTGAATATGTTGGTAAGCTAGATAAATCATATTCTTACAAGAAGAATTTCCCCCTTAGGTGATGATGCCAATTGTTTTAATAAGCTAGTAAACTAGCTCCCCTCCCATTTTCATTGTTTAGGAGCTAATATTTCTTGAGAATACTCCCTTGCATTTTTTCACACCTTCTAGTTAATGATGGGAACATGAATGACCCCCAATTCATTCCTTAAGTTCTCAAATGTTGCTTTTGGCAGTGGCTTTCTAATTATATCTACAATTTCTTCTTTAGTGCTCACATATTCTAGACTTATCTTCATGTCATTCACTTGTTCCCTCAAGAAATTATATCTTATGGGTATATGCTTGGTTTTTGAGTGGAACACTAGGTTATTAGGGAAAATTATTGCACTTTTACTATCACACAAAAGAGGAATTGGATTTTTTAGATTTTACCTTATAATCCTCTAATGTTTGCTTCATCTATAAGACTTGAGTGTAAAACATTGTGGCAGCTATATATTTTTCTTCACATGTTGATAGTGTCATTTATGATTGCTTCTTTCTTAGCCAAGATACTAAACAATTTCCAACAAAGAATGCTCCACCACTTATACTCTTCCTATCATCAACACTTCCTACCCAATCAGCATATGTATATGCTTTGATGTTGAAGTCATTGCTTTTGGGGTACCATAATCCATATTCAATTGTGCCCATTATATATCTCAGATTCTCTTGACCGCCTTGAGATGTGTTTCCCTTGGATCTTATTGAAATCTTCCAACCAATCAGGTACCACATGCAAGTCTTATTGATGGCAGGTCTTGATGTTGTGGAGTAAAGTAGACTTCCTATCATTGATCTATACAATGTTTTGTCTACTTTGTGTGAGTCATCATATCTTCTCAACTTGCATCCAAATTTCATTGGTGTCATAATTGGTCTTTATTCTTCCATTCTAAATCTTGTCAACATCTCCTTGATATACTTAGTCTTGGATATGAATATACCTTGATCTATTTGGTGATATGTAAACTCGAGAAAGAATGAAATATCTCCAAGTATAGACATTTAAAATTCTTCTTTCATCATATCAGAAAATTAATGTCATCTTATCATGGTCTCCACCAAATATGATGTCATCTACATACAAAATGACAATTAGCAAGTTGTATCCTTCTTCCTTGATGTAGATATTCATCAAGCAATACCTTTTCGAATCCTTGTTCAATGAGGTATGAGTCCAATCTGTTGTACCAATCTCTAGGAGCTTGTTTTAATCCATACAAAGATTTCTTCAACCTGCACACATAGTCATTATCTTATGTCAGTGAAAATCCATTAGGTTTTTCAATGTATACCTCTTCATTTAGAAAACCATTGAGGAAAGTTGATTTCACATCCATTTGGAACACTCTGATCTTTTTATACACCACATAAGCCAAAAATAGTCTTATTTCATCCATTCTTGCAACTAGTGCAAATATTTCATCAAATTCAATCCCTTCCATTTGTGCATATCCTTTGCATACCATTTTGGCCTTATTCTACGTTACTTCTCTTTTCTCATTTAATTTTTTTCTGAAAACCCACTTGGTTCCAATCACATTCTTGTTACGTGATCTAGGTACTAGTTCCCAAGTTTCATTCTTTTCAATCTGATCCATTTCTTCATTCATTGCATCTACCCAATGCTAATTGTTACTAGATTCTAAAAATTCTTGGGTTTTATCATAGACAAGATTGTTATGTCTTCATGGTTCTATTTCTCTCTTAGATTTCTTCTTGTGAGAATCCCGCCATCTTTGTCATCTACATACAAAATGACAATTAGCAAGTTGTATCCTTCTTCCTTGATTTAGATATTACCTGTAAGCAATACCTTTTCGAATCTTTTTTTACGAATCCTTGTTCAATGAGGTATGATTCCAATCTGTTGTACCAAGCTCTAAGAGCTTGTTTTAATCCATACAAATATTTCTTCAACCTGCACACAAAGTCATTATATTATGTCGGTGAAAATCCATTAGGTTTTTCAATGTATACCTCTCCATTTAGAAAACCATTGAGGAAAGCAAACTTCACATCCATTTGGAACACTCTGATCTTTTTATACACCGCATAAGCCAAAAATATTCTTATTTCGTCCATTCTTGCAACTAGTGCAAATATTTCATCAAATTCAATCCCTTACATTTGTGTATATCCTTTGCATATCATTTTGGCCTTATTCTACGTTACTTCTCTTTTCTCATTTAATTTTTTTCTAAAAACCCACTTGGTTCCAATCACATTCTTGTTATGCAATCTAGGTACTAGTTCCTAAGTTTCATTCTTTTCAATTTGATCCACTCTTCATTCATTGCATCTACCTAATGCTAAATGTTACTATATTCTACAAAATTCTTGGGTTTTATCATAGACAAGATTGTTATGTCTTCATGGTTATATTACTCTCTTAGATTTCTTCTTGTGAGAATCCTGTCATCTTTGTTTCTAATGATCGATTAAAATGATGATCCTTTTTGCTTGCTTAGAGGGCTCCTTAGTGTTTGGCCTTTCTTCCTCTTCATCTACTTCTTCAAATGGACTGTCCATGTCTTCATCATCTTCATGTTCTTAATGAGTGCCATTGTGTTGAGTGTTGGTTTTAGCGTACTATGTCTCATCCACCTTCACATTGGTGCTTTCAAAAAAAAATTGTAACCGTTTATTGTAGCATCTCGTAAGCCACACTAACCACTTTGAGTAACTAAGGAATGTCCCTCTATCACATCATGAGTCAAATTTTCCTAAATTTTCTTCATCTCTTTTGATATAGCATTTACTTCTAAATACTCTTATGTATTTTAAATTGGTCGTATCTTATTTTATAGTTCATAATGTGTCTTGTCATTATTAATTCTCATTTGATCTCTATTTAAAAGATAAACCGCGGTGTAAATTGATTCACTCCAATATTTTTTGAGAGTTTGGATTCATTTAGCATAATTATTTCCATTTCTTACACATTCCTATTCTTCCTCTCATCAAAACCATTTTTTTGAGTTGTCATTGTCATGGAGAGAATTGCCTTTTAATTCCATGTTCTTCACAAAATTCATTAAACTCATTTGACTATAATTCTCTTCCTTTATTTTGATCTTAGACTTTTGATCTTTTATTTTTCTCATTTTCCATGATTGCCTTGAATTTCTTGAATCAGTATAAGGCTTATGACTTCTTCTTCAAGCACACTACCTATGTCATTCTTATGTAATCATCTATTAGCAACATGAAATATACCTCACCATTTATAGCTTCATTTCCGGTGAGGCCACAAAGATCTATATGAATCAACTCCAGTGGTTTAGTTGTAGAGTATTCTTTTGACTTGAATGATCTCATTGTTTGTTTACCATGTAAGCAAGCTTTGCATAAGCGTATCCGTGGGTTTCACAATATTTGGAATATGTTTGACACAACCTTTTGCACTTAATTTTACTAGATTTTCAAATCTCATATGCCCGATCTCTGTGCCATAACCGATTGTAGTCAATATTGCTTATAAAGCACTTTTCTTTATTTATTTTGTTAAGAACATACATTTTGTTCTTTATCCATTTGGCCTTTGCAACCTTCTTTCTTGTTTTATAGTTTATGATATCACAACATTTGTCATGGAATATCACACTATATCCCCTTTTACACATTTGACTCACACTCAATAGCTTTTGTTTGAGACCTTCAACATATAAGACATTCTCTGTGATGGTTTTTCCATTATCCAAACTCAGAGTTCCCTTTCCAACTATGTTTTCTAAATTTTTATCACCAAATTGTACAACACATGATGTATTGTTTGATAGATTAATGAACTTAATTTTGTCACCTTTCATATGGCTGGAGCATCCACTAGCCAAATATTAGATTTTATTCTCATTTTACACATGAAATGCGGTCTGTACTATTGAGCATGACTCTTTTCTCTTATTCTCATCTTTCTTTACAACATACATCCATTTATTTTGTTTGGGAGGTTATTTTTTTCTGTTGAGACTACATTTCTTTTCTGCTAGAAATTGTGTTGGACATTGTTATAGTTCAATCTGGTGTAAGATGGTCCAAATTTCCTTCTATAGCCTCTAGAAAATTCTCTACACTTAACCGCTTTATGTCCAAACTGATTACAAGAATAACAGTAGCCATAAAATGAGCGTGTGTACCTCATAGCATAGGTGATCTTGGGAGCATTATTTCTTCTCTTTGTGGCATTGATAAATTTCTTATTTGTGGTGGATGAGGTGTTTGAATTTGTTACGAGTCTTGCCTTCTCCATTCTTTACAGGATCCTTTTCTTTACTTTCTTATTTGAAGCCAATTCCAAACTCATCATTTGCATCCCATTGGCTACTTAGTATATCTGTCAAAACACTTAAGACCTTTTCAATTTTTTCATATAAATTTAGCTTGCTTCTCATTTGTTCCATCTCAACTTTTAGTTTCTCTAGTTTTGAGTTCAGCTTTGTGCACTCATCCTCCTTTGATTTGTAGGAGTTTGAAATATTTTCCAGTTATGTTTCTAATTCCTTGTTCTCATTGTCCTCTTCTTCTTCTCTTTGATATTGTCTTCCTTCAAATATGTGGATTTTTTCTTCATAATCCTTTAATGTGCATCTCATCTTCTGATTCTTTTTCTGCACAATATCAACTCTTCAAGAGCACACACTAGTTCAGATTCAAGATTTACTTTAGCTTCTTCATCGAGTCATCATAATCAAAAGTATTACTCCATTTGGAGTTGTCTTCTTTAGATGCATCCATGGCCATAAATAGACATTCAAATTGGTCTTCATCATTTTCATTTTCATAACTACCTAGTTTTCCAGAATCGAATCACTTGATTCTTCCTTTGAATAAAAGTTTCTTTTGTTCTTAAAGAACTTCTTCTTAATGTTTTTCTTCTTATACCTAGTTTCTCTTATGTTGTCCTCTTCATGTTCAAACTAAGATTCTTTATTTTTATTTGGACATTTAACAACAAAATGACCTACTTGTCCACATGAAAATAATTTGAAAGGAAGTTTTCCTTTATACTTACCTAAACCTCTTTTCAGTATTCTTATAAACATTGCTTCAATATTTTCATCATCCAACTAATCTTCTGAAGATGATTCTTCTTCTTATTATTCTTTCTTGGATTGAGTTTCTTTCTTGACCTTGAATGTTACTTCTTTCTTGGTAGTCTTAGATCCAATAGTCCTCATCTCATATGTTGACAGTGTGCTTTGTAATTCATCCATCGTGAGAGTCTTAATGTTTTTGGATTCCTCTATGGCTGAAACTTTTGCATCATACTTGTTGGTCAAGGATCTCAGAACCTTCTAAAAAATAAGATTCTTCTATATTCTCTCCTAAACCTCTTATCATGTTTAAAACCTCATCTATTCTCTACATGTAAACCATTATCCTCTCATTGTCCTTCATCTTCATATTTTAGAAATAATATCTGTAGGTCTATAGTTTTTCTAGCTTGACCTTTGCATCACCTTCATAAATTCTCTACAACTTGGTCCATATCTCCTTTATTGTTGTGAAGTGCATAACTTTGAAAAAATTTGTTTGAGTTAGTCCACATAGAATAGTGTTCATTTCTCTTGAGTTGCATTCATAATATGTTTTATTTGATGAAGAGTTGATTAGTGTGGCTTAAGGATTGTATAATTTCTCAATGCATTCCCAGATATCAAAACCAAGTGACATCAAGTATGTCTTCATCCTTATTCTCTAGAATGCATAATTTGTTCCAGTGAAGAGAGGTGATCTTGATAGTGACAAACTATCTTGTGCCTAATTTTCTACCATGCTTGTGATAAGAGGATCTCCTTGAAGATGTTAAGATTCGATATAAGGATGTCACTCTGATACCAATTGTTAGAGATCACAAGTATTGAGGGGGTGAATCAATGTAGATTAAAATTTTCACTTAATGCCAATTTTAAACCCTTTAATGATGTGTGGCTTTAAACTATGAGTAGTTAATCAAACATATGTCATGCACAATAATCTGAACACAAAGATTACCGTGGGAAACCATTTCAGGAGAAAAACCCACCAAAACCATTGCTTATATTTCTACTCTTCCGATTCGATACTTCTTTTCAATCAATCTACCGCCCTTGATGCTCTTCTCATTTGATAAATCAATGCATCATCAATATGTTCCCCTCTTTCCTCTCTCTTTTCTTACGTAGATATTCCTCACCTTGATTGCATCGTATTCTCTCTTGTGTGGATCTTCCTTATCTTAAATGCTTCTTTTCTTACTTGATAGACACTCCAAAATGGCTCCAAGTCCAAACTATATTCACAATTAACCCATTCCTTCACTTTGAGTTGTGTGTCATTCAATTTCTGTTTGGTCACCTGAGAATATGGACTATTAAATGTATGTAGCTAACTCTAGATATTTTCTGTTTGTATTTGGCTTGATTACACCATTTTCCATGCATTTCAGAAGTTATTTAGTAGTTGTTGCCAAAAATAGATTTTCCCATATTTTTACAATTTGCAACATGACAGAGATTAGAGAGCCCTTTTCTTCTTCATTATTTTATTTTACCTTGAAACTCGGTGTCACATAGAGAATTACAACTGTATTTTCACAAAGTCAATGAGCATTAAATGTTGGCAATCTGGAATAGTGGATTTCTTCATTCTTCATGGAGATCAAGTCATGTACCTAGCCACAATCACCTGAAAATTGAATCACCATCAATTTTGGAGAACTAACTCTCACTTTTCCATGTTTGAATCAATTCGATTGCCCTCAATCCTTTTCCACTCCATATTCTCTCATTTCGTGGCTTTCCTTAGCTCCTCGAGTTATTCCTTTGTATCACACCACTTTTCCTTACTCGACATATTTTTAGTTATCCAATGCCCTTCTATGCTTATCACGGATTTCGCAATGTCATGCAAATTTCTTCCTTGTTTTCTAACTTTACGTAGCTTTGTTCCATGTCCATGACTCTATCCCTTTTACTTGTGGATTTTATAGTCTTCTACGGTTTTCTTCCATCCTTAGTGGGTTTTCTACTTCTTGGTGGCATCTCCCTTATCCACGGCTTCCTCCCGACTTCCCTTTGTTCCACTGACTTTGTCTTTAGTATTTCCTTTCTTACATGGCTCTTCCTTCACACACGCGGCTTCACCTATCTCACTTTGGGCTTGTCCATTGGATTTATTTTGCTTCATGACTTCATTCTCTTACCCACAAGACTCACTTACCTTTCGTATCACTTCTATAGCTTCTCATCTTTCTACAAACTTTGGCGGTAACTCCAAGTCTTCCACAACTATCTCCTCATATCCATGGCTTGCAAAAAACTGACTAAGTCCCTTAGAACTTATCCTAAATTATCCTAAACCCTTTGTGAGCTGGCACTACTAATCAACCTTCATCTTTTCAGCTTGCTCACTTTACCATTTTACTCCTTTTGCCATTAATGTGACTTGAAATCAACTAATCTAGCTTAACATCAATGACAACACATATGACACATGACAAAGGTCCAACAGAGTCAAATCCAAGAAATGTTTTGCACACGATTACGAGAACCTATACTTATTTTTACTGTATCTCTTCTATTTGGTGACACCCTTGTGTTCTCATTCCAATACTTTACAAGTAATTATTTTAGAATATCATACGTATTTCTTGTCTTTCCATGGGATTCTACTAGAGAATTCCCAATAGTCGGTGTTATTGAGTGACTCAATAATTTTGTGTCTCCCTATTTCTTTCACTAGTTTTTTTATGTTTAGCTTCAAATCTCTTCTTTTTTTCTAATCAAGTGTTTATTAACTGTTTTATCACTTACTATACAATTAGTAAGTGCACACCATGTAGCATTACTATCTTTGGTGCGTCTGTTGACACCTACAATTTGGTATGCTTTATGTATATTTTCAACAATTGACACATTTTGATCAAAGTAACATTAGATTTTCTTAACACGGGGTATTCTTTGTAGGTATCATCTTAATTAATTTCATCAATGTAACAAATAATTGACATCTTTGTGTGTCATTTAAATTCTCAAAGTATCCCAAATTCCACTAGATTTTTTTCTCGCATTTCTTTTAGACATTTTGTTAGGCATTGGTTTTATAATGTTTTCATCAATTTCAATTAAGTGAATTGGTTTTCTTCACAAAATGGAAGGAGGTGTTCTTAGAGGTGAAGATTCATTAACAAGGTTACTTTCTTCATTCAGTGTTTCCATACAAATTTCAAGATTAACATTTGGATTCTCAAGTAAAGGTTCAACATTTGGATTCATATCAATTTATTCATCCATACCAACATTATCATTCAATTCAATATCAATATTCATTGAAAAATCATTATTCTCTACATTTTCATTATGTATTTCATCCTCATTTTCTAAAACATTAGGTACATTTTATATAGCAGATGTACCTTGCCCTGCAGAAATTTTTTTCATTCTCTTCACTTTCTTTATTCTCATCTCTTCCAATTGCTCTGGTGTCTTGTTCTCAACTTTATTCTTGTCCTTACATCATCTTTTATTGCCCATGATTACAAAAATATATATATAGTGGGGTAGGGGACAAGATGAACTACTCAAAATTTGTAAATAATGTATAGGAATCTACAGACTAGACAGAAAGAGGAAAGAAATCTTGTGAAAGAGGTGAAAAGAATGTTGGGGGCCCATGATTTATATGTAAAGAGCATAATGCATATGCGTTATGTTATTCCCCTTTTATGAGGCATGCCTTAAGGCTTAGATCTTGTTTGGATCCCCTAGTATGAGGTATGGACTTGCACAAACACAAAAAACAATGTGTTTTTGTCAAAAATGTTAAAATGCCACTTTTTCCATAATAAAGAAAATTAAAATGATCGATTCATTTAATAAAAATATGACTATGATGTAGAGCAGACTTTCTTCTTTCTAAAAATATAATTTTTCAAATTTTTTGACTAATATAAGGTTTCCATATTATTTATTTTCTGACTATGCCTTTTTGTAGCTATTTTTTGAAGTTTAAACACGTATATCTTTCATTGTGTATATTTCTTTGGTTCATAAATATTGACAAAAAAAATTATACTATCCCAAACTAGGCCTAATTCTATACATATTCAAAAAAAAATCTAATTTTCGATATTTTTTGAGGTAGTTAGGGGGTATCGGAGCTCCATTATTTTTCAAAATTTAAAATTTTTGTACTACAAAAATCATTAAAAAAATACTCGCTAAAAAATATTTTAAAATGGAGCCTAAACTAGATGCTCTAGCTATCTTTCTACCAAAGGGTTTTCAAAAATACTAAATGGTGCTCAAAAAATGGTGGGTGGTATGAAAGTCACTCTATTATGTTTTTAAAACAAATAGGAGTACCTATTGGTATTTTAGTTATTTGACCCACTTCAACTTAACCATTTTCAATAAAGTTTAGTAGCTTATAAACTAGACTCAAAATGCTACGATTCATGTTACGAGAAAATCTTCCAATTTTGGTGTAACTATTTCAAATAACTCTTACAAGTTGAAGATTTTTATTTTTAGAAAAAATCATCCACTTAAGACCGTCATTTGGCCCCCAACTTGGTGCACTTACCCCATGACATTTCGATCATCCTCCACAATATGTGACTTTATATATTTCTAGTAGTAAAATTAAGTCCCCTTTTATTAATTGAGGGTGACTTATTACAATGTTGACTATAGTCACATTTAAATGAATAAGACAAACGTCATGATTTCTCACAACAAAGTATTAGAAAGGGGGAGAAGAGAAGAAATAATGAGAGAGGAGAAAGAAGGAAAGAAGCCTCCGAAACATGGACAAATATGTATCCATCTTCGATGAAGATCCACACTGATAAAGTTGAAGATGTAAAATAACCTCTGATGAAGTTCACTTTGAACACTATGTCCTTACTAATGAAGATGATCACAAACTTCCCCTTGTGCATGATGCACAAACACCTTGGACCACCAAATGAGTGTTCAAAAATGTTGTTGGTATTTCCTAATGTGAATTCAAAATGATTTACAGATGATGCTCACGATGATCCTCTATGACCCTGCCATGATTTTCTAACAAAGATTGCTCCTATAATGATGTGCTTTCCCGTACACATCGATAAGGTAAGTGATGAGAAATGATGAGTACACCATTGACAATAATGAAGAATTCTCATTCCACAACATGAAACAACCATTATAAAACACAAAGCACCATCATTACTTCGTGATTAATTATGCATATAAATGGGAAACTAGAACAATTACTCAGACAATGAAGCCATGACAATCTGTCATCTCGAGGACATGATGACCACAATTAGAAATCAGCCCATGTGCATCACAATTCACCTTTCACTCCTCTGTAAGCATAAATTTATCATTTCCATTCCCATGGGGAGATTTCTAGAGAGATGATCACCACTAAATATCCTGATGTGAAAGCTACAAATTCGAATCTCATGATTGCTAATGTCACTGTTTGCACTGGAATGAGATTTTACTATATTTAGAAAATTTCCCTTTTCCAATTTGATCACCTAGTTTTTATTCGGGATGCCCTCTGTTAACACTACCTTTGAAGAATGTGCTCCCTATGAGAATTTACTAAAAATAGTAAGTGCTCATGTGGAGACTTACTATTTTGGAAAGTGGCTTTCTTGACCTCGGATCTCGATAAAATTAGATTTTTTGATATGGGTTTTTCTTTCTCGTCTCACATATGAATTTTCATCGCAAACCGATCTCTGGAGTAATGGGAAATAAAATTTTAAAATTTGGTGCAAGGAAACGAGGGTTTCTTCGTTGCAAAAAATCCTTGTCATGTATGTTAAATCCACCACCTGGGTTTTTATGGCCTCTAAAAATGGTGAAAGAATAAAAAAATTCACATCAAACCGTGTCCTAGTTTTTTAGATATGATTTTTTCATTCTTGTGGGCAACGTAGTCATTTTGGTGCAAAACTAAGCACGGAGCGACAACTTGAGATTTTTGCGTGAAATTTCAGTGATATGATCATGGGAGGATGGTTAGATGGATGCAAGTGAAATACGGCAATGGAGGAATCTAAAAATATTTTCAGTTACGGGAAGAAATGGAGAAAAGTGGGGGAGAATGAGAAAATTCCAAAGTATTTGTATTTATAGGATTTCTTACCTTGAGGGAAGGGGGTACGCATGTTTTTGTCCCCCATGTCCCCTTTAAAGGGAGGTGGGGGCACAAAAGTGTGCCTTAACCATAGGATGACACTTAGCATACATGTCTTTGGTGGGAGGGGGCTGGAAAATGAGCAAGAAGTTCTCACGGAGACCCCCAAAATCATGTGGTGAGTCTTTTGTTATGCTGAATATATGCAGCAAGGATATTAACAATGTATAAGCATGAAAACTATACCCCGGTATCAATTTTTTCAAGTCCCATCATTTCATGACACCCTGGTCCATCAACTAGTCCAAATGACCTCGACTAATGTTTCATCATCCCCTAGGTGATTTAGGAAATTCCATTCATTCCTCTAGGTGATTTTAGGAGTTCATTTGTAAGCTATAGGCAATTGTGAGAAGGGCTATCACCTTTGGCCTTCCTAGGGCTGGAGCAACCTCACCGAGTGGAGAAGAAGAACCTAAACATGCATGGAGGTGATTCAAAGGTCTTAGGACATCATGTAAATGATCCAAGAATATTTTGGAAAGACTCGGAGAAGTTGGGGCGGTTTCGCGCGAGGTGGGGTTCACAAGCCTAGTTAGTGCACAGGCCAAAATAGTCGATGAGCTTTAGAAGGTGATTTTGGGAGCTTTAGATGGAGTTAGTAGAAAAACAAAACATCACTGGAAATATAATTCAAATCCCTACATGATGGTGAAATCATATTTTCACAACACTTAGGAGGATCGGGTTTGCGGGTAGTTTTCTTGGCACAAGTGGAGTACCAAATCAAAAATCCAATTTTTTAGGAATCAAATGGAATAATAAAGAAATTATATCCCCATAATTGGATTCAAAATTTCATTTCAAGTTAGGATCATATAAAAAAATTCTGAAAAATTCCATTAGGAGCTCAAGTTATCATCGTCACAAGTTGTCCTTTTGGAGCAAGTTCGGGACTTAGCCAAATTTTGGGAGGACACGTGTCAACTCAAGGAGCCTAGTGGGATTTTTTTCCCTGAATTCCTTAAGGATCAAGTTCATAAACCTTGGAAAAATTCACCCATCCCCCATGTGACCTCTGTAACCTCATACGACCATCAGGATTGTCGGTTCAACTCCCAATGCAATTTGGAGCTCAAATCCCCTGCCATCTAATCTCTACCACGTGTCAGCTCCAGGACCACTATGGAATTTGATGTCCTCACATCCCTCATAGGTAAATGACATCAAACCTCAAAAAAATTTCCCATCCCCAGGAGAGACTTTTTGTCACCCATGTGACTCGCTTCCGGCCCCTTAGTGTAATTTGGAGCTCAAATTCCCTGTCGTCAGATGTCTACCACGTGTCAGCTCTAGGATCACCATGGAATTTGATGTCCCTTAAGTCCCTTTGAGGTGAGGGATGTCAGGGAATTAAAAATGCACCTATCCCCTTCTGTGAATTTTTTTAATATTTTAAATCTGGCACTTAGTCATTTTTTCCCCCTCATTTCTCCTCCATAACTCCTCACCATGCCATGGCCATGTTCTTGCTTGGCCTCGACACCCGGTCCACCATTTCTACTCCAAACCAGCACCACCATGACTCAAAAATCCTCTAATCCCTAAAAATATGTAGGCCTCAGAGAAAAATGGATTGAAATAATGAAGAACGAAGAGAAAATGAATATTTTTCGCCAGATGACTATGAAGTCACCCAATCAGAAAATCCTCATATCTTGCAAAATAAAAGTCAGATTGAGATGTTTCTTTTGAATACTACCACATTTTTCAAGGCAATCAAGATGTAACAAATGGGAGGTCAAATGGTGCCCAGAGTCATTTTTTCCAACAAAATCCTCACCTCGTGTACCGACTCACATTCGTCGGATTTCCCACCATTCCGACAATGGAAACACGCTAAAAACTTGTACACGAACTCCAAATGAAAAACCTATCACAACAGAGTTGTTTTCATCACAAACTAAGACAAAAACCAAACCTATAAATTGTGAGCTCCATTAATGGCTGCCATGGTAACCCGTGCTGAAGCCCCTTTGCAGAGTTAAAAATTCAATATTTATTTCCAATCATTCTAGTGGGAAAAATCAAGTGAAATTTGGAGGACGTGACCGCAACAACGAGCCAAATCCAGAAAAATATACTTTGTCACAAACCGAGCACCAGAAATCCACTTTCCAAAAATAGTAAGCTTTCCTACACATGTTTGCTATTTTTGGTAAGTCTTCATCAAAAGTAGTTATGGAAAAGGAAGTGTGCATTGAAGATCTCTAAGAAGCTAGAATGATTATCCAGAGCAAAAAACAATGAAAATGACCACTTACTAAAAATATTAAGTCCCTTATATGGGTGCTTACTAAAAATAGTAAGTCACCCCAAGAAGTGGTCAAAGCAAAGGCAATGTGTGTAGGATTGAATGAATATTTTCATCACATCAAGATGATCAAGAAGAAGAAAGAATCACCTCTTACTAAAAATAGTAAGTCACACTCAAAGAGTAGTTTTGGAACAATGGGACATTTATAACTTCACATTAGATCTTTCCATCAACGAGGATCATCGGACTTCATCAAAGGCAGCATCTTCTCCTCTCTCTCTCTTCTCTCTCCCCCAACTTTCTCTCCCTTGAATGTTCTAATTCTTCATTGGGGTTTGCACTTTTTGATATGCCTTTAAGTCACCTAAAAGTGACTTTAGAAACATAATGTAAATTAAGTCACCTTCATTTTATAAAAGGGACTTAAATATTCGTAGGAATATGAATAGTCTAAAGTTAGAAATAATGCATATGAAGGGTCATGAAGAAGATGAGGAGTTGAGTCTACTCTATAAATTGTAAAGCCATACCCATCTCAAAGGTTTTGTTATTGATTTTTAAGCTCAAGAGTGCATTCTACCTTGAGAGAAAAAAGGAGATAGCCAAATTCTTCCATTCCCCTCATTCTCAAATTTCCTCTATTTCCTACACTATGTACAATTTCTACTTGAGTACCAATACAGGAAGAAGGAGTTTCTATCATTTTTTATGAGAATATTTTAGAAACTTTGAGTTATCAATATTACCTCATCTTTTTGTTGTTTTGTAGTATTGTTTCCTCTTAATTTCAATGCATGTGATGTAATTTCTAACTAGTGTAATGCAAGTCTCTAATTTCCTACTTGCAACATTAGTTTCTCTTGTCTAATATTCTCACTCCCTTTCCCACTCTCTTAGAAATTTCTTCTCTTATAGGTATCTATAAGCTTTACCACAGGGTCAGTGGAGTTTCCCTATTGGATCCCCAATTGAAATTCCACCATAGAAATCCACCTTTTCACATGTATGTATATATGGCACCTGCACCTATTAAGTAGAGGGAATTAGATTCCCGAGAGGGTTAGCGAGAAATCCACAAGTTTTTCCACCGATAATTTTTCTTTCCAATAGTTTTTTTCACCCGCCGTGGGGGAGACTTGGTAGCATCTGCACCCAAAATATGACCACAAGGTCCAAAAATTCAAAAAAAAAAAAATCAATATTAAAAAAAAGAGTTCATGAAAATCCATTGTTGAAAGATACATTGTCAAATTCCTGCACGTGACCCTTCATATTCCATAGTGTCCTTTCATGTTCCTACTACAAAATTTTCCAAAATCTAGCTAAAGAAAGATACACCAAGTTGAGTAGATCGAGGGGTTTTGTTGATACCAATTTCAAGGCTTTGCAAACTAAGCAATAATGAATTAGAGATAATCCATACTTCTTCTCTCAAGCCTCCTCTTCATCTGGCTCTTCAATAATTTCACCTAGAAATCCTATCCAAACTCCTATTGATAATCCCCCTTCAAATTATCTCATTTTTCAATCACCCTTGGGCATTTAGTTCCTAAAAGAAATGGAATTTGAATAAGAATTTGTAGAAGCAAGAGTTGAAGCAGAAGCAAAAATGACAATAGAAGATGAAGTAGAAATACCTCAACCCATTTTTCCATGGGGAAGGAATACAAGCCTGTTTTCTCTTAAACCCCCTCTTCATGATCTACCAACGAGTTCCTACAAGAACTTTCAAAGCTCAAAGGTGACAAAACACAACGTCTGAAGAACACATCATTGCCTTCATGACATCATCTGGAATTCTTGGTGTCCAACATGAATATGTTGTTGTAATCTGTATTCGTGGAGTCCCTCAAGAAAAAGTAGTAGAATGGTTCTACCTCCTACCTTCCTGATCCATCTTTGGTTGGAATGACATCAAGGCGCCTTCGAGGAAATATTTAAATCAATCGAAGGCAGTCGGGACCTATTGGTGTAGTTGGCTCGAATAAATAAAGGAGAAAATGAAACTATGCGAGACTTCGTGGCTCATTTTGAACAGTTTCTTCACAAGATACCTTAAGAGGATTTGCCATCTGAAAACAATGTCAAGAGATTATTCATCAATGCTCAATCACAAAAGGTAGCATTTCTCCTACGAAGAGTTCAACTGAGGGATATTGTAAGAGCACAAATATTGGTCATTGAACTTGATGACAATCTCATCCTATCTGGAAAGATCAAGAATCCCTCAAAGGGTAAAGCTCAACATCCTGGAGATGAAAGAACCAATCCTTTAATTCATAAAATGGCAAATTAAATGGAATTGTTGAGGAGGGAAATTTTTGAATGGTTTTCTTCTCAAAGAAGCAACAAAAATCAGATTGCAGGAGCACCCTGAAGGCTTTCCTTGGAGGCCCCACCTATCAATGCAAATTGTAGGAGTAAGGAAAATGAAGAGGAGCTTGAACCAGAAAGTGAAGGTGGTGATTTCCTAGAAAGTGATGAGTTTGAGAATGATACACAAATCAGATTCTATGAGTATTCTGGAGGTGATGAAGAAGACAAAGAAGATGCACCTAGTTTCTCATGTACGGTATTCACTTGTTCTTAGTCTAAGAAAGGAACATCTCCTTCCACTGCTGTAGAGAAAAAGAATACTGAAGATCCTCCTGTGGCGACTCTACAAAAAAAAAAAAATTAGTCGAGGATCTTTGCTCCCACCCTCCATAGAGTTTGCATTGTTGAAGCCTGATCCTGTAGTAAGTAAGAAGGCTCCCGCAATCCCAAGTAAGTATTCTGATGCCTCTTCCAAGTCTAAATATAAATCTACCCCGTAAAATCTAGTACTTTGAAAGCTCCTAGTGTACCTTTCAAAATACCCTCCATTCCCCAAAAATCTACTCCTACTTCCAAACTTGTCCTAAATCCAAAAGCAGTCCCTTCATCACCTTCACCGCATCTCGATCCTTTTGATTTCATAGAATATGTGAACAAAGCCAAAGTCCAAATTACTAAAACTGAATATTTGCGGACTCATCCTGAACAATTTGAGAGGTTCATCTGATATATCAGGAGTGGTAGTCTAACACCCAATGTTGTAACTTCTAGTTCCAAAGGCATGTTTCCAAACCCACCTATGCCTCCCTCATAGAACATGATTTCCTTAAGCGCATCCAAGACTGACAAGGTCGATCCTTTCTACATCTCCCTTCTTATTGGAGAATATGTATTGAACAATTGCATAATAGATTCGGTGCCTCTAGAAAATGTGATGCCTTTGAAGGTCGCCAAGGCTCTCAAACTTACCATGACTCCACTTGGTGGCTCTTGTTACTCTTTGGAGTCAAAAGAGGTCCCACTTGTAGGTAAGGTCAAAGATGCACAGGTGGCTCTCGAGATTTCTAGACAAGAAAGTTTCAGTGATGATTTTGGTGAGACATCCCAACCTCATTCGGAATGTTTTTAGTAGAATTTTCTACCGAGACTTGGGAGGAAAATTCAAATGAATTGTTTATCCACAACCATACCAGTGAAGGGAGAAACAGATAAATTTCTTCTCGAGAAGAAGATGAGGTACATGGTACAAAATTCTTGAATCTCTACAAGATAACAAGTGGATGAATCACTTTGTGACAACTAAAGAGGAAGAGGATATTTCCATCTTGATAGGGCCATACATGCTTTCCTAGAGAGGCATGGACCTTAAAGAATCATTGAGGAGATTTTAGTTACAAGAGGGCAGCCCCGTATTGCCGGATGATGCAAACCATGAAGAAGAGGAAATGGTTCTTGATGATTTTCAAGCAGAAAAATCAGCTTATGTGCTTATCCGTGATGAGGAGTTATTCTCATTCCCATTTGGGGATGAAGATGACCTCATCTAGGCCATCTATGGAGAGACAAAACCATCTTGTGATGAACTCATGAGCAGTTTAAAGGAACTACTTGTATAAGAACTACTTAGAGTCACAAAAGCGAAGATCCCGATCTCATTCTCGAACTCTGATGCAATCCATGAACCTACAAGATAAGCTCGAATCTTAATGTGAAGTTTGGGCATGTTGAAACAAATCAAGATGGGAAATATGATTCCCCCTTTGATCCAATGATTTATGGATGCAACGATGAAATGGAGATATTTTCTTTCCCATTTGAAGAAGAAGACTCTTTCTATGATGAAGAAATTTAAACAAGGAGTTTTGATGCCTTTGAAGTGAAGATCCTCTTGATGAAGGATTGATTGAATGCAGTGATTCCTAGGATAATGAATTAATCCCTCCAGATAGTTTCCTTGAGCTACAAAATAAATATTCTATGAAGGCATACAAATATGAGATGCATGAAGTAATAAAGGAAATCTTTGTGCAAGGACTATTAGATGTTGAGGAAGACCTCGAGCTGATTTTTGGTCTCTTAACTCATGTCATGGCCATACAAGACAATTATGATCTCACTTCCAATCCTTTCTTCAATACTCAAGCACCTTGTAATGGAGTAGAGAAAAAGGATAAGTATGAGGTTTCTCATAGAAAAGAGGTAAATGAGCATAATCACGGGAAAGAAAATAATTTGAAAGGTTCAAGTAATTTGGATGAAAAATAGCCCTTGGGAAGCGATACCATGATCAATGAAGAATCATCTATGTGGATAAATATGGAAGGAAACTAGCACTATGAAACTAATTTCAAAGAACATGAAGGCAATGAAATTTCTAAGCGAAGGCCTAAGCATCAAGAAGCTCATGTAGGCTCACTCCTACAAAGTGTACATACAAATGTGAAAGAACCTGGCTTTCATAAGTAGCAGAGGAGAGGAGGCTACTTTCTGGAACTATTCAATGGCTTTGTAGAACATCATCATTCGGTGTTTCCCTCGCAGGGGTAACTTTTGAGAAATGAAAAGTGCTTCAGTGAAAGAGGGTTTTCCCCACCTTATACCATAGGTGATTGCTAGGTTTTCTTCCCTTTATGTTGTGTGTTTCCCTTCCTTTTATGTGTCATGTGTTTTATTTCCATCATTTTGTGTGTGTGTGTGTGTGTGTTTTCCTTCTTCGCTCTCTCTCTCTCTCTCTCTCTCTCTCTCTCTCTCTCTCTCTCTCTCTCTCTCTCTCTCTCTCTCTCTCTCTCTCTCTCTCTCTCTCTCTCTCTCTCTCGTTTTAAGTTATACATGACTCTCTGAGGCCCAAAGTGTAACACCTAAGATAAACTATTAGCTTCTCCACTTTGCAATGCAAGCATTGACATGTGAAATCATGCTTGCCATGGATAAATTATTTCTTTTCTTGGATTCAATTGCTGAAATATTGTTGCTTGCAAGGAATCCATTTTGTTGGAGGTTGTAGACTGGTAAAGTGGTTTGCAAATTTATTTCTATATAATAATGAGACCTTGGATCAATTCCATTGATCCAAGGTATGTTTTAATTCTTCTTACTTGATCTGTATGGAAAACTGAACATTCATAGGTTGAAGGAAATAAAAGACTAACCTTTGTAGGTTTACAATTTCATTGATCTTCTTGGAAGTTCATGTTATGCATTCTGATTTAAGTTGTGTGCTCAGATCTTCTTGTCAACTTCTCCAGAATGCTGAATGGCGTAAGTTGGAAAGAGGTCTACTTTGAGGACTATTGAGGGTAAAGCCTAAGTCCTAGATCTATAAGATCTATCCTAATGGGATTCTAATCTAAGGTAAACTAGACCTACCTTATGTCTATGCCTATGCTAATCTTGTTGCAATCTAACCTAAGTTGCATGTTTTCTAAGTTTGGGATTTGAAAACAACCTAAGGTGATAATAGGGATATTTCTAACTTATTACCTAATACTACATTAGTGGAAAGAATGACTATCTAAGGTGGAAAATAACCTAAGGTAAATAATTTCTAAACTAACCTAAGGTCATACCCTAAGCTAAGATATCTATCCTAAACTAATGTGGGGATAGAAGGGGACCTAAGGGGTCATATGGCAAGTTGAAGGCATGGCGATGGTTCCTAAGTCATTTATTTGATTTGATTTTTGAATTCAATGGATGAGAGTACTGCTAGTTTAGGCAGAGGTAGGAAAATTTGGTGGAATCCTATGTGGAATCATCACTAGAGATAAGTGATGCATAGAAGTTGAAATTGGACTCGCCAACTTTAACTGGCAGTGGCATGGAGAAATAGGTGGGAGATTGGAAATTAATGACATTTATGGTCATCAGTTTTGGTGAACAAACCGCCTTGGAAACCATGTGAGCGGATTTGTTGGGGGTTGTTTGGTCTTTCAAGCATTTCAATTTTTCTCTGCATGGAGCTATCTAGTTCTTCGAACCAGCAGTTCTACTTTCAATTTGTTGTTATTTTTAACTCTCTTGGACTATTTTCGATCCAATGGAAGTATAAGAGGCATTTGAGAAGGAAGTTTTTGGTTGTTGACTTTGTTTGGAGAAGAAAGAGTTTTGGAGGCTCGGATGGAAATCTTCTTCGAATCAATAGAAGCACTATCAGGCATGATAGGCTCTATCCATTAAGTTGTTCTACTTTTCTCTAAATGTCTTCATTAAAACAACTCTACTCTTGTAAAACAAGTTGGTTTTTATTTTGCTATGGTTACTTGATTTCTTGCTTGAAAGAATCTCTATGTTCTTGATTAGGAACTTCTGCATGATAATATTATCAGTGGGTTGTTTCTCCTGAGTGAGTTAATGGTGATTCACACTTTAGAACTGTTATGACTTGAATAATGTTGATAAAGTTTGTATTCTTTCTTACCTTCTCGAAAAGGGTTTAAGGAAATTTGTTGTTGCTTTGAGCTTGAACTGGTTGTCTCTGATTGTTTATAGAAGGTAAAAGGTTACCCTTCTCTGTTGCATCTTGTTTTGTTTAAATTTTTAATACACCTTCTGAGACTGTATCAATATACTTTGGTTCATAATTGTGTGATTTCGAACATGTGTGGAAAATAGTGAATGGGTAATTGTTTTTAACTGTACTATGTAAACCTTCATTGCTTCGAACCTTGTATTCGATGGAAGTTGAGTATGTAATGGTGTTTGGATTTATTGTTTTATGGTTCTAGTCCATGTGGAAACAAGAAGAGGTATTGACTCAAAAACCTTGTTGTTTGGATTTGGTGCTCTCTCTTTTGAAACTCGAGAAATGGCTTCTGGGTTTATTTGGTTTCAGAATTATTTGTTGAATATAGCAGGGGATGAAGTCTTCTCTTCTGAATAATTATGTTTGAGTCTTCCTTTAAGATTTGGGGAGATTGAGCTATAGGTAAATAGTTGAATTTATTTTGTTTGAAGATATTTTGGGTACTAGCTTTATCCGATTTGATATTTTGATTATAATTCCGTAGCTCAGTTGAGCTTACTTGAGGTCAAATCTTCCTATCTATTTTTCTTTTGGACTTAGATGTTGTTGATATGAACTTGATTTCTGATCTAGGTAGACCACTTGTTAAACTTGTTGAGAGACTTGTGAAAGTATGACTGTTGTAACTTCTTGAAGATACGTTGAATGGATATTTGACTTTTGAATTGGTGGTTATGTTTCTTTGAAGCTAACCAAATCAGTGCAAGTTGTTAGATTATTTGATTCCTGTGTAAGTTGGAAGAAATCAATGTCTTGTTGATTTTGTAGGAGTGTTCAATTGAGCCTTCATGTGGTAAAATGAAAGGAAAACTTAATCATCCTTTAAGTTGATTGGGCACCTTTAGCTAAGTCAAGTAGTCCTTTCATTTGCATCTTCTAGAATCGATTCTTGATGAATCCTTCTCTATCCATTCAAGGATGTGTTCACTCACCTCTGTGAGGATGCGACTGTAAGTCCTCCTTATCTATTGTTGTGTTATCGTCTTGTAGGAATGGATAGGTTATGATCTCTTGATTGAAACTTTGACATTTTTGGATGATTGTTGAAGGCTGTTATTTTTCCTGTATGATGTTTTGCTACTTTGTTGTTGCATTTCGTGATGTGGAAAACGATATTGAACTACTTTTTTTGGTGATGGGTGAGCCTTAATTTTCTATCCCGACTTGAATTTGTAGTAGCATGAGTAGTGTAACATCTCTGAGCATGATGTCTACGTTTTTAAGATTTAAGGGATGTTATGACTAGGTCGGTACTAGTCCTCTTTCAAATTTCTTTACTTGTGAAACTATAAGAGTTAAGTGTTGAATTCCATTTTATGAGTTGTGAATGGGAATTGGGTTAACCGAATGGGAAAGGAAGTTTTAAATATTTATTTTCATTCATTCATTCTTCTTTTTGTAAGCTTGTAGTGGATTTATTTGGCTAAGTTGCATTACTTTTATGAATGTAATTATGTAGTTGTTGTTACTACTTTCTTATTCACTTAACTTGTATTAAGGGTGTTTAATATCTATTATAGTGATTGGTGTGAGATGTTGTTTATTGAATGAATACTTTTCTAATGTTAATGTGAGGCCTAACTTGAGAACTTAGGCTATGTCTTGGTTTTGGAATTAGGATGTCACATATGAAATGTGAAACTCTTATTTATTTCAGTTGTTAAATGATTCATCCTAAAATCCTTACGATGTTGGAATGAGCTTGACTGTACATGTCTTTTTATGAAACTTGTAAAGTTGAGTAAGAAGACCCTTACTTCTGAAAGTAACTCTGTTTGGATAAATAGTAAAGTTAGTTCTATATTTCAAATTCAGATTGAATTATGAAGGAAATAATTATTAGTTACTTTTATTTGATATAGATAAGTAATTGGTTGGAACATTACTTATATGATATTATGTTGTAGATTAATGATTATATCATGATCTTTTCTTAAATGTTAATTCAGGTTGATTAATTGTTCTTCTTTTATGGTTGTTATAACTTATGATTTATTGTCTGCTCAACCTTTCTATTTCATAAAAGTAGAGTTGGTTTTATGAAATAGTTAGTTGAAGGCACTTTGTTTTAATGCTTAGTGCTTATCATGCTCAGTTCAATGAACTGACCTGTGCTAGTAATTTTTGTAGATGGACTTCGTAAGTGATAAAGGAAGGAAATAAATTATATGATGTATTGGTTGATTTAAAGTCTGGATCTTTTATAGAGAATTTTGATTCATTATTGAGATGTATTGAAGGAAGGAAAGTTGTAATATTTAATGATCTTGATGTTGTTTGACATGCAATATGTCTGAAATGCATAGTCTTGTAAAATGTGTATTTATCATAATGAATGGAAAAATTTGGAAGTTACTTTATCTTGTTGTTATCATTCATATCTGATTGGATCCTTATTTCTGTTTTCATTTAATGAATTGGATGAATGGGAAATAGTACAATTTCCCTTACTTGAATGCAACTTGCTAAGCTGCATGTATTGATGTTATTTTACCTAAACTAGTATGGTTTATTAAGGGATGTTAAATGAACATACAATTAAACTATAAGGAAGTGTGAAAGGTAAAAGGGTATAATAAACCCTAACACTTAACCATAAAGAGGAAGGTTCTTCTCCTCTCAAAAGGATGTAAAACAAATGAATGGTGTTTGTGTTCATAAATCATTTAGACTTCATCTCTATGAAGTCCACTCTTACCGAACCTATTTAGGTTCTTACACCTCCTATGAATGGTTGAGTTACTTAAGAAAATCTTATGATGGATGTTGGTTCTATTTTCAAAAAAATGTTAAGTAAAAGTTAATTGAACTTAAAACAATCATTAGTCTATGAAGTTGCATATTATTTAACCTAATCAAATAAGGATGGAAACCTTAAAGGTGGTTGGAATTAGGGTTATGTAAGGTTGATATAAAATAAATCTTAATCCTAAACTAATTAAGTGGAAATGACCTCTTGAGGTGTGTACGTCATGATGAAGTAGTTCTGTTGGATGTTGGCACACACCAACTGCAGAACTGTACCTTCATGAAGACTTGGGTCTTCACGAGGATACAAGGTTATAGTTGACATGTTGTAACACCCTTCAACATTGGTTCATCTAGACCTACCCAAATTTGGACTTGAACTTAGTTTCTCTCTAGGATAGTTTAGAGATATGATCTAGAATAGGAAATGACTCACAATGATTTAGGATAACTAGGCACATCCAATCGACTTAGGTCGAAAGGGTATGTCTATATACCCTAGGTCATCGTGAGTGACTCCCTATTCTAAATTATATCACTAACCTGCGTTAGGGTCAAACCTTGGACAAGTGGACTGACTGAAGTTGGTGAAGACCATTCTAGATAACATAGAGGAGTGGGGTGAAGGATGTATTTTGTTTAGATGAGTATGTCATCTAGGAATAGTAACATGAATAGTATGTTGGAAATATTTGGCCAAAGTATCGCAAGCTGTTGGTTTGCATTGTCCTATGTCACCTAGTTTAAGGAATGTGATTTCAGATGAATATTGGTAACAAATATTCAGATAGGTTTCTTAAACAGAACACTCAATACCCAAAACAGGTAAGAGAACCAAGTATACTTGGTATACATAAAGTATTCAATACTTAAGTAACATGAGAGATTGGTTGTTAATCGAGTCATGAAATGAGAGATCGGTAGCTCACTGAGTCATTTACAACTGCATATGGTTATCTGTTATGAGATTGATTGGCATGGAATGTGTGTTCTAAGTTATGATTATTTAGAACAAAGAACATTATGTATAAAAAAATTCCCTTGTTTCTAAAGTCTTAAATTGGGAATGTTACATCTTGGTATCAGAGTTGAAGGTTTATAACTCTTGGACCTATTGTGTCCATAATTTGATAAAACTTAAATTTTCTTGTTAACAAAAAATGGTTAGGACAAGAGGAAATGTTGCAAACAACCCACCACCTAGTGGAGAAGTAACAACTTCCCAAAAACTTGATGAGATCCTTGCTACCCTATTGGACACAAGAGATCATTTGACTATGTACTTGAACAACAAGTAATGGGAAATGAGGAGGAAGAAGATTCGGTAATAACAATCAGCCACCTCCTATGGACAATGCCAATTTGGGAATTTGGTGTTGATAATAACAATGTAAACATGTAAATCAGCCAGAAAATAAAAAGGAAAGACTGGCAACTGAACTCACTAATGATATAAAAAGGATAAGTCCACCTAAGTTTGATGGCACCACATTAGGAGATGGAGCTGAGAATTGGCTCAAGTGAAATGGAGAAGTACTTTGCAATAAGGAACTTCTCAGAGGAAACAAAGGCAATATGGGAGCATATCAGCTTTCCCATGAAGCATCTTCATGGTGGGACAACCGTAAGGCTGAGTTGAACATTGATGAAACTAATATTACTTGGGATCAATTTAAGAGTTATTTTAGGCAAAATGGCTACCACAACTTTACTATGATTAGAAAATGACTAAGTTTCAGAACTTAACCCAAGGAAAATTAATAGTAATAGAGTACTGGGAGTGGTTTACTAAACTCCTTAAGTATGTACCTCAGTATCAAACTGACGAGAAGTTTAGGATACAAAAGTTTATCATGGGATTGAACCCCATTATAGGGGGAGAGGTAGATGTTCATAGTCCCAACCACTATGGAAGGGGTTGTTGAAAAGGCCATAAGGTAGGGAACAAAATTAAAGGCAATTTCTGCTCATAAGGAGGAAGTAAGAAAGAAAGTTCCCAACTCCTCTTCATCATCTCTGGCACCTAAGAAAGGACCATGGAAGAAGTTTGGTATGAAAATTAAGTTTCTCTTGATAACAATAAGAAAAAACAATGAATAAGCCTGTTGCTAATGTACGCAATAACTTTGTCAAGAACAATAATAACGGACATAAGCCCTATGGAGGTCAGAATGATAACTTTAAGGTTGGAAATAAATTTGAGCCTAAAAGGGACTGTAGGAGGATGTTACAATTGTGGAAAAGATCATTATGCAAACCAATGTCCTTTGAAAAAGGATGACCATAATCAATAGCACAAGATACATGCTACAGTAGCTGAAAAACAAGCTGAAAAAGCAAGCCACACCCATAGAAGTTTGGGTAAGTTATTTGACATACTTGTAACTATTATTTTTGATACGGGAGCTACTGAATGTTTTATTTCTAGTAAATTAGCATCAAAATTAAAAAGAAAAGATGGAAAAATGGATAAATCATGGATGGTACATTATGGGAATAATGTAGTTCATACAATTAGTATGTGTCTTTTTGGAGCAGTCCTTGACTTACCTAGTTTTTCCATAGAAGTTGATCTTTATGTTGCTCCTTTGGGGTCTTATGATGTAATCATAGGTGTTAATTGGCTAGCTAAGCATAAAGCAAAAGTGGACTATTTTGAAAAACATATTAGTTGTTTAGATGACTGCTAGAAAACAATAGAGATTTAGGGTGTTAAACATGAAATTTCAGTTAGGAAATTGTCAACTATGTAACTTAAAAGGCCAAAAATAAGGGTTGTACCTTATATGTAGTAAAAATTTTAGAATCTACTAAAGAAAATAGTGATCTCTTAGAATGTTACCCATTATTATGAAATTACAGTGATGTGTTTCTAGAGGAATTACTAGGTCTTCCACCCAAAAGGGAGTTTGACTTCACAATTGAAATCAAACCTAGAACCAAGCCTATTTCTAAGGCACCTTATAGATGACTACTATTGAATTGGTAGAGCTTAAGGCATAGTTGCAAGAAATTTTGTCTAAAGGATTGATTAGATTGAGTGTTTCACCCTAGGGAGCACCAGTAATTTTTGTGAAAAAGAAAGATGGAACACTTAGATTGTGTATTGATTACAGAATGTTAAACAAGGAAACAATTAAGAACAGATATCCACTTCCTAGAATTGATGATCTATTTGATCAGATGCATGGGGCATCGGTATACTCTAAGATATATATTTGATCGGGATATCATCAGTTATGAATTAAGGATGAGGACATTCATAAAACAAATTTTAGAACAAGGTATGGACATTATGAGTTCATAGTTTTACCTTTTGGATTAACAAATGCACCTGTAACTTTTATGAATTTAATGAACAATATTTTTCAAGAATACTTGGACAAATTTTTCTTGTATTCTTGGATGATATTCTCATATACTCTAAAATTATTGAGGAACACCATGAGCATTTGAAGATAGTTTTAGAAATCTTGAGAAAAAGATGGTTATTTGGTAAGTTATCTAAATGTTCATTCTATGACACAAAAGTGCACTATTTGGGTCATGTTATAAGAAAGAATGGAATAACTATAGATCCTTCTAAAATTATAGCTATAATTGAGTGGCCTGCACCAAAGAATGTACATGAAGTTAGAAGCTTCATGGGTCTTGCTAGTTACTATAGGAAATTTGTTAAAGATTTTTCCAAAATTGTTGCACCAATAACTTCATTACAGAAAAAGGATAAGAAATTTGTGTGGAATGAGAAATGTGAATCTACATTTAAAACTTTGAAGGATCAGTTAACTTCAGCACCTATTTTGGTTGTACCTGACCCTAATGGAGACTTTACTGTTGTAACGGATGCATCCGGGGAAGGTCTTGGAGGTATTCTATTACAAAATGATCATGTCATAGCTTACGAAAGTAGAAAACTTAAGTTACATGAGCTGAATTATGCTCCACATGATCTAGAGCTTGTTTCCATTGTTCATGCACTTCAAGTTTGGAGGCATTACCTACTTGGTAAACCTTTTGAATTAAAAACTGATCATCTTGGACTGAAGTATATTTTTACTCAGCCAAATCTGAATGCAAGACAATGAAGATGGTTAGATTTTTTATCTCAATATGACTTTGACATAAGTTACATTAAAGGCAAGGAGAATAGGGTAGTTGATGCTCTAAGTCGTAGGAAGCACATTTCTACTCTTATAACGTTGAGAACTCAAGTTTAAGGATGAGGTAAAAAGTGTTATGGAATCTGATTCTTATTTTTAGCAAGTAAAAACAACACTTATTGCTGGATCCAAATGATGTGAGATATAAAGGTTTTCACTTTGATAATGAAGGAATCTTACGATTTGAAAACAGGGTATACATACCTTTGTTAAATGATTTAAGAAATAAATTATTAGTTGAATTTCACAATTCACCTTTTTAGACACCCTGGTATTACAAAGATGCTTGTTGATATAAAACAACAATATTTTGGAAGGGATGAAAAAGATGTAATTGAGTTTGTGACACATTGCTTAGAATGTCAATGTGTTAAAGTTGAACATATGCATCTAGCTGGTTTATTATATCCTCACAACATACCATAGTACAAATGGCAAGTGATAAGCATGGATTTTGTACAAGGGTTGCCTATGTCAAGAAATAAACATGATGTTATTTTGGTTGTTGTTGATAAACTAACAAAAGTAGCACACATTTTATTGCTAGTAATCTTAAGGATGATTCACCTATTTTAGCAAAAAGGTTTATACATGAGATTTTCAGATTACATGGAGTACCTGAATTAATCATATCTGATAGAGATCCAAGAATGACTTCAAGGTTTTGGAAAACACTTAACGCAGACTCTAGGAACTAAGTTGAATTTCAGTTCTGCGTATCATCCAGAAATGGATGGACAAATGAAAGAGTTAATCAAGTTTTAGAGGATATGTTATGAATGTATTGCATGGATCAACAGTATAAGTGGGAAGAGTACCTTCCATTAGTTGAATTTTCATACAATAACACATATCATGCCTCTAAAGATGGCACCTTTGAAGCATTATATAGAAGGAAATGTAGAACCCTGTTAGTTGGGACAACATTGAGGATAAAGAGGTAATTGGACCTAAAATCCTTATGGAAATGGAACAACAAGTTAAAATGATTCGTGAACACTTGAAAGAAGTAAAAGATAGGAAAAAGAGTTATGTTGACTTGAAGTGGGTTGATAGAAAATTTGAACTTGGTGAGAAGGTCTTTCTTCGAGTAAAACTGAAAAAGAGTTCTATAACTTTTGGCAAGGCTACCAAGTTATCACCTCGTTATGTGGGACCTTTTGAAATTGTTGAAGTAATCAACCCTGTAGCTTATCGTTTAGCATTACCCCTAATTTTTCATGAATGCATGATGTTTTCCATATTTCTTTTGCTTAAGAAATACATTTCAGATTTATCACATGTGTTAAATTGGAATTCCTTGCAGGTCCAAGACCCAAGAATAATCGTGGTTAAACCCATACAAGTGTTGGAAACTCACTAGTTGCACTTAAGAAATTGTGAAATAAGTCAATGTAAGGTCCAGTGGGACCAGTTTAATGAGGAAAGTGCAACTTGGGAAAATATGGAAGATATGAAAACTACTTTTCCATATTTATTTGAATAGAATTGATTTTATTGACTAATAAAATTTGTGATTTTATTCTTTTATGACAATAAATCTGCCAATTTTGGATAGATATTTCATTGTTTAAAATAAACAGCTACGTAAATGCTGATTTTGGAAATTTTAAATCCAGAAATGTTATGAACATGTGAAAAGAAAGTTAATAAATGGATTGTCCTTGATGCAAATTTGTTTAAATAAGTTAATCATCGGGATGATGATTCTTTTTAGGAGGGAAGTATGTAACACCTTGATAAACTGTTAACTTCTCCTCTTTGCAATGCAAGCATTGACATGTGATTTGTCCTAAGAAGGTGTATTATTTTGACTATTGAAATCATGCTTTCCATGGATAAATTATTTCTTTTCTTGGATTCAATTGCAGAAATATTGTTGCTTGCAAGGAATCCATTTTTGTTTGAGATAAGTAAGGTTGTAAACTGGTAATGTTTTGACAAATTTATCTCTATATTATAATGAAAACCTTGGATCAATTCCATTGATCCAAGGTATGTTTTAATTCTTCTTACTTGATCGTATGGAAAACTGACATTCAAGAGGTTGAAGGAAATAAAAGACTGAACCTTTGTAGGTTTACAATTTCATTGATCTTCTTGGAAGTTCATGTTGTGCATTCTACTTTAAGTTGTGTGCTCAGATCTTCTTGTCAACTTCTCTAGAATGCGTTGAATGGCATAAGTTGGAAAGAGGTCTACTTCAAGACTATTGAGGGTAAAGCCTAAGTCCTAGATCTTTAAGATCTATCTAATGGGATTCTAATCTAAGGTAAACTAGACCTACCTTATGTCTATGCCTGACTAATCTATGTTACAATCTAACCTAAGTTGCATGTTTTCTAAGTTAGGGATTTGAAAACAACCTAAGGTGATAATAGGGATATTTCTAACCTATTACCTAATACTACATTAGTAGAAAGAATGACCTATCCTAAGGTGGAAAATAACCTAAGGTAAATATTTTCTAAACTAACCTAAGGTCATACCCTAAGCTAAGATATCTATCCTAAACTAATGTGGGGATAGAAGGGGACCTAAGGGGTCGTATGGAAAGTTGAAGGCATGGATGACGGTTCCTAAGTCATTTATTTGATTTGATTTTTGAATTCAATGGACAAAGTACTACTAGTTTAGGTAGAGGCAGGAAAATTTGGTGGAATCCTATGTGGAATCATCACTAGAGATAAGTGATGCATGCAGAAGTTGAAATTGGACTCACCAACTTTAACTGGCGGTGGCGTGGAGAAATAGGTGGGAGATTGGAAATTAATGACATTTATGGTCATCAGTTTTGGTGAACAAACCACCTTGGAAACCATGAGAGGATTTTTGGGGGTTGTTTAGTATTTCAAGCATTTTAATTTTTTCTCTACATGGAGCTATCTGGTTCTTCAAACCAATAGTTCTACTTTCAGTTTTTTCTATTTTTAACTCTCTTGGACTATTTTTGATCCAATGGAAGTATAAGAGGCATTTGAGAAGGAAGTTTTTGGTTGTTGACTTCATTTGGAGAAGAAAGAGTTTTGGAGGCTCAATTGAAATCTTCTTCAAATCAAAGAAACTATCAGGCATGATAGGCTCTATCCATTAAGTTGTTCTGTTTTTCTCTAAATGTCTTCATTAAAACAACTCTGCTCTTGTAAAACAAGTTGGTTTTTATTTTTCTATGGTTACTTGATTTCTTGCTTGAAAGAATCTCTGTGTTCTTGATTAAGGAACTTCTGCATGATAATATTGTCAGTGGGTTGTTTCCCTGAGTGAGTTAATGGTGATTCACACTTTAGAACTATTCGTGACTTGAATAATGTTGATAAAGTTTGTATTCTTGCTTACTTTTCGAAAAGGGTTTAAGGAAAATTTGTTGTTGCTTTGAGCTTTGAATCTGGTTGTCTCGATTGTTTATAGAAGGTAAAAGGTTACCCTTCTCTATCACATCTTGTTTTGTTGAAGTTTTAATACACCTTCTGAGACTGTATCAATATACTTTGATTCATAATTGTGTGATTTTGAACATGTGTGGAAAATAGTGAATGGGTAATTTGTTTTTAACTTGTACTATGTAAACCTTCATTGCTTGAACCTTGTATTCGATGGAAGATGAGTATGTAATGGTGTTTGGATTTACTATTTATGGTTCTATTCCATGTGGAAACAATAAGGAGGTATTGACTCAAAAACCTTGTTGTTTGGATTTGGTGCTCTCTCTTCTGAAACTCTGTGAAATGGCTTCTGGGTTTATTTGGTTTCAGAATTATTTGTTGAATACAACAGTGGATGAAGTCTTCTCTTTTGAATAATTATGTTTGAGTCTTCCTTTAAGATTTGGGGAGATTGAGCTATAGGTAAATAGTTGAAGTTTTTTTGTTTGAAGATATTTTGGGAATTGGCTTTATCTGATTTGATATTTTGATTATAATTCCGTAGCTCAGTTGAGCTTACTTGAGGTCAAATATTCTTGTCTATTTTGATTTTGGACTTAGATGTTGTTGATTTGAACCTACCCATTCCTGATCTGGGTAGACCACTTGTTAAACTTGTTAGAGAGACTTGTGAAGTTGACTTGTAACTTCTTGAAGATACATTGAATGGATATTGACTTTTGAATTTGGTTATGTTTCTTTGAAGCTAACCAAATCGGTGTAGTTGTTAGATTATTTGATTCCTGTGTAAGTTGGAAGAAATTAAATGTCTCATCGATTTTGTAGGAGTGTTCAGTTGAGCCTTCTGTGGTAAAATGAAAGGAAAACTTAATCATCTTTTAAGCTGACTAGGCACCTTTAGCTAAGTCATGTAGTCCTTTCATTTGCATCTTTTGGAATCGATTCTTGATGAATCCTTCTCTATCCATTCAAGGATGTGTTCACTCACCTCTATGAGGATGATTGTAAGTCCTCCTTATCTATTGTTGTGCTATCATCTTGTAGGAATGGATAGGTTATGATCTCTTGATTGAAACTTTGACATTTTTGGATGATTGCTAAAGGTTATTTTTCCTGTATGATGTTTTTGCTACTTTTTGTTGCATTTTGAGATGTGGAAAATGATACTAAACTACTTTTGTTTGGTGATGGGTGAGCCTTAATTTTCTATCCCGACTTGAATTTGTAGTAGCATGAGTAGTGTAACAGCTCTGAGCATGATGTCTATGTTTTTAAGATTTAAGGGATGTTATGACTGGGTTGGTACCAGTCCTCTTTCAAATTTCTTTACTTGTGAAACTGTAAGAGTTAAGTGTTGAATTCCCTTTTATGAGTTGTGAATGGGAATTTGGGTTAAACCGAATGGGAAAGGAAGTTTTAAACTGTTTATTTTCAGTCATTCATTCTTCTTTTGTGTAAGCTTGTAGTGGATTTATTTGGCTAAGTTGCATTACTTTTATGAATGCAATTATGTAGTTTTTTTTACTATTTTCTTATTCACTTAACTTGTATTAAGGGTGTTTAATATCTGTTATAGTGATTGGTGTGAGATGTTGTTATTGAATGAATACTTTTCTAATGTTAATGTGAGGCCTAACTTGAGAACTTAGGCTATGTCTTGGTTTTGGAATTAGGATGTCACATCTGAAATGTGAAACTCTTATTTATTTCAATTTTTAAATGATTCATCCTAAAATCCTTACGATGTTGAAATGAGCTTAACTATACATGTCTTTTATGAAACTTGTAAAGTTGAGTAAGAAGACCCTTGCATAAAAGTAACTCTATTTGGATAAATAGTAAAGTTAGTTCTATATTTCAAATTCAAATTGAATTATGAAGGAAATAATTATTAGTTACTTTTATTTGATATAGATAAGTAATTGTTGGAACATTACTTATCTGATATTATGTTGTAGATTAATGAATATATCATGATCTTTTCTTAAATGTTAATTTAGGTTGATTAATTGTTCTTCTTTTATGGTTGTTATAACTTATGATTTATTGTCTTCTCAACCTTTTTGTTTCATAAAAGTAGAGTTGGTTTTATGAAATAATTAGTTGAAGGCACTTTGTTTTAATGCTTAGTGCTTATCATGCTCAATTCAATGAACTGACCCTTGTGCTAACAATTTTTGTAGATGGACTTTGTAAGTGATAAAGGAAGGCAATAAATTATATGATGTATTGGTTGATTTAAAGTCTGGATCTTTTATAGAGAATTTGATTCATTATTGAGATGTATTGAAGGAAGGAAAGTTGTAATCTTTAATGATCTTGATGTTGTTTGACATGCAATATGTCTAAAATGCATAGTCTTGTAAAATGTGTATTTATCATAATGAATGGAAAAAGTTTTGAAGTTACTTTATCTTGTTGTTATCATTCATATCTGATTGGATCCTTATTTCTATTGTCATTTAATGAATTGGATGAATGGAAAATAGTACAATTTCCCTTACTTGAATGTAACTTGCTAAGTTGCATGTATTGATGTTCTTTTACCTAAACTAGTATGGTTTATTAAGGGATGTTAAATGAACATACAATTAAACTATAAGGAAGTGTGAAAGGTAAAAGGGTATAATAAACCCTAACACTTAACCATAAAGAGGAAGGTTCTTCTCCTCTAAAAAGAATGTAAAACAAATGAATGGTGTTTGTGTTCGTAAATCATTTAGACTTCATCTCTATGAAGTCCACTCTTACCGAACTTGTTTATGTTCTTACACATCCTATGAATGGTTGAGTTACTTAAGCAAATCTTATGATGGATGTTGGTTCTATTTTCAAAAAAATGTTAAGTAAAAAGTTAATTGAACTTAAATAAATCATTAGTCTATGAAGTTGCATATTATTTAACCTAATCAAATAAGGATGGAAACCTTAAAGGTGGTTGGAATTAGGGTTATGTAAGGTTGATATAAACTAAATCTTAATCCTAAACTAATTAAATGGAAATGACCTCTTGAGGTGTGTACATCATGATGAAGTAGTTTTGTTGGATGTTGGCACAGGCCAATCTACAGAACTATACCTAATGAAGACTTGGGTCTTCACAAGGATACAATGGTTGTAGTTGACATGTTGCAACACCCTTCAACATTGGTTCATCTAGACCTACCCAAACTTGGAATTGAACTTAGTTTCTCTCTAGGATAGTTTAGAGATATGATATAGAATAGGAAATGACTCACAATGATTTAGGATAACTAGGCACATCCAATCGACTTAGGTCGAAAGGGTATGTCTATATACCCTAGGTCATTGTGAGTGACTCCCTATTCTAAATTGTATCACTAACCTACATTAGGGTCAAACCTTGGAAAAGTAAGAGACTAAGTGGTGAAGACCATTCTAGATAATAGAGGAGTGGGGTGAAGGACGTATTCCGTTTAGACAAGTATGTCATCTAGGAATAGTAACATGAACAATATGTTGGAAATATTTGGCCAAAGTATCGCAAGTTGTTGGTTGCATTTTCCTATGTCACCTAGTTTAAGGAATGTGATTTTAGATGAATATTGGTAACAAATATTCAGATAGGTTTCTTAAATAGAACACTCAGTACCTAGAACAGGGTAAGAGAACCAAGTATACTTGGTATACATAAAGTATTCAATACTTAAGTAACATGAGAGATCGGTTGTTAATCGAGTCATGAAATGAGAGATCGGTAGCTCACCAAGTCATTTACAGTTGCATATGGTTATCTGTTATGAGATTGATTGGCATGGAATGTGTGTTCTAAGTTATGATTATTTAGAATAGAGAACATTATGTATTAAAAAAATTCCCTTATTTCTAATGTCTTAAATTAGGAATGTTATACAATGGATAAGGGTGTTAATGGATCATATGGTCTAAAATTGAGATTTTGGATTCCTCATATAATGTCTTTGTTGCACTCAATCCATGTCATGTCCCCAATCTAGAGCGTGGTTGTCATGCAAATATGCATCAAAGAAACTAACAATTTCAGAGCATGACAACTATACCCCAATTATTAATTTTTTCAAATCCCATCATTTCAAGACACCCCAAGTCCATCAGGCTAGTCCAAATGACCTCCAAAATAATTTTTATTATCCCCCTGGTGATTCAAGAAATTCCATTCATTGCCCCTAGGTGATTTTAGGAGTTCATTTGTAAGCTACAGGAAGTTTTGGGAAGGGTTATCACTAGCCTTCCTAGGGCTCGAGTAACCCATGCGGAGTGGAGACTAAGAACCTAAACAAACTTATAGGTAATTTAAAGGTATTAGGACATCATGGAAATGATTCAGGAATATTTTGGAAGGGCTCGGAGAAGTTAGGGTAGTTTAGCCAGAATTAGGGTTCACGGGCCTAGTTAGTGCACGAGCCAAAATCATCTTGAGCTTGAAGGTGATTCGAGGGCTATGAATGGAGTTAGGAGAAAAAAAACATTACCAAAAACATAATTCCAAGCCCTACATGATGGTAAAATCATTTTTTTTACAACACTTAGGTGCATTAGGTGCAGTAGTAGTTTTTCTCGAGCACAAGTCGAGTACCAAATCAAAAATCTGATTTTTTAGGGATCAAATAGAAAAATCAAGACATTATATCCCAATAATTGGATTCAAAATTCCATTTTTAGTTAGAATCATATAAAATGCTTCTGAAAATTTCCATCGGGAGCTCAAGTTGTCCTCTTGGAGCAAGTTCAAGACTTAGCCAAATTTTGGGAGGACATGTGTCAGCTCCAGGATCCTGGTGGGATTTTGTGTCCCCAAAGTCCCTTGAGGGTCAGGTACATCAACCTTGGAAAAATTACCTAGCCCCCATGTGAACTCGTAAGCTCATATGACCATCAAGATCGCCTGCTCTGATTCGGCCTCCGGGTGCAATTTTGAGCTCAAATCCCCTATCATCGGATCTCCACCATGTGTCAGCTCCAAGACCACTATGGAATTTGATGTCCCTCATAGTTCAAGAACATAAAACCTCTAAAAATGTGCCCATCCCCCTGAGATACTTTTGGTCACCCATGTGACCGCTTCCACCCCTTAGTGCAAAATTCCCTATCGTTGGATCTCTCGCCACATGTCATCTCAGAATTGCCATGGAATTTGATGTCCCTCACATCCCTTTGAGGTGAGGGATGTCGTGACATAAAATGTACTCAACCCCTTTTGTGCATTTTTTTAATATTTTAAATTTGGCACTTAGCCATTTTTCCCCCTCATTTCTCCTTCATAGCTCCTCAACATGCCATGGTCATGTTCTTACTTGTACATACACACTGGTCTAACATTTTAACAAAACAACACCACTTTGTGACTCAAAATCCTCAAATCCCTGAAAATATTGTTAGGAATAATCTTTAGATTAGTGCTCACATCATTATTTGTAATAGTTAAATGTATTATTCATATATTACATTAGTAAGTTAGTGTGTTAGTAAGATATTAATATTTTTATATTAATATCATATTTGTGTGTGAAAAATAAATATTGTGATATTATTAATATTAGTCAAAAACAACTCATTATTAATAAGATATTGTATTGTATTAGTTGTGAGTTTTGAATAAACAACTCATGTAGCTATTTGAGAGTTGTGTGAGATATTTATGGGTTTGGGAGTGATGTTAGGAAAGATAAGAGAGGATATTGTGGGATTAAAGATTGGATTTGAATCCTTGTATTAAAGAGATCAATATCCTTTATATTGTAAGCTCTCTCACCATGTAATTGCTACAAGCTCCATGATATTAATAATAATAAGAGTGTTTTTGTTATATTTTGTTCTCTCAAACATTGTCACTTATTGCATTATTTTATTATTTAATGTAATTGATGTTATTTTTATTAGATAAACTATCAATTTAATATCAAATATGCAGCCTTAGAAAAAATGGATTGAAATGATGAAGAATGAAGAGAAAACGAAGATTTTTCACCAGATGACTACGAAGTCACCCGATTGGAAAATCCTCATATATTGCAAAATACAAGTCAAATCGAGATGTTGTCTTTTCTGGACTACCACACTTTTCAAGGCAATAAAAATGTAATAAACAGGAGGTCAAATGGTTCCCATAATCATTTTTTCCAACAAAATCCTCACTTCGTGCACTAGCTCACATTCGTTGGATTTCCCATCATTCAAAAAATGGAAACAAACTAAAAAATTGTACATGAGCTCCCAATAAAAAACCTATCACAGTGGAGTTATTTTAGTTGCAACCAGAGACAAAACCAGACACGAAAATTCTGAGCTCCATTAATGGCCGCCATGGAAGCTTCGTGCTTGAAGCCACTGCAAGGTTAAAATTTCAATATTTATTTCCAATCATTCTAGCATGTGAAATCAAGTTAAATTAGGAGGACGTGACCGTAATGACGAGATGAATCCAGAAAAATATACTTCATTGTAAACCAAGCACCATAAATCCAATTTCCAAAAAAAGTAAGCTTTCCTACACATGCTTGTTATTTTTGGTAAGTCTTCATTAAAAGCAGCTATGGAAAAGGTAGTGTGCACTAAAGATCTCCAAGAATCCAGAATGATTATCTGGAGCAGAAAACAATGAAAATGACCACTTACTAAAAATAGTAAGTCCCTTATATGGGTTCTTACTAAAAATAGTAAGCCACCCCAAGAAGTGGTCAAAGCAAAGGTAATGTGCGTAGGATTGAATGAAGATTTTCATCACATAAAGATGATCAAGAAGAAGCAATAATCACCTCTTATTAAAAATAGTAAGTCTCCCATCTGGGCATTTACTAAAAATAGTAAGTTACACTCAAATATTAGTTTTGGCATAATGGCACATTCATAACTTTGACGTATCAGAGCTTTCCATCAACGAGGATCATCGGACTTCATCTGAGGAAACATCTTCTCCTCTTCTCCCTCTTCCCTCTCCCCCAAATTTCTCTCCCTTTGAATGTTCTAATTCTTCATTGGGGTTTGCACTTTTTAATATGCCTTCAAGTCACCTAAAAGTGACTTTAGAAACATAATGTAAATTAAGTTACCTTTATTTTATAAAAGGGACTTAAATATTTTGTAGGAATATGAATAGTCTAAAGTTAGAAATAAGGCATATGGAGGGTCATGAAGAAGATGAGGAGTCAAGTCTACTCTATAAATTGTAAATTCATTCCCATCTCAAAGGGTTGGTCATTAATTTTGTAAGCTCAAGAGTGCATTCTACCTTGAGAGAACAAAGGAGATAGCCAAATTCTTCCATTCCCCTCATTCTCAAATTTCCTCTATTTCCTACACTATGTACAATTTCTACTTGAGCACCAATACAAGAAGGAGTTTCTATCCTTTTTTATGAGAATATTTTAGAAACTTTGAGTTCTCAATATTACCTCATCTTGTTTTTGTTTGTAGTATTGTTTCCTCTTAATTTTAATGCATGTGATGTAATTTCCAACTAGTGTAATGCAAGTCTCTAATTTCCTACTTGCAACATTAGTTTCTCTTGTCTAATATTCTCACTCCCTTTCCTACTCTCCTAGAAAATTCTTCTCTTGCAGGTATCTGCAAGCTTTTTGTAGGGTCAGTGGAGTGTCCCTGTTGGATCCCGGTTGAAAGGCCACCACATAAATCCACCTTTTCATGTGCATGCATATACGGCAGCTGCACCGGTTAAGTAGAGGGACTTAGATTCCCAAAGCATTGGCAAGAAATCCACAAGTTTTTCCACTGAAAAATTTTCTCGCCAACAAGTCTATATGCTCAAAGGAAGGATGGAAATAATTTCTTCTCCCCATGTCTTCGTGGAAAGGAAAAAGGGGCACCAAAAGTATGCATTAATGTGACACTGACATGTGGCACTAATAAACAATTATAATTGCGAGAGCATCCTTGAGAGAGAGCTTGAAAATGAAGTTGCCGAAGCTCCCAGAGGTATTTTTGGGCACTTATTTATATGATTTTGACTGAAAACATCATTTGGAAAATAATGAGATGGGTCTCAAGATCTTATATTTCTTGGAACCCTCTGAAAATTACCTTCTTCCTTGGAATCAATGAGTGTTCCTACAAAAATGAGTTCCCTAAGAAGCATCAAGATTTGGTAAAAAATATGAATATTAAATCTTGTAATGGATCCTCTTAGCTTTCCAATGAGTTCATTTTTTCCTCCTAACTCCTTACAGAGCTCTTGCATTCCTCCGATGAATAAAATGTACCTATTTTGATAGGCCTCTCCTCTCGGGAGCCGGGACTGGGTCATTTGAAAAGCCATGTGGAAGGAAGGGGGAGGATGAATTTTATTGGCCCCATGTCCCCTTAGAATGGGAAAGAGGGACACCAAAAGTGCACATTATCCTGGTGATGACAAGTGTCAAGCATGAGTGAAATCGAGTGAGGGAATGAAAAATGCCAAAAAGTGCCTATCGGAGTCTCCCATGCATATATAAGGTGTCCATAAGGCCTATAGTGGCGGGGAAAGACAAATTGTATATTTGGATCTATTGTTTGAATCTTTTTACTTTCTTTATGAAATTATGATTCTTCCTCATACTCATCTCTAAAGAAAAACTAGAATTTTCTTTCTCTTTCTCTATAACAAACTCTACCCCTTTGGGTTAGTTGGTGTTTCCTAAATTGTGTTTGTACTTTTTGGGAGGAAGATGTTTTTATTTCTCTCTTCTTGTCTTCTCGTGAGTATTTTCTTTTCTTTTATACTTTTTTTGGCTTCTACCTCTACACTAATATGAGCTTGATTTTTATCTATGTTTCATGAACTCGTTAGAACAAATAATTCTTTTGGAAGTGTCCCATGGAGGAAAAGATTCATACTAAATTTGAACAAGATAAAGTTGTTTCTTCAATAAACCTAAAGATAGAGGCACAAATGGATGTGGAAATTTTGATATCATATTTGCAAATGAAGGATATGAATAATATTTGAGTCGGTGTCATTTGAGTTAGTCTTAGTAGGTGCTACAACATTAACTTCTTTACTATGAGATGAGTTGTAAGAAATATCTAAACTATAATAGTTAGAATCAGAAATCAAAAAGTGTTCATGTTAATCAATTCCTTTAAGCTCGAGATATTTAATCTTGGATTTTCATTTTTTAGTATTTTTAAGGCACTCATTAGCATAATGAGGTCCTTCGCAAATGTAGCATGTAGGAACACACTTTTTCTAACCAAAATAATTTTTCTTTCGAAATATTATTTCAGTGTCAATGGACCAAAGTCCCAATACTATGCATACAATTCTTTCTTGTTTTGCATTATGGATATTCACCCTCCCCCTCTAAAATTAAATGGAACAATCCTTACAAGATTTTTATTTAGGATTTTTTTGAGAAGTATGGGGCAGGATGGTAGTTGAAAGTATCATTGTCAATGAGTTGGTAGAGCTTTGTGTCTAAATCCTTTTAGGCCTTATTGATTGATTTTACCATAACTAAGTTGTTTAAGAGGGTGTGCATGTATAAAATGTGTATACTCTGTGGAAAAATAGGCAAGAAAGGATTCAATATACCAAAGTTTCATGGTAGGATCATGAATGTGGCATAAAGTATAATACACGTGTTATATATAACACCGATATTCCCTAACTCTACTCATATCATAGTTACATGCTTCTAAAAACAAAGCTACATTTTTAAATTTTTCATTATCTATTATTTCAAGTAATTCACTAATGAGAGAAACAATAAGAGAGGTTGTACCTTCTTGGATAATATAAGTCTACCGTATAGTGAGGAGAGCATCTCACCATTATTTTTTAATGTCAATAAATCTATTGGAAATTGTTTCAATAATTGTCCTGGATCTTTGTGATAAAGTAACAACTACGTATTAGACCACCTGAGCATGTCATGGATAATCTCTTTAAATTGAGTAGGTGTAGAACACTCAATTTTGTACTAATTTGGTTAGAGAATTTGAGTTCAAACAATGATGTGTAATGGCTCACTTGAAGAGGCATCGGAGCTTCATCTATAAGTACCATACTTTCAACATCTTCTATTTTAAGTGTAGTTTTGGTTAGAAACATTTTTAGGTGGAAAAATTGGTGGATATCCGTCATCGCTCCGAGACTCTATGTCCATATGGTTTAATGGTGCAACCCCATTTATTATGTGTGAATGAAAGTGAAATTTTTGGTTTCCTTAAAGGTTGAGGATCCAAAGAGGAACACTCCACCGAACCTTGAGAAAAAAATTGTTGTTGCTTTCAAGGAAGAATTTTTGAGTGGGAAAAAGAAAAAGGGTATTAATATATCAGGTATAAAATTAGATTCTTGTAAACATTAATTAGATTACTTCAACACACATAAATAGGAAGAAAACAACTCTGCTACTAGAAACAATACAAGATAAGATTATGAACACAATGTTTTAGTAATCTTCTCATCAAAAAGGCAAGAAAATCCTTTCTTCTTCATTGATGTTTTGACAAAGTTGTACATGGTGAGAAATGGAAGAGTGTGGAAGGAGGGAATAGAGAAATTTTCTCTCTTTTTCTTTACTCCAAGTAGTAATCTCTCATGACCATAAAATTGATAACCCTTAAGACTAAGGGTTCCATTACAATTTATAGACTTTGAGAAGGCTCTTCACCTACCCCCACGTGACCTTTCATTTTTCCTTCTAACATGTGACTTTTGATATTCCTAGGAGTGAAATTAAGTCCCCTTTTATTAATGAAGGGTGACTTATTATAATGTTTACTAAAGTTACATTTAAATGAATAGGATGAATGTCATGATTTCTCATAATGAAGAATTAGAAATGGGGTAGAGAAGAGGAGAAAGAATGATGAAGGAGGGGAAAGGATAAATGGAACAAAGGACGAAGATACCTCCTTTATTGATATATTCCACCCTGAAGAAGTTGAAGATAAAAATATTGGCCTCTGATGACCTCTAAAACATTGTTACATTGATGTGAAGCTTTAATGAATTTCACTTTGAAAAAATTCCCTTGCTGATGATGATCACAAGCTACCCCTTGTACATGATATACAAACACCTCAGACTGTTAAATGAGTGTTTAAAAACATTGTTCCAAGACCTCTCAAAGTGAGATTTGAGATGAACACAAACCTCACCCATGATGATGCATTGAGAGTGAGGATCATCCTCCTATTCCTTAGGCTCTCATAATTGATGTTCATGATGCTCAAATATCTTGACATCTGCATCCATGTTCTGCAGACTATGCTACAATACTACAAACTTTTCCTTAATTCTGGAAATTGTTGAGCTCAAGATTATGTTTCCAGGACCCTTATGAAGTTATCATTTATCTTTATGAGTTATGGGGTAATTCTATCATCATGTGGAGAGTCCAAAAATTGGAAAGATGAGTGAAATTAGAGCCATCTGCAACTTTCTGCACTCAAAATTAAGACTTTCTATTTTTAGCAGGTAGGACCGAGACCTGCTATTTTGGGACATATCACCTTTTTTTCTTTGATATGACCTTCTGAACCTTATAGAACACTCCATCCTCTTCCACTAATAATGCATTGTTATATTTAGCAACTTTATATTTTTAGCAAGTTGCTTTTTTTTGACCTGCTATTTTGGGAAAATTGACATTTTTTCCCTATCTTTCATTTTACATCTTTTCTAAGTATTCTAGGTGATCTAAACATGCAATTCAGGGACTTACTAATATTAGCATGTGGAGGAGCATAGAATATTTTATTTTTAATAAGTGACAAAAATGACCTCGATTTGTGACGGGAATATTATTTTTAGATTCGACTCTTCGTCGTGATCTCGTGATCCAAATTTCATTGTGTTTCACTTATCAGAATGCTTGGAAATAAAAATTATGTTTTTCTAGTGTAGGTTTTCAGTTTGAAGCTACCATGACAGCCATTATGGAGTCACTGAGATTTTTGAAAGTGTTCTTTCCCACCTCAGATTGTGATGGAACCAACTTCAATGGGATAGGTTTTTCTCCTGGAATTTGTGCTCACAGTTTTAGCTTGATTTGTCTACCGGAGTGATGGGAAATCAAAGGAACAAAATCTAGGATATGGAATGGGGTTTTTTCACCATTAAAAATTTGGGGTATCATTTTAAATGCTTTCAAATTTCTTCTTGAAAGCCTCGAAAATGGAGAAGTCTACAAAAAATCTCACTTTGATTCGTGAGATATGAGTGTTTTACGTTTTTACCATGAAGTGAATGCAGGGGAAGGACAAATATGGTGTCTCGAAGAAATTGTAGTTTTAATGGATTTTTTCACCAATATACCTATGGGAATGAGGGAGAAATGGAGAAATGGAGGGGTAATAGGTTTTTATATCTTTCTTCCGGTACGCATGAAGAAAAAAGCAGCAAGACAACTATATTTTTCAAAAAAATAGCTTTTAAAATCTTCATATGTTTAGAAACATTTTTTTGTCACAACTATCCCAAAGGGATTAGAAAATTGGTGCAAGAAAATGTGTTTCATGCTTATCTTGAAAATTGGTAGATGAGGATTGGCGGTAGAGGAGAGAGAAAGAGTGAGCAAAAAGCACCTGGGGCTAGAATCCAGGTCACATGGACAACTTGGGCAAGAGCTTGCATGGGAATGGATCATATGTACCCATTTTCCCAAGGGGAGGGGATATTTGGTGCAATAAAATACACCCTCACTAGGATATGACAAGTGGCGGATAATGATTTGCAGAGGTGGAGAGGAGAGGGGCTCAAAAATAGCTTTGTGGGGCACCCTCTATGGTCGAGATGAGAAATCAAGGGCCAAATTGGGCATGGGGTACATTTTTGTGTCCAAATTGTCCCAAGGGGTGGGAAACAAGGTGAAAGAAAATGCATCATTCTAGTGAGAACAAGTAGCAAAATCTGATTGCACAACGGTGAGGGCTGAGAATGAGTGCAAAGGGGCTAAACTTTCATGTTTGAGCTTTGTCGAGGTCATATGAGGGTCCAGAGGGCTTAAATGGATTTGGGAACAATTTTTTTCCCAGGGGATGGGACTATTGGTGCAATAAATTATGCCTCAACCTGGGAGTGACATGTGTTTACCTAGAAAAATGGATAAGTCCCAAAGCATACCTTAGAGAGAAGTTTGACGACAACATATCTCGAGCATTTAGAGGTCATTTCAGGAACATATTTATATGAATTTGACTAGAAAAATAATTTTGATAAGAATGGGATGGGTCTCATGTTCTGATTCATCATTAAGCCCCCTTAAAAATAGCCTTTTTCTTGGGATTGCAGGATTGCGGGTTGTCCATACAAAAAAATGATTGTGGGAAGAAATGATTGTCTTGTGAAAAATATGAAACCACCATCACTTAGATAACTGAAATAAATTTCCATTTATATTTTTTGACCTCCAATTCATTACAGAGCTCCCATAATCACTTCTTGAAGCTCAAGTTCTATTTTGAGTTGCAAACTCCTTCACCTTTGAAAACCCACTTTTGTTGAACTTGTCCCAAAACCTCTGAAACTTTCCAAAATATTCAAAAATCAGTTGTACAATGTTCCTAGCTCCTTAATACCACTTCTCAATGAATTTGGGTCTTAATCTCTCGCTCGTAGGGCATGCACTTGTCTTAGAAATGCCAAAAATAGTCATTCCTAAGTCTCTAGTAAAGTCTACCTTGAGAGATATTGTCTCAAAAGCACTTGAATGAACTTGTTTTCCTTAAATCACCTATGGGGAGAGTTCAAACAACAAATATGAATCATTATAATGACATGATATTCCTATCATGAGGGATAGGTTGATCCAGAGGGGTGCTCGGGAGGACTCACAAGCAAAAATTTTGGCACTAGGGTATAGTTGTCCTATTTTCAAGTTGAATTTTTCCCTTACAAAAACACAGGACAACATGAAGATATATTAATACTTTTTCTAGGTTTAGAAGATCTTACTAGGCCTCCAAAATTTACAATCCTAGATACTTCAGACTAAGTTACCTTCTTATATGAAACGGGATCAATATCTTAAAGCTTCTTGGTGTTTTCAGCAATATCTTCAACTTGAACTGCAATCAATGGGAGTATCTAAATAGTGTTTTGGACATGTTCCATCTTTTGGGTTAAATCGAGGTTAATCTATGTAAATCTAGAAAATTGTTTTGTAGACATCAATTTTGGTTTCGTTTGTCCACTTCACCCCACGTCTTCTCTCCTTCACTAGGCTTGCCCATTCAATTTCCTTTTCCCTCAAAAATTTGATTAATTCCATTTCCCACCAAAAATACATATCTAGTTAATCAATATTAATTGATTAATTAATCCCTTTTAAATAATCTATGAATTTAATATTCCAAAATATTCCATATCCAATCCACTACATAATTTAAAATTCAAAAGAAATACATGCCAATTAACTTATGAATTTAATAATCATATTTAATCCATATGCTGATCCACCCATGAATTTAAAATTCAAATTTAATCCATATTCAATCCACTCATGAATTTAATATTCAAATCATGTCCCCCACTCACCTAATCAGGGTAAATTTTCTAAATCATGATTACCTAAATTAATCACATCCTCATGTTATAAATGTAAGAAGAGAAAATTACCAAAATGAAAGACAAACAAACCCATCAAACCTCTCGAAACCTTCTCAAAAACCTCATATAAGGTTCTCCTATGAAACCTTGCAGAAATAATGTCAGAAGTGTTTTGTGGGTGCTCTTGAGTGCTCTCCAAGATTTGAAGTCAAATGCTACAGACACAGTTCAATAGAGTTTTTGTGCTTCAAATTCAAGAGGGATTGGAAGGAAAGTAAGCTTTGTAATTTATAGAAACAGAAGGTAGTTGGAATTGGTTACATAGATAAATGAACATGCTAAAAATAGTATTATGGGAAGTTCATGATAGTTTCGAGGAAATAATGAAATTAATTACAAAAATTGCATTTGGAAAGGTGGTTGTACGTGCATTTTGTTTACCTCCATCTTTCTAGGATTCTAGAAGTGCGATTAACTAGGTTATTCAAAGTGGAGTCTAAGTGGAGTTTGGTCAAGTGGTAGATGACTAGGATGTGCACACACTTAATTAATTAATTATTTAATTAATAAATAATAATTAATTTAGCCAAAGGGGTACAAAGGGTACATGGGATTAATTTAATTAATCCAAAGGGGTAAAATGTTTACTAATTAATTAATTGTAAATGGGTGAATAACAGGGTGTATTAGCATAATATTGGGAACAAGTGGAAATATGAATGTAAATTTGGGGTGTCTACATTTTCCCCCTCTTTAAAGTGCTATTGCAAAGTAATAGTGCTTTAAAGATAGTAGACACATGCAGATCGGTGAGTGGAAATTGTGAAGCATTAGGATTCCCTAGGAATTAGAATGGTAGAGGAATTACCCCTCAAGTGGGAGGATGATGCAGTAAGGCGGTGGAAAACTACTTGATAGGAAGAAAGCAAGGGATTAAAACAAGGATGGGAAAGGATTGTGTTTGTAGCATGAGCGTTATTTGGAGAGTAATTTTTAGAGAAACCTTATTTTTGTTGTTGCAAAATAGAGTTGTCACCATGATTATGAAATAATCAAGATGGTTAACCCAGATGCATGTAAACAAACACACATAGTAAAGAAAAGATAAAAAGGAAAAAACCAATATATAAAGTTAGTTCGAAACCGGGGTTATAAAGGAACCAAGATGTGATCACACTTCTTGTAAGTGGTCCAAAAAGAGTAAACATCAACAATGCAACATAAAGTTGAAAAAGAAGACAATCAGTTATACCCCTAATGCATGCCACAATGATGATTAAGTAGATACAAATGCTCCTAAATGGGACTAGGATCAGACTAGAAGAGTGGAGTTAAAGTGACTCCTTATGAAACTCTTGTTGAATCCGTTATGAAGATGATCAAATTTGAAATTTTCCGAGGTGAATTTATATCACGAAGGAAAAACAATTTGTGTGACTTGCCCCAAGCAGAGTTAGCATATCATGCAAAGGGAAGAAAGTGATAGTTGTAAGATTGGCACGAGTACTAGAGTAATAGATAAAAGTATGACGCTTATCAATATTGTATTGAGATGTTGAATGATTTACTTCAAGGGTTTTCCAATTGTATGATTTCTGTGAGAAGTGAATGTTTTCTCAAATTTTTGTGATGTTATTTATTTATTTATTTATTTGGATTGTTGAAATATTTACTTTTTTTGGATTTTTGCAAGTTTGGAAATAGGAATGCAAATAAAAAATGAAGAAATTCCATGGCTTAAATAAATCGGGAGGAAAACACAACATGTGCAAATGATAAAAAATATAAAAGTAGTAACAAAAATAAACCCAATAGGAATAGGAAATAACCACACCAAAGTTATATGTCAACTAGGATTTGAATAAATTTCTTGCAATTGGTCCATAAGTGCATTCTAGATACACATAGTATTGGTTATTTGAACTATCACACATAAGAAACTAAGATAAGAATAGACAATACAAAATTCCATATGTACAAATGTTAAACAAGTAAACAAGCTAGTGAACAAAAATAGACTAATGTAAAAATTCTAATAAAGAAGTGAATATATACAGATGTCAAGTTTCCCCCAAGAGAAAGCAAAATCCAAGTGATGTACCTATGCAAAGTTACATTGCAAAGAGTGTCTTGATTAACTGAAAAAGATGATTAGGAACAATCAGGTGAAGAAAAGGGTAAACAAAATGGTGATTGTATGTTCTTTTTTATCACCTAAACAATTTTATATTGTTTTGGGATTTTGAACAATTTTATATTGTTTTTGTAGTTTTTTCAAGACATTTTTTGAATGTTTTGGTTTTTTTGGAATTTTGAACCACACGCCAAAGAAGAGGGAAAGGAAATTCCCAATTCAAAACCAACATGCTAAATGGAAGGTGAACAATGGTGGTAGACAATGGGCACGAAAACCTACCAAGGAGAACATGTGACACACAATGAGGTGAAAAGTTACAAGCGGGAAACAAAGTGAAATGAAAAAATAGGTGGATGCACTGATATGCCCCCAAGACAAGGGTTACTCTTTAGAGACTCAGGAGTAGAACTTATTCAGATGAATGGCATTCATAGGCTCCTTCAACTCTTTTCCATCCTCGGTAGATAGTTTGTATGCACCAGATCCAAATTTAGCAGTTATAACATAAGGACCCAACCAATTAGGCTCAAATTTTCCCTTTTTCTCGTGTTTTTGTTGTGGTATTTTTATTTTTCTTTAGGACCAAATCACTTATTTCAAACTGTCAAGGTTTTATCTTGCGATTATAAATACGACGCAGATCTATTATGATATCTTGGTATATGGTCTAAGGTGCAAAGCCGTCTCTCGTCTAGTAATTCCAACTCTACAAGGTGTGTAACATGGTAATCCTCTTCATGAATGAGATGTTGGAGGGATACGAAGTGAAGGCAGCTCAACTTTGATAGGTAATATGGCTTCAGATCCATATACTAGGGAAAAAGGAGTAGCTCCTGTAGGTGTACGGAAGGAAGTGCGGTAGGCCCAGAGGGTAGGATATAACTGTGTATGCCAATTACGTCTGTGTTTATTGATAGTCTTTTCCAGAATAGACTTGATAGTCTTGTTTGATGCTTCATATTGGCCATTGCATTGTGGATAATAGGGTGTATCCCATTTTAGGTGGATATTATATTTCTTAGCTAGGGCCTTGAGATCCTTATTTTTGAAAGAACCACCATTGTTAGTGACAATAGCAGTGGGGATGCCAAAATGATAGATAATATGGTTGAAGATGAATTTAGAAATATTGCACCCAATAACGTTAGTAAGAGGCATAGCCTCAACCCACTTGGTGAAATAATCAGTGGCGGTTATAATAAAAGTGTGGCCATTAGAAGATGTGGGCTTTATTTTTCCAATTAAATCAAGTCCCCATTTTGAAAAAGGCCAAGGTGAAGTAATAGGATGCAAGGCTTGGGATGGTGCATGAATGAGATTACCGTGTTTTTGGAAAGCCTGAAATTTCTTCACAAAGTTGCATGCATCTTCCTCCATTGTGGGCTAGTAGTATCCAATGCATAAAATCTTCTTTGCAAGGACTATTCGCTAGTATGGGCACCGTAAATACTTGAATGTACTTCAACTAGCATCTAATTAGCTTCATCCTGATTGAGACATATTAAGAGAGTCCCATCATAGCCTCTTCAATATAAGGTGTCAACAAGAAGGGTGTAGCATGAAGCACATTGTGCTAAGGCTCTTTTATTAGCTGAATTAAAATTAGGAGGATATGCTTTAGTTTGAATGAAGGTGTATATATCGTGGTACAAGGATGATCAGGACTAACAATCTCACAAACCATGGTGGACTCTAGAAATTCATATGTGGGCACCAAAAGATGTTCAACAAGGAATTTTTGTGAGTTTGATTAGTGTTAAATGAAATAAGGGAAGCGATAGTTTCCATGGAATTTGCTGCTTTGTTTTTTACACGAGGAACTTGTTCAAAATTGATAATCTAGAAATACCCTCTAAGGCTATCAACCATTCTTTTATAAGGTAAGATATTTTCATCTTTTACCTGATATTCTCCATTAACTTGATTAATGACTAGAAGAGAATCACCAAAAACTATTAATTCTTGTAGGTGCCATGAGATAGCAAATCCTAAGCCTATTTATCAGTGCTTCATACTCTACTATGTTATTTTTGCAAGGGAAGTTGATATGATAAGATTTAGGTATGAGGTATCCATCCGGTGTACGCAAGACAATTCCTACTCCAGAACTGTTGTCCTCTCAAAATTTCCCCTCTTTTTAAAGTTAGAAATTTGAAAATTTTGAGTTGACACCCTTCAGTAATGTTCTAGTGAAGTAAATTTTTTTGAAGAGATGGTGAAATTTGCATTTATTGGGGTCATTTTAGTGACTTGCGGGTCTATCAAACATTTTTGTCCCTCATGTCCCAAGTAAAATGGGCCTTTTGTTCACCAATCAGCCAATTTCCCACAAGTCCTTGTCTGTCAACTTTATTGGAAATTTTTGGCCCATTTGTCCTAAGTTCCCCCTGAATTTCTTTTCCACGATCGCACGCATCAGCTGCATCAAGTTCTTCACACTTTTTTGACCCATCTATCCCAAATGCATCCGGGTTTTCTGTTAACTGATTCCCCACATTACCCGCATCGGCCAAATCAGGTCTTTGCATCCCTCACGTTTCTGTGTCCCTGAACCTTTTGTACTCATTTGGCCTACTTTCCCACTATCTGGTCGAATTGTGTCTTCATGTCCCATATGTCGCAATCTCCCATGGACCGTCTGAGTCATTTTTTTCCACTTTTCCCGCATCTCATCTTTTTGAGTTGGTGTAAGGTGTATTTAATGCTCATTTATGATCTTCTCTCCCTGAATGGCTATTTAAAGGGACTACCACCTATGCATTTGTCACATTGCTTGCTTGTTATTTCTTGCCGAATTCTTGCAATTGAAGTCATTTGTTCATCTTTCTGTGTCCCTCTGCATCTTTGTCATGGATCTATTCTTGGAAGACCGTTTCTCTGTGCATTGCAAAAATGAAGATCAAGTTTCAAGGGCATGAGCATCTGTCACCCCTGGAGACCTCTGTACCCAATATTGGGGATAGTGAAGTTTGGCACTTAGATTTTTATGATTTCTGGGGCAGACTAACATGCGAAAACCCTGCTCCCATGGCCCAAATGATCAGTGATAGTGGAATCACGTATGCGGCTGGTTTTCCCATCTTTATGTAGTGTTTCGACACCGTGCTCACTGCAGAGCTCATTTCAACCCAGATACCAAGGATATTGCTAATGTGCATGGGTAATTGATTGCCAAACTAGATGTTTCCACCATTGTCATTGTCCTATGAAATTCTTGAGATAGAAGACTCCATCATTCTCACTCTTTCTCAAGCTCAGACCCTATTTGACCAAGATAGTGAAAAGTACAAGGCACGAGTAGCAAAGTCATGGTTGAAGTGCCCTAAAAGGGAGCATCCCAACTCTCCAAAGCATTGTTTAGGGTTGATTTTAATGAGGAGCTATCAGATTTCATTATCTTGCTCGCTCGTATCATGGGAATTCCTCCACCAATGAATTTCATTTTTGGATGTGCCCTTTTATAAACATCATCTGCGAGGGCAAGTAGAACATAAACCGGGCTGAAATTATCTATATGAACTTTGGTCGAGCAATTGTCAAATGATCAATAAACTAAGAAGTTCTATATGACTTCTTATCTCATATATACCCTAGCTGCATCCCAGGAATGGTTCAGTTTCACTTACATGGAGGGTAAGAAGGATGAGCCTATCTACACATACTACCCTCAGTTTACCCTCGAGGCCAACAATCACAATTTTAGAAGGGTCAATGATTCTTTCACCATGTCTATTATAAGACTCTTGGAGAGTGACACTGCTAGGATATTTTCTGATGAGGCTATGGCTCTAATAGCCAAGTATAGGGATTTCTTCATCCAATTTAAAAGGTTCTCATACATTAGGTTAGCTTGCTTTGAAAGTACACCCCTCAAGCTCCCCATATTTTGCAATGATAAAATGTCTCTGGTTGAAGTATGTAGGTAGCTTGATAAACTACACAGAACCTCCAGAGATAAGATGATCACTGGTCTTCATTTCCCTATCTCCTTGGGGAATTATGCATGTAAAACAACTCTAGATGCCCAAAACATAGAAAAGGCTATTACTCCTCTCATTATTTATTTCTTTAGATCTAGGAATTGTTTTGATCTGAAGAAGTTCATTGATCAAAATCTCAGAATCACCTATCATCATCATCCTGATACTGAGGACTACTGGGTTGACTATGTTGATGATTTTGAATCCAAGAGGAGGAATTTTGGTATATTATCTCTAGAGCAGATCTTAGATATTAATCTCTACTAGGTGCTTGAAGGGCTTGTGGATGATGATGAGGGATTGCAATCCTTTGAGTATGAAATATCCATCAAGAACACACCTCTAGAAACCTTGGATTGGTATGTGAAGGAGAAGGATAATTTGAGTGAGATAATTGCCCCTTTCATTATCATAACCAAGGTTTGGTTTGACAAGAAAGTTCATGAATTCAAGAAGAACCAGGGAAGATCTTCTTCAAGAGAAACTTCCACACTTGGGAAGGAAGTACATACACCTAGTACTGAGGTACTAGAGCAAACTCCTCCTTCCTCAATGAAAGATCTTGAATTGTCTACTCCTTCTTCCACTCAGGTGTATCAGAAGAAGGTCAAAGAGGTTAAGAAAGAACCAATTGAAGAAGAAACTCTACTGGAGCACCCTGAATTGCCAATTGGGCCAGAGAACATTATTTTTCTCAATGATGATGATGAGGAGATGATAGAAATAGAGGAAACCACTGAAACAACTATTGAGGTGGAGAAGGAAGGATCAAGAACTGAACCTCCAAGTCTAGCTGACTCCTCTGTAAAGGAAATTCTTGAGGTTCCATGCACTTCCCCATTGGAGGCAACAGTAGTTCAGAATTTGAGTGCCATGAGTTCCCTTGCACTTAGCCCCCTTGACTCCTTTATTTCTTCTTCTTCCTTTGCTTGGGTACAACCCTTAGTTGACAACAAGAAAAGAAAATCTTCTTCTCGATTAACAGGGCCTAATTTTGATGTTGTAGTTTCTCTACTTGGTACTACCCCTCCCCCTCCAAAGTAAAGAAAGAAAATACCACCTCAAGGTTAGTAATTGATGCTCAGGGCCAATAGTTCTTGGAGGTTGCAAAGCCCAAGGTGGATAAATTAGAGAAAGATATTTTGATCTCTGATTTGGAACTTTCTAGAATCCCATTGGGAGAATCCACACCTGAGAGCGAGGTTCATAACCTTTGAGAAACCGTGACTAGGGTTATCAAAAGGGTGGAAAAAGGCAAACAAACCATGGAGCAGTTGGAAGAACAGAATCAAGTTCTTTCCAACTTTATCATATCTTTGTTAGCCAAAGATAAAGTTTTGGATCCATCTCCCTTGACCACTCTCCCACCTCCCATAATACTCAGCCAAGATGAAGTTCAAAGTATCAAAGATATACAGAAGTATTCAACTTATGGGAAGGTTGTAGAAGCCATGGTTGATGATATGACTATAGCAGGTTTGAATTTCATTGAGGAAGCCTTCAAAACCAATGAGAAGGTGATCAATTTGCAGCAGAAACTTTCTTCCTCAATCAAAGCTATGGACAAGGAGCTGAAGGTCTAGAGTGGATGTATTACAGACCTCTGTCTAATGGGCCAAACCGATGAGAAGATCCTACTGGCCAACAATGTGTTTGATGATGTAAAGAATAACTTGTCAAGAACATGGATCTTCAGTATTGAGTGGAAGATAAACATTCAAGAGGAAGCATTGGGAGAATTGAGGAATGTGTGGTAGAAGGGGGAGTCCTTTAAAATTTGTGTTTTATCTGCCTTCAAAGATATCCACTGCCATCTTCAAAATGAAACTACGGGTGTTCCTTTTCTCTTCAATAATTCAAGGCTCGGTTAAGAACCTTTGTCAAGGATGATCTCATTTACTAGAAGATTCATTCACTAAGGAGAAGATGAAAGACATTTTTCTCTTTACTCAACTATTGCTGAAGCTAATAAAGAATATCTAGAGCATACCAAGTTTGATAAAGATATGGAGAAATGTCTAGGCACGTGGACACATGCCACCTCCAACACCACAATTCCAAGAGGCATGGAAATAATAGAAGCATTGAAAAGATTCAGGCATCGGATTCTCAAATCAGTGGGCCCTCCTCAGCCATAATCGGATGTCTCTTCTTCAAGATTTTCTTTCTCTTCTTCTATTTTTAGTGCCAATCTCCTTGTAATTAATTAAGGACGTTGTATTATGCATTTCCTTAATTAATCTTTTAATTAAAAGAAACGGTTACCAAATGTAACCAATTTGTAAGCTATATAATGAGCTCTCCTCACCATTTCAAGGGGATGGAACTTTGATTATTTTTAAAAGTGTAAAAGATTCAAAAGCTATCAATACAAGAATATTTCCCTTTCTACTTCTATCTGTGTCTATTCATTCCTTCTTATCTATCAATAATTATTGAATCATTAATTTATTTTTCATCAAGAAGTTTTGTATTCTTGTGGATGTCATCTCTGGAACTTTGTGTCTATGAAATAACATCTAATGGTTTTAATATGAATGATTTTGTTCTATATTATCCTAGTTCAGCATTTATAAGGAACTATTTTTCTATCTATACTTCCTAAGAGTGTTATTCTACCTTTTCCCTTCCTTAGTTATTTTGTTCTTTTGTATTGATAATCTATCTTGGAGTTTGAAACACTTTCATGATATTAGATTTCCTCTTTGAAATAGAAAATTGTACATTTGTGAATAGTTTTTTTCTTTCAATAAGGGCACCTCTCCCATCAAAGAGGAGGGAATTTTGTCCCTTGACTGTTGCTTTCATTAAAGTCCTATTTTGACAACCAACAATTTTTGGTGACTCTACTGGGGATTCATTTTCGACAGATTCCAATTTTTAAAGAACAATTTCTTTATCATTTTCTGATCTAGAGATTCTAAGGTTTACTTGTGGTAGAAGGGATCTTGGAATTGAATATTCTTAGTTTCAAATCTTGGAGCAGCTAGGATTTTCTCTTCCTTCAACAGGTAGAAATAGAAGAGCTCATTCTACAAGCACACCCTGTTGAAGACAGAACCCTTAGGAGTGGTATTCCTCAAGAACAACTCATCCCTAATCTTCATGCTTTGATTCTTGCTGGTGTTTCAGTTCCTCTTCAAGTAGTTTTTCCAAGAATGGCAGCTCCATTACCTTGGGGCCAACATGTTGGGCCTCTTGCCCTCCCTCAGCCTTTGCATGAGTTACCTAGGGGTAACAGGAAGAACTTCCCCAAGTTCGGAGGCGACGGCAAGGTACATCCTGGTGAACACATTACAGCCTTCATAGTTTCATGTGGAGTCCTCGAGTTGAACATGAGGATGTTTCTATGAAGCTTTTTGTAGAGGCTTTGCTAGATAATGTGGCAGATTGGTTTTATCATCTCCCCACTGGGCCATTATTAATTGGACCACCATGAGAACTAGCTTTGAGAACTATTTCAAACCTACAGAAAATGTACATGTTTTGCTAGCCCAGATTTCTCAAATTAAGAAAGAACCACAGGAGCCCATGAGATAATTTTTGGCCAAGTTCAATAAATTGATTAACAAGATCCCACAAGACACCTGGCCTGTGGATCAAATTCAAAAAAAAATCTTCCTAAGCGCTCAATTTCTGAAGTAAGTTATGCGTTGAGAAGAGAAAATCTCTCAACTTTGGATGTTGATCAGAGATTAGCCATCAATGTTGAAGATGGCCTTATCATGTTTTGTAAATTGAAAAGAGATCCTTCCAAATCGAAAGCTTCTTCCTCCTCTTCCTCTACCCCTTGAGCTAATGCAAATCAAATAGTACAGTAAGATTCCCAATGACCTCATTGCCATCAAGAAATAATTGGCTCAGCATGCTCCTTATCAAGACATTCCAAGGAGGAATTTTCAACCTAGAAACCATTTTCCTTCTTCTCAGACAAGGTTGGAAATCGAGGGACCACCCATCAAGGTCCCTATCAATGCAACTTGTGAGGTTGAAGAACCTGATGAAGAGGTTAATGAAGAATTTGAAGAATCTGGAGAAGAGGCTGAGGAGGAGTTAGAAGAACTTGATGGATCTCAAGTTAATTTCCTTACTACTGAGGGCATTGATGAAGAAGATGATTATGATGAAGTAGTGGTAGAGATGAATAGTGAGTCATATGTTGTTATGACCCAGGAGTAGACCAATAAGAAAGAAAAGTGATGCAGCCTACTAAAAAATCTAAGGAGTATCCCACAACTATTCCAGTGATGGTAAGAAGAGAATCCCCTATTCCCACTGCATCCATGCAAAAGGTCAGTTCTGTTAATTCTTCTTCTCCTAATCCTACTTCTAAAACTTATTTTTCTCTAGCCTCAAAACCTGATAAGCCTAAGATTCCTAGAAATGATTCCTCATCCACCTCTGGTTCTTTTGATATCATCGATCATCTTCAAAAGACAAAAATCTATATTTTGGAGGTTGAGTATTATCAAACCCATCCAAAATCCTTTGCCAAAATGGTCCACTTTGTCAATTCCCATTCCAAGACTTCATCTAACACTTCCAAAGGTCTTTTTCCTACTCCATCTTCCGCATCCCAACCAAATCTTATGGCTGCAATCACCTCAACTAATGAGAAAATCAAACAATTTAATGTGACCCTCCTCATAGCAGGCCATAGACTTAGCATCCGTGTCATAGACTCAAGAGCTTCAGACAATGTAATTCCTACCAAAGTAGCTCATGATTTGGGTCTTACCCTCACACACACTATTGGTTCTTGTTATTCCATGGAGAGTATGGAGGTGCCCTTATTTGGAAGAATTAAGGATGCACAAGTAGCTTTTGCTGCCATACCTGAGAAAAAGGTTTTAGCTACTATTCTGGTAGTTGATATCCCTCCTTCATATGGCATGTTGTTAAGTAGAAACTTCTGTAAGGACATGGGAGAAGAAATTCAAATGGATTGGTCACATGCCCTTATACCAGTCAATGGAAAGATAAAGAAGATGTTGCCTGAGAAGAAAACGAGTATATTGTGCAAAAGAAAATGATCCCAAAGCAAAAATACTTTATGAAGATATTGGGCATGGAAACTATATGTTCATGTCATAGGATGAGGTGGAACATCCCAAAGAATTACTTCATGATCCTAATAGCATTTGGAATTTGGAATTTGATGGAAGGTACTCCTCATATGGTGTTGGGGCTGGTGTGGTATTGATATCGAGAAGAGGGAAAGATTCATCCTTTCTCATTCAAACTACAATTTGAAAATACAAATAACATATCAGAATATGAAGCTCTCATCCTTGGACTAAATGTGGTAAAAGAGAAAGGTGTGAAGAATCTTCGGCTCGTGAAGATGTGGAGCTAGTTAAACAAGTCGGATATTTGTTCCAAGTAAAGAATAAAAGGTTAAAGCACTATAGATATCTGGTTTCAGATCCTATTGAATTCCTTGATGCCTTATCCATCAAGCAGTGCGAGGAAAAGAACACTAGGCTGAATTTCTAGCTATTTCGTGGTCTTTGCCGATACCTCATCCCGATTTTTCTCAGATAAGTTTACCATTAAAATGATCCATAGACCGAAGCGTACCAAATAACATAAATAATTGGCAAGTTTTTGATGACGATCAACATTTTCTCTCTTTCTTGGGGCTTAGGGATAACTTTGACCAATTGTATTTTGAAGGAAGTGACAATTTGCCTCGTGAGAGTGTATTCCAATGAGGAAGGTGTCAAAGAGGAGACAGATCAAGATGGATGCATCAAAGCTAAAATGTAACAAGATCCCTAGAGGGTTGGTAAGTCTATAGGAATTGTTTAATAAACATGACAGATATGTTAAGTCCAGAGCTTCCAAAGGACCCCAACAGTCTGTTAAATATGAAAAGATTAATATTGGGAACTCTACTGATCCTAAAATGGTGAACATTGGAAAGTTTTGTACACATGAGGAGAAGATGAAGGTAGTAAATATTTTGAAGATGTTAGTTGATGTCCTCACTTATTCTTATGATGATCTCAAAGGTTTTTAGCCAAAAGAAATGTAGCATTTCATTCCCTCAAACTCCGGGATTAAGCCTTTGCAGATGTAGACACAAATTCGTGTCTCACGACCCTTGTGACCCGCATCCCATTTCACAACCTAACCTCATTACCTAAACCTTACACAATTATTTATTAATTACCTCATAATTGATAAATCCACATCGTCTTACCTACCACCTCACTTGGCCACCTCACCATGACCTAGCCCTAACCCTAAAACTAACCTAATTAGGACCCATGACTTGGTCAGACTCACATCCATAACTAATGCCTCCTTACTCGCACCCAAAGCCGACCTTCTAGCCACTTGACCAAGCCCGCAACCGATCCCTGAGAAAAACAGGAAGGTGGGCTATTCTACTAAAAATAGCCTACTTTTTCCTAACCGATGTCGGTTCTACTCGACCGCCGCCGGTTGCGAACCGCCATCGGTTCCTCGTAAATGGGCTTCCCAAGCCATAACAACGAATCGGAATTTCATTTTGGAGATCGGTCGAAGGATTTTGAATCAAAGGAGAGTCCAAAGCGATTAGCAGAGTCCGATCTTCACTTGACAGAGCAGAGACGAGTGAAGAAACCATAAGAGTTGGCAGCCAAGGAGATCAACTTGCATCTTCGTCAAAAACCAGTAAGTCACATCTTGCATGTCCTCTGTTATAACATTTCTCTTGCCTTTGGAACCACAGTCCTCATAAATCCATCCCTGAATCCACTACCCAGCGTGCATATTACATCTAACTGCCATCCATCTACCTCTCATCACCTTATTTCTTAATATCACCCATATACAGCCTTACAAATAATACAGTTACCAAACAACACAAACACCCTACAAAACAACCAACCTACAGATCCTAAACCATAACCGGTATCGGTTATCAAGAATCAGATTATCGGGCATCAAGAAGTGTGTTAACCCGACTCCTAACTCACCCGACCAGGTATCGATTTGTCAAGAATCGTGTCGATTCTATGTGATTCACAACCAGAAACCAGCCTTTCCCCTACCTGTTTCAACGAAGTGATTTAATTGATATTTTACAGTATTTTGTGTTAACTCATATCGGCAGGGGAACTGACCACCTTCGAAAGGAAGTTTCATATTTCCTGGGCCCAAGGCAGTTCCCTCATTTATTATCTAATCAAAATCTTGTGGTCTTGTGTTCTTATTTGCAGGTAGTCCTTCCAAGACAAAAAGGAGTTCTCGCAGTCAACCTGATCTTTCTCTACGGTACGCGCACATCATCTCGACATTCTACAGGTATTCCTCCTAACCCTAACCTTATCTGTTTCTATAAGGAACGAAGCATTTCCGAGTGAAACATTTTGGCACGCCCGGTGGGACCCATTTTGGGTTTCTGTCTCTTGCTTATTTTCATTTTAGGAAGCATATTTGCTGTTGCTGTTTTTGTTATATATTTAGTAAAGATTTTGTCTTGCTTTCCTGGTTTCGCATTAGTGAAAGTCATCTCTCTTGCTTCATCGAATATAATTTTCGATTTGGATATAAAACACGTGCATTGCATTCCTGCTTGTTGTTCTCCAATTCTAGTGAACATAGATTAAGTAACAGGTCGTACACGTGGGGGTGATATCCACGGTATTGACAGGAAATTAACCTTAGTTTCACTGCACAACACATACCGAATCACTTCACAATTAACACAACAACACTCAAACATCCCCCTTTTCATGTATTCCTCCGCCCGATTGAGGTAACCTTATAAGCCAAAACAAACTTGACATTTCCCCTAGGTCTTGTTGTTTAGGATTCTGACATCATCTTACGTCTAAAGGCATAAGCCCACGATAACTAAAATTAACCCTAGGGTTAGTCTCTGGATTTGCGTGTGCATCTTGCTTGTTTGCTTCTCTGCTTTTCTCTGTCATACTTTGTCTTCTGTGATCAATAAGTTGCTAAACATACTCAACATTACTAAAATCAAATCAGCAGCCTTTTATATCTTCTTATCCTAGACTTTTGACACCGCCATCGGTTAAGGGACCGACGTCGTTTGATCTGTGACCGACAGCGGTTACTAAACCGATATCGGTTACTGTCTTCATCAGCCCCTGACAAACCAGCAGCTTGCCAAATTCACCATTCAGAGGTTGTTTTTGTTCTTGATAGATTGAAACTTTCCTGTGTGTTCTAGTCTATGGTTGTCATCACTCGGAAGCAAGCCGCCGCCATGGTTTCACATGCCTGCTCTGTGTCTTTGCCTGAATCACCCCCTTCACATTCTATAGGGAACCCTACAGACACCAGTGAGATCCCCCAAATTCCTGTAGGAGACAAGGACTTTGCCAAATTTCTGGATGCTAATCCCAGCGCTGTACAATACTATTTGTCTCATACCCCTGACCGTACGCCTGATGGTCAGCTCCTTATGGGCATGCCTATTAGTATAGCTGCTCATTTAGCTCCTACTCCTCCTGATAACAATACCTTACTTCCTGCATCACTAGCCCCGTCTCCCAATCCGACAGCTTCAGAGGTTCATACGACCCCGATTAGCTTTCCTTTGGTTAACCTGGGGCCCCACGTATCGCTACCACCAACTGCCCCTATCTCATCTCTCTTTCAGACCACTCCATTCATGACTTACTCTCTGCCACCTATTCAAACGAGCTTTCCTTCTCAAGCTCCGCCTACCTTTTCATTCCCATACACGTATCCAGTAACCTCAACACCTTATATGGGACATCCCTATTCTGTGGCACCATCATCTCATCCAACCACAGATTTCATCAAGCAAATGATGGACAAAATGCAAAACCTGGAGGCTTCCGTTTCAGGAAGTCGTAGCGCCTTGACATACGAGCAAGTTTGTCGGGAGCCCATTCACCCTTCTGTCCCCCTTCATTCATATCCTCCTCAATGGGAGTTGCCAAAGTTTACTCGTTTTAACAGTAAAGAGGATCCTCAACAACACTTGCGATCATTTAGACATGCTTGTTATTTGATTGCCATGATGATGCCTTGTCATACTCGCACCTTTCCCATGTCCTTATCGGTGGCTCGCTTGAGTGGTACAAGTGCTTTAACCCAAAGACTCAATCTTCTCTTTTAACCAACTAGCCCAATCTTTCTTGGATCATTTCTCCATTAACATTGCCAAGAAAGTATCTATCATCGACTCTATGCCATCCGACACCAAGACGAATCTATCGCAGATTTCGTTGGACGATGGCGGGGCCTTATCAACCAACTTACGTATGCCTTGCCTCAAACCGAACTTATCGAACTGTTTACGCGGGCCTGCGCTAAGCACATCTCCCCTACCCTCCAAATTCAAACTTTCCGTACATTCGACGAGGCCTTTACTATGGCTCAAAAATTAGAAATTCGAGCCTTAGAGGAAGAGAAATTGCGGTTGCGCAACAAGAACTCCACTTTCCGAACTCCTGATTCTACCAATAAACCAAATACCACCACTCCTCACGCGTCCACCTCTTCTAAATCAAAAGGAGCTGTCCACGCGGTGATGGTCAAATCCCAACCACCGTCCAATACTCCACCAAAAACCACCTATAAATACAAAGCCGAACCCATCAGCTACACTCCCTTGGGAGAAACCTATGGTGTGATATTGGAGAAATTGCTCAAAGCTGGGGCTATCACCTTGCCCCCTGTTAAACCTCACTCCGGGTTTGACTCCACCCGCGCAATACCTTCCTGGTACAAAGAAAATGACTTTTGTAACTTTCACCGCGTAAAAGGACATAGTCATGAAAACTGCAAGATGTTGAAAAACATAGTGCAGGAAATGGTTGACGCAGGGGATATAACACTCGATAATCCTAACGCCCCTGCTAACCGAAATCTGAAAATTTTCAACAAGCCATTCCCGAATCACTCGTCCAGCAGCAACGTGAACCAAGATATCTTAGCTGAGGAGAGTGTTCATGAGATCCATGCAGTCTTCGATTCTCAGCCAAAAGCCTCTATCGAGAAAATTTTGAATCAGACCTCTTCACTAACACAGGAGCCCGAACCTCCTTTACCACCATCAAGCCAAAGCGAAATCGTTCCTTTACCCATAGAAGAGTTAATCGCCTGTGCTTCCTTCCCATCAATGAGTCTTCTTACACCACATCCCTACAAGACTGTGAGCGGATGCTATCTAATTTATCTATTTCCCAAACGTCCCCTTCTACCACTCTTGCTACACAAGAGGAAGGCTCACCACTCCTTTTGACATCCTTAGACGAGAAATCTCTTACACTAACATCACCACATTCTTTTAACATGACAGATCTCCTCGAACACGCCCTCCTACCTATTAGTCCCTCATCGCCTAAATCTTTTCAACAACCGGTTGACCTCCTAACATCTATTGATACAGTGCCTCATCTGCCTCCTGTGTCACACCCGCAATGGACTGGAATTACAACTCACTTTTCTTCCGTACCAAAATTACAAATCACACCTGGAGACTGTCATTCCACAGAAGATAGACAGGCCCTATGGGAACGTTTGAGTACCCCTTTTTCTACTCAAATGCAAATGACTGATCCTGATGTCTCCACCATCTACCCGAAGTGCTTACAGAAGCTTAAAATGCCCCTGTTCTCGCCTTCACCCCCCTCACCTCTACCAAATGCCCCGTCCACTTCTATCAACTTAACCAGATCTTCCCCTACGCTTGGGACCTCACCAATGCCCAATCTGACACACCCACCTAAGCGACTCGATCTATCCAAAAATAAATCCGTTCCGCCACCTAGGAGACGAACGCAATCCGGGCCTCTATCACAATTAAAACCTTCATCGTCACACCCACCTTCCATATTGGGACCTCATCCCTCCACTTTACACCAATATATCATACCTCCGTTGTTTTCTGCAAAACGACCTACGCCTTCTACACCTATACAGAGATCAAAGGGTATCACAACATCGTTACCCCGCGTATCCGGTCCACCTATCAACCCTAAACCAATCCCATCATCAAAGGATTTATTTTCTGTCACTCCCCTTTCTCCGTGGTTGTTTCCCGCTACCACGCCATCTGTAGCCTCATCATCTAACCAGCTGAACGTAACTTCTATGTCCAAGAAACCACGTTTAGTGAAAAACATGTGTCAGCACCCCTCGGCTAAACCATCACCCATACGAACTAAACACGCCCAAACATTACCACAACCCACACAATCAATACCCTCATCCTCTTCCGATTTTGACCCACTCAAAGGATCTTACGCCAAAATCCTTGCTATGTTGGTGGAGAATGCGACCATTTCCCTACCTCCACTTAGACCTTATGACCCGTCTAAACCCCGACCTATGGGTTACGATGAGTCTAAAATCTGCGCTTATCACCGCACACCAGGACATGATGTGGAGGGATGCAAAGCTCTAAAAACCCTCCTTCGTCAGTCACCTCTCCCGGATAGACAGATTAAGAAAGACAACTTACGAAGGGAGAGACCTCTAGCGTCAATTCCCTCTACTATATCATCTATCCCCGCCTCACCAAGATCTATCATTATTACAACCCCACCTCTTGAAGACCATGAATTATCCCAACCATCTTCCTCATCTCAGATCTACGAGATTAATATGATTAGTGTCGCTACTCGAGGACAGAAAAACAATGGGAAAGCGAAAGAAAACACACCTGCGGCATCTCTTTCTCCTTCAACCATCCCAATTACACCACCACCTAAAGTGGTTATTCGCGGACCCGCCTATCCCGTCTCTAATGGAGTTGCCCACCGAACCATGATCAAACAGCTTCATCAATCGCCCGTAAAAATGACACTATATGATCTCATTCAGACTTCTGAATCTCATCGACAAGCTCTCGTTGAGATCCTTCAAGGGATAGAGGTTTTACCCAACGAAACCCTGCCCGTTGCCTCCATTCTAACACCTAATCACGTTGCCTCTCTCACCAAACAATCCATCTCCCCCACCACTTCTGTCTCAAAACAACAAGCCGCTGCGGTTAGTTTCTCGGAAGATGAAATTATCGACTTTGGTGCAGAAGACCCTGACCCTGCCCTTTTCATTTCCGCTTACGTCCGAGACATTCGAGTACGTCGGGTTATGATTGACGGGGGCGCTAGCCTAAACATCATCTCTTCAAAAGCCTTCCAACAAATGAACATCCCTTCTAGTTGCATGTGTGCCAACCCCATCATGTTGCGATCATTCAATGACGCTATTACTTCTACCTTAGGCACCGTGATCCTCAACATTCGCGTAGGCCCACGTACTTTGCCCGAACTCTTCTATGTCCTTGAAGGAGAGTTCCAATATAATATATTGCTGGGTCGTCCTTGGATTCGAGCCATGGGATGCGTTCCCTCAACATTACATCGATGCATAAAATTTGAGTACGAGGGGAAGTCCTACACTGTAAAAGCTGATCCTCCCCCCTTCAAAACTTGCAATATGTTATACCGCCCAAACGATGTGCTTATACCAATTAAGACACCCATACATTCAACCCAACCATCCTCTTCAAATGTACCTCAACCATCCACCTCAACTGCACCTACGCCTTCAACTGATGAAACCACCGTCGCACAAACCACTTCTCTTCCCGCAGCTAACATCCCAACCTCCGACCCTTAGTAGATGTTTTTCATCGCCTCACGCTGGGAGTACCGCTATATAACGTTAGTTCTTTCCCTACCCCGCAGAGTACGGACAATTACATGCGCATCCCACCTACGACCGCCGCGCGTGGGGGAGGTAATCTCTTACGGACCACCCCATTGCCGCACTAACCTAACGTATGGGGTTTTGACACATCCTCCATTACCCCGAACCTCCTCTTGGTGTGGTTCCCTTCCAATCCGATTTTCAATACTTGACAAATCGTCGTTTCGCCCTCACCTTCTTGACTCGCTGTGCGTGGAAAGGCTTTGGTTTTGGCCTTTACGAACAAGGCCGACATACACTCATTCCCGTGACCACACGCAAACATAATGATCGCAGTGGTCTCGGTTTTTCCGAAACACCTACACAAGAGACACCTCCTGTCAGCTGTATCCTGGAAGAGGAAGACGTTGCCCCTACCGAAACATCATCACCTACTTTGCCATCATCACCCACAGAATCGATGGACCCTGAATCTATCCCTCCTAACTTTTTTTTTTCATAAATGCTATCTTCATAGGTCCTCTCACTTATCAACGCGATAATGAGGACCCATCTTCTCTTCCCCTTCTGTATCCAGACATGATCGAAGAGGATTCGCCTTTGATTAATGTTGTTGAATGCCAGGATGACGACTCCATACTCACTTACCTGGGCGCGGATGATTCTTATATTCAACGCGCCCTACCATCTGAAACCCAAACTATGCTGAATGAATCTACTATAGAAATCAACATCCACACGGAGGAAGATCCTCACATAGTGAAGATTGGACAATCCCTTAACACATCAGAACAAGCCGCCTTTACTACCTTTCTCTGTGCTCGCAACCAAGCGTTCGCATGGTCTTACGCCGACATGTCAGAATTGATCCTACCATTCGCTGGCCCATAACATCACCTAAACCCCGATTCCAAACTACCAAATGAAATTGAGAAAAATGCATCCACACATTGCTCTCTTGGTCAAAGAGGAACTCCAACGACTCCTTTCGCTTGTTTCCTTCATTCTCGCCTATTGACTATCCTCAATGGATTTCTAACATCGCACTCGGCACTTAAAGCGACTGGGGGACTTCGGATATGCACGGATTTCCGGATCTTAACCTCGCTTGCCCTAAGGATGACTTCCCCCTCCCAAGTATTGATCAACTTGTTGATCTCACTGCGGGTCATGAAATGCTTTCTCTCATGGATGGCTTTTCAGGATACAACCAAATTTTGGTTGCCCCTGCCGATCAACACAAGACTGCCTTCATAACTCCTTGGGGAACCTTTTGTTATCGTGTCATGCCATTTGGCCTTAAGAATGCTGGTGCTACCTATCAGCGGGCTATGACCTACATTTTTCATGACATTATGCACACTATCCTTGAAGACTATGTCGACGATCTTCTCGGCAAGTCTAAACATCGTAGTGAACATCTCGATGTTTTAACCATTATTTTTGATCGCCTGTTACAATATTCTGTCCACCTTCAACCGAAGAAATGTGTCTTTGGTGTTCTTTCGGGAAAACTTCTTGGCTTTATCGTCTCTTTGCGTGGCATTGAGGTCGATCCATCGAAAGTCAAAGCTATCCTAGAAATGCCCCCACCCAAAAATCTCAAACAATTGCGTAGTTTACAAGGTAAGCTCCAATCTATCCGACGTTTCATCTCCCAACTCTCGGATCGGTGTCAACCTTTCCATCACCTCCTTAAAAAGGATATTGCATTCCAATGGAGCGAAGAATGTCACCAAGCCTTCGAAGCTCTCAAATCTTATCTCTTACAGCCACCCGTGCTTATCCCACCCCAAGACAACCGCCCTTTCTACCTTTACCTTTCCGCCACCGACCACGCTGTAGGAGCCATGCTTGCACATCGTGACTCTGAGAATCACGAACAAGCCGTTTATTATATAAGTCGTACTTTGGTGGACTATGAGACTAGGTACACACATGTAGAAAAATTGTGCCTTGCCCTATCATTCGTTGCCACCAAACTCCGACACTACCTTCTAAATCACAAGACTTTCGTCATCACCAATACAGACCCCATCCATTACATGTACGCCAAACCTCATCTGAACCAACGCATTGCTAGATGGCTCATGCTTCTTGCCGACCTCGACCTTGAGTTTATCCACCAGAAATCAATCAAAGGACAAACCATCGCAGACCAACTTGCGGACGCGCTCTGCATCTGGGGAACAATTTACCAATTTCACATTTCCCGACGAACTCATCGCTACTCTTTCCCTCACAGAGGAGTCGTACCCAATGACCCTCTTCTTCGATGGATCTAAATGCCAGCGCGGCGGAGGAGCCGGCGTTGTTCTCATTCCTCTCAACGCTGAACCTATGCCTCTTTCATTCCGACTTGATTTCCCTTGCACTAATAATACAGCGGAATACGAGGCCCTTGTTCTAGGTCTCCAAGTTGCGTTACACTTAGGTATCAAATCTATCAACATTTTTGGCGACTCTCAATTGGTAGTCAATCAAGTTATGGGCGTCTACCAATGCAAAAACGAGGAACTTCAAAAATACAAACACTACGTGGATTCACTTCTAGCTTTATTTACCCACTATTCTATACAAACCATTCCCCGCTCCACTAACAAATTTGCGGATACTATGGCTTGCTTAGCCTCGCAAATTCCCGCCGTGCCAACTGACTCTGAATTATTCGTCGTGGTCCAACAACTTTTTGCCCCATCCTATTCAACCCCGGTAGTTTGTATGATAAATACTGTGTCTACTAATTCACAGGATACCTGGTACCACCAATTCCACGACTACCTTACAATCTCTGTCCTCCCACCTGACCTTACTAGTAACGGCAAACGTGCTTTTCTTAAAAGTGTTTCGCGTTATGTTGTCATGGGGGGACTCCTCTATAAACGTGGCTTTGATGGTATCCTCCTTCGCTGTCTAACTGGCGTGGAGGCCACTCATACCATTCAACAGGTCCATGACGGTATTTGTGGTGGACATTTTAGCGGCCTTGCCGTGGCCAAACGAATCCTTCGCCTTGGTTATTATTGGCCTACTCTCAATAACGACTGCTACGAATATGTTAAGCGTTGTGTTATGTGTCAGCAACATGCCAACCTTCAACATACTCCTAGCCACCCGCTCCAGATCGCTCGAGATCTTTGGCCTTTCTCACAATGGGGTTTAGACCTTATTGGTGAGATTCACCCAACCTCTTCACAACGTCACCGTTGGATACTCACAGCGACCGAATATTATACAAAATGGGTGGAGGCTATTCCACTCATTTCAATCAAAAAAGAAAAAATTGTCGAGTTCATTAACCACCACATTATCTGTCGTTTTGGTGTTCCTCACCGCCTGATAACAGATAATGGAAAATCTTTCAAAAACAAGTTGTTGCGAGACCTTTGTGACAACTTTGGTATCAAACTTAGTTTCTCATCACCTTACTATCCACAAGCCAATGGGCAAGCCGAGTCTTCTAATAAAACACTAACCAAAATCCTCATGAAAGTTGTCAATGAATCTGGAAGAAATTGGCACGATCACATTCCCTTTGCCCTTTGGGCTTATCGTACTAGCATCCGTACTTCTACTAATGCCACACCTTTTTCTTTGGTATACGGCACCGAGGCTGTTTTGCCTCTCGAAATACAAATACCCTCCCTTCGAATATCTCTTCAGGATATTCTCACCAACGATGATTTCCGCCAAGAGCGGTTAGCCCAATTGGAGCTTCTTGACGAACGCCGTCTTACAGCTCTTGATCACCTTCAAATCTATCAAAAACGCATTAAACGTGCTTATGATAAGCGACTTCATGAGCGTACCTTTAAGATTGGTGATCTTGTTCTCAAAGAGAATCAACATGTAACCAAACTAGAAAAGAGCAAACGTGGAAAATTTGCTCCCAATTGGATCGGGCCTTATATAATCACTCATACCTATGGATCTGGTACTTATCGTTTAGCTTCGCTTAATGGTAAACCTGAGCCTGAACCCCTTAATGCCTTGCATCTTCGACCATTCTACTGTTGAAATTAGTATTATATCACTTCTTATCTACCTGTCGCTCGTCCCTTGAGCTCACTTACCACTACATACACCCTGTTTCCTACACTTCATAATAACAATCAGGCTCACATAGTTTGATCCTCACCTCCCCTTGATGATGTCTTCCCCTTTTTAGTCTAGTCCATGACTTCAAAGTATTAAAATAAGCCGTATTCTTCTGGGATTTTCTTGAGTCAAACTTCCTACTAACTAGATGCTTCACGCCAAATGAACATCTAGTCATTTAAATTAAATATAGACTGCTCCCTCGAAGGACAGCTATATGCCGAATTATTGCCGCTATTATATATAGACTGCTCCCCCGAAGGACAGCTATGCATTACAATTATATCTGCTACTATAAATAGATCGCTTCCTCGAAGGACAAATACTGGGCCAGTCTTTTTATCGAAGCTTCTCGCATTGATCAGCTTCGTGAAGACCTCAAGAATAAAACAATCAATATCCCTGGTAGACTTCCCGCATCGATCAGTCTATATTCAATAAAATAAAAGCCTCATTCAGAAGAACTTTTGAGTCATGGACTTGTCTATTTAGGGTAGGTTCTCTTTCGTCAGAGCACTCACTTTGTAATAAGTTCTGCGTACCTCAGTTATATCATCCACCTCACCTCACCATTTGTTCCAACTCAAGGGACGTAACGTACACCCGATATATTGTGATCATACAACTCTTTTCACCTATTGACTTCTCGCCTACATGCACACAGTACCAGGGCTTCAAGCTCATTCTACGTTGTGTGGTTTGTTTAGCTCTTTTCACCTACGGAGCACTCTTTCCGCTTTGCCTCGCATCTAGGATTGTGTGTTGATCTTAATCAGGACATGGTTCCCTTCTACTTGGGTAGGCTAACTTTCACTTCCCTTATACCTTTTACAACATCACCAATTCATTACCGACACCAACAACCTTACCTTACCAATATTAATATCAATATTCTTACCAACCAACCAATTGCCTAAACCGTACCAAATTGCCTGAATTCACCTCTCCCTGATCCTAAGGGAGAACTACATCGGTCTGAGGCCCTTCCTTGCTTTGTGCAATGGGCTATGTAGGCAGCACTTCGGAGACATGGGGTCTCCCAAGGTTAGCTCGACCATCCCCTACCATAACCTATCTTGTGCGGTGAATATAAATATTTTTGTGTATTTTTATTTTAATCACATTTCTCTTTATCCTTTTTCGAAACACCGAAAATCAAAACACCGACAATCTTATTATTATCATAACTCAAATCAACATACATATTCAGTTTTATTTAGATGTTAAACAAATACATCTTCTCTATCATCGACACGCAGGTCGGCATCCTTATTTATTCTTATACCTCGCTAACATGTACTCAGACCATCACAACTCATCCCGAACTAGGTGATGATCGTGATCGTCGACCCCTCTCGCCGGGCCTCTCTGTCCTCAAAGGTACCGCGGCTATTGGTACCGCCACCGATCGCTAATCTCTCTGTAACATATGAATACGCCCTCTCGCATGGAGAACTCCAGCCTCTAGTCTCGCCGCCCGTGACTCCGCAACCACTAACAATCCTCTTGTCTCATTCACCTGCGTTTGGAGCTGCTGAACCAAACGCTGCAGACGATCCTCTCTCCGTAATCACCCTGTGTCGTGGCGCCACGTACACCTCGCAGCTTCTGCTACCCACCATAATCTATAGGCCTCTGTCATTCCCTCGCATCCATTACCTCGTGATCGGCCGCTATCTCCTCAGGCCCTTCTGGAGGTGTTGGCCGGGGTGGTGAGAATGCTGCCTCGGCATCGATCCTCATATATGGTCTATAAGCCTGTGGTATGTCCTGCACAAATCCAAATTGTCACCGCACGCGATCTATAGGAATCCTCTCATATTCACCTGGCCTGTGCCCCGCGATCCACCTCAATCGCTCTACACCTCTCAACTCCTCAGCTATGTTCTCGGTTACCATATAGTTCCCGTAGGGCCTCCAATGAGATATCCGCAAATCAACCTCTCCCATACCTACTGTAATACTCAAAGTCCCGGCACGGCTCGAGATCTTGCCTCTTATTCTCTGCTCGACCCATCGTCAATCCCAACCTCGCATCTCGGTCTCTCTCGCTGGATGGATCGGCCTATTGTCGTCGCACACAAACGATGTGCTCATAGGCCCAAGCAGTGTAATAAGTATGAACTATCCGGTGTCTTCCTGTGATTTCGCCTCTGCCTACAAGCCCATAAACCCCTCGTATAGCTCCGCCAAATATGCAGTGCCCATGCAAAAGTCACGTTCCTTTCTATCATCTCCCAAATAACGCACGTCAATGCCTTTGGAAATCTTCCCCTTCCGCCTAGAACGCATAATACCCTACCGCTATCATTAATATCACTGTTAACCTTGTTCTCCGGCGTGTCCTGCATACATTACCCCATATGTAAAAGATAAACCTCGCTGTGTCAAATCTCGTGCGTATGGACCAAATATCGCTGTTATCGCTCCCGTGCCGCTGTTAGGTAGTGCTCGATATAATTGGTTCTCCGTAATAGGAGTCTCAAAATCCAAACACATCTTCCAATGTTACTTGCTATCTCCCTGTTGGCGCAGATAAAAGGTATTTGTCTCGGGATTCCATCTCTCAATCAGCGCCTGTAACATACCATGGTTACGTGCGATTCGTGAATAATAACGGATTCCACTTAACCCCAAACGATTTATCAATGTCCATTCCGCTGGTGTTACATCCGCTCGGATTCGCGACAACAGCGCTGGCACGCTATCATTCATCCTCAACCCTGTCTCTGCCTGCATACGCCAAAACGACAAACAACCATTCAATCCATTAGGGTCTTTTTCAAACATTCTGGAAATTTCTCCAGTAACCGGTACCGGTTATACGTAACCGATATCGGTTGAATAACCGATACCGGTTCTCCCTAACCGCTACCGGTCACTGTCAATTTTATACACCTTCCCTAAAAACAACCACCTACGACAATAATTTGCTCGTTTATTCGTTTTTATACATATAAACATACCTGGAACCCCTGATTGCCTACCCTGTAACACTTAGCTCACCTGCAACCCTTGTTATCATGTTTTCTTTCTCATATCTACCCACCTACTCTCCCCCATCTTATTCACGAAACATGCAGTGATCAAATCACAAACAAAACAATACCTCTTGGGTTGCAGCAGCTTGAGGTGGCCCTTGTCTTCCCTCATGTCCTTGCCTGCTGAATGCTTCTCCTCGTTCTGCCATGATCACCACCCTTTTCAACTTTGTCTTTCTGCCTTCTGAACCTCGGATCACATTTACTTTCCTTGTCTCTTTTCTCCTTCTCACCCAAATCTCTCATGCAAATACCTGTCTCAGTCGTCAAAAAGCGTCGCGTTCGCGTATTTAACCTCTTGCATGGCTCTAAAATTAAAACTTAAGTTGCCACCCTAGCTTTTCTATTTTTAGAAAAGCTCATACCTAAATAACCGGTATCGGTTAGTTAACCGATATCGGTCTATGAGCTACCGATATCGGTTCCCTAACCGATATCGGTTACACACCTTCCTTTTTGAAACAGGGTTCTTTTCTTCATTTCTCCTCTAAATTTTTGTCGCGCCCGCCTCTTTGCCTGCATAAACAACACAATTTACCACATTTTGTTCATCCACCACACATAGCATTACAATTTCATCAACATCATTTATTTTATAAATACACAAACCATCAACTACAGATACCAAAAAACTATCAATCTATACATCATTTGGATCCAACTCATCAGTTACATATATCACACTGTCACAAAACCACCAATTTATCACATAACCTGACATTCATATATACGCACAAACAAACAAAAACATCAGCATCATCTATCTATCAACATGTCAATTAAACTCATCACACATTCTATATATTACCAGCCATTAACCACATATTTCAACACATTTTAAACACGGCATGTGGATCAAAACATCGTCTCTATATATATACAAATTTTCAAAAATACAATGTGCCCTACATCGGGGCCTCTGTGATCTCATAACATACCAAAGCCGGCACGCAGGCCGCAATCCCTACCAAAAATCTCGACTCGACTCGCAGGCCGGTCTCTCAAACCAAAAATATACTCGGCTCGCAGGCCGGTATCAAATATACAACCCGTACTCGGCTCGCAGGCCGGTATATAATAAATAAATGAATCAATGCAATGAATAAATGTCGGCACGCAGGCCTCTATCAATACAACCGGTTCGCAGACCGGTGCCCGTGTCCCTATACAAAACCATGTCGGGGATCTATCAGCTCTCCCCACCGCCCTCGGCACCTCTCCCCGCTGGTCCCTGTGGTGCCTCTCGCCTCCTGCCCGTCACGGACACGCCACTGTGTGGCTGCCCTCCCTGAGATCTCTGGCTGTGTGAGGTCTCGCTCATGCGCGTATACGCCGATACTCGACTCCGGTACTATCAAGAATATCCTGATAATAACGGGCCTCTGCTCTAACCTCCATATAACGATCTCGCGCCACTGAAGGAACTGGGGCTGGTCCCCTGGCACCTAACACCAATATCCCCTGAGCCTGTACCTGCACCTGTGGTGCTGGTGGAGGTGCTGCCTGTGCCTGTACCTGCACCTGTGGCCGTGGTGGTATCTGGGGCTGTGGCTATGCTTGCTGGGTACGGCCGCTGTACTGTACTGCACTATGGCATGTGTCTGGCTGGTGGTGGTCTTTGCTGTGCTCGTACTCCGAGCTGGGCTAGCTGCCCCTGTAAGACCCCTATCTGTGCAGGTGCAAAGAGCTAATCGTCTGTAATAGCCGCACTCGCCCCGAGCTGATCTCTCTCTGCAGAATCGCAGCCAAGTTTGGCAGAAAGTGTACTATCCTCGCTGCTCTCTGCCCAGCCCACCATACCCTGTATGCTCCCGTGCACCCGGCATCATCCACACCCTCACCTGCTGGTCTCTCCGCTACCCAGTCTGGATCCCAAGGCTGTGGCTGCTGGCAGTGGGGCCTCTACATCATCCCTCCTGTACTGAGGGAAGGGAGGTGGCTCATCCTGTCGCAGTCCCATCTGCCTGCGTACCCTCTCTAGGGGTATCCGCTCAGCTATTTCTCCCGCCTCCGTCCTGCTATCCGAATGTATACTAGATCGGTGGCCGTACATGCGGGCTCCTCTGCCAGGCTGGTGACCTCTGTAGGGTCTCCATATAATGTCTACTGCTGTAAGGCCCTCTAGCATATGTCTATAGTAGGCCACATCCCGACCTGCAACAACTGCTCGTGGCTGGCCCACGACCCCCAACCACCTCTGAAATCCATATCGGTATACAACCTGTGGCCCTGGCTGCTGGGGTAGCCCTACCGGCCTGATGCATACGATGTGCTCGTATGCCCAACAGTGCAACAAAAATGTAGAACAAATACCAAATCACCTCCTCCGGCGATAGCCCCATAACTCCCTGTATAATTGCACCAGATACACTGGTGCCCATGAAACAGGTGTGCTCCTCCACCATCTCCAGTAGCACCCCCATCAATGCCCGTGGGAAGCGGCCTCCCTCTGAATCCGGGAGGGCGAAGCAGGTGATCCCTATCATCATCAACACGGCAAGCCGTGTCTCATGTCTGTGTGCGCGGTACATGTCACCATATCCAATGCTCGCGCTATGATATGTAAGAAGCGCGGCTGCATCCCCAAAAACCTGCAGTATGCTATCCATGGCGCCTCACGAATCTACTCGAAAACGGCCTCTCCCTCGATCGGTAGCCGCAGGATGCGATACACATCCTCTAATGTGACGGTCATCTCCCCGGTCGGCAGATGGAACACATTGGCCGCCGGATCCCATCTCTCGATGAGGGCGACCATCAGGCTGTGATCTCTGTCTATCACTCTGTACCTCTGGACCCCGCCAAGTCCCACCTCGCGCATGATGGCCCAATGCGCCGCAGATATGTGTGGCCTCATCCGACTCAATAGTGGAGGCATCCTATCACGCATCGTCAACTGCTGACGTGCCTGCAAAACCAACCCACATTCTTAGACCCACTCTTTATTATAACACCTACTTTACCATCTAAACCCCCTTTTGTAACACCCAAAATCTAACCCCACCCCACCAAGCCACCCACCCACCTTCAAACCTAAACCCTAAACCCTAAACCCACACCCCAACACGCCACCCAACCCACCTTCAAACCTAAACCCTAAACCCTAAACCCACACCCCAACACGCCACCCAACCCACCTTCAAACCTAAACCCTAAACTCTAAACCCACACCCCAACACGCCACCCAACCCACCTTCAAACCTAAACCCTAAACTCTAAACCCACACCCCAACACGCCACCCAACCCACCTTCCAACCTAAACCCTAAACTCTAAACCCCACCCCAACACGCCACCCAACCCACCTTCCAACCTAAACCCTAAACTCTAAACCCCACCCCAACACGCCACCCAACCCACCTTCAAACCTAAACCCTAAACTCTAAACCCCACCCCAACACGCTACCCAACCCACCTTCAAACTTAAACCCTAAACTCTAAACCCAATCCCATCCCAACTCCACCCTCAACCTCCCCCACCGATACCGGCCGATACGCAACCGATGCCGGTAGCCCCCAAATCAAACTCACCCTATACTTTTGCGACCGATGCGGCCGCCGCTCTATCGACATCGATTCATCGTCTCCTGCCTGCCCGGATGAACCTTCGCGGCCCCCAAAAACCATTTTTCACCTATTTTTACCCATCTACCCACCCAAACACCCCCAAATTTTACACACCTAGCCGCCTTAGCCTATCTAACCTATCTACCCTCTCCCTTTCTCGAATTACCTCCATTTACCCATTATTTCCTACAAAATACCAATTCCTACCCAAATCCCAAAAACAACATAACTCAACCAAATCACCAAATTAAAGAGTTTAGAACCTACCGGTACGACGACACGTCGTCGTGGTGGGATGAGTGGTGGCGGTCCAGCTGGTCCAGCTCCTCCAGCTCCTCCTGCCTGTGCCATGGCTCCAATCCTGATCTGCTGGGTCCCCGGCCAATCACCTGCTGCCTCCTCAACTATTCGGGCCCCCTATCAACTCTCTCCGCCAATCAAATAGCTCCACCTCACTCAATACCCCTCCAAATCAACTCTCCACGTCAGACAAGTCAATTTGGATTACAAATAACAAAAGTGACAATGACAGGCCGTATTTTTTCTTTTTATAGGTTTTTCGACCTTAACCGATGTCGGTTTCTTTTTTGCCCTAGGAAACCGGTATCGGTCCCTTAACCGATATCGGTCATGCAGAATCGACATCGGTTCGATACCCAACTTTCACCCCATTCTTTGCCCTTAGTTACTCCTTGCCTCTTTTTCACCAATATCGCCTCTGTCCACCTTTGCTGCACAACATTTGTTCACTTGTCCAGCCTGACCTACGGCCTCAACCTACCATTTGGCCCGACCCAAGGCCTCAACCTACCTATTTGGCCCGACCCAAGGCCTCAACCTACCTATTTGGCCCGACCCAAGGCCTCAACCTACCTATTTGGCCCGACCCAAGGCCTCAACCTACCTATTTGGCCCGACCCAAGGCCTCAACCTACCATTCGGCCCGACCTAAGGCCTCGCCATAACCTATTTGGCCCGACCCAAGGCCTCGCCCTACCTATTTGGCCCGACCCAAGGCCTCAACCTACCTATTTGGCCCGACCCAAGGCCTCGCCTACCAATTGGCCCGACCCAAGGCCTCGCCCTACCAATTGGCCCGACCCAAGGCCTCAACCTACCTATTTGGCCCGACCCAAGGCCTCACCCTACCAATTGGCCCGACCCAAGGCCTCAACCTACCAATTGGCCCGACCCAAGGCCTCGCCTACCAATTGGCCCGACCCAAGGCCTCAACCTACCAATTGGCCCGACCCAAGGCCTCGCCCTACCAATTGGCCCGACCCCAAGGCCTCAACCTACCTATTTGGCCCGACCCAAGGCCTCGCCCTACCAATTTGGCCCGACCCAAGGCCTCACTCTACCGTTATGGTCTGACCCAAGGCCACAACCCAACAACTTGGCCCGACCCAAGGCCGCATCACTTCCATACCATACCCACAATCAACGTTTTATTTTATCCATCCATCATGTACCTTGTGTTCAATCGAGCTCACCTGTTCATGTTTTAGCATGATTAGGGTCCTTGACTTGATCTGTCAACCAGCTTTGCCCAGACCTAGACCGTGACGTTTATCTCAACCAAACCAACCACTTGTACTGCCGAACATGCCTAAACGTTCCTATACCTCACCCGTTATATACCCCCGGAGCTACTTCCTCTGCCTTGGATACCAGGATTATATCACCCTTGTTTGGATAAACTATCGACCTTTGCCTACACATTGCTGGTTTGCTTGTCAAATCATGTACCCTCGTCGTACTATTGCATTTCAACATGCGTCTGCTTCCTTGGACCTACCCCACCACTTTACCATCCTCTCTACCACATATACCCTTTATCAACCCTATCCCTGATTTCCCGTTCACTCAATCTGTGATAGATTTGAGGGGGATTACCTATATCTTTAACATGAGAAACCACTTCATATTATTGTCCGCGCAGCTTTACAGAACAAGCTACACGACAATAAGGGGCTAATGTAGACACCAAATTCGTGTCTCACGACCCCTTGTGACCCGCATCCCATTTCACAACCTAACCTCATTACCTAAACCTTACACAATTATTTATTAATTACCTCATAATTGATAAATCCACATCGCCTTACCTACCACCTCACTTGGCCACCTCACCATGACCTAGCCCTAACCCTAAACTAACCTAATTAGGACCCATGACTTGGTCTAGACTCACATCCATAACTAATGCCTCCTTACTCGCACCCAAAGCCGACCTTCTAGCCACTTGACCAAGCCCGCAACCCGATCCTCGGGAGAAAAACAGGGAAGGTGGGCTATTCTACTAAAAATAGCCTACTTTTTCCTAACCGATGCGTGTTCTACTCGACCGCCGCCGTCGGTTACGCAACCGCCATCGGTTCCCTGTAAATGGGCTTCCCAAGCCATAACAACGGATCGGAATTTCATTTTGGAGATCGGTCGAAGGATTTTTGAATCAAAGGAGAGTCCAAAGCGATTAGCAGAGTCCAGAACTTCACTTGACCAAGCAGAGACGAGTGAAGAAACCAGAAGAGTTGGCAGCCAAGGAGATCAACTTGCATCTTCGTCAAAAACCAGTAAGTCACATCTTGCATGTCCTCTGTTATAACATTTCTCTTGCCTTTGGAACCACAGTCCTCATAAATCCATCCCTGAATCCACTACCCAGCGTGCATATTACATCTAACTGCCATCCATCTACCTCTCATCACCTTATTTCTTAATATCACCCATATACAGCCTTACAAATAATACAGTTACCAAACAACACAAACACCCTACAAAACAACCAACCTACAGATCCTAAACCATAACCGGTATCGGTTATCAGTAACCGGTATCGGTTATCAGTAACCGGTGTCGGTTAACCTGACTCCTAAACCCTGACCGGTATCGGTTGTCAGTAACCGGTGTCGGTTACTGTGATTCACAACCAGAAACCAGCCTTTCCCCTACCTGTTTCAACGAAGTGATTTAATTGATATTTTACAGTATTTTGTGTTAACTCATATCGGCAGGGGAACTGACCACCTTCGAAAGGAAGTTTCATATTTCCTGGGCCCAAGGCAGTTCCCTCATTTATTATCTAATCAAAATCTTGTGGTCTTGTGTTCTTATTTGCAGGTAGTCCTTCCAAGACAAAAAGGAGTTCTCATGATCAACTTTGATCTTTCTCTACGGTGACGCGCACATCATCTCGACATTCTAAGGTGTATTCCTCCTAACCCTAACCTTATCTCTGCTTCTATAAGGAACGAAGCATTTCCGAGTGAAAGCAGAGAAAGCAAAGGAATTACAATCCAAAGATTTCGACACCATTTTCAAGAGATACGTGAAGTTGTTGAAATCATAAATTATCTTCCCCATTCATCATTCAAAATGGATTGTTAATATTGTACATGTTAAGAAGAAAATGGTGAGATTCAAATATGTGTTGACTTGAGGAATTTAAATCAGGCTTCTCTGAAGGACAATTATCCCCTACCCATGATGGACCAAGTGTTGCAAGCTGTCACAGGTTCTGAAATGTTGTCCATGCTTGATGGTTTCTCAGGATATAACCAAGTGGAAGTTAATACTGTAGATCAACACAAGACTACTTTTACCACTCCTTGGGGTAATTTTGCCTACAAGAGGATTCCCTTTTTCTCATTAATGCTGGTGTTACCTTTCAGAGAGATATGGATATAGAATTTGGAAGTCTCGAAAGGAAAATGTATCATTGTATATCTAGATGATTTAACTGTATTTTCTAAAACTAGAGCAGATCACTTTCAGCATCTAGAAATAGTTCTCTTGAAATGCAGAGAACATGGAGTCTCTCTGAATCCCAAGAAATCTATATTTTGTGTCATAGAGGGAAAGTTATTGGGACATGTTGTCTCAAAGATGGAATCAAGATTGATCCTGAATGAGTACAAGCTATTCAGCAAATTCCTCTTCCCACAAGCAAAAAGGGAGTGCACTCCTTTGGTAAGATCAACTTCCTGAGAAGATTCATCCCTAATTTTATAGAGTTTACTTTAAACATTTCCCAAATGATGAAGGGAAAGAAGACATTTGGTTGGTCCTCGAAGGAAAAGAAGCATTTGAAGGCATTAAGAAAGCCATTTCTAAGACTCCTATCTTAGCATGTCCAGATTTTAGCAAAGATTTTATTATCTATTACTATGCCACAGAGAGTACATTGGTTGTTGTGTTGACTCAGAAAGATTCTAAAGATCATGAGCTCCCGATTGCATTCATCTAAAAACTAATGAGTTGAAGTACACTATGATGGAGAAACATGCTTTTACAAAGGTTAAATTTGTTAAGCAGTTTCAATTTTACATTTTTAACTCTCACTCTGTTGTGCTTGTGCACATACAACTATCAAGTCTATTCTTACACAACAAGAGTTTGGAACTAAGAGAGGAAATTGGGTAGCAAAGGTCTAGGAGTATGATCTTGACATCAAACCAACAAAGTTAGTTCAAGGTAAAGGCCTGTGTGAACTCATTGCTGAAGGAACCGGACATGCATTGCCCAAGGAGGAAGTTGATATCCCTATTGTTTTGTTCCTTAGCTCAACAGATGAATGGTATGCTGACATTGCTCACTTTCTCACCTATGGTGAATGTCCATCTTACTTAACTACATAGGAGAAGAGATCTATCAAGCTAAGGTCATCATAGTACATTTTATGGGAAAATGCTTTGTTCAAACGAGGAGTGGATGGAAGATTATTGAAGTGTGTTAACAAAGTGAAATATAAGAAGTTGTTCTCAGCCTTCCATGACCAAGCCTATGGGGGTCATTTCTCATCTACCATTACTAATCACAAAATTCTTCATGCAAGGTACTATTCACCTACTTTGTTTAAGGATGCATCAAATTGGTTTGACAAATGTGAAGCTTGTCAAACCTTTGTGGGAAGACCAAAGTTGGCTGATTTGTCACTCAAGCCGGTTGTTATTGAAGAATTATTTCAATAGTGGGGTTTGGATTTCATTGGAACACTCAACCCATCTTCAAGTGCAGGACATACTCATGTGTTGACTTCCACAGATTATTTCACTAAGTGGGTAGAAGCCATCCCAGTTAAAAGTACCACTTCATAGGTAGTATGTAATTTTATCAAAGAAAACATCTTGATAAGGTTTGGAGTACCAAACAAGATCGTGACTGATAATGCTTCAAGTTTTTCTTTTGCTGAGATGATAGATTTTTGATATGGATATGGGATTTCTCTTGCTCATTCTTCATATTACTATCCTCAAGGGAATGGTCAAAAGCGAATCAAAAACAAACATTTGGTGGCCATTATAAGAAAACTTGTTAATGAATCTCAAAGAAAGCGGCACAAGAATCTCTATGATTCTCACTGGGTAGATAGAATTACACCATAAGATCAATTGCAATATCCCCTTTTCAAGTAGTGTATGGTGTGAAAACCCAACTACCGGTGGCGGTGGAACTACCACTTTGAATTTGATGAAAGCTATTGAGGACACCGGTTTAAGTGATTCTTTGGATAATAGGATCATGTATCTACATAAGCTAGATGAAGACAGGTTGCAAGTTTTTGATAGGATCTCTGCACATCAACAGAAGGTTAAATCTTTATTTGACAAGAAAACTAGATCCAGAGAGTTCAAGGTTGGAGACATTGTTTTTTATGGGACAAAAGGCATGAACCTCGTGGAAGTCATGGTAAGTTTGACTCTCTTTGGCTTGGTCCTTTCAAAATTAGGAACTTTGCTGGTGAAAATTCTTTCTATCTTGATTACATGGATGGATCTTCTCTCCCACTTCCTTATAGTGGGCAGTACTTGAAATTGTTCAAATCCTAGGTGAATAGGAATTCCCTTGTATATTATGTATAAGTGTGTGTTTTTTTCTTGGTCTTTGTTTTGTTGTTTTCCTTCTATTGTTTTTGGTGTGTAGTCTTTTGTATTGTCTTTCCTTTGACTCTTTTTGCCCAATGGATAAGGCACTGGTCTTCTTCCCCAAAGTTTTTCTTGATTCTTGTCTTGCTTGGTTCTTGTGATCTAGTCAAGTCATCCCTAGAAAGAGCCAACTGTTGTCCTCTCAAAATTTCATCTCTTTTGAAAGTTAGAAATTTGAAAATTTTGAGTTGACACCCTTCAGTAATGTTCTAGTGAAGTAAATTTTTTGAAGAGATGGTGAAATTTGCATTTATTGGGGTCATTTTAGTGACTTGTGGGTCTATCATACATTTATGTCCCTTGTGTCCCAAGTACAAATGGGCCTTATGTTTGTTGATCAGCTGATTTCCCTGTAAGTCCTTGTGCATGCCCGCTTTATCAGAACTTTTCAGCCCATTTGTCCCAAGTTCCCTGGACTTCCTTTTCCTTGATCGCCCGCATCGGGTTCTTCATGCTTTTTCGACCCATCTATCCCAAATGCATTAGGTTTTCTGTTTGCTAATTCCTTCATTGCCCACATAGGGTGAATTAGTTCTTCACATCCCTCACGTTTCTATGTCCTTGAACTACCTATGCTCATTTGGCCCACTTTCCCCGCATCGACCAATTCCCATCTTCATGTCCCATATGTCCCAATGTCCCATGGACCATCCTGGGCCAGTTTTTTCTACTTTTCCCACATCTCATCTTTTTGAGTCGGTGTAAGGTGTATTTAATGCTCATTTATGATCTTCTCTCTCCTGAATGGCTATTTAAAGGGACTACCACCAATGCATTTGTCACATTGTTTGCTTGTTATTTCTTTCCCGAATTCTTACAATTGAATTCATTTGTTCATCTTTCTATGTCCCTTTGCATCTTTGTCATGGATCTATTCTTGGAAGACCGATTCTTTGTGCATTGCAAAATGAAGATAAAGTTTCAAGGGCACGAGCATATGTCACCTCACGGAGACCTCTGCCCAATATTGGGGATAGTAAAGTTCAACACTTAGATTTTTATGATTTTGGGGCAGACTAACATGCAAAAACCCTACTCCCATGGCTCAAATGATCGGTGATAGTGGGATCACGTATGCGGTTGGTTTTCCCATCTCTGTGCAGTGTGCCAACACCGTGCTCACCTACGGAGCTCATTTCAACCCAGATACCAAGGAGCTTGTAAATGTGCATGGGGAATTGATTACCAAACTAGATGCTACCATAATTGGGAGATCCACACACGAGAGTGAGGTTCATAACCTTTGAGAAACCGTAACTAGGGTTATCGAAAGGGTGGAAAAAGGTAAACAAACCATGGAGTAGTTGGAAGAATAGAATCAAATTCTTTCCAAATTTATCGATATTTGTTAGCCAAACATAAATTTTGGATCCAGCTCCCTTGACCACTCTCCCACCTCCCATAATACTCAGCCAAGATGAAGTTCAAAGTATTAAAGATATACACAAGTATTCAACTTATGGGAAGGATGTAGAAGCTATGGTAAATGATATGACTATAGCAGTTTGAATTTCATTAAGGAAGCCTTCAAAACCAATGAGAAGGTGATCAATTTGCAGAGAAACTTTCTTCCTCAATAAAATCTATGGACAACGAGTGAAGGTCTAGATGGATGTATTGCAGGACCTCCGTCTAATGGGCCAAACCGATTAGAAGATCCTGCTTTTGGCCAACAATGTGTTTGATGATGCAAAGAATAAATTTTCAAGAACATGGATCTTGTATTGAGTGGAAGATAAAGGTTCTAGAGGAAGCGTTGGGAGAATTGAGGAATGTGTGGTAGAAGGGGGAGTCCTTTAAAACTTTTGTTTCATCTGCCATCAAATATATCCACTACCATCTTCAAAATGAAACTATAGGTGTTCCCTTTTCTCTTCAAGAATTCAAGGCCCGGTTCAGAACCTTTGTCAAGGATGATCTATTCATAGAAGATTCATTCACTAAGGAGAAGATGAAAGACAATTGTGCTTTTTACTCAGCTATTTCTAAAGCTAATAAATAATATTTAAAGCATACCAAGTTTGATAAAGATATGGAGAAATTTCTAGGCACATGGACACATGCCACCTCCAACACCACAATTCCAAGAGGCATGGAAATAGCAAAAGCATTGAAAAGATTCAGGCATCGGATTCTCAAATCAGTGGGCCCTCCTTAGCCATAATTGGATGTCTCTTCTTCAATATTTTCTTTCTCTTCTTCTATTTTTAGTGCCAATCTCCTTGTAATTAATTAAGGACATTGTATTGTGCATTTCCTTAATTAATATTTTAATTAAAAGAAATGGTTACCAAATGTAACCAATTTGTAAGCTATATAATGAGCTCTCCTCACCATTTCAAGGGGCTGGAACTCTGATTATTTTTTAAAAGTGTAAAAGAGTTAAAAGCTATCAATACAAGAATATTTCCCTTTCTACTTCTATCTGTGTCTATTCATTCCTTCTTATCTGTCAAAAATTATTGAATCATTAATCTATTTTGCATCAAGAAGCTTTGTATTCTTGTGGATGTCATCTCTGGAACTTTGTGTCTATGAAATAACATCTAATGGTTTTAATACAAATGATTTTATTCTATATTATCCCAATTCATCATTTATAAAGAACTATTTTTCTATCTATACTTCTTGAGAGTGTTATTCTACCTTTTCCCTTTCTTATTTCTTCTATTATTTTGTATTGATAAACTATCTTGGAGTTTGAAACACTTTCATGATATCAAAGTTCCTCTTTGAAATAGAAAATTATACATTTGTGAATAGTTTTTACTTTCAATAAGGGCACTTCTCCCATAAAAGAGGAGGTACTTTCATCCCCGACTATTGCTTTCATTAAAGTCCTATTTTGACCACCAATAATAACCATGGATATTGCAAGATCCATCAAAGAATAATTTCCATAAGGGTGTTGCTTCTATGTACAACAAGTCTTCATTTGGAAATTCAAAATTTAGCGGTTGTGAACCTGGTAATGGTGTTGCAGCCAATTGATCTTCCAGTGCTTGACCTTTGATATCCTTTTGATTGACAATTTCAATGTCAAATTCACCAAGTAGCACAATCCAGCTAGACATGCATCTTGTTATGAATGGTCTTGAATGTATGTACTTAAGAGGATCAACCCATGAAATTATCTTGGTGGTATGATTTAGAAGATAGTGTTGCAACTTTCTGAAAGTATAAGAAACTATTAAACAAGCCTTTTCAACCTATGAATACTTGGTCTCATGTTCAAGGAGAGTTTTTCTCAAGTAATACATAGCTTGTTCCTAACCCTTATCATTTTGTTGTGCCAATAATGCCCCAATGACATGTTCTATTGCAGATGTATACAACAACATAGGCTTATCCTATATAGGTGGCATGAGTACCGGCAGAGATGCCAGGTATTCTTTCAATTTTGCAAAGGCATCTTGATATTTTGTCCATTTGAACTAGATGTCCTTTTAAGCAACTAGTTGAAATGATGGCACTTATCTGCCAATTAGGAGATGAAGCAATGAATAGATTGTATTTTTCCTTGTAGGCCCCTTAATTTTTGAAGGTTCTGAGGAGGTGGCATATCTATTATAGCTTTGACCTTGGTAGGGTCCACTTAAATTCCTCTTCGTGAGGCAATGAATCCCAGAAGTTTCCCTTAAATGAAACCAACGACACATTTTTTTGGATTAAGGCGAACCTTTTTCTCCCTCAACCGCTCAAATATACACCTAAGAACTATTTGATGATCCACCCTAGTCTTTTATTTAGCAATAATATCATCAACATAATATTCCATTATGTCATGAATAAGGTCATGAAAATAACAATCATGACACGTTGATAAGTTAAACCAGTGTTCTTAAGGGAAAAAGGCATGACCTTGTAACAAAATGTTCCCATGGGGTTGTAAAAGATGTTTTATGTTGGTCTTCTTCAGAAATTTGAATTTGGTTATACCGGAAAATCCATCCATAAGGGATAACATCTCATGGCCCATGAGTAGAATCGACAATCATGTCAATATTAGGCAAAGGGAAATCATCCTTAGGACATGCCTTGTTAATGTCACAAAAATCTATAAAAATATGGATTCGGGGTCTTCTTCACAACTAGTACCATATTAGATATCCACTCTGAGTAATCAATGCACCGTATGAATCCTGTATCCAATAATTTTTGTAGTTTGGCCTTAACAAGCAATGCAACCTTGGGATGCATTTTACGTAGTTTTTACTTGACAAGTTTAGCATTGAGGTGCACCAAAAGGTGATGAACCACAAGAGAAGGATCAAGACTAGGAATATCTTTATAAGACCAAGTGAATACATCTTGAAAATTGGTTAGAAGTGTTGTGAAGGCTTTGATTTCAGTTTCTGATAAATTGGCACCTAGTTATAACAATTTTGGTTGGTCTTCAGTTCCAATGTTAATGGTTGTTGTCTCTTCTACAGACATCTTAGAAGTGTCATTATCTTGAAATGATTTTGGAGGCTTGTGTAGATTGTTAGATATTTCTAGATCCAAATCTCCTCTCTCTAGTACCTCAGAAAGGTTTTCACTACGAGATGTGTCCTTTTCTTTATTTTTATTTTTCATTTTTTTCTTGTCGTATAATGCCTCGGAAAGGTTTTCACTATGCAAGACATAATTTTTATTTTTTATATGTTTAATTTCTTTTTCTTGAGGACTTTGGATATTATAAGTTCTTTGTGAAAGTAAGCGATAGCATCAAGGTTTATATCAAAACATTTCTTGTGATCTGACAAGGAAAAGGGTCCTGAGCCCCGAGGAACTCCTGGATGGTCTCATTGTTTTGAAAGAGATCCATGGAAATATGACACTGTTGGTCCTGATCAATGAGGGAAGGATAAACAACGTCAAGGGTTTGAATGGATAAGTAGTCTAGGAAAAGTATAGTTTTGGCTAGGTCTTCGAAGAGGCTATGTGTGGAACCGGTCTCAATTTCGGAATCTAAGTCTCGCATCGCTAGATAATACCTCAAAGACTATAGGCCTCTTCTCATATGTCTCATATCCTAGACCATATGTGTAAAGGTTATAATTTATATTCATAGGTTCAAGAACACCATGCCCTTGTGGGCCAAGGCCTCTTCCTTTCCAGTTCATGTTTTTCATCATTTTATGGCCCTTGGTGTAATCGATGGATTCGTAGCATTCTGCCATCCTATCATCGTATAGCCAAGAGTCGTTAAAGATTGGAATATGTTCATCTTCTAGATATCCATATCATCTCCAAAGATTTTTTCCAAGATAGTAAGTTGGATGTTCTTGTAGATGAGGAGCATTAGGACACCCATAGCTATGAGGCAATAATGGGAGTTTTCCAACAAGGAATGTATTGTCAAGTGCGTACTTGCCTAAACCTTTATGAGAGAATGTAACGTCAGGTGACACCTTAGATGTAGACACTTCAGAGGAAGGCATAAAATCATGAGGGATCAATAGTATATCCAGTCAATATGGTTAGTAACAATAGGAGTTGGGCTAGGTTCGGTTGTGCTATCAGCAGATGGACAATAGTTTGCCTTTTTGTACCTTGCTTCGAAAAACTTACAGTATTCAAAGGGGTCAGTATCACCACGCAAGGTGAACTCTCTACCGTTATGTGGAAACTTTATGCATTGATGGAAAGTGGAAGGTACGGTGTGCATCGCATGTATCCAAGGTCTACCCAGAAGAAGGTTATATGATGTGTCTGCGTCAACTACATGACACATAGTGTCAAGAAGCTATAGGCCTACTTGTATGGGAAGAGTGATGGTGCCATAGGAATGGTGCACATATTATCATAACTATGAATGGTAATGATGTTAGCATCTAAGTCATCTATTATATGACCAAGGCAACGGAGCATTTTTATAGAACAAATGTTAAGGGCCACTCCATTGTCGATAAGAACTCTCTTGACTTTATGATTGGTAACATAGGCTTTGATGTATAAGGAGTTGTTGTTAATCAAATTTGGGTTCAACATATCTTGAGGGCCAAAAGATAGGATAGGAGTTTCAAGCATAAGGTTCACGATCATAGCCTAAAAATGTTGAACATTGAGAGTATGAGGAACACATGATTCATTTAGAGCACGAGTGAGAATATCTTGAAAGCTAGGTGACTCTTTTAATAGTTCCATGAGAGAGATATGTGTTGGCATGGTTGTTAATTATTTGATGAAGTCATACTTGACACTGGAGTGGAATATTTGGCATTAGAATTTGACTTTTGATTTGAAGGAGCTATTGGTTTGGACGTTTGAGGTTCTACAAAAGACGTAGAAGGTTGGTTTTCCGCAAGAACCCATATCTTCCGTTGGTGTGTGGTCACAACATTACTCAAAGGTGTGAATTTAATGGTCACCATTGTAGATGGTACTTCCTCAATAAATGAGATAATTGAACTAAAATCAGTGTTATTGGCGAAGGATGTTTGTCAACATTTTTATTGTCACCGCCATGTTTGGGAAATGGGTTTGAGAACACCTTAAGATTGTCATTGGGTGTCTTATTTGGTGATGATTCTTCAACAGTGATATCACCACTATCAATGAGATCTTAGAAAAGTTATATAATCAAAAGCATTGATCGGTCGGGTGATCGTCAATGTAATGAAAGTAACAATAAGTATCATCCTTGTACCAAGTAGGCTTGGGTTCTCCCTCAACCCAAGGTCTGGTGATGGGATAAGTAACTATGTTTGCATTAATGATTTTTTTAATCACAATTCATAGAGGTTCTCCCAAAGGAGTGAAACGACATCATTTAGAATCAAGAGAGGACAAAACCTCTTTGCTAGAAACAAAAGAGATTGTTTACCTTCATTTGGTCTAGTCTCAGTGTTTTGGATGTTGTGGACATTCCGGTTGTCTATAATACCATCATTGACCATATTACGATTGTGGTTAGCATGTTTAGATTTGTCTTAGTGAGAGCTATTAGAATGGTTACTATGTTTCCGTTGTCTTTTGAATGAGGTTTAATCAAACCTTTTGCAATAAGGGATTCTGCAATCTATGATCCTTTCTCAATAACTTCTTTGAAAGTGTTAAGGCAAATCATTTTCATGTGAAAGGATAGCTCACTATTGAGATTGGGTACAAATATGCTCATGAGCTGCTTCTCAGGCATGGAGCATGGGAAACGGCTAGTAATCCCATGCCATCTTTGTAGGAATTATGCAAAGGTTTCATTTGTTTGTTGTTTGGCATTACACAAGTCCATCATTGTAATTTCAAACTTTATGTTGAATGAGAAATGTTTGATGAAATTATTTGAGAGATCTATAAAATTTTGTATAAATCCCTTGGGGAGAAGTAGGAACCAGTCCAAGGCTTTTCTTCCTAGACTTCATGGAAAAATATGCATTAAGAAGACATCACTATAGGCCACCTCTTGGCAAGCCATATAAAACTCCCTGATATGCTCTCTAGGGTCACTCTTGCCCCTATATTTGTCAAAGTTGGGCATCTCAAAAGATTTTGGAAAAGGAACACGCAAAATGTCCTTATCAAATGGGTAAGGACACATTTCTTCAAAGTTGAATTGTTTTCCTTGATGTTTCATACTAGAGATGGTATCCTTCATCATTTTCCATTCTTGGGAAAATGGTGAGTTGTTCTATAAGAAAGATAAGGAGCCATCACTTGTAGATTTATTGTTATCTTTGGTGTGCACGGTATGACTCTTAAATGAAGCATCACTAGATTTATTTGGTGCCTCCTTGTCATGGGATTCATTGGTGACTTTGGAATTTAAAATAGCAAGTTGTTTAGCCATGTCATTAATTTGATTCATGAGGGCTTGAGTAGGATCAGTGGCTGAATCATTTGATTTTCCTTTGTTCCTTTTGTCATATTTTTCTTTGTTTGATTCATTTCCTTTGGCGTTGTTCAAGGTGGACTTGTTTTGATCATCATTATTCATGTGACTAGGTCTTGCCTCATCGTCATTGTTTTTTGAAATGAAAGGTTCACCCTTGTTAGGTGGTGGTTTGCCAAGTAATGTTTGTAAACTAGCTTCATCAAAGTCAAAGGGTAATTTTGCTCCCATCTCAAGGAGATGAAGCAAAAATTGGTCTTTATTCATACGTAAAATATTTTCAACGTGGGATTTTTCTTCGAGTGAGATTTCATTCTGATCATCCTCAAATTTTTGGTCATTATCACTATCAAAATTTCCAAAAGTATTTTTTCACCCCTTCTAAAAGGACTATAATCTCTGTGTTGTGTTCCCACCATTTTTAAAAGAGGGAGGGAGCAAAAGAGAGATGTGAAAGATAACTCAACCCACAACAAAGTGAATGTGACAATGGAAGAGAGGTGTGTGATTAAGTTTGATAATAACTTGTCCCTTAACAAATTGAATGCTAATATGGGTAAGAGGTTTGGAAGATATGAGTGACACAACCCTTAACAAATTGAATGTCAAGATGGAAGCGTGTGAAAGTGTTTGATAAACTCAACCCTTGACAAAGTGAATGCCAAGATGGAAGAGTGGCGCGATGTGATGAAGGTTCTCGTCCTCTAACAAAGTGAATGCTAGAATGGAGGAGGGTTATAGTGACAAAATTCTAAATGTGTTCAACCTCTAACAATGTGAATGCTAGAGTGAAGAAGTGAGGATAGATTGATTGCAAAATGCACTCTACCACCTAGCAAAAATGAATGCTAAATGGGAAGAGGGTATGAAAAAAAGGAGTTGAATCATATGTGATGTGCTCAACCCTTAACAATAATTAGTTAAGAAGGAAGAGGCTAATGAAGAGATAAGACTCAAATACTGATAGTGGAAGTGTTGAAAAGAAGATATGATGAAGTGTCTAGAATGCAACAAATATGTTGTCAAGTTAGAGACATGAAGAAAGCAAACATATTCAATTTAACAATGATGTTGTCAAACTAAAGGTCGTAAGAGGAGAATGAAGATGAAATAAGTTGTGGAAAAGTGAAACACAACACCGATAAGATGTGAGTTGTAAGATGAAAGTGCTTGAGCGAGGACGTGGATATCCACAACTCAAGACTTGATGTCGAAAAGAGGATGAAAACTTAAACTTTAGGAAATGTAATCCAAATGTTTAAGTGTTGAATGAAATGGGAGATGAACTCAAAAGGAGGTGAATAAGAAAGATAGAAGAATTTGATAATCGTGAAAGGGGAAGAAACCAAATAAGTAAATGAAAACTCCAAATGAGTGGAAGAAGATCAAATGGAGAAGACAATGAGTATGAGAAGAAGAGAAAATTGAAATAATGAAAAAGATATGAAAGTTCCAAAAAGGGGAAAATTAAGAGTAAAATGAAGGTTAGTGAATGACTGATGATGAGAAGAAAAGAAGACAAGAATAGATGAAATGAGAATGAAAGTAGAATCGAAACAAGGATTGTTTGGAAAATGAAAAAAAGATAAGAAAAGTGAAAGATGAATCCCAAACAAGGAGTGTTTGGGAAAAAGTGAGTGTGGAACACTATGACAAAAAGAAACAAAAACAAAAGAAGAAAGTCAAAAATAAAGAAATTTTTGTTTTGAATTTTTTTTTGGCCTCTACCTTAGATTGTCTTGGACAATGTTTGGATTCCTAGGTGGCTCTCTCAACTAGGTGTCAGCAAAATATCTAAGCAAGCACGACGCTATTGTTAGTTGACAACTTTACTTCACCCCCTTTGAAACCCTAAGAAAATACCTTGCTCAGAATGAATCGCACTGGGGTCACCACTACGGATATTTCATGACTCTAACTCACAAAGGCTTTACTAGTCAAGTAGGAGAAAAGGTTCCCATTTCATCCACTAGTTCCCTAAAGGTGTGTACTACTTTGGGGTTCTTAGAACCACCCCCTTTGTTATAGCTTAAGCCATATGCCAAGGGGTTATGTTCTAGTTAAGTGGTCAAGCCTGTTATGTTTATGGAGCCAATTTTCATGTTAGAGTGTGGTACACCTTCTATGTGTTACACTCGGGTATTTTTACAAGCAAATTTTCATGGGTGGTTTATTAACCCATGGGTAATGGGTAACCATTATGGGCTGTTTTTGGGCCCATGGTTTTTTGGTACCCATTGTTTTGATACCCTCGGTTTTTGCCCATGGTTTTGATACCCACAGTTTTTACCCATGGTTTTGATACCCACGGTTTTGTATCAAACTGCTTAAGCAATTGTCTATTTATATGGTCTTATGCATATGATACATAGACAAGAAAATGTATTACAGATGTGTTTTGAATTCGGGTGTGAATTTTGTAGAGTTTGTTGATCATAGCTCCAAATGGATCTGGGTATTGGATTGAGAGAGTGGAGGCTTGTAATAAAATCTGAGCAAGTGATTCTTGGTGGACATAGCCCAAATTAGGTGAACCACATTAAATCTTGTCTCTTTGTGTTGTGTTATTTATTCTATACTTTTATTTGAGATTTGTAATATTTTCTGCATATTAGTTTCTACTTTTGTAATTCGTAAGGGATTATTCCACATATTTTATCTCTTATTTCCTAACAATTGGTATCGAGCTCTGGTTTGGTTTGCTAAAGTGTTGAATCGTAGGGAAAGTTTTTAGCTTGAGTGGGAGATATGGTAGATGATGGAAGATCTAGGGTTGATAAATTCAATGGAAAAAATTTCAGTCTTTGGAAGATGCAAATGGAAGATTACCTTTATCAGAAGAATCTTTATACTCCACTTTATCGAGAAGGTGAACAAAACCCCGAGTATGAAAGATGTGGAATGGGATTTGTTGGATCGGGAAGGCACTTGGAACGATCTCATCTCGTGTCTTGCATCTTCGATATTATTTAATGTTTCAAAGGAAAATACTACAAAAGAATTGATGGATGCATTAGGGAAGTTGTATGAAAAACCCTCTACCTCTAATAAGATATTTTTAATGAAAAAGTTGTTTAATATGAAGATGTCTAAGAATGGTTCAGTAGCAGATCATTTAAATGATTTCAATACGGTTGTGAATATGTTAGCTTTGGTTATAATAGAATTTGATGAAGAAGTTAGGGCTTTATTAATTTTGTTCTCTTTACCTGAAAGTTAGAATAGCCTGGTAATGGCAGTAAGCAACTCGGTTCCAGATAACTCAAAGTTGAAGTTTGAGGATGTTGTAGGGGTGATTCTAAGTGAGGAAATGTGAAGAAAAAGCTCTGGTGAATCTTCTACTTCAGGGAATGCTTTGACAGTGGAAACTAGAGGGAGACAGAAGAATAGAGGAAACCGTGGAAAATCAAAGGATCGGGCAAGGTCAAAATCTAAAAGCAAGATAGTATGTTGGCACTGTGGAAAGTCTGGGCATGCAAAGAAGGTTGGGAGTTTTGGGCTAAGAAGAAACAACAAGAAGAAAAAAAGGAGGAAAATGTGGCATTGGTTAATGTATGTCAGGATGCTTTGATTCTTTCTTTGCATAATATTAATGAATCTTGGGTTTTAGATTCAAGGGCTTCTTTTCATGCTACTCCACATAGGCATTATTTTGTTGATTATGTTCAAGGGGATTTTGGGCATGTTTTTCTTGGTGATGATGAGCCTTGTAGTATAGTTGGAAAAGGTCTACATTCAGGTTAAGATGTAGAATGGGAATACATGGCTATTGAAGGATGTTAGACATGTGCCTACATTAAGGAGAAATTTGAGATCGGTGGGGTAATTGGAAAGTGATGGTTATCTTGTGATATTTACAGCTAACTCTTGGAAGGTCACCAAGGGTGCTCTTGTGGTGGCAAGAGGTAAGAAGGTTGGAACCTTTTATTTAACCACTGATAGTACTAATGATTGTAATCTTGTGGCTTCAAATGCAAATACAACATTATGGCACTATAGGCTCGGTCATATGAGCTATAAGGGCGTGGACATCATAAAGAAGAATTTGCCTAGATATACGAAAGCAGGTATGGATTTGTGAGAACTACATATATGGGAAATAGAAGCGAGTAAGGTTTTTCAAGGTTGGACCTATGAAGAAAGAGAGTAAGTTAGAGCTGGTACATTCGTGTGTGGGGGTGACTCGGGTATCATCTCTTGGGGGTTCAAGTTATTATGTTACTTTTATTGATGATGCAACAAGGAAAGTTTGGGTTTATTGTATTAGAAACAAATCGATGTATTTGATACTTTTTTAAATGGAAAGCTTTGGAAGAGAATGAAACAAGCCTTAAGTTAAAATGTCTTAGGTCGATAGTGGAGGGAGTATTACAACAATGAATTTGATGATTATTGTTCTAAGAATGGAATCCGTAGGCAAAAGATAGTTCCAGGAACCTCGCAGCAGAATGGGGTGTCAGAAAGGATGAACAGAACAATAATGGAACGTGTTAGGAGCATGAGGATACATGTAGGAATGCCTCTTTATTTTTAGGTAGAAGCGGTGAGCACTGTTTGTGTACTTGATAAACAAAGGACCCTCAAGTGACTTGGATGGAGGCATACCTGAGGAGGCTTGGTATGGTAAGAAAGTCAATTACTCATTTCTTAGAGTCTTTAGATGTGAGGTGTTTTTTCATATTGACAAGGATGATAGGACCAAGCTAGAGGCTAAATCATAAAAATGCACTTTTAATTGTTATGGTGGTGATGAATTTGGATTTAAATGTTGGAGTATTAAAGACAAGAAAATTATTCGGTCTAGGGATGTGGTCTTTAATGAGAAAGTCATGTATAAGCAACAGTTGTAGGAAAACTGGGAAGAATCCAAGAAAGAATATGCAGTGGTAGAGGATCTTACGGATGGGAAAGTGACCCATGAATCAGTTCAGGAAACTACTCAATAGGAACCCCAAACTCCTACAGTGAGGAGGTATTCTAGGGTAAGAAAAGAACCTAAACGTTTTCTCCTTCTCTTTATTATTTATTACTCACTAATAGTGGAGATCTAGAGAGCTTGATGAAGCAATGCAGGTAGATGCCAGTAAGAAGTGGGAGCAAGCCATGGATGAGGAGCATAAGTCTCTCATGGAGAACTAGACTTGGGATTTGGTGAAGCTACCGGAAGGTAAAAGAGCATTGCAAAACAAGTGGGTGTGGATAAGTGCAGCAAGTTGGGGGACAAAAAGGGGGTCATAAGTGGACGTCATATTGCAAATAACAACATAATATCAACTTGTAGGGATTATTAGCAATACATACACTCAAAATTATAAAAACTTATATTAATATGAATCATAGCATCCAAAATCTAGTTTCTAAAATACTAATTGTTTTTAAAAATGGACAAGATTAGCTATATTAAACACTCAAAATTCAATGACTTGGTTTTTTTTTTTTTTTTAAATGCCTATAAAATTATAGTCCGTTTGCCCATGATTTGGATGACCAAAAATTGATATATATTTTTCTCCTTTGGTGAGAAGTTAGATGCCACTATCTATCTTGGGATGGATTTTATTTTGTATTTTTTTGAGTAATATTTTATTTTTATGATTTTTTCCATGAAAGTGGTATGAAAACATAAAGAAAATAGAGCACTTTTCGTTTGCCCGCCATAACTTCATCAAAAATATTGAAATCAAATAATTTTTTTTTTTGAACATGTATATAATTTCACCACGGTTGGGATGGTATAAGTTTTATCACATTCTGATAAGTGAAACAAAATTTTCAGTCTTAAATCTAGACATAAACATTCACGGGAAAAAGTGTCTTAAAGACCTACTATTAGTAAACAATTATAAAATGATATTTATCATATTCTATTCACTTTAAAATCATTATTTCTACAAAGCTAAAAGTCTCCCCTACGCAATGGTACCATTTTTATTACATATTTTTTACTTTTCGGCATGGTTCAAGTCCGTGGAAGACTAAATTTGATGTTTTGCTATTTTTAATGTAAAATTCAGGATTTGATGTCCACTTAATTATCCCCCAACTTGGTGCACTTACCCGTGTATAGAGTTAAAGATGAAGGAGGAAAGAAAGATATAAGGCCTAGTTCGTGGTCAAGGGTTTTGCACAGAAACAAGGTATAGATTTTGATGATGTCTTTTCTCCTGTAGTAAAAATGACTTCTATTAGAACTGTTCTTGGAATAGTGGCAGTAGAAGACTTGCACTTAGAACAGCTTAGATGTAAAGACTGCATTTCTCCATGGTGATTTGGAAGAGGAACTATATATGCAGCAACCAGAGGGCTATGAGGTCAAAGGTAAAGAGGAGATGGTGTGTAAACTAAAGAAGAGCTTGTATGGCTTGAAACAAGCTCCACGTCAATGGTATAAGAAGTTTGATAGCTTCATGATGGAGCAAGGTTATATTATATGTCATTCTAACCATTACATGTATACAAAGAAATTTGAGGATGGAAGTTATATTATCATGTGTTTGTATGTTGATGACATGTTGGTTACAGGTAAAAACATGCAGGAAATAAAAGTACTCAAGAAACAACTAAGTGAATCCTTTGATATGAAGGATTTGGGGGTAGCCAGACAAATCCTTGGTATGAGGATAACTTGGGATAGGAAGGAATGAAAGCTGACTTTATCTCAGGAAGAGTACATTAAGAAGGTATTGGATAGGTTTAACATATAGGATGCTAAACCGGTTGGGACTCCTTTGGCAGGCCATTTTAAGTTATCAAAGGAGCAGTGTCCCAAGACAGAGCAGGAAAGAAACCAGATGTCCAAGGTACCTTACTCATCGGCGATTTGGCGGTTTGATGTATGATATGGTGTGCACTAGTCTGATATTGCCCACACAAAGTGGGAGTTGTGAGTAGATTAATGAGTGATCCGGGTAAAGAGCATTGGTAAGTAGTAAAGTGAATCCTTTGGTATTTGATAGGGACCGAGGGGACATTTTTGCTACTGGTGGATCGAGACACCACTTTATGTGGTTATGTAGATTCAAACATGGCTGGAGATGTAGACAGTAGGAGGAGCATGACAGGTTATATTTACACTGTAGGTGGGACAGTAGTGAGCTGGATTTCATGACTACAAAAGTTGGTGGCTTTGTCAACCACGGAGGCTGAGTATGTTTCTGCCACAGAGGTAAGTAAAGAGATGATTTGGTTATAACAACTACTTGAGGAGTTGGGGCATAAGCGGGAGGAATGTGAGCTAGATGCGATAGTCGAGTGTTATACACCTAGCTAAGAACTCGCTTTCCACTCCGGGGACGAAGCATATACAATTGAGATATCACTTCATCAAGATAGCTTTGGAGGAAGATAAGTTGAAGTTGGAGAAGATTCATACCATTTAGAACCCTACAGACATGATGACCAAGGTGGTCATAAGGGATAAACTAAAGCTATGTTCAGCTTTGGTTGGCCTTCGCAGAGATGACAATGAAGGGTTGAGAAGCTTGCTCGGTGGAAATCGGTCTCAAGTGGGAGATTGTTATGTTTGTGGAGCCTATTTTCATGTTAAATTTTAGTACACCTTCTATGTGTTACACTCGGGTATTTTACAAGAAAATTTTCATGGGTGGTTTATTAACCCATGGGTAATGGGTAACCGGTTATAGGCTGTTTTTGTGCTAATGTTTTTGGTACCCATTGTTTTGATACCCACGGTTTTTTTCCCATGGTTTTGATACCCATGGTTTTGTATCAAACTGCTTAAGCAATTGTCTATTTATATGGTCTTATGCATATGATACATAGACAAGAAAATGTATTGCAGATGTGTTTTGAATTTGGGTGTGAATTCTGTAGAGTTTGTTGAGCATAGCTCCAAATGGATCTGGGTATTGTATTGAGAGAGTGGAGGCTTGTAATAAAATCTGAGCAAGTGATTCTTGGTGGACGTAGCCCAAATTGGGTGAACCACGTTAAATCTTGTCTCTCTATGTTGTGTTATTTATTCTGTACTTTTATTTGAGATTTGTAATATTTTCTGCATATTAGTTTCTACTATTGCGATTATGTAAGGGATTATTCTGCATATTTTATCTCTTATTTCCTAATGAGCCATAGCTCTTAACCGAACCTGCAAGTCAAGTGTTTTGAATGTGGTGTATTTTTTTATCTTTTGATTTAGGTGTGGTTTGATTGTACTCCTTTGATAACCTATAGTTAGTAGTTTTTAATGTTTTAATCACCTTGTGAGAGTAGGTCCTACAAACAATGATTATAAAGTTTTCTAGAATGAGGTAAAACAAACAAAACGAAATAGACAAGATAATAAAAGTGAACCCATGTTTTTATTTCCAAGATCTCTTAAAATCATGAGGAAAGAGCATACGTGTGGGTTGGATTTGGTTAAGTGAAACGTTAATTCCTAAACAAACAAAAAAATAAAGAAACAACCATGTTTCTTATTCCCAATATCACTTGAAAAAGCGAGGGAAGAGCATCCACGTGAATGATTCATGTTAGTCTCACAAAAACAAAAGAAAATGATAAAGGAGAAGTATGCAAAAACACGTGACAAAGTGTTAGTCCGGGTTAGAAAATGATAAAATGTGTACAAAATGGCTAAAAAGTAGGAAAAATTGGACCAAAATGTCCAATAACACTAAAATTGCAACATTTACAATTAGCGCAAGAGAGTACGTAAACGTGTCCGCAAACCCTACAAAAGGAAATGACACAGTTAGGCCAATAAAAAGAAATAAAGAAATGAAATGTAAACTATAAATAAAATGAAATAAAATAAACAAAATAAAAAACAAACCCTAAAACTATAAACTATAAACTAATAGTAAAATAAAATGAATGCATTATTTGTTTGTGTGTGTGTGTGCAGTGTGATCTCGGGTGAGAGCGGCTCGGGAAAATGTTTGGCACATATTGGGAGAGATCTGTAGGGTGAGATTGGAACAGGGATGGTGCTAGTAGGGACATGGTTCGGGAAGGGAATGGGATAGGATCGCAAGGGGGAGGGAGGGGTCTTTGGGAGAGCCGAGGGATCGGGGAGCAAGGACATGGATGGTTCTACAATAAATCGAGTTTGGCATGGGGATCGGGTTAGGGGAGTTACAAGTGGGGATGCTAGATCATGGGAGGGTCGATGCAGGGAAGGGAACGGGATGGGATTGCAAGAGGGAGGGGTCATGGGAGACGAAGATGGGGGTGAGTTGAGAGATGAGGGGTCGAGGTAGGTTTCGGGGTAGTTAAGGAATGGGGAGGACCGAGTTGGGTCGGGGTAGGGTGCGGTTGGGGTTTTTGGGTGGCCGAGGGCTCGGGAAGGGTGAGGGAAGCTATGAGGGAGTTGGGAATGGGGGTCGGCGAGAGGTGAGGGAACGGGATGGGCTCGGCGAGTGTGAGGGCGGAACAAGGTTTTTGTGTCTAGAGGAACGTGGGAAATAGGGAAGGGGTAGGGTGGGAGGAGTGGCTCGGCAAGAGCTGGCCAAGCTGGGTAGGGTGGGGGAGTAGGGTAGTTAGGTATTGAAAAAAAAATGTTTGTTTTTCGGAAAAAAAAAAAAAAAAATTTAAATTTCCTTCAAATATAAATAGATTTATTAAGAAGCTAACAAAATATTTTTTTAAAAAGGAAAATCTAACAAAAAGAAGTTGCTTTTTGTTATTGAATAAAAAAATATAACTGTAATTTTTTTATGTTGTAGAATTATGCTGAAAGGACGACAGAGAAGCATATACAAAATGGAGAAATGGAGAAACTAAAAGGAAACCATGGTTAGCATAGCTTACTGACCATAAAATAGCTCTTGCCTATAAAAATAAAATAGTAAACAATGCCTTTCCAATTCACCTGTGAAAGTTGCACACAAACAAGAATACTGTGGTGAAACAAATAAAACACAAGAATAAGAAATAAAACCAAAACGAAACGAAATGGGGTGCGAGTCCCATTGGGCATGCCAAAATGTAAATAGATAAAATTACCAAAATGAAAGATAAACAAACCATGCAAACCTCTCAGAACCTTCTATGTAAACCTTAGATAAGGGTCTCCTGTGAAACCTTGCGAAAGAATGTCAGAAGTGTTTTGTGGGTGCTCTTGAGTGCTCTCCAAGCTTTTAAGGCAAATGCTACAGACACAGTTCAACAAGAGTTTTGTGCTTCAAATTCAAGAGGGATTGGAAGGAAGGTAAGCTTGTAATTTATAGAAATAGAAGGTAGTTGGAATTGGTTACACGAGATAAATGAACATGCTAAAAATAGCATTATGGGAAGTTGCAATAGTGTCGGGGTAATAATGAAATTAATTACAAAAATTTTCATCGGAAAGGTGGTTGTACGTGCATTTTAATTGCCCCCACCTTTCTAGGATTCTAGAAGTGTAGTTAACTAGGGTAGTCAAAGTGGAATCTAAGTGGAGTTTGATCAAGTGGCAGATGACTAGGATGTGCACACACTTAATTAATTAATTATTTAATTAATAAATAATAATTAATTTAGCCAAAGGGGTAAAAAGGGTACATGGAATTAATTTAATTAATCCAAAGGGGTACAATGTGTATCAATTAATAAATTTAATTAATTAATTGCAAATGGGTGAATAACAGGGTGTATTAGCATAATGCTCAAAACAAGTGGAAACATGAATGTAAATTTGGGGTGTCTATAATAAATAAGATCCTTACCCCCTCTTTCAGGAAAGTTAGAAGTCATAGCAAAACTTTGGCATTCTTATTCCACTCATATCATCATAATCCCATCATAATGCCCTTGTGATTCCACTCATATCATCATAATACCGTCATAATGCCCTTGTGATTCCATTCATATCATCATAATACCATCCTAATGCCCTTATGATTCTACTTATATCATCATAATATCAACTAAATTCCCTTGTGATTCCCTTAGCCATCCCATTTCTTGGCATTTTTACATCATTTCTCTCCCTTCATCTTCATCACCTCCCTCACTTTATCTTTTCCACTACCTTCATATTGGATATCTCTCTCCCTTTTTATTCTTTCACCGTCTCGCTCTCATCTTCTCTCTTCTCGTGTCATCTTCTTTTTGTTTTTCCTTCCTCATTCCCTTCTTCCCCTATCATCCTTCTCTATTATTCTCTTCCACCTCTTTCATTCTTCTTTTTCTCCTCCTCCACCATGTCCACTCTATTCCATATCCTTGTCTTCTTCACCTCTGACTTTTCTTTCCTCATTTTTCACCTAACCGTAATCAACCACTCCTCTTGTCCATTCCATGTTTTCTCCCTTTCCACTCTCAATCGTTATGTCCTTCAAAAAATCTTCACACTTAACATTCAAGGTCGATAAAAACTCTCCCCACTTACGAGACCCAACTTCTCCATTCTATTACACCCCATTCTCATCCTCCTCTCTATGACATTGACCCTTCCTTTCTTCGTAAGTTCTTTCATCTCTTCCATTCTCGATAGTCCTCTCAAGGGGAATCATCACATATAACCCTAATTACATCTTCCCATGAGATTTTTCTCTTAGAGGATACTATAACATTCGTCACCTATTATCTTTTTTTCTCCCTCATGAACATTTGTTCTACTTTTTGCTTAGTAGAAGTAGATTGATTCTTCGCCCATTCGCATGAGACCAAATAATGTTTTCTCTTCTCTTCATCTATTAATTTCTTATCGAAGGATCACCTTCATTAAGAAAACTCTCTTTGAAACCGTTAATCCATTTTTTTGGGAAATATTCACACATTCCTTCTACTTTATTTCAAATAACACTACTTTCATAGTACTCGCATATTTTCTCAATTCCTCGTGAATGTAGGATGTCATAGACCCTTATCTAGACATATGTTCGCATTTGTTTGTGCATATCTTTGATGTCCACCTTTATCTCATCAGTCCCATGGCTTACACATCCATATTATAGTGATTTTTGACCACTCATGGGTCCATAGGACATTGTCATGATCTCCATTGAAACTGTCCTTTGTTCCCTACCGACGTGATATCATAATCACTACCATATTTTCCTTTTTTGTTTATCCTCGTCTGGGATATCTTATCCCTTTATATACTATTCTCATCCTTATTCATATATCTCTTTCAAACTCATGATCGACGTCCCTTAGTTCGTCAATCCCAAGTTTGAGGGGGAGCACCCAATCAATCATCTTTTCATTAATTCATCATTTTTGTCTCATGGATCGCCTAACATAAGCCACTCATTAAAAAGGGGAAAATGTAGACACCAATTTTTTGTGTCATTCCTCCACTTCACCCCGCATCTTCTCTCCTTCATTAGGCTTTCCCATTCAAATTCCTTTTCCTCCTAATTTCATTCGAATTCCGAGACACCAATTTTTAGTGTCATACCTCCACTTCACGCTAAAGGTCTGCTCTCCTTCATTAGGCTTGACCATTCAAATTCCTTTTCCCTCCAAAATTTAATTAATTCCATTTCCCACCAAAAATACATATCGAATTAATAAATATTAATTGATTAATTAATCCCTTTTAAATCATCTATAAATTTAATATTCCAAAATAATCCATGTCATTCCATATAAGAATTTAAAATTCAAAAAAATCCATGTCATTCCGCTAATGAATTTAATATTTTGAAATAATTCATATCCAATCCACTATATAATTTTAAATTCAAAAGGAATCCATGTCAATCCACTTATGAATTTAATATTCACATTTAACCCATATGCAATCCACTCATTAATTTAAAATTCAAAATTAATCCATATTTAATCCACTTATGAATTTAATATTCAAATCATGTCCCCCACTCACCTAATCAGAGTTACTTTTCCAAATAAAGATTACCTAAATTAATCACATCCTCAAGCTATAAATAAGAGCCTCCCCCTCTTTCGAACAAGTTAGAAGTCATAGTAAAAATCGGCATTCTTATTCCACTCATGTCATCATAATCCCATCCTAATGCCCTTGTGATTCCACTCATATCATAATAGAAACCCCCTAATGCCCTTTTGATTCCAATCATATCATCATAATGCCATCTTAATGCCCTTGTGATTCCACTTATATCATCATAATATCATCCAAATGCCCTTTTGATTCCCTTAGCCATCCCATTTCTTGGCATCCTTTCATTCACAATAGAAGAGTTTGCAGGTTTTTTTGTGGGTTCCCCTCATCGTGGATCTTTAGTCATTGTCAACTAGTCGTTTATGGTCCCGAGTCACCATCGACCTACTACATGCATTTGATTTACTTTACATCTATTTTGATCAGATTTGTATTTTCCTTATATATCAGCATTTTTAGTTTCATTTTATATCAAATTCCACATGTTATCCACATCCATTATCGTTTCTTTTAACTTATTTTATCGTAAGAGGTTTGATATCCATCCAAGGAATTTCACACTTCTTGAGCTGACTTAGTCGGAAGCCCTCCATATATCTACTAATCCATTTTTCATCTTAGTGTATCTTTGTGGTTCATCAAGTTTGTAGCAAGGTCATCCATTTTACACTCTTCCATTTGCATCCAAAGATACACCTAGGTACCTTAAACCCTTACATTTTGGATTTGTTTAGATTTATTTAATATCCAATTCACTAATATGAATAGGAATGAGAAATTTTATCAAAATTTTGGCACACACAATGGGACCCACCCATGATTTTTTATTGTTGGTTGCACAACTTGTTACTTTATCTGTTATTTTCCTACTAGTGTTTGTCTTTATAGTTATCTTTGGATAATTTTTACATTATGGGAAATATTATTGCTCTATGTTGGCTTATGGTGTATGTGCAGATTTTGATAGTGATGGATAGGTTGTTTACATTGTTTTGGACTCCTAACATTTCTTTTGTTCCATTTTAATCACCCTTTTGTATCATTGTATTAATACTCGCTCACATATTTGGCATGTTGTGTTAGTGCTTGTCATTTTTGTCACTTTATTTTTCTTGTGCAAGTATCAAAAGTATAACATGACTATCTTGATTCATATTTGTTGTCTATTTGGATATTTTCTGGGAACATTTTGTTTTTAGACTCTCACTTATTTGTATGCAGTTTTAGTGTTGTATATGCAGTTTGATTTTTACTCACATTCGGTAGTCTATATCCATCTTGAGGTGAGGGTTTTGTTTTTCAAATTTTTGTTATGGTTTCACATTACTATGTTTCTTGGTTTTATTGGTAGACTTTATATACACCTGCAAAAAAAGCAAAAATAAATTATTATTATTTTTTTAAATAATAATAATAATAATAAATTTTATCCTAAACTATCCCCCTATCCTCTCTCTCCCCAACCCGGCCAACTCGGTTGAGTTGTTCCCTCACCCTTGAGATTCCATCCTACACTCTCACCCAACTCCTCCCAGTCACTCAACCACCCGACCCCAGCCTTGTTCCTAACCCCCATCATATTCCCCGCCCATGTCCACTCGTTCAAACATCTACCCCCACTTCACGCAATCTCGACCACACACACGGTGATCGAACCCCGCAACACCCTACCCCTAACCAATCTACCCCATGACATCCCTTGTCCAGTAGACACACCGACTCCCCATCCCAAGAACTCGGACATGTAAAAATTATCCCCCACATAACCTAATCCCCCCCCTAAGCCCGATCTAACTCGGATCCCCCACACCCACCTACGTGGAATAACGATCCTTCCTACCGAACCCCTCAATGCATAGCCTTCCCATAGCCCAACACACCTTGTCCCTAGCCCTTGTACTCCCTCTATGCAACCCCCAATCCCTAAGCTCAACTCCCATCACCTTGAGCCTAAAAATGACTCCAGATCACTCGGCTCACCACACTCATCCTTAGGCCACTCACCCGGCAAAGCAACCCCAACCACACACATGCCTCCCTCATTTCGGCCACTCAGCTGAGCCTTCTCCCCACACCATGTCCCCTCTCCAAACATAGTCTATTATATCCCAATTTCTTATGTTTTATTATTTCATATCATTGGTAATAATTCCATTCTTTACAACTAATAGTTTATATTATTTCATATTGATTAGCCTAGCATTTATATAGCATGTCATTCATATTGTCTATCATTTCATTATTCTATCATTTATATATTTTATCATTTATATAGTCTATCATTTCCTATCGTAGGTGTTCATTTCATTATCTTTGGTGTTAGCTTTCATAGTTTTCTCACCTTATGACCGATAGCTTATCATTTCGACTTAATTAATGCATTCTCTTTCCTTACACTATTTTATAGTCTATAGCTTAGCTTTCATTGCTTATTTACTCTAATTGAATAACAACGTTGGACTATGATTTTTAATTAGATTATTTAATTTTCTTTCTCGTATGTAGGACCTTCTTTCAAAAATAGGAATTTTAACTTCTTATTGTATTTCTCATATTTTTTACAAACCACGTCAACTAATTGTCTTATTTCATTTTGTAGGTGAACTCTACAACATTACGACCACCAAATTATGTTGTCAAAGACCAATTTTTAAAACATATACATGGCTCAAATACCATTCACCGAGCTCTCGTAAATTTCACTAATTGTGATTGGTATAACTTTAGGGTCCCCTGGAATTTTCTAGTCACTTTGAGTACCACTTTCAAACACTTCATTATCATTTACTCACTTTGTGTTATCATCTAACCCTTTTTCGGTGAATTTCATCCACATATTGTTATTTTTTTATTTTTATTTTTCTATGAAGATAATCGTGACTGTCACATGTATTCTCTCTCGCATTATTACAAGCGATCTTGAGAATTAGAAATGTGATTGTGATATCCTTCATCTTTTTATTTTCATTTATCACGGAAAACTACTAATTACTTCTGTAGGGTCCTTCATCACATAGTAGTTTCCACATTTTAATCAACATCCTCACTTTGTATAACTCCATATATTTTTTTCTATATTTATGGTGTACTAACTTTTTAGCTAGCCTACATTTCTTTCTTTCTCATGTCAGGATTGTTTGGAGGTTACTCTTTTTTTTTTTTCATCTTGTAGTTAGATAAAAAGGAAAAGAGTTCTCCAGATATTCTTCAATTTTCCTCATTTTCTCCATTTGCATCACACTTTCCCCTTCTTGGGTTTTTGTATTCATCAAACTTCACATTTGGATTTGGTTTTAAAATAACCCTTTGAATCCGCTTGATAATATAGCTTAAGTAGGGGTTAATCGATTGCATCTCACATTCCATCACACACGATTGAACTCACAAATAAACATACACATCTAGACATCTTCCCGCCGCTTAGGCTAATTGGGATTTCATCACCCAATAGGAAGCCACCAAGGTGTTCAGCCACATTAGAAATCCTACACAAATTCAAGTCTCACATACCTTCGGGTATATCGAGGACTCCCCATCCACAACGTCCCAAAACCAAACATAGATTGGCCATTTCCTAGGTCCTTTCTGAGCCTTTTTATTTCATTCTCATATTTTTCTAAGTTAATCAAGACAAGAAAACATTGTGTGCTTGACTTTCTTGATCTATTTAAAAATGATTTGTTTTCTTATTATGTTTCATGCCCATAGTCACATGTTCAAAGAGGCTAGAAAAATGGAACACGATCTTACATTGAACACATCAGCTACTCCATCTCAAAAAAATTGTCATAAATATTATCTCTTTCATGCTCATGGTAACTACTCCTATGGTTACCCAATCCATGACCGTGCATCTGCCTCATCAGGAAACCCTTATTCAAACATCTACTCACAATGATACTAATTCATACCATCATTCTAATCCATCTAGACAAACCACACCGATGTCTACCGCATCGATCGAATCTTTGGACCTCTCATCGTCCCTCAAGGAATTTTGGAGTTTCAAGAAATTCTCAATTCCAATCTAGTGGCTCTTCATGATTTCCTCATTAGGAATTCAACCTAACTTCCTATTGATGGTCCATCTCTTCAATAAACTTACGACTATCATCCTAACCCGAAATGACTCAAGTACTCTCTTCACAACTAGTAGTGTTCTTCCCAAGAGCCATGAATGAGCTTGCCAAAGCCCAACACAAATTTCACCCATATCAGCCATCTTCTTCTGATCCCTCCAACTATCAAACTATGCAATTGGTGGTTCTTATTCCACCCAACTTACCTCGTATTAATACTATTATTCCTTCTTCCATTTCCATCACTTCAATTTCAACCGTAATCACTTCTCTTCCCATTCAACTATATTAGGAGTTATCCTTACTTCCTCCCATATCTAAACAATATCATGTTTCCACCTCACACATTCATTCTAACGTGGTCATCTCACAACCCCTTCTCGTTGGATCTACATAGAATCATGGCCCACATCCTCAAGGATTTCACCATCATATCCCCATCCAATCAACTCAAACTTCCCAACCACCCATTATTTACATCCCTACCAATCCTACAAACAATCAATCACATGTCTCCCACTTGCAACAACCCACTCAATCCAACCAATCACATCACATTCCCATCTCTCAACACCAAGTTGTGTCTCAACCCATACGATCACAACCTTTTACTTACATTCCATCTCATCAACCACCTCCATTAACCCCAATACATCCTCAAAATTATCAAGCATATCAACAACCTCATCCAACCACTTCATACACATCTCATATTCCCACTTTTCAACCATCTAGTGATCCCATACAATTTCTATTGAGTAGGATGGCCAATATCAAGGCTACAACTTTGGGATCCAAAACTACATTCTCATATGATAAAATTTACAACGAGCCCATCAACCCATCTATCTTAGTCAAGCCATATCCTCATCATTTGGAATTACCAAAGTTCTCCAAATATGATAGTAAAGAGGACCCACAACAACATCTTTGCGCATTTAGGCATGTGTGTTACCTTATTTCTCACGATCAAGACCTTATGCTTCGCACCTTCCCTATGTCTTTGGCCAGTCCGCATTGGATTGGTACAATGGAATTCCTCAACATTCATTATTTTCATTCACTCAACTCATGTAATTGTTCTTAGAGAACTTTTCAATTAATATTATGTGCAAAATCACCATCACTGATTTATATGCCATTTGACAATTTGATGATAAGTCTATCATAGACTTTATCACATGGTGGCGCAACATTATAAATCAACTATCATTTTCCCTCCCACAAAATTAACTCGTAGATTTCTTCTCACATTCTTGTTTGAATCATATTTCTTCTATGTTGCAAATTCAATCATTACAAACATTCAAAGAGGCTTTCACCATGGTTCATAAACTTGAAATTCATGCCCTTGAGAAATGCCATCTAAAACTTAAAATGAACAAACCCAAGACTGAGTTTACTAAGACATCATCGAACCATAATGATAAATCTAAAAACAAGGCTAATGCAGTGGTGGTGAAATCCTCTTCCACACCTACTTATAGTGTGTGGCCTCAACAATGAGCCCCTAGATCACTACCTAGCTATACTCCTCTTGGGGAATCGTATAGTTTGATCTTTGATAAGTTGGTGGTAGTTCATTTCATGATGTTTCCTCCCATTCAGCCACTAGATGAGACAAGACCTAAACTGATGTGGTATCATGAGGATCACTATTGTAAGTATCATCAAGTTAGAGGACATGACATAGAAAAATGTAGAACCTTTAAAGATCTAGTCCAAAAACTTATTGATCAAGGTGACCTCCAAGTAGACAACCCCAACACACCTCCAAATCAACCACTAGATGTCTTTAAACAACCATTCCCCAATCATGCTCGACAAATCAAACCACTACTCCCACATCCCAACCTCCTAATTCCCACACCATTCACACTATTGATACCCTTGATCAGGAACCTACCTCACCAACAACTCCACCCACTACACCAACTATCACATCTCCACCAACATCAACCATGACTACAACCTCTTTAGACTTGATTGTATCCACTTCGCCATCCTCACCATCTATAAATTTATCCCTTAAACCTATTTCTTCACCAACCACATCCTCAGATGTAATCACACATACATCTACATCTCAATTTGTAAATATAACTATAGTACCCTTTGAAACATTTATGACACAATTTCCCCCACCTAAGATAACCACAAATGACGTTCATGCCCCATCTACAAAACCAATCACCTCTACCCTAATAGCTAAAATTACACCTATAACTACCCCATCACCTACTTCCATAACCAATACAAGTACTAGTGCAAATTCTATCACATCAACAACATCCACAATACCTACATCTATCTCACCTTTGGACATGATTAAATGCATAATACAAAACCTCTTCCACCATCAATATTACCAACATCACTACCAAATACAGTCATCCTGGATCCCCCAACTAAAAATTTCACTACATCCACCAAGGACAAATCCCTACAAATGCAAACTAAAAACCTTGGTGTACCTATTCAAAAAGTGGTTCTACATCCCCCTAGGACCAACAACCTTAAGACATCATCATCATCTTTAGAAACATCTTCATCTATCTTAGGACCACTCTTATCTCCTATAATTCTAGGACCTTTATCCAAAAAAACACAATCTAAGATCAAACATTCCAACGTCACATCCTCTATCTTAATACCACGTCCTTCTCTTCTATGACTAACCCATTCATCAAAATCACTTCAATCCACCAATCAGCTCAAGCCAAAACCATCCAACATTTTTTCTTCTAAGACATAAACTATTGCAAAGCTAAAACCAAGACACCAATTCCTCGAAACATTTGAAATTGACCCTCGACATCCAAACCATCTTAAGCATCCACTTGTAAAACCAAGACTTTACACAAAGACAAGGCACCTCTTAATACCTTGGTTGAATCATATGTGGAGGTCCTCTAACACTTACTCCAAATTTTTACCATCACGCTTCCACCTATTAAGGCCTTTGACCCAAATAGTAAGAATCCATCATGGTTTGATTCCAACCTCATATGCGCCTACCATTGAACCCCTAGACATGACACTGAACATTGTAAATAACTCTAAACCATCGTCCATAACATCATTAAGGAAGATGAAATTCTCCTTGAAGTGAACAATTCTCTTCCTTCCACATCCACTCCAACACCTACACCTTCGACTTCATCCATCAAAATGCATACTTCCCCTCATTCCTCATGGAGTTTTGCAGCCATCCCTCCTAGAAAAGATGATTATTTAAAGGATAGTCCCCCTTTGGTAATCAATGTTGTTCGGATAACCACCCATTTTGGTCCACACAATACCAAACCAATAGCTCAATTGAAACCAAAGACCTTTGTTACTATCCCTCCTCCTAAGGAGTTTACATCATTCACATCCTCATCAAAACCTAAGGTTATCATCTATGCTTCCACCACTTATCCTCTATCATCCCATCCATCTTCCTCTAAGGCCAAGGTGTCTATTTTGGGTGCTCCTAAACCCACTTCCATGGAACAAACCATCATGAAACACTTGCATCAAGATCATGTTAATATGTCCCTCTATGAGCTTATCCAAAGATCTCCTAACCATAAATGGGCTCTTATTGAAGCTCTATAATGCATCCTTGTCATCCAATGAGCCTCAACCACTAACGGCTCTAGCCGATGCTTTCACAAAGATCCACCACCATATCTTCGAGGATTCTAAAATCCCCAACATTTCTTCGAAGAACATGATCTTCCTCTCTTCATCACATTCTGCATCAATGACATTCATCCGATGGACTATGATTAACAATGGTGCTAGTATCAGTATAATTTCCTCTCACACCTTTACCCAACTCAAAATACCCGACGTCATTATCGTTGAATCCTCTACCTTCCTTTGTGCCTTCAATGATGTTGTCACTCCCCATTGGGTACAGTTATCCTTCTTATTTTCATCGGCCATAAACTCCTCCATGATATCTTCTACATTGTAGAAGGAGAAATTCAGATATAATGTTGTACTTGGAAGTCCTTAGATTCATGTCATGCAATCGTATCCCATTTACCCTCCACCATTGTATTAAATATGAATATGAAGGGACAATTCATACTCTCCCGCATATACCCCTTCTTTCAAGACATGTCAAATGACTTATCAACTAAATGATGTGTTCATCCCTAAATCAATCCCTTCTTCTAAAGCATCCATTATTTCTTCTATTCCTTCATCTAAGTTACCCCACGATGGATCTTCCAATGATGTGATGTAGTTCCTTGCCTTAGGAGTATCAACTCCTCGCTCTTAATTATCTTCCTTCTCCCAACTTCCTCGGCCACCCTGATAAGGCCTCTATGTATCAATCCAATGTTGGGGACATTGTATCATTTAGCCCCTCTTTTCTCAAAACCAACATGGTCTATGGTGGCCTTAATCGACCTTCTTCTTGTGATGAATATTTCCCTCACACCAAACCATATACCAATGGTTTCAGCTTCCTTGAAAAACCATCCGTCACCTACGCATACCTCCACCATTATACATGGAAGGGGTTTGGTCTAGGGTGTTATGAATAAGGTCCTCACGACCATGTCTTCAAAAAAACCTGTGAACCATATGAAAAATTTGGTTTGGGATACAAAGATCCCTCCATCCCCCTTTAGGAACTTTTGCATCCTCTCCCATTGATGTTGATTTGCCTCCCTTCTCTCCATCTGACTATCTCATAGATCCAGATGATACCGTATCCATTCCCCCTAGATTTTTTTAGTCTCCACCATTTCCCTTAGACTGGTCACTTATCAGGTTGGAAATGAAACCGGTCCTTTCCTCTCAAGCATTTAGAGATGATAGGGAATATTCCCCTACCATTTACATTCTTCAATGCAACAATGATAATTCCATTCTTTCTTACATGGGGGCTGAGGATTATCATATCCAAAATTCCCTTCCCCTTAACACTTCCACTCTCCTAAATGATTCCACTATTGACATTAATATTGGGACTCCTCAAGAGCCTTGCATCCTTAAGGTGGGCCAATCTTTGGAGCCTCAAGAACTCAAATCCTTCACCTCTTTCTTATCCAAACACAACCAAGCCTTTGCATGGTCATACTTTGACATGTCAGGTCTTGACCCTCCATCATTGTCCATAACATTATCACAGTTCCCAATGCTAAGACAGTTAAGTAGAAGCTTTGTTGCATGCATCCTCAAGTTTCTCTCCTTATCAAAGAGGATTTATAATGGATCCTTTCTGCCAACTTCATCATCTCTATTGATTATCCCCAATGGGTTTCAAACATCATCCCCATTGCTAAACCTTTGGGTAAGCTTTACATATGCACTGACTTTTAAGATTTAAACCTTATTTTCCCTAAAGAGGATTTAACCCTTCCTAAAACCGATCAACTTGTATACCTTCTTCTTGTAGGCCATGATATGTTGTCTCTTATGGATGGTTTTTATGGATACAATAAGATCCTTATCACACTAGAATACCAACATAATACTTCTTTCATCACTCCTTGGGGACCTTTTACTATCATGGCATGCTCTTGACTTGATATATGTTGGATCCACCTATCAGTCAGCCATTACTTATATCTTTCATGATCTCATCCATAATACTATAAAGGAATCTATGGATAACCTCTTGGTTAAGTCCAAACATCGATGCAATCACCTCTTTGTCTGTGGAATCCTTTCAAGTGCCTCATATGTTTCTTCCTCCACCTCAACCTGGCCAAGTGTGTTTTCGAGTTCTTCTTTGGAAAGCTCCTTGGTTTCATCATTTCCATTTGAGGTATTAAAGTTGACCCCACAAAAATCAAGGCCATCCTTTAAAAGGAACGATAACTGAGATCATACCAACCCAAGAACATGGATGTTAATCAAAACCACAATCAATAAGATGAAAGTAATTTGTCGAATAACTTTACACAAAACCTTCAAAAAAATGAGAAACAATATCATATATTATTATGGAACTCAATGAAATACAATGAGAACGAGCCTTGCTTATATAGGCAAGGAATAACAATTTAAGAACAAGTCAAGGTCATAGATCAAGCCTTAAATCAAGGAAAGTACTAGTCATCAAAGAACTAGTCAAGACCATAGATTTAGGAAAGAACTAGACATAAATTATCTAGTCAATACCATAGATCAAGGAAAGAACTATACCTAACATCTAGATAATATCACCCTAATATCTAAATAAGATAAAAGAAATATCCACACACATAAGTGGGTGAGGATAAATACAATAAAGGTAAATAAAGTACCTAGGTGAACATGAGCTAAGGTAAATAACTACTCTAACACCCCCTCAAGTAAAGCTAGGGGCCCAAAATAAAAGTGGCATAACCATAGTATGAGTCCCAACAACTAGGCATGATGAGGTACTCATGTACAATAACTAGGAAAAAGGGATGCCGAAGGTACTGTTGCCACCAAATAATTGCACCCTCCGAATGGCCATAATTTGAACATGACGTTTGGTGTGATTGAAACACATGGTATCACCTCTCAAGCTATGGGAATCAAGGCTAGAGGTGATCCTCCAAGGAAGGTCAGCTTCCTCTTCCTAAACTAAGTGTTGTACTACTCCTAGTGTAATAAAAATGGCTATCTAGTCCTATGCTAACATTTTCATGGGGTTTTAGGGAAAGAGATTTGTAGAAATGAAACTATACTAGGGATGGTGATGCACCAAATAAAGGGTGTTTCTAGACTCAGGAAGGGTTAATTTGAAGAGGGTGTGTGCACCATAGGTCAACTTCACCTACTACAACTTAGAGAGGGTACAGAATACCACAGACTAAGAAACATGTGTTCCCTTTGTTAAACTTGATCAGACAAAGCAATATATCAGTTTCCCAGTGAAGAAAGATGAACTTAAGAAGGGTGAATGAACACCACAACTCAACTGCATGCAATACTCCACCACTTGATAAGCACAAAACTCCAAGAACCTACAATAGAAACGTGAACTTACACAGTGTACCTGCAAGCATGAGAAAAGGCACAAGGAAGTATAGAAGGATGAAAGGACCGATATTAGTCACAAAACACACACTTTTATTACTTCAATAACATGCATAATGCATCATACATTCAGAAGAGGTAATGGTTTCCATTACAGTCTTGAAGAGGAGGCTTGACAGTTCTCTCAACACACAAGGACAACTTGCATAAGAGAGAGGACTCTTGAAAAATTGCATTTGCCTAAGACGTCTAACTTTCCAACCTATCTGACCTATTGGAAACCTTTGGAATGAGACTTCAACTTACATTTATAGAAGAAACTGAGAGAGAAGGGAGGAGTCAAATTCCCTTCCTAATTTGAAGGTACATGATGTATCATTCATTACATTTGGTTGAACCACTTTAAGAAGGTTCCATCATGTGTCATTAAAGCCCAATTTACATAGTCTCCTTAATTAACTAAAATAATATTTAAATAATAATAATAAATATTATTATTTAAAATATTTAAATAAAAAATATTAAATTAATTAAAGTTTTGGGACCCTTCCGTTGACTGGTTTGCACTGATGGGAAAAAGCCAAAAATGGCCCAACTCGGTGATTGGTGAACGAGTTGGGTCCGAGGTCCTCGCAATGTGTCTTGGCCAAGTCCATTGCCATCACATCGACTAAGATTCCCATCAAATAAACCCCATTGAGCTTCCTTTCACTCTTTCGAGCTCTATAATTTCCTCGAGCCCTTTGCATATGCCGACAGGGCTCCTTGTTGGCGCAAAACCATCGACTCAGCGAGCTCCGTTATCTCTAACTTGGAAATCCTAAAATGAAACGATCAAGCTTCACCAAAGTGTCAAGCTAATTTTTCCCTTTCCACATCAAAGTGATGAGCTCTCTGTCGAGCTCTAAAACACATCAATTTCCCCATCTGCATCGAGCTACTTTCTCATTTTTCCTGAGCTCCAATCATGAACTGGGCTTATAAGCCATGTATCAAGATCCCAAAAAATGAGATTTATCTTTTACTCCATGATCGAGCCAAGATCAATCCACATTTCCCAAGCTCGACGAACCATGATTCCCTCCATCATGCATTGACTGAGAACTGAGCTCAACATCGAGTTCCAAATCCCGCCAAGTCACTTTTCTCTTCTATCCACAATCAAGACAAGCTCCATCTTCACGCGTTGAGCCCCGAGTTGTAACTTTGCATTGAGGTCAACAAATACCTCTACTTCAGTCCACTACCGATCTCATAGTTCATTGAATGGATGATCCCATCTAGTCTCGATTTATTTTACTGAGCTCCATGTTGACTCAGGTTTATGATACTCTCTACTATGAGCTCTTATCATTCACAACTCATTTGAACTCCTCGAACTCTTCTCTAATTGGGCTCAACTCGGCGTAGAAAAATCTGTAATATTAATTGATACCTTATTGTTTGAGCTCAGAAATATCTCTTTTGAATTGAACGGGAAGATTCCTTCATGCATAGTCACCGATGCATCCGAGCTCTCTAAGGCCTCAACCTTCTTGTTTTGTGGCCTGCATGTCTTGGATTTCCCACACATCGAGCTTCTTCAATGTCTCCTCCTAGCAAGTGCAGAGCTCCTATCTGCCATCTTTCCCACACTATATTCCTTCCAATAGAATCCTTTGGTAACAGTTTTGAACTCCATGTTTGGTTTTAGTCGTCAGATTATCGCCTAAAGCGCGTCAACGCAGTGATCTCTTTATATAACTCAATCTCACGAGCTTTGTGTCATCTCTACCTGGTGGTGCATGTTGATAGCTCCTTCAAGTATTTCTTCACACTACTACGGTGATAACTCATGGGTTTTTCATTCACCAAGTTCCCTTACTTTGCGTGAAGCTTCACACTCTTTTGCAAGACACTACACGTCGCCACAATTTTTGGCACTTGACTCAATCCTCCGCCTTGATTTGCTCGGTGATCAACCAACCCACTGAGTTAAAAGGAACTGTTCAACCATGTCATATATTTCTACTCGAGCTACAACCACCTCTACAACCTCGACTCTCGAAAAAATTATCTCGAACTCTAAATTTCATAGTTTGGGATTTAGAAATATTCGATTTAGTTCAACATTTCTTATCCCAAAATCTCTAAATTTATGAAACAAATAATTATGAAGAAAAACTTCAAAAATGTGACTCAACTTGGCCTACCTCATTTCCAAGATTCGTAGATGAGCCCTTCATGAAGGGCTATTGATTAACTTGAACCCTTTTTGTGAGCACTTCTCTTCGCACCACTCTCAATCTTGATCTCCCAGTCCCATAATGACTCCACAACCTTAATTGCTCACTTTGCCTAAGTTTTGTCTCCCACCTCAATTTTCCCAACGTATGCTTCCATTATCAAGTTATCCCCCTGTTTTCATTTGATTGAGTCGAGTCACGGCCAAGCTTACATCTGGTCCCGATCTCACCACCGTAGTAGCTTCCTTGCCAACTCGGCCTACCTCATTTTCTCTCCTGAATAGCTTTACCAAACCCTTCTCACTATGAGATTACATTCTCCTATGGCTTGACCACCCTACCTAAGTCATGATCGAGTTGGCCTCCACCATTTCCCACATTATCCATGACTTTGACCTAGCTCAGCCGACCGAGCTCGTTTTGCATAGTTTGTGAGCTAAGGATAACTCTACGCCGAGTAGAACCCATCCTCAAGCTCACTCACATTTCCCATCACCAAATTCAATCATGGATGCTCGACCTTCATTATAGTCTTGGCATTCCTGAGCATATCCTTTAGCTCATTCTTTACGGTATATGATTTAAGACATGAGCTCTCCCAACTGAACCTCTCCACGGACCTAGAGAGCTCTTCCTTAACTCCACCATAGTGAGCTATGTCCCATATGATGAGCTGAGTTGTAACATGACTCATGAGCTCCTTACTTGTATCTTGGTCCAATCATTCACTGATCTCTTTCTTTCCAATGCTCGTTGCCTCTAAAATTTTTATTTCATTTTCTACGAGCTCGGCTGATTCAAGTTACGATTCACCTCATGAACACCACTGCGATGGGTTTTCCTAAAAATCCAAAATGAACTTCCTGGTGCTAACGGAGCTTTCCAACTACGCAGTCAAATCCTTCACAAATCCACCGAGCTCCACCACATAGCTTCGAGCTGAAATCGTTGAGTTCCTCCTCAAGAGCCTCAGTAAGCCACGAATCATTAAGTAACTAGGCACTTGAATTATCTTCTAATTCTATGATGAGCTTAAAAACTTTATGAGCTTGGTGATTCACTGAACAACTTGAATTCGAGATTTCACTTACCGAGTTTCTTTAGAATTCAATCTCGAAGCTTCTTTATGTAATCCTCGTGCACCACTCGGTCCAACGATCCTGTAACTTCATAGTCTCGATTCTAAGAAATGTGTAAACAACTCGAGTGAATCGGCCTTACGAGCTCATTTCCTCTATGTAATTGTTGTCTTAGCCCAATATATGTGATCATGAATATGCCTCGGTTATCCTACACTCACTACTGTGAGCTCTTTGTCAACAATTAATGTTCCACATCACCATTATGCATTCTCCTAAACATATCATCAAGCTCTTAATATAACATGGACGAGTTACACGATAACTCATTTCACAAGCTCTCCACCAATTTGAACTCGGAAGCCCGAGCCCTTGCTTATGTGTGTGACAAATCCCATTTGTGACCGAGCTTGGTTTTTTTCTTCCAACTCCGTACACCACTCTTCCTCCGAGTAGTGAGCACCTTAGCTCACCAAGCCATCCACAAGCTTTCCCGAGCTAATACAACAACTCAACCTTCTTGTATGATATCAAGCTCACATTTGAGTATTCCGTTGAGTTGTCCTATGCCAAGCTCTTGGCTGATCTAACAAACCACACCTAGCATCAATGCTATGAGCTCTAATTTAGGTATTTTCCTCACTCAAATATTTCTATACTGTGCCAAGCACGATCCCTTTTAGATATAATTTATCATTTTTTATTATTTAAACAAGAGGTGGGCCCACTAGGGCTGATTTTCTGTTTGAGACCAACTTGAACCTTCAAGACATGGAAAGAAGGAACAATCCCAGAAGATCCCGAAACAACATACAAGGCTCTCAAGGCTTGTAACCTCATTGTCCATTTTTGCTTAAGGGGGAAAAATTTGACAACATTTTTGGTGACCTCTCGAGGATGCTTACATGTAAAGCATGATTCCAATAGCCTTAAGAAATTTTATCCTCTATGATACATCCTAGAATTTTCTTAAACAATCTGATCTTGGATCTCCCTGGAATGCTAAACATGAAGTGTACTAAATCATTGAACACTTGGCATCTATGCAACACCTGCAGAATTCGAATGAGCCAGATCATGGAACTCTTATGGAAACATTTTTCCTTCCCTTGAGAAACTTCGAGAATGATACGGTGTGCGGGACAACACAAGAGTGACAATGGAAACAAAAAACACACTGAAACTAAAAACCATACATGCCCCAATTGAAACATGTAGGGTGTGCAAATGCACTTATTCTGCTAAAAGAAAACCTATACTACCCTACACTAACCAGAAGCATGGGTGAACTAAACAAACCCTACAACTGGTTGTGAAAAATAGCTCCCTTTCCTCACAATGGATTTCCATGCAAATGATGTGACAATGGACATGGCTGAGAATGAGAGTGAGAAATTGAAATGAGCCCAATTCCCCACTTGGTCCACCAAGGTATCAACTGGAAAGAGAAAGAATCCCTCTTTTATTTGCTCTACATTTTTTTATAGAGACATAGCAACTGATCCTCAAGATTGTGAAACTCATCCTCACATTCTGAAGTGAATGTGACTAGTTTTGGCTTCTCTTCTAGATTTAATGAAGCCAGGTACGATAGGACATGGTCTAACCCATTGAATATTCCTACTTGTCTAAACTTCAATTTTAACAAGGAATTCTTGCTGAAGACTTCCTTGAAAAGGATGGTTATTCACGACCTGATTTCCCTCCTGTTGCTCATCTACAAACAATTGATCTTCCATCTATGTGAATGATATTGCAGTGACACCTCCCTCATTCGGCATGGAATTTGAAAAATCAAACCCTCCTATTTGTAGCTTTGGATGATTGGTAGGGGAAGGAACATACTCAAGAATAATTTCCTCCATCACAGACTTGTTAACCAAAAACGAGTTCTGTAACTGAAAACAAAAACCTCTCCATGACATAATCTTCATCCAATGCTTAGGATCAGTTCCAAATTCATCTGTGTATTCCTCCTTTACGTGTGATGAGGGATAAAGAAGAAACAATTCCTCCAATTCTAATTCAAAATAACTATTATGAAAAATGGGTTGTTCTTGAGCATGACCCTGTTATCTCTATTTTGTCCCCAACACAATTGATCAAACACGGACCCGTGCAAGAAAGAAATTCAAAAATGGTTCCGTCAAGCGAGCCCACACTTCAAATCTAATAAAGAGGTTACAATTAGGTTCTAAAATGGAATATCATGGTTGGGGAGGAAGAAATTAGAGGCTCAAAGGAAAAGATACGATAAAAATTGAATTCTTTGAGATCTACAAATGACTCAAAATGAGCCCTAAAAAATTGGCTAAGTATAGAGAGTCAGCGGAAGCTGCCAAGTGTCCAAACGATGCACCTCCAAAGATTGAATCCAAAAGGGAAAACTCAAACAAGCACTAGGCCTCCACGTGTCCCAGGCCCAAAGAGGGGCAGATTCAACAGTTAAAATTCAAAAAAGCGATGGGCGGGCCTAAAAAGACTAAGTATAAAAGTGCTAGCAGAAGCTGCCATGTGTCATCTCGGCGCATCTCCAAAGGTAAATCCAAAAATGGAGACCCAAATGAGCGTAGGCTCACCACGTAGTCTAAGTTTAAAAATGGGATAGAGTGGGCCAAAAATTGACTAAGTATAGAGAACAAGTGGACGGCGCCACATGTTACATCAACACAATTTCAAAGGTGTGGCCAAAAAGGTGATCCCAAATGAGCACCAGCTCACCACGTGTTCAAGGCCCGAAAAAAGTAAGAGTGGCCATTGAAAAGTCCAAGAGCCTACAGAGGCTTCCACATGTCAACCCAATGCTCCTTCAAAGGTAAAATCCTGAGTGGGTTTTCAAATGAGTGCGAGACCTTCCACATGTCCTAGGTCCGAAAAAGGGGACATGGTCATGGTTGAATACTCAAAGTAGAAATAAAAGCCGGAGTGCGCCAAGTGTCAACACGGCACTATTTCAAGAATAAAATTTGGGGAAGGTTTCCAAACATGTGCAGGAGGCCTCCACATGTCCAGTTTCAACAAACTCATTTTGATAATTGTTTCCCATCATTCTATACGATCTTGATTCAAATTTTTAAATGGGATTATCTTTTAACTCAGTGCTCAAAATCTGACAAATTTGGCACCGTTGGAAAGAGCTCGACCTCGTCTACACCATGGAGACCTGAAAATTTAATTTTGAAGAATTTAGGTGGGGAAAAATGAAAATACATCTTCGTACCATTAATATAAGATCTATTTGCTCCAACAACTAGATCGGATTTGATCTGATCCGTCGTTCTTCCTCCTTCAAGGCATCAAACAAGTAATCAATGCAGACATGAAATATTTGGGGTAGATTTGTAGGAGGCATTGATGGCCAGTGGTTGGGCTTCAAATTAGTTTTCCCACCTCTCTCTCCTTCTTCCCTCTATGTTGAATCTATAAAAGGAAGGGTGGGGCTCATTGTAAAAGGTTGGACATTTCTATTTTGCACCCTCCCTTCTTCTTTTGCTCACAAGAGGATTTGTGGAGATTTCCTAACCTCTCATTTGGGTTGTAATGCAAGTTTTTCTTCTTGGCCACTGCAATATACTGTATCGACTCTTGAGCAATAATATATATGTCTGTGGATGATTCTCGACCCTCTCATGTATTCATTGTTGTCTTTCGATCTCTTATTGCAGTTTGGTCATATGTGCATAGTGTTTGTATTGCATTTCCAAGGTCTATGTTGAATTGCAAGATGAGTGTCTAACATTCCTTTGGTGCATCACCTCGTTAGCTTAGTTTATTTTCTTGCATCTCCTCAACCCTGTCTCCTTGGTAGAATAGATTAGATTTAGAATAGACCCTCTACAATTTATTTGTATGCATACGGAGAGAGGAATAGGAACCGGCCTCAACCGAAGATCTCTCTCAACTCGTAAGGTCCCACACTTTGAGAGATACTCCATGTTACGTAATCACACCGAGAGTCTCAACCCATCTAGTTGCGAGACATTTAGGGGTGCTTTGATTTTGAACTAACAGTTTTGGCACACTTCTTTGGGACCAAGAAGTCTCCATCTTTATTATAGTAATATTGATGTGCACTTGCTATGACTTTATCTTTTAAGAAGTTTTGAAACTTTACATCTGTTGACTCCAAAAGGGACATAATCCAATGGTTTCAATAGTCCAATCTTGTCAAGTTTATGAGAAGAATAAATACAAGGTCAAGAACCAGAGAGGAGGGATTATTTTTCTATCTACACTTGTCCCCAGACATAAGGGGAAGGGGGAGAAGATCCTAGAGGTCTCCATCCCCACCAAATAGAACATTTTCAATGCCTCCTCTTGGTAGGCCATTCATTCAATCAACAAGGGTTCTCAAGCCAATCAGAATGGCACAACCACCCAATCCTTATGTCAATTTCACTAGCAAGCAGCCCACTCACTCTCAATGTACAAAATCCAGACCCAGTGGTAGCATTAAAGAGCATCCCATATATCACTGGAGAGAACCAGACTTCTCCTAGTGATCACATTCAAGACATTACAAATGTATGTATGATCCATGAGATCATTGAGATGGGCATTTCAGTCAAGTTGTTAGCCTCTTCACTCAAGGGTTAGCTTCACAATGGTTCAAGAGTCTAGCAATAGCCTCTATTCAAACTTGGGACCATTTGTGCAGAGCTCTCCACAACTGTTGAGAGAAAAGGGGATAACCTGTCCTTGTTAGAGCATTTGACAACCATCAAGAGGGCCCCTAATGAGAAGCTGACAAATTTCAACTTCAGATTCCAAAGGACATGGGACAAGATTCCATTGGCTGTAAGGCCCACAGATGAAGGTGCTTTCTTATACTTTCTTAGAGCTCTAAATTATGATATTGCTTTAATGATTCAATCAATGGGAGGCACAACCTTACCTGTAGCTTATAGCATTTCCATAGGAGCTGAAAATTGTCTAATTCAGGCTAGAAAACTTTCTCCTAGGCCACCTATGCCTCTATACCCAGAACTAGGAGATCCAAGCACTAGCTAGACACCCACATTAGCTCCTATACCTACTCCTAGGAATCAAAGTTCAGCTGAAGCCTCCACCTCATCCTCTAGCACCTCAAAAGAGCTTCAAGAAGTTATGAAATAGTTGCAGAAACCTAGGGAATGAGTTAGTAACTATCAAGAGGCAACAAGCTCAGAGTTCTAGGCCATATCAGCCTCAAGCTCAGTATCAGGCTAGACCCCCATATTAGCAAAATAGGCCACCAGCTTAGGTTGCAAATCAGAATCAAAACCAAGGACAACCTCAAGCTACTAGACCTTTCAGGTCATATGATCCAAACACAACTTCAACATCAAGGGCATTGGTTCCAACACAAAACAACATGGCCCAAGAATATGATTGGTGTTTCCCATGTAATCGGTGACATAACCAATCAATGTGATTCAATGGTGCACTAAACAAAGCCTTGATGGTACAAACCAGTGGTGTGTCACAAGAGTCTAGCCAAGAAGAAAATAAGCAGCAAGGATCTCAACAAGAGGCACCTCCAAGTGAAACTATGCTTGCCAATTGGCAAGCTGAAGACTTCTTTGAATGAATCAAGCCTCTTCTCAAATTTTAGTCTGCCAATACACATTCCAAGAAAAGGAATATTAGAGAGGGACAATCACCAAAATCAAGTAATCCTCAACCCTCCATTACTCCATAAGATATTGGCACTCAAAATGCAATTCCCAATATGTAGAATCAGTCCAAGACACCTTCCAAACCTACTCAAGCACCGGTTATAACGACCCATGTGCAAAATAAAAATGTGTCAGGGAAGGGGCAGTAAAAGGATAGCTCATTTAATATCATTGAACAAATGAAGAAGACAAATGTGAACATTTCAATGTGGGAGTCATTGGCCATTCCAAGATAGAGAGATCTATTGCAGACTACTATGGCCAATTGGTCAAGCTCAAATAGGCCCCCTAGCCAAGCAAGAGAAAGTTCTTACCAATGTAGCTCAGCTTAAGGGAAACCATGGAGGACAACAAGGTAAGAATCTGAATCCTCCTCCATTTTATGTTTCATTGATCATTGGGAAAAATTGGTACATAATTACATGATTGACTTGGGGGAAAGTAGTTTTGTAATGCCAAAAAGTATCGATCAACTGGGTCTTCAATACGAAGTCATCTCCAAAGGGGTAGTGTAATTGGATGGGACAGCAGTGACAACTATTGGAATCATCAAAGATTTGAGCCTTACATTGTATGCCTACCCCAATGTGATTGTATTGTAAAACATATTAGTCATAGACTTGCCACCACATTTTGCATTGTATTTGTCGAGAGACTTCACTGCTAAGATTGGAGGCTATTTGTTTGTTGATTGGTCACACATGCTTTTTAGAACAAGGTATGGAGCTAAGGCCACAATCAAATCTAAGCCCATTACAAATTACCATATTGAGTCTTATGTACCCAACCCAATCAATTCCAATTATTCATCCTTTGATTAGGAGGACCTCCTAAGTACTTGTGAGATAGATACCAAGGTGGGGTGTATCCTAGACTTGACTCTTGATGAATGGGTGAACAAGAGACATGATTTTTACCCCTATAAAGAGATGGAGGAATCTAAGCTAGGAGTCTACTGTTTACATGAGGAGAATCATCCTCTTCCCGACATCATTAAGCTAGACCACAAAGATGACAATGAGGTATGGTAGTTATTCTTTGATGGCTCAAGAAGTAGGCAAGGAGCTAGAGGAGGAGCTATGTTTGTCTCACCTAAAGGTATGAAATACTACTCAGCCTTCCATTTCCAATTTTCTTGTTCAAACAACATAACAAAGTATGAGGCTTTGGTTCATGGACTACATTGGGCAAGGAAATGAGGAATCAAGAACTTGTAGGTGTTTGGTGACAGTGAACTAGTTGCTAATCAGGTCCAAGGACAAAATGCTACCAAGAATGACCTATTAAAGAGTTACAAGAACCGGGTATGGGACCTCATTAAGGATTTTGAGGCATTCAAGCATCAACTCCATCCCAAGGAAGAAGAATGAAGTAGTAGATAGATTGGCAGCAATTAGGGTAGCATTTGATGTTGTGGAGAGTATCAAGAATGATAAGCATCAGCCCCATATCAAGTTATTTATAAGGATAGTTGTCCCAGACAACAACACAAGCTGGCAAGTCTTTGAAAATGATCAACAAATTGTCAACTTTCTACAAGAAGAAGATGAGTTCTCCTTTAGGAATCAAGACAGATTGGAGTAGTAGTATGGTGATCAAGTAGAGCAGCTGAGGACCAACAAACTACCAATAGGTCTTGTCACTTTGGAATAAATATTCAACCCAAATGACCAATTCCGAAAGGAGGAGGCAAATATTCAAGTAAAGGGTGAAGATTCAGAACCCATTTTTATAGGAGGAAAAACATTGTAGATTGGCAAGGTAAGCACTCAACAAGAAAAATCTAAATTTGTTCAACTCTATCAAGAATTCCCAGATGTCTTTTCCTAGACTTATAAAGATTTAAGAGGTTTCAACCCAAAGCTGGCACATCACACCATCGAGTTGGATCCAAGAGCTAAGCCTTTCAGATAGAAGAAAAGGCCAATAAATCCCCACATTGAGCCTCTCATGAGAAAATAATTGAACAAGATAATTGAGGCCAGTATCATCTTTCCTATCAAGCATTCAAGTTGGGTTGCTAACTTGGTACCTATGAGGAAGAAAAATGGAGAAATCAGACTATGTGTGGACTTTCGTGATCTAAACAGAGCATCACTTAAGGATCATTATCCACTTCCATCAATGGAACAAATCTTACAAGTTGTAGCTAGTTCTAAGAGGTTTTCATTGTTAGATGGATATTCAGGCTATAACCATATTATGGTGAAAGAAGAAGATCAATTCAAGATAGCCTTCACCACTAAATGGGGTACATATGCTTATAATAAAATGCCATTTGGACTATCAAATGTTGGAGCAACATTTCAGTGAGCTATGGACATGGCATTCAAAGGCTTAATTAACAACATAGTCCTGGTGTATCTTGATGATATCACTGTCTTCTCAAAGAATGTTGTAGACCATCTCTTTCACCTTAGACAGGTATTTCAGAGATGTAGAAGGTTTAGGGTGTCATTAAACCCAAAAAGTGTGTGTTCCTGGCTCATGAAGGGAAATTGTTGGGCCACATTATCTCAAGAGAGGGATTGACAATTGATCCTGAAAGGGTTGAAGCCATCCGGACACTTCCATTGCCACAACACAAAAATATCTCCAAAGATTCTTCAAGAGGATAAACTTTGTTCGCAAGTTTATACCTAATTTTTCCACTCTTATGAAGCCTTTAACAATGATGTTAAAGAAGAGTCTTGCATTTAAATTGACAACAAAAGGCAAATAGAATTTTGAGGCCACCAAGCTAGCAATATCACAGGCCCCAACTCTTATTAACCCAAAATTTTCTAAAGACTTCATGTTATATGCTTTTGGAGGGTCAGACACCATCTCAGCCATCTTGGTCTAGCCCAACAATGAAGGTTTAGAGAAACCCATAGCTTTCTTCAGCCAGATCTTGGAGGACTATGAGGTAAAATACTCTTTCATTGAAAAACATGTCCTTGTTATTAGAAGCTTAAAAAAATTTAGACACTTGGTCTCAAATAACAAGATTCAACTACTAGTATCTCATGTTGGTGTTAAGGACTTCCTTTTAAATAAGGATTTGAATGAGAAGAGAGTAGGTTGGATCACTCGGGTAATGGAATATGACATTGAGATCAAGGTGACCAAACTAGTTCGAGGCAAGGGTCTGTGTGAACAGCTCGCCTCTAAGCAACATGCTAAGTCAATGGGTGAAAAAGAGGTTGTCCTATTTCTATAGAATGATCAAGAACAACCAGCTAATGATGCACCTACTCCATGTTGGACCCAAGCCTTGGTGCATTACCTTCAAATAGGTTTGTGCCCTCTAGAATGGAACAAAGAAAAGAGAAGATACTTCAAACTACAAGCCATCCCATATGTGCTTGTTGGTGGTGTCTTGTTTAAGAAGGATATCAATAGTGTTCTATTGAGGTGCATTGGGACATGCCAAATTGAGAGAGTGTTGCATGAATTCCATGATGGAGAAGCAGGAGGTCACTTTTCCCCTCGAGTAATAGCTCTCAAGATCATGAAAGCTAGTTATTATTGGCCTACAGTGTTCAGGGACTGCTACTCATGGATCAAGAAGTGTAAAAAATGTGCATTCTTCATAGGAAAGGAGAAGCTAGCAGCCCTGCCCCTTCATCCCATTTCAATGGATCAGCCATTCATGCAATGGGGACTAGACTTCATTGGGGTGATTAACCCAAATTCAAGCCAAGGCCACAAGTGGATACTTACTACAACAAATTATTTCACCAAGTGGATTGAAGCAGTGGCACTAAAAGAAGCAAATGAATCCAACATCTTAGATTTTTATGAAGGAATAGCCACTAGGTTTGGATTCCCTACCACTATTATATCAGATAATGCATTGGCATTCCTTGGTATAAGGATCACTAAATGGGTAGTCAAAATGGTGTGTATCTTAAAGACCTCATCAAATTATTACCCTCAAGGTAATGGCCAAGAAGAGTCCACAAATAAGAACCTATTAAGGATTATCAGAAGGAATCTTGATGAAAATCAGAGGACTTGGCATACAAGGCTCAAATCAGCTCTATGGGATGATAGGATCACATCAAAAAGATCCATAGGCAGCTCCCCATACAAGCTTGTATATGGAAAAGAGGTAGTATTGCCCATCTCATTGGAGTTTCCTACTTTGGAGCTCATGAAACAGTTGGAGCTGGCTGAGTTTGAACCTATGGCAATCAGGTATGCAGAGCTGATGGAGGTAGGGGAGGAAAGAGAGCATGCAATGCAAGTCATGGAAAAGGATCAAGCATTGATAAAAAAGAGTTTTGACAAGAAGGCAAGAATGAGGACCTTTCAAGAAGGGGACTTAGTTCTAAAGTGGGATGTAGATTAGGAAAATCTAGGAAAACACTCCAAATTTGATGCCATTTGGAGTGGCCCTTACATGATCACAAAGTGCAAGAGTAGCAATGCCTTCCAAAGCTGGCTAGATTAGATGGTGAAGAATTATAGATCCCAGTGAATGGGATCCATCTCAAACACTGCTACTAGAAAGGAGGTTCCACCCTATAAATATTAGCATAGGATTTTATTTTCCCTAAGTGCGTATGCACATTGTTTTGTTGTAGTGTAGGTTTTATTTCCCTAAGTGTTGTGGCACAGGTTCTTTGTTGCTCCAGGTTGCGTCATTACACAGTTCAACGTGCCTCTAAGTGAATGTGTTATCCCTTTAAGTATTCATGATGGAGAGACCCATAGTTTCCTGTAATAGTTGTTAATTTGAAGATAAAACAAATGCAAAGCAACTAAAAATATTTTCAAGACAATCTATTTCTGGGATAGCTCAAGGTCAGCAAGTGCAAGAAATTGGGGAGTCCATTTCAAGAAAAAGAACAATATCAACTTTGGGTCGCCAATCATGACTCCATGCCTAATGGATATAACAAGGCAATTGATCTCTTCATCTAGCAGGAAGATGCCCCTATGAGTCACCAAATTGTTATCTCTATTTTGTCCCCAAAAAATTGATCAAACATGACCCCGTGTAGGAAAGAAATTCAAAAAATGGTTCCGTCGAATGAGCCCATGCTTCAAATCCAATAAAAAGGTTATAGGAAGGTTATAAAATGGAGGAGCATGGTTGGGGGAGTAAGAAATCAGATACTTAAAGTAAAAGAAATGGTAAAAATTTGAAGTCTTTGAGCTCTACAAATGACTCAGAATGAGCCCCAAAAATTGGCTAAGTATAGAGAGTCAGTGGAAGCTACCAAGTGTCCAAACGACGCACCTCCAAAGATTGAATCCAAAAGGGAAGACTCAAACAAGTGTCAAGCCTCCACATGTTCTAGGCCCAAAGAGGGGAAAAGTCAATAGTTAAAAGTCAAAAAAGTGGACAGGGCATGCCTAAAAGACTAAGTATAAAGGTGCTAGCGGAAGCTGCCATGCGTCAGCTCACGGTGCATCTCTAAAGGTAAATCTAAAAGTGGAGACCCAAATGAGTGTGGGCTCACCACGTAGTCCAAGTTTAAAAATGGGACAGAGTGGGCCCAAAATTTACTAAGTATAGAGAACCAACAGATGATGCCACGTGTTGCATCAGCATAATTTCAAAGGCGCAGCCCAAAAGGTGATCCCCAAATGAGCACCAGCTTGCCACATGTTCAGGGCCCAAAAAAGTAAGAGCAACTGTTGAAAAGTCCAAGAGCCTATGGAGGCTTCCACGTGTCAACCCGACACTCATTCAAAGGTAAAATCTGAGTGGGTTTCCAAATGAGTTTGGACCTTCCATATGTCCCAGGTTCGAAAAATGGGACAAGGTCGGTGTTGAATAGTCAAAGCGAGAGACAAAGTTAGCAGAGGGAGCTAAGTGTCATCACGGTGTTATTTCAAGAATAAAATTTGGGGAAGGTTTCCAAACATGTGCTAGGCCTTCACGTGTCTAGTTTCCAAAAGACCCATTTTGATAATTATTTTCCGCCACTATGTACGGTCCCAATTCAAATTTTCAAATGGGCATATCTTTTGAATTAGTGCTTGAAATCCAACAAATTTGGCACCGTTAGAAAGAGCTTGACATCGTCTACGCCATGGAGACTTGAAAATTTAATTTTGAAGAATTTAGGTGGGGAAAAATGAAAATACGTCTTTGTGCCATTAATATAAGATCTATTTGCCTCAATAGCTAGATCGGATTTGATCGATCAAGTAATCAATGCAGACATGACACATTTGGGGTGGATTTACGGGGAGGCATTGATTGCCATTGTTTGGGCTTTGAATTAGTTTTCCACCTCTCTCTCCTTCTTCCCTCTATGTATAATCTATAAAAGGAAGAGTCAGGGCTCATTGTAAAAAGGTTGGACATTTCTAATTTGTGCCCTCCCTTCTTCTTTTTCTCACAAGAGTATTTATGGAGCTTTCCTATCCTCTCATTCGGGTTGTAATGCAATTTTTGATTCTTGGCCATTGAAATATACTTGTATTGACTCTGAGTAATAATATATATGCCTATGGATGATTCTCGACCCTCTCATGTATTCATTGTTGTCTTTCTAATCTCTTATTGTAGTTTTGTTATCTGTGCATAGTGTTTGTATTATATTTTTGAGGTTTGTGTTAAATTGCAAGATTTGTGTTTAACATTCCTTTGGTGCATCACCTCGTTAGCTTAGTTTATTTTCTTACATCTACTTAACCCTGTATCCTTGGTAGAATAGAGTATATTTAGAAGAGATCCTCTGTAATTTATTTGTATGCACATGAACAGAGGAATAGGAACTAGCCTCAATCCGGAGAGCTCTCTCAACTCGCAAGGTCCCACACTTTAAGAGATGCTCCATGTTGTGCAATCACACTGAGATTCTCAACCCATCTAGATGTAGACATTTGGGAGCGTTGTGATTATGCACTAATAGTACCTCCGCAACACTTGACACTTTCTATTGGAAAAGGAGTGTTGGAATGATAAGATTGTCAAGTTCCATAGGGTCCTATCCATCAAAAAATTCTTCCAACTCTGATAGATATTATGCTTCTTCATCCTCGACTATATAAAAGGATCCTCCTCAATCTGGGTATCCTCTAAACTAGAACCTCCTTCACCTTGATATTCTTCATTCTCAAACAAGAAATCAGAAAGATCAAATTCCTCTAAAAAATCAGATTTTTGAGAAGATAGAGAGGAAAAAGGATTAGAAAGCCTCTACACGGTTTCACCCACATTTTTATCTCTGAATCCACCTTCATCTCATGAAAAAAAAAATTTCTCATTGTAACATCTAATGATGACTTTGGAAAGATGTTACCACCTTCCAGAGGTGATGCAAGTTCTTGACATGTGTGGCAATTAGGATCATTGTACTCATTAGAATCAGCTAATACACTCGAGAATCTTTCTTCTTCAACTTGCACATGCTCTTCTATTACTGATTTTTCCACCTTTGGTGATTCAAACTCCTCTGATGGAATTGAGCCAATATGAATACTACATTCTAAATAGGTAGATTGATGGTCCTCCTCATTCAACTCTAGATTTGTTTTTGGTACAAAACTAGTTTGTTCCACTTGTTTTTGAGCCTCAACTTCTGCAGAAGGTTTAGTTAGGAACAAAGTTTTCTTGATGTTAAGTTTTGCAGCCCATTATTTCAAATTATTTGCATGCTCTTCCTTACTAGTCTCCTTGACCATATACTCCTCCCTTTCACTCATTTCTTGATGATGCTCCTCCCAAAATGGGTTTGGAACTACCAGACGAGGGACGAATGGGGATTCAACTAATTTACTTACCATTTGAGGAAGTGGAAGAGATTCAGCTTCTTGTCTTGGTGGCCTTTGTAGAAAAGAAGGAACTTTAGAAGAACGAGGTATGGAAGATGAAGTAGTGAATTCCATCGCATGGTTAGTAATCTGGAAGGTTAGGATCATGTGCTTCAATTTGAAACTGCATGGATGGAGACATGGAAAGAGGGTTGTAAGGTGGTAATGTAAGGACCTCCCATTGATAGGATTGACTAACATTACATTCATGAACATCCTTTTTCTTGATCCATTCTCTAACTTGAGTCATCATCTTGATTATGAATTGAAGCTTTTGTTGAGGATTAAGCTCACATGGTATAGGGCCAATCCATGGGTATGGAATGTTGAAGCCAACCTGGGTTGCCTTTATCATTTCATTGGTCCTTATTTGCACCATGTTATACTCCAACTCTCGAACCTTCTTCTACAAGTGGTCTTCTTCAGGTGTAGAATAGATTCCAAAATCTGCATGCCATTGTTCTTCAGTGGCCCCCAATTTGGTGGATAACCGAATTGATCTACATCTTTCTCATGTGGACATGCATGCTCAAATTGATATTCATCATGAAATTGGTTTGGAGGTGGATTGTAATAGCCTGAAGATGGAAAGAACTACCACTACTGCAAGTGGGAATCCCACTATGGAAATGAATTCATGATGGCACCACTTCATGAATGGAAAGATGTTGAAGAAAACTAGATGGAAATGGTTGAAACGAAAATCTGCAACACAGAGAGTGGGTCAATTTGACCAATGGAGTCACCAGTTGTGCTTGGGTATGCCTTGTAAGGCTGAAATTTCACTAAGAGCACAACAAATTAATGAAATGAAGTAATGCTGCAACGGGTGATGTTGAGATGCCTCTTTTCCTTCTCCTTGAAGGAGACAAGGAAAGTTTGATATGTTGATGATTTCCTTGCTTTGAAGAAGCTCTTGTCTAAATTATTCACTTAAGTGAATACACTGAAACTTGAAATCTAGAGAGATAGAGTCACTAGGTACTTTGACTTGTGTAAGTGAGAAGATAAGTACCAACTCTTTGTCCCACTGGGCATGCCAAAAACTATTGTTGCCAAATCATTGCACCCTCTGAATGGCTAGAACGTGAACATGATGTTCAGTGTGATTGGGACACATGGGATCTGTTATCCTATAAAATTGGCAAGGGAAATTTTATGGATAACCATACCGAAATTTTGTTTCGATCCCTCATTAGGGATCCCTTGCGTTCGGAACGTTGCAAAATCCCTTCCCGGGAAATTTTAGTTTTCCGAACTTAGTCGTTTTTGGTCTTTTTGGCGGGTGCATATAATGACTATGCAACATCAACTTTTGATGCACCCCCTTTAAATCCTTTGGCGCATGCTTTCTTGTGTCACAGCATTTTGGTGCGCCTCTCTATGTTGAGTCTTTCCTGCGTGCGCCAAGGCGCATGTGCCTTCCTGTCAACAGATCATTTGTTGCGCCTCTTTTTGGTGTGCCCAAGGCACACATATTCCTCTGTCGACACCACTCTTGATGCATCGTAGGCGCACATATCTTCATGTTAACAAGTGTTTTGGTGTGCCAAGGGTGCATGTTTTCTCGTGTCAATAGCTCCTTTGGTGTGCCACTTGAAAAGTTGGTGGCGCATTTATTGCTACCTCACCTATAAATAGGCGCGTCTGCGCTGTCATTGTCACCGATGCAAATCACGTGATTTTTCTCTGAGCCTGTCAGCGCACCTACCCCGTCGCTTTCGAGTTGCTTTGTGGACCCCTTTTGTGCATTTCTTCATTATAAATATCTGGGTAAGTGGCCTTCTTTCTTTTGTGCGTTTTGTGTTTGTGGTTTTTGGCTGTTTGTGGGTATGATTGAAAAAGAATGAATTCATGAATTTGCTTCCCCCTGCTGTCTTTCCACATTTCCTCCTCTTTCTAGATCTGCTGGTAGAGGAAGCTCTATCCTAAAAATAATGATGGTTTGAACCCCTTTGTTTAAGCCTCTTCATCACCCAAATGAAACTTGCAAAGAGAGCTTAACCATATGTAAACCCCTCTGAGAGAAAAATTGAACCTTAAAAAGGAAACTGCATTTTCCTTCTCCTTTGCACATTGGCTCACCATGCAACATCAAAAATAGTTGCGCCCTTGGCGCATCTGCCGCCCTGTTACACAAAGAGCAGCCACGCCAATGGCGCGCATTCCCTGCCTGCTACATCATGAAAAGTTGCGCCCTCATGGCGCACTTCCCTCGCTTGCTGCAAATGCTTTCCGTGCGCCCTCTTAGCGCATCAAACTTAAGTGCAACATTGCAAATTCTTGCACCCTTTGGCGCACCCAAAGCATCCATGCGGCAGTCCTTTCCTATGCGCCAAGTGCAAAGCTATAAAAGGCATAGGCGCATCCTCATCGCAACAACATCATGTTGTGTAGACCCTCCATGCGCCGCGCCAAGTTCCCTTAAGCACTCAAAAAGCACATGTTACACAAACCTTATATGCACCATGGGCACATCCTATTCCCGTGTAACATAAAGATTTCGTGCGCCCTTTACAAAATGCATCCACATGGCGCAGGCACACTTGTGCTTACAGCAACAAAAATGCACCCTACAGTGTCTATGCGTCGTGCGCCCTTTGGCGCTGATTTAACCCTTGCAACACCCTTTTCCTATGCGCCTTACCTATTTAGCCCTGCATTCTGCAATATCCATGTGCCATGCACCCCGAGGCCTCAAAATTACTAACTCTTTCTTCTGTCAGCATTTCAATGGAAAATCAAGCAGCTGACACATGACTTTCTTCGATTGGGTTTCACTTCTTATTCTTGCAGATCAGCAGCTAAGTTCAGAAGAACATATGTCAACATCAAGCAAGAGACCTACCAAATCCAAAGGCAAGGCCAAGCTTACAGAGGAAGAAATGAAGTATAAATATCAGAGGGTCAGAATGCCCAACTCCCAGGCCGAGTGTGACCTGGACATCAGAGACTCAGAGTTGGGTCATATTGATATGGAGGAGTTCTGGGTCAGGACTCAGAAGGTCACAAGAAGTCCATGGATGGACAAGCTGATAGGCAGTGCCCTGCACTTTGCTGGAGGAATCCCAGTTAGTGCCGTTAACAATGAATTCATGATGGTGGTTGCCGGTGCTATAACAAAGACACAAGATGTGTCGTAAATGAGAAGGGTGACGTTGTAATTAACCTCACTGCCCGCCACTTTGAAATGATGCTCGGTATTCCTCATCACCGGCACTTTTTGGCCGTCAGCCAAGAAGATTGCATCAAGGCATGGGATGACAATGAATATCAATGCATGCAGCTGATGAATGAAGTCTATCTGAAGAACAAAAAGGTAGTGACCCGTTGGCCACAAATCATTCACCGCAGTGATTTTTCAGAGGAGCTCAGTGACACCATCACGTTCCTGAGCAGGGTGTTTGGGCTTCCTGACGCCCACTATTTCCACAAATGGATGTTGCGGTATTTAGAAACAATGAACAAAAATGTGCCCGATCAACGCTTTGAATGGGCAGAAATTATAAGCAGCACAATCTCTGAGCAGCTACAACAATTTACCACAACTGGGAGATTCTACATGAATTCCTATGTTGTTTACGCTGCAGCTTCAGAAAGGGACTATCCGGCTCTGATGCGGAGTGGGGTTTGGCCCCAGGTCAAAATTTATGAATACTATCCAGAGTTGAAGCTGGAAAATAGCATCCCTCAATTTACAAAGATCAATGATGCATTTTTCTATTTCATCATCTGCCTGTTGAGGCCGAATATGACTTACGGTCACACGACCAAGAGCATCGTGGCAGCCACTGAGAAATGGGGGGCCCTGTTCACCCAATTCCCCACATTCACTTATCTGAGGGTGGCTAACTTCTTGGGAGAGCCAACTAGACTGCCGAGGTATGTTGGGCCCAAGTTGATTCTGCTAGAGCTGTCAAGACAGCTAGTCACTTATCATGAAAAGTGCCTAAAAAGAAAGAAGGGTGGAACTCCTTTCCCCCTCACAGTGGGTAGATATACATGTCTTACTCACCACAAGGTAAAAGACATGTTTATAGAGCTGGAGCTGCTGAATCTGAAACATGACTTCCCAGCAAGGCCCACCTTCGACCCGAGAAATTGTCTGCCTAGGGCTAAGCTCGATCCAATCCACATCCCTCAGATCGAGGATATCTACATTGACCTATATCATGAGGTGGAGCTCAGAAGGAAGGACCATTCTCATTTGGCCTTAGCAGAAATCATCCAGTACTGGGGTAGCCATCATCCCCAAAGGCTACCAAACTGCTGAGGAGGAAGTGGATCAAGTATATCTTGACACAGGTGGGGACGATTGGCCTTTCGTGATAATTGATAGAACCAAAGCACCTCAGACAATTGAGGAAAGGGTCAAGGAAACTCTGCGCAGAACAGAGCATTGGTGCCGAATGAACGGACTCATCTACCTCGGAGTCGATTTCACAACCTCTCCGTTGGGTAACGCACCTCCTCGATCAAAATAGTAGCCTAAAGGCAAGGGTAAAGGTAAAGAGGGTGAATCCAAAGCACCACTCAAGAGGAAGCTCCTGAAAGTCCTCCTTCCGCTGCACCCGAACAAGTTGTAACTCTGGCTTCTCCAGAGAAAGAAGCGGAAGAAGATGTTCCAATAGGCCCATCCACTCAGGATGTCGCCACTGCTACAACAACCGAGGTCCCTTCTGTCCCTTCTTCTTCTCCTCCTTCCCCTCCTCGAGTGACTCAAGCGACCATTCCTTTGGTCGTGTCCTCTCCCCCTTCTTCTATTATTCCTCCCACTTCTTCGTCCATCTTCTCTTCTCTCACGGATCTGTCCCCCTCCATTTCTTCCCTCATCTCTGAGCTCCCTTCCCTTCTTATGTCTTCCTCTCCTGCAGTATCTCTTCCTCCCATGAGAACTTCCTCGGCTTCCCTCTCGATGCCACCTCCAAGTGTCTCCACGTTTTTCCTTCTACTCGCAGCTACCCCCTTCTCTGTTTCTGGTCCTTCTCCCATAAGTCCACTGGATCTCCCAAAGACTTAAGTCAACGAAAGGAAAGTTCCCATCGCACCGATGGACTTCTCCGTGATCCCGTCAAAAGGGCAAAGAAGCATAAGCCCATCACATGCTTCTCTCGAGTGCTTCGGGAGAGAGGGTAATGGAGATCGCATACCCCAATCCCTCAAGGATAAAAAGATCTGTCTGCGATAGATTACACACGGTGACTCAAGTCACAATGGGTACGTCTTCGAAAGTCTTCGAGGGGAGAGGCCCTATCCGGCAATGACGCCCTCAGAAAAAGCTTCAAGAAGCAAAAGAAGAGAAAAGGCTATTGAAAGAGCAAAATAAACATCTGCTCCAAGCCTTACAGAAGATGGGCAGTGCACCTCCCACAACTGCCGCCGAGACTCCTGTGCCTCTGAGCCAGGATAAAATTAATGAATATGCAAAGATCGGCGAGCAGGGCATGGCAGTTTCCGCTTGGAGGAGCCAGATCCTCAAGGACAGTGAACGAGTAATCGCCAAGTTCTCTGATTTGTATCTGAACATCAACAAGGTGAATAAAGAGCTCCAAGCGTTAGCGGGACCCATATCAGAAGAGCTGGACCATGCTAGGCTACAGATGAGACCTTTCAACAAATGTTTGACTGTTCAGTCAAAGATCTGGTCAAGTTCGGTGTTTTCGGTCATCCCAGGGCCCTCAATAAAGTCATTTCCACCCTGGACTACCGGATGGATCAACTGGAATTTGTCCTTGAAAAGATCGATAAGGTAAAGGAAGAAGCCCTGGACGCGATGCACCAAATGGAACAAATCGTTCTCAACATGTCTCCAGGGTTGCTTACTCCTTCCTTCGCCTTAAGGAAAGTTGATGAAACCATTCCAGATCTTCAAGGAGATCGTTTCGCAAGGGCTGGGGCCAGAGGTCACTTTTGACGCAGAGTCCATCAATAACCTGCTGGCCTGTCGGGACTTCATCGGGTTCCTCATAGAAGTAGAGAAAGAATATTCCAAACTCCCAGAGAAGCTCATAGACGAGCGGGAGACTTGCGAGGCGATCAGCGAGCGACATAAGGATCCTTCCCAGGATCAACTAGAGCCCATGATCAGCAAGTTCATGGAATACCGCGCCTAATTCCATATCTCGTCACCTGAGCAGTAGTAGAAGCAGGTTACTCCCTTTCGGCCGCAGGAAGAGACGACGATGAATAACTTCTCTTTCTTTCTCTCTCTCTCCTTTGGCGTCCTTTTTTTTTGTAAATATCTAAAGTATGTTGGCACAAATGATGACATCATCCATGTTGCACCATGGGATGATGTCATCCATCAAGTTGTCAAAAGTCAACATGACTTTGAGATATTTTGTAAATATCTTTGTAAATAAGGGGTTGGTTATTTTTTTGCCTTCCTTCTTCTCCTTCTTCTATAAATACTCAAATACTTGTTGTATTTGGGGGTGGATATCTTTCAGATGAAAAATAGAAGTGAGAAGAAAAGACTTTGAGCTTTTGTAACTGAAGGAAATATTAATACAATATTTAGACTTTGTGCTAAATACATGTGTTATGCATTAGATCTTTCTTACGTCAGATCTGTGTGTTCATTCGTGGGATCTTACATTTTATTGTCATTTATTCATCAGTATTGCTTTGCTCGTTTATGCAAGTAGGTTTGGCTCTGTTTACTACCAATCCCAAAACATAAACCTTCTGACCTTTCTGCTTTGGAATTCATTTCTTTTCTTCCTTCGGACCTGCTCTTTCTTCATCCTCTCTTTCATTCCTTTCTTTTCGCAGTCGGAAACACCCCTACTGGGATGAGATCCCAAACCCCGAAGGCAGAATATTGTGAGACTTGCATAGATTCCTGTTGGTAGAATAGCAATAAACCAGTTTCACTTTGCTGACTCAAAGAGGGGCTATGCCCTGCACACTGTTGGCTCGTTTATCCATAGATGCCCGCCAGCGTGATTTTCGGACCAACATAATCACATCCCAAGTTGTGGGACTTGGGCTCAAGGTTAACCTCTAGAGAAGGTCGACTTCCTTTCCTCAACTAAGTGTTGTACTACTCCTAGTGTAATAAAAATGGCTATCTAGTCCTATAATAACATTTTCAATGGTTTTTAGGGAAAGAGATTTACAGAAATGAAACTATACTAGGGATGGTGATGCACCAAATAAAGGGTGTTTCCAGGACTTGTGAAGGGTTAATTTGAAGAGGTGTGTGCATCATCGGTCAACTTCAACTACTACAACTTAGAGAGCGTATGAGAATACCACAGAATAAGAAACATGCATTCCCTTTGTTAAGCTTGATCGAATAGAGCAATATATCAATTTCCCGGTGAAGAAAGATGAACTTAAGAAGGGTGAATAGTCACCACAACTCAACTTAATGCAATACTCCACCTTTGGATAAGCACGAGAACTCCAAGAACCTATAATAGAAATGTGAACTTGCACAGTGTACCTACAAGCATTAGAAAAGGCACAAGGAAGTATAGAAGGATGAAAGGATTGAGATTATTCATAAAACACACACTTCTATTACTTCAATAATGTGCACAATGCATCACATATTCAGAAGAGGAAATGGTTTCCATTACAGTCTTGAAGAGGAGGCTTGACAGTTCTCTCAACACACAAGGACAACTTGGAGAAGAGAGAGGACTCGGAAAAATTACACTTCCCTAAGATGTCAAACTTTCCAACCTATCTCGACCTATTGGAACCCTTTAGAATGAGCCTCCAACTTACATTTATAGAAGAAACTAAGAGATAAGGGAGAAGGAGTCAAATTCCCTTCCTAAATTAAAGGTACATGATGTATCATTCATTACATTTGGTTGAACCACTTTGAGAAGGTTCCAACATGTGTCATTAATGCCCAATTGACATAGTCTTCTCAATTAATTAAAATAATATTTAAATAATAATAATAAATATTATTATTTAAAATATTTAAATAAAAAATATTAAATTAATTAAATTTTTGGGACCCTTCCCTTAGTGGTTCGTCTTGATGGAAAAAAGCCAAAAATGGCCCAACTCGGTGATTAGCTCATCGAGCCAACTCATCGAGTTGGGTCCGAGATCTTCCGCGCTATGTCTTGGTGAGTCTATTGCCATCGCATTGACCGAGCTTATCATAAAATAACCTATCAAGCTTCATTTCACTCTTTCTAAGCTCTGTAATTTCTTGAACCATTTTCATATGCCGACGGGCTTCTTGTTGGTGCAAAACCGTCGACTCAACAAGCTCTATTATCTCTCGACTTGGAGAGCATGAAATGAAATGATCGAGCTTCACCATGACACCGAGCTCACTTTTCCTTGCCACATCCAACCAACGAGCTCTCTATTGAGTTCCAAAATGCATCGAGCTCCTCATCTACATCAAGCTCCTTTCTCATTTTTGCTAACCTCCAATCACAAACTAGGCTTCTAAGCCATGTATCAAGCTACCAAAAATGAGATTTGTCTTTTACACCATGATCAAGCCAAGCTCAATCCACATTGCTCAGCTCTACAAACCGAGATTCCTCTATCATGCATTGGTGAGCACTAAGTTCCAAATCCCACTAAGTCACTTTTCTCTTCTATCCACGATCAAGACGAGCTCCATCTTCACGCGTTGAGCCCCGAGTTGTAACTTTGCATTGAGGTCAACAAATAGCTTGACGTCAGTCCACTACCGAGCTCATAGTGCATTGAATGGCCGAGCTCATCTGGTCTCGATTCAGTTTACTGAGCTCCATGTTGACTCAAGTTTATGATACTCTCCTCTGCGAGTCCTTATCATTCACAACTCGTTCGAACTCCTTGAACTCTTCTCCGATTGGGCTCGACTCAGTGTAGAACACTCTGCAATATTAGGTGTTGTGATATTGTTTGAGCTCATAAATAGCTCCTTGAATCAAATGAGGAAGAGTCCTTCATGCATATTCACCGACACATCCGAGCTCTCTAAGGCCTCAACCTTCTTATTTCGTGGCTGCGTATGTCTGGATTTCCCCACATCGAGCTTCTTCAATGTCTCCTCCTAGCAAGTGCAAAGCTCCTTTCCACCATCTTTCCCACACTATGTTCCTTCCAATAGAATCCTTTGGTAACATTGTTGAACTCCATGCTTGGTTTTAGCCATACTCGCCTAAATGTGTTAATACCTTGGTGATCTCTTCACATAACTTGATCTCACGAGCTCTGTGTCATCTCTACCTAGTGGTGCATGTTGATATCTCCTTCAAGTCTTTCTTCACAATTCTATAGTGATAACTCATGGGTGTTGTATTTTCTAAGTTCCCTTACCTCGCGTGAAGCTTCACACTCTTATTGTGAGATGTTACGTGTCACCACAATTCTCGGCACTTGAACCGTTATGATGATAAACCAACCCATTGAGTTAAACGAGGCTGTTCCACCACATTTCCGCTTTCTACTCCAAGCTTCAACCACCTCTACAACCTTTGACTCGAAAAAAATATCTCGAACTCCAAATTCCTGAAACTCTAAATTTTGGAGTTTTGGGCTTCGAAATAACTCGAATTTTTGAAAAAAATAACTCAAGAAATAAAACGCTGAAAATGTGACTCAACTTGGCCTACATCATTTTCGAGCTTCTATAGACTCACAACCAGATATCAATCAACTTGAACCCTTTTGTGAGAACTTTTCTTTGCACCACTCTTAATCCCACAACTCCACAACCTTCATTACTCACTGCCGAGCTCTATCTCCTACCTCGAGAACTCATTTTCCTAACGTATGCTTCCATGTTTGAGCTGTCCCCCGTCTCGTATCGATCGAGTTGGTCATGGCCGAGCTTACATCTAGTCCCGATCTCACCACTGTAGTAGCTTCTTTGCCAACTCGGCCTGCCTCGTTTCTCTCCTAAATAGCTTTACCAAACCCTTATCACTATGAGCTTACATTCTCTTATGGCTTGACCACCTACCCGATTCATGATCGAGTTAGCCTCAAACATTTCCCACATTATCCATGAATTTGACCTAGCTCGGCTAACCGAGCTCATTTTTCATAGTTTGTGAGTGAGGCTAACTCTACGTCGAGCATAACCCATCCTCGAGCTCACTCACATTTCCCATCACCAAATTTGATCGTGGATGCTCAACCTTTTTATAGTCTTCACATTCTTGAGCATATCCTTTAGCTCATTCTTTACGCCATATGATTTGAGCCACGATCTCTCCCAATTGAGCCTCTCCACAGACCCACCAAGCTCTTCCTTAACTCCACCATAGTGAGCTATGTCCCATATGATGAGCCAAGCCATAACATGAATCGCGAGATCCTTACCTGTATCTTGGTCCAATCATTCACTGATATCCTTCTTTCTAATGCTCATCACCTCTACAAATTTTATTTCATTTTCTACCTGAGCTCATCCTGATTCGGGTTAGGATTCACCTCATGAACACCACTGCTACGGGATTTCCTAAAACTCCAAAATGAACTTCCTGGTGCTAACCGAGCTCACCAACTACAAAGTCAACTCCTTTATGAATCCATCGAGCTCCACCACACAGCTCCAAGATGAAATCATTGAGTTCCTCCTCGAAATCTTCAATGAAGCCAGGAATCATTGAGTAACTAGGCACTCAAATTATCTTCTAATTCTATGATGAGCTTAAAATCTTTACGAGCTTGGTGATTCATTTCAACAACTTGAATCCAAGATTCCACTTACCGATGAGTTTCTTTATAATTCAAGCTCAACTTATTTATGTAATCCCCATGCACCACTCGATTTGACGAGCCTGCAACTTCATAGTCTCAATGCTAAGCATTGTGTAAAAAACTGAGTGACTCGGCCTTACGAGCTCGTTTCCTCTATGTAATTATTGGCTCATCCTGATATATGTGATCATGAATATGCCTCGGCCATCCTACACTCACTACAAAGTGAGCTCTTTGTCAATAATTGATGCTCCATATCACCACTGTGTGTTCTCCTAAACATATTATCAAGCTCTCAATGTAACATGGACGAGTTACCTGATAACTCATTTCATGAGCTCTCCACTAGTTTGAACTCAGAATCCCGAGCCCTTGCTTATGCATGTGACAAATCCCATTTGTGACTGAGCTTGGTTTTTGTCTTCCAACTCCATACACCCCTCTTCCTCCGAGTAGTGAGCACCTTATCTCACCAAGCCATCCACGAGATTTCCCGAGCTAATACAACAACTTGGCCTTCTTGTATGATATCGAGCTCACATTTGAGTATTCCGCCAAGTTGTCTTGTGTCGAGCTCTTGGCTGATCTAACAAACCACGCCTAGCATCAATGCTATGAGCTCCAATTTAGGTATTTTCCTCACTATAATGTCTTGTGCCGATCACAATCCCTTTTAAATATAATTTATCATTTTTATTATTTAACCAAGAGGTGAGCCCACTAGGGCTGATTTTCCCGTTCGAGACCAACTTGAACCTTCAAGACACGAAAAGAAGGAACAATCCCAGAAGATCCCAAAACAACATACAAGGCTCATAGGAATATCTATGTTGTAGTGTGAACATAGAATATTATGTAAGTGATTATATTATCTAGGATAATATAATATGTGTTGTAATAATTAATTACATTATTGTAAATGTAATTATGAGTGGGTGAGTAAATATTGTTATGAGTTGTTGAGTAAACAAATCATTAACAATATTAGTTTTGTGAGAAAACAAAATCTCACGTATAATAGCATGGAGTTGTTTTAGGAGTTATGTGTGGAGATATTTATGGAGATTATATCTCCTTAAATATAGGAACAACATCTCCTATTTAAATGGATATGTATTGAGCAAGAATAAAGAGTAAGATTTCGAATTTTCTTTATGCAATTATGATATTAACTTTTCATTTGGTAACAGAGCAGGTTTGATGCAAGAAATTTCAGTGCTTTCATGATCAGATCCGTCTCAAAGAATATATTATATTTTTCGTTTCCAGATGTGGGTTTTTCTATAATTTTGTGTGCAGAATCACGTGCTGGTCAAGAAACTACAGAAGAAATTTCAGAAGAACCCAGAACGTAGTTTGGAAGAAATACGGATTTTACTATGGTTATATCAAATTAAGCACATCAATGAAAGTTTTCCAATTTTCAATAATGTTGAATTGTTAATACAAGTTCTTGACTTGCTTGGAGGTTAAAAGGTATTCAATATAAAATTTTAAAGTACTTGATTCAATTTTGTATTTTTATCAGTGATTGTACAAAATAATGGAGAAACTAAATCGATTAAAAAGTTTGAAGGACAAGATTTCCATACATGGCAACTACAGATGCAATTACATTTAATAGAAAAGGATCTATGGGATGTGGTGAAGTCTAATTCAACTCCACCCTTTGGAGGAAATGAATTGGCAAAATGGAATGCAAAAGATCGTAGAGCATTGGGTACCATTAGTCCGGGGCTTATCAAAAGCCTATCTACATCATGTGGATTTCACAAAATCTGCAAAAGAAATTTGGGAGTCTCTTAACAAATTGTTTGGTTACGAAGCTGAAATGGCAAAGACTACATTGAAGCAACGCTTTAATACGGGTTGAAAATGGAAGAGAACTCAAAAATGGCAGATCATATAAGTAAGTTTCGTTCTTTGCTAAATCAACTAGCTGGAATTAAAGAACATGTAAAAGATGATGATGCTAAAGCTATTCTTCTTAATAGCATGCCTAAGAGTTACTCAAATATTGTATTTACTTTGAGTAAAATTACTATTAGTCTAGAAGGAGTGATTTCTACATTGTTAGAACAAAGCAATCATGAAGAACATGAAGAAGTACTATATGTAGGAAACAAACCGAGCTCCTCATCTAAGAAGGAAAAACATAAACCAAAGAAGGTTCCTTCACATGGAAAAATAAAATGCTTTTATTGTAATGAGATTGGGCATGTAATACTGAACTGTAAAAAGAGAGCTCAGGATCTTCTTGATGACAAGATAGATCAGAAAGCCCTTCTAGCTGAAGTAGAAACTGATTGGGAAGTCTACTCAACTGATGAAGAACTTTCATGTCCTAGTGATGAGGATTTCCTATGGTAGACTCTTTTCTTGTTGGAGGAAGGAGGCAATGGAGGAAGGAGGAAAATCAGCGTCCTCTCGTCATTCACCAACGATGGGGTCGCAGACAGATGTGGTGATATTTTATTTCAGTTATGTGGTGTGTTTATACACAAGGGGGTGAAACTAGTTTCATGTTTTGATTTTAATGTGTTCACATAGACTAACAACAGTTCCTGAGTGTCTATTTGGTGTGGAAGAAGCAAACTGCATGACTCAGCTTACAGGGGAAAATCATCATACGGTCCCTCGATCGGCGTAAATGCGGTCCTCTCGATGCCATGCTTCGGTGGAAGGTACTTCGGTGGAAGGTGATCGGAGTCGATGAAGATGTTCATACGCAAGGATGATCATGCAGCAGCAAGATCCAGATAGCATAAGATCCAGAGAAAGAATGAATACTCCGACAAGGTTGATGTTTCAGAGCTCTTACCCCATGTTCACACTAAGGGGGGCGAATGTTAGGAATATCTATGTTGTAGTGTGAACATAGAATATTATGTAAGTGATTATATTATCTAGGATAATATAATGTGTTGTAATAATTAATTACATTATCAGTAAATGTAATTATGAGTGGGTGAGTAAATATTGTTATGAGTTGTTGAGTAAACAAATCATTAACAATATTAGTTTTGTAGAAAACAAAATCTCACGTATAATAGCATGGAGTTGTTTTAGGAGTTATGTGTGGAGATATTTATGGAGATTATATCTCCTTAAATATAGGAACAACATCTCTATTTAAATGGATATGTATTGAGCAAGAATAATGAGTAAGATTTCTGAATTTTCTTTATGCAATTATGATATTAACTTTTCAACTCTCAAGGCTTCTAATTTTAACCTAATTGCCCATTTTTGCTTAAGGGGGCAAAACTATATAATGAGGTGTGTGGGTAGCTAAGGACAGACAAAAGAGAGATATAGAACATAAAGAGGTATAGAGTCATCCCGGAGCGGAGGTACTAAGAAAGAGGTGAAGCTCTATAGAAATTCCATGGAGGATTCTATGGGTTGGGATTAGGAAAATATATAAATCATGGCATATTTATAGGGATGGAGTCTGCATTCTTCTTTGTAATGTGATGAGCATAGTGTAGACGATGTGTGACTTGGCTTTACATGGTTATATGAGGTGTGATATGACCTCAAGGGATGTAATGTGGTTATTGAACTGTTAATATAAATATAAGGCTCGAGGTTATGAATCATGTATGTGTTTAGGGTATAATACTTATGCATTTCCTTTATGTATGAATCATTTCTACTCGTTGTGTGTTATTTCTCTTTTCATGATGCAATGAGATGACAACTTGTTCTAGGTTCTTAGAATGTTGTATGGTTATTTTCTATTCTTCTACATTTGATTATCTATCATAAGATGATGCATTCTCACAAGACTCGCATAAAGGAGAGACTCGGTGCCGCGTGTGCCTCGGGTGAGCACCCAGACCCATTGGGTGATAAGTCAGTGTGTATGGGATAATACTATTGGTCTAAGGGTATAAAATATGACTACATCTTGGTTCCATTACAAGACCTCTTTTTGAAGTTGTTGTGAGAAATGGCATGCATCTTTGTCCCTATGATGCATGATGATAGACCATCTAACCTTAGAAAGTGTTGAAACATGGTTAAAGATCACAGGATGATGTGTTTGCTCAAAGATTTAGCATTGGATCTAAATTTGATACCTAGATAGGTAGAAGAGAACATGTACCATGAGTTGTATGAGACACTCTTTTGTTGTTTTCCATTAGAACTATATAAAAGGATTTCATTATATGCATCTAGATCAAGCTGGTATAATAGATTGTGCATGTGGACCCAAGATGACTATCAGAGGATGCAAGGTGCAGATCTGACTTGGACGTGTGCTATTGATCATTAGTGGAAGAGAGTGTTGACCAGTTATACTTTAGAATATGACATTTCTACGTATTCTTGCACATAAATTCTTGAGTTTGAGTTTCGAGGGAGCCTAGAGGATCATTTTTGCATACTATTCCTTTGGCTATTAATATCTTGGTCATTACCTTGATGAGGCATTTCCATGGTCGGCTAAGCTTCTATGAGTGCTGGGAGAGGAAGCTAGAGTGGAGGAAGATGGCGGATACATTGCAGCTGAAAATTTAAGGGAAGAGAGATGACTCAACTATTGTGAAGCTCATGAAAGGGAGATGACTAGACAATGCGAGGTTGCAAGTGTGATAGATCTATGGAGGAAGACATTGTGAGAAGGAGTTGAGGTTCATGCAAAGGACATGGAACTTGAGTAGTATGTCTTGCCCTATCTTGGCAAGCGTAGGAGAGAGGCTCTTTCAGATTTTGATGAGAGTTTGTCACATGGAGAAAGAAGATTCATCGATGCGTATCTCGAACCCACTGGTGACCAACCCCCTAATGCTTGGTTTTCAAGATCAAGGATAATTATTGTTAACCTAGTTGACATCGGTGGGAGTAACTAATCTCCACCTAGGAGGTATAATTTCTCATTTGGGACATCCATGGTTGTGCAATCCATTCCTATATTTGGAGGAATTTTTGGACAAGGTGCAAGTATGCAAGGTTTGGGTATCACGTCTAGGAGTGGCACAAGACACACAACTGGTAGTGGGATAATATCACAAACCATTGGTGCACAGTTCAGTGGGATGTTAGGAACACTAGGCATGACCACTTGAGTCCTTCAACGACTGCAGGAGGTGGATCTAGTGGGTCAGGAGGAATAGGACCTAATGGATCTAGTGGATCCGGTGGAGGAGGAAACACCGGGGGGAACCAAGGCTGGATCGGGAGGATAAGGACCTGACCACCTCCCCAAGTTTTTTTTTGAGATGCCTTTACACTTACGAGACTATAGGGGTATTGAAGAATGCCTTCCTAGAAGAATTCTATATCCCCGCATTTGATCAAAAGAGCATCAGTTCTCTAAAGGAGATCCCAAGGAATGGCAGAGAGTGTGCGGAGTATGACGCACGCTTTTTTAAGACTCTCTTGTATAAACTACCCTATGACATTCATCCTTCTTAACATGCTTAATGTTTTATCATAGGATTGATAACACCATTTAGAAGGGCCTCACACACAAGACTTTCACAAACCCATGCAAGGCATTAGAAGCTTCCTTGCATGTCGAAGTTGTTGGGAACATTAATACTAGTGTTAGTCCTTTCCTAGAGGCTGAAATTGCTACAATGGCCAAGTAGTTACAAAAGATGTCTGCAAACTCAGCGCATGATGTTTGTAGTGGGATTTGGTGTACAATTTGTGAAGTAGAATAACATGTGAAGGATATTTTCCCTCAGAAATTGGTACGCGTTATGGTGGTAGACTATTAAATTTTCCATGAGGAACATGATGCAAGTATGTTCCCTCTACTACAGCACGTAATTTGCAAGAATGTTTCTTTCTACTATAATATTTGTACCTCTACGACCCATGATACCAAGGATTATAGACTAATTGATCAGATCCATGATGTTATTGATCCTGGGTGTGCGCTAGACTAGTCTTGCAAGCGCCCAAGGATGATGATCATCGTTATGAAGGGTGCACATGTGGAGGAGTGCGTGGAAGATGTTTCTACGAAGGATTTCATGGTCACAGTAACCACGGTGAAGGACGAAGTGAATTCCTATGAGGAACCTGTTATAACTATGGATCTATGCAACAGGATCTATGCAACATTACAAACGTGAGTTTCTGATCTCGATTCTGTTACAATGCTCATGGTGCAAAAAGAAACATAAGTACAAAGAGTGTCCAGAGATTTATGAGCATATGAACCAAGTAGCACTGGAAAGATAAAGTCATTGGGATGGTAAGCATCAAGAAGGCTGATTCATGGTGGATGCCAAGAATGGCGCATGAGTCGGTGGCTAGAGCTTGTATTAGTGACAATGCAAGCATAGGTCACATGTGCAAAGGAGATTCCAAGATAAAGGACACTAGTTTCAAGAGAGGAAGTAGTACATGGAAATTATCTAGACCCTTCTCATCAAAAGGAGGTATATCAAGAGACTATGGATGTGATTCAAAGTTTACAAGGGGAGATCCAATGTCTAAAGGATAAATTGAGGTAGTTGGAGCAAAGGAATAATACCAATGCTCAAAGGATGACCTAGATGAGGTCAAGGAAGTATGCAAGATGTTAAGGCAAGAGAATATTATTCCCTTACTAGGAGAATGGCTGAGAGAGAAGGTACCACGTGTCGAGCAGAGTGTGAAAGGCATGTTTTACATGCAAACCTTCCTCCTCACATCCTTGACTATGATAAGGAGATTACTTGAAATGAGGTTATTGATGGATGGCTTCTCAATAATATCCTCATCGACACAAGATCGAGGTCAATGTTCTTGCCTTAGATGTCTGACATAAAATGGGAAGGCCCTATAGCCATCTTCGAATGTGTTTTATATGGAAAACAAGACTAAGGAAATTCCCATTGGAGTCCTAAAGGATGTAATTATCACCATTCAAGGGGCCAAGTTCACTGGAGACTTTGAATTCTTGGTGCTCACCAAGGAAGATAACTTTCTAGTGTTTCTCGGGTGCCCATGGTGTTACAAGAACAATGCTGACCTGCGGTTTAACAAAGGATATATCAACTTTGAGAACAAGGAGGAAAGGGTGATCATTCCTTTAACATATGGGAATTCAGCACCCTATACTAAGCCCTTAGGAGAAGAAGTCCTTGACATAATCTATGTACACTCCATCAAATATCCTGAGATAATTCACCCCATGGAGGGAGTTATCTAGTTTGAAGATGCTCAATCCTTGAGTGATACCACTAGCATGACATGTGACAATTGGGTGCATGGGACTTATGAGTTGATTGGGTGACAGTTGAGAGGATCTGTAACAAGGGTAAAAAGGTGCACTCAGTCAAGCACCTAGGAGGGAAGAAGTTGCCAAGTTACTCTGGAGGAGCATACCCTGAAATTTTCTTGCAAGAAATGGAGGCTCAGTGGAAGAATGAGGATGAGAGAAGAGGAATGCTTAGTTATAACCTACTCAAAACTACAGCGCGTTGGTGGGATACACATTAAGAGAACCTCCTAGAGTGATGTGAGGTAAGAATAGAATTTTCTGTAAGGTTCTCCAAGAGCAATGCACCCACTTTCATATAAGACTACCATGGTAAAGAAACTATCTCATTTCATATCCAAGCATGCGAGAAGGCCTGGATGGGAAGCATAGAAGTGTTACCACCTTCATTATGGGTGCATAATTTGTATTCCACATTACAAGGTTGTGCACACACATGGTATATTCATTCGAGAGATGCATCGTCAAACAGGTAATTGGCAAGAGTTAGCAGTTGATCTCATTCAAGCTTTCAAGTATAGGAGTACCAAGCCATTAGTAGATAAGGTGTTGCAAGTAATCAAGTGCCTCACAATGGGAGATAGTGCTATGGAAAAAGATAGGCTACTAGAATTATTGGGTGAGCCTAATTTGGAGATGCACCTCAATGAAGAGGAATCAAAGGAAGTATAGCTTGAGTGCTCCTGCATGGAAAAAGAAAAAGGAAAGATGTTCTATGTAGTAAGCGGGAAGAAATGGAAACTTTGGATATTAGCTATTCAAGGTAGGTATGAAAAAGTCATAGATAGTGCTAATGAGCAGGTAGGTGCCTATCATGAGCCCTTGAAAACAAATAAGGTTAACATTGGAATAGAAACAAAACCTAAGGAAGCTATCATCGGGGACTATTGGTTAGAAAAATAAGTTTCAAAGGTCATTGATCTATTGCATGAATTCTAGGATTTGTTCCCTCACGGGTACCATAAACTCAAAGGCATTCACCATTCCTTAGGGGATATGAAGATCAAGTTGAAGGAAGGTGCACACCCGATTCAGAAGAGGCCTTATCAAATGAATCCAAATTTACACGTACGGGTCAAGGAAGAAATAAACAAGATGATAGCATCTGGTATCATTGAGGTAGTTAAAGAATAAGAATGGATAAGCTGAATGGTCATCATTATCAAGAAGGATGGGAGGATAAGAATTTGTGTTAACTATAGGGATATGAATGTAGTATGTGGCATCGATCCTTTTCAACCCCCTTTACTAAATAAATTTTTGAGGGAGTAGACTGGCACAAAGTCTACTCTTTTACGGATGGATTCTCAGGGTATCAGTAAGTCGATTGCAAAGGAATACTAGAGAAAGATTACTTTCACCACTGAATGGGGAATTTTTTCCTACACCGTTATGCCTTTTGAATTAAATAATGCTCCTGGTGTGTTCTCGTGCATCATGGTACAAGCATTTTAGGACTTCATCCATAAATTTCTTCAAGTTTACTTGGATGACTTGGATTGTGTATGGATTGGTGAAAGACCGTTGTGAAAATTTAAGGCTAATGTTTGAGAGATGTCGATAATTGAGGATATCTCTTAACATTAAGAAATGTGACTTTGATACTCCATTTGAAACCCTATTAGGAAACATTATATGTAAAGAAGGCTTATTAGTGGATCCCACCAAAGTTGCAGTTATTATGAGATTAGGGGAGCCCACTAATCAAAGCACGATGGGAAAATTCCTTGGCCATACGGGTATTACGAGATAATTCATCAAGGGGTATGCCAAGATCACCACACCCTTAGAGGAATTACTAAAACAGAAGAGTGCCTTCAATGGGGAGAGGTGCAGTAGAAGGTATTTAACACTTTGAAGGATAGGCTTATCATGGTGCCCATATTGTGTTTTCCTTCTTGGGATAAGCCTTTCCATGTGCATGTTGATGCCTCAGGGACAGCTATGGGATTAGTACTAACACAACTTGGTGAGGTAATTGTTAATCATCCCTTGTGATTTGAAAGTAGAAAGTTGACACCCGGTAGAGAACAAGATTACACAACTACCGAGCTCGAAACATTTTCCATGATCTGTGTGTTGCAAAAATTCAAGCAGTATCTATTGGCAACACCATTTATATTCTACACATACCACATGGCGTTGAAATTCTTAGTCAACAAGCCCGTGATGCAAGGGTGCATATGTTGTTGGGTCCTATTATTTCAAAATTTTGAGTTCACATTGATTATGAAACTAAGAAAAAGCAATTCAAGATCAGACCACTTATCAAGGATTAACTTAGGGGAGGACACGTAAAGCATTGAGGATACCATGCCAGACGTGAAACTGTTTAGGTTGTGGTGCATGCCCTCGGACTTGGAAGATATCGCAGTATTCTTAAAAATAGGTGTGGCAATGGAAGGGATGAAGGATCTAGAGAGAAAGCGTTAACAATACGCATCATACCCTACATGTTGATTAATGGAGACTTGTATAAGTTAGTTCATGATGAGGTTCTTCGCTGATGTGTATTGGAGCATGAGTGCATGGAAATTATGGAGGAAGTGCATGTTAGGATTATAGGAGGACACTATGTAGGAAATGCTATCGCGTGGAATATTTTACTAGTAGGGCTTTGGAGGAAACTATCTACAAGGATTGTATTAAGTTTTGTAAGGCCTGTGACCATTGTCAATACCTTGGTAACCCTAGAAAGAGGGATGAAATGCTCTTGCAACCAATAGCTAGCGCCATTTGAACTATTTGAAAAATGGGAAATAGACTTTGTAGGGCCAATTTTTCCAGTCGCGCAAAGGAATGGTTCGTGGTATATCATTACTTGCATTGATTACTTAACATGGTGGGTAGAGGTAGCACCTATGAAGTATTGCACCAGAGTGATAGCTACTAGATTTTTATAGGAGAACATAATCAGCATGTATGATTGTCCTTTAAGTTTAACAAGTGATATAGGTACACACTTTCTCAATGAAACGGTCAGGATTCTATTAGCAGAATTTATGGTGGCCCATCACAAGACTACCCCTTATCACCCTCAAGTAAATGGAACTACTAAGGAATTTAACAAGATACTAAGTCACACATTGACTAAGATTTGTGACGTTGGAAGACAGGATTGGGATGACAAAGTATCATTTGTTTTATGGGCATTATGGATAACCTACAAGAGGTTGAACAAGGCCACACTATTTCAATTGGTTTTTGGCGCAGAGGCTATTTTTCCAGTTGAATTCATGTTACCATCATTTGTATATAACACGCATAGGAGGGTTAGGCGATGAGAAAGCACTTTGGAAGAAAGGATTTCGTAGACACCAAAATTAGGTCATACTCCCCTTGGTCCCTCGATAAATAAACAATTTCATCACATTCACCTAGCCATGGCCCCCTTCACCCCACTATAATATTAATTTAATTATTTAAATTAAATTAATTCATTATCCTCACTATATTTATTATTTAAATATCCTAATTGGGATAATGCCCACATATCCACCTCACCTAAACACCTCATCAAGCCACCTCACCCTAAGACATATTCTTAGTAAGTTGCCATAACTAACTAAGACTTACCCAAACCCTAAAAATCAATGCCTACATTCCCTTTAACCACATTCCCACATGCTTAAAAGAAGCTTCCATCTAATCATGAGCCAACACATGAGATCCTAGAAAATCAAGGGATCTACCTAGTTTAGTAAACCTAGGAAATCCCGCCCTAACCAATGCGGTTACCCTTAACCACCTTGGTTAATCCGGAACCACCGTCGGTCACCTTTTAACCCCCAAAACAACCTTATTTTTAGAGGTTGGAAAAAGTTGGCAGATTCTTGAGAGATATCACATCTTTTGAGAACAAGTTTCCGTGAGAACACGCATGCAAGGAAGGAGATCAAGCATTTTCTCTTGCAGACATCCAACATTCATCCAACAACCACCCAGCATAGATTTGATCCAATCAGGCAAGAAGGAGAGCACATGCAGCCCATGCAAGAGCTCCCCAACATTTGGTGATCCTCTGCAGCATTCAACCTCTTATCAACACCTTCATTCCTCACTCACAGATGTCCAAAACCAGATTCCAAGTAAGTGAAACATTTTACTCCTCTGGTTCATTCATTTAATCATTGTATCTTCATCCTTTGTTCTCCTAGCCACCCATTGACCTCCTTCAATACTCACCCCTCCATATCCCCATTAAACCCTCGCCAAATCCCATCCAAACATGACTTAATACCTCATTTTGACTAGCCTAGTCCTTTGTGCAATCATAAGGGAGATCTAAAGCTCATTCTAGGACATTCCCAGTATTCCACAGTAACCGGCACCAGTTCTCCCCAACCGCATCGTTGGTCACCCTTAACCGGAATTGGTCACTTATTTAACCAATATAGCCTAGAACAGTAACCTACCTACCTATTCCCGCATCACCCTTAATCACCTGTGACCTACCTAAGACCTCTGTCAGACCTACAGAGACCCAGAACCAGTTACTTGACCTTCGGATCTTATTTTAACCTAGCCTATTAGATTAGATCTTTCTTATTGTGTTTTAAATGAGATACCTAAATCATTTTAACTACAATAGGATTTACTTCATTACCAGCATTAAATTGTTTTAAATAGTGGATTGATAGCCATCTAGGAAGTATCACACTTCTGGATCTAGCACACGCTAGGTAGTTCACTGCATATATTATTTAACTCTTTCTGGTGGTCTTGTGTTCCATTTCAAGTAGTTCCTCCTAGCCAAAAGGAAGCTCTCACGATCATTGTGGATTCAGAAGTCATATGCGCGCAACAACCTATCAACCATCATTTCAACAGGTATTCCTCCTACGCCCATTACCCTATCTATTTCGTCACTTTCAAAGAAACATCTAAGAATCAAGTGAAACATTTTGGCATGCCGGTGGGACCCATCCGGGGTTCCTTGCATTTTATTCATTCCTAGGAAAAGTTGTGTGTTTGTTTCCCTTTTGAAAAGCATACACATTAATTTTCTTCCTTGGTAACCTTCTTTTTCTTTCTATTTGCTCTAAAAGAAACCTTTCTTTTGGTGTACTTAAAAGAACCATTTCTTCTTGTTTTCTGCATTTTAGTGAAAGAGCATCCCTCTCCCTCTTCATCTATTTGTGTCATCGAATTCCATATTTTGATTTGGGCTTAAAAATCATTGCATTTCATTCTAATTTTCTGCATTAGCTCACATTAATTGAGGGCAACCTATATCGCTAGAAGTCATTCCCAGTTGATGGTTGAAAAATGAATCATAGAAAGCACATCTCTCTCTCTCTCTCGAGTCTTACCAAATTACACAAATTCAAAACAAATACATATTCTTAAACAACATCTTTCTGGGAATGCTCTGTCAATGATCGCATTGATCGAGGATTGGCAGGTACTCCCCAGCTCGCTGCTCTGTCGAGTCATACTTCAAAGCAAAGCCCCCCGCCATAACATACCTGAAACCTCACCTTTTAGATCTCTCTTTTCGTAGGAAGCCATCCTCACCAAAAAAATCTATTCTACAGTTCATGAGTTAGTCCTTAAATAGCATAAGCTAAACAAACATAATAGAAAAGGCACTCTTAGGATCACATTTTTCTTAGTGTTTCTGCTTGGCTTGCGTTTTGAGGTGAGAGGTCACGTTCTTCATTTTTTTTGTTTCTCCTTGCATGCTCCTCATCATAGTTGGTGTATTCCAGCTTCATCTGAGTGTGCTGGACCATATTCTCATCATTCTCAACATTCTAGGTTTGATTCCACATCATATTTTAATTCACAACCACTTTTCTTTCATCACTATTTCAATTTCACAGTGACTGGTGTCGGTCTAGTGACCATCGTCGGTTACCCTCTGACCATCATCGGTTATACCCAACCGGCATCGGTTCCCAGTCCTTTTGGTTAATCTACCCAAAAGGACATCTATTCATCTTCTTGACTATTTAGAGTCCCTGTCATTATCATCATTCTCATTGACCTTGTAAATCTCATTAGTATTCGGCATACCTAGCAAATTTGGCCTTATACCTTGTTTTTGAACACTATCCACTTTCCATAGTGACCGACCGCGGTTATTACCATGTCAAGCGTCGGTTTATCCCTAAAGCGACATTGGTTAGCTTGTGTCGATTTTCTAGTTGTCATTTCAGCCCCAATTCACCTACCACCCTATTTATCCTACACTGTGTTGTATTTTTGGCACTTACAAAAATCAATCTTACCACATTAGTACCTGTTCACATGGTACTAACGCGTAGACAAGTAAGCACCCTCGTATTCCATGCCAGTTGTCAACCCTTCCACCTAGCCATTCACCACCTTCCATTTTATCACCCACCATGGATCTTATCCAACCTATCACTATCACTACTACGGAGATGAGGAGTTCACATGACTCCTTGACCAAAACCCTATCACCTTGCAATTTTATCTTTCCCACTCATCCACTTGAGATTCCTTAGGTTAGTTGATATACGGCATGCCCATATCTATCCCCCGACACTCACTCCTACTTCTGCTCCATCCCCTATTAACCCCATGTTTCCCACATCTACCTTACCCCTAGTCATTTCACAGCTAGGTCCTATACCCACTATGACTATCGCATCTACTACATCCATTACACCCACCACATCCACCATACCTTTAACAACCACCCAAAACACAACCTCATCCACCCCTATTGTCTCGCATATACCCGTAGCTACACTAACCACCTCCCGTGTCGGTGACCCCTACCCCTTTTCAAAAATGTGGTCCTTTCTATTCCATAATCATTGGCCCCCATTGCCACTAGGGTCACCACGACCCTTCCACCTCCATATACATACTATCAGTGCCCCATGTTTCATATGCTATTATTCATTCTAGGTATACGTACCCCCTATTTCACTACCTTCTTCTCAATCCACCTACATGGCACCACCATATACTGGAATGCCACCCTTGTCATATGCCACACATAAACCCTCTTACGCTACAGGAGGAACCCAATCATTGAAACCTACTAACGACCTAATCAAATTAATGATGGACAAGATGCAGACATTGGAGGCATCGGTTTCTAGCTCCTGCAACACTCTCACCTACGATGAGATTTGTAATGAGCCTATCCACCCATCCATTCCTATCCGTCCATACCCCATACATTGGGAAATGCCTAAATTCAACCATTTCAATAGCAAGGAAGACCCCAATGACATTTTCACGGTCATTTAAACATGGGTGTTACCTAATCTCCCACGATGATGCTTTCTCTTGAGGACCTTTCCCATGTCTCTGACTGGACCTATGTTAGATTGGTATAGTGGGTTACCTAGACACTCTATATTTTCATTTAATTAGGTAGCCCAAGCCTTCTTAGATCATTTCTCCATTAATATTGTTAAGAAGGTTACCATGACTGACCTATACTCCATGCATCAGTATGATGATGAATCTATCACAGATTTTGTCACTCGCTAGCATAGCCTGATCAATCAACTCACATTCCAACTACCACAAATAGAACTCATTGAGCTCTTCACATGCAGGCTTGTGCTAGACATATCTCATCGACCTGCGTAGGTCAGACTTTTGAACATTGATGAAGCATTCACCATGGCATGAAAGTTAGAGATTCGGGCCATCGAAGAGAAGAAAATCCAATTACATAATAAGAATTTGGCATTCAAGTTGAATGATACCTCTTCTTCTTCAAACCATAGAATAATTATTCAAAATATAAGGGCACCGCTAATGTAGTGGTACTCAAAGCCAATTCGGCTCATCCATTAAATCAGGCTAGCCCCTCATCTAATCTCTCACCCATCCAGACTTTTCAATTCAGATGAAAACAATGGAAATACACCCCAATTGGGGAGCCTTACTCTTTTGTCTTAGAAAAGCTCATCAAAGCTAGGGCCATCACCCTTCCACCTATAAAACCACACACTGGTTTTGACCCTACTCGCCCCATGCCGCATGGTATAAAGAACATGACTTCTATAACTATCATCGAGTAAAGGGTCATAGTGATGACAATTGCATCACTTTCAAAAACATTGTCCAAGAAATGCTCGAGAAAGGTGAGTTAACCATGGATAATCCTAATGCACCTACCAATCAAAACCTACATATCTTCAAGAAACCCTTTCCCAATCATGCCCCTTCATCTGATCAAACCGGTGAGACCTCAACTCATGATAGCCATACCCGCGAGGTCCACGCTATTTTCAATGACGCACCCATTGCTTCCCAATTACCTCATATTCCTTCCATAGAGGAAATTCTAGCTCGAAATCCTCCTTCTGCATTAGAACCTACCTCACCTATTCCTCCACCCACAGAGGAACACCTTTCACCTCCTTCTTCACCTGTGGAGGAGTCTTCCACTAATATCGAGACCATTTCACCTTTGGCTTCTCCACCTAGGGAACCGTCACCCATAGTACTTCTTCAGTCCATGGAGGAGCACCCATCATCTCCTCCACCCATAGAGGAGCACCCATCATCTCCTCCACCTATAGAGGAACACCCATTTTCTCCTCCACCTATCACGGATCCAGTAGAGATACCTTTTCCTCTAGGTGAGCATTCTCCATCAGCTACCCAAGATCTGTAGACCTACTTTTGGCTCTCTTACCCACGGAAGCTGAAGCTAACAAATTTCCCATCTCTAAGACACATTTTATGGGAATAGCCATTAGGTCCTCATCAACTTCACCTACAGACGTGTCATTCTCATGCTTGGCCGATCACTTAGATTATGTGGACAGAGCCTTATTGGGGGTGTCTCTACTTCCTATTTCAACACAAATGTAGATGTCACTTGTTAACACTTCCACTATCTACCCAAAAATATTCCATCCAGTTGAACCAAGCACAACCACCTCTATCACTACTTCTTCCATAACCCTCACAGCTCAACATACACCCTTACCCATAGCCCAACATACATCTAAATCCAAACCCACACCTACATCATCTTCCTCGACTAAACCTATCACTACCTTAGGGGTCACCCTAACCACCAGCCTTACTCATCCACCTATCAAACTAGATTTAGCTACATCTTCCACATTCAATACCCAACCTACTCCGGCACCCAAACAGAAGAACCAAACCCATAGAACTCATACCCGGTGGCGCCAATCATACTGCATCACCTTCACCCTTTCCATCTGTTTTAGGACCTCAACCTCCCAACACGATCAAGAAATCTCCACCCATCAATAAACCAAAAAAACAACAGCCCATTCCTTCCTCACACACCTCTAACATACCCAGTACCCAACATGACTTACACCCACACCTGCAGCATCTTTACCACCCATACCTCCAATACCCTCAAGCAACTTCTTCATTACCCACTACACTTCAATCTTTGTCCCTCACACCCCCTGCACTGACCCACATCATCTACCTTCACAAAGCACCTTTGTTATCCCCATGGGTAACTCACCCTCTTCCCCCATCCACTTTTCCCTCTAGATCTCGTACACCCATATCACCTTTACCCAAGAAAGGTACAACCCAAAAATAAAAATCCGCTTACCCTCCAGTAAGGTAGTCAAAACAACCACACACCCTCTGCCCATTCATCTACCATACCCCTACCCAAACAAACATGACCAACACCCAAGACCACTCCAACACCCAAAACCATGGCTCGACCCACTCCCCCTCCTGCAAGGATCATTCCTCAACAATCAGACCACACCTACACCCAAACCCACTTTCACTTCCCATTGTGATCCACTAGTAGGGTCCTATGCCAAAATTTAACCAACCTCCTTGAGACTTTTGTCATCACATTACCACTACTCAAACCTTATGACCCCCTCAAACCCAAGCCAAAAGGGTTTGATGACACTAAAATTTTTCCTACCATCGTGTGCCAGGGCACAATCTAGAGAACTACAAGGCTTTAAAAACTGTCCTTATCTAGTTATGTCCTCCTGAAGCTAACTTTGACAATGATGACCTTCTTGATGAGGACCCTACTTCACCAACGCCCATTCCCACATTCCTTCCCTCATTGCCTACTCAACAACCACGACCTCCACCCCCATAGCTCTTAGAGCCACCCCAAGATTTGAAATTAACATGGTTTGCATTAGAGAACTTGCCACACCATTACCTAAATGTTGTTTCGCCTAGCTCACCTCACAAGGCTTTTCTCCCAGGTAGGTTTTTACTCATCATGTCATTATACCACTCATCCTACACCTTCTCCATTTGCCAACTCCCCTCAGATCAACATGATCCACATTACTACCCATGCTCAGAAGGACAAAGGCAAGGAAAAGGCAACTGACCCACCAACCAATCCTATACCCAACATACCATCTGCACCCACACCTAAAATCACTATCTGTGGCCCCACATACCCTATTTCTAATGGGGTCACACATCGCACCATGCTCAAACAATTACACCAATCTCCCCTCAAAATGTCCCTATATGACCTCATCCAAACCTCGGAATCCCATTGAGGCTTGGAGGTTTTGATCAATTGAGGTTTTACCCACCCTACACCCATAGCCTCCATTATCACACCCCATCATGTAGCCTCTCTCACCAAATTGCCACCTTTATCCACACCACACCCTACTCACAAAGTATCTTCCCTTAACTTCTCGGAGGAGGAGATGCACACGCACACCAAATGGATGACCCGGACTCAGCCCTCTTCATCTTTGTCCACATCGATGATATACATGTACGATGTGTAATGATCGATGGGAGTGCTAGCATTAATATCATTTCATCCCATGCATTCACTAAAATGTGCATACCTAACAATTGCATGCATAAACATCCTGTCATGTTGCGTTCATTCAACGACGCTATCACCTCTACACTACGGACCATCATTCTCCACATTCACATGGGCCCCCACACTATTCCAAAGCTATTTTATGTCTTAGAGGGGGAATTTCAATATAACTTGTTGCTTGGCAGACCCTGGATTCATGTCATGGGTTGTGTTCCTTCCACTTTGCATCGTTGTGTAAAGTTTGAGCATGAAGGGCACACCTATACTATTCCATCTGATCCATCACCTTTCAAAACATGCAACATGCTCTACTAACCTAATGACGTGCTCATACCCATTAAAGCCTCTACGACCACTACCACTTCACCTACACCTCCACTTGCCAGTGCCGCCACTACCTCAACCACACCTACATCCTCCATTCCTACCACTGCCACAACCTCCATGGCTGACCCATCAGCCTCCCAATCCGTTAGCTCTACCTCCTGCGTGTCGACCACCGACACATCATCTATTCCAGCTACCCACATACCAACCACTAATCCCTTGGAAGGCATTTTTCAACGCCTCACTCTGGGAGAATATCACTTATATAGTGTCAACACATTCCTTACTCCACAAGAGTATGGAAGTCTTCACCAACACCCTCGTGCTACGATCACCACATAGGAGAATGCCTCCTTTATGGTCCTCCTCATCTCCATACCAGTCTCTCCTATGGGGGGATTTGATATTATCACCTACACACGAACCATCCCAAACCACCCGTCTGAAGCCACCCATTTTCTCGTTTCACCCACACCTTCCTACACCGATGTGCATGAAAGGGTTTTTGTTTTGGCTTTTATGAACAAGGCCACCATACTATCATTCCATGCCCCACCCGTAAACATAACGACCATAGTGGTATCGGCTTTGTTGAACCACCTACTAAGCAAGACCACATTAAACCCATTGAGAACGTCAGCCCTTCTCCGCCTTCTTCACCCACTCTGCCTTCATCACCACCTTTTCCGATGAAGTCGATGGATCCTAAATCTATCCCTTCTAATCTTTCTTTTTTTTTCATAAACACCATTTCCTTGGGGCCTTTGAATTATCAACGTGAGGTGGAGGCCCCTTCCTCTCTTCCCTTCCTGTATCCTGAAATGATCGATGACGATACACCTTCCATTAACGTCATTCAATGTCAAGATGATGAATCTATACTCACCTACCTTGGTGCAGAAGACTCATATATTCATCATTTGTTACCCTCTAAGATGTAAACCATGTTAAATGAATCAACTATTGAGATCAACATCCATACTCAGGATGACTCGCACATCCTAAAGATCTGTCAATCTTTTGATGTTGTTGAACAAGAAGCCATCACTTCTTTTCTCAAATATCATAACCACGCTTTTGCTTGGTCTTATGTAGACATGCATAGTATTGACCCCACCATAGTGGTCCACAATATCGTAACCATTCCCAATGCCAAACCCATCAAACAAAAGCTGATCAAAATGCACCCTCGCATTACCCTTCTCGTCAAAGAAGAACTTCAAAGATCTCTTCTTTTTTTTCCTTCATATTATCCATTGATTATCCTCATTAGATCTCTAACATTGTCCTTATCACTAACACAATAGGGGGACTCCACATTTACATGAACTTCCATGACCTCAACCTTGCCTTCCCCAAAGGATGACTTCTCTCTACCCGATATTGACCAACTGGTTGACCTTACCGCTACTCACGAGATGCTATCACTCATGGATGGCTTCTCAGGTTATAACCAAATCTTGCTTTCCCTAGAGGATCAACACAAAACCTCATTCATCACCCCTTAGGGGAACTTCTGCTACCGAGTCATGCCTTTTGGCCTTAAAAATGCTTTGGTGTTACATATCAGCAGGCTATGACTTATATCTTCCATGATCTCATGCACCATATATTGGAAGATTACGTGGATGACCTCCTTGCCAAATCTAAACGCCACTCTAAGCACCTTTCCATCCTCAAATTCATTTTTGACCACCTCATTAAATATTGCATTTTCCTTCAGCCAAAGAAGTGTGTCTTCGCAGTTCTCTCAGGAAAGCTCCTAGGATTTATCATTTCCTTACGTGGTATAGAAGTGGACCCTACTAAAGTCAAGGCCATCCTCAAAATGCCTCCGTCCACTAACCTTAGACAATTTCGTAGCCTGCAAGGTAAGTTTACGATCTATTCGTCATTTTATTTCACAATTATTTGGTCGGTGTCAACCATTTCATCATCTCTGCTCAAGAAGGATGTCTCCTTTGAATGGGATGATGACTGCCATAAATCTTTTGAGGCCTTAAAACAATACCTTCTCCAACCACCCATACTCATTCCACCTAAATACGATCAACCTTTCTACCTACACATCTCAGCTACCGATCATTCCTTGGGAACCATGCTCACTCATCGCGATGAACAACACAAGGAGTAGGCGGTTTATTCCATAAGTTATACTCTTTTGGACTATGAAACCCGATACACCCATCTCGAAAAACTTTTCTTAGCATTATTTTTCATTGCCACAAAACTCTACCATTACCTACTCCACCAAAAACCTATGTTGTGATCAATACTTGACCCCTTACACTTCATGTATGCCAAACCTTATCAAAATCAGCGTGCATGCGCATGATGGCTTATGCTTTTACTGACCTCGACCTTGAATTTATTCATCAAAATTCCATCAAGGGCCAAGCTACATCCATCGACCAATTGGCCAACGCACCTATTTCGAGGATCAACCCTCTAATTTTGACTTTCCAGATGATTCAATTGCTACCCTTTCCTTGGATGAACCCGCTTATCAAATGACACTCTTCTTTAATGGTTTCAAGTGTCAGCGTGGGGGTGGGGCTGGTGTTATCCTCATTCCTCTTGATGGTGAACCCATGTCTTTATCTTTCAAAATCAATTATGATTGTACAAATAATATTATCGAATATGAGGCACTCGTATTAGGCCTCTAAGCTTCCTATGCCCTCGATTTCAAAACAATCAACATCTTTGGAGATTCCTAATTGGTCATAAACCAAGTCAATGTTATATACCAATGTCATAATGAGATAATTTAAAAGTATAAACATCATGTAGACATACTTTTGACCACCTTTTACCATTACGCCCTTCAAACCGTCCCTCATTCAACTAACAAATTTGTAGATACCATGGCTTGCTTAGCCTCTCAAATACCCGCTTCGCCCGTAGATTCTAAAATATTTGTCACCATACAACGTCTCCAATCACCTTCCTATTTACCTCATGACGTTTACTCCATTAGAACCGCTACCCCTGACCCGAGTGACCTTTGGTATAAACAATACTCGACTATCTTTCTCTCTCCATCTTACCTCCTTATCTCACCCGTAATGGACAATGCGCCTTCCTTAAAAAGGTCTCTTATTACGTCATCATGGGGGCCTTCTCTATAATTTTGGCTTTGATGGTATTCTCTTACGATGCCTCACAAATTCTAAAATTCCATATACCATTAAGGAGGTTCATGATGGCATATGTGGAGGTCACTTCAGTGGCCTTACTGTTGCTAAGCGTATTCTTCACCTAGGCTATTATTGGCTGACCCTTAACCATGATTGTTGCGACTACGTCAAACATTGTGTAAAATGCCAACAACATGCCACCTTCATCATACACCCAGTCACGCCTTACAAGTTTGCCCGTGACCTTTGGCCCTTCTCTCAATGGGGTTTGGATCTTGTCGGAGAGATCAACCCCCATTCTTCCCAATGACATCAATGGATCATTACCGCTACCGAATACTACACAAAATGGGTGGAGGCTATACCACTCATCTCCACGAAAGCTGAGAAAATATGTGAGTTCATCAATCACCACATCATTTTTCACTTTGGTGTTCCTCATCACCTCATCACTAACAATGGAAAACAATTCAAAAACAAAACATTACAAAAACTTTGCGACACCTTTGGCATTCAGTTAAGTTTCTCCTCACCTTATTACCCACAGACCAATGGCCAAGCCGAATCCACTAATAAAACCTTAAACAAAATTCTCATGAAAGTGGTTAACGATCTTTGGGAAGGACTAGCATATGTATATTCCTTTTGCCCTATGGACATACCGCACTAGTATCCGTACTTCCACTACTGCCACACCATTTTCTCTTGTCTACGGTACCGAGGCTATTCTACCCCTCGAATTCTAGATTCCCTCACTCCACATTTCTCTCCATGACATGCTCAATGATGATGACTTTCATCAAGACCTTTTAGAACAACTAGAGTTATTAGATAAATGTCATCTTAACGCTCTTGACCACCTCCAAGTTTACCAAAAATGTATCAAACGTGCCTACTAAAAATGTGTCCATGAACATACCTTCCAAGTTGGTGACCTTGTTCTGAAAGAAAATCAACATGTAACCAAAGCGAGAAAAAAAGTAAACATGGGGAAAATTTTCTCCTAATTGGCTTGGACCATACATCGTGACTCATACATATGGATCGGGTGCTTATCGTTTATCTTCCTCGATGGTAAACCTAAGCTCTGAGCCCCTTAATAGCTTGCATCTTGACCGTTCTCTTTGTTGAATTTTAGTCCTACATCACTTTTTGCCTCTTTCCATGCTCGTCCCTTGAGCACTCTCCACTTCTTACACCTCACCAATGATTAAACAATAATCGTGTGAGTACCATCACTTGTTATCTTCTCTTGAATATGTATACCACGACACACGCACATAGCATGATTCTATTGGATACTTTTCATCTACCTTTAGATGAGATCACATGGTCATTTCACCTGCTTTCTACACAAGAATCATTTTCCTCACCTTGTTCTTGTCCATGACTTCAAAGCCGCACATGGGACCCAACTCCTTGAGTCAAACTTCTAATAAAAAGATGACTCCCTCAAAAATACATCTTCCTCTCTCTACAATCGCTGCTATAAATAGAATGCTCCCACAAAGGACAGTGTGTAAAGCTCTTTCAAAAAACAAGAGAAAGCTGAAGCTTCTCAAATTGATCACTTCATGAAGACCTCAAGGATTTAATTTAATTGGCCCATATAGACTTCCCGCATCAATCAGTCTATCTCAAATACAAGTCAAAACATAAGACTTTTAGTCATGGACTTGCCCATTGTGACCTCGGATCTCTTGCCCACAGAGCATGCTACCACATATCATATAAAACTTACCCACCTTTCACCCCTCTCACCATTTGCACTCCCCTTTCCTACTGCCTCAAGGGACCTCTTGGGAACCATGACATTTGGTGATCATGTGACTAATTTTCACCCTTCGAACACTCAATCATGCAATGCCTTTAGGGACTCACGTTCATCACCTCCTCCAAGGTATGATCTACTTGGTATGATCCTAACCAATCAGGTGGCTTTATTTCCCCCTCGTACCTTTTACCTGTCTTTATTTACGTTTTGATTACCTTATACAGGACTTGGTCCTCGACACGTACCTTTAGGGTAATCTTCTTCTTTTGTCACAATTGACATCACCTACACTAATTTTCCTATAACCCACCCACACCTAACAGACCTAAACCCAAAACATGCCTAAAACCTACCAACTCATTTTCATACCTCCTCATATTTTTCCCTAGCTTATGGGAGAACTACATCGGCCTGAGGTCCCTTTTTGTTAGGACTATGTAGGCAGCACTCTAAGGGCATGGGGCCCTTGGAGGTTAGCTTGGCCACTCTCTACCCTAATTAATTCATTTTTCATTTTCTCAAAATCACATTCTACCCTACTTACTTTCCTTTTTATATCCAAAATTGGAAATTAAACCAAACAAACAACAAGTTTCTTAACATTTTTATCATCATCACAACATTCATTTATTATGACTTCCATTTCTCTACCATCATCATGCATATATTATAAAACATTTTAAACATGACCCATATCATCATTCATTGCTCAAATTCATGAATCACAACTTCAACTAATTTAAACACAACCATGCCTAACCAAACCTGACTCAACCATGCCTATGACCTGACTCGATCCATGCCTAAGACCTAACTCGATCCATGCCTAAACCAACTGACTCAATCCATGCCTAAACCAACCTGACTCCATCATGCCTAACTCACCTAGTTTCCGTCCTTATCACAACAAAAAATTAAAAGTCTCATCAAAACACCAACAAATCAAGCATCTCATGTATCTCATCATATAAATAAATATGTGTGTTTCACTGGAATGTTTCGTTCTTTTAGAAAGCAGATAAGGGTTAGGGCTAGGAGGAATACACTGTAGAATGTCGAGATGATGTGCGCGTACCGTAGAAAGATCGGAGGTGACTGCGAAGAACTCCTTTTTGTCTTGGAAGGACTACTGCGCAAATAAGAACACAAGACCACAAGATTTTAATTAGACAATAAATGAGGAAACTGCCTTGGGCCCAGGAAATATAAAACTTCCTTTCGAAGGTGGTCAGTTCCCCTGCTAATATGAATTAACACAAAAGACTATAAGATATCAATTAAATTGCTTTGTTGAACTGGGTAGGGAAATTTGGTTATTGGTTATAGTCAGATTACCGATGCGATTCTTGATAACCGATGGCGGTTACTGATGACCGATATCGGTAGAGTCTAGGATCTGAAGGTTAGTTGTTTTGTGGGGTGGTGGTGTTATTTGGTAGTTGTGTTATTTGTAGGGCTGTATATAGGTGATATTAGGAAATAGGGTGATGAGAGGTAGATGAATGACAGTTAGATGCAATGACACGTTGGGTAGTGGATCCAAGAATGGATTTGTGGGGACTTATGATTCAAAAAGTCGAAGAAATGTTATTAAAGAGGACATGCAAGATGTAACTTACTGATTATTCACGGAGATGCAGGTCCAAGAGCTCTGATGGCAAAGGCAAGGGCGAGGTAGGATGGTGCAGCACCTGCGAGATCAAATGTTGAGTATCACGGGGCTCACGGTATCCGATTGCGATCCTTGGCTTATTCTCCTTGTCTCTTCACTTGTCTCTGCTCAGTCAAGTAAAGATCCGGGTTCTCTTGATCGCTCCTGATGCTCTTTTTTGATTAAAAGAATCCTTTTCTCACGATCAAAAATGAAATTCCGGTCCCTTGTTTTTGGTTTGGGAGGCCATTTACTGAGGAACCGATGGCGGTTACGTGTGAAGCGGCGGTCGAGTAGGAACCGGCATCGGTAAGGAAAAAGTAGGCTATTTTTAGTAAAATAGCCCACCTTCCTTCTTTTCTCCCGAGAGATTAGTTGCGGGCTTGGTCAAGTGACTAGAAGGTCGGTTTTGGGTGCGAGAAAGGGGTCATTAGTCATGGGTGTAGGTATAGACCAAGTTTTAGGTCTTAATTAGGTTAGTTTAGGATTAGGGCTAGGTCATGATGAGGTGGCAAAATGAGGTGGTAGGTGAGGTGATGGGGATTTATCAATTACAAGGTAATTAATAAATAATTGTGTAAGGTTTAGGTAATGAGGTTAGGTTGCGAAATGGGATGCGGGTCACAAGGGGTCGTAAGACACGAATTTGGTGTCTACATTAGCCCCTTATTGTCGTGTAGCTTGTGTTGTAAAGCTGCGCGGACAATAATATGAAGTGGTTTTCCCTGTTAAGGATATAGGTAATCCCCCTCAAATCTAGCACTGAGATTGAGCGAGCGGGAAATCAGGGATAGGGTTGATAAAGGGTGAATGTTGTAGAGGGGATGGTAAGGTGGTGGGGTAGGTCCAAGGAAGCAGACGCATGTTGAAATGCAATCGTACGACTAGGGTACATGATTTGACTAGCAAACCAGCAATGTATAGGCAAAGGTCGATAGTTTATCCAAACAAGGGTGATATAATCCTGGTATCCAAGGCATAGGAAGTAGCTCGGGGTATATAACGAGGTAAGGTACAGGAGCGTTTAGGCATGTTCGGCGTACCAAATGGTTGGTTTGGTTGAGATAAACGTCGGTCTAGGTCAGGCAAAGTTGGTCGACAGATCAAGTCGAGGACCCTAATCATGCTAAAACACACGAGCAGGTGAGCTCGATTGAACAAAAGGTACATGATGGATGGATAAAATAAAGCGTTGATTGTGGGTATGGTATTGAAGTGATACGGTGTAGGTCGGGCCAAGTTGTTGGGTTCGGCCTTGGGTCGGGCCGGGCCGGTGGGGGCCAAATGGGTGAGTGAGGCCTTGGGTCGGGCCAAATGGGTAGGTTGAGGCCTTAGGGGCGGGCGAATGGGTAGGTTGAGGCCTTGGGTCGGGCCAAATGGGTAGGTTGAGGCCTTGGGTCGGGCCAAATGGGTAGGTTGAGGCCTTGGGTCGGGCGAATGGGTAGGTTGAGGCCTTGGGTCGGGCGAATGGGTAGGTTGAGGCCTTGGGTCGGGCCGAATAGGTAGGTTGAGGCCTTGGGTCGGGCCGAATAGGTAGGTTGAGGCCTTGGGTCGGGCCGAATAGGTAGGTTGAGGCCTTGGGTCGGGCCGAATAGGTAGGTTGAGGCCTTGGGTCGGGCCGAATAGGTAGGTTGAGGCCTTGGGTCGGGCCGAGTTAGGTAGGTTGAGGCCTTGGGTCGGGCGAATAGGTAGGTTGAGGCCTTGGGTCGGGCCGAATAGGTAAACAAATGGTGTTCAGCAAAGGTGGATATAGGCGATATGTGGTTAAAAAGGGGCAAATGGTAAATAAGGAAAAAAAAAAAAAAAAAATTGGGGGAAAGTTGGAAGAAAAACCGATGTCGATTCTACATGACCGATATCGGTTAAGGGACCGATACCGGTTCATTAGGGCAAAATGAAAACGATATCGGTTAAGGGCGAAAAACCTATAAAAAGAAAAATACGGCTTGTCATTGTCACTTTTGTTATTTGAAAACCAAATTGATTTGTCGAGCGTGGAGAGTTGAGATTGGAGGTTTTATTGAGTGAGGTGGAGCTATTTTCTTTGGAGGAGTGAGTTGTTTGCGGGCCCGAGTGAGGAGGAGGCAGCGATTGATTGGCGGGGACCCAGCGAATCAGAGTTTGGAGCTATGGCACGGCGGGGAGGAGCGAGGAGAGGCTGGACCAGGTGGACCACCACCACCCATCCCACCACGACACGATGCGTGTAAATCGTTCGAGTAGGTTCGGAACTCTTGATTTTGTGCATTTGAATGGTATTAAGCTAAATTGGGGGTTTGGGTAGGAATTTACATGTTTTAGGAAATAATGAGTAAATGGACGTAATTTGAAAAGCGAAGAGGATAGATGGGTAAAATAGGGCAAGGCGGTGGGTGGGTAGGTTTTAGGGTGTTTGGGTGGGTAGATAAGTAGAAAAATGCAAAAATGTGGGTGGGGGGCGGGGGGGGCACGGGGGTTCGGCTAGCGGTAAAATACGATGGACGATGTCGGTGTCGGTTGCTAGCGGCCGCATCGGTCGCAAATTGTTTGTGTGGGTTGGGGTCGTTAGGATGGACCGGCGTCGGTCGGTATATCGGGGCGTCGGGTTGGGGGTTTGTGTGGGTTTGTTTTGTTTTGGGGTTGGGTGGGTTTGGGTTTGGTTTGGGCTTTTTTTTTTGTGTTGGTGTGTTTTTTGTGGGTGGGGTTTGTTTTGGGTGGGGTGGGTTTGGTTTGTGTTTTGGGTTGGTTTGTTTTGGGTTTGGTTTTTTTTGGGTAGATTTTGGGCTTTGGGTCGGGTAGTGGTTTGGGTGGGTTGAGTTGTGGGTAGATATGGGATTTGTATGGGTTGGGGTTGGGTGGGTTTTGGGTTGGGTGGTTGAAGGTAGGTTCTTAGAGGGGGTGGTAGAGAGTTGGGGTGTGGTGGGGGGGGATAAAGGGGGTTTAGAGGGTAAAGTAGATGTTGTGATAAAGAGTAGGTCTAAGGTTGTGGGTTGGTTTTGAAGGCACGTCAGCAGTTGACGATGCGGGATAGGATGCCCCCGCTGTTGGTGCGGATGCGGCCACACGTATCCGCGGCACACTGGGCTATCATGCGCGAGGTGGGACTCGGCGGAGTCCAGCGATACAGAGCTATTGATAGAGATCACAGCCTGATGGTTGCCCTCATCGAGAGATGGGATCGGCGACCAATGTGTTCCATCTCCCGGCCAGGAGAGATGACCTATCACATTGGAGGATGTGTATCGCATCCTTGACCATTGCCGATCGAGAGAAGCGGTGTTCAAGTAGTCGGAGAGCGGCGATGGACGGCATCCTGCAGGTTTTGGAGATGCAGCCGTGACTTACCTATCACAGCGTGAGTATCGGGTATGGTGACATGTACCGTGCTTGCCGACACGAGACACGGCCATTTGTCTTGATGATGATTAGGATCACTGCTTCGCCCTCCCGGACTCGAGAGGAGGCCGCTTTCCATGAGCATTGATGGGGTGTTGCTTGAGATGGTGGAGGAGCATACTTGCTATGCGTGGGCACCAGTGTATCTGGTGCAGCTATACAGAGAGCTCTGGGGTTATCGCCGGATGCGGCGATTTGGTATTTGTTCGACTTTTTTACTTCACTGTTGGGCATATGAGCACATCATATGCATCAGACCAGTAGGGCTGCCCCAGCAGCCAGGGCCACAGGTTATATACAGATACGGCTTTCAGAGGTGGTTGGGAGTCGTGGGGCAGCCACGAGCAGTGCTTGCGGGGAGAGACGTTGCCTACTACAGGCATTTATTAGAGGGCCTGACAGCGGTAGATATTGTATGGAGACCTTACAGAGGTCATCACCCTCGTGGAGGAGCCCGCTTACAGTTGCGTCTGATCCAGTACACATTCTGGATAGCAGGACGGAGGCCGGGAGAGTACGAGAGGATACCCCTAGAGAGAAGTGCGCGAGCGAGATGGGGCTGCGGCAGGGGCGAGCCACCTCCCTTCCCTCGGTATAGGAGGGATGATGTAGAGCCCCCTTGCACTGCACCACGGCCCTTGGATCAGATTGGAGGTTCTTGAGAGGCCAGCGAGATGATGGTAGATGATCTTTGGTTATACGGGAGCATACATGGTGTGGTGGTAATTTGGTCGAGAAGAAGTAGGAGGGTAGCAGCCCCGCCTGCCAGACTTAGGCTGTGTGACAGAGAGAGATCAGCTCGGGGGGAGTCGAGCGGCTCTTACGAGGGCGGCTTGGCTGCTGCTGCGAGCACGAATAGGGGTGTCTTACGAGGAGGCGAGCTAGCGAGTCGAGCACAGCAGCACAGCACCACCACCACCCAGCCAGCCCGGCCCCACACGAGTGCGAGTGCAGTGCAGGTAGTACCAGCAGCATAAGCGAAATCAGCCCGCAGCACCGCAGCCACGAGCACAGCACCACGGCACAGCCGGCCCGGCGGCACGAGCTCGAGGCATTAGTATTAGGTGCGAGAGACCGGCCCAGCTCCTTGGTGGCTCAAGAGCGCTATATGGAGGTTAGGCGGAGGCCGATACTATCGAGATATTCTTGATAGTACGGAGTTGAGTATCGGCCTTATGCAGCTCATAGAGAGAGACCTCTCACGGCCCGAGAGATCTCGGGGAGTGCAGCCACGGCCGGCGTGTACGTGAGCGGGGGGGCGAGGCACCACGAGGAGGGGACCAGCGGGGGGAGAGTGCGAGGCGGTGGGGAAGGCGAGAGCCCGGCATGGTTTTTGTATTTGTATATTGGATATGGGCACCGGTCTGCGAACCGGTTATGTTTATAGAGGCCTGCGTGCCTACATATTACTCATTTATTCATTCATTCATTTATTGTATACGGCTGCGAGCGAGTGCGGGTTGTATAGTTAGTACCGCTGCTGCGAGCGAGTATATTTTGATATGAGGACGGCTGCTGCGAGCGAGTCGAGATTATTGATAGTTATTGCGGCCTGCGTGCCGGCTTTGTTGGATTATGAGATCACAGAGGCCCCGATGCAGGGCACAGTGTATATTTGAAAACTTGTATATATATATAGAGATGATGTTTTGATCCACATGTTGTGTTCAAAATGTTTTTAAGTATTTTGTCGATGGTTTATGATATAGAATGTATGATGAGTTTAATTGACATGTTGATATATGGATGATGTGTTATATGATGAAATGTTGCATGTTTTGGTGCTGGTTTTGGGACATTGTTATATATGTATCTGATGAGTTGGATCCAAATGATGTATAGATAGATAGTTTTTTGTTTTGTTTTGGTATCCTTAGTTGATGACTTGTTTGTTTTTGTAAAATAGATGATGTTAATGAAATTGTAATGATATGTGTGGTGGATGGACAAATATGGATAATGGTGATGAGATGCAGGAAAAGAGGCGGGCGCGACAAAAATTAGGTAAAAAACGAAGAAAAGAACCATGTTTCAAAAAGGCAGGTGTATAACCGATATCGGTTAGATAACCGACGGCGGTAGTTAGTAGACCGATATCGGTTACATAACCGATACCGGTTATTTAGGTATGAGCTTTTCTAAAAATAAAAAAGCTAGGGTGGCAACTTAAGTTCTAATTTTGAGAGCCATGCAAGAAGTTAAATACGTGAACGCGACGCTTTTTGGATAGTAGAGACGAGGTAATTGCATGAGAAATTTGAGTGATAAGGAGAAAAGAGACAGGGAAAGTGAATGTGTTCTGAGATTCAGAAGGCAGAAAGGTGAATTTGAAAAGGGTGGTGATCATGGCAGAACGAGGAGAAGCATCCAGCAGGCAGGGACGAGAGGGAAGACAAGGGCCACCTCAAGCTGCTGCAACTCCAGAGGTAAACGTTTTGGTTGTGATTTGATTTCTGCATGTTTTGTGAATAAGATGGGGGAGAGTATGTGGGTAGATATGAGAAAGAAAAGATGATAACAAGGGTTATAAATGAGGTGAGTGTTACGTGGTAGGTAATCAAGGGTTTCGGGTATGTGCATGTATCTGAGAGAGGAATAAGCGAGCAATTTATTGTCGTAGGTGGTTGTTTAGGCAAGGTGTATGAAATGTGATGGCCGATATCGGTTAGGGATAACGGTATCGGTTACTCAACCGTCCCGGTTAGGCGTAAAGCGATACCGAGTTCTTTGTAGGAATTTCTAGAATTTGAGAAAAAAACCGGGGATTTGAGGAATTGAATGGTTGTTTGTTATTTGGATGTATGCAGGCAGAGGCAGGGTTGAGGATGAATGATAGTGTACAGTGCGGTATGTTGTTGTCACGAATCGAGCGGATGTAACACCAATTTGAATGGACATTGATAAATCATTTGGGGTTAAGTGGAATCCGCTATTATTCACGAATCGCACGTAACCATGCTATGTTATAGGCGTTGATTGAGAGATGGAATCCTGAGACAAATACCTTCTATCTGCCAACAGGGGAGATGACGGTAACATTGGAAGATGTGTTCCGTATTTTGAGACTCCCTATTACAGGAGAACCAGTATATCAGGCATTACCTAGCGCGGCGCGGGGAGCGATAACAGCAGTATTTGGTCCATACGCACGAGATTTAACACAGCGAGGTTTGTCATTCACATATGGGATAATGTATGCAGCACACCCTGAGGAGACAAGGTTAGCAGTGATATTAATGATAGCGGTAGGGTATTATGCATTACCGAGGGCGGAAGGGGGAAGATTTCCAAAGGCATTGATGTGTGTTATTTGGGAGATGATAGAAAGGAACGTGACTTTTGCATGGGCACCTGCATATTTGGCGGAGCTATATACGGGGTTTATGGGCTTGTAGGTGAAATCACGGGGCGACCTTTGGATTGTTCATACTTATTACTTTGTTGGGCCTATGAGCACATTGTTTGTGTGCGACCAATAGGCCGATCCATCGATCGGAGAGAAGCCCGGAGTACGAGAGGTTGGGATTGACGATGGGTCAGAGCAGAACAAGAGGCAAGATCCGAGGCCGTGACGGATGACTTTGAGTATTACAGGCGAGGTATGGGAGAGGGTGCGATTGCGGATATCATTGGAGGCCTTACGGGAATTATATGGTAGCAGAGAACATAGGCGAGGAGTTGAGGGTGTAGAGCGATTGAGGTGGATCGCGGGGCACGAGCCGGAGTGAATATGAGAGGATTCTATAGATCGCGTGTGGCGACAATTTGGATTTGTGCGAGATATACCCCGAGCTTATAGACCATATATGAGGATCGATGCGAGGCGGTATTCTCACCTCCCGGCCAACACCTCGAGAAGGGCGAGAGAGAGTAGCATCCGATCGCGGGGTAATGGATGCGAGAGCAGCGAGAGGCCTATAGATTATGGTGGGTAGCGAGCTGCGAGGTGTACGTGATCGTCGACATAGCTGTGATTACAGCGAGAGAGGATCATCTGCAGCGTTTGGTTCGGCAGCTCAAGCCGAGTGAATGAGACAAGAGGATTGTTAGTGGTTGCGGAGTCACGGGCGGAGAGACTAGAGGATGGAGTCCTCCATGCGAGAGGGCATATTCATATGTTATAGGAGAGATTGGCAGATCAGTGGGCGGTACCAATAGCCGTGGTACCTTTGAGGACGAGAGAGGCTGGCGAGAGGGTCGGCGATCACGATCATCACCTAGTTCGGGATGAGGCGTGAGGTCTAAATAAATGTTAGCAAGGTATAAGAATAAATAAGAGTACCAACATGCGTGTCGATGATAGAGAAGATGTATTTGTTTAACATCTAAATAAAACGAGATATGTATGTTGATTTGAGTTATAATAATAAGAATGTTTTCGTTTTGACTTTCGGTGTTTTGAAAAAGGATAAAGAGGAATGTGATTAAATAGAAATACACAAAAATATTTATATTTACCACACATGATAGGTTATGGTAGGGGATGGTCGAGCTAACCTTGGGAGACCCCATGTCTCGAAGTCTTTGCCTACATAGCCCATTGCACAAAGCGAGGAGGGCCTCGGGCCGATGTAGTTCTCCCTTAGGATCAGGGAGAGGTGAATTCAGGCAATTTGGTATGGTTTAGGCAATTGGTTGGTTGGTAAGAATATTGATATTAATATTGGTAAGGTAAGGTTGTTGGTGTCGGTAATGAATTGGTGATGTTGTAAAAGGTATAAGGGAAGCGAAAGTTAGCCTACCCAAGTAGAAGGGAACCATGTCTGATTAAGATCAACACACAATCCTAGATGCGAGGCAAAGCGGAAAGAGTGCTCCGTAGGTGAAAAGAGCTAAACAAACCACACAACGTAGAGCGAGCTTGAAGCCCTAGGTACCGTGCATAGACGAGAAGTCAATAGGTGAAAAGAGTTGTATGATCACAATATATCAGGTGTACGTTACGTCCCTTGAGTTGAAACAAATGGTGAGGTGAGGTGGATGATATAGTGAGTCTGAGAGAACTTGTTACAAAGTGAGTGTTACGGCGAAAGAGAACCTACCCTAAATAGACAAGTCCATGACCCAAAAAGTTCTTTTGAATGAGGCTTTTATTTGGTGAATATAGGCGATCGATGCGGGAAGTCTCTGAGGATATTGATTGTACTATTCTTGAGGTCTTCGCAAAGGTGATCAATGCGAGAAGCTTCGATAAAAATTTGGCTGTGTGTATATTTGTCCTTCGAGGCTTGATCTATTTATAGTAGCTTGAGATATGATTTTAGTGCATAGCTTGTCCTTCGGGGAGCAATCTATATAGAATAGCAGCAATAATTTGGCATATAGCTGTCCTTCGAGGGAACAGTCTATATATAATTTAGATAGCTAGATGTTCTTTTGGCGTGAAGCATCTAGTTTGGTAGGAAGTTTGACTCAAGAAAATCCCATAAGAAGGTGGTATTTTAATACTTTGAAGTCATGGACTAGACTAAAAAGGGGAAGGCATCGTTTGAGGGGAGGTGAGAAGTGAGCTTGATTTTATTTGGAGATGTAGGAAACAAAATGTATGTAGCGGTAAATGAGCTCAAGGGACGAGCAGTAGGTAGATAAGAAGTGATATAACACTAAATTCAATAGTAGAATGGTCGAAGATGCAAGGCATTAAGGGGTTCAGGCTCAGGTTTACCATTAAGCGAAGCTAAACGATAAGTGCCTGATCCATAAGTGTGAGTGATTATATAAGGCCCAATCCAATTAGGAGCAAATTTTCCACGTTTGCTCTTTTCTAGTTTGGTTACATGTTGATTCTCTTTGAGGACAAGATCACCAACCTTAAAGGTGCGCTCATGAAGTCGCTTATCATAAGCACGCTTGATACGTTTTTGATAGATTTGGAGGTGATCGAAGCTGTAAGGCGGCGCTCGTCAAGAAGCTCAATTGGGCTAACCGCTCTTGGCGGAAATCATCGTTGGTGAGAATATCTGAAGAGATATTCTAAGGGAGGTATTTGTACTTGAGAGGGGGACAGCCTCGGTACCATATACGAAAAGAAAAAGGTGTGGCATTAGTGGAGTATGAATGCTAGTACGATAAGCCCAAAGGGCAAAGGGAATGTGATCGTGCCAATTTCTTCCGGATTCATTGACAACTTTCATGAGGATTTTGGTTAGGGTTTTATTAGAAGATTGGCTGACCATTGGCTGCGGATAATAAGGCGATGAGAAACTAAGTTTGATACCAAAGTTGTCACAAAGGTCTTGTAACAACTTGTTTTTAAAAGATTTACCATTATACATTATTAGGCGATGAGGAATACCAAAACGACAGATAATGTGATGGTTAATGAATTCGACAATTTTTTCCTTTTTGATCGAAACGAGTGGAATGGCCTCCACCCATTTTGTGTAATATTCGGTGGCTGTGATTATCCATCGGTGACGTTGTGAAGAGGACGGGTGAATCTCACCAATAAGGTCTAAACCCCATTGTGAGAAAGGCCAAAGATCTCGTGCGACCTGCAGCGGATGGCTAGGAGTATGTTGAAGGTTAGCATGTTGTTGACACATAACACAACGCTTAACATATTCGTAGCAGTCGTTATTGAGAGTAGGCCAATAATAACCTAGGCGAAGGATTCGTTTAGCCACGGCAAGGCCACTAAAATGTCCACCACAAATCCCATCATGGACTTGTTGGATGGTATAGGTGACCTCCGCGCCGGTTAGACAGCGAAGGAGGATACCATCAAAGCCACGTTTATAGAGGAGTCCCCCCATGACAACATAACGCGAAACACTTTTAAGAAAAGCACGTTTGCCGTTACTAGTAAGGTCAGGTGGGAGAATAGAGATTGTAAGATAGTCGTGAAATTGGTGGTACCAGGTATCCTGCGAATTAGTAGACACAGTATTTATCATACAAACTACCGGGGTTGAGTAGGATGGGGCAAAAAGTTGTTGGACCACGACGAATAATTCAGAGTCAGTTGATGAAGCTGGAATTTGCGAGGCTAAGCAAGCCATAGTATCCGCAAATTTGTTAGTGGAGCGGGGAATGGTTTGGATAGAATAGTGAGTAAATAAGGCTAGAAGTGAGTCCACGTAGTATTTGTACTTTTGAAGTTCCTCATTTTTACATTGGTAGATGCCCATAACTTGATTGACTACCAATTGAGAGTCGCCAAAAATATTGATAGATTTGATACCTAAGTGTATCGCAACTTGGAGACCCAGAACAAGGGCCTCGTATTCCATTTGTATTATTAGTGCGGGAAATCAAGCGGAATGAAAGAGGCATAGGTTCAGTGTCAGAGGGATGAGAACAACGCCGGCTCCTCCGCTGGCATTTAGATCCATCGAAGAAGAGGGTCATTTGATACGACTCTTCCCTGAGTGAAAGAGTGGCGATGAGTTCGTCGGGGAAATTAAAATTGGTGAATTGTTCCCCAGGTAAAGGGGCCTCCGCAAGTTGGTCTGCAAGAGTTTGTCCTTTGATTGACTTCTGTTGTATAAACTCAAGGTCGAGGTCGGCGAGGAGCATAAGCCATCGAGCGATGCGTTGGTTTAGATGTGGTTTGGCATACATATAATGAATGGGGTCCGTGTTGGTGATGACAAAAGTTTTGTGATTCAGGAGGTAATGTCGGAGTTTGGTGGCTACGAATGATAGGGCTAGGCACAATTTTTCTACATGTGTATACCTAGTCTCGTAATCCACAAAGTCGACTTATATAATAAGCGGCTTGTTCTCGGCGTGCGAGTCCGATGTGCGAGCATAGCTCCTATAGCATGGTCAGTGGCGGAAAGATAAAGGTAGAAAGGGCGGTCGTCTTGAGGTGGGATAAGCACGGGTGGCTGCAAGAGATAAGTTTTGAGAGCTTCGAAGGCTTGGTGACACTCCTCACTCCATTCAAAGCAACGTCTTTTTAAGAAGGTGATGAAAAGGGTGACATCGATCGAGAGTTGGGAGATGAAAGCGTCGGATGGATTGAAGTTTACCTTGCAAACTACGCAATTGTTTGAGGGTTTTTGGGTGGGGGCATTTCTAGGATAGCTTTTACTTTAGATGGATCGACCTCAATGCCCACGCAAAGAGAGGCGATAAAGCCAAGAAGTTTTTCGAAAGAACACAAAGACACATTTCTTTGGTTGAAGGCGAACGAGAATATTGTAACAAGCGATCAAAAATAATGGTTAAAACATCGAGATGTTAGCTGCGATGTTTAGATTTGCCCGAGAAGATCATCGACGTAATCTTCGAGGATAGTGTGCATAATGTCATGAAAAATGTAGGTCATAGCCGGCGATAGGTAGCACCGGCATTCTTAAGGCCAAATGGCATGACACGATAACGAAGGTTCCCGAGGAGTTATGAAGGTAGTTTTGTGTTGATCGGCGGGGGTGACCAAAATTTGGTTGTATCTGAAAAGCCATCCATGAGAGAAAGCATTTCATGACCCGCGGTGAGATCAACAAGTTGGTCAATACTTGGGAGGGGAAGTCATCCTTAGGGCAAGCGAGGTTAAGGTCTCGGAAATCCATGCATATCGAAGTCCCCGTCGCTTTAGTAGCAGTGCGATGTTAGAAATCCATTGAGGATAGTCGATAGGCAAGATGAAGGAAGCGAGAAAGAAGTCGTTGAAGCTCTTCTTTGACCAAGAGGGCAATGCGTGGATGCATTTTCTCAATTTTTGTTTAATTGGTTTGGAATCGGGGTTTAGAGTGATGTTATGGACAGCAATGTAGGATCAATTCTGGCATGTCGGCGTAGGACAAGCGAAAGCTTGGTTGCGAGCACGGAGAAAAGTAGTAAAGGCGACTTGTTACGATGTGTTAAGGATTGTCGATCTTCACAATGTGAGGATCCTCCTCCGTGTGGATGTTGATTTCTATAGTAGACTCATTCGACATGGTTTGGGTTTGAGATGGTAAGGCTCGTTGAATATAAGAGTCATCGCGCCCAAGAGTAAGTGAGGATGGAGTCATCATCACGGCACTCAACAACATTAATGAAGGGAGTCCTCTTGATCATATGTGAGATATAGAAGGGGAATAGAAGATGGGTCCTCATTATCGCGTTGATAAGTGAGAGGACCTATGAAGATAGCATTTATGAAAAAAAAAAAAAAAAGTTAGGAGGGATAGATTCGGGATCTATCGACTCTGTGGGTGGGTGATGAGGCAAAATGGGTGATGATGGTTTGGTAGGGGTGCGTCATCTTCTTCGAGAAGACAAGTGACCGCGAGGTTCTCGTCGATGTAAGTGTTTCGGAAATCCAAGACCACTACGATCATTATGTTTGCGTGTGGTGATGGGGATGAGCGTGTGTCGGCCTTGTTCATAAAGACCGAAACCAAAGCCTTTCCAAGCACAGTGAGTCAAGAAGGTGAGGGCGAAGCGTCGATTTGTCAGGTATTGGAAATCAGATTGGAAAGGAACCACACAAGAGGAGGCTCGGGGGTAATGGAAGATGCGTCGACACCCCCATACGTTAGGTTAGTGCGGCAATGAGGAGGTCCATAGGAGATTACTTCCCCCACACGACGGTCATAGGTAGGATGTGCATGTAATTGTCCGTACTCTTGTGGAGTATGGAAAGAACTAACGTTATATAGGCGATACTCCCCCAGCGTAAGGCGTTGAAAAACATCTACTAAGGGGTCGGAGGTTGGGATGTTAGCTGCGGGAAGGGAAGTGGTCTTTGCGACGGTGGTTTCATCAGTTGAAGGCGTAAGTGTGGTTGAGGTGGATGGTTGAGGCACAGTCGAAGAAGATGGTTGGGTTGAATGAACGGGTGTCTTGATTGGTACAAGCACATCGTTTGGGCGGTATAACATATTGCAGGTTTTAAAGGGGGGAGGATCAGCTTTTACGGTGTAGGACTTCCCTCGTACTCAAATTTTATGCATCTATGTAATGTTGAGGGAACGCATCCCATGGCCGGATCAAGGGCGACCAGACAATATATTATATTGGAACTCTCCCTCGAGGACATAGAAGAGTTCGGGTAAAGTACGTGGTCCTACCCGAATGTTGAGGATCACGGTGCCTAAGGTAGAGTAATAGCGTCATTGAATGATCGCATGACATGATGGGGTTGGCACACATGTAGCTAGAAGGGATATTCATTTGTTGAAAAGCTTTTGAAGAGATGATGTTTAGGCTGGCGCCCCCGTCAATCATAACACGACGTACCCGAATATCCCGGACGTAAGCTGAGATGAAAAGAGAGCGAGTCGGGATCTTCTGTACCAAAATCGATAATTTCATCTTGAGCCAGCTATGGCGAGCTTTATGTACGAGAGCGAAGTGGTTGGGGCAGTGGGTTGTTTGGTGAGAGAAGCAACGTGATTGGGTGTTAGAATGGAGGCAACAGGCAGGGTTTCATTAGGTAAGACCTCGATCCCTTGAAGAATTTCAACGAGAGCTTGTCGATGAGATTGAAGTCGAATGAGATCATATAGTGTCATTTTACGGGTGATTGGTGAATTTGTTTAATCATGGCTCGATGGGCAGCTCCATTAGAGATGGGGTAAGCGGTCCACGAATAACCACTTTGGGTGGTGGTGCAATCGGGATGTTGGATGGAGAAAGAGGTGCGCTTGGTGTGTTTTCTTTGCTTTCCATTGTTTTTACGCCTCGAGTAGCGACACTAATCATATTAATCTCGTAGACCTGAGATGAGGAAGATGGTTGGGATAAGTCATGGTCTTCAAGAGGTGGGGTTGTAATAATGATAGATTTTGGTGAGGCGGGGACAGATGGTATAGTAGAGGGAATTGGAGCTAAAGGTCTCTCCCTTCGTAAGTTGTCTTTCTTAACCTTTGTATCCGGGAGAGGTGACTGACGAAGGATGGTTTTTAAAGCTTTGCATCCCTCCACATCATGCCCCGGTGTGCGGTGATAGGCGCAGATTTTAGACTCATCATAACCTATAGGTCGGGGTTTAGACGGGTCATAAGGTCTAAGTGGGGGTAGGGAAATAGTCGTATTCTCTACCAACATAGCAAGGATTTTGGCGTAAGATCCTTTGAGTGGGTCAAAGTCGGAGGAGGATGAGGGTATTGGTTGCGCGGGTTTTGGTAATGTTTGGGCGTGGTTGGTTCGTACGGGTTTTGGTAATGTTTGGGCGTGGTTGGTTCGTATGGGTGGTGGTTTAGCCGAGGGGTGTTGACACGTGTTTTTCACTAAACGTGGTTTCTTTGGCGCAGAAGCTATATTGGATGATGAGGCCACAGATGATGTGGTATCAGAAAACAACCACGGGGAAATAGGAGTGACCGAAAACAAATCTTTTGATGATGGAATTTGTTTAGGGTTGATAGGTGGACAGGATACGCGGAGTGACGGTGTTGCTATACCCTAGGATCTCTGTATGTGTGCGAAGGCGTAGGTCGCTTTAAAGAAACGTAGGAGGTATGATATATTGATGTAAGGTGGAGAGGATGGGGTCCCGATATGGAAGGTAGGTGTGATGATGATGGTTTTAGTTGTGATAGAGGCATAGGTTGAGGAGATTGAGTCTGTCTCTAATGGGGTGGGCGGCTTTATTTTTAGATAAATCAAGTCGCTTAGGTGGGTGTGTTAGACTAGGTATGGGTGAGGTCCCAAGCGTAGGGGAAGATTTGGTTAAGTTAATAGAAGTGGACGGGGCATTTGGTAGAGGTGAGGGGGTGAAGGTGAGAACATGGGCATTTTAAGCACGTAAACACTTCGGGTATATGGTGGAGGCCTCGGGATCGGTCATTTGCATTTGAGTAGAATATGGCGTACTCAAACGTTCCCATAGGGACTGTCTATCTTCTGTGGAATGACAGTCCTCACGTGTGAATATGAACTTTTGTACGGAAGAAAGATGGGTTGTGATTCCAGTCCCTTTGTGGGTGTGATACGGGGGTAGATGAGGCCTTTGTATCAATAGATGTTAAGAGGTCGGCCCGAGTCGTTGAGAAGATTTAGGTGATGAAGGACTAATAGGTAGGAGGGCGTGTTTGAGAGGATCTGTCATATTTAAAGAATATGGTGATGTCGGTTTAAGAGGTTTCTCGTCTAAGGATGACAAAAGAAGTGGCGAGCCTTCCTCTTGTACAGCAAGAATGGTAGAAGGAGACATTTGGGAAATAGATAAATTAGATAACATCCGCTCACAGTCTTGCAAGGATGTGGTATAAGAAGGCTCATTTGTGAGAAGGGAACTCTGGGCAGCCAATTCCTTGATGGGTAAAGGAAGCGGCAAGGATTTCAGTTTGTCTTGATGACGAGGAAGGGGGTTCGGTTTCTGCGTTAGTGAAGAGGCTTGATTGAGAATTTGTTCGATAGAGGTCTTTGGTGAGAATCGAAAAGCTGCATGGATCTCATGAACACTCTCCTCGGCTAAGATATCTTGATTTAGATTCTTGTTAGAAGAATGATTCGGGAATGGTTTGTTGAATATTTTCAAATTTCGGTTAGCGGGGCGTTAGGATTATCGAGGCTATATCCCCGCATCAACCATTTCTGCACTATGTTTTTCAACATCTTGCAGTTCTCATGTTATGTCCCTTCACGCGGTGGAAATTCTGAAGTCATTTTCTTTGTACCGGGAAGGTATGGCGCGAGTGGAATCAAACCCGGAATGAGGTTTAACGGGAGGTAATGTAATGGCTCTGCTTTGAGCAATTTTCCAATATCACACCATATGTTTCTCCCAAGGAGTGTAGTTGATGGGTTACGCTTTATACTTATAAGTGGTTTTGGCGGGGTATTAGGACGGTGGTTGGATTTGACCATCACCGCGTGGACAGCTCCTTTTGATTTAGAAGAAGTGGACGCGTGAGGAGTGGTGGTATTTGGTTTATTGGTAGAATCGGGAGTTCGGAAAGTGGGGTTTTGTTACGTGACCGCAATTTCTCTTCCTCTAAGGCTCGAATCTCTAGTTTTGAGCCATAGTAAAGGCTTCATCGAATGTACGGAAAGTTTGAATTTGGAGAGTAGGGAAATGTGCTTAGCACATGCCCGCGTGAAAAGTTCGATAAGTTCGGTTTGAGGCAAGGCATATGTAAGTTGGTTGATAAGGCCCCGCCATCGTCAAGCGAAATCTGCGATAGATTCGTCTTCAAATTGTCGGATGGCATAGAGGTCGGTGATAGATACTTTCTTGGCAATGTTAATGGAGAAATGATCCAAGAAAGATTGGGCTAGTTGGTTAAAGAGAAGATTGAGTCTTTGGGTTAAAGCTTTGTACCACTCAAGCGAGTCTGATAAGGACATGGGAAAGGTGCTTGAGTAATGAGGCATCATCATGGGCAATCAAATAACAAGCATGTCTAAATGATCGCAAGTGTTGTTGAGGATCCTCTTTACTATTAAAAGCGAGTAAATTTGGCAACTCCCATTGAGGAGGATATGAATGAAGGGGACGAGAAGGGTGAATGGGCTCGACAAACTTGCTCGTATGTCAAGGCGCTACGACTTCACGAAAGCGAAGCCTCAGGTTTTGCATTTTGTCCATCATTTGTTTAATTAGATAGTAGTTGGATGAGATGATGGTGTGGTTGTGGTAAGCGGAGGCAAATTGGGCCAAGGACCACCGCCAGACCTGGTGGGGTTAAGTGTTGATAAGGTGTGGAGGATGAATATGTTGAGGCAACCGAATAGGGATGTCCCATATAGGATGTTGAGGTCACTGGATACGTGTATGGGAATGAAAAGGTAGGCGGAGCTTGAGAAGGAAAGCTCGTGTGGATAGGTGGCGAGAGCAAGTCATGACGGAGAGCGATCTGAGAGAGATGAGGTAGGGGCGGTCGGTGGTAATGATATGTGGGGTCGAGGTTAACCAACGGAAAGCCAATGAGTCGTATGAACTCTACGAAGCCGTCGGATTGGGAGACGGGGCTAGAGATGCAGGAAGCAAGGCGGTATTATCAGGCGGAGTGGGAGCTAAATGAGCAGCTATACTAATAGGCATACCAACAAGGAGCTGACCATCAGGCATACGGTCAGGGGTATGAGACAAATAGTATTGTACAGCGCTAGAATTAGCATCCAGAAACTTGGCAAAGTCCTTATCTCCCACAGGAATTTTAGGAACCTCAGCTGGTATCAGTAGGATTCCCCACAGAATGTGAAGGGGGTGATTCAGGCAAAGAAACAGAGCAAGCATGTGAAACCATGGCGGCGGCTTGCTTTCGAGTGATAACAACCATGGACAGGAGTTCACAGTAGGGTTTCAATCTATCAGGAATAGAAACAAACTCAGACTGGTAAAATTGGTAGGTTGCTGGTTTGTCAGGAATTGGAAAAGACGATAACGATATCGGTCTAGTAACCGATGTCGGTTATACTATAGCCGACGTCGGTCAGGTAACCGATGTCGGTGTAAGAAGTCTGGGCTAACAAGATATAAAAAGGCTGCTAATTTGATTTTTAACAACGTTTAGTATACTTGTCCAATTATTGATCACAGAAGGCAGTATGAGAAAGAAAAGCAGAACTAAAAACAAGCAAGATGCACACGTAAATCAGAGATTAACCCTAGGGTTAATTTTAATTATCGTGGGCTTATGCCTTTAGACGTAGAATGATGTCGAGAATCCTAAACAAGAGACTTAGGGGAAATGTCAAGTTGTTTTGGCTTATAAGGTTACCTCAATCGGGGAGGAGGAATACCGTGGAAAAAGGGGGATGTTTGAGTTGTTGTGTTAATTGTGAAGTGATTGGTATGTGTTGTGCGGTGAATGTAAGATTAATTTCTGTCAATACCGTGGATATCACCCCACGTGTATGACACATTACTTAATCTCGTTCACTAGAATTGAAAAACAACAAGCGGGAATACGATGCACGTGTTTTAAACCCAAATCGAAAATTATGTTCGATGAAGCAAGAGAGATGACTTTCACTAATGCGAAACTAGGAAAGCAAGACAAATTCTTTACGAAATATATAACAAAAGCAACAACAGCAAGTATGCTTCCTAAAATGAAAATAAGCAAGAGAAACAGAAACCCAAAATGGGTCCCATCGGGCGTGCCAAAATGTTTCACTCGGAATGTTTCGTTCCTTTTAGAAGCAGAGATAAGGGTTGGGGCTAGGAGGAATACCTGTAGAATGTCGAGATGATGTGTGCGTACCGTAGAGAAAGATCAGGCTGACTGCGAAGAACTCCTTTTTGTCTTGGAAGGACTACCTGCAAATAAGAACACAAGACCACAAGATTTTAATTAGACAATAAATGAGAAGCGCCTTGGGCCGGGAAATATAAAACTTCCTTTGAAGGTGGTGAGTTCCCCTGCTTTAATATGAATTAACACAAAAGACTATAAGATATCAATTAAATTGCTTTGTTGAACTAGGTAGGGGAAAGGCTGGTTATTGGTTATAGTCAGTATAACCGATGCCGGTTACTGATAATCGATGGCGGTTACTGATGACCGATATCGGTAGAGTCTAGGATCTGAAGGTTAGTTGTTTTGTGGGGTGGTGGTGTTATTTGGTAGTTGTGTTATTTGTAAATTTGTATATAGGTGATATTAGGAAATAGGGTGATGAGAGGTAGATGAATGACAGTTAGATGCAATGACACGTTGGGTAGTGGATCCAAGAATGGATTTGTGGGGACTTATGATTCAAAAAGTCGAAGAAATGTTATTAAAGAGGACATGCAAGATGTAACACTTACCGATTATTCACGGAGATGCGAGTCGAGAGCTCGATGGCAAAGGCGGGCGAGGTAGGATGGTGCAGCACACAGCGAGATCAAATCCTTTGAGTATCACGGGGCTCACGGTATCGATTGCGATCCTTGGCTTATTCTCCTTGTCTCTTCACTTGTCTCTGCTCAGTCAAGTAAAGATCCGGGTTCTCTTGATCGCTCCTGATGCTTTTTTTTTATTCAAAGAATCCTTTCCTCTGATCCAAAAATGAAATTCCGGTCCCTTGTTTTTGGTTTGGGGAGGCCATTTACAGGGAACCGATGGCGGTTACGTAACCGACGGCGGTCGAGTAGGAACCAGCATCGGTAAGGAAAAAGTAGGCTATTTTTAGTAAAATAGCCCACCTTCCCTGCTTTTCTCCCGAGAGATTAGTTGCGGGCTTGGTCAAGTGACTAGAAGGTCGGTTTTGGGTGCGAGAAAGGGGTCATTAGTCATGGGTGTAGGTATAGACCAAGTTTTAGGTCTTAATTAGGTTAGTTTAGGATTAGGGCTAGGTCATGATGAGGTGGCAAAATGAGGTGGTAGGTGAGGTGATGGGGATTTATCAATTACAAGGTTATCTTCGGCACATGAGCTAGTATATATCAAAAAAATGACTATAATACATCAAAAATATAGGGTTGGGCATCAGGCCTCACCCTTTCGAACATCCTCCATGTCGGTCTCTCCAGTCTCCTCCTCGTCTCTTATCCTGTCGGCACAGTATCATCTCACCACCCCATGTTACATCACCTAGAGCTAGTCTCCATGAGCTATTGGCCTCTCCCTGATCCCTGTCTCGGATCTTGATTGCCCCCTATGCTCTCTACCTCTTTGTGAGTGTGAGATCTCATCCTCTCACCCGAGGCTTGTTGTTCCTGTACTATCTATAGGATAGAAAGTCTATCCCTGGCTGCCATCAACTAGTCCTAGTAGTATCTGGCCTCACCTAGGGCATCCCATAACCTAGATATAGGCACAGTCTATGGTGGCTCTATAGGCCTCGACCCCGTACCTTTCTGTGGGACCCTATCCCGCCCCATCCCGTGAACCGAGACCCTATTCCGGTGCCTGTGGTGGTGTCATCAGCCCCTACCCCTGTGCCTATATCTGGGCTTGTAAAGCCCCAATATGTGCCTGTGTTGTGGCCAACTTGCCCTGCAACCCTATCACTTGTGCTGCGCAGGTAGTACCCCAACCATCATCTCCATCTCCATCTCCATCCACACCACCTGGGCCATCTGGTCACGAAGACCAGCTACCTATAAATGTAACTCATCCACCTCCACCTTTGAAAGCAAGTTGTATCGCAACATACCCAACTAAGTAATTAGTGTCACTACACCCCCGTAGGGCATCCCTCTGCACCATGATGGTGGTTAGATCTGGATGCCCTGGCTTGGGTGGTACTACTCATAAATGAGCTGCCCACCATTGTCTATATCTTTCTGTGACCCCGGCATCATCAATCTGCCGGTCCACTGCCTGCTCCTCCTACCCTGTGGGCACTATCGGCTATGGTAGAGGTAAGGGCCTCTCCACATCATCTCTCCTGTACTACAGGAAGGGCGGAGGTATGTCCTGTAGCAGCCCAAACTACCACCTAACTCTGTCAACCGGGATCATCTCGTGCTCCCTGGCATGGCGACCTGTATCCATCTCAATAGCTAGAGCTCAGCTAGCTCATCACGCATATGCCTATATGATGGGAAGCCCACATACGGCCTCTATATGATGTCCACTCCGAGATAACCCCTCCAATAAATGCCGAGAAATAGGCCACATCATGTGTGGGCCTATCTAATCTCCGCTCTCCAATAGCAGGCACCCATCACCTATACCCCACTCATACAAATCCTGGTGGAAAGGCATCGGCCTAGGGCATACCCACTGGATGCACACAGACAATGTGCTCATATGCCCCGATGTAGTGAAGTAGAAAGTTATAGCACTGTTCATCCGAAAATCATCGGGAGGGCAGATCTATGGATAGATGAGCCAACAGTGTGCAAGGCATAGCCCCTCTTTGAGACAAGAAAGTGAAACTAGTTTATTGTTATTCTACCAGTAGGAATCATGCAAGTCCTACAGTATTCTGCCTTCAGGGGTTTGGGATCTCATCCTAGTAGGGGTATTTGACTGTGAACAGAAAGGAACGAAGGGAGGAGAGGAGATAGGATAGATCCAAAGGGAGAAAAGAAATGAATTCCAAAGCAGAAAGGTCAGAGGGTTTATGTTTTGGGTTGGTAGTAAATAGAGCCAAACCTACTTGCATAAATGAACAAAGCAATACTGATGAGAAAATGACAAAAAAGTAGAGATAGATCTGACAGAAAAGCAACATAGATCTAACTTAAGAAAGATCTAATACACATAACACATCCATTGAGCACAAAGTCTTAATTTCTGTATTAATATTTTCTGTTTAAAAGTACAAAGCCTTTTCCTTCTCACTTCTATTTTTCATCTAAAAAATGTCCACCCCGAATACAACAAGTATCCAAGTATATATAGAAGGAGAAGGAGAAAGAAGGAAAAAAGGAACCAATAACTACTTACAAAATATTTACAAAAATATCTAAAAGTCAATTATTGACTTTGGGGCAATTTAGTGGATGACAACATCCCATGGTGCAACATGGATGATGTCATTGTTTGTGCCAACATACTTTTAAATACTTTACAAAAATGGGATAAATCCCAGGAGGAAGGAGCCTATTCGTCGTCATCCCATGGCTGGAAAGGAGTATCCTGCTTCTACTCAGGAGAGGAAATATGAAATTGAGCATGATACTCCATGAATTTGCTAATCATCGGTTGAAGTTGATCTGAGCAGGACCCTTGGTGTGATCGCAATGAATTCACAAGTCTCCCATTCATCTCTGAGTCTCTAGGAGCTTGAAGTATTCATTACCTGCCTCCATCAGGTATCCAACAAAATCGTGGTAGGCTAGAAGGTTGTTGATAGATTCTATGTCAAAAGTGGCTTCTGACCCTAAACCTTGCGACGCGATCTCCTTGATGATCCGAATAGTGTCATTTTCCTTCCTTAAGGTGTATGATGGGGTGAGAAATCCTAGAGACATCCTTAGAACAATTTGCTCCATTTGATGCATTGCATCTAAGGCTTCCTCCTTGATTTTATCAATTTTCTCCAAGACAAATTCCATCTAGTCAACTTGGAGATAGTACAAAGCGTGCAAAGGACTTTGTTGGGTGCTTTTGGGTGATCGAAGACATCAAATTTTACTAAGTCATTGACTGGGTAGTTGAGAATCTTCTAGAATGTCTCATGTTGTAACCTAGCATGGTCCAACTCTTGAAGATAGGTCCCGCAATCACCTGGAGTTCCTTATTAGCTTGATCAATATTCTGATACAGCTCGTGAACTTTACAATCACTTCCTCACTATCCTTGAGGATCTGGTCTCTCCAGGTGGATACTGCCATACCTTGCTCGCAATCTTGGCGTACTCATTTATCTTTTCCTGACTAAGGGCCTCAGGAGTTTCGGTGGTAGTTATAAGAGGTGCACTACCCATTTTCTGCAGGGCTTGGAGAAGATGTTTGTTCTATTCTTTTAGTATCCTCTTCTCTTCCTTTGCTTCTTGAAGATTTTTGCAAAGGGCATCCACTACAGATAAGGCCTCTCCCTACAGGATTTCTGAGGATGTTCCCATTATGACCTGTGTCACTGTATAATCTATAGGAGACAGATCTTTTTATCCTTTATGGGATCAGGGTATGTGATCTCCATAACCCTTTCACCTGAAGTGCTCTGAGAGAAGCGGGTTATTGGATTTTGCTTCTTAGCTCCTTGTTATTGACTTTTCTCTTGTTTTGGCTCAGTGTTTGGAGATCCATTCTAGACTTAGGGGAGTGGGACTAGAGGGAGAAGAGGGAATGGAGGTGGAAGAAGGAGCAGCCATAGTGGACATGGGGAAATGTGTCGAGACACTTGGCGGTGGCATTGAAAAAGAAGCTAACTCTCCAATGCTCACAGGGGTAGGAGTCACTGTAGGAGAGGAAACCATGGGGGTGGAAGGGATCTGAGAGATGACGGAAGAAATGTTAGGGGACAGATCCATGAGGGAAGAGAAGATGGAGGAAGAGGAAGGGGGAACAATAGAAGACAAGGGAGAAGATGCGTCAGAGGAGTGGTTGCTTGAGTAACATGAGGAGGGGAAGAAGGAGCGAGGATATGGGACGGTGCAAACCTCAGTAGTTATAGTAGTGGAAACATCCTGAATGGATGTACCCATTGGAACACTTACCGCCTGTTCTTTTTCTGGGGAGACCAGGCTTACTACCTGCTCCTAGGTGGTGGAAGGAGGACTCTCGGGAGTTTTCTCCTGAGTAATGCTTGATTCTACCTCTTTGTTTTTCCCTTTGCCCTTTGGTAAGTGCTTTGGCCTAGTAGGTGCATCGCCCAAAGGAGACGTGGTAAAGTCTACCCCAAGGTAGATGAGACCATTTTTATGCACCAATGCTCTGTGCATTACAAAGTTCCTTTAACCCTTTCCTTAATAGTTTGAGGTGCCTTTGTTCTATCAATCTCGGTAAATGGCCAATTGTCCCCATCTGTATCTAGATAGACCTGATCAACTTCTTGATCAGTCACTTGGAAACCTTTCGGGACAATGGCCACACCATATTGGATGATTTTTTCCAGGGCCAGGTGGGAGTGATCCTTTCTTCTGAGCTCGACCTCGTGATACAGATCGATATAGATATCTTTGATCTATGGGACATGAATCGGATCAAGCTTTTCCCTTGGAAGGAAATTACGAGGATCGAAGGTTGGCCTTACCGGGAAATTGTGTTTCAAGTTGAGCAACTCCAATTCCATAAACATTTCTGGGCTTTGCGTATGAGAAGTACAGGTGTACCTACCCACTATGAGGGGGAATGGAGTTCCACCCTTCTTTCTTTTCTAGACACTTCTCGTGGTATGTGATAAGTTGTCTAGACAGCTCCAATAGGATCAACTTGGGTCCCACATACCTCGGTAACTTGGTGGGTTCCCCAAGAAGTTGGTGGCTCTGAGATAAGTGAAAGTGGGGAATTACATAAATAATGCCCCCCACTTCTCTGTGGTAGTCACCACGCTCTTGGTCGTCGACCGTGAGTCATATTGGGCCTCAAGAGGTAGATGATGTCATAGAAGAAGGCATCGTTGATCTTGCTGAATTGTGCGATGTTGTTTTCCAGTCTCAACTCTAGATAATATTCATATATTCTTACTTGGGGCCACACCCCACATCGACTTAGTGCTAGGTAGTCTCTTTTAGAGGTAGCAGCGTATACCATGTAGGAGTTCATGTAGAACCTCCCAGTTGTTGAGAGTTGTTGAAGTTGCTCGGAGATAGTGCTGCTGATGATCTCTCGCCCATTCAAAATGTTGATCGGGAATGTTTTTTCTCATTGTTTCCAGATATCTGAGCATCCATTTGTGAAAGTAATGGGCATCAAGAATCCCAAACACCCTACTTAGGAAGGTTATGGTGTCGCTCAACTCTTCTGAGAAGTCGCTGCGATGAATAACTTGCGGCCACCTAGTTATCACCTTCTTGTTCTTCAGGTATACTTCATTCATAAGTTGCATGCATTTGTCCTCATTTTCATTCCATGCTTTTATGCAGTCTTCTTGGCTTATTGCCACAAAATGCCAGTGGTGGGGGATACCCAACATGATTTCAAAGTGTAGGCAGTGAGGTTGATTATTACCTCGCCCTTCTCATTCTCGACACATCTTGTGTCCTTATTATAATAGTGGCCCACCACCATCATAAATTCATTGTTTACTGTGCTCATGGGAATTCCTCCAGTGAAATGTAAACCACTGCTGACCAATTTTCCATCCATGGACTGCATGTGACCTTCTTGGTTCTGGCCTAGAAGTCCTCCATATCAATATGACCAAGCTCTGAATCCCTGATGTCCAAGTCACATTGCAAGGGATTGGGCATCCTGACCCTTTAGTATTTGTACTTCATTTCTTCTTCTGTGAGTTTGGCCTTACCCTTAGACTTGGTTGGCTTCTTACTTGATGAAGACATGTGCAAATCTGAGTTCAGTTGTTGATCTATAAGAAGAAGCAGGGAAGTCCACTACGAGAAGAGCCATGTTAGCTGTTAAATCATCCATCAAAGCTTTACAGAATGAAAACTTATCAATTTACAAGCCTCTGGGTGCAAGGTATAATTCTATTACAGGCTACAGGGTCATAAAAGCAAGGCACACTATTGGAGAGTGTTGCATGGAAGAAAATAGTGCAAAGGGGCGCAGGCGCGAGAAATACTACACACAACATTCAGTGTTGGTGTCAATGTATGTGCGCTGCGCCATATGAAGGGTTTTAAACAAGGCGTAGATTATTTTGGTGTTGTAAGGCTTTACGATGCGCCATTGGCACAGATATGGTACATGTTGCAAATCATTATGGTGTGCCAAGGGGTGCAAGTTCAAAGGGTGCATCATTGAGTTAAGGTATGCCAGTGTTTTAGCTTTTGGTGTAGCGCGGGAAGAGTCTACATGACATTCAAATGTGGGTGTAGGTGGAGTTGCGCTTGCACTGTGTTAGGTTTTTAGGAATTTTATAAGGTGTGGGAAAGATGCATGTTGCAAGTGGGGATAGTGCGCCTCTTTGGCAGTGATTTGTGTTTTGTGTAACAATGATGGAATTTGCGCAAAGAAAAGTTGTGGGTTTGATAACTTTTAAGGATTTTCCCTCTTTTGATAGGTTTGTGGCTTTTTGGCCTCTTTCAACATAGATTTTTAGTGAGGGGAACAGAGGAAAGAGGGTCAAGGATTCATTTTGAGACAAGGCCTCTCGGGTTTAGTAGATACGGGAGGAGGGTAAAAATCAGTTTGGGGGAAGAGTTGATTTACAAAACAGTCAGGGGTTGTATTACTTCTTAGGTTCATTTTCTTTGTTTTTAATAATAACAACCTCCAAAAACAACACAAAAAACCCACAACAACAACACAAGAAGAGCAAGGGCCACTTACCAGGAATATATAAGATGGAAGAAACGATGTGGGGTCCACGAACATGATGGAAAGTGCTACACTGGGGGTGACATGAAGCATTGACAGTGCGAGAGGAATTAACTTTTCACTTTTTTCAATTGTGAAAATGACAAGTCGAATGCACCTATATATAGCAAAAGGTGCAATAAATGTGCCACCAACATTTTGTAAGGCGCACCAAAAGCAGATGCCAACATGAAAATATTTGTGCCCTTGGCACGGATTCAAGACTGTCGACATTACCTTTTCAGCGCTTTGGCGCACCATTCAGGGGCACAACATTTGTAATGTCGACAAGATGGTGCATGCACCTTAGCGCAGGCTTGAAGGGTGCATCATGGGAAGGCACAACATTTGGAATGTTGACACTCCAAAGGATGCGCCAAAGGAAAGGAGGGGGCGCAAATTCATTTGATGTTGCATGAATAAAAACTGTGCCCAACCAAAAAAGGACCAAATGACTAAGTTCGAAAAACTAGATTCTCCGAGAAAGGGATTTTATGCCGTTCCGAATGCTAAGGGACCTCGGGGGAACCAAAACAAAAAAATTGGTATGGTTACCTGCAAAATTGCCCATGTCAATTTTAAAGGATAATAAGCACAGGTTGAGACAATGCAAAGTGAAACTAGTTTATTACTATTCTACCAGCAGGAATCTACGCAAGTCCTACAGTATTCTACCTTAAGGGTTTGGGATCTCATCCCAGTAGGGGTATTTCGACTATGAACAGAAAGGAACGAAGGGAGGAGAGGAGATAGGATAGATCCGAAGGGAGAAAAGAAATGAATTCCAAAGCAGAAAGGTCAGAGGGTTTATGTTTTGGGCTGGTAGTAAACAGAGCCAAACCTACTTGCATAAACGAACAAAGTAATACTGATGAGAAAATGACAAAAAAGTAGAGATAGATCTAACAGAAAAGCAACATAGATCTAACTTAAGAAATATCTAATACACATAACACATCCATTGAGCACAAAGTCTTAATTTCTGTATTAATATTTTCTATTTACAAAAAGTACAAAGCCTTTTCCTTCTCACTTCTATTTTTCATCTAAAAAGGTCCACCCCGAATACAACAAGTATCCAAGTATATATAGAAGGAGAAGGAGAAAGAAGGCAAAAAGGAACCAACAACTATTTACAAAATATTTACAAAAATATCTAAAAGTCAACTATTGACTTTGGGGCAATTTAGTGGATGACAACATCCCATGGTGCAACATGGATGATGTCATCATTTGTGCCAACATACTTTTAAATACTTTACAAAAATGGGAAAAATCCTAGGAGGAAGGAGCCTATTCATCATCATCCGTGGCTGGAAAGGAGTATCCTACTTACGCTCGGGGAGAGGAAACACGATACTCCATGAATTTGCTAATCATTAGTTGAAGTTGATCCTGAGCGGGACCCTTGGTGTGATCGCCGATGACTTCACAAGTCTCCCATTCATCTCTGAGTCTCTCTGGGAGCTTGAAGTATTCATTACCTGCCTCCATCAGGTATCCAACAAAATCGTGGTAGGCCAAAAGGTTGTTGATAGATTCTGCATCAAAAGTGGCTTCTGACCCTAAACCTTGCGACGCAATCTCCTTGAAGAGCCAAATAGTGTCATCTACCTTCCTCAAGGCGTATGATGGGGTGAGCAAGCCCGGAGACATCCTTAGGATGATCTGCTCCATTTGATGCATTGCATCCAAGGCTTCCTCCTTGATTTTATCAATTTTCTCCAAGACAAATTCCATCTAGTCAACCCGATAGTCCAAAGCAGCAAGGACTTTGTTGGGTGCTCTTGGGTGATCGAAGATGTCAAATTTTACTAATTCATCGGTAGGCAGATGAGTATCTTTTGGAATGTCTCATGTTGTAACCTGACATGGTCTAACTCTTCAGAGATAGGTCCCATGATCACTGGAGTTCCTTATTAGCCTGATCAATATTCTCGATACAACTCGTGAACTTTACAATCGAGTTCCTCACTATCCTTGAGGATATGGTCTCTCCTAGCAGAATCTTGTCATACCTTGCTCACCAATCTTGGCATACTCATTTATCTTTTCGACTAAGGGCCTTAGGAGTTTGATGGCGATTACAGGAGGTGCACCGCCCATTTTCGTAGGGCTTGGAGAAGATTATTGTTCTGTTCTTTCATTATCCTCTTCTCGTCCTTTGCTTCCCGAATCTTTTTACAAAGGGCATCCCACTTTGCGAGATAAGGCCTCTCCTGTAGTATTTACGAGGATGTTCCCATTATGACTGTGTTCTTGTATAATCTATAGGTAATGAGATATTTTTATCCTTTGTGGGATCAGGGTATGCGATCTCCATAACCCTTTCACCTGAAGCACTCTGAGAGAAGCGGGTTATTGGCTTTTTCTTTGTAGCTCCTTTTTTTGGGATGACGGAGAAGTCCATAGGTGTAATGGGGACTTTCCTCTTGTGCTAGCTCAGGTGTTTGGAGATCCATTCTGGACTTAGGGGAGAGGGTCGAGGGAGAAGAGGGAATAGAGGTGGAAGGAGTAGCCACAGTGGACATGGAGAAATGTGTCAAGACACTTGGTGGTGACATTGAAAATAAGCCAACTCTCCAATGCTCACAGGGGTAGGATTCACTATAGGAGAGGAAACCATGGGGGTGGAAGGGATCTGAGAGATGAGAGAAGAAATGCTAGGGGATAGATCCGTGAGGGAAGAGAAGATGGAGGAAGAGGAAGGGGGAACAGTAGAAGATGAGGGAGAAGACACAACCAGAGGAGTGGTTGCTTGAGTGACATGAGGAGGAAGGAGGAGCGGGAGATGGGGACGGTGCAAACCTCGGTGAAGTTCTGACAGTGGTAACATCACGAATGGATGTGCCCGTTGGAACACTTACCGCCTCTTCTTTTCCGGGAGACCAGGCTTACTACCTACTCCTAGGCGGTGGAAGGAGGACTCTCGGGAGTTTTCTCCTGAGCAGTGCTTGATTCTCCCTCTTTGTCTTTCCCTTTTCCCTTTGGTAAGTGCTTTGGCCTAGCAGGTGCATTTCCCAAAGGAGATGTGGTGAAGTCTACCCCAAGGTAGATGAGACCATTTTCTGCACCAATGCTCTGTGCATTACGAGTTCCTTTAACCCTTTCCTCAATAGTTTGAGGTGCCTTTGTTCTATCAATCTCAGCAAATGGCCAATTTTCCCCATCCGTATCTAGATAGACCTGATCAACTTCTTGATCAGTCACTTTGGAAACCTTTCGGGAAAATGGCCACACCATATTGGATGATTTTTGCCAGGGCCAGTGGGAGTGATCCTTTCTTCTAAGTTCGACCTCATGATATAGATCAATATAGATATATTTGATCTGTGGGATGTGAATCAGATCAAGATTTTCCCTTGGAAGGCAATTATGAGGATCGAAGGTTAGCCTTGCTGGGAAATTGTGTTTCAAGTTGAGAAACTCCAATTCCGTAAACATTTCCTAGGCTTTTCTATGAGAAGTGCAGGTGTACCTGCCCACTGTGAGGGGGAATGGAGTTCCACCCTTCTTTCTTTTCAGGCACTTCTCGTGGTATGTGATAAGCTATCTAGACAGCTCCAATAGGATCAACTTGGGTCCCGCATACCTCGGTAACTTGGTGGGCTCCCCAAGAAGTTGGTAGCTCTGAGATAAGTGAAAGTGGGGAATTACATAAATAACACCCCCACTTCTTTGTGGTAGTCACCATGCTCTTGGTCATCCGACCGTGAGTCATATTGGGCCTCAAGAGGTAGATGATGTCGTAGAAGAAGGCATTGTTGATCTTTCTGAATTATGCGATGTTGTTTTCCAGTCTCAACTTTGGATAATATTCATATATTCTTACTTGGGGCCACACCCCACATCGACTTAGTGCTAGGTAGTCTCTTTTAGAGGCAGCAGTGTATACCACGTAGGAGTTCATGTAGAACCTCCCAATTGTTGAGAGTTGTTGAAGTTGCTCGGAGATAGTGCTGTTGATGATCTCCACCCATTCAAAACGTTGATCGGGAACATTTTTGCTCATTATTTCCAGATATCTGAGCATCCATTTGTGAAAGTAATGGGCATTAGGAAGCCCAAACACCCTACTCAGGAAGGTGATGGTGTCACTCAGCTCTTCTGAGAAGTCGTTGCGATAAATAACTTGCGGCCACCTGGTTATCACCTTCTTGTTCTTGGGTATACTTCATTCATAAGCTGCATGCATCTGTCTTCATTTTTGATCCATGCTTTTATGTAGTCTTCTTGGCTTATTGCCACAAAATGCTAGTGATGGGGGATACCCAACATGATTTCAAAGTCTTTGGGAGCGGTGAGGTTTATTATTACCTTGCCCTTCTCGTTCTCGACACATCTTGTGTCCTTATTATAATAGTGGCCCACCACCATCATAAATTCATTGTTTACTGCGCTCACAGAATTCCCTGCAGTAAAATATAAACCACTTTGTCGACCAATTGATCCATCCATGGACTCGCCTATGACCTTCTTAGTTCGGCCCGAAGTGCTTTATATCAATATGACCAAGCTCGAATCCACGATGTCAAGTCACATTCTATAAGGGATTCAAGCATCCTGACCCTTTGGTATTTGTACTTCATTTCTTCTTCTGTGAGTTTTGCTTTACCCTTAGACTTGGTTGGCTTCTTACTTGATGAAGACATGTGTGAATCTGAGTTTAGCTATTGATATGTAAGAATAAGCAGGGAATTCCATGTTAGAAGAGCCATGTTAGCTGTTAAATCATCCATCAAAGCTTTCAGAATGAAAACTTATCAATTTACAAGCCTCTGGGCACAAGGCACAATTCTATTGTGGGTCGCAGGTCGAAAAGTAAGGCACACAGCCTGGAAAGTGTTGCATGGAAGAAAATAACGCAAAGGAGCACAGGGCACAAAAATACTACACATAACATTCGAGTGTGTCGGTGTCAATGTAGGTGCGCTTGCACCATATGAAGGGTTTTAAACAAGGCGCAGATTATTTTGGTGTTGCAAGGCTTTAGGATGCACCATTGGCGTAGATATGGTACATGTTGCAAATCATTATGGTGTGCCAAGGGGTGCAGGTTCAAAGGGTGCATCATTAAGTTAAGGTGCGCTAGTGTTTTAGCTTTTGGCGTGACACGGGAAAATTCTGCATGACATTCAAATGTGGGTGTAGGTGGAGTTGCGCTTGTGCTTGTGTTAGGATTTTAGGAATTTTATAAGGTGTGAGAAAGATGTATGTTGCAAGTAGGGATAGTGTACCTCTTTGGCGTGACTGTGTTTTGTGTAATAACGATGGCGTTTGCGCCAAAGAAAAGCTGTGGGTTTAATAACTTTTAGGAATTTTCCCTCTTTTGATAGGTTTGTGGCTTTTTGGCCTCTTTCAACATAAATTTTTAGTGAGGGGAACGAGAAGAGAGAGGTTCAGGGATTCATTTTTGAGACAAGGCCTCTCGAGTTTAGCGAGATCCGGGAGGAGGGTAAAAATCAGTTCAGGGGAAGAGTTGATTTGCAAAATGGACGGGGTTGTATTACTTCTTAGGTTCATTTTCTTTGTTTTTAATAATAACAACCTCCAAAAACAACACAAAAACCCCACAATAACAACACAAGAAGAGCAAGGGCCACTTACCAGGAATATATAAGATGGAAGAAATGATGTGGGGTCCATGAATGCGATGAAAAGTGACACACGGGGGTGACAGGAGCACTGACAAGTGCAGAGGAATTAACTTTTCACATTTTTTCAATCGTGAAAATGACAGGTCGGATGCGCCTATATATAGAAAAAGTGTAATAAATGCACCACCAAATTTTTGTAAGGCACACCAAAACAAATGCCAACATGAAAATATTTGCGCCCTTGGTGTGAATTCGGGATTGTTGACATTACCTTTTCAGCGCTTTGGCACACCATTCAGGGGTGCAACATTTGTAATGTCAACAAGATGGTGCATGCGCCTTGGCGCAAGCTTGAAGGGCACATCATGGGAAGGCACAACATTTGGAATGTCAACACTCTAAAGGATGTGCCAAAGGAAAGGGGGTGTAAATTCATTTGATGTTGCATGAATAAAAATTGTGCCCAACTAAAAAGGACCAAACAACTAAGTTCGAAAAACTAGATTCTCCAGAAAGGGATTTTATACCGTTTCAACGCTAAGGGACCTCGGACAGGGAACCAAAACAAAAAAATTAGTATGGTTACCTACAAAATTGCCCTCGTCAATTTTATAAGATAACAAGCATGAGTTGAACTGCGCGAGATGCCCATACACCCACATCTCTTTGTATAGCTACACCAGGAATGTTGGCACCTAGGAAAAGTGGGTCTAGTCTATCATCATGTCGTGTAATACCCCCATCAATGATTGGGGAAACCACCCACCCTCTACATCTGGTAGTGCAAAGCAACACACTGCCTCCATCAATAGAACTACTAGCCTCATCTCCTCTAGACAAGCTAGGTACATCTCTCCATAGCACACGCTGGAACTACGAGAATGGAAGTTCAGCCATCCCCTCTCTAAACACTATCAGTATTAGCTCCTCTAAGGCCTCGGAGGAGATCGAATAGACATGTGTACCCAATATGGGTAACCACAAAATCCTAAACATGTCCTCTAGGGTGACCGTAATCTCACCCATCAGTAGGTGGAACATGTTGGTCACGGAATCCCATCTATCGATGAGAGCGACCATCAAACTCAGCTGTCGGACTACATGCCGGTAGCATTGGACCCCACTCAGGCCCACCTCCTCCACATGCTGTAACTCCTCTAGGGTTGTTGTGCCATGAAGGCTGTCACTGCAGGGGGTGGAACTCTATCCCACATGCGTAGCTAATCTCTCCCCTGCATCTAAGACAAACAAGCAGTTAATCTACATTTATCATACCCATACTCACCCACTATCCTTTTCTCACACCCTATTTTACCCCTACCCATCTCAACCACCCAACCTATGGCACTTTTAGCCCCTTTCTCCCAAAACCCTGGCGATGTCGATTCTTCTAATCGAACTTGGTCACCCCTAAACCAAGATCGGTCACCTATTTTGTGGATCGATACCGCTTTACCAATCGATGTTGGCTCAACCCGACCGACACCGGTCACTGTCGCGGTGAAAACCCACGACCCCCAAACCCTCCCTTCTCAAAACTTACCTCTTCTGACACTTCTACCCACCCAATCTTACCTACAACTCCCCTACACCTCATCCACTCCCCTATTCTCCCACTTATCTCTCTCACCACTCCTATTTTACCCAATTTACCCTCCCATTTCCAAATTTTATTTTCCCCCACCCAAAATAAAAACAAAAACCCAATTTGACAAATCACCTAATCTATCTAACAAAATACAAACAAGAGTTGGATGCTTACCTCATCATGCTATCGTTGTCATGGTGGCACGTCTAGCCGCTGCACTAGTGGCCCACCCGATCCCTCTCCAGCCTCTGCCATCACCAAATCGCTACCCGTGCCTCCAACCAATCAAATCACCCACACCAATCCCATGGACCCACCTCTCACCAACCAATCACCCATTGTTCAGCTCACCAACTCAACTCTCCATTCCTTTGGATGCTTTTCACCTTTTTCTCTCTCTCGTGTCATTTTCCCAATTCACAAGAAGATAAATGAATAACAAAAACCATGGATTTTTTTAATAATAAACCCAACCTAACCGATGCCAGTTTTCCTTCACCGACATTGGTCATGTGCCCTACCTTACTATAGTCGATTTACCTATACTAGCATCGGTTACCCTTGACCGGCATCGGTCACCCTCTCCTACACATTTCCCTAAATTCTACCCTATTACCCTGCCCATCACTCTTTTTTCCCTCACCCAATGTTCACCCTGACCATTTACCTCACCCTCTTGACCTCATCATTTACTGCCTCACATCATCCTCCTCTGGGGACTTGTTATTTTACCCATACCTCAGCCCTACTTGTGTCGTGACCTAGATTCTTAGACCTGGAACATCGCTAGTGACCTTTGAGCTCATGTGTTCGTTATACCTTGTGGCACTATTACTTGTGTTGATTGACCTAATGACCTTACCTTGCCTCTTGTCATGACCATTTATCCTGACTCTACCTTTGGTGTACCGGAACACACCTAAATGTTCTTGCACCTGACCTGCGTTGTGCTTCCTGACCATATCATATACCTTGGATACCAGAATCACTTCAACCTTGTTTGGATAAACCTATCGACCTTAGACAATGTAAATTTTCTGCTCTTGACACTGGTAGCATCCTGTAGTTTATACGTGTGCATGCATTTGACTGTTACTACCTTTGACCCTGACCCATTACCTAGATTACCCGAGTAGACCTTACTCCTTTTTCCCCTATTACCCACCTCCTTTTTCATCACATTTACCTTTTATCAAACCACTCACCGATTCTGCCTTCTGCCTCATCAATTCCTAGTTTGAGGGGGATCACCTCCATCCACACATGGGGCAACCACATCTTATTTTTGTCAATGTCGCTTACCAATACAAGCTATGCAACAAAAGGGGAAAAATGTAGACACCAAAATTGGGTCATACTCCTCTTGGTCCCTCGATAAATAAACACTTTCATCACATTCACCTAGCCATAGCCCCCTTCACCCCACTATAATATTAATTTAATTATTTAAATTAAATTAATTCATTATCCTCACTATATTTATTATTTAAATATCCTAATTGGGATAATGCCCACATATCCACCTCATCAAGCCACCTCACCCTAAGACCTATTCTTAGTAAGTTTCCATAACTAACTAAGACTTACCCAAACCCTAAAAATCAATGCCTACATTCCCTCTAACCACATTCCTGCATGCTTAAAAGAAGCTTCCATCCTAATCCGTGGGGCCAACACATGAGATCCTAGAAAATCAAGGGGATCTGCCTAGTTTAGTAAACCTAGGAAATCCCACCCTAACCGACACCGGTTACCCTTAACTACCACCGGTTAAGTCGGAACCACCATCAGTCACCTTTTAACCCCCAAAACAACCTTATTTTTAGAGGTTGGCAAAAATTTGGTAGATTCCTGAGAGATATCACATATTTTGAGAACAAGTTTCCATGAGAACACACATGTAAGGAAGGAGATCAAGCATTTTATCTTGCACAGATATCCAGCATTCATCCAGAAACCACCCAGCATAGATTTGATCCAATCAGGCAAGAAGGAGAGCACATACAGCCCATGCAAGAGCTCCCCAACATTTGGTGATCCTCTACAGCATTCAACCTCTTATCAACACCTTCATTCCTCACTCATAGACGTCCAAAACCAGATTCCAATTAAGTGAAACATTTTACTCCTCGGTTCATTCATTTAATCATTGTATCTTCATCCTTTGTTCTCCTAGCCACCCATTGACCTCCTTCAATACTCACCCCTCCATATCCCCATTAAACCCTCACCAAATCCCATCCAAACAGCTTAATACCTCATTTCGACCAACCTAGTCCTTTGTGCAATCATAAGGGAGATCTAAATCTCATTCCAGGACATTCTCAATATTCCATAAGAACCGCACTTTGGTTCTCCCCAACCTTCATTAGTCACCCTTAACTAGCATCGATCCTTTGTATTTACCAATATATCCCCGAACGCTTAACCTACCTACATATTCCCTGCATCACCCTTAATCACTTGTGACCTCCCTAAGACCTCTATCAGACCTGCAGAGACCTAGAACCAATTACTTGACCTTCGGATCTTATTTTAACCTAGCACATTAGATTAGATCTTTCTTATTGATTTTTGAATGAGATACCTAAATCATTTTAACTATAATAGGATTTACTTCATTACTAACATTAAATTGTTTTAAACAGTGGAAGCCAACCATCTAGGAAGTATCACACTTCCGAATCTAGCACACACTAGGAAGTTCTTTGCATATACTATTTAACTTTTTTGTGGTCTTGTTTTCTATTTAGGTAGTTCATCCTAGCCAAAAGGAAGCTCTAATGATCAGGAGTGGATTCGGAGAAGTCATACGTGCGCAACAACCTATCAACCATCATTTCAATAGGTATTCCTCATATGCCCGTTACCCTATCTATTTCGTCACTTTCAAAGAAACATCTAAGAATCAGTGAAACAGTTTGTAATAAGGAAGTGTTCTGCTAATTAGTCTAGAATTTCCCTTTAGGATTTTCTTTTCTTCTATTTCCCTTTCTCATTGTTTGTTCCTTTATTTTTGTTTCGTTTTGTGCCTTGTGTGTTGGTAACCATGTTATTTTTATAAGGTTGTGTATGCGTAGAGGACCACACATCTATTTTAGTGTGGGGTGGAGTAATGTGAAGTATTGTCTGCAATACAAGTTAAGTTTCCCAGTAGAAGGAAGCGCGTAAGATTGAGAAAGTGTGTGAGGAAATGGTGGATGATTAATTATGTGTTAAGAAGGTTGTAACAAAGACCACGTATAAAGAGGGAAAAGCTTTGGAACAACATGAGGTAAGCAAGAGCGAAAATAAAGAAAGAGGATATAAGAAGTGCCTTTGGTGTTGTTGATGCGCGTGTTAGAGTATTGATCTGTTTGGATTTGTACATGCGGAAGGTTGTCGAGTTTTCACACAGGATTAGGTGCATGGGTAAAAGTGCTTGAGGTCAGTTTTAAGAAAAAGCCACATTTAGTGTCAAGTACGGTGGTAGGTGGTATAGCATTTAATGTTGGAAAGAAGGAAAATCTATAAATATGAAGTCGGGCACATCATTATTTTACCTTGTGATTACAAAGTGAAAGAAGCTCTTGTGAACTAGGGCATCCAGAGAGAAATTTGTGCGAAGGAAGAAGAATCCAAGAAATTTGAGTGTGTGACTAGAGTAGATCTGTGAACCAGAAGGAAGGAGTACATAGGCGTAAGGAAAGGTTGTGTGAAGATCATTGTCTTGTGGAAGGTTTTCCTAGTTAGGGTTTGGCAGCTAGGGCACGAAGAAAGAAGGATTCATTCCAAGAGTTGAAGCTTTGGAGTTGAATTTGGAGTGTAACAAAGTAGTAGAGTAGAGTTAGAAGTCCGTAGTTGATCCCGACAAAAAATATGGCACCCAAGAAACCAACTATTTCACCAAAAAAAAAAAAGGGCAACGGTAAGGGAAATCAAATCGATGTCATCTTGAGAAGCAATGAAGAATGGTACACCAAAATGCAAAGTACCGGATGGGGTATTACTAGGAAAAGAGTGGGATTCACAACTACAAAAGATGGTCATGAATGATTATAACCATCGTACAAGCACAAATGAGAAATAAATGGCACTAGAGTTGGTTCACCCAGCTAATATGAGGATGTTAAATGGAATGCCTATTTACAGTGATGAGGTGAAGTTCAAATTAGAGAAGGCTTGATTTTTACAACTATATGAGTTACCTTACTTTGGCAAGCATGATATCCTTTATCAATGGTTGATGTCATGTGTGCATGAGGATCACTTTAATTTTGTGGGATGCAAGATGCGCATAACATCGCAACCGATATCCAAGTTCATAGCCCTCAATTGTGAAGGAGATAGCATAGATGATGATCTGAGTGATAAGGAGGCTATCAAGGAAATGATATCCGTGTATGACTACAAGAAGGGGTCGTGATACTTTGACATCATCGAGATTACAGACCCTATTATGAGGATGGCCACACGCTTAGTGACCAAGCTCAATGATCAGGAACGATGGACACAAGTGAACAATGCATGGCTAAATGTATGATGAAAGATATCAAAGGGAACAAAGTGAACAAGGCATGGCTAAATGTATCATGGATGAGATTATAAGTAGCGTGTAGGAGGGAGAGAAGATATTATTTGGTAACGTCCTCCTCACCATTGTATTTTTAGAGATTGGAGTGCTGATGGGCCAGAAAAGTTTGTTTAGGAGTATCCAGAAGAGGATCCCTCACCCACAAATAGGTTTACAAAGTACACTTGTGAAACCATGAAAGCCGCTCACAAGGCGCACTTGGAAAAGTGGTACAAGTGAATACACGATGCATTCAGAGTAGAATGGAGGATCCAAAGCAGATTACCAATGCTCGTGGATGGAGAGGTAGAGTTTGCAATGTATCAACATTTCTGCATTGGTAGATTTACATTGACAGATGGGACTATGAGTCCATGGTGCAAGCTACCCTTCTCCTTCACCGTGCAATACTTCAAGCCGGAGTCAATCGGTTTAAGGGGGCAAGAGACTAAGGTTTGACCTTAGTGAGGTATATATAGACCACCGTGAGTTGTGTCGAAGATTTTCTACCCAAAGAAGCACGCATACGTGTAGAAATATGTCTCCCATGAAGAACAAATGATGAAGCCTTTAATGTTGTCGATTACAAGGAGGACCATAGCAAGGGTGTATCTACACATAAGGCCAAATTTTGAAAAGAGCACTTACTTGGAGAATGATGTCTCCATTCCTGAAGACCCTACGGGAAGGATGAACATCACGCTAAGGAATAGATGAAGAGAATATGTGCAGGAGAAGAAGTCACCAAGTGTTCAAACCACACAATCGGTGGGCATGCAGAAGTAAGCAGCACTAAGCCTAGTACTTACACGTAGAGAAAGAAGTATCATGTTAAGTTAAATACCCTAGAAGAAGAGGTGACGGAGCATGAAGGGCCCCTCACCCATGAGGAATTTCCAATGAAGAGATCACTGTTAAAGTGAAAGAAAAGAAGAATCTCATGTGTTGGAATCCCTAGTAAGGAAGAAATAGAAGGTGGGAGATGAGGAAGACTCAAAAGAAATAGAGATTCTAGATGCCTACATTGATGACAGGATGATGATGATGAGCTGAACAAGGTGAAGACCATCCGGTCTATGAGGTTCATGATTCTGAGGAAGAAGGAGATGAGGAGTACAACAAAGAGGATGAGGAGAAGAATGATGAAGAAGAAGTTGAGGCCCAAGGCAAGGAGGTGAGCAAAGAAGTAAGCACCAAGAACCAAAGAACCCCAAGCCTCACTAAGGAGGAAGTAGAAATCTACGGAGAGAGAATTATTTGGCATCATGAAGAAGTTGGTGGAACAAGAGTTGGAAAGGAGCGCGGACGAGATTATAAAAGAGATAGAAGAAGAGAGTGTTGGGAAGGAGTATGGAAGCATGGGTGGAGATCCCAAATTGGCAGTGAGCTTCCCAAAAGCTACGCGGATAGGTGGGAAAGGCATAGTAGTAGCACAAGGGTAGGGAATGGGATACATTGATGATCCTAGCAAGGTGCTACGCGTGTACTTCTAGAGCACCGTACCTACAGAGAAACTCCTAGCAATGTCATCATTTGATGAAGAAGGCACGTACCCATGGATAAGAAAGATGTTATCTTGGGTGTTTGATTCCCATGTGGATGAAGTGAGTCAAAGAGTGCTAATGAAAGTACCATAAGCTAAAGGGATAAATCCATTGGTGGACACTCAACAACTATCAGATGAACAGTGCATAACATGCTTAATAAAGTTTCAGTCAAAATTGAGGCCAAATTGTTCAAGAGAAATGACAGAGTGAAATTCCTGGAGGAGGAATTGGAAAAGAAGAAGGAGCTCATGGAGAAGAGAAAATACCTAAAACAAGAGGAGCTGATCAGCACTCAACTAAGGTGTGAGCTGAAGGAAGAAAAAGCTAAGGTGTGTGAGGTCTCTAAGAAGGTGGAGATGATTACAGATGCAATTGTCCTAAAGAACCCCGATATAACTCTGCTCGATCAGAAGTATGAGTCAGCCTTACAATGTCTGGAGGATCTAACTCACATTCTCACAATGGAGAGGTGACCACTTGCTTTGGAATCTGCAGTAGAGGAGGTGCAGGCACGCCAAGAGAAAGAAAATAAGATGAAGGTTGTTGAGATTGTGGCTCGATACACTAAACTTCTTGCAAAAGTGAAGGTCATCACACAAGTCACCTGAAGCTACCTATGATAACTACACGAGATAGAGATAGAGTGGAAAGTATCTTGGTTGCCACCCATGAGATGGAACTTAAGGAGTTCCAAGAAAAGAGTAAGGGGAACAAGTTTGAGTGAGACAAAATCCTATCCGAAGTGGAAAAAGAAATCGAGTCATTGAGACCTTGCGGGGCTCAATCAAGAACCGACTGAAATAATTGTACCCCCAAATCACTCAAAGGATAAATGCGCTCAAGTATTTGGGCAAAAATTAGAGGGGATCATAGAGGCGTGTGAGAAAAAGGGAGAGGAGTTGAGTTTTGAAGAAGCACCCTAGTGGGTGACCTCATCACCAAGCCTAGAGCGAGGTCGATGCTTGGGAGAAGTTAGAGGTAGGATTAGGAAGGATTTCCCTCTCCTTCTCCAATAATAAACAAGTTCCCCATTCTTTCATTATTTCTCCCAATTCTTCATTCCCTTATTCATTCTTTCTAACCATTGAAGAGCCCACCATTCTTTATTCTTTGAAGGGTGTTTCTGAGGACGGAGAACAGGCGTAGTGTGGGGTGATGTTGAGCCCCGAATATTGGCTAAGGATGAAAAGGCACATGGGTGCGTAGGACCTAGTTGAAGAAGGGTGCACGGGGTTAAGGTGTACATGACATGGTTTTACAAGGGTTTAGCAGAACCCTTGGTGCGCGCACAAGGCAAGATAGGATTTGGACTTAGCCATATTCGGCCCTAGGTAGCACACAAGAAAAGCGTGACCCTTGTGGATAAGGTGCCTGCCCCACAGCAACTATAGGATCAAAAAGGGAATATACTTAGGCATGAAATGGAAGGTTCCATAAGAGCATAATTACACGCAGTGGAGATCTCAAGTCAAAGGAGGCATGCTCCATTGGAGGACTGTCGACATTAAAATTTTCCTCCGTAATTTCTATTTTATTAATGTATGTATTAGGAATAGGATGTTGTTAAGTATAATTAGTAGTGGCATCCAATAGAAGATAACGGTGCCATCAGTATGGTGCCACCAATAAAGTAGAGTATAGTAACAATCAAAGTACAAAAGGAATGTTGTGGTAAAAAGTAAATATTTGTTGTAAGTGGTCCAAGTAATGTTAAAATGTCAAAGTTGGGGTAAGTAGAGAAGTAGGGTCTACATGATTAGGAATTAGAAATATTATATTTGTAATAAGGACAAGGAGTGATGTCATAAATATTTTGTGTATTTTATTTGTAGAAAAGTCTAAAAAGGTGGAACCCATGTGAGATGATAAGGTTTATCTTATCTTAGAAGATAAGCCTACATGTAAAGGAAAGAGTTTAGGCATGGAATATGATTGGCCGGAAGAGATTTCCTATCCTATCTTAGAGATAGGGTGGATAAGCCTGAATTCCTATAAATAGAGAGGCCATCCCCTCTCATTTATCATAGAGAAAAGTTGTAATAATTATTTTATGAATAAAGGATTCTTTGTGAAGGTGTGTTAAGGAAGTCATCAAGAGGAGTAATTGTGAAGTTTCTCCCATAACCATTGTTGGAATCAAGTGGAGTTGGTAACACTTGGAGTAATTCATGGGTGAGATTGTAATAATTCCATGTTAATAATATATTTTACAGTTGTATTTCAGATTTTTCATCATTCTATTTTTTTGTCATAGTCTATGGTATTCTTGTGTTATGTTTGTTGTTATGTTTCCAGATTACTACCACCAAACCAAAAGCTATGCATTACTAAAATAATCATAGCATGAGGAGTTCCGGTGAAATATTATTAGAGTGTTAGATTCGTGTTCACATTTTGGTTCCGTTTCTGGGACCATTCCTCGTTGGTGGATTTTCTGGAGAGATATTCCCACTTAGTCAAAAATCATTTGGAGGGTAACCTTGTTTTTACTGTGCATAGTAGTTACCATGGTAAAGTCACTTTTACCGTGAATAGTATTTACCATAGTAACTTTACTTTTTCGTGAATACTATTTACTACAAGAACTTCATTTTTACCATGAATAGTGTTTACCCCAGTAACTTCATTTTTACCGTAAATAGTGTTTACCATGTAAAGTCAATTTTTACCGTAGTAAGTCAAGTTTTACCATAGTAAATGTAAGATTACCGTGGTCATTCCTATTTTACTATAGAAAGGTGTAAAGTCACTTTCTATTGTAGTGAGTCCAATTATTTGTGCACATAAGTCTTATTGATTGTACTTGTGAGTTGGTATTTCACTGTGGTTACATTTAAAAATGGGGAAGATTCCTATTTTTTCAGCCCAATCTAATGAAGATGCTTCCTCTTTCATTCAAGAGTTTAAACGATCTTGCATTTGTAATGGCCTCATAAGAAGGGAATAATGGACTAAATTTTTCCTACCTTTTTGGATGGTTCAGCCCTTAGGTGGTTTGAAACACTAGGTGATAATGTGAAAAATTCATGGGATTTATTAAGTAAAAGTTTTCTCTTGAAGAATTTGGTGAACAAGCAAAAATATGCAGATCTCATGATCGATATCATAAAGCTATCCCAAGGAGAGAAGGAGAAGATAAGGGATTATCATGCTCGTGTTCTAGAGCTAAGGAGGAAGCTCGATGCTCAGATCCAAAAGGAAGGATTAGCGGATGGGTTGATCAATAGCGTGGATAATCTCCTCTGTAAGCACTTCATTCTTGGGATGAAGCTAGAGATCAGACAACGAGTGAAGTATGACCACCCAACTACCATTGAATAAGTAAAGGAGATTGCAAGAAGGTAAGAAGAAAGCATGGAAGAGGAGCCCAAAGAAATTGTTGCTAAGGTAGAGCCTACACCAACACCTTTGGTCCAGAATCCACAACCACTCTCGGTGAGCACAAATCTTTTTCCTAGTACATCTACTGAGTATGAAGATCTGCTCAAGAAGATGGGTCAGTTAACTATTAATCTTCTTCAAGGAAAAAAATTAGTTCTCAGGGAGGAGATAGAGGTCCAAAAAGAAATATAACTGAAGTTGTATGTTATGGTTATCATAAAAAGGGTCATTATAAGTATAATTGTCTAGATAGAGCTTCTACATCTAGTACAAGAGATAATGATAAAGGAAAAGCACATGTGAATTCTTTTGATGTAGTAGATAGGAGCATAAATAATGAAGTAGATGTGTTTGTAACAAAAAGAAAGAAAGAAAAAGATAACCAAGATGGAAATGATCCTAAGAAGATGAAAGGAGAAACTAGTAAGAAACATAGGAGAAGAAAGTTAGGTGTGCATGATTTTCTAATTTCACAGGGACAAGGACCATACTCCATCTTAGAAGATCTTTCCAAAAGACCTGCAAATATTACACATGGTCAATTTTTGGCTATATTCGAGAAGAGGTGGGAGCTGCGAAGTGGACTCAATTCTCGCGAAGTAAGGAGGTTGAGGTACTGTTTTAGAGGAAGAGGCGGATCCTTACGGTCCACAAGCTGAGGTATTAAGTAATGGTATTTCAATTCATGATGTCTTAGTTGATGGAGGTGTTGCAGTTAATGTAATGACCGAGTCTATAATGAATATGTTGGGTTTAAAAATTGATCACCCCTCAACACTTATGTTAAGGTTATTAAATAAGGGAAAAACTAAACCAGAAGGTGTTCTTTCAAATGTGGCAATATCTATTATGGGTGTTGTATGTGTGGTAGACTTTTAAGTGATGAAAAATGGTACTATTGTGTACCCAATGTTGTTGGGAAGGTCATGGCTAAGGAGAGTTCATGCAAGAAACTACTGGAATGAAGGCTTCATGACACTTGGACGTGGTAGAGAGAGGGTGAAGATAAACGTGATCCCTCGACATCATAAGGCAGAACCTGTGGATTCAAGTGATGAAAGCGATGATTGGACCTCCTCGATTACTCTAGTACCAGTGAAGTGGACACAAAAGATGAAGAAAGTGAGGTTGATGTTTTGGTCATGGATATCCTTCCAGTCACACCGACTCATGAACCCATAAAATTATTTGAAGAAGAAATTGATGATCGTCTCCAAAAAATAAAGATTGGTGATGTTGTGATGGAGAGTGAGAAGGAATCCTACCTCTAGCTCTTTCGAAGGTACATACACCTATTCACTTTTGATTACAAGGAACTCTGTCAAGCAATTTGGGTAGAACATTCTATTGAGTGGTAGATGGTTCTAAGCCCATAAAGCAAATACCATATAGAATGAATCCTAATTTTTCTAAGACTATAAAAGAAGAAATAGATAAGTTGCTTGATGCAGGATTTATATTTGCTGTGGAGAATTTAGAATGGGTTTCTCCCATTTTGATCTCAATAAAAAGAATGGGAAACTATGCATTTGTATTGGTTATAGGAAGCTCAACAAGGCAACAAAGAAGGATCATTACCCTCTTCCATTCTCAGATCAGATCTTGGACAAAGTAGGCTGGCCAGGAGTGTTATAGTTTTGCTGATGGATATAGCGGATACAACCAAGTTCGTATAGCAAAGAAAGATTAGTGAAGACAACATTCACCACTTCTTGGGGAATGTTTGCTTATAGAGTTATGCCTTTTGGGTTGTGTAATGCTCCGAAAATGTTCCAACGTTTGATGAATAGGGTGTTTGAACCCTACTGTAGACACCTAAAATTGGTTACCCAATTTAGTGTCCCTCGTGCGCGTTTTCTCTCTCAGGTAACTTTGGGCACGCGTTTGTATCACCACTATCCCCTTAGAGTATTATTCAATTTTGATTTAAACACCTATCCTAAGTTTAATTCACCCCATTATGTTTTACCCGTGAGTAATTAAATATTAACTATTTAATTACACCTTTTTACATGTATCCTAACCACTTATCTACCCCATATCTATTCTATCCATATATCCCCCCTATTTCTCCTCCTCCCAATCAAGCAGCGGGATATTTCCCGTATTTGAGGTGGAGGGATCACTCTTATCTTTCCAGAAATCGCTCCTTTTGGCCATCTCGGGAGTCTGTTCCGTGATCGGCGCACCCAACCGGTACTCGGTCGACGCCGATTTTTTTGAACGGCGCCGATTACAAATAGAGGCCCATAACTCGGATTACGGGAGACACAGTTGTAAGAGAGAGACACATATTGTAAGAGAGGGACACAGATTGTAAGAGAGAGAACGAGAGAGTTTTGAGCATCAAGTGTGAACATTATCTATCGAATGAGAGTGAATCTTGTCCAAATCAATCCCTGAGAGGAGCACCATTACTCTACTCTTATCACATCAACATCGCATGTCTCCATTGATTTTCTGGTGACTCTGTTCCTGCATCCAGCATAGGTGGAGCCTTGCCAGTATCTCTCCGGCTTCTGCAGATCTAGCAGATGTTGACGATCTTGCCTTCGTTTTCCGATTCCCAAATCTTCTCGCACTTTGTCTCGGATCGACGCCGATCTATATCAGTCGACACCGATCTGAACCAGTCGACGCCGATCTATATCAGTCGACACCGATCTTAACGATCAACACCGATCTAAACCGATCGACACCGATCTTAACAAATCGAGCGCCGATTCTACATAATCGACGTCGATCATCCTGCAGATAGGTAAAAGGACACAGGTAACACAAATCCAACTTTGTTTTCACAGTTCCCTATTTTCTGTTGCTTTTTGTCTGCTGTTTAGATTCTGTTTATTACTTTGATCAGAAAATCTAGTCCTGTACGTACATCTTTTATCATGTATGCTTCTTTACTTAATTGAAAACGTGGACTGACATCCACCGAGGGAGCTTATCGCTTCCCGGATCCGCTTCTCGGGTAGTCCACCTAAATATCTTTTAACGTGGTCTTTTTCTGTCAAGCATCGGTGTCTCGCAGGTTACTTGGATCTACTGTGCAGAATTGCTCGTGTGCGCCGTCTTATCTACATCGGCTTCCTTATCCATCTACATCTTCGGATCTTGTCCATCAGGTATCAATTTCATTTGATTTTTTCACGGTTTTTGTGTTTAGTTTGGTACATTAACTTGGACAGGTAACAAGCGCGAAATTCTTGATCAACACCTACATTGGAAACTTCATCATAGTATTTCTAGATGATTTTTGCATCTATGGGAACAAGATGGACCACTGCACTTTTGAGATGGAGATAGCATTTCAAAGGTTAGATGAAGCACAAGCCTCACTAAACCCTACAAAGTGTGTCTTTGGATGTTCTAAAGGTATTTTGTTAGGGCATGTTATATCCAGAGATGGTATTGAGTGCACTGATCACGATAAAGTTTCAAAAATCAAAGAGTTACCATTTCCTATGAATAGAAGTAAGTTGAGATCATTTTTAGGCCATATGGGTTACTATAGAAGGTTCATCAAGAATTTCTCAAAGATTACACAGCCACTAACCCAGTTCTTGAAGAAGAATGTTACTTATGAACCAAGAAAGAAGGTGCATGAAGATTTTGAAAAAATGAAGGAATCCTTGGTGTCTTCACCTATTTTAAAGAATCCAGATTGGAGCAAGCCATTCATTGTGTATATTGATGCTTCAGATGCAGCACTCGGAAGTACTCTGAGCCAAAAGGATGAAAATGGGAATGATCATCCAGTTTACTTTGGGAGTAGACAAATGAGCAATGCTGAGGTAAATTATATTGTAATAGAAAAAGAGGCTCTAGCTATCATTTTTGCTATAAAGAAGTTTAGAAATTACTTGCTAGGGTAGAAATTTATAGTTGTAACAGATCATCAGGCTCTAAAATATATTATAAATAAGCCTAACCCATCAAGGAGGATAACAAGATGGATAATTTTGCTAAAATAATTTGAATTTGCTATTATAGATAGGCCAGGAAAGAAGCATGTCAATGCAGATGCACTCTCTCGAGCCTATGATGGTTTAGGTTCATCTTCTAATGATGATGATTTCCCAGATGCAGACATTGTTATCCTTGACACAATCCCTAGTGAATACATAGATATTTGGAATTATCTAAATGAATTCAAGTTTCTGATGGTGCCAATGCAAAAACTAAGAGGAAGATTACTTAAGCGATCGTCCATATTCTATTCTGCATGGAGTATTATTTTGAATAGGACACGATGGATAGTATAAGAGGGATTGGACGTGATCAAAGGAAGGAGCGATAGAAGAATTCCACAATGGTACATGTGGAGGACACTTCTCTGGACAACTTACAACAAGAAGGATCTTGGATGCGAGTTATCACTGCCCACTCTTTTTAGATATTGTTATAATTATTTTAAAAAATATGATATTTTTCAAACACATGGTAACCATAAAACTTCATCACTCCATTATGCCCTATTATTCCACTTGGTCCCTTTGAAAAGTTGGGAATATATATTGTAGGTCCACTTCAACTACCCCACACCAAAATAAGTATATTGTAGTTGCCACATATTATTTAACCAAGTGGGTTGAAGCTAAGCCATTAAAAATAGCTTCCATGGATGAAGTGGCAAGGTTCATATATGAACGCATTGTCACCAGATTTGGTTGTCCATTAGAAATTGTAATTAGATCAAGGAAGCCACTTCATTAATGAGGTGGTAGAAGCCCTAGTCAACAAGTTTTCTATTAAGCACAGGAAGGCAACAACATACAAGCCAAGCACAAATGGACAGGTGGAATGAACAAATTTTGTGTTGTGTCAAATTCTAGCAAAAGATGCAGCCTTGTAGGTACATAAGTGGGATAAAAGGATTCATACAACATTGTGGGCATATAGGGAAACATCAAAGTCAGCAACAAGATACTCCCCATTTTAGTTGGCTTATGGCATTGATCCAGTTCTTATTGAGTATAATATTCCCCTTTGTGAGAGTTATGAAAAATGAAAGGATGGATGAAAGTGATTCAGTAAAAGAAAGGTTGGTGCATCTTCATTTGCTAGAGGAAATGAGGGAAATAGCGAAGGATACAAGCTATAAGAAGAAAATGAAGCAAAAGGAATACTTTGATCAAAATATCCATTGGTCTCCATTTCATGTGAATGACTTGGTTCTAGTATATGATTCCAGATACAAAAAAAGAAGGCAGAGAAAAATTCTTCCCAAATGGATGGGGCCCTACAAAATAGCAGCTGTGCATGAAAATGGTACATATCGACTAGAGGAATTGGATGGTACTCCCATTACTGAAATGGGTCAACCATGACAAGTTAAAGATTTTCTAAGCACCAACTTCAGAATGTCCATAAGAGTCTACTCCAAGGATGGAGTAGAAGCTAGGAAGGGGGAAAATGTCAACATTAAAATTTTCCTCCGTAATTTCTATTTTATTAATGTATGTATTAGGAATAGGATGTTGTTAAGTATAATTAGTAGTGGCGTCCAATAGAAGATAATGGCGCCATCAGTATGGTGCCGCCAATAAAGTAGAGTATGGTAACAATCAAATTACAAAAGGAATGTTGTGGTAAAAAGTAAATATTTGTCGTAAGTGGTCCGGTAATGTTAAAATGTCAAAGTTGGGGTAAGTAGAGAAGCAGGGTCTACATGATTAGGAATTAGAAATATTATATTTGTAATAAGGACAAGGAGTGATGTCATAAATATTTTGTGTATTTTATTTTTAGAAAAGTCTAAAAAAGAAGAACCCATGTGAGATGATAAGGTTTATCTTATCTTAGAAGATAAGCCTACATATAAAGGAAAGAGTTTAGGCATGGAATATGATTGTCCGGAAGATATTTCCTATCCTATCTTAGAGATAGGGTGGATAAGCCTAAATTCCTATAAATAGAGAGGCCATCCCCTCTCATTTATCATAGAGAAAAGTTGTAATAATTATTTTATGAATAAAGGATTATTTGTGAAGGTGTGTTAAGGAAGTCATCAAGAGGAGTAATTGTGAAGTTTCTCCCATAACCATTGTTGGAATCAAGTGGAGTTGGTAACACTTGGAGTAATTCATGGGTGAGATTGTAATAATTCCATGTTAATAATATATTTTACAGTTGTATTTCAGATTTGTCATCATTCTCTTTTTTTGTCATAGTCTATGGTATTCTTGTGTTATGTTTGTTGTTGTGTTTCCAGATTACTACCACCAAACCAAAAGTTGTGCATTACTAAAATAATCATAGCATGAGGAGTTCCTAGTGAAATATTATCAGAGTGTCGGATTCATGTTCTGAGACCACTTGGACACTTGGTGACTGATCTACTACCTTAGAAGGCATGGTGGTGAAGGTAGGAAAACTATATAATGAGGTGCGCGGTAGCTTGAAGGAGAGACAAGAGAGATATAGAGCATAGAGAGGTATAGAGTCATCTTGGGAGACTGGAGGTACTAGGAAAGAGGTAAAGCTCTATAGAAATACCATGGAGGATTCTATGGGTTGGGATTAGGAAAATATAGGAATCATGACACATTTAGAGGGATGGGTCTGCATTCTTCTTTATAATGTGATGAATATAGTGTAGTTTTGATCCATGACTTGGCTCGCATGGTTACATGATGGTGTGTTATGACCTCAAGTGATGTAATGTGGTTATTGAACCTATTATTATAAATATAAGGATCTGTTATGAATCATATATGTGTTCAGGGGTATAATACTTATGCATTTCCTTTATGTATGAATCATTTCTACGCATTGTGTGTTATTTCTCTTTTCTGGATGCAATGAGATGACAACTCGTTCTAGGTTATTAGAATTTTGTATGGTTCTTTTCTATTCTTCTGCATTTGATTATTTTTCATAAGATGATGCATTCTCACAAAACTCACATAAAGGAGAAAATCGGCGCCGCGCGTGCCTCGGAGTGAGCCCCTAGTGCCCGTTGGGTGATGGGTCGATGCGCATGGGATTAGACTATTGGTCTAAGGGTATAAAATATGACTACATCCGGGCTTCACTAGAATAGCTCCATACAAGGATACTGTCAACGGAGTGATGTCGAAAGTGCAAAAAAACACCAAACATAATTCAATCAACTGCTGCAAATAGGTGTGCCACGATCCAAGAACAATAACTAAAGCAACAAGGCAAGAACACAAAATCCAGAGTGTCACGATCCAAGAAAAGCTAAGGTAACAAGGCAAGGACACAAAACCCGAAGAAGCAGGATCAGCACCACACCCTCCCATATTGTTGAATGGGTGGAGTGACGCTACAAATATGTATGAGTTGTCAAAAAAATTACTCGAACATTGACAAACTAACATTTGGTTTCACCAGAATAGCTCCCCCGACAAGAGAGATTGTTAACATGCCAAAAGTGTCAAAAATACAGATACCAAATATCTCAACAAACAAGAGAGATACACTACACCGCTAAAGAAAAATTCTCAAAACAAGGAGCATTACAATGTAGAAGGTATAGAAAGTGGAGCAAAAGGTCGAATGGTGGAGGAGCCACGCTTTTAGAGTCCTCTCAATGAATTCCTATGTCACCACCATGAGTGATTAGATATCCACCCTAAATCAACACGAGATGGATAAATAAGATGCCCACATATGACTTGGTGTAAAATGCATGATGGGTGCATGAAAAGGAGCATCAAAATGTGTGTTAGGTTGATCATGTCTAACATCTGAAATAATATGTTTCTCAAGCCTGAGTGAAGGTGTAGAGCTCATGTGTTTCTCATGATCCTTAGAAAGAGTTGAATGAATAAAACCGGGAGCTTTGTTAATGTGTGATACCAATGAAGTACCTACTCAAAAACCAATGTCATGGTGAGAATTCTACTTAACATGTGGAATAGGGGAAACATTACCCTATGAATGTCTACTAATACCTCCTTGGTGAAACCCATGAACGAAGCATACGAGAAGCGAATGTTGTGGTATGCTTCTCAAAAGATCCATGTATGTTAGCAGAAGGAGCTGATGTAGGATACTTAGAGTGTGTAATTGCAATAGGCACAGATGCAGAAGAACATGCAATAACAAGCCTAATAGGCTTAGGAGTATTAGGAGCAGGAGCAAGCTCGAGAAATTGATAGATCAAGTTCGGTGGGTACATGAGCAATAACTGCAAGTGTACTAGGAACATGGATATGACTATCCACAATATGATGGCGATGTTGCAAGCTAGCAAGTTTTTACCGCAAGGAGTGTATTAGTGTATTCTTATCATGAATGAGTGGTTGTAGAAGATAATTTTGTCTCTTGAGTGATCTATTTTCTTCCATAAATTTTACAATATCCTCCTGAAGTTTGCACACTTTAGAGAAACGCATATCATTCTCATAATCCATGATAGATACAAGAATGTAACTCCTCCCAAAATTTGAGGGCGTCGGACTCAGCAGAAATTGTGTCCACAATTGATTACAATGCCCCTCCATATTTAGAACTTTATAATAAGTGTGTGTTACAATATGGCACTTTAAAATTATATTGTGATTCTCAAAATAAATATTTCCAATGGAAAGAACATAAAAAAACAAGAACTTTTACAAAAAATGACACTCAAAACCAAGTGGCCGATCAAAAGATATAAGCTTTAAAAGTTTATGCTCTACTATTTATTTTATTTGCCACTAAAACAAAATAGAATGCTCTTGCCTTCACCACACAAATTAAATGAAAGGGGCTAGAGTTAAGCACCTACTAAGTAGGAATCACGAGGCTTAATGATTGCCTCTAAAATGGTCTAGTTTACATTTGATCTTAGGGTTTTGATGCCTTCTAGATCCAATGGAAGGCTTTGTTTTGCATAAAAATGCATGTAGCAACAAAATGCGAGACAAATCTCGAATATATGAATATACAAAAAAATGTTTGCAAAATGAAACTTACAGATGGATGTCAACAACAATCTCCTGCTCTGATACCATAAAAGGAACGATAACCAAATCATACCAAACCAAGAACTTAGATGTTAATTAAACACTACGATCAATAAGATGAAAGTAATTCGCCAAAATAACTTTACACAAAACATTTTCAAACAAATAAACAACAATATCATATATTATTATGGAACTCAATGAAATATAATGAGAATGGGCCTTACTTATATAGGGAAGGAATAACAATCTAAGAACTAGTCAAGGTCATAGATCAAGCCTTAAATCAAGGAAAGAACTAGTTATCAAAGAATTAGTCAAGCCCATAGATTTAGGAGAGAACTAGACATCAAGGTTCTAGTCAATACCATAGATCAAGGAAATAACTATTCAATATGATAGATCAAGGAAAAAACTTTACCTAACAACTAGATAATATCCCTCTAATATCTAAATAAGATAAAAGAAATATCCACACACATAAGTGGGTGAGGATATATATAATAAAGATAAATAAAGTACCTAGGTGAACATGAGCTAAGGTAAATACCTACTCTAACATCCTTGAGATGCCTCCTTATAATCTTAAGCAACTTCGCAGTATTCAAGGCCAACTTCAATCCATCTGCTACTTCATCTCTCAACTTTTGGACCATTTCCAAAAATTTCATCATCTTTTCATAAAGACATTGACTTAGTTGGGACGATAACTACCAAAATCCATTAATGATCTTAAGCGGTATATCATATCTATGCATATTCTTACACCTCCACATGAAGGGAGCCCTTTTATCTATATGTCTTCACCATTGATCATGCCTTAGAGACTATGTTGGTGCACCGTAATGACCAAGGCCATAAGCGGTTTGTTTATTACATCGATCGCACCCTTCACGATTATGAGACTCACTACACTGAAGCTAAAAAGTTGTGTTGCGTCCACTTTTTCACCAACTTTAAGATTCATCATTATCTTATCAATCACAAGACTTATGTCATCACTAACTCTCATCTTCTCAAAAATGTTGTATTTTAAGCCTTATCACAATGATTGCACCACTCGTTGGCTCATGCTTATGACTAAGTTTGACCTAGAGTTCATCTCTCAAAAGTCTATCAAGGGCCAAGTCATTGCATACCAATTAGCTTAAGCCCTTCTTCTTGATGCTCATCTTCCTCATGAGTAGTTTCCAGATGAATCCATTAACAATTTTCACCATGAGGACTCTCTTTTAGGATGAATCTCTTTTTTACGGCTTTACGTGTCAACAAGGGGGTGCTGACATCATTATCATTCCTCCTTGGGATACTTTTATCCCCATCGCTCACAAGCTTGACTTTGAGTGCACCAAACAATATGGCGAGTATGAGGCCCTCATTTTGGGTATCACTTCATATGGCAAGTATTGGAGGATGGGTAGTTGAATCTGGAAAATATTCATATGAGTGAGAACCCTGTGGATATGCTAATGAAGCCATTAGCAAAGGAGAATTTGGAGCTACACTCCACTTCTATTGGTCTTCGAGTTTGATACTTGAAGAAGAAAAAAAAATCTAAGGAAGGATCCAAGAATGATGTTGTATAGGTATGGTGTAGTAATTAATTTCCAAGTGGGAGATTGTTGAGTTGTGGAGCTCAATTACTTCATATTAGCATACAATGTGAAACTTGCTGAAAAATACAGTAACCGACATTGGTTTGGGGGAACTGACATCAGTCACCCAAGACCGACATCGGTTAGGCAAGGAGGAACCAACATTGGTTATGGTGAACCGATATTGATTACCTGTGCAAGTGTGTTTTAATTAACTCTTAGGAATTAGATCTATTTTTAGCATTAAAGTAGATCTATTGATTGTAATTGCATGGCTAAGTTCCCTAAGTTTATAAACAACTATATAGGCATGAAAGCTAGGGTTTAGAAGTAAGAATTAACAAGAATTAAGAAGAACTTGATTATTGTGAGAATAATTGAGTGAGAGAGAGAATTCTTGGAGAAGAAGCAAAAGCTTGTGAGAAAGAAAGTATTGTACATCTGAGAGGTGTGGAAGATTTTAAATCTTCAATTGTATATCTTGTCAAATCTTTGGATAATATATTGGCTTGTTTCTTGGTGGACGTAGTCCACACTGGATGAACCATTTTAAATCTGGTGTTGATTTATATCTCTTGTTTTGTATATTTCTTCTGGTAGAATATATGCTTTTATTTGCATGTATGCTTAGATCTAATATATTATCTCGTACAATCGGTGTGCTAACCTCAACAACCGGTATCAAATATTTTTTGAGGGTTTTGTGTGTTGATAGATTTACTCAAAAAGGTTTTTCTAATTGATCGGGAGCTACAAAAATGGTAGAAGAAAAAAATACAAGGTAGAGAAGTTTGACAACTGAAATTATCAATTATGGAAGATGCGGATTGAGGATTACCTGTATCAAAGATATTTGTATTTACCGTTGGATGAGAAGTCTAAACCTATGAAGATGACTGATGAAGAATGGAAGATTCTTGACGAAAGGCTTTGGGATCTATAAAATTGAGCTTGGAAGCATCTTTGGCTTCTAAAATAATAGAAGTGACTTCTACAGAAGAGTACAGAGGAATCATCATCTAGGAATACTTTGAATGTAGAAAGTAGGGGCAGGCATAAGAAAAATCCAAGAGTAAGAGTAATGGAAAATCAAAGTCAAGGGATAGCAGATCTAAATCTAGAAGTAAGGGAATTACTTGTTGGAAATGTGGAAAGAAAGGACATACAAATAAATATTGTTGGTCAAAGGACAAAGACACCAACAACCAAACAAAGGTAAAGAAGCAAATCTTGTTACAGTAGAGGTAATGCAAGATACTCTTATTCTTTCTTTAGATAATTAAATTGAATCATGGGTTTTAGATTCAAGATCTTCTTTCCATGCAACCCCTAATAAGGTTTATTTCAGAAATTGTGTCCGGGAAAATTTTGGGCATGTTTATTTGGGTGATGGTAAAAAGGAAGTTCATCTAAAATTACAGAATGGAAATACATGGGTATTGAAATATGTGAGGCATGTACCAAGCCTCACAAGGGATCTTATTTCTACAGTGGCAACTAGATGAAGTTTGTTGTATGTTTCCTTTTGTTGGTATCCATATTTAATCTCCTTCACAACTTGAAAAACATCATAAATTTACACAAGACACTCAAGGATAGATAGATGTTTTGTATGTCGTTTGTAGCTGGGAAGCACACCTATCTTCTTGTTTACATTCAAGAATTGAGGGAGTGGATAGCACCTTAAAGAGGGTTTTGATCTAACCCTCACTATTTTAGGTTGTGCCTATCAACCAAGGCAAGAGAACCTATATTGCAGCCCCTATATGGAAAGGAGATGGAGATATCCTTGTGTTTTGCATATGATATGGAAGAGGCTTTGTGAAAACATGATCAAGTATCCATTATCCAAAATCAAAGGAGTTGTCACTACTAAATGATGGAAATGTTTTCAAAACAAAGCTAGAGCTGCTACTGAGACATGATAAATCCCTAATCAACTTTGTGCATTTTAGTGAAAGGATTGAATTCTTTTGTCGACACACAATACAAATGCGCAGGGGTATGGTAGGTAGGATGAGTTAGTTTAAAATGAAATTCTGATGAGATATGTTGGGACAAGAGTAGCTATAAATCATCACCTTCTTTCGGAAACTTTGCAAATGAATTACAATACCTAAACAACAGAGATGTTTCAATGAATTTGAAGTGCTCTTTCAACCAAGATGTGTGCACACATGGATGTCCAAATCTGCACTATTCCATACAAACTTTGATAACCTGCCACAAAGGCTTGAAGCAAAATATCAACAATTATTTAGAAACCCTTGTTAGATCATGACCTAAGGTACACCCAAAGGTTTACAAACACCCTCAATTTACAAGGAAGGTAAGATGAATTTAAATTTGTTTATCTTCACTCAAATGAATGCTCTTCTGAATGGAAGATTATAGATGCCTTCAAACCCTCTACAAGAAATGAGACCATGTATGACCAATAAATATCCCAAACACAAGATTGCAACATGAGCATAAAACATAAATTGAAAACATACTTGAAATACAAGTGTATGCAAGCTTTGCCAAGAGATAAAACCAGTTAATCCAAGAATTTCATCAAATATATCAGCAAGGGAATGTTATTTAGACAATCTCAAAGATTTTTTATGGCTTTATAGCTGAAACCAACTCAACATGATGAACATTTGATGCAAATAGGAATCAAAAATGGCTCTCAGGTAGTTTCTCCAAGAAAAAATGGACTTCTTCCAGTTTTCCTTGTGAAAATTCTTCTCTCTTTCTCCAAAATTCTCAAAAACTTTACAAAATGCCTCCAGATTACATCATATACCTTGTGCCAGCTTAGATCCTTGCATCCCAAGCAAGGAATATGCCAAAGGGATCAAATTTGTTTCAAAACCCTATCCATTTCATGAAAATGACATCAAACTGCAAAACAGCTTGCATATTGCCAGGGATGCACAAATATTTTAAAATATTGCATGAATTTGGATCCTTATCCATCCCAGGGTCACATTTTTGTCATTCCACCATGCCAGTATGCATTTGTAATCATTTTCACCCTTTTCCTTCATCATTTTTAACTCTGTAACTTTTAATCTTTCACTTTTCACGTGTTTTTCACGAGGTGAGGAAAATATTTCATGAAAATTGCTATAGGGCATCGAAATAGCTCAAATGAATGATGCCATTGCATCGAAAGGTCAAGGGGATGTGATTTCATATAAAATTTCATGTGATTTGGTGTAAAAATGACGATTCCAAGTTCTTTGGAGCTCCAATAAGCAAGAAACAAAAACACTCAACCGTTGATTAAATCAACTTTAAATCTCTGCCCTCCACGTGTCTTGATGAGATTCGACATGTAGGCTCAAAAATATCTTCTTTTACTTCTGGATAAGTTGGACACGTGTCCAAATACCATTGGACCAGGCATCCAACCTTAAAAATGCATTTCAAACCTTTTCTAACCTCGGGAAAATTTTGAAAATTTTCCCGCATGCCCCCTGGACACGCCACGTGTCCCTAGGTGGACCCTACCAAGATCCACGGGCCAAAATAACAAATTTTTCTCCTTTTTTGAAAAGGAAAATTTTCTCAAAAACCTCTGTGGGCCCGAACACCCACTACTTCTTCTACCACGTGTCTCCTTCCCATTCGATGCAGAGTCGACCTTCCAATTTCACCTCCAAACCTCCGCAAGCATCAAAACACCTGCCTGCTCCGTGACCTTTGAAACGGTGTCACGTGTCTCCCCCGATTGGGTGTGGGGTACACTTCCAATATTTTCGTGTGGGTTTATTTTTCCCTTTGAAATTTCTCGCCAAAGTTTGAAAATTTTCCAACATTTCTTCCGCCTCAAAATCCCCACCAAATTTTGGACACGTGTCCTCTCCTCATTAATTCGCGGAGCTCTCGAGACAAAATTTTCTTTTTTACCCTTTGAAGTTAAAAACTTCAAATTCCTCCAAACCTCCACCCCTCCATTTCATCCCTTGCATACATGTCACTTTCCTATTCGATGTGGGCCTCAGGTGAAATATTCCTTTACACATTGAGTAATAAAACATGAAAATTTTCAACTCCCCCGCCACCCGCTTGATCTTCCTGTGCCACGTGTCACCTTCCCATTGGGCACGGGCCCTCGGGTCAAAAATTGACATTGAGAATTTTTCAAAAATTGAAGAAAAATTTTAAGTGACCCCCACCACCCGCCGGTCCATCTGACCAATCAAATCATGCCACGTAGGCATACTAGGCAAATGCGGGCCGCGGAGCAAAATTTTCCTTTTGCTAAAATTCAAAAAATGACAAGTTATAACATTTTCCTGCACATCCTCGGGCCAATAGGAGCCTGCCACGTTAGCATAAAGGTTGCATTGATAAATTTGACGGCCCAAGAGCCCGTCAAAATGTGAAAAATACAAGGAATGCCATAGAAACCAATTTTTCACAAGACGCATGATTTCTTGGTTTTGAATCGATTGAATCACATTTTATCATCGATTTTGGCACAGGTATTAGGATTTCAACTTCTAGAAACTCATATTTGACCCATTTCAAGTTTTTTACACGATTTGGGAAAGGAAAAAATGACATAAATTTGAGAAAAATGAAGAAATTAGGGCACAAATGGGGGAACATGGATTTTGTTTCAAAATGGGGCAGAATAACAACATTGAGGGCATTTTCAAGGCATTCAACTGGAAAAACGAGTTGCAGATCACCCACTCGAGCAAATGAAATGTTTTGGAGCAAAAATGGAACATGGAAATTAAGGCAAAATGTGCAAACCAGAAATTGCACCAACATTGGCTCCTGCTTGGGGATGGGCACTCCCTGTGAGTGACATAAGATCAAAATGTAGACCAAGTGCCAAAAATCCATTGGGAAAGGAGTCAAAAACACATTTGCAGCCCAAAAACTAGAATTTTCACCAAAAAGGACCGAGAAAACCAGACCAACAATGGTTGCCAAGGACAAAAGGGAAAACCACAAGCCAACAACAAGCAAGAACAAGGAAAAGACAAAACAAAAACAAGGGCTATACAAAATGTACAACTTGTGCATACCTCACATGGGGATTTAATCCAAGAAATGTTTTAAATGTCTGCCATTAATAGGAAACTCCAGCAAATCCCCATCCAAATCCTTGAGAAAAAATGTATTTTCTCCAATCCTGATATCAATGGCATAAGGGCCCATCCATAGAGCATCAAACTTGCCATGTTTTCCCTTGTCTTCATGCCTACTATCCCACACAGTAGAACCAGATCTCCAACACTTTGAAGGATCTAGGGGTGACCTTCTTATTAAACAACTTTTTCAATTTCTCTCTAAATCTGACATGCCTTTGATGAGAACTCTCCTTTCTTCATCCAACTCAATGATACGATTGATTCTTGATTTATATGGGCCATGTTATTTATCTTCCAACTGTTGGAAAACTGAAAAGTGGATAATTGCAGGTGTAATGGCAGCAAAACCTGAGTTCCATATACCAATTTAAATGGACTTTTACTAGTTGCTCTTTTTGGAGTTATTCTATCAGCCTAAACTGCAAATTTTAATTACTCTTCCCACTTCTTCTTGTTAATTTCCAAGGTTCTTCTAATGATCTTGAGCAAGTTCTTGTTATTGACTTAAACTTGTCCATTACCTTGTGGATTTTAGTTTGAAGAATAAGTCAGATTTATCCCATATTCATTGCACATTGCCATCAAAGGCTTGGCTCTAAAACACATGGCATAATCAAATACAATCTAAACTGGAACCCCAAATCTACATATGATATGATTCAAGAAGAAATCCATTACCACTTGGTGTGTTGTTTTTCTAGATGGAATTACCTCAACCCACTTTGTGAAATAATCAGTTGCTATAAGGATCCATTTATGACCAGCACTAGAAGGATCTAAAATCTCACCAATAAAATCCATTCCCCATTGTTTGAAAGGAGCTTCAATTGATACAGGCTGCAAAGGAAGGGCCTGAAGCTTTCAATCTTCCTGAGAAGCATTGGCAACTATCACATCTTCTAACTAGCCGGTTTGCATCTTTAAAAAGAGTAGGCCACCAATAACTAGCTCTTAAAATCTTATGTGTTGTCACTCTACCAGCAAAATTTCCTCCACAAACTCCCCCATGGAAATCAGCAATAAACTTGGGAGCTTCATCTTCAGTTATGCATTTCAAGAGGATACCTTCAGGGTTCTTCTAAGCCAGCCCAAGGTCTATTATGATATATTTCTGAGAAGCCAGCTTGAGGGCTCTTTTCTTATTTTTATTCAAGTGACTAGGATAGCATAGGTGCTTGAGGTAGAAGACCACATCCTTGTACCATTCAGAATTCATCAATTTGTCAAGAAGGTCTACCCTTTCTTCCTCTAGTTGATTCACTTCTACATTTTGCAAATTACTCTCAGCCATGAGCTTGGCAAGACCCAAACCTCTTACCAACTTTGTTGTTTGGATATCCATATCATATTCTTGTAATTTGTTGACCCATCTACATCTCTTGCTTGATATCTCCATGTCTAGATAAGATGTCTTTAACCATTGTATGAGGAACATAGGCAACAACCTTTGAACTCAAAATGTAAGGCCTAAAAATCTTTGTTTCTTTTACCAATGCAAATGCCTATTTTTCCATGATTGTATACTTCAATTTAGCTACTTGTAAAGCCTTGCTAAAGAAGGAAATAGGCCTCTCAGCTCCATTCTCATCCTTTTGTAACAAAACTAAAGCAATAGTAAATTCAGAGGCAAAAGAAAAGATTTGGAAAGGTCTCTTGTAGTTTGGAGCTGCCAAAATAGGTGCATGCTTAAGTGCATCCTTTATTCCTTCAAAAGCTTAAATGGCAGCCTCCTCCCACTTGATAACTTGATCCTTTCTTAGCATGCTTGTGATTGGAAGAGTTAGCTCAGCAAAATTAGAAACAAACCTTCTAATGAAATTGATTTGGCCAAAGAAATATTGGATACCTTTCTTGGTTCTTGGAATGGGCACTTTGCTGATTGCTTCCACTCTCTCAGGGTCTATCATAACACCTTATTTAGACACAATATGCCCCAACAACTTGGCCTTTTTCACACCAAAATGACACTTCTTTGGATTAAGTGAAATGTCATACTCTCTACATCTGATTAGCATCTTCTCTAGGTGTTGCAAATGGCCTGATCGCTGCCTTGAAAAAATAGTCACATCATCTTGGTAAACTGCAATAAATTCATTGATATAACCAGCAAAGGCAACATCCATTACCCTTTGAAAAGTAGCACCAGCATTCATCAATCCAAAATGCATCCTTACAAAAACATAAGTCCCCCAAGGAGTAGTGAAGGTTGTCTTAAGTCTTTCTGATTCTTTAACAACTACTTGATTGTATCGGAGAAACCATCCAAAGTAGAAAGCATTTTTGACCCTGTTACAAGCTGCAACATATTCTCCATGTTTGGCAAGGGGTAATTGTCCTTCATAGATGCTTTTAGATTCCTAAAATCCACACAAAGTCTGATATCTCTATTCTTCTTTCTAATTGGCACAAGGTTTTCCACCCAAGATGAGTATCTAGTAGGCTGAATGATGCCACCATCTCTCAATTTCTTCAATTCTTCCTACATTTTCATGGAAAGAAGTGGGTTAATAGGCCTTTTTTTTGTCTAAATGGCTTAGTTTTGGCCTCAAGAGGAATCTCATGCTGAAATAAATCTTCTCTATATGCCTTCAGCTCTGAATAAGACCAGGCAAGGTAGTCTTGATACTTCTTTAAAAGTTGGGCATAGGACTATTTTTCCTCTTTGCTGAGATGGCTGCCCAACCAGATCTTCCTTGGTTTATCCTTGGTTCCCAAGTTGTGCTCTTCCACATCCTTGAAGTAGACATCTTTCTATTTATGATGCAATCAACATTGTTAAAATTGGATTCAAGTGCAACAAGACCTTTGGGAATGGTGTTTGTCTTCAATTGTATAATATCCTTATCAAACAAAGTTTCTCTACCTTCATTCATGCATACCATTGGTTCCCAATCAATATTTTGACCAGAAAACTCACCTTGGCATTGTAAGAATCTCAACACTTGTGCATCATCATCAAAAATCTGCCAATGTTTCACATTATCTGGGACAGTTGGCCTTGTTAACACTTCAATGTCATATTCATAAAAAGGTGAAACAGTGTAATTTTCAAATCTAGAACCAAGGACAGATGACTTATCACAGCAACATTTAGACTTCTAACATGGTACACAATGTTAAAGGAATCAAACATTTCAATCAAGTCCCAAACAACATGCTTATATTGTTTCATACGCTGATTTTTTGTGGCATATAACTTTCTTACTTGCTTGACAACCAGCTTTGAATCTCCTTTGGAAACAATATCCTTCACTCCATATTTCCATGCAATCCTTAATCCCAATAATAATGCCTCATACTCAGCAATGTTGTTAGTGCATTCAAAATTGAGCTTGAAGGAGAAAGGAAACTCTTCCAAACTAGGAGAAACCAACACTATACCAACACCATTGCCAAATTTGGAGCAAGCTCCATCAAATAGTAATGTCCATGGAGAACCTACCATACCAAGGCACTCTAATTTGTCCATCTTATTCTCTTTTCCATCAGCAAAACCAATGAAGTTGTCAACATCTACATCAGCAAACAACACTTCATAAGAAGCATTGTTGGGATCTTCAATCAAGTGTAACATCTTCTTTTCACCATAGAGTTTGACAAGGCTTCCCTCAATGGGAATGGTGGCGAAATACATGTCCATTTGAACACTACCACCAACACTTACAGCCCACTTTCTTGACAAAATCATACCCCATTTGGCAGGGCAATCAACAATTACAACATCAAGTTTTAAATTCTTACCCGGATAGGCTGCAAGTTGCACTACTAAACCCTTCACACATCCAACAACCGGCACTTCCCTTGAATCCATGGCTGTACACTTCCCATATGTTGTTGTCACCTTGATATCCAACTCATTCATGACTTCTAGAGGCATGACATTACATGATGCACCGGAATCAAACATGCAATTGTGAAGCAACCTATCTTTTATGAGAAAAGTTGTGAAAAAGGATCAACATTCAATTGGGAATCAACCAAGGATGTTCCCAAATATACTTCAGGTGCCTCTCCAAAATATTCCATTGGTGGTGGTGTTTCAAGGCCAGCAATGCTTTGAAGAGGATTCTCAACAACATTTACATTTTTGCTTGGGGTAATCTTTTCTTCTTTCAATCCCAAGTACTTGAATGCTCTCTTCTTATGCTCAAGAATTCTAAGCAATTCAATAATTGGAACACTCACTTTAATTTGGCTCAAAACCTGGGCTATATCATATGGAACATTCTTTGGTAAGACAACATTGGAAGAGAGATAAGAAGGTTCATCAGATGGAGAAGTATTCTTGGCAGCCTGGGCATGAAGAGGACTGATATTTTTGCATGGGATAGTAGGGTTCTTGGAAATTGTTTCTTTTCTAGGATTGTCTTTGGGAATGCTTGTGAGAAAGGGTGTCTTTGGCTTGGCTTGAGGACCAGCTCCTCTAACAACTTTACTTCTAGTATTGTACTCTTTCTCTTGACCAACCACAACATTCATTAACAATTGTCTATCTTCCTCGAAGGAATACCACCATCATACTTCTTGATCATTAAAGCCCTTAGATATTCAAAGTCATTATTAGGAATTTCAAAGGCTGAACTACATCTACATCATGAGTTTGAGGAAGAGAAAGAAATGGTACCCTCTTTATGCAATCCCAAAAGGTTGCAGTAGTCCTTGCACTTATCACATCTGTTGATGTTGCTGCTTGCTGTGAGCCTGAAGAGCTGCCCATCATACAAATGTCATCATCCATTTCATTCTCATTATCATCATCAATATCTTGCTGGTCCATTTCACATGGAGGATGAGGAAGAAAACATCTATCACACCAATCCATATCAGCAATTTCTTGAACAACAGCAACTCTTGCAGTCAGAGGGTCAAGCACCACTCTATTTTCACGTGCTTGGGGTTGTCTATTTACAGATCCAATAATCCCTTTACCTCTATCATCTTGTCTTTGATCACCCCTAGGATGATTTCCAAATCTATCATGATTTTGAGTTCTTTGTTGTCCTTGTGAACTTTTCCCAATACCTTTCTCATCTTGGGCTAACTTGTAAGAAATTTCTTTGACAACCCCTACCAAAGTCTTAACAACATCTTCCAAATCAGCACCCTTGCTAGCTTGAGGCTTCTCAAGGTTTATCAGCTTCACACCATCCCTCTTAAGTGGTTTACCAATAGCTTTAATATTATTTTCAATTTGGAGTGCCATGGTGAAAGCTTGCCTCAAGTTTGTAGGATTTTTGTCTCTCAAGTAATAGGCTACCTTTTATCAAATGCATCTGCATATTTGATCAAGCAAGATTCATCACAAGGCCTCAAAATGATAGGAAGCCTTCTCAATGTTTTATTAAATCTTGTATTTAAGTCATGGACCATCTCATTCATGTTCTTCTTGATATTTTCAAATTCGGACAAAAGAAATCTAGGATCATTCGTGTCACCATACTATAATCTGAATGCATTACTCATCTCATTCCATGAATCAATAGAGTTATCAGGTAGAGCTTTGTACCAATCCCTAGCATCTTCCTCAAGTGTATGGATAAACAACTTGATATACACATCCTCAAATTCTATCTCAAAGTCTTCCATCATGTTAACAAAGAGTTTGAGATGCTGATCTCCAGTAATGGCATTATTACCTTGGAATTTTGGTAACCTATTTCTCACATCCTATGGGACAGCATTTGGATAACCATCCATTCCTCCAAAATTTATAGGACCAAAGGTGTTTACAACAAATGGAGGTCTAGGTTGAGCCATATTGTTTGGTGGGGGTGATCTTGGAGGTGAAACAAGCTGGTTGGGAGTAGTAATGGGTCTGATTGGAATAAATAAGTGATCTTTAAAATGATAACCCCCAAAGGCTCTCTCTCTTGATAAAATTTAGCAAACTTAGAAACCACAGGAGCATATCTAGGAGTAAGCTTTTTAAATACACAAGAAGGTCCCTCACCTGATGGAGAATGAAAATCAGCAAGAAGATTGCCTGAATCATATCTACTTGAAGAGGAATTATAATATTCAATAACAGGTTGCTCTCCTTCAAATTCAACTATGGGGATCTCTTTCCTTGCAAACAAATCACCAACCAATTTCCACACTCTTCTTCCCTCTAGTTCTGAGCTTCTTGATTCAGTGAGAAAATTCTTAGAAGAGTCCTTGATGAAGAGGATCTCCTTCCCCACTTGACAATGATTTAAACAACAAGTTTTAAATGACAGAAATGTGTAAGACAACTAGTATTTCAAGATCCAAACAACATGGAGTCGCCACTAAGGATTTTCACCTTAGTTGTGCAAGAAAGCACTAAAATATTCTATCAAATGTATGCTATGACTGAAAAAATTTGCAAGGATTTACAAATTAGATCTTCTTCTTCTTGATTCAACCAAAAACAATGCATCCAAATCATATAAACTGCTGGTAAATGAGAAGAGCAAGCTGAGTTTGAAATCCTTTTTACCCAAAACATCCAGATCTGAAGTATGAAATGATATCTCAAGAATGTAACAGCTCAAATACTTGATCACACAAATGCTCAAACCTTTCAAATACTTCAAAACCACCAAGAAATTGTAATAATTCCCCTGACAATGGTGCCACTCGGGTGTTGGTATCTAGATTTAATCTCCTTCACAACTTGAACAGCATCATAAATTTACACAAGACACTCAAGGATAGATATATGTTTTGTATGTCATTTGTAGCCAGGGAAGCACACCTATCTACTTGTTTGTATTCAAGAATCGAGAGATTAGATAGCACCTTCAAGAGGGTTTTGATCTAACCCTCACTATTTTAGGTTGTGCCTATCAACCAAGGAAAGATAACCTATATTGCAGCCCCTATATGGTAAGGAGATGGAAATATCCTTTTGTTTTGCATATGATATGGAAGAGGATTTGTGAAAACATGATCAAGTATCCATTATCCAAACTCAAAGGAGTTGTCACTACTAAATGATGGAAATGTTTTCAAAACAAAGCTAGAGCTGCTAAAGACATGATAAAACCCTTATCAACTTTGTGCATTTTAGTGAAAGGATTGAATTCTTTTGTGGACACACAATGCAAATGCAAGGGTATTGTAGGTAGGATGAGTTAATTTAAAATGAAATTCTGATGAGAGATGTTGGGAAAGAGTAGTTAGAAATCATCACCTTCTTTGGGAAACTTTGCAAATGAATTACAACACCTAAACAGTAGAGATGTTTCAATGAATTTGAAGTGCTCTTTCAACCAGGATGTGTGCACACATGGATGCCCAAATCTACACTATTCCATACAAACTTTGATAACCTGCCACAAAGTCTTGAATCAAAATATCAATGAAGTATTTAGAAACCCTTGTTAGATCATGACCTAAGGTACACCCAAAGGTTTACAAACACCCTCAATTTACAAGGAAGGTAAGATGAATTTAAATTTGTTTATCTTCACTCAAATGAATGCTCTTCTAAATGGAAGATTGCAGATGCCTTCAAACCCTCTACAAGAAATGAGACCATGTATGACCAATAAAGATCCCAAACACAAGATTGCAACATGAGCATGAAACACAAATTGAAAACATATTGAAATACAAGTGTATGCAAGCTTTGCCAAGAGATAAAACTAGTTAATCCAAGAATTTGATCAAATATATCAGTAAGGGAATGTTATTTAGACAATCTCAAAGCTTGTTGATGGCTTTATAGCTAAAACCAACTCAACATGATGAACATTTGATGCAAACAGGAATCAAAAATGGCTCTCAGGTAGTTTCTCCAAAAGAAAATGGACTTCTTCTAGTTTTCCTTGTGAAAATTCTTCTCTCTTTCTCCAAAATTCTCAATCAGACTTTACAAAATGCCTCCAATTACATCATATACCTTGTGCCATCTTGGATCCTTGCATCCCAAGCAAATAATATGCCAAAGGGATCAAATTTGTTACAAAACCCTATCCATTTCATGAAAATGACATCAAACTACAAAACAGCTCGCATATTGCCAGGGATGCACAAATATTTTAAAATATTACATGAATTCAGATCCTTATCCATCCTAGGGTCACGTTTTTGTCATTCCACCATGCCAGCATGCATTTGTAATCATTTTCCACCCTTTTCCTTCATCATTTTTAACTCTGTAACTTTTAATCTTTCACTTTTCACGTGTTTTCACGGGCTAAAGAAAATATTTCATGAAAATCACTATAGGGCACCGAAATAGCTCAAATGAATGATGCCATTGCATCTAGAAGGTCGAGGGGATATGATTTCATATAAAATTTCATGTGATTTGGTGCAAAAATGACGATTCTAAGTTCTTTGGAGCTCCAATGGCGGCGAAACGAAAAACACTAAGCAATCGTTGATTAAATCAACTTCAAATCTCTACCCTCCACGTGTCTTGATGAGATTCAACATGTAGGCTCAAAAATATCTTCTTTGACATTTGGATAAGTTGGACATGTGTCCAAATACCATTGGACTAGGCATCCAACCTTAAAAATGCATTTCGAACCTTTTTTGACCTCGGGAAAATTTTGAAAATTTTCCCCACATGCCCCTGGACACGCCACATGTCCTTAGGTGGACCCTACCAAGATATGCGGGCCAAAATAACAAATTTTTCTCCTTTTTTGAGAAAAGGAAAATTTCCTCAAAAACCTCCATGGGCCCGAACACTCGGCCGCTTCTTACTTGCCACGTGTCTCCTTCCCATTGATGTGGAGCCAACCTTTCAATTTCACCTCCAAACCTCATGCAAGCATCAAACACCTGCTGGGCCCGGGCGGTGACCTTTGAACAATGTCACATGTCTCCCCCGATTGGCTATGGGGAAACTTCCAATATTTTCCATGAGTTCATTTTTCCCTTTGAAATTTCTCGCCAAATTTTGAAAATTTTCCAACATTTCTTCCGCCCTCAAAATCCCCGCCAAATTTTGGACACGTGTCTTCTCCCCATTCATTGCGGGCTCTCAAGCCAAAATTTTCTTTTAACCCTTTGAAATTAAAAAAAAAAGTTTAAATTCCTCTAAACCTTTGGCCCTTCATTTCATCCCTGCATACGTGTCACTTTCCTATTTGATGTGGGCCTCAGTCGAAATTTTCCCTTGACACATTGAGGTGAAAACATGAAAATTTTCAACTCCCCTGCCGCCCGCTTGATCTTCCTATGCCACAGGTCACCTTCCCATTAGGCACGGGCCCTTGGGTCAAAAATTGACATTGATAATTTTTCAAAATTGAAGAAAAATTTTAAGCGACCCCCACCACCCGTCGGTCCATCTGACTAATCACATCATGCCACGTAGGCATACTAGGCAAATGCGGGGCCGTGGAGCAAAAATTTCCTTTTGCTAAAAGTCAAAAAATGACAAGTTATAACATTTTCCTGCACATCCTCGGGCTAATAGGAGCCTGCCACATTAGCATAAAGGTTGCATTGATAAATTTGTGACGAGAGAGAGCCCGTCAAAACGTGAAAAATACAAGTAATGCCCTAGAAACCAAATTTTTTCACAAGAGGATAGATTTCTTGGTTTTGAATCAATTGAATCACGTTTTATCATCAATTTCAGCCTGGGGATTAGGATTTCAACTTCTAGAAACTCGGATTCGACCCATTTCAAGTTTTTGCACGATTTGGGCAAGGAAAAATGACATAGCCTAAGAAAAATGAAGAAATTAGGGCACAAATGGGGAAACATGGATTTTGTTTCAAAATGGGGCAGAATAACAACATTGAGGGAATTTTGAAGGCATTCAATTGGAAAAATGAGTTGCAGATCACCCACTCGAGCAAATGAAACGTTTTGGAGCAAAAATGGAACATGGAAATTAAGGCAAAATGTGCAAACCTAGAAATTGCACCAACAACTTTTATAGGAGACTCTTGGAAAAAGTAACCAAGGGTGCTCTTGTTGTGGAAAGAGGGATGAAGGTAAGAACATTATATTTATCTACTTTGTGTTACCGATTCATTTTCTACATTATCTACTTCAAATTCAAATGCATACATGTGGCATAACCGGTTGAGCCATATGCATTAAAAAGGAATGCGAGATCTTAAAGGTTAAGGGTAAGTTATGAGATTTGAAATATTTAGATCTTGATTTCTGTGAGCATTGTGTCTTTGGAAAGCAAAAGAGAGTGAGATTTCTCAAAGTTGGGGCAACTAAGAAGGAGCAGAAATTGGAGCTTGTACACTCAGATGTGTGGGGACCAGATCAGGTAGCTTCTCATGGAGGATGTCATTATTATGTTACTTTCATTGATGATGCTTCAAGAAAGATATGGATTTATTGTATTAAACATAAATCTGATGTTTTTGAGACTTTTAAAAGATGGAAATCCCTTGTTGAGAATGAATCAAATTCAAAGTTAAAGTGCCTTAGATCTGACAATGGTGGTGAATATTGTAGCAATTCTTTCAATGATTATTTTTAGTGAATGGGATATGTAGAGAAAGAATGGTTCCAAGAACACCACATGAGAATGGTGTTGCAGAAAGAATGAACAGGAAAATCATGGAACATGCTAGAAGTATGAGGATACATTCTGGATTGCCCTTGCAGTTTTGGGTAGAAGCAGTTGATACAATGGTTTATTTGATTAACCGTGGGCCTTCAAGTTCACTAGATGGAGGAATACTAGAGGAAGCTTGGATCGGAAAAGAGGTAGATCTTTATTTTCTTAAAGTTTTTAGTTCAGAAGCTTTTGTGCATGTTGATAAGGAAAATAGGAAAAAGTTGGATGCAAAATCCAAGAGATGCACTTTCATTGGTTATGGATCTAGTGATTTTAGTTTCCTTTTTGGGATTTAGAGAATTCTAAAATTATTAGGAGTCGTGATGTTGAATGGAATGAAAATAGAATGTATAAGGATCAAATTTTGGTACCCAAGGATGAACCGGTTGAGAAGTTTATGTATGAAAATGAACTCTCGGATTCAAAAGTAATACCGACAGGGTTACACAATAACCAGTGTCGGTTTACCCAGTGACATTAGTCAATGAAGCTGGTATCACTTACGAGAAGATCCAAACCAGCATCGGTTAGCAGAGGCGATGTCGGTTCTGAGTGACCAGCATTAGTCAGCGATAGATTTGGATACAAATGTCTAGGAGTTCCAGAATGTGCCTCCGATACCCCAAACTTCTATGAGAAGGTCACAAAGGGTAAGTAAACCTCCAAAGGGATTTACACCTTCTCTATTTTATCTATTATTGACTGATAATGGTAAACTCGAAAGTTTTGAAGAAGCAATGTAGGATAAGACCCACATGTAGTGGGAGCATGACATGGATGAGGAGATGGACTCCTTGGAATAGAACCAGACTTGGGATTTGGTTAAGTTTCCAGCAGGTAAGATAATATTGCAAAACAAGTGGGTTTATAGGATCAAGGAAGAAGAGGGTGGATAGAAAAGGTACAAGGCAAGGCTTGTAGTAAAGGGATTTACACAGAAAGCAGGTATTGACTTTGGTGAAATATTTTCTCTGTTGTTAAGATGACTTCTATTTGTACTATATTGAGCTTAGTTATAGTAGAATATTTGCATTTAGAGAAACTAGATGTGAAGACGGATTTCCTTCATGGTGATTTAGATGAAGAGATTTATATGCAACAGTAATCATTTGGGTATGAAGTCAAGGGTAAGGAGAAATTAGTGTGTATGTTGAAAAAGAGCCTATATGGGCTCAAGCAAGCTCCAAGGCAATGGTACATGAGGTTTGATAGTTTTATGCATGAGCATGGTTACTTGAGATGTGAATCTGACCATTGTGTTTATTTCAAGAAGCTTGAAAATGGGAGCTATATTATTTTGTTATTGTACATGGATGATATGCTTATTGCATGATCTAGTATATAGGACATTGGTGAGCTTAAGGGAAAGCTATCTCACATATTTTCTATGAAGGATTTAGGAGCTGCAAAAAGAATCACTGCATGCAATACGTACAGAGATAGGAAAAATAAGAAATTGTATTTGTCTCAGGAGGATTATATCTACAGGGTGTTAGAAAATTTCAAGATACGAGAATGCAAAACTGTCGGTACATTGATGGTTGTACACTTCAAATTGAATAAATATCAGTGTCCATCATCACATGAGGAGGTCAAATACATGACATGGGTGCCATATGCTTCAACAGTTGGGAGTCTTATGTATGTTACGGTTTGTACCAGACCATACATTGCACAAGAAGTGGGAGTTGTGAGTAGATATATGGCCAATCTAGGTAAAGAGCATTGAAAAGTAGTCCAATGGATACTCAGGTATTTGAAAGGGACATCTAACATGTAGTTATGCTATGGAGGTTCAGATATCTCATTATGTGGCTATATTGATTCGGATATGGCTGAAGATATGGATGGTAGGAGGAGAACTACTGGATATATATTCACGGTAGGTGGGACAATAGTAGCTAAATTTCAAGATTACGAGAAGGTTGTGGATTTTTCTACTACAGTGGAAGATTATGTTGCAGCTATAGAGGCTAGTAAGGAGATGATATGAATGAGTAGGTTTATGGAAGATTTGGGAAAGGAGCAAGATGATTGCAAATTTTTAGTGACAATTAGAGTGCAATTCATTTGGTAAAGAACTCAGTGTTTCATTCAAGAATGAAACACATTCATCAGTATCACTTCATATGGTAGGTATTGGAGGATGGGTAGTTGAATCTGGAAAATATTCATACGAGTGAGAACCCTGCGGATATGCTAACGAAGCCATTTAAAAGGAGAAGTTGGAGCTACACTCCACTTTTGTTGGTCTTCAAGTTTGAGACTTGAAGAGGAAGAAACAAAGCTAAGGAAGGATCCAAGAATGATGTTGTATAGGTATGGTGTAGTAATTAATCTCCAAGTGGGAGATTGTTGAGTTGTGGAGCTCAATTACTTTAGATTAGCATGCAATGTGAAAATTTCTGAAAATACAGTAACCAACATCGGTTAGGGGAACCGACATCGGTCACCCAAGACCAACATCGGTTAGGAAAGGAGGAACCGGCATCGGTTAGGGTGAACCGACATTGGTTACCTGTGTGGGAGTGTTTTAATTAACTCTTAGGAATTAGATCTATTTTTAGCATTAAAGAAGATCTATTGATTGTAATTGCATGGCTAAGTGCCCTAAGTTTATAAATGACTATATAGGCATGAAAGCTAGGGTTTAGAAGTAAGAATTAAAAAGAATTAAGGACTTGATTATTGGGAGAATAATTGAGTGAGAGAGAATTCTTGGAGAAGAAGCAAAAGCTTGTGAGAAAGAAAGTATTGTACATCTAAGAGGTGTGGAAGATTCTAAATCTTCATTGTATATCTTGTCAAAGATTTGAATAATAGATTGGCTTGTTTCTTGGTGGACGTAGCCCACACTGAGTGAACCACGTTAAATCGGTGTTGATTTATATCTCTTATTTTTATATTTCTTCTCTTAGAATATCAGCTTTTATTTGCATGTATGCTTAGATCGATATATTATCGTATAACAAGTGTGCTAACCCCAACAAATACATCACGAGATCGGGTTGTGATTGGCATCTTCACATCCCTTTCACTCTTTGGTCTTCTTGGACTAGCATATATACCTCCATGGGTGCTACCCCCTTTTCTCTCATATATGGCTCTCAATCTGTTCTCCCTATTAAAGTCTGAATTCCCTCCTTGTGCGTTTCTCTTAGCGACTTCATCTCGATGAAGATTAATGCCAAGAATTTTGGTGCAGCTCAAGTTAGATGAATGCAGCCTTCTCACTCTTGAACATCACCAAGTCTATCAAGAGTGCATCAAGCATGCTTACAAAAAAATCTCAAGGAACACGACTTTAATATTGGTGACCTTGCTTAAAGAAAATTAATACCTTACTACTCTAGAAGAAGCCAACATGGAAAGTTTTCTCCCAAATAGATTGGATCTTATGTTATCATGCATAAATATGGGTATAGGGACTATCATTTAGATTCCCTTGATGGTAAACTAAAAATACAATCACTTAATGCATTGCACTTGCATCCATTCTATTGTTAGCATATCTACCCAGGTGACAAAATAGTCATATCTTTATATCTTTCCTCCATCATTAGCCTCTTCCATCAATCATTGTAATGATATGGAAATGTTGGGCCACTGAATTGGCTAAGTCCTAAGGTAAAAGGTCGGTGCGTGTGGGAGGTAGTAGAGGAAGGAAGGTTCTCGAGACAAAAGCACGCAATGAGAAGGCACGCGGGAAAAGAGATTGGTGAGTAGGAGGCTGGGAGGTTTGGGGACTTACCCAGTATTTTGAAAGAGTTGTCACTAGAGAAACACGTGAAAAGATCGAGTAGGCATACTAAATGGATAAGATGCTAGCTCTGGAGCCTTGGAGGTCAAGAAAATAATATTACATATAAGGAATATTCCCATAATGATAATTATAGATAGTGGATGAATTTTGCAACTGGCATAGGCATTGACCATGGAGGACCACATTCCACTTGGCATGTGATCTGTTCATGAAAGAAGCCAAGGTGTTGCATCAAATTATATTTAAAGGAGTGTTTGGGATTGAAATAAGGGAAGGAAGGAGGCAACAAAGTGCTACAAGAATGTTAGGGGAGGTAGAGAGGTGGATCGGTACCAAAGTGTTGCAGAAAGGTCTTTAAGCATATTAGGCATGGGTTTGAGTGCAGAACAAGGGATGTTGTAGACACCTAAAATTGGTTACTCAATTTAATGTCCCCCGTGTTTGCTTACCTATTCTATTCTCGGGTAACCCGGTGCACTTTTGTATCACTACTTCTCTCTTAGGGTATTAATTAAATATCTAATTAAAATACCTATCCTAAGTTTGTTCCACCCCATTATATTTCACCCATGGATAATTAAACATTAACCATGTAATTCTATCTTTTACATTTATTCCAACTACTTATTCACCCCATATCACTTCCCAACCTCCCGTGTCACTATTATCCATCCATCCCACCTATTTCTCCTCTCCTGGAACCATGCAAAGCAGGATTTTTCCCGTATTTGAGTTGGAAGGATAATATTCTTATCCTCACAACTCATCCCTTTTCGCCACTTTGGGAGTCTGTTCCTTGATCGGCGTCGACCGGTCCTTGATCGACGCCGATTTTTTGGAACGGTGCTGATTTTACCTCAGTCGGCACCGACTATAAATACACGACCTGAACTTAGTTCTGGTTAGACGAGTAGAGACTTGAGAAATAGTGAAAAACTTGAGCGAGCCTTAAAATTATCAATCGAGAGAGAGAGAATTCTGTCCAGATCAATCCCTGAGAGGTGCACCATTATTCTGCCCACATAATATCGATATCATTTAGGTTCTTCAACCTCTGGGTGACTCCATTTCTCCATCCAGCCAAGGCGGAACTCTGTCCACATCTCTGCAGCTCCTGCGGGTCTCCACAATCCGATCATCATCAATCATCAGTCAAGCTTTCTGTGATTTCTTCCGGTTGACAATAACCCAGGTACGATCGACGCCGATTAAGCATCAATCGATGCTGATTTGTCCAAATTGGTGCCGTTCCAAACCATTGACACGATCACTATCTGATCAATGTCGACCAATCTGTAGAAAGGTACAGAATCCAGGTGACACAATTTCATCTTTGTTTTTACAGTTTCCTGCTTTCTTTTAGTTTTTGCTACTATTTTTACATTCTATCTGCAACTTAAAATCAGAAAATCTAAACATTTGCTTACATCTTTTATCATGTACGCCTTTATTCTTAATTGAAAATGTGAACTGACATCCACCGAGGAAGCTAATCACTTCTCGGACCCGCTTTCCAGGCAGTTCACCCTTATATCTTCTAACGTCATCTTTTTCTATCAAGTATTCGTGCATCGCAGGTTTCTTGGATCTACTCCGTAGGATTGCTCGTGTGTACCCGTCTTAATTCCATCAGGCTTTCTTTCCATCTACGTCTTCAAATCTTGTCCAATTAATCAGGTATCGACTTTATTTGAGTTTTTCAAGGTTTTTGTGTTTAGTTTGGTGCATTAACTTGGATAGGTAACAAGCACAAAAATTCTTGATCTACATTCTGGCATGCCCGGTGGGACCCTACCAAAGTCCCTTATTGGTAAGTTCATCTCTTTTCTAGTTTTGAGCTTTGTTCTTTTTCTTCACTGATTTTCATCAGTTGTTCTTAAGCATTTCCTTTCATCGTTTCGGTCTTGCTTCTTTCATTTCTAAATTTGCAAAGTTAGGTTCCTTTCTTTTTTACAAATCTCAATTCCAATTTCTATTTCTAAGATTAGTAAATCCTTCATTTGATTTCAAAGTTGCATTTTTGATTCATCTCTTTGTGTAAAATTTTCATTTCCTTGAAAGTTTTCTAGTTTCTTAAAATAGAAATTTCCTTTCCACTAGTATCTTGTTGGATTTTTTTGTGTTCTGCTTAACCCTGTTTTGCGGAGCGGTTTGCTTGTTCATAGGATTGTTTAAGGGGAAGAGCTCAACAACGTGCTTTTTGAAGTCCACACACCTTGGAGAGCTAAATCTATAGGTATTTCTCTTTTGCGGTGTTTTCTCCTTTTTAAGAACTTAAAAAGAACTTGTTTGTTTGTTTTTATCACACTCAAACACTTCAGTTTTGGTCCTTAAAATGAATTAATCGCATTGGGAAAGAACTTGTTTGACTTGTCTTCATTGAAATCAAACACTTCGGTTTTAGTGCTTAAAAAGAACATTTTATTTTTCATTTCTGCTATATGTTCTTCACCTAGTTCTCTAAATAGGTTGGAAAATTAATCAAAATCGGTAGTGACACTATTTGATTTTTTATTTTTCACCCTTGCACACAAAGCCAAAATCACTAGGTATAAAGCATTTAAACAAAAATCCTTCCCTAGCCTCACCTACTTGGAAGTGACATCCAAGAGGAAGAGCCTACGCAGTACTTGGGCCACGCTATAAATTCACAAAAGTTCTGGTATATATTGGCAAAGCACCTAACTCCCTTATCGCAGCGATGTGTGAAGTGCGGGGTAGGCCCCTATATCAAGCCATGTACCAGTATTTTACTGAAGTGCCTTCAAGACTCCTTACCAAAACATTCCCCAAACCATCCTTAGTTTGGCCAATTGAGTAGTTCCTGTTCTAAAAGTCTTCCCTAACATTTTCTTTCTTAAAAAGCATGAAAATTTAAAAGAGATAATCACCTACACTGCTTGAATTATCTGTGCATTAATTAGGTTAATCTCTTTTTGTGTTTGTGCTTGTTTATGTCGGTCATCACCCGGTCACAATCTAGAAAAATGGCTCAACTAGCCTCTTCCTCATCTGAGACCCCCGCTAATTTGGATGTTTCGGCACCCCTCGGGTCTTCTTCGGGACCAATATTAGTTGGTTCCCCATCTTGGTCGTATAATCCTTTCTATCATCCTAAAGTGATCCCATCATGACTGCCTTCCCCCGATCCTTCAGAGGTGTCATCTACTTCTGATATAGAGTATGTTCCTCGTGGAGATCCTGAATTTCAAGAACTCCTTGACCACAACCCGGTAGCCCTTATGGACTACTTAGTGCATAAGTCTACTTGAATATCTGATCATGGACCACCAATCTAGCAGGTTTATGATTATCCTCATGAGCCATCCCAGGCTCTCATAGAACAGTTAGCATGCTTCTTCTCGCCTCGAACCATGAAAGAAGGTGGCGCATCTATGCCTCCTTTTTCTCTTCCACCAACCATGTCGACTGGTTCTCAAATGACGCTACCTATCCCTAGTGTAGTAGCTACCTCAGCTACCCCACAACCTACTTTCAAGAGGCCCTCTTCTTCAGCTATGATGAGTGTGTCCACACTCCCACAAATTGTTGTCAATTCTTCTATGTCATCTATTACATCTCAGGGTCAGTATCTCTCTTTGAGCCAACCCCTCCTACGAGTCAGTCAGTTCCTCTTTCTCATCTTCTAGCTGATCTTTCTTCCAATGCTCCAGTGACAGTGGCTTTTACCCATCCCTTGGCATTGGCACCCTTAATAACTAATCCGGTAGTCAAAAGCCTCATTCAAAGTTTGTTTCCCACCATATCAAATCAAATCAACACCCACATTCCTCAATCCATTCTGATTCAGTCGGCAAGTGTAGGAACCCACCAATCATAGGCTCCATCTTTCATTCAACAACCTTTCTCTCAACCACTTGTCATCTCACAGCTTGTTTATACTCAGGCTCCTTCACACCAAATACCTCGCCAGTGTCACCCAGAATGCCTAGTTATTCCTCTTATCATCCTATTAATCAGTAGATGAATCCCCCATTAACGCCTCAACAAAACATACCATTCACTTCTTATACGGGACATATCAACATGCCCCCTCCTCAATCTGATGTCGTCCAACTTCTTTTCAAGAAAATCGCAGACCTAGAAGCCTCCACCAAAGGGGCTCACCCTTCATACTCTTTTGAAGAAGTATGTAATGAACCAATTCATCCATTAGTGGCTTTTAAGCCTAAGTTCTCAAAATTTCATAGTCGGGAGGATCCTCAACAACACCTGCGAGCATTTAAACATGCTTGCTACCTTATAGTCCAAGACCAAGAGCTTATGCTCTATACCTTTCCTATGTCTTTAGTAGGGCCCACTTTAGACTGGTACAATAACATACCCCAACATTCTCTATTTTCTTTCTCTCAATTAGCCCAGATGTTTGTTGAAAACTTCTCAATAAACATCACACATAAGATCTCGATCACATATCTTTATAACATTCATCAATTCGATGACGAGTCTATTACAGACTTTGTCACTCGTTGGAGAGGAATAATAAATCAGTTGTCCTTCTCCCTCCCTCAATCTCAACAAATCGAGTTGTTTACTCGATCTTGCACCAATCATATTTCTTCCACTTTAAGGATTCAAACCTTTCATACATTTGAAGAAGCCTTTACGATGGCACACAAACTTGAGTCTCGCGCCATCGAACAAGGAAAGTTAAAACTTCGCTCTAAGTCTAAACCAGATTTTTCTCGGTTTACAAAATCAAACCCTTCTGCTTCTAACAAAGACAAGAATCAGGGGTCCACAAATGCTATCGTCTTAAAAACATCACAATCTAATAACACTTCTAATCAAACACCTTGGAGAGACTCTTCATCTTCTCGAAAAGAACCTCCATCATCTCAGTCTTTTACTTCCTTGGGGGAATCATATGCTTCTATCTTAGACAAAATGTTGGAAGTTCACATGATCAAACTTCCTCCTATTAGAAATTTTGATGAGAACCAAGAACGACCATTCTGGTATCGTGAAAATGACTTCTGTCGTTATCATAGAAACAAAGGCCATGACATTGAACGATGTCAGACCTTCAAAAATCTCATCCAAAAATTCATTGATAAAGGTGAGCTCATTCTAGATAACCCAAATGCCCCCAAATCAGGCACTTGATGTTTTTAAACAACCTTTTCCAAATCATTCCCCAAACAATGACGCTTCGGGGTCTCAAAAACCAAACACGCATACTATCAGCTCCATTTCTACTGATAGTTCTTCTTCTAATTCTGAGCCATCCACAAACATGTCGACTGAATCAGAACTTCCTTCCACTCCTTCAAATTCCAAGATTCCACCATCCTCGGATGGTCCATCTTCGAGTCTTCCTTTATTGTTAGAAACAAATTCGTCTCCCTCTGCCTCTCTATCTGATCTTCCACCTATACCTAAGACAATGTCATCTTCATCTGTCTCATCATCAGATATTCTTTCGGTGCTTGAGTCATTTACATCCCTTCAAATTTCCACTACGAGATACTTCTACTTCTATTGCTCCCATTTTTTCCACGACCATGCCTTTGGTCAATGTACCCATAATTGTACCAACTTCTATGCCTTTGGAAGCGTCTTCGATCTTGACCCTTCCTGTCTCTTTTCCTACAGTAATTACACCCACAATTACTGCATCTAAAGTACCCTCCTCACAAGAGGTTGCTTCTTCATTACCTACCTCTTTCACCATCAGTGCTTCTTTTCCTATTAAGGAAACATCTAAAGAGATAGCATCGACACCCATACTTCGACTCCTATCTTGAAACATAAACAGTTGGAATTTAAGTCTAAGGTCACATCATCGGTATCATCTCCTTTACTTCCTCCGAAATGGTTACAATCACCTTATGCGGTCGAAGTTGTCACCATCCCTGAAAAGGGAAAACCAATATTTTAGACCATCAAAACTCTTGGTGTCCTCCCTCAAAAATCCCTCTCTACGCCTCATAAAAAAGTAGATTTATTCACTAAAAAGGCATCTTCTTCTATAACACCATCTTCTTCACCGGTGCCTCATAAAATGGATTTACCTACTGGAAAGGCGTCACCTCTTTTATCAAAACCATCATCTTCGTCACCAAAAACCAAGGCACCCTTTGTGCCTCCTATCAAATCTATTTTGGGAGCTCCTCCCCATCTAAATCAGTCTTATCTAAATCATCATCTATTTCGGTCAAGCAGCCTTCTTCATCTCCAAAGACTAAAACACTTGTCATGTCTTCGTCATCTTCAAAATCTATCTTAGGAGCTCCTCCTCTGCTAAAATCAATCTTGCCTCACTTGCTTCCATCTCAAGCACCTAAGGCTGCTTCTCCCTAGTGTTCAAAGAGCAAAACAGTCCCTAAAAAGACTGTCAAACCAGATATGCTAGGCTCTTTTACCTCAGCAGTCTGCTAAGACTAAAGAGGTGCCTCCTTCACCTCTGTCCACATCTTCATCTACCAGATTTTATACTGAAATCCTTTGCCAACTTATCCAATCTTCATCTATATCGCTTCCTCCAATCAAACCCTATAATCCCAAAGGAGTAAAACCTTCATGGTTCAACTCTGATGTGATTTTTGCTTACCATCACACTCCAGGTCATGACACCGAGGGATGTAAAGCCCTTCAATCTATCGTTAACAACCTCTTGGAAGAAAATGATCTCCTATTGGAGGAGGAAGAGGAACAAGTGTCTCCTGTCATCCCAACTACGTCTGAGCCTGAATGGTCTATTCAGGCCCCAATTCTATTGATATCACTCTGGATGATCTTCCACCCTCTCAAATTGATACAATTCGTATCGCCACTAGAACACAATGGTATGATAATCCATCATCTTCTATAGCTCCTTGACCACGAGTCATTATTTTTGCTACCCGAAGGAGCTCCTCCTTCCTCATCGGCCCCGAGACCTCAAGGCTTTATAAGTGCTTCACCTCAAGCTTAGATTCTCGTGTCGAGTTGAGGAGAGTGTTATGAAAAAACTCACCCATGCTCCGGTCAAAATGTCTCTTTTTGACCTCATTTAGTCATCTCCCCAGCATTGCCAGGCTCTGATTGATAATCTACGCCACATCACGGTGAATTCAGATGAGCCCTAGCCTTTCGAGATGGTTGTTGGGTTGAATAGATCATCAACCACCATCTCCTTTGAGGATTCTAAAATTCCTCCCCTTTCTTCTGAGGATTTAGAGGCTCCTCTCTTTATCATCAGTTCAAATCAATAACACTATGTTAAAACACACTATGATCGACAATGGTGCTGCACTCAACGTCATTTCCTCCCACACATTTGAGCAACTTAAGTTACTAAAGAATGTAGTGTCACCACCACCTTTCGCCCTTCGATCATTTAATGATCAGCTAGCGGTTACCTTAGGAACTGTGGTCCTGCCCATTCGGGTAGGAAAGAAACTTCTTCACGACGTTTTTACATTGTTGAAGGGAAATTCCACTACAATATGATCCTCAGACGCTCTTGGATCTATATAATGCACTGCATCCCATCAACCCTCCATCGATGCATAAAATATCAATATGAGGGAAAAATCTATACTCATCTAGGAGACCCTTTTCCATCCGCACAATGTGACATGACCACAGGGTCTGTCCCTCCAAAGGAGAACGCTGATTCTCCTGACGAGGCTTCTTTGTCCTCTTCCATACCTGTAATAAAACTACCAGATCTACAAAATCTAGAAGATACGTTGCAACATTTTTCACTAGGAGAGCTTCCCCTTCTCTCTTTTGACACCCATCTCAAACCTAATGAGTATGGTAGGCTAGAAAAAACCTGAATATCAACCAAGTCTTGGCTGCATCATCACCATTGGTGCCAATCGGCGATGATGACTTTGTCTATGGTGGTCTTGATGCACCTCACTATCGTCTAGATTATCCTCCTAGGGTCAAACCCTATTGTGGGTTTGATTATCTATAGAATCTCACGTTCACAAAAACTTATCTATATCGATGCACATGGAAGGGCTTTGGCCTAGGAAAGTATGAACATGGTGTGCATGACCTCACATCCATTCAAACTCTTAAACCACATCAAAAATTCAGTTTAGGGTTCAAACCTCTCTCAAAAGCCACCGTCACCACTTTCGTTGAGCCTCTTTCCATTGAGGAACCATCTTTCCCGTCAGTCTCGAAGCATTGCTTGATGTGGATGACACCATTCCATCCCGTCTAACTTTTTTAGTCAATTTCATTTCCTTAGGTCCACATACCTATAAGACTAATGGAAAATCCACTTCCATACCATTGGTCTTCCCTAAAATAGTCGGAGAAGACTCTCCTACTATCAATAATATCCACTATTCGGATGATGATTCTATCCTTACTTATCTGGGGGAAGAGGATTCTTATCTTCCTAAAACCATTCCTTCTGACACATCTACGCTTCTTAACGAAGCCATTATCAACCTTAATATAGGGACTTTTGAAGACCCTCGCATCATTAAGGTCGGCCAATCTCTTAACCCACAGGAAATAGGAGACTTCGCCACCTTTCTTTCTAACCATCGCCAAGTGTTTGCTTGGTCATATGAAGATATTTTGGGCCTCGATCCTAACATCGTGGTCCACAATATCATTACTCTTCCAAACATCAAACCAGTTAAACAAAAATTACATAAGATGCATCCTCGTGTAGCCCTCCTCATTAAAGAAGAGTTGCAGCACTTGCTTTCCGCCAACTTCATCCAACCCATTGACTATCCACAATGGGTTTCAAATGTAGTACCAGTAACCAAAGCTACTGGGAAAATTTGAATTTACACCGAATTTCGGGATCTTAATCTCGCTTTCGAAAGATGATTTCCCTCTACCTAATATCGACCAACTCATGGACTTAACTGCAGGTCACGAGATGCTTTCTCTTATGGATGGTTTCTCTGGGTATAATCAAATTCTCATCGCACTAGAGGATCAACACAAGACTTCCTTCATAACTCCTTGGGGGACTTTTTGTTATCGCGTCATGCCCTTCGGTCTTAAGAACGCAGGGCGACTTATCAACGTGTAATGACCTACATCTTCCATGACCTCTTACAAAAAACTGTAGAAGATTACGTCGACGACATCCTCGGTAAATCCAAACACCGTCAGGATCATCTTCTCATCCTTGCACCTCTCTTTGAGAGACTCATTCATTTTTGTCTTCGCCTAAATCTGTCTAAATGTGTGTTTGGCGTTCTCACTAGTAAACTCTTAGGCTTTATCATTTCTATCAAGGGTATTGAGGTTGATCCCACAAAAATAAAGGCTATCATCGAGATGCCTCCTCCTTCCAACTTAAAGCAGCTCCATGGTCTTCAAGGATGCCTTCAATCAGTGCGTCATTTTATCTCGTAGCTTTCAGACCGTTGTCAACCTTTTCATCATCTCCTCCGTAAAAATGTTCATTTTGAATGGGATGAGCATTGCCAAAAAGCCTTTGATGATCTCAAAGCTTATCTTCTTTCTCCACTGTGCTCACACCTCCACGCAAGGGGGAGCCATTCTATATTTATATTTTTGTGATCTGACCATGCTCTAGGAGCCATGATCTCGCATCAAGATGCTAATGGTAAGGAATAGGCTATCTATTATATCAGTCGCACTCTTCATGAGTATGAAACTCGCTATTCCAAAGCTGAAAAGTTGTGTTGTGCTCTCTTCTTCGTGACTTCTAAACTTCATCATTACCTCCTTAATCATAAAACTCACATTGTTACGAGTGTCAATCCACTCAAGACAATGCATGTGAAACCTTATCACAATGATCGTATCACTCGTTGGCTCATGCTCATGACAAAGTTTGACCTCGAGTTCATCGCAGAAATCTATCAAGGGTCAGGTTATTGCTGATCAATTAGCTGATGCCCCTCTTCCGGACACTCAAGTCCCCCTCACTCAATTCCTAGATGAGTACATCCAACAAATCGATTTCGGTCTATCTCCATTTAAAGTAAAACTCTTCTTTGATGGGTCCAAGTGTCAGCAAGGGGGAGGCACATGTTTCGTCATGATTCCTCCTTGGGGTGCACCTATCCCTGTCGCACACAAGCTTAACTTTGAATGTACCAATAATATGGCTGAATATGAAGCCCTCATTTTAGGTCTTAAAAATTCCATTAATCTCGGTGCTCACCATATCGACATCTTCGGTGACTCTGAGCTCATCATTAATCAAGTCACCAGTGCCAATCAATGTAAAAATGATATCCTTAAAAAATATCACAATATCGTTCTCTTTCAGCTTCAATCTTTCGATAAATTTACTATCCAGGCTATTCCTCACACTGCAAACCGATTTTCAGATACGATGGCTTCTTTAGCCTCGCTTATTCCTCCATTCACTAAAGACTCGTGATTTTATGTGGTTTTTCAAAGCATCTAGACCAACCATATCATCTCGGAAGTTGACTTTAATCAACGCCATCACAACTGACACTCAAGATGAGTGGTATCAGCACATTTTTATTATCTATCCTACTCAGTGCTTCCTCCAGATTTGACTTCCAATGGCTAGAAGATATTTTATCCAGCATGAAACCACTATGCTATTCTGGGTGGAATCCTTTACAAACGTGGTTTTGAGGGTATTTTGCTTCGGTGCCTCAAAACCCCGAATCATCTAAGGCCATTCAGGAGGTCCACGATGGTATCTGTGGTGGACACTTTGGTGGTTTGCCATGGCTAAGCACATCCTACATTTAGGTTACTATTGGCCTTCTCTTAATCAAGACTGCTGTGAATATGTCAAGAAATGTGTCAAGTGTCAACAACACGCTAATCTTACACATATCCCTAGTCAGGCTTTTGCAACCTGCAGCGGATTTGTGGCCTTTTTCACAATGGGGTCTTGATCTCATTGGTCTCATCAATCCACACTCTTCGTAGTGACATCACTCTATCATTACTACCATAGAATACTTCACTAAATGGGTGGAGGCTATTCCTCTTTCATCGACCAAAGCTAAACCTATTATTGATTTTGTCTATCAACACATCATTTGTCACTTTGGTGTTCCTCACAAACTCGTTATAGACAATGGAAAGTCTTTCAAAAATAAAGATTTGTAGAAACTTTGTGACACCTTCAATATTAAACTCAAATTTTCTTCTCCATACTATCCACAAGCTAACGGCCAAGCTGAAGCTTCTAATAAAACTTTGCGTAATATCCTCACAAAGGTAACTAGTCGAGCTAGTAGGGATTGGCATTTACACATCCCTTTTGCTCTCTGGGCTTATCGGACTAGCATTCGTACCCCTACCGGTGCTACTCCCTTCTCTCTCGTCTATGGGTCTGAGGCTGTCCTTCCTTTGGAAGTCTAGATTCCCTCTCTTCGCGTCTCTCTTAGAGAGTTTGTCTCTGATGAAGACTATCATCAAAACCATCTAGCACAACTTGAGTTGTTAGATGAACGTCGTCTCAATGCTCTTGAACATCATCAAGTCTATCTTGAGCATGTCAAGCGTGCTTATAACAAGCATTTGCAGCTAGTGTGACTTCCAAGTTGGTGATCTTGTTCTTAAAGAAAACCAAAATGTCACTACTCTGGAACAGAGTCAACGTGGTAAGTTTGCTCCTAACTGGATGGGACTGTATGTTGTCACTCATAAGTATGGGTCTGGGGCTTATCGCCTGTCTTCCATGGATGGTATACCTGAAATGGAACCTCTTAATGCTTTGCATCTAAGGCCCTTCTATTGTTAAAATCTATCTTACATGATCTTAGTCGCAAAACAAGTCTTTCATCCATCTGCAACTAGTCATGCATTTCGTAGTGATTTGGAACTATGTGGTTCTCCGCATTATTTCTTTTTATACCTTAAATATGAGTACCGCGGCTCTACTCATGGCATTTTCCTTACGGATTTGTTCCTCCTCATGGTAGGAATACCTTAATCACTACTTCATCTGCCCTAGGTGTTCATCTTGATCAAATCCACTTGGGGCATGAGTACGTGCTTGTATACGTTTTCTTTCCCTCTATCTGATCTATCTGGTCTAAACTCAGCTTCTTCCAAAGCTAAAAAAAAGGGAGATGTTATCCTAGTCCCAAAAGATAGACTGATCCCTTGAAGGACAGCTATCCATGCCTTATCAAATAAATAAAAAATGTAGACCATTCCTCGAAGGATGGCTACCATCAAATTCAAAATACAAACCGCTCCCTTGAAGGACGACTATTTGTTTATGGCATTTTGAGCCTTTGCAGTAACAAACTTCCTCTCTCGGCCAATTTTTTCACTTGTTAGCATCTCTGAAAGACTTCCTGTATCGATCAGTCTTTCCATATCTAGCAAACTACCCGCATTGATCAGTTTGCTTTTCTATCAAAAGAAAAATCATGAAGTTGTGATATGAGACATTTTTATCATATGGAGACCCTGTTTTCCCCATATGGGCACATATTTAAATCCTTCATGTGTTCTGACGAGATGCATACTTATCTCTTGTCCTTATCTACCTCCTAGATCTGGTTTGCGACTAACTAGCGTCAGGTTTATTTTATCTATGTCTATGGCCTTATGTGCATCATCTTTCGATTTACCATCAAGGTCTCTATTTATGGTCGGTTAGGGGACTAACTTATCATTCTTTTCCTATCTAGGTGTAGTGATTTTTATTTTTAAGGGATAAGATCATTACATCACTTTCTTTTCATCAAATCAAATGGACATTGCCCATGTTCATTTGTTATTTATCCAGTTAAATTGACATTTAACATGTTAATTTAATCAATCAAATCTATCATCTATCTATGCTCATCTTATCTACTTCATCTAAAATCATCAAAGCAGCACATATTATGTGGATCCATCTATCCATATCATTTAATTGAATTAACATCTTAACATGTTAATTTAGTCAATTATTCATCCATGACAACTCAAAATTAAATCACATCTATCTATCTGTATCTATCAAAGTTAAAAGCATGAGTCCAATCACATAACACAAAGAAATATATATATATATATATATGAATGGCCTCAAATCGAGCTGTATACATTGTATCAAAAATGCCTTCAAATCAAGGCTACATCAAGTATATCTCTACAAATATCATCTCTATATAGTAAAATCAGATAAATGGAAAATGTTGTCTCCTCCTCCCTCCTCAGGCACGGGCTCTCTCTCCTAACCATCACCTACATAATCTGGAGGTGCCGCAGTCATGACCCTGCGACCTCCTCGGTCTCCCCGGTGCTCACACTCTCGATGCACCACCGGCAGTGGCTATCGATGTCCTCCTCCTTGCCTCCTAATGAGGCACATCTAGGGCATGTTGTGTCAAGGCATCCTCATAGTATCTCACCTCGCAAGAGAGCCTGATAGGTACTCAGACTCACCATGTCGGGTGCTCTCATCAATGCTACTACTGGTGGTCCTCCTACTACGGCACCCTGTGCCCCTGACTCTGATGTGGTGCCTGTATCACCATATTTGGCCCTGAGGGCCTCTCTGTGTCTATGATATCTATCCCTCTGTTGGATAGTTATATCCTGCTCCTGACGAGTGGTGTCTCTCTCCTATATCGTTGTGTCCCTCTCCTCCCTCGAGTCCTAATCTCCTCAAGAGTAGTCTGGTGTGTCTGTACCAAGGTGGCATGCTCTCCTGTAGTCTCTCTAGCTCCGCCATTGTATCCTCCTCATCTGACTCGTAAGCGTTGTGAGTGCCGTGGTAGCTCCTTGTGATACCATGCCTCGTAACCCTCATCCACTCCTACATCATCATCATCATCATCTGTGGGAGGTAGGGCCTCCCTGAGTGGATCTGCTGGGACCAGTATCGGCAGATCTGTCTCCCTGTTATCCCATCTATATGGCACATATACAGTCGGAATAATCTGTATCAATCCGAACTGTCTCATCACCCGTATAAATGGGACCCACTCTAAAATCTCTAGCTTGCGGCCCCTAACCACTCTGTTATGTCTCATCTCCACTAAGTGGGCATCCTATCGGCCCATGTAGGATAGACCCTGTATGGCCTCCATATAACCTGTGATGGTGTCGAGTCTGAATCTCTGGGAATACCACTCTGACAATCTCCCTGTATCTCCAAGGGCCATGTCTGCCCACCATCATCGAAACCCATACTCAAGGGCTCCCTCTGCTCCTGGCATCCATGGAAGTCTGGACGGTCTAATCACTGATATGTGCTCATAAGCCCAACAATGGAGCACAAAACTGACATCTATCTGGTCCATCTGCCTATGGAATACATCCACAACTCATGATATATTTGTGCTAATAGTGCATCGGTGAATGTAAATACCTACATGAACTCCAAGATATCATAGGACGCAGTCAATCAGCAGAGCAGTGGGAACTATCCACCTCTAGAATCTGGTAGTGCATAGTATGAGATAGCCATCTTGGATCAATGCTATCAGTCTACTCCTGGGATCATCCTTCTGGTACTGTGAGGCTATCCTCATCAGCCCCAAACACTATCTTTGAATCATCTACCCTATCCCCATATAACCGTACCAGGGCCCTCCTCTGTTGCTCCCGTGGAGTAATCTCTATCAGGTCCCCTATGATCAGCAACCTGAGGATCCTATAGATGTCCTCATGGGTGATAGTCATCTCACCCATCTCGAAACCAAAAGTGCATGTCTAGCTATCCCACCGCTGCATCAACACTTGCATCAGCTCCACGTCTCGGGGTACCCATCGATAATAATGGAAACCCCCTAGTTCGGTAACTCCAGATGGCACCACTCATCATCTATCACATCTGGCAAGTATAGTCTCCAGTAGCTTGGGAATAACATCCCGCATGTGTAGGACCTCTCATGCCTGCATCCACAACATCAAAAATCATCATTAGGTTCATATTTATCAAAATCAACATCATTAAAATTTCATCAATTCTTTTTTTCTTTTTTTTCTCACATCATCTTCCCAATCGGCACCGACCCATTCAATCGGCATCATTTACTTTTCTGATCGACGCCGATTGTTTTACAATCGACACGAGATCACATCTTGGTTGGCACCGATTTTTCAATCGACACCGACTGGGAGGCAGAGCACTAAAAACACTCTCTTGCCTCCTACTACAAAACAACACAAACATACAAGGCTAAGGAAGGACCACTTACCCCTGGCCACGTCCTCTTCCTCTTCTGACCACTCCCTAAGCTTCCATTTCACTCAAATTCAATTTTTGACTTTTTCTAAATCAATCGTCACAATGCAAATGAATCGTTACCATTCACCTTTTCTTTATTTATAGGTTTTTGGGGTGGTCGGTGCTGATTATTTGGGTTGGCGTCGATTCTTTGGGTCGACATCAATTAGGTATGAGTCGCGCAATTGGCTCCCATTGGGCTGATCGAGTAGATCTTGATATATTTTGTCATCTCATCACACTAGGATGCATACTTTGTCATCTCGTTTGATTATCCTGTCTTGTGCATGTGTCACCCATAATACATGATGTCACCATTGTTGGGTCTTTATTTTGGGTACTTGTACCTTGTCACCTTGCATAGCCCCACATGTGTGTCACTCAGTAGCACGGCTTTGCTTGTCGTTCCCCACTTGGGGCATCTCATCATTATATCTTTTGCATGTGCCACCCATAGCACACTTGTTCTGCCTAGTCTGCGGCATTTCTATTGCAAATTCCACTGTAGTGGCCATATTTCAATTTTGCGTTGGCTCTCCTCTCGAGGTCATCACTTCATCCTTCTTGTCTAAGCGTTGATGCTTGGCTTGTTTATCTGATCGTTGTTATGACCTTATTTCCACCTTTTGGTGCATATATTCGGTGTTATCACCCATTCCGAGTTTTTTCCCTGTACATGGGTAACTCACATTTTTTGGCAACCTAAAGATAGCGGGTCTGTAGGCACTAACGTCATCTCATTCGAAGGTCATCTAGTTGTCCCTACCAATGTGTCACTCTTTGGTTGTTACTATTTTGTAGTCACCTTTAACTCACAAGTCTGTAGCCACTAACATCGTCTCATATGAAGACCGTCTAGTCTACCCTACCAATGTGAGTTCCTTAGGTCACTGCCTTTTTTTTTTTTTACGTGCGTCATCAATGATCAGATCTACTCCAAACATCTAGCTAGGGCATCCTCTCTTCTATTCTTTTTCATCTACCTTTTTCAAACTCGGGATCGGTTGGCTTTTTTGGGGCCACCCCATCCCTAGTTTGAGGGGGAGCACATCATCAATATTCTTCCTTTTCTTCCAACTCCTTGTTTTTGTCTCGTAGCATTGCTTATCACAAGTTACTCAACAAAAAGGGGCAAATGTAGACACCTAAAATTGGTTACTCAATTTAATGTCCCCGTGTTCGCTTACCTGTTCTATTCTCGGGTAACCCGGTGCACTTTTGTATCACTACTTCTCTCTTAGGGTATTAATTAAATATCTAATTAAAATGCCTATCCTAAGTTTTCTCCACCCCATTATATTTCACCCATGGATAATTAAACATTAACCATGTAATTCTATCTTTTACATTTATTCCAACTACTTATTCACCCCATATCACTTCCCAACCTCCGTGTCACTATTATCCATCCATCCCACCTATTTCTCCTCTCCTAGAACCATGCAGTGGGATTTTTCCCGTATTTGAGTTGGAAGGATAATATTCTTATCCTCACAACTCATCCCTTTTCGCCACTTTGGGAGTCTGTTCCCTGATCGGCACCTGTAGACACCAAATTTGTGTCTTACGACCCCCGTGCCCCACATCTCATTTTCGCAACCTAGCCTCATCACCTAAACCTTACACAATTATTTATTAATTACCTTATAATTAATAAATCCACATCTCCAAACCTGCCACCTCATTTTGCCACCTCATCATGACCTAGTCCTAACCCTAAACTAACCTAATAAAGACCTATAACTTGGTCTACATCCACACCCATGACTAATTACTCCTCACCCGCACCTAAACCAACCTCATAATGACTTGACCAAGCCCACAATTAATCCCTCGAGAGAAAAGGAGGAAAGTGGGCTATTTTACTAAAAATAGCCCACTTTGACTTAACCGATACTGGTTCCTACTGGACCGCCGTCGGTTACGTAACCGCCATTGGTTCCTGTAAATGACCTCCCCAACCAAGGATGCGGATGGGAAGTCATTGGAAGAATCCGAGGAATTCACTTGGCCGAGTAGAGACAAGTGAAGGAAAAAGAAGAGTTTGCAGAGAAGGACCTCAAGCCCAAGATCGCAATCGAGTAACCAAAGCACAGTGACACTCATCCAAGCATTGGGATAGAGGATAGCTCATCTTGGATTGTCAGATCATCCTACCTAAACCTTGCCTTCGTCATCACAGTCCTTGGACCTGTATCTTCATCAAGAACTAGTAAGTAGTGTCTTGTACATTCTTTTAATAACATTTCTTGGACTTCTGAATCACAGTAATTATAAGTCTACTTGCAGATCCACTACCCGGTAACACTCTATATCTAACTGTCATTCCTCTACCCCTACATTGCCCCAAGAACAGCCCCCATACTCTCTGAGTCTTCTCCATCACCCCCATTACCTATCCCCAATCATTTACCAGCCTAATAAACACCATAGCCATCTTATAGCCAACCTTCACCAAAGCCCCTAAATCACTGCCCCTACCGATATCGGTTATCGAAACCTAAGTACGGTGGTAGTGACCGGCATCGGTCACTGTGATTTAAAACCAACACCAGCCTTTTCTCTATTGTTTTAACGAGGTAATTAAATTGTAATTTGACAATAGCTTCTTTGTTAGAATTTGTGTTAATTCATATTAGCAGGGGAACTGACCACCTTCGAAAGGAATTCTAATATTTCCTGGGCCCAAGGTAGTTCCCTCATTTATTGTCTAATTAGAATCTGGTGGTCTTGTGTTCTTACTTGTAGGTAGTCCTTCCTAGACAAAAAGGAGTTCTTCGTAATCGATCTCGATCTCTCTCTACGGTGCGTGCACACCTTCTCGACATTCAACGGGTATTCCTCCTAGCCCTAACCCTTATCTCTTTCTCAAAATAATGAAAGGATAGAAGCTGACTCTATTCCAAGAACGGAAGCATTCATGCGAAACATTTTGACACGCCAGGTGGGACCCATTTCGGGTTTCTTTCTTTCTTGCTTGCTTTCATATTGGGAGCACACTTGCTATTTTCTTCTTCTAAAATATTCACAAGATATTTTGTTATTTTTAGTAAAAGAATTTGTCTTGCTTTCACATCTTTTGCATTTAGTGAAAGTCATCTTCTTTGCTTCATCGAATATCATTTTGATTTGGGTTTAAAACACTTGCATCACATTCTTGCTTGCTGTTTTCAATTCTAGTGAACGTAGATTAAGTAACAGGTCATACACGTGGGGGTGATATCCACGGTATTGACAAGAAATTAATCTTACTTTCACTGCACAACACATACCGAATCACATCATAATTAACACAACAGCTCAAACATCCCCCCTTTTCCGCAGTATTCCTCCGCCCGATTGAGGTAACCTTATAAGCCAAAACAAACTTGACATTTCCCCTAGGTCTTTTGTTTAGGATTGACATCATTTTGCATCTAAGGCATAAGCCCAAAGTAATTAAAACTAATCCTAGGGTTAGTCTGTTAATTTGCTTGTGCATCTTGCTTGTTTTTAGTTCTGTTTCTCTGTCATACACTGTTTTCGTGATCACTTCAGAACAGTTTGGTAGGCATACTAAGCATCGTTAACCCCAAATCAGCAACTTCTTACAGCTTCTTACACCGGTCCTATTCTACCGACATCGGTTAACTTACCGACATCGGCTATAGTCTGACCGACATCGGTTACCTGACCGATATCGGTTACTGTCTTTTGCAGTTCCCAAAACCAGCAACCTACCAATTCCAACATTTTGTTGCTGCTTCTATTCTTGATAGATTGCATCCCTACTGTGTACTCTTTTCCATGGTTGTTATCACTCAAAAACAAGCTGCAGCCATGGTTTCACATGCCTGCTCCATGCCTTTGCCTGAATCACCCCCTTCACATCCTGCGGGGAATCCTACGGACACCAGTGAGGTTCCCAAAATCCCTGTAGGAGATAAGGAATTTGTGAAATTTTTAGATGCTAATCCTAGCGTTGTACAGTACTATTTGTCTCATGCCCCTGACCGTACACCCGATGGTCAACTCCTTGTTGGCATGCCTATTAGTATAGCTGCTCATTTAGCTCCTTCTCCGACCTGATAACTCCGCCTTGCCTTCTTCATCCTTAGCCCCGTCTCCCAACTCAGTGGCTTCGGGGGTTCATACGGCATAGATTGGCTTTCCTTTGGTTAATCTGGGACCCAACATATCATTACCGCCGACTGCTCCTACCTCGTCTCTCTCGCAGACTGCTCCTTTCATAACTTGCTCTCTGCCACCTATCCACACGAGCTTTCCTTCTCAAGCTCCGCCCACCTTTTCATTTCCACACACGTATCCGATGACTTCAACATCTTATATAGGACATCCCTATTCGGTCACCTCAACATATTCGTCCTCAATACCTTATCAACATTTAACCCCACCATTGTCTAGTGGTGGCCCTTGGCCCAATCCGCCTCCATTTACGGCAACCGCACCATCATCTCATCCAACTACTGATTTAATCAAACAAATGATGGACAAGATGCAAAATCATGGAGGCTTCTATTTCAGGAAGCCGTAGCACCCTGACATACGAGCAAGTTTGTCGGGAGCCTATCCACCCTTCTGTCCCCCTTCATTCATATCCTCCTCAATGGGAATTACCAAAATTTACTCGTTTTAATAGTAAGGAGGATCCTCAACAACACTTGCGATCATTTAGACATGCCTGCTATCTGATTGCTCATGATGATGCCTTACTACTCCGCACCTTTCCCATGTCCTTATCAGGACCCACCTTGGAGTGGTACAGTGCTTTAACCCAGCACTCAATCTTCTCTTTTAACCAATTAGCCCAATCTTTCTTGGATCATTTCTCCATTAACATTGCCAAGAAAGTATCTATCACCGACCTCTATGCTATCCAAAAATTTGAAGACGAATCTATCGCAGATTTCATTGGACGATAGCGGGGCCTTATCAACCAACTTACTTATGCCTTGCCTCAGGCCGAACTTATCGAACTCTTTACGCAGGCCTGTGCTAAGCACATTTCTCCCACCCTCCAAATTCAAACTTTCGCGCCTTTGATGAGGCCTTTACTATGGCTCGAAAACTAGAGATTCGAGCCTTAGAGGAAGAGAAATTACGGTTCTTGCAATAAAAACCCCAATTTCCGAACCCAAGACTCCACCAACAAACCCAACACCACCAATTCTCACACATTAAGCGCCGAAATCAAAAGGAGATGTCCACGCGGTGATGGTCAAATCCCAAGCACCGTCTAATACTCCTCCAAAACCACCTATAAGTATAAAAAGTGAGCCCATCAATTATACTCCCTTAGGAGAAACTTATGGTGTGATATTGGAAAAATTGCTCAAAGCAGGAGCTATTACCTTACCTCCTGTTAAACCTCACTCCGGGTTTGATTCCACCCATGCTATACCTTCTTGGTACAAAGAAATTGACTTCAGAATTTCCACCGCGTGAAGGGACACAGTCATGAAAACTGAAAGATGTTGAAAAACATAGTGCAAGAAATGGTTGATGCAGGGGATATAGCCCTCGATAATCCTAATGCCCTTGCTAACCGAAATTTGAAAATATTCAACAAACCATTACCGAACCACTCATCTAACAAGTTAACATAAACGAGGATATCTTAGCTAAGGAGAGTGTTCATGAAATCCATGTAGTCTTCGACTCCCAACCAAAGGCTTCTATCGAGGAAATTTTGAATCAAGCCTCTTCACTAACGTAGGAACCCAAACCCCCTTCACCACCATCAAAACAAGACGAAATCCTTGCCATTCCTTTACCCATAAAGGAATTAACCGCCTGAGTTCTCTTCTCACAGATGAGCCTTCTTACACCACATCCTTGCAAGACTATGAGCGGATGTTATCTAACTTATCTATTTCTCAAACATCTCCTTCTACCACTCTTATTGTACAAGAGGAAGGCTTGACACTTTTTTCGTCATCCTTAGACGAGAAACCCCTTGAACCGACATCACCAAATTCTTTAATCATGACGGATCCTCTCAAACATGCCCTCATACCTATTAGTTCTTCATCACCTAAATCTTTTCAATGATGGTTGACCTCTTAACGCCCATTGATACGATTGCCTCATTTACCCCCGTATCACACCCACAATCGACCGGAATCGCAACCCACCTTTCTTCCATACAAAATTTCCTTTTCACACGTGAGAATTGTCACCCCTTAGAAGATAGACAAGTCCTATGGGAATGTTTGAGTACACCATATTCTACTCAAATGCAGATGACCGATCCAAACGCCTCTACCATATACCCGAAGTGTTTACAAAAGCTTAAAATTCCTATGTCCTCATCTTCACCCCCCTCATCTCTACCAAATACCTCATCCACCTATATTGACCTAACCAAACCTTCCCCTACGCTTGGGACCTCACCAATACCGGCCTAACACACCCAACTAAACGGTTAGATTTATCCAAAAGTAAAGCCGTCCATCCACCTAAGAGACAAACTCGATCCCCTAGAGCCCAAGTCCAATCTATGCCTTTATCATAACTAAAATCCTCACCATCACACCTACCTTCTATATTGGGACCTCATCCCTCCACCTTGCATCAATAAATCATACCTCCTGCGTTTTCTTTAAAATGACCTACACCTTCGCACTGTACAAAGATCCACGGGTATATCAACACCATCACCCCATGTATCTGTCCACCTATCAACCCTAAACAAACTCCATCATCAAAGGATTTGTTTGCATTGTCACTCCTCTTTCTCCGTGGTTGTTTCGATACCACATCATCTCGTGGCCTCATCATCTAACTAAACATAACTTCTACGCTACGAAGAAGCCACGTTTAGTTAAATCCAATTATCAAAACCCCTGGCTAAGCCGCCACCCGTAGAATCAACCATACCCAATCATTACCGAAACCTACCCAGTCAATAGCCTCATCTTCCTCTGACTTTGACCCACTCAAAGGGTCCTACGCCAAAATCCTTGATATGTTGGTGGAGAATGCGACCATTTCACTACCCCCACTTAGACCCTATGATCCATCTAAACCTCGACCTATAGGTTATGATGAGTCTAAAATCTATGCTTACCACCGCACACCAGGACATGATGTAGAGGGATGCAAAGCTTTGAAAGCCATCCTTCGTCAGTCACCTCTCTCAGATAGAAAGGTTAAGAAAGACAACTTACGAAGGGAGAGACCTTTAGCTTCAATTCCCTCTCCTATACCACCTATCCCCGCCTCACCAAGATCTATCATTATTACAACCCCACATATCGAAGGCCATGACTTATCCCTACCGTCTTCCTCCTCCTCTCATGTTCACGAGATCAACATGATTAGTGTTCTTTGCTCGAGGCGTAAAAACAATGGGAAAGCTAAAGAAAGCACACTGCGGCCTCTCTTTCTCTCGTCCACCCTCCCGATCACACCACCACCTAAAGTGGTTATTCGTGGACCTGCCTACCCCGTCTCTAATGGAGTTTCCCACCGAACCATGATCAAACAGCTTCACCAATCACCTGTAAAAATGACACTGTATGATCTCATTCAGACCTTTGAATCTCATCGACAAGCTCTCGTTGAAATCCTTCAAGGGATAGAGGTCTTACCTAACGAAACCTTGCCCGTTGCCTCCATTTTAACACCCAATCACATTGCTTCGCTCACCAAACAACCTATCTCCCCAACCACTTTTGTCTCTGTATAGCAAGCTGCTGTCAGTTTCTCCAAAGATGAAATTGTCGACTTTGGTGCGTAAGATCCCGACCCGCTCTTTTCATCTAGCTTATGCCTGGGAAATTTGGGTGCGTCGTGTTATGATTGGGAAGTGCTTAGCCTAAATATCATCTCTTCCAAAGCCTTTCAACAAATGAATATCCCTTCTACCGCATGTGTGCCAACCCCATCATGTTGCGGTCATTCAATGATGCTATTATTCTACCTTAGGCACCGTGATCCTTAACATTCGTGTAGGGCCACGTACTTTACCCAAACTCTTCAATGTCCTTGAGGGAGAATTCCAATACAACATGTTGTTAGGTGCCCTTGGATCCAAGGCTATGGGATGCGTTCCCTCCACCTTACATAGATGCATAAAATTTGAGTACGAGGGGAAATCCTACACCGTAAAAGTTGATCCTCCCCCCTTCAAAACCTGTAATATGTTATATCGCCCTAATGATGTTCTTGTACCAGTCAAGACACCCATTCATCCAACCCAACCATCCACTTCAACCACACCTCAACCGCACCTACACCTTCAACCAATGAAACCGCCGCAAATACCACTTCCTTTCCCATGACAACATCCCAACCTCAGACCCCTTAGTAGATGTTTTTCAACGCCTTACACTGGGGGAGTATCGCCTATATAACGTTAGCTCTTTCCATACCCCACAGGAGTATGGACAGTTACATGCGCATCCTACCTACGACCGTCATGTGGGGGAGGTAATCTCCTACGGACCACCTAATTTCCACACCAACCTAACGTATGGGGGTGTCGACGCATCCTCTGTTACCTTTGAACCTCCCATTGGTGTGGTTCCCTTCCAATCCGATTTTCAATACCTGACAAATCATCGTTTCGCCCTCACCTTCTTGACTTCCTGTGCTTGGAAAGGTTTTGGTTTTGGTCTTTATGAACAAGGCCGACATATAATCATTCCCGTGACTACACGCAAACACAATGATCGTAGTGATCTTGGATTTCCTGAAACACTTACACCGAAGAAACCTCATGTTAGTTGTATCCTGTAAGATGACGACGTCACCCCTACCGAACCATCATCACCCATTTTGCCATCGTCACCCACAGAGTCGATAGACCCTGAATCTATCCCTCCTAACTTTTTTTTTTCATAAACGCTATCTTCCTGGGTCCTCTCACTTATCAACGCGATAATGAGGACCCATCTTCTCTTCCCCTTCTATATCTAGACATGATCGAAGAGGATTCACCTTCAATTAATGTTGTTGAGTGCCAGGATGACAACTTCATCCTCACTTACCTTGGTGCGAGATGACTCTTATATTCAACGCGCCTTACCATCTGAAACTCAAACCATGTTGAATGAGTCGACTATAGAAATCAACATCCACATAGAGGATGATCCTCACATTGTGAAGATCGGACAATCTCTTAACACATCAGAACAAGCCACCTTTACTACCTTTCTCCGTACCCACAACCAAGCTTTCACTTGGTCCTACGCTGACATGCCAGGAATTGATCCTGACATTGTTGTCCATAACATTACCCTGAAACCCGATTCCAAACCAGTTAAACAGAAACTGAGAAAAATGCATCCACGCATTGCCCTCTTGGTCAAAGAAGAGCTTCAATGACTCCTTTCTGTTTCCTTCATCTTACCTATTGACTATCCTCAATGGATCTCTAACATCGTACCTATTACTAAAGCAACTGGGGGACTTCGGATATGCACGGATTTCGAGACCTTAACCTCGCTTGCCCAAAGGATGACTTCCCCCTCCCAAGTATTGATCAACTTGTTGATCTCACTGCGGGCCATGAGATGCTTTCTCTCATGGATGGCTTCTCGGGATACAATCAAATTTTGGTAGCCCCGCCGATCAACATAAAACTACCTTCATAACTCCTTGGGGAACCTTCTGTTATCATGTCATGCCGTTTGGCCTTAAGAATGTTGGTGCGACCTATCGGCGGGCTATGACTTACATTTTTCATGACATTATGCACACTATCCTTGAGGATTATGTCGATGATCTTCTTGGCAAATCTAAACATCGCAGTTGAACATCTCGATGTTTTAACCATTATTTTTGATCGCTTTGTTACAATATGTTGGTCCGAAAATCTATCGCGTGGACAGATCTATGGATAGACGAGCCAACAGCAGTGCGTGGCTTAGCCCTCTTTGAGTCAAAGAAAGTGAAAATGGTTTATTGCTATTTCTACTAGCAGGAACCTATGCAAGTCTCACAGATTCTGCCTTCGGGGGTTGGGATCTCATCCCAGTAGAGTGTTTCAGGCTGCGAAAAGAAAGGAATGAAAGAGGGAGAAGAGAAAGAACAGATCCGAAGGAAGAAAAGAAATGAATTCCAAAGCAGAAAGGTCAGAAGATTTATGTTTTTAGTTTGGTAGTAAACAGAGCCAAACCTACTTGCATAAATAAACAAAGCAATACTGATGAGCAAGTGATGGAAAATTAGATATGAATCCAACAGATTAAACGCATACAGATCTAACGTAAGAAAGATCTAATGTATAACACAGCTATTGAGCACAAAGTCTGAATAATTGTATTATGTTTCTTCTCACATAAGAAAGCTCAAAGTCTTTCTCTCCTCACTTCTATTTCTATCTAAAAATGTTCATCATGAATACAACAAGTATTCCCATATTTATAGAAGATGAGGGAGAGAGAAGGCAAAATGGAGCCAACCACTTATTTACAAAGATATTTACAAAATATCTAAAAATCATGTTGACTTTGACAACTTGGTGGATGACATCATCCCATGATGCAACATGGATGATGTCATCATTTGTATCAACACATTTTAGACATTTCAAAAAGAAAGTCGGAGAATAGAGAAGAAGAAGAAGAAGAAGAAGAAGAAGCTACTCATCATCATCATCCTGCGGCCGAAAAGGGGTCGCCTGTTTCTGATGCTGCTCAGGAGATGATATGTGGAACTGAGCGCGGTATTCCAAAAACTTGCTAATCATCGGCCCAAATTGATCCTGTGATGGATCCTTGTGCCGTTCACTGATTGCTTCGCAAGTCTCCCGCTCGTCTATGAGCTTTTCTGGGATTTTGGAATAATCTTTCCCTGCCTCGATAAGGAACCCGATGAAGTCCCTACAGGCCAGTAGGTTGTTGATAGATTCAGTGTCGAAAGTGACCTCTGGCCCTGTCCCTTGAGAAGCTATCTCCTTGAAGATCCGGATAGTGTCATCGGCTGATCTCAAGGTAAGGGAAGGAGTGAGCAACCCTGGAGTCATGGCGAGAACAACTTTCTCCATTTGATGCATTGCATCCAGGGCCTCTTCCTTTACCTTGTCTATCTTTTCCAGAACGAATTCCAGCTGATCTATCCGATAGTCCAGAGTGGACATGGTTTTGTTGAGGGCCCTTGGATGGCCGAAGACTCCGAACTTGACCAGATCTTCGACTGAACAGTCGAACATTTGTTGGAAGGTCTCGTGCTGGAGTCTAGCATGTTCTAGCTCTTCTGATATTGGACCTGCTAATGCTTGGAGTTCCTTATTCGCCTTCCCGATGTTCAGATATAGATTGACATATTCGGCGATCACTCTTTCACTGTCCTTGAGGATCTGGCTCCTCCAAGCAGAAACGGCCATACCCTGCTCGCCGATCTTTGAATACTCATTGATCTTCTCCTGACTGAGCAGCTCAGGAGTCTCGGCGGCAGTTGTGGGAGGTGCACTTCCCATCTTCTGTAAGGCCGGCGTGATATTTGTTCTGCTCCTTCAGTAGCCTTTTCTCCTCTTTTGTTTCCTGAAGCTTTTTGCAGAGTGCATCAACTGCGGAAAGAGCTTCCCCCTGGAGACTTTCAGAAGACGTCCCCATTGTGATTTGAGTCACGGTAAAATCTGTCGGAGACAGATCTTTTTTCTCTTTGAGGGGGTCGGGGTAAGCTATTTCCATAACTCTCTCACCTGCAGCACTTTGAGAGAAGCGTGTTACAGGCTTGTGCTTCTTTGCCCCTTTGGCTGGAATTACCGAAAAGTCCATCGGAGCGATGGGAACTTTCCTCTTTTGCTGGCTCAGCTGCTGAGAGATCCAAGCTGGTCCTATAGAAGAAGGACCAGAGACAGAGGGGGAGGCAGCAACGGTAGAGGAGGGGAAAAACGTGGAGACACGCGGCGGTGGCATTGAGAGAATAGCCAAGAAGTGTCCACGGGAGGAAGGGAAACCGTAACTGCAGAAGACATAGGAAGGGAAGGGAGCTCGGAGATGAGGGAAGAAATAGAGGAAGACAAATCAGCGAGGGAGGAGAAGATAGATGAAGAAGCAGGGGAAAGGGTAGAAGAAGGGGCAGAGGACACGACCAAAGGGGTGGTCGTTTGAGTCACTCGAGGAGGGGAAGGAAGAGAAGAAGAAGGGATAGAAGGGACCTCTGGTCAGAAGTTGCGACGCCGACATCCTGGGTGGATGGGCGTATAGGACTATCCTCTGTCAATTCTTCCTCCAGAGTTATAACCTGTTCTGGCTCTGAGGGAAGAGGACTTTCAGGGGCTTCTTCCTGAATGGTGCTAGTTTCACCTTCTGCACTTTTGCCCTTCAGCTGCTTCTTGGACCTTGGAGGTGCATTGCCCAACGGGGAAGTTGTGAAATCTACCCCGAGGTAGATCAGCCCGTTCATGCGACACCAGTGCTCTGTTCGCCGCATAGTCTCCTTGACCCTCTCCTCAATTGTTTGAGGAGCCTTGTTCCTGTCAATGGCCGGGAAGGGCCAATTGTCCCCATCTGTGTCATTATACACCTTATCTACTTCATCTTCCGTAGTCTGGAAGCCTTCGGGGACAATGGCCACTCCGTATTGGATGATTTCCGCCAATGCCAAGCGAGAGTGATCCTTTCTTCTGAGTTCCGCCTCATGGAGAACGTCAATGTAAATATCCTCATTTGAGGGACATGGATCGGATCGAAGCCGCTTTGGGCAGCAGCCTTCTTGGGTCGAAGGTAGGCCTCGGGCCGGGAAGTCATGCTTCAAGTTGAGTAGCTCCACTCGCGAACATTTCCTTTGCCTTATGGTGGGTGGAGCATGTGTATCGCCCACTGTGAGGGGGAAAGGAGTTCCACCCTTCTTTCTTTTGAGGCACTTCTCATGGTATGTGACCAGCTGCCTTGACAGTTCTAGTAGAATCAGCTTAGGCCCAACATACCTTGGTAGCCTGGTTGGCTCTCCCAAAAAGTTGGCAGCCCTCAGATAGGTGAACGTGGGAAATTGGGTGAACAGGGCCCCCCATTTCTCTGTGACTGCCACTATGTTTTTGGTCGTCCGGCTATGAGTCATGTTTGGCCTCAGTAGGCAGATGACATGATAGAAGAATGCATCGTTAACTTTTGTGAAATGTTGGATGCTATTCTCCAGCCTCAGCTCTGGGTAGTAATCAAATATCTTGGCCTGAGGCCATACTCCACTTCGGTTCAGCCCCGGATAATCCCTCGCCGATGCTGCAGCGTAGACTACATAGGAGTTCATATGGAACACTCCTGTTGTGGCGAACCTGTCAGAATGCTCGAGATGGTGCCGCTTATTATTTCACCCCAGCAAAAGCGCTGATCGGGTAAATTTTTATTCATTGTCTCCAAGTACCGCAACATCCACTTATGGAAATAGTGGGCATCCAAAGCCCAAGACTCGCTCAGAAGGTGATAGTATCGCTGAAGTTCTTCGAGAAATCACTGCGGTGGATGACTGGGCCACCGGGTCACCACCTTCTTGTTCTTTAGGTAGACCTCATTCATCAACTGCATGCACTGGTCTTCGTTGTCTTCCCAGGCCTTGATGCATTCTTGTTGGCTAACAGCCACGAAGTTCCGGTGGTGAGGGATGCCGAGCATTATTTCAAAATGACGGGCAGTGAGGTTTATGACTACCTCGCCCTTGCTATTTTCGACACATCTTGTGTCTTTGTTGTAACATTGGGCAATCACCATCATGAATTCGTTGTTGACAGCGCTGACGGGGATTCCTCCGGTGAAGTGCAGGGCACTGCCTATTAACTTGTCCATCCATGGACTTCTTGTAACTTTCTGAGTCCTAACCCAGAATTCCTCCATGTCAATGTGACCCAATTCTGAGTCTCTGACATCCATACTGCACTCAGCCTGTGATTCGGGCATCCTGACCCTCTGATATTTGTATTTCATCTCTTCTTCTGTCAGCTTAGCCTTTCCTCTTGGTTTGGTGGGTTTCTTGCTTGACGTAGACATGTGTTCTTTCGAACTCGATTGCCGATCTCGCATGAAGAAGAAGTGAGACCCAATCCACAAAAGTCGAATTAGTCATTTGATCTTCCATTGGAATGCTAACAAGAAAGAGTTAGAGATTTTAAGGCTTAGGCGCAGGCGCATGAAAATTGCATGTTGCGTGCCAAATGGATAAGGCGCACGTAAAAAGAGTGTTGCAGAGAGGTTATATCGGCGCCAAAGGCGCATGCCGCATGATGTAGCAGATTGCATTTTATAGCAGGGCGCATGAAAATTGTGTGTTACATTGGGATTCGGTGCGCCCTTTGGCGCATGGATGGATCGTGTAACATGGACTTTTCGTGCGCCAAAAGGGTTTACAAAACATCATGTTACTGCAATCGGGGGTGCGCCGCGCCTTTATAGCTTTATACTTGCGCGAATAAGGCTTGTGTTGCATGGAAGCTGGGTGCGCCCTTTGGCGCATGGAAACGGGATGTAACATGGATAAATGGTGCGCCAAAGGCTTTTAAGGGGGGCGCGGGATCGACACTTGTAGCATGCGAGAAAGGCGCGCCTTGAGGGCGCATGAGTTCTAGATGCAGCATGACAAATGGGTGCGCCATTGGCGCGGGTTTAGATCATGTAACAGGGCGGGTAGATGCGCCAAAGGGGCGCAACTATTTTTAGTGTAACAAGGCGCGCCAGTGCGCCACAGAACTAAACTCATAGCTCAAACCTTTTCTTTCTTTCCTCCATTTCAAAGGTTGCTTGGACATATAAGGTTTCATAAAAAGATTTTCAGACCAAGCCTTTTCAAAACAACACTCTTTACCAGCAGATCTGGAAAGAGGGAGGGAAGGGAGGAGGAAAAGAAGAAGAAAATGAGACAGGACAGCACAGGGGAGGAGCTAGCTTAATCATAATCTCATTTTAAAACCGGCCAGCAAGCCAAAACACAGACCAAGAACACTCAAAGAACCGAAAGCACAAAACGGAGAAGAGGGAGAACCTCTCACCTTGGATATATAGCAAAAGTTTGGAGAGCGGGTCCACAGGGCGATGAAAACGACGGAGCAGAGGCTGACAAGTCCAGAACGATCACGTGCTTTGCAAAAGAATGAAAATGACATTGGGCGCGCACGTATATTTATAGAAAAACTGGTCATCAATGCGCCAACCACTTTTGAAATGGCGCATGAAAGTTGCTGTCGACAGGGGAAAGCGTGCGCCCTTTGGCGCACCAAAACTTTGTGTTGCAGCGAGATTATGTGCGCCCTTTGGCGCACCGAAAAGTGGAGCAACAAAAGCAATGTCAACAATAAGGCGCATGCGCCTTGGCGCACGCAAAAGAGACTCAACATCCTTTGGCGCACCGAAAGACGTGCTAACATGGAAAACCATGCGCCAAAGGCTTTTAAGTGGGCGCACCAAAACTTTGTGTTGCAAGGCAAATCCATGCGCCCAGCCAAAAAAGGCTCAAAAAGACTAAGTTCGAAAACTAGATTTCCCGGGAAGGGATTTTACAACGTTTCGAACGCGAAGGATCCCTAACGAGGGATCGAAACAAAATTTTTGGTATGGTTATCGGTAAAATTGCCCTTGTCAATTTTACGGGATAACAGCTGGCTCTTTCTGGGGACTATCCCTGAGCGAACTCGGGGGTAGAGAATCCCAGATTTCATGTGCCTATCCATTGGGTACGGAGTCAAAAACAAGGGGGACCGGAGGGAGGACAAAGGAAACACACAACCAACCGAAAGCAAACACACGACGAAAGCAAACACACAACTAAAATATAAACTGTACAAAGAAGAGAGCAAGCTCTACTTCCTGAAGATCTTGAGATGTTGCCCGCTATAGGGAAGCGGGAGTTCAGCTCCATCCAGATATGAGAGATAGAAACTATTCTCTCCATTGAGTTGCTTGATTTTGAAGGGCCCTCTCCACAGGGAATCAAATTTTCCGTGCATGCCCTTTGGCTCTCTTCGCTTGTCCCACAAGAGGACAAGGTCTCCCACTTGAAAATTTCTCTGCTTGGCTTTCTTATCAAAAAGCCTCTTTACTTGATTCTGATGTTCAGTGATCCTGTCGACCACTCTTACTCTCTTTTCTTCAAGTTCCGCAAGATACATGATTCTCTTTTCTAGAGAATTCTGGAAAGTTTCATCTTCGATTACTCGTGCCAAGCGTAGAGCAGGAAGTTCAGCAGAAATGGGAAGTTCGGCATCAGTGCCATATAACACTTGAAAAGGTGACATGCCGAGAGATCTCTTGGGAGTAATGCGGTCCGCCCACAAAGCGTCGTACAAAGACTTGTGCCACATCCGCTGGTTCTCATCTACTAATTTCCGTATGATGGTCACCAAGTTCTTATTACTGGATTCCGCCTGACCATTTCCCTGAGGGTAATAATCCGAGGCATGCGCTAAAGTTATCCCATATTCATAGCAAAAACTAATAACTTCCCACGAGGAGAAGTTAGAAGCATTATCAGCAACGATTTTGTTTGGAACGCCGAACCTGACAATGATATTCTCTTTGATAAAACTGCAAACCACCTCAGAAGTGGCATGCTTGACGGGTATGGCTTCCACCCACTTAGTGAAGTAATCCGTTGCTGTAAGGACATAGCTATGTCCAGCACTCGATTGAGGATTGAGTGCGCCAATAAAATCAATTCCCCATTGCCTGAATGGTTCATTGATAATGACCGCCTTAGGGAAGGGCAGCCAACTTGGGCTTGCTGACAAATTACCGACAGGGTTCACACTTTGCCACCCAGGTAACCGCATTGAAAGAGCGTCGGCCAATAGTACCTGGCTCGAATGATCTTGTGTGCTGTCACGGAAGAAGAAAAATGGCCTCCACAGGCTGAATTGTGAAAACTTTCCAGCAGTTTTACTTGCTGGGGCTTGTCAACACATCGCAGGAAGACACCGTCTATCCCGCGCTTATATAAACCGTCATCCCAGATGACATATTTAGCTGCCCTGAGCTTTATAGTGCGCTTCTCCTTTGCGGTTAGGTGCATTGGGCATTCGCCGTAGGTAAGGAAGAAAGCGATGTCGGAGTACCACTCATCACTAGTTGCAACAAATAAAACTAGAGGCAGAGAATCAGGTTCCTCTAGAGGGCTTTGCTCTTCGTCGGTACAGTCCTCTTTTCCTTTAGGTTTTCTGAATCTTTGTTTTCAGCCATTAGCTGACACAGGCCCTTGCCCCTTACCAGCTTGGTTGGTTTAATATCCAGGTCATATTCCTGGACCTTTGCGATCCAATTCCCTCTCAAACTTCCTAACTCCTGCTGAGTTAGAATTGATTTCACCGCCGTGTCAGGGACCAGCACCACCGTATGCGAGTTTAGAATGTAATACCTGAAATTCTTCACTGCTTTGACAACGGCAAAGGCATGCTTTTCCAATTGAGTCATCTTCAACTCGTGAGGCTTGAGGGGAGAACTCATGAATGCAATCGGGGATTCAATGTCTTCGGAATTCTTTTGCATTAAGATTGCAGACACAGTATGTTCCGATGCGTAGCTATACATGATGAAGTCCTTGGAGAAGTCGGGACATACCAGGACTGGTGCACGAGCAACAGAAGCTTTTATTTCTTCAAATGACCTTTTCCTTCTTCACTCCATCTGAAAGTGGGTGATCCTTTCATCATGTTCAGTATGTGGCGAGTCTTTTCGGCAAAGTCAGGAACAAAACGCCTAAGAAAGTTCACCTTTCCGAAGAAAGAATGAACACCGCCTTGCTTCAGTAGCGAGTAAGGCTCAATAGCCTTAACTCTTTCAATATCTATCTTCGTTCCTTCTTTGCTAACCACATGCCCTAGCAACTTCCCTTCCGTGACCCCAAAAACAGACTTTTTTGGGTTTAAGGAAATTCCATGTTCTCTGCATCTGGCCAATACTTGCTCCAAGTGATCACAATGATTACTTCGTTGTTTAGAGAACACGGTTAAGTCATCTAGATAAACTACAATGACTTTTCCCATCATACCTTTGAATGCGAAGTCCATGGCCCGTTGAAAAGTGGCACCAGCATTAGTTAGGCCAAAAGGCATCCTGCTGTAGGCAAATGTACCCCAGGGAGTAGTGAATGCTGTTTTGAATTGATCTTTAGGCGAGACTTCAATCTGATTGTAGCCTGAAAAACCGTCAAGCATGGACAGCATCTCTGATCCAGTTACTGCTTGCAGAACTTGATCCATTATCGGAAGAGGGTAGTTGTCTTTCAGCGAAGCTTGATTCAAGTTTCGGAAGTCTACGCATATGCGTATCTCGCCGTTTTTCTTGCGCACTGGTACAATATTTGCTACCCAAGTACTGTGATGGATAGGGAAAATGATTCTCGCATCCAACATCTTCTGAATTTCGGCCTGGATGGTGCCCGAGATCTTAGGATTATAATGCCTTTGCTTCTGGCGAAAGGCTTTGACATCTTCTTTCAGCGGTATGTCATGCTGAACGTCCTTTGGCTTGAAGGACTTTAGATCGGCATAGGACCATGCCAACACATCCATATATTTCTTCAGCAACTTGACAAATTTCCGCTTCTCTTCAGGTGTGCAACATTTGCCAATGTTTACAAATTGCGGGTGTGCCTCAGAACCTATATTGACCGGTTCGGTTTCTGGGGATGAGTCAGGACCATCTCGCCTCTTCTTTTTCACAAAACGGTCATGCCTGTCAAACAGGCGCTCCAGAGAAACCAGGCCCTTCGGAATTTTATTTCCCTTGAGCTGGCATATGCCGTCGTTCTCCTTTGCTTCGTGGTTTTGACCGTTGATTGATTCACGGCATGTAGAGGTGGATCCTTCAAAATACAACTCGTCAAAATTTTCTGATTTTTCCGAAAGGCAATGAGTTGATTATCATCATTGAATACTTGCCAATGCTGAGAGTTGTCTGGCACGCTCGGGCGGAAAACCACCTCAATGGTGTATTTGTCCATTTTCAAACCCGGGTGTGGGAGCATGAGAGATGCTGAAACGGCCAATGAATCGGCCATGTCATTTTGAGCTCTTGGAATTGCTCCTATTGAAAAAGCATCAAATTCTTCGATGCTGTCCCATACTGCGTTACGGTAGTGCCTGAGCCTTTCATTTTTCACTTGGTAAATCCTTTTGACCTGATTTACAACTAGCTCAGCATCACCTTGTACTTTTAGATTTTTAATTCCTCTTTCCTTTGCGGCTTGCATACCGAGTAAGAGAGATTCATACTCAGCAGTATTGTTAGTGTTGAAAAACTGCAATTTGAAAGAGAGAGGAATGACTTCTTCCTCGGGAGATATCAGCACAGCCCCGGCGCCACATCCACTAGTCTGTGACAAACCTGCCATCGAACTGCAAGGTCCAAATCTCATTACAATCCTTTTCTCGAACGAAAACGCCCTTTGTATCCGCCTCGGTAGATAAGAAGTAGTTCCCCATCCCTGATGATTCAAAAAGGATTTGGGCTTTGGGGTCCTCAGAGCTAGTAACCAAGTACTTCTTTTGCGATTCTGGTTCTAAAGTCTGCATCACACCTTTGATGGGTATTCTAGCTTTAGACCAGTCCATGTGAATTTCTCCACCAACTTCACTGCAAAAGCTTCTTCCCAGCAGAATTCCATAGGCTGCTGGAATGTCAGCAACGAGGACTGTCATTTTTACTCTTTTATCTGGGAAAGCCGCAAACGCAAATTGCGCGTCTTTGATTTGGCCAACCAACGGAACTTGCTTGGTTTCCAATGAATAACATCTGCCGAACGGTTTGGTAAGAGTGAGGCCCAAAGCATGGGCGACTTTCGCCGGCATGACATTATCAGAAGCTCCGGAATCAATTATACAGTTGCTCAACTTATGGCCGTTGATTAGGAGAGAGAGATAGAAAGGTTCTATCTTGCCTGATGCGGATGTTGAAGCAACATTTATGTGGGATTCAGGAGGAGTGGAAAGGATTCCTTTCGGGGAAACCTGTTTAGATGTAACAGCTTGACTCTGAATATATTTAGTTAATCTTACAAGCTGTTCGGGATTTGACTGAAGGTACTCAGCTTCAGACATTTGGATCTTGGTCTTTTTTGCATGATCTATTATATCGAATGCGGCCAAGGGTTGCGTTGGTGAGGGAATGAGTCCTTCATTTCGCGATGGTGGAACAGGGTTACTGATCTTGATAGGAATATGAGGGGGCTGATTCGGAGGAGAGATGGGCGGAAAAGACTTCTTTGCAAAAGACTTAACAGGGAATTGAGTAGGAAGAGGATTACCTCTTCTAGCAATGGTTGGAGGCACGTTTGACACGACCTTCTCCTTCTGCACATGGGCAGCAACTTCCGCTTCCTTTCCTTGCGAGCGGGTAAAAACAGCATAGGATTGTCCGCTTGCATAGCCCTGAGTACTCTCTTCTTCATCAGATTCATCCTCATCAAATTCCATGTATCCAATAGTAGAGTCGCCAGTCGGCTCACCGACATCTTGATCATCTTCGCCTTGAGGCGAAGGTTCTTCATAGTACTGCTCTTCTTCCTCAATCTCGGCCAGAGCATTGACCGGAGGAGCTTCAAGCGCCAACCGTGGAGCAGTTGCAGGTAGACGCGGCCTTTGTGAAACATTATTAGGAACGAAACTCCTTCGTGGAACATCCCGGTATGAGGAACTAGGAGCCTGGGCCAACTGCTTCTTTAATGCGAGCAAATCATTCGCCATCTTTTGGAACGCCGGATCAGACGAAGTAGCAGGTGAGGTATCTGAAGATTTGGACTTGGATGATTCCTTTTTTAACTCGCCAGATATTATCAAATTGTCTTCTATCCGAATGGCAAAGCATCCCGAGTGAGCGCGGTAGGTAGCTACTCGCTTCAAGGAGCAAGAAGCCGACTTTTGAGCTCATGGCGTTCACGAAGAAACACTTCTGATTCTCCGGTGTTGGAAGCATGGCAGAGGGACACGGTTGATTAATGCATTGAACCGGGTGACGAAATCGCGCATGGTCTCATTGGCTTCTTTCTTCAGGTGAGTGATCCGTGATAACAACGCAAATGCATCCTCTGAAGGCTTGTATCTGTCTTCAAAAGCCTCCCGCAAGGTGGCCCAACTGGTGATAGATCCGGCAGGCAAATGCTGAAACCATTCAGCCGCAGGCCCTTGTAGAGTTTCCAGAAAAAGGTGAACCGACACATCTTCGTGCGTCACATCCAAAATACTGCATGACATAATGAATGCAGATATGTGGGAATCCGTGCTTTGATTTCCGCTCCCATCGAATTTGGGAAAATTATTTCGGTTTCCGTGAGGGAGCGCGTGAACTGGATGTGGCAGTGCGAGAGGACCCATAGCATTTCCCCATGGTACCGCCATTTGAAAGGCTGGAAAAAGCACACGAGCTGGGAGGGTGGTTCCACTGAGCAGCAAGGCACTACAAAGGGATGTAGATGCTCCTTGTAAAAGACTTTTTCTTCGTGGGGTGAGACACTCCTGGATGACCGGCTAGCCGAGCTTAGCGCTGAAAAACGTGCCGGTGTTACGCTGAAATTGTGCCTTTGAAGCAGATCGAAAGTGGGATCAACTTCTCCACGGGCTCTCCTGCTGCGCGTAAAAGGTTCACTTGCCAGCGTACCTTCCAGATCTGCGATGTTATGGCGCAGATTTAAACTTTATTTTTGGGTGTACTTGCTGATTTTCTGGTTTTTCTGTCAAAAACCAGCAGCATGCACTTTTCTAGATATTTAAAAACTATCCTCTTCGAAAAACCGATTGCGGTTAATGACAAATAGTAGCGAGGATAAGATGGCAGGGAAGAATAGCAGGCTGATTTTCAGATCTGATTTTTACTTTTTCAGAGGGTTTTAAACTTTTTTAGAAAACAGTAAAAACTCAGATCTACGGAAAAATGCTAATTTTGATAAAAACTCAGCGAACTAAAGATCTGTAACTAGGCCCGATCTATGGATCTCAGAAGAAAATTTTCAATTTCGGGCACTTTTGCAAATTTTTGGATTTTCAACAAAAAGTTCAGATTTGCAAACTGGCAGCGATTTTATTATTTTTCTGATTTTATATTATACCACCACCATAGATCTGACAGATCTATCCGTTCCCCAGCGGAGTCGCCAAAAACTGTTGGTCCGAAAATCTGTCGCGTGGACAGATCTATGGATAGACGAGCCAACAGTGTGCAGGGCTTAGCCCCTCTTTGAGTCAAAGAAAGTTAAATCGGTTTATTGCTATTTCTACTAGCAGGAACCTATGCAAGTCTCACAGATTCTGCCTTCGGGGGTTGGGATCTCATCCCAGTAGAGTGTTTCAGGCTGCGAAAAGAAAGGAATGAAAGAGGGAGAAGAGAAAGAACAGATCCGAAGGAAGAAAAGAAATGAATTCCAAAGCAGAAAGGTCAGAAGATTTATGTTTTCAGTTTGGTAGTAAACAGAGCCAAACCTACTTGCATAAATAAACAAAGCAATACTGATGAGCAAGTGACGGAAAATTAGATATGAATCCAACAGATTAAACGCATACAGATCTAACGTAAGAAAGATCTAATGTATAACACAGCTATTGAGCAAAAAGTTTGAATAATTGTATTACTGTTCTCTTCTGTTACAAGAAAGCTCAAAGTCTTTCTCTCCTCACTTCTATTTCTATCTAAAAAATGTTCATCATGAATACAACAAGTATTCCCATATTTATAGAAGATGAGGGAGAGAGAAGGAAAAATGGAGCCCACCACTTATTTACAAAGATATTTACAAAATATCTAAAAAATCATGTTGACTTTGACAACTTGGTGGATGACATCATCCCATGATGCAACATGGATGATGTCATCATTTGTATCAACACATTTTAGACATTTCAAAAAGAAAGTCGGAGAAAGAGAGAGAAGAAGAAGAAGAAGAAGAAGAAGAAGAAGAAGCTACTCATCATCATCATCCTGCGGCCGAAAAGGGGTTGCCTGTTTCTGATGCTGCTCAGGAGATGATATGTGGAACTGAGCGCGGTATTCCAAAAACTTGCTAATCATCGGCCCAAATTGATCCTGTGATGGATCCTTGTGCCGTTCACTGATTGCTTCGCAAGTCTCCCGCTCGTCTATGAGCTTTTCTGGGATTTTGGAATAATCTTTCCCTGCCTCGATAAGGAACCCGATGAAGTCCCTACAGGCCAGTAGGTTGTTGATAGATTCAAGTGTCGAAAGTGACCTCTCGCCCCGTCCCGAGAAGCTAACTCCTCAAGATCCGGATAGTGTCATCGGGTGATCTCAAGGTAAGGGAAGGAGTGAGCAACCCCGAGTCATGGCGAGAACAACTTTCTCCATTTGATGCATTGCATCCGTGGCCTCTTCCTTTACCTTGTCTATCTTTTCCGGACGAATTCCGGCTGATCCATCCGATAGTCCGAGTGGACATAGTTTTGTTGAGGGCCCTTGGATGGCCGAAGACTCCGAACTTGACCAGATCTTCGACTGAACAGTCGAACATTTGTTGGAAGGTCTCGTGCTGGAGTCTAGCATGTTCTAGCTCTTCTGATATTGGACCTGCTAATGCTTGGAGTTCCTTATTCACCTTCCCGATGTTCAGATATAGATTGACATATTCGGCGATCACTCTTTCACTGTCCTTGAGGATCTGGCTCCTCCAAGCAGAAACGGCCATACCCTGCTCGCCGATCTTTGAATACTCATTGATCTTCTCCTGACTGAGCAGCTCAGGAGTCTCGGCGGCAGTTGTGGGAGGTGCACTTCCCATCTTCTGTAAGGCCTGAAGCAGATATTTGTTCTGCTCCTTCAGTAGCCTTTTCTCCTCTTTTGTTTCCTGAAGCTTTTTGCAGAGTGCATCAACTGCGGAAAGAGCTTCCCCCTGGAGACTTTCAGAAGACGTCCCCATTGTGATTTGAGTCACGGTAAAATCTATCGGAGACAGATCTTTTTTCTCTTTGAGGGGGTCGGGGTAAGCTATTTCCATAACTCTCTCACCTGCAGCACTTTGAGAGAAGCGTGTTACAGGCTTGTGCTTCTTTGCCCCTTTGGCTGGAATTACCGAAAAGTCCATCGGAGCGATGGGAACTTTCCTCTTTTGCTGGCTCAGCTGCTGAGAGATCCAAGCTGGTCCTATAGAAGAAGGACCAGAGACAGAGGGGGAGGCAGCAACGGTAGAGGAGGGGAAAAACGTGGAGACACGCGGCGGCGGCATTGAGAGAATAGCCGAAGAAGTGTCCACGGGAGGAAGGGAAACCGTAACTGCAGAAGACATAGGAAGGGAAGGGAGCTCGGAGATGAGGGAAGAAATAGAGGAAGACAAATCAGCGAGGGAGGAGAAGATAGATGAAGAAGCAGGGGAAAGGGTAGAAGAAGGGGCAGAGGACACGACCAAAGGGGTGGTCGTTTGAGTCACTCGAGGAGGGGAAGGAAGAGAAGAAGAAGGGATAGAAGGGACCTCTGAAGTTGTAGCGACGCCGACATCCTGGGTGGATGGGCGTATAGGACTATCCTCTGTCAATTCTTCCTCCAGAGTTATAACCTGTTCTGGCTCTGAGGGAAGAGGACTTTCAGGGGCTTCTTCCTGAATGGTGCTAGTTTCACCTTCTGCACCTTTGCCTTTCAGCTGCTTCTTGGACCTTGGAGGTGCATTGCCCAACGGGGAAGTTGTGAAATCTACCCCGAGGTAGATCAGCCCGTTCATGCGACACCAGTGCTCTGTTCGCCGCATAGTCTCCTTGACCCTCTCCTCAATTGTTTGAGGAGCCTTGTTCCTGTCAATGGCCGGGAAGGGCCAATTGTCCCCATCTGTGTCATTATACACCTTATCTACTTCATCTTCCGTAGTCTAGAAGCCTTCCGGGACAATGGCCACTCCGTATTGGATGATTTCCGCCAACGCCAAGCGAGAGTGATCCTTTCTTCTGAGTTCCACCTCATGGAGAACGTCAATGTAAATATCCTCAATTTGAGGGACATGGATCGGATCGAGCTTCGCTTTTGGCAGTACTTCTTGGGTCGAAGGTAGGCCTGGCTGGGAAGTCATGCTTCAAGTTGAGTAGCTCCAGCTCTGCGAACATTTCCTTTGCCTTATGGTGGGTGGAGCATGTGTATCGGCCCACTGTGAGGGGGAAAGGAGTTCCACCCTTCTTTCTTTTGAGGCACTTCTCATGGTATGTGACCAGCTGCCTTGACAGTTCTAGTAGAATCAGCTTAGGCCCAACATACCTTGGTAGCCTGGTTGGCTCTCCCAAAAAGTTGGCAGCCCTCAGATAGGTGAACGTGGGAAATTGGGTGAACAGGGCCCCCCATTTCTCTGTGACTGCCACTATGTTTTTGGTCGTCCGGCTATGAGTCATGTTTGGCCTCAGTAGGCAGATGACATGATAGAAGAATGCATCGTTAATTTTTGTGAAATGTTGGATGCTATTCTCAGCCTCGCCTCCTGGTAGTAATCAAATATCTTGGCTCGAGGCCATACTCCACTTCGGTTCACCGGATAATCCCTTGCCGATCTTTGCGGCGTAGACTACATAGGAGTTCATATGGAACACTCTGTTGTGGCGAATTGTCAGATTTGCCGAGAGATGGTGTCGCTTATTATTTCACCCCAAGAAAAGCGCTGATTGGGTAAATTTTTATTCATTGTCTCCAAGTATCTGCAAAGATCCACTTATGGAAATAGTGGGCATCCAAAGCCCGAAGACTCTGCTCAGGAAAGTGATAGTGTCGCTGAGTTCTTCTGAGAAATCACTGCGGTGGATGACCTGGGGCCACCGGGTTACCACCTTCTTGTTCTTCAAGTATACCTCATTCATCAGCTGCATGCATTGGTCTTCGTTGTCTTCCCAGGCCTTGATGCATTCTTGTTGGCTAACATGACCACGAAGTTCCGTGGTGAGGGATGCCGAGCATTATTTCAAAATGACGGGCAGTGAGGTTTATGACTACCTCGCCCTTGCTATTTTCGACACATCTTGTGTCTTTGTTGTAACATTGGGCAATCACCATCATGAATTCGTTGTTGACGGCACGACGCGGGGATTCCTCCGGTGAAGTGCGAGTGGCACTGCCTATTAACTTGTCCATCCATGGACTTCTTGTAACTTTCTGAGTCCTAACCCAGAATTCCTCCATGTCAATGTGACCCAATTCTGAGTCTCTGACATCCATACTGCACTCAGCCTATGATTCGGGCATCTTGACCCTCTGATATTTGTATTTCATCTCTTCTTCTGTCAGCTTAGCCTTTCCTCTTGGTTTGGTGGGTTTCTTGCTTGACGTAGACATGTGTTCTTTCGAACTCAGTTGCTGATCTGCATGAAGAAGAAGTGAGACCCAATCCACAAAAGTTGAATTAGTCATTTGATCTTCCATTGGAATGCTAGCAGAAGAAAGAGTTAGAGATTTTAAGGCTTAGGGCGCAGGGCGCATGAAAATTGCATGTTGCAGGCCAAATGGATAAGGCGCACAGAAAAAGAGTGTTGCAGAGGTTATACTGGCGCCAAAGGCGCATGGCGCACGGATGTAGCAGATTGCATTTTATAGCAGGGCGCATGAAAATTGTGTGTTACATTGGGATTCGGTGCGCCCTTTGGCGCATGGATGGATCGTGTAACATGGACTTTTCGTGCGCCAAAAGGGTTTACAAAACATCATGTTACTGCAATCGGGGGTGCGCCCGCGCCTTTATAGCTTTATACTTGCGCGAATAAGGCTTGTGTTGCATGGAAGCTGGGTGCGCCCTTTGGCGCATGGAAACGGGATGTAACATGGATAAATGGTGCGCCAAAGGCTTTTAAGGGGGGCGCGGGATCGACACTTGTAGCATGCGAGAAAGGCGCGCCTTGAGGGCGCATGAGTTCTAGATGCAGCATGACAAATGGGTGCGCCATTGGCGTGGGTTTAGATCATGTAACAGGGCGGGTAGATGCGCCAAAGGGGCGCAACTATTTTTAGTGTAACAAGGCGCGCCAGTGCACCACAGAACTAAACTCATAGCTCAAACCTTTTCTTTCTTTCCTCCATTTCAAAGGTTGCTTGGACATATAAGGTTTCATAAAAAGATTTTCAGACATCACCACCACTCATCACCACTCTTTCACTCGGTGAGGAGTCGTATCAATGACCCTCTCCTTCGATGGATCCAAATGCGGGCCGCGCAGCGGAGGAGCTGGCGTTGTTCTCATTCCTCTTGACGCCGAGCCTATGCCTCTTTCATTCGGCTCGATTTCCCGCACTAATAATACGGTGAAATATGAGGCCCTTTGTTTTGGGTCTCCGTGTCACGTTACACTTAGGTGTCAAATCTATCAATATTTTCGGTGACTCTCAATTGGTAGTCAATCAAGTTATGGGCATCTACCAATGTAAAAATGAGGAACTTCAAAAGTACAAACATTACGTGGATTCACTTTTGACCTTATTTACTCATTATTCTATCCAAACCATTCCCCGCTCCACTAACAAATTTGCGGATACTATGGCTTTCTTAGCCTCGCAAATTCCGCCTCACCAAGTCGACTCGACATATTCGTCTTGGTCCAACAACTCTTTGCCCCATCTTACTCAAATTTCGTTGTTTGTATGATAAATAATGTGTCTGCTAACTCACAGGATACCTGGTATCACCAATTTCACGACTACCTTACAACCTCTGTTCTCCCACCTGACCTTACTAGTAACGGAAAACGTGCTTTTCTTAAAAGTGTTTCTCGTTATGTCGTCATGGGGGGACTCCTCTATAAACATGGCTTTGATGGCATCCTCCTTCGATGTCTAATCAAAAGGAGGTCACCTATACCATCCAACAAATCCACGACGATATTTGTGGTGGACATTTTAGTGGCCTAGCCGTGGCTAAACGGATCCTTCGCCTAGGCTATTATTGGCCTACTCTTAATAACGACTGCTACGAATATGTTAAGCGTTGTGTTATGTGTCAACAACATGCCAACCTTCAACATACTCCTAGCCATCCACTACAGGTCGCACGAGATCTTTGGCCTTTCTCACAATGGGGTTTAGACCTTATTGGTGAGATTCACCTGCCCTCTTCGCAACGTCACCGTTGGATAATCACAACAACCAAATATTACACTAAATGGGTGGAATCCATTCCACTCATTTCAACCAAAAAGAAAAAATCATCGAATTCATTAACCATCACATTATCTGTCATTTTGGCGTTCCTCATCGCCTGATAACAAATAATGGAAAATCTTTCAAAAATAAGATGTTACAAGACCTTTGTGACAACTTTGGTATCAAACTTAGCTTCTCATCACCTTATTATCCACAAGCAAATGGTCAAGCCAAATCTTCTAATAAAACCCTAACCAAAATCCTCATGAAAGTTGTTAACGATTCTGGAAGAAATTGGCATGATCACATCCCCTTTGCCCTTTGGGCTTATCGTACCAGCATTCGTACCTCCACTAATGCCACACCATTTTCTTTGGTATATGGTACCGAGGTTGTCTTGCCTCTCGAAATACAAATACCCTCCCTAAGAATATCTCTTCAGGATATTCTCACCAATGATGATTTCGCCAAGAGCGGTTAGCCCAATTGGAGCTTCTTGACGAGCGTCGTCTTACAGCTCTTGACCACCTTCAAATCTATCAAAAACGCATCAAGCGTGCTTATGATAAGTGACTCCATGAGCGTACCTTTAAGATTGGTGATCTTGTCCTCAAAGAGAATCAACATGTAACCAAACTAGAAAAGAGCAAACGTGGAAAATTTGCTCCTAATTGGATTGGGCCTTACATTATCACTCATATTTACGGATCAGGCACTTACCATTTAGCTTCGCTTAATGGTAAACCTGAGCCTGAACCCCTTAATGCCTTGCATCTTCGACCATTCTACTATTGAATTTAGTGTTATATCACTTCTTATCTACCTTGCGCTCGTCCCTTGAGCTCATTTACTACCTCATACACTTTTGTTCCATGCATCTCAAAATAGAATCAAGCTCACGTGGTTTGGTCATTACCTCCTCTTAAAGATGCCTTCCCCTTTTTAGTCTGGTCCATGACTTAAAAGTATCAAAATAACATGTTCTCAATTATACACTTATGGGATATTCTTGAGTCAAACTTCCTACAAAACTAGATGCTTCATGCCAAACGGACATCTAGACCTCTAAGTTATACATAGACTGCTCCCTCGAAGGACAGCTATGTGCAAAGTCACTTCTACTATTATAAATAGACTGCTCCCCGAAGGACAGCTATACACAAAAACCGCATTTGCTACTATAAATAGACTACTCCCTTGAAGGACAGCTATACAAAGTCAGCCTTTATCAGAAGCTTCTCACATTGATCAGCTTCGTGAAGACCTCAAGAACAACAAAATACATATCCCATGTAGACTTCCCACATCGATCAGTCTATATCCAAAAAGTAAAAGCAAGATTCCAAAAGCACTTTTGAGTCATGGACTTGTCTATTTAGGTTTGGTTCTCTTTCGTCAGAATAATCACCTTATAACAAGTTCTCAGCACCCCCGCCTATATCAACCACCTCACCTCACCATTTGTCAAAGCAACAAAACTCAAGGGACGTGACGTATATCCGATATATTGTGATTATACAACTCTTTTCACCTATCGACTTCTCGCATATGCAAGGTACCTAGGGATTCAAGCTCATCCGACATTAATATGTGGTTTGTTTAGCTCTTCTCAACTACGGGACACTTTTACCTCTTTTACTCGAATCTAGGATTATGTGTTGACCTTAATCAGGACACGGTTCCCTACTACTTGGGTAAGCTAACTTTCGCTTCACCTATACCTACATCAACATCGCCAATACCTTACCAACACCAACAACATTACCCTACCAATATCAATATTTTTTTACCAACCAACAAATTGCTCAATTCACCTCTCCCTAGTCCTAAGGGAGAGCTATATCGGTCCGAGGTCCCTCCTTGCTTTGTGCAATGGGCTATGTAGGGCAAAGACTTAGGAGACATGGGGTCTCCAAGGTTAGCTCAACCATCCCCTACCATAACCTATCATGTGTGGTATATATAAATCTATTTGTGTATCTCTATTTGCTCACATTCATCTTTATCCTTTTTCAAAACAAAACATTCAAAACACAACCATTCTTATTATTATCATAACTCAAATCAACATACATATTTAGTTTTATTTAGATGTTAAACAAATACATCTTCTCTATCATCGACTCGCAGGTCGGCATCCTTATTTATTCTTATACTCCTATGAAATTCACTTAGACCCTTGCGCCTCCTACCGAATCAGGTGGTGATCGTGATCGTCGACGCCACTCACTTGGCCTCTCCATCCTCAAAGGTGCACTGTTATTGGTTCTTCCCACTGATCCGCCAACATCTCCTGTAACATACGAATACGTCCTCTCGCGTGGAGGAATCTTGCCTCCAGTCGCTCCACTCGTGAATCGTGAAACCTCTAACAATCTTGTTGTCTCATTCACTCGTGTTTGAAGCTAGTGAACCAAATCCCGCAGGTGGTCTCTCTCCATTGTAATCATAGCTATGTCAGATGATCACGTACACCTCGCATTCGCTACCCACCATAATCTATAGCCCTCTGTCATTCCCGCATCCATTACCCTACGATCGGTTCGCTATCTCTTCGGCCCTTCCGGAGGTGTCGGCGGGGAGGTGAGAATGATGCCTCTGCATCGATCCTCATGTATGGTTTATAAGTCATAGGTATATCCTGAACAAATCCAAATTGTCGCCGCACGTGATCTAGAGGAATCCTCTCATACTCACCCGGCCTGTGCCCTGCGATCCACCTCAATCACTTTACACCCCTCAACTCCTCAGCTATGTTCTCTATCACCATATAGTTCCCGTAAGGCCTCCAAAAATATCCGCAATCGTCACCATCTCCCATACCTGCCTATAATACTCGATGTCATCTATCACGGCCTGGGATCTCGCCTCTTGTTCTATCTGGACCCATCGTCTGAATCCCAACCTCTGCACTCCTGTCTCTCCCGACTGGATGGGTCGGCCTATCGGCCGCACATAAACAATGTGCTCATAGGCCCAACAATGTAATAAGTATGAACAATCCAGTGTCGTCCGTGTTCTCACTGTAAGCCCATAAACCCCTATATAACTCGCTAGATATGGGTGCCCATGCGAAAGTCACGCTCCTTTCTATCATTTCCCAAATAACACTCATCAATGCTTTTGGAAATCTTCCCCCGCCCTCGGTAATGCATAATACCCCACCGCTATCATTAATACCACTGCCAACCTTGTTTCCTCAGGGTGTGTTGCATACATTGTACCATAAGTGAATGTCAAACCTCACTGTGTCAAATCTCATGCAGCTGAACCAAATACTGCTGTTATCGCTGCCCGCCCCGCGCTAGGCAACGCCTGATACACTGGTCTTCCTATCATTGGGAGCCTCAAAATTCTAAACACATCTTCCAACATCACTGTCATCTCCCCTGTTGGCAGATAGAAGGTATTCTTTTCTGGATTCCACCTCTCAATCAACACCTACAACATAGCATGATTGCGTGTGATTCGTGAATAATAGCGGATTCCACTTAGCCCCACACGGTTTATCAATGCCCATTCAGCTGGTGTTACATCCGCTCGGATTCGTGACAACAAAGCTGGCACACTATCATTCATCCTTAACCCTGCCTCCGCCTGCATACATCAAAATGACACACAACCATTCAATAAATCAAATCCCCAAGGGTTTTTTTTTCACATTCTGGAAATTCCTACAGTAACCGGTATCGGTTATAGATAGCCGATACCGGTTTACTAACCGATACCGGTTATCTCTAAACGATACGGTGGCCATCACAAACATATACAGCCTGCTTAAAAACATCCACCTACGATAATTATTTTGCTCGTTTACTCCTCTCTATACCTATAAACATACGTGAACACCCTGCTTACCTACCCCATAACACTCACTCTATCCCAAACCCTTGCCTATCACCTTTTCTTTCTCATCTCTACCCTCTTACCTTCTCTCATCTTATTCATCAAAACATGCAAGAATTAAAATACAACCAAACAGTTTACCTCTCGGGATGCAGCAGCTTGGGGTGGAACTTGTCTTCCCTCTCGTCCCTGCCTGCTGGATGCTTCTCCTCGTTCAGCCATGTTCACCACCCTCTTCCAATATAATTTACCTTTCTAACTTCTTAATCTCAGCCCACACTCACTTCACCTGTCTCTTTCCTCCTTATCACTCAATTCTTTCATGCAATTACCTATATCAGTCGTCAAACAATGTCGCATTCGCGTATTTAACTTGTTGCATGACTCTAAAAATAAGAACTCTAAAAATAAGAACTTAAGTTGCCGCCCAAGCTTTTCTATTTTTAGAAAAGCTCGTTTTGGCATAACCGGTATCGGTTACATAACCGATATCGGTCAACAATCTACCGACGTCGGTTAGCTAACCGATATCGGTCACATGCCTCCTATTTCTTAAATCTGGGCCTTTTCTTTATTTTTTGCAAATTTTTGTTGCGCCCGCTTCTTTTGCCTACATAACTACACCATTATCACTATTTGTCATCAGAATCACATCAACACGTATATATATCATCACAATTTCATCAACATCATCTATCTACAATAAAACAACCATCAACAAAATACGTACGACATTTCAATATTTACATCAACCCCATCAGTATATACACTATTTGGATCAAACTCATCATCTACATACATTCAATTTCAAAAACCATCGACAAAACACATAAAATATTTTATACACACCATTTGGATCAAACTCATCATCTACATACATTCAATTTCAAAACCATCGACAAAACACATAAAATATTTTATACACACCATTTGGATCAAACTCATCATCTACATACATTCAATTTCCAAAACCATCGACAAAACACATAAAACATTTTATATACACCATGTGGATCAAAATCATCATCTCTATATATATCAATGTTTAACTATACAACTGCTTCCCGCATAGGGGCCTCATGATCTCAAAAATAATACAAAGACGGCACGCAGACCGCAACAACTATCAAAATCACGACTCGGCTCGCAAGCCGGTCTCTCATGTCAAAAATATACTCGGCTCATAGGCCGGTATCAACTCTACAACTGTACTCGGCTCATGCAGTCAGTATATACAAAAAGATGAATAAATGAATCATATGTGGGCACGCAGCCTCTATATACATAACCAATTGCAGACCGGTGCCTATATCCAATATACAAATAAAACACCCATCTCCGCTACAGGATGTCTCACTCTCCCACCACCCTTAGCTCCTCTCCGTGCTAGTCCCCGTGCCGGCTCCCGCCTCCTCCTCGCCACCGACCCACCGGCTGTGGCCGCACCCCCAGGATCTCGGCTCGAGAGGTCTCGGCTCGTGCGCCGCATATGGTCGATAGTCGGCCCGTACCATCAAGGACATCCCGAGCAATACGGCCTCCGCTCTCACCTCCATATAGCGGGCCCGTGCCACCAAAGCGCTGGGTTGGTCCCCGACTCCTAATAATAGTGGCCTCGTCCTACGGTACACCATGTGCCTGTACCTATGGTGGTGCATGTGCTCGCGGCGGGCCGATGCCTCGTGGCTGTACTGTACTCGTGCTCTGGGCTAACCGCCTCGTAGTACCCCCGATCTCGTTGTGCAACAACAAGCTGCCCGCCTCGTAATACACCGCACTGTCCTACGAGCCGGTCCCTCTCCGCTATAACCGCCACCACCTGGCCAGTTTGCGGCGGGATGTGCTCTCTGGCCGCTGCTCTCGCCCGCCCACCACACCAAAATGAACCGATGCACGGCAAGGCTGCCCACTGTATCGTCGGTTGGCCTCTCTACTACCCAATCTGCGGGTCAACGGGCTACGCGGTGCAGCAATGGGGCCTCTACATCATCCCTCCTCATTACTATGGGAAGGAAGGTGGCTCATCCTCGCCAGCACTCCCAACCGCCGCCGCATACCCTCTCTAAGGGTATCCACTCATGCTCTTGGCCTCCGTCCAGCCTATCCGAAAGTATACTTTGGATCCGGCGCATCTCGTGCTCGGGCTCCTCCTGGGGCCGATGGCCTCTATGGGGCCTCCATACAATGTCTAAACGCGGTCAACCCTTTCGACATATGTCGGTAGTAGGCTACGCCCCGCCCCGCGAGCACCGCTCGTGGCCGGCCCATGACCCCAACCACCCTCGAAAGCCATATCATATATAACTTTGTGGGCCCCTGGCTGGCTGGGCAGCCCCTTACGTGGTCGTATACATATGATGTGCTCATATGCCCAAAGCAGTTGTAACAAAATGTCGAGTAAATCCCAAATCACCTCATCCGCGATAACCCCACTGACTCCTCAGATAGCTGCACGGATATACTTGGTGCCTGTGCATGCACGTATGCTCCTCTACCATCTCGATCAAGACTCCCATCAAATCCCGTGGGAAAGCGGCCTCCCTCTCGAGTCCGGGAGGGCGAAAGCAGTGATACCTCATCATCATCAACACGGCAAGCCGTGTCTCATGTTTGTGGGCACGATACATGTCCCCATAGTGCAATGCTCACACGTGATAAGTCAATAATGCGGCCGCATCCCCAAATACCAAGAATGATGTCCATAGCCGCGTCTCCGCATCTACCTAGAATACGCTCCCCTACGATCGGCAGTCTCGTGGATGCGATACACATCCTCCGGGGTAATAGTCATCTCTCCAGTAGGGAGATGGAAAACATTGGTCGCCAGATCCCATCTCTCAATGAGGGCAACCATAAGGTTGTGGTCCCTATCCACAACCCTATATCGCTGGACTCCGCCGAGTCCCACCTCGCGCATAATGGCCCACTGAGCTGCAGACATGTGTGGTCGCATCTGTCTCAATAGCGGGGGCATCCGATCCCGCATCATAAGCTGCTGACGTGCCTGCAAAAACAACCCACTTCATTAGACCTACCCTTTACAAAAACAACTACTTTAACCCTCTATACCCCCTTTTACCCACCCGACCACACCCCGACTCTATAACACACATCTACACCCACCTATCTTACCCTAAAACATCTACGATATCCCCTTTCCTATCAACTCTACCCCCTCCCTCTTCACCCCAAACAACAACCAAACAACAAAACAACAACCAACAACAACAACAACAACCAAACAACAAAACAACCACCCAAACAACAACAAACAAACACAACACACAACACAACAACAAACAACAACCAAAAACCCAAAACAACAACAAAACCAAACAAAAAAATAAATAATCCTAACTAATGACCCGCACGGTCACCTCGACCGCCACCGGCCCCTACAAAGACATGATATACACCGGCGCCGGTCGACATACGACCGACGCCGGTCTACCAACAACCCACTTTGCCCGAAAATTTCGTGACCGATGTCGGTCGCCTAGTGACCGACATCGGTCACTGTCCAGGGTCGGAGCCGAACCCGACACGGCCCCCAAAACCATCTTTTTACCTATTTCTACCCTTTTACCCACTGGAAAACCCTACAAACCTACCCACCCTACCGTTTTAGCCTAACTAACCTACCTACCCACTCCATTTTTCAAATTACATCCATTTATTCATTATTTCATTAAATTTTGGATTCCTACCCAAAACCCAAATCTAAACTTAAAATCATTAAATTCACATAATTAGAGGTTTAGAACCTACAGGCACGACTACACGTCATCGTGGTGGGATAGGTGGTGGTGGTCCAGCCTCAAGACCTCCTGCTCCTCCTGGCTGTGCCATGGCTATAAATCTCCTCTGCTGGGTCCTCCACCAATCAAATTCTGCCTCCTACTCGCTGGGGTCTACCAATCACTCACTCCTCCACTCAACTACTGCCAACTCAGCGCATAAACTCACCAAAATCAATTTTAAATCCGACAAGCCATATTAGTTATCAAATTGACAATATGACAACGACAACAGCCGTATTTTTCTTTTTATAGGTTTTTTTACCTATAACCGATATCGGTTATATTTGTGCCCTAAAACACCGGTATTTCGGCCAACTAACCGCTACGGTCATAGCTAACCGATGTCGGTTTAATCCCTCTTTTACCAAAATTTCTGCCCTTATCCACCAAACTTCTGTTGTCTCACCACGTCGCTCCCGGCTTTGCTAAATAGCATTATTTTGACTTCATTTGCCCAACTCACTACCGTAACAAACTAACATATCAGCCCGACCCAAGGCCGTACCTAACCAATCAGGCCCCCCCAAGGCCACAACCAACCAATCGAGGCTCGACCCAAGGCCGCAACCTACCATTTGCCCGACCCAAGGCCGTAACCAACCATTTGGCCCGACCCAAGGCCGCAACCAACCATTTGGCCCAACCCAAGGCCGCAACCAACCATTTGGCCCGACCCAAGGCCACACCCAACCATTTGGCCCGACCCAAGGCCGTATTTCCAACCAATCGTGCCCAACCCAAGGCCGCAACCAACCAATCGAGGCTCGACCCAAGGCCGCGACCTACCATTTGGCCCGACCCAAGGTCGTAACCAACCATTTTGCCCGACCCAAGGCCGCAACCAACCATTTGGCCCGACCAAGGCCGCACTCCAACCATTTGGCCCGACCCAATGTCGCAACCAACCATTTCGCCCAAGCCAAGGCCGTAACCAACCAATCAGGCCCAACCCATGGCCCTCACTAATCAATCGGCCCGACCCAAGGCCGCACCAATTAAATACCTCACCCAAAACCAACAAATTACAATTTTATCCACCCATCATGTAGCTTTTTGTTCAATCGAGCTCACCTGTTCGTGTTTTAGCATGATTAGGGTACTTGACTTGATCGGACCGACCAACTTTGCCTGACTCAAGACCGTGATGTTTATCTCAACCAAACCAACCATTCGTACCTTCTTGAACATACCTAAACGCTCCTGTACCTTACCCATTATATCCCCTGGAGCTACTTCCTATGCCTTTGATACCAGGGATTATATCACCCTTGTTTGGATAAACTATCGAACTTTGCCTATGAATTGCTTGTTTGCTCTTCAAAATCATGTACCCTGGTCGCACTATCGCATTTCAACGTGTGTCCGCTTCTTGGACCTACCACACCATCTTACCATCATCTCAACACCATTTACCCTTTATCAACCCTATCCCCGATTTCACGCTACCTCAACTCGTGATAGATTTGAGGGGATTACCTATACCCTTAACAGAGTAACCACTTCTTATTATTGTCGGTCATGACTTTACAAGACAAGCTACACGACAACAAGGGGCTAATGTAGACACCAAATTTGTGTCTTACGACCCCTATGCCCCGCATCTCATTTCACAACCTAACCTCATCACCTAAACCTTACACAATTATTTATTAATTACCTTATAATTAATAAATCAACATCTCCAAACCTCGCCACCTCATTTCACCACCTCATCATGACCTAGTCCTAACCCTAAACTAACCTAATAAAGACCTATAACTTGGTCTACATCCACACCCATGACTAATTACTTCTCACCCGCACCTAAACCAACCTCATAATGACTGACCAAGCCCACAACTAATCCCTCAGAGAAAAGGAGGGAAAGTGGGCTATTTTACTAAAAATAGCCCACTTTGACTTAACCGATACCGGTTCCTACTTGACCGCCATCGGTTACGTAACCGCCATCGGTTCCCTGTAAATGACCTCCCCCAACCAAGGATCTGGATCGGAAGTCATTGGAAGAATCCGGAATTCACTTGGCCGAGTAGAGACAAGTGAAGGAAAAAGAAGAGTTTGCAGAGAAGGACCTCAAGCCCAAGACTGCAACTGAGTAACCAAAGCACAGTGACACTCATCCAAGCATTGGGAGAGAGGATAGCTCATCTTGGATTGTCAGATCATCCTACCTGAACCCTGTCTTCGTCATCATAGTCCTTGGACCTGTATCTTCATCAGGAACTAGTAAGTAGTGTCTTGTACGTTCTTTTAATAACATTTCTTGGACTTCTGAATCACAGTAATTATAAGTCTACTTCCAGATCCACTACCCGGTAACACCCTACATCTAACTGTCATTCCTCTACCCTTACATTGCCCCAAGAACAACCCCCATACTCTCTGAGTCTTCTCCATCACCCCCATTACCTATCCCCAATCATTTACCAGCCTAATAAACACCATAGCCATCTTATAGCCAACCTTCACCAAAGCCCCTAAATCACCCCCTACCGATATCTCAGTTATCGAAGCAGTATCGGTGATAGTGACCGCAGATCGGTCACTGTGATTTAAAACCAACACCAGCCTTTTCTCTATTGTTTTAACGAGGCAATTAAATTGTAATTTGGCAATAGCTTATTTGTTAGAATTTGTGTTAATTCATATTAGCAGGGAACCGACCACCTTCAAAGGAAGTCTAATATTTCCCGGGCCCAAGGTAGTTCCCTCATTTATTGTCTAATTAGAATCGGTGGTCTTGTGTTCTTACTTTGCAGTAGTCCTTCCTAGACAAAAAGGAGTTCTTCACAATCGATCTCGATCTCTCTCTACTGGACGCGCACACCCTCTCGACATTCAACAATGTATTTCCTCCTAGCCCTAACCCTTATCTCTGTTTCTCAAAAGAATGAAAGGATAGCAAAGCAACTCTATTCCAAGAACGGAAGCATTTTGTGCGAAACAAGACCGACTCCTCGATCGACGCCGATTCTTCTGAACAGCACCGATTTTACCTTGGTCGGCACCGACTATAAATACACAACCTGAACTTAGTTCTGGTTAGGTGGTAGAGGCTTGAGAAATAGTGAAAAAACTTGAGCGATCCTTATAATTATCAATCGAGATTGAGAGAATTCTATCCAGATCGATCCCTGAGAGGTGCACCGTTATTCTGCCCACATAATATCGATATCATTTAGGTTCTTCAACCTCTAGGTGACTCCATTTCTCCATCCAGCCAAGGTGGAACTCTGTCCACATCTCTACAACCTGCGGGTCTCCATAATCTGATCATCATCAATCATTAGTCAAGCTTTTTGTGATTTCTTCCTGGTCAACGCCGATTAAGCATCAATCGACGTTGATTTGTCCAAATCGGTGCCGTTCCAAACCATCGACGCCGATCACTGTCTGATCGACACCGACCAGTCTATGAAAGGTACAGAATCTAGGTGACACAATTTCATCTTTGTTTTTTATAGTTTCTGCTTTCTTTCAGTTTCTGCTGCTATTTTTACATTCTGTTTGTAACTTAAAATCAGAAAATATAAACATTTGCTTACATCTTTTATCATGTATGCCTTTATTCTTAATTGAAAACATGAACTAACATCCACCGAGGAAGCTAATAATTTCTGGACCCGCTTTCCGGAAGTTCACCCTTATATCTTCTAACGTCATCTTTTTCTGTCAAGTATTCATGCATCGCAGGTTTCTTGGATCTACTTTGCGCAGATTGCTTGTGTGTGCCGTCTTAATTCGATCGTGGCTTGCTTTCCATCTACATCTTCGAATCTTGTCTAATTAATCAGGTATCGACTTTATTTGAGTTTTTCAGGGTTTTTGTGTTTAGTTTGGTGCATTAACTTGGACAGGTAACAAGCGCAAAAATTCTTGATCTATAGCTATAATGGGTAGAATAGCTAAGAACTCTCTCTGCAACAGAGTATTGGTAGAGTTTAAGATAATATTTTTGATGTATTTGGTCTATATGACCCTTATGATGAAATGATGCTATCTGTAAATGTTTATAAATCAATATATGGCATGTTATTCTGGTTATTAATTTTTATGGGTATAAACCCTTATGTTCTTAATATTATTATGGGTCACATCTAGTTTCTTTATGCTTATTATTATGTTTATTCCCATTTTTATGCATCTGCTCATGGATCTCGTATTTGTATCTTCCGGTATTTGGATCTCGGTATGGACATTAATGGTGGAACACTCTCACAAAGCTCACATAAAGAGGGACTTGGCACCATGCGTGCCTTGAGTGAGCACCTAGTGCACACTAGGTGATAGGCCGGTGTGCTTGGGGTATAAAGAAGGTGCATGAAAAACATAACTACATCTTGGTTCTGTTGTCGGGACCTCTTTTCAAAGTTATTGTGAGAATGAGGTGTGATGACGAAGTGTTTGACCTTGGACAACGTCAAAGCGTGGCTAAGAACCATAGAGGATGAGTTTGCTAAGAGCTTTAACAATAGACCTCCACGTTTGATGCACGTAAATGGGTAGATGAACACCTATATGAAACATTTTTTTTTGTTTCCCAATGGAGTTGTATGAATGGATATCAACATATGCATCAAGGTCAAGTTGGTATTATAGACCTTGTGTGTGGCCAATAAACAAGTATCAAAGGCGCATGATGTCGATCCGACCTAGACTCGTGTTGTTGATCAATGGTGGAAGGGAGTGTTGACCGGTTATACATTGGAATACGTGATCTCTACGTATTCTTGCCCAAAGGTTGTTGAGTTTGAGTTTTTAAGGGAGCCTAGAGGATCATTCTTACATGTTATTCCACTAGTTGTCAATATCCTAGTTATTACTTTGAGTTTGGAAGCCTTCCCCATGGTTGGCTAAGCTCCTGCTAGGCAAGGGGCGCGGAAGCTAGCATGGTAGAAGATGGCAGACTTTGTGGTGAAATGGAGAGGTAGGAAAGACAACTCAAGTACAATGAAGCAAGAGAGAGGGATTTGGTGAGACAATGTGAAGTTACAGGAGCAATGGATTTATGGAGGCAGACGATGTGGGAGGGATTCTAAGTTCACGCGGAGGGTGTGGAATCCAAGCGATGCTGTACTACCCCATATTGGAAAGTGCAGGAGAAAGGCCCCCTTAGCTTATGGTGAGAGCTCCTCATTTAGAGAAAGGAGAGTCATAGGCATGCATCTAAGCCCACCTAGTGATCAAATGTTGGTGCTTAGTTTTCTAGATCCAAAGAAGAGTGTTGTTAACCGGGTTGGTCTTGGTATTGGTGGTTGAGCGACACCTAGGAGATATAATTTTTCATTTGGTACATTTATGGCTGCATTGTCATTTCCTGTGTTCGGAGGGATCCTATCTGGTACAATATTTGGGTAAGGTGGGGGTACGTAAGGCTTGAGGGCCACATTTGGGAGTGCATCACCTTCACTGTTTGTTGGTACGTAGTTTAGCGCGACAAGAGGTTCATAGGGCGCGCGGCTGCGTTAAACCCCTTACCTACAACAAGAGGAGGATCTGGTGGATCCAGAGGAGTTAGCACTAGTGGATCTAGTGGTGCTAGAGGTGGTGGAAATATTGGAGGAGGCCAAGGTTCTGGATTTGGTGGGCAAGGGCCTCAACAACCTCAGTAGGTATTTTTTGAGATGTCTTTACATTTTCCTGATTACAAGGGTGTGGAAGACGTTACAAAACATGTGCATAAATGTGAACCGCTATGGCTCGCGAAGGGGATCACTACCTGAAGTGGAAGGTGAGCTAGTTTTTAACCATGTTGTAGGGGCAAGCATATATCTAGTACTGTAAGTATGACCCACACAAGACAAAGAGTGGATTATACCACGTTGCATGATGACTTCTTGGTTGAGTTTCGCATTGTTGAGTTTGAACAAAAGAGCATCATCGCACTTAAAGAGATTAAGCAAGGGATGGTAGAGAGCGTGCGGGAGTATGAAATGCATTTTAATACCCTTTTGGAAAAAATTTCTTATGATATTCATCCTTCACAGCATGCTTATTGGTTCGTCGGAGGGCTAATCACACCATTCAGGAGGGAACTTTCACATAAGACCCTCACAGCACTCCACGTGAGTCCCTAGAGGCTGCCTTGCATGCTGAGGTTATGGGAAGCATTGATACCGTGAGAGTTGGTCAATTTCTTGAATCCCATATTGTTGCCATGGAAAAGCAAAACTTGAGAAACTATCTACAAATTCGGCTCATAAAACACACGGTGGGCTATGGTGCACAAACTGCTGTGAAGTAGAGGGACATACAAAGGATAATTTCCGTGAAGATCGATGCACGCTATGATGGTGGACTATGAATTTTACATGGATATCATGATGCAAGTAGGTGTCCACTACTACAAAGTATGTGATCCGAGAAGAATGTATTTTGCTATTGCAAGATTTTCACCTCTATTACTCATGACACGAAGGATCGCAAATCGATAGACCAAATCCATGATGTTATTGATCTTGGTGTACACACTCCATGTGCGGGTGGCTCTAAGGATGAGGGTCGTCATTATCAAGGATGCACGAATGGAGGAGGTCGTGGAAGAGGCTTTCAAGGTGGATTTCAAGTCTCTGTGGCAATCGTGGAGGAGGAAGAAGTGAGTTTCACGTGGAACCTATTACAATTGTTGGTCTATAGAACATTACAAGCGCGAGTGTCCCGATTTGTTGTAGTGATCTTGGTGTGGGAAAAAGAATAAGTATGAAGAGTGTCTTGAGTTATGTGAGCACATGAGCGAGAACCTGAGGAAGGACAAGGGTGTGGGGATGGTGAGTGTGAAGCAAGCTGATCCACAGTGGATGCCTAGAATAACACATAACTCGAGTTAGAACCTTTCATGGTTACGACGTGAGTTGAGTCTACATGCACAAGGGAGATACCAAAGCAGAGATCGCTTGTTACAAGAGAGGAAGTGGTGCACGGAAGTATCCGACTAACTCATCGAAGGAAGTATATCAAGAGACCATGGAGGTGACAAGAGTGACAAAGGCACACTTAGTTAGGTGTCGTGGAGGAAAACAATTGTCAAGCTACACTAGGGAAGGCAACCCTGACGTTTTCATGCGAGAAATGGAAACCCAGTGGAGACGTGAGATTGAAAGAAGAAGTATGCTCACCTATACTTTGTGTGGGACCGCATCATGTTGGTGGGAAACCCATCAAGATAACCTTCTAGAGTGGTGTGAGGTGAGAATCACGTTCTCTGTTAGGTTTCTCTGAAGAAATGCACCTACTGCTATACAAGACTATCATGGGAAGGAACCCACCTCATTTCATGTCCAAGCATGTGAGAAGGCTTGGTTAGGAGGTGCGGAAGCCTTTCCCCATCACTATGGGTGCATAAGCTTTACTCCACCTTACAAGGTTGTATGTGTGCATGGTACATTCATTCAGAGCTACACCATCAGACAAGGAGCTGGTATGAGTTTACGATTGATCTTCTTCAAACTTTTGAGTATCGAAGTACTAAGCCATCAGTGGATGAGGCACTGCAGGTTGTTAAATGCCTAACTATGGGAGACAGTGCCATGAAGGAGGACAGGGTATTGGAGTTTTTATGTGAACCTCGTTTAGAGGCGTGCTTAAATGATGAAGAATCATAGAAGGTACAATGAGTGCACCTACATGGAAAAAGAGAAAGGAAAGTTGGCATATGTGATAGATGGCGAAGAGGTGGAAAACCTAGATGTTAACCATACTATGGGTATGCGCGAGGTTGTTGATAGTGTTGATGAGAAAGCACGCGCTTACCACGAACCCCTAAAAACTAAGAAGGTTAACATTGGCTTGGAGACGTGTTGGTTGGATATTTTGTCAAACCAAAATATGAGGTTCAACCATAGTATATGGGATTAAATCCCTCCTCAAAAATAGGTGAGGCTGCCTGCTTATTACTAATCTAAAACACAGTAAAGACAATATATACAGTATTCACACTAATCTAACCATTGGGGGTTGGGATGGAATCCCGAAATCCACATTCACACGATTCAAGGGTATTTCTTTCGTAAATGAACTGGGTTAGAAACTGTTACAATGAAAGAAGCACAATAGAAAGGAAATGGGAGAAACGTATTTTCTTTCGAGTAAACACAGAGCACGAAATAATCATACGAGTTTTAGATCACAAATATAATGTCCGAAATAATCAGAAACACTAAGATGCTATGCAAAGAATAGCTTAAGATCATGAACATAAGAACACTGTCTTAAGTAAGATATATTCCACAACACAAAGTCTGTAAAATAATATCAACTCCTATTCTTCAAAATGATTGAACAAAAACACAGCTTTTTCTTCTTTCCCAATAGCCCCTAAATATTCCAAAAATTCGACCCTTTGGAATGCATAAGCATCCCTTATTTATAACAAAAGAAGTAGAGATAAAATAGGGCAGATCCTAAAAATAGCGTTTTAACAAGAGTTATGTTTTGCTTGATTCTCACGCAGGAGATCAAGTCAAAATATGATTCAAAAATGTGACGAAATAGAAATGAAAAAGACATGTCGATTTCAAGATTGAAATGACATGAAACGTTGGGACTTAGTCTGAATCATCATCTTTTGTTCCTTCCTCTTTTTCTTCCTCCGGTGACTGATCTTGCTCTTAAATTCCCGAACTTCCGAATTATGCCTTGCATTTCGTTCTCATCAAAGCGCAAAGATGGAATGATTATTCCAAATTTCGCAGGTTTCATGAACATCATTTGGCAAAGTCTTGGGAAGCTTTTTCAATCCTTTGCTGAGCTTTCTTAAGGCCTCCAAAGAATGCTCAATCCTTACAAACCGATCAATGATCTCAAGATCAAATCCGTGCATTGATTCATGCTGAACAGACTCTTGGAATTGTTTGAAGAGATCATCTGCTGATAGTATACCTGAGTTTCCTACTGACACCTTTGGACAAATCTTCAGCAACTCTTCTTCCAAATCACTTTTCCCATCAATCAATTTATCCCTTGATTCTCTCAACTTAGCGCAGGCTTCGTTGAGAATCTTCACCCTGAACCTGATGGCCTTGGTCAGCTGGAAATGCTTATCCGTATGAGGGAGAATACCTTCTTCTACCAAGAGATGTGCTGGTATTTGCTTTAACACTTGGAGAGCTTCATAAGTCAAATCAAGATGTCCAATTTCTTGAGAAATCTCCTCATCCATCTTTTCTCCATCCTTCTGAATGTCCCCCACAGATTGATGAACTTTCACAACGCCTTGTATCACTTCCTTCCCCTGTTGGAGCAACCTTTGGACCCATTCATCGACCACCCTTCCTTGTTTAGCAATCTTCTCAATTGTAGGTACCGATGAGAAATCGAATCCGACAGGAACAGAAGAAGGTGGTATGGATTCAAGGGGTTTTGAGAATTTAAGCAAAACCTCTGTCAACTGCTCTACTTTCCTTTTAAGCTCATCTCTGCTGTCTTTTGTTTCTTTCAACTTTTGGCACAGCACGTTTGTGGCATCCCGTGCATCTTGTTGCACCCCTTCTGTTGTCACTTTCCCTAGAGCCACCCTGGTTATCTGATAATCAGAGGTTGTTATATCCTCCCTAGTTTTGTCAGTCGAGGGAGTGGCAATCTCTGCGAACTTATCTCCTGAAGCATCCACCAAAACCCTTGAAACTGTTTTGGGCTTCTTGGCCGACTTTGCAGTAGGAGCCTTGAGTGAGCTGAAATCAAAGGCTGGTAGGGGTACAATTACCTTCCTCTTCCTCGGAGTTTGCTCGAGTAGCCATTGCGGCGTATCAGAGGAAGTTGCCAATGTTGTAGAAACTGGTATCCCACTCTCAAGGGGAGAAGATTCTACTATTGGAGGGGGAATAGTTGCCAATGTGGTAGTAGATCCAATAAAAAGAGGCACAGGAGGGGGCGTGTTGGTGATCACTTGGGTTCCAGCAGAGAGGGGTGAGAGTCCAGAGAAAATACTGGCCATGACTGAGGAAGTGGATGGAGAATGAGGAGGTAGAGGTGGTTGTGAGAGAGGAGGTGCAGATTCAGACTCCAAAGCCTGGGATGCAAGAGACAAGGTCTCTTCAGTTTGATAATCAACAAATGATGAAGCCAGAAGCTGGCTTCCTCCTTCTTCCAAATTAATTTCTCCTATTTCTGGTGGTGTTGGTGATTCTGGCACATCCACCGTTTCAGCTGGAGAAATAATTGAAGAGATTTGTCTTTCTTTCCTCTTCTTGACAATCCTGACTTTTATAGGCGCCCTAGAAGACTTTCTGTCCTTTTCCTTTTTGGAGGGCCCCGCCTCTGAAGCAGCCAACTTTGAAAACTCATCATCTTTAAAAATCATTCCCAAGAGGAGAGCCATGCTTTGGTGCGAGCAAGGATTAGAGCCGACCTACCTGTAATAGAGGCTTTTTCACTGGCTGACCAATCAATAGGTGGGAAAACATATTGATCCTCATTTAGTCCATCATAGGAAAGATCCAAAACACTTTCATTGTCACCCGTACCTTCTGGTAAATCAGCAAGCTCCAGTGTTTGAATCTCAGCAATAGTCAATCTGCTATTATCCTTTCTGCGAACAACAACCTCATTACGCAGATCCACCCAAATATCCTCTATGTTTGGCCTGTGCAGATGCTGGGTTCCATATGCTCTGAGCACTCCTTGGATGTCAAAACCGTCTCGAGGCTTCATATGCTTCTTCAATTTGTCCTGAAGTTCGTGGACAACATTTTTGGCTTTCACTACTGTTGAGCAAGTATATCTCCCAATAGAAATTGGGAAGGATACGAAAGACCTTATGTTTGCTTTGTTGGAATTTATGGAAATCCAACAATTTGCCTAACCAACTCCATCAATATCGCCTATCCCCGGATATGGGCAAAGCGGAAAAGGATCTCCCGAATACATGACCACCCGAAGATATGTAAACTTCTTGAATTGTAAGAAGATACATCCCCATTTGGAAACTTCAACCCAAGCCTCATCGAGACTCTTGTCTTCCTCAGTCGGGTTTATCCTGCGAGATATTTTCATAGAAGAAGGCATCATTCGCCCTTCGAAATGGTCTTTGGACCCCTTCTTTGTCGATTGGGAAGTATTGATACACTGGTTAAAGTCGTTCGCTTCCTTGGTATCCACTGGGATAGTTCCTCATCCGGCCGCTGCGTATGTGACATATGAAGACATATAAAATTTCCGATTGACAAGACCGTTGTCATTTGGGAATCAATCTCATTCGATGAGAGTACCCCGATCGATCCTATGCTTGATTCTTCTTGATGGTGATCATGAATTGATACATCCATCCTTGAAATACATTTGATTGGGCAAACCAAAACCCGACTCGGCGAGGGTGATGATGTCATTGATTTCTTGGATGAAATCACTCCTGGGGATAATCCTTGGAAATCTAGAGACAGCTGGTTTGGCCTTGATCAGGAACTTCTTGTTCACATGCTTGATGCAGTCTTCCTGATCGTTGTCCCAGGCTTTCTGAGCTGATTTGATGTCCAACTCTCCATACTCATCAAAATTGGGTAGTCTGAGGAGGTCATCAAAGTAACCTCCATCCAATTTGATCACTACTTCACCTGTCTGACTTCTCACAGAACGAGACGCCGAGTCATAACTGGACGCACAAGCCAAGATGAATTCTGGACACTGAGCGGACATGGGAAGACCCGCTGCGAGAGGTAAGCCACTATCGGCTATAGATTTCATCCATGGAGTTTGGGAGGAACTCCTCACCCTACTCCAGAAATCTTCAATGTCTATATTTCCGAGTTCGGTGTCTCGGATGTCGTAGTTGCAATCAATATACGATGGAGACTCCACCTTTTTAAACTTGTATTTCATTCTTCCTGTCTTCTCGGTCTTTTCCTGAGATGGACCAGGGTCCGACATGAAGGATATCGAAGGAAGAAAGTTTGAAGCTCAGAAGACACTGCTCTCTGTGAGAATCCTGACCTGCTGGATATGTCAGAAGAACGGAAGAATCCGACACTGGCGAGGAGGATGTCGGGAAATCTTGAAAACCCGATGCGCTGAAAATGTCGGAACTTCTGAAAAACCCGACACGTTTGATAATGTCGGAACTTTGGGAAAGTCCGACACTGCCGATGATGTCGGGAACGGAAGAAACCCGACACTTGTGTTGATGTCGGGAACTCTGGAAAGTCCGGCACGCCAAACCTTCAATATACTTTGGGTCTTCGACACTGCACAATAGCCTTCAAAACCCCAGAAGAGAAAAATAGGGTTTTTCGTTGAATTTCAAACATGCAATCTCCTTTTAACCATTCATGTACCAGGCACATAATAAAACTTTGAGGAAATAACACCAAATGGTAATTTAGAAGAGATAAACCCTAAAACCTAAACCCCTTTTTTAAAATAACTCCAGAAAGAAGAAGAATAAAAATCCCTCAAAACCCGGCAAGAAATTGGGAAGAATCGACGCGCAATCAATCCACAAAAACTAGGAGCAAAGAATGGAGAGAGAAATACCTTCAACCAGAGAAAGGGAAGATCAAAAACAGGTGATTCAATCGAGCACAAACGAGCTTTCGGGTTTCGAGATTGGAAGAGCATGTACGAAAAATCCACGAGTTAAAAATACACACGGTGAAAATGACGTGGAAATCCGCGTATTTATAAGAAAATTGTAATTAATACACTTCAGCTCGGCACTTGCCAACTCACCGACAACTCGGCATGAATGCCATGTCGGCATGTTTGAGAGGTCCGAAAACCCGACACAAGGGGGCTTAGTGCGGTCGGGTTTTGGGTGTCGGAAACACAAGACATAAAGCATGAGATGTTTAGATGCTTCACTCGAAAACCCGATATGAAGGACTAAATCGGACTTCGGGTATCGGGAGCAGTGACACAAAACATGTTTTGAATTAGGCATGTTCCGATGCGCCGGGAGGTCTGAAAACCCGATTTTCTCAATATGAGCGGGTTTGGTTTTGAAAACGGGTGACACAAAGCATGTTAAAACTTATGTCGAATGTTTGACAAACCCGAAAACCCGAATTTCACTAAAAGAGGCCATAATGTAAAATCAACTTCAAAATTTGTAGGGGTTATCTAATCATTTTGTCGTGAACTCAAAAGCGAGATAACAAGAGGCGAAACCGTAGGAAGCTACTATTGGAGATTACTAATCGAAAAGGAGGTTTCAAAGATTATTGATCCGTTGCGAGAATTTCAGGATCTTTTCCCGCATGGGTACCATGAACTCAAGGGAGTTCACCACTCTTTAGGAGAGATGCAGATCAAACTGAAGGAGGGAGCACACCCAATTTGGAAGAGACCTTATCAAATGAATCTAAATTTGTGTGTCAAGGTCAAGGAGGAGATTGACAAGATGATCGCATCAGGCATCGTTGAGGATGTTGAGGAATCAGAGTGGATAAGTCTTGTGGTCATCACCATAAAAAGATGGGAGGATAAGGATTTGTGTTGAACACCTTCGTTAAGAAAAATCTCTTCAAAAGTATAAATCCTTTTTCTTGGGGCATAGTCACCCATTATGTCTACTTTCTTTGAAAGAACACTACTTTCATAGTACTTGAATGCATATTTTCTCGATTCCTCGTGTATGTAGGATGTCACAGACCCTTGTCTAGACATATGTTCACATTTTTGTCCTTATCTTTGATATCCGCCTTGATCTCATCAATCCCATGGCTTCGCATCTATATTGTACTATTTTTGACCACTCATAGGTCCGTAGGACATTTCCACCATCTCCAGAAGACCATCCTTTGTTCCCCACCGACGTGATATCGTAATCACCGCCGTATTTTCCTTTTTGTTTATCCTCGTCCGGGATATCTTATCCATTCATCTTCTATTCTCATCCTTATTCATATATCTCTTTCAAACTCGTGATCGACGCCCCTTAGTTTGTCAATCCCAAGTTTTAGGGGGCACCCAATCAACCATATTTTCATTAATTCATTGTTTTTGTCTCGCGGATTGCCTAACACAAGCCACTCATAAAAAAGGGACAAATGTAGACACCAATTTTTGGTGTCGTTCCTCCACTTCACCCTGCATCTGTTCTCCTTCATTAGGCTTGCCCATTCAAATTCCTTTCCCCTCCTAATTTCATTCGAATTCCTTTTCCCTCCAAAATTTAATTAATTCCATTTCCCACCAAAAATACATATTTAGTTAATCAATATTAATTGATTAATTAATCCCTTTTAAATCATCTATGAATTTAATATTCCAAAATAATCCATGTCATTCCACTAAGGAGTTTAAAATTCAAAAATAATCCATGTCATTACACTAATGAATTTAATATTCTAAAATAATCCATATCCGATCCGCTACAAAATTTAAAATTTAAAAGTAATCCATGTCAATCCACTTATGAATTTAATATTCACATTTGATCCATATGCAATCCACTTATGAATTTAAAATTCAAATTTAATCCATATTCAATCCACTCATGAATTTAAAATTCAAATTTAATCCATATGCAATCCACATATGAATTTAAAATTCAAATTTAATCCATATTCAATCCACTCATGAATTTAAAATTCAAATTTAATCCATATTCAATCCACTCATGAATTTAATATTCAAATCATGTCCCCCACTCACCTAATCAAGGTAAATTTTCTAAATCATGATTATCTAAATTAATCCCATCCTCATGCTATAAATAAGAGCCTTCCCCCCTCTTTCGGACAAGTTAAAAGTCATAGCAAAACTTTGGAATTCTTATTCGACTCGTATCATCATAATCCCATCCTAATGCCCTTGTGATTCCACTCATATCATCATAATACCATCATAATGCCCTTATGATTCCACTCATATCATCATAATACCATCCTAATGCCCTTGTGATTCCACTTATATCATCGTAATATCATCTAAATGCCCTTGGGATTCCCTTAGCCATCCCATTTCTTGGCATCCTTTCATCTACAACAAAAGATCTCGCAGTTCCTCTTGTTGAACTCTAGTCATCATCAACTGGTCATTTCAATCCCGGTCACCGCCGACCCATACGAGTTTGATTCAATTTACATCTATTTGGATCGATTTATATTTTCCTTGTATATCAACATTTTCGAGTTTAGAGTTTTATATCCAATTTTACATGTTTTCCACATCCATTATCATCGTTTTTATCTTATTTTATCTACAAGAGGGTTGACATCCATCCAAGGAAGCTCACGCTTCTTGGAGCCAACTTAGTCTGACAACCCTCCTTATATCTACTAATCCATTTTTCTTCTTAGTTTATCTTTGTTGTGCATGTTCATTGAGTTTGCAACAAGATCATCCATTTTGTGCCCATCCATTTGCATCCATCATACACCAAGGTACCTTAAACCCTTGCATTTTGGAGTTGTTTGGATTTCTTTAGTATCTACTTCACTAATTTGAACAGGAATGAGAAATTTGATCAACACGTTATTTAACGGTTTATGGTGGTACCCATCTTAGAAGATAATTCCTTACAAACATCATCTACTTGGGTAATAATAGGATGAGTAATTTTTGGACATTTTTGACAATTTATTTGAGATACTATTATGTACAAATTGTAAACCTTCATCTATAGAGTGTATAGTGGTGGACATGGCTTCTACTTGGTATTAAGCATATGGATGACAATTTTTAACTCACCTTTACGGAATAACTCCGTAGCTTTTAGATTTTTGTCTATTTATGCTATTATGGTATTTTGAGCTTTGACCTTGTCATGAACAATTTTTATAGTCTCGTTTGTCCAATTGAGCATCTTGGAAGACTCGAGAGGGCTCAATTTGTTTATCTATTGTTCATTGGTACCAAAATACTACCTTTTGCTTTTCATCGAAGGACAAAAAAATTGTGCTTTCTAATGGAGGTATTTTAGAATCGTGATATAATGGCTTTGGATAAGGATATTTGTAGTATCCTTGACAGAGATCATATTGATACCATGATCATTATTTGGGACATATTTCTTCCTTATTAATGGTTTGTAATCCTTACACCATAGAAATCAACATTGGGATCATGAACTAGGCTAGAATGATCACGCTGATAAAGACTTGTTCCTTTTGTTTAATATTGGAAGCGCAGAAGGTTCACCAACAAAGAAGTAAGAGGAGCTAGATCTTGAGGAATCGAGTAAAGCACCCAATAACATAATGACACATCATATTTGCATTTTGTACAACTTTGAGATACCTAATGTACATGTTTGGGTCTAACTTCCTTTTCAAATCTATTTCAAATTTGCTATTTTAAATCATTTCACAACATGACTTTCACTCTAATTAAACTTGTGAAAGGAAAAATTTAGATTTAACACAAATTGACTCAACTATAATAATTTTTAAAATGTTAATGTGGAAGCATTTATGTACCACTTAAATGCCAATTTAGGGTGCACAAATAATGATTTAGCTCATAAGAAAAGCAACCCTATATAACATTAATGTGTGCTTTGTTTTGTTTATCAATAAAGATCCACCATTCAAAGGGAACTTGGTTATTTATTTATTTAGATATTAATGTCCACAGAAGACCAAAATGGCCTATGGGATAGAAAAATACAAACCAAGAACCAGAACATAAAGGGAGTGCCAAAACATCTCCGAAACAAAAAATCAACCGCATTAGAAGGTTGCAGAGCTTAAAACCAATAGAAAGTGTGTTTTCGACATATATGGACCAGGTCTGCATATGAGACCTCTTAAGACTCATGAAATTAGTAATTTGGAAGTAAGAACTGATATTTCTGTACTCATTTGTATTTGAGGACTGCAATTTGAGTGTTCTTTCCCGAATTTGAAGTATCTCACGAATAAATAAAGCTAAGCATTTATGATCTTCATATCGAATGAGACTCCTTAAAGATCCATTGGAATCTCTGAAAAGACAATGATATCTTCCACATATTTCATAGTAGATGGGACACTTGAATATAAAATGCTCTTCACTTTCAAGTTCTAGAAAACACAACTGACAAATCCGCTCATGTTGTGGAAGGCTATGATCAGATTCCATCCGAAGAGGGTGAGAGCAAATGTGAAACTGAGCTAAAGGGATCCTTAGGCATGAAGGCAAAAACATCTTCATGTATTCTAGAATTTTGTTTTGATCTTCATGGAAGTAGGAATAAAATTGAAAATAGTGAAGAAGCTTTGGTTTCAAAGGCTCTTTTGGAGAAAACCATGTAACTTTCAAATAAGACTTAGTGAGCTCCTCTCGTATACCCCTGTTAACTTCCTATTTAGTGAGTTGAGGAGCATTAATAGAAAACCCAAGAGGAGGGAGTCTATCTATATCAATATTCAACTTGAAGGAGAGTAGTAATTCTTGCATACCAACAAGATTTGTAACCCTTTTTGGCAAGTTGTACAGAAGATTGAAGTGCCAAATATGGATACCTGTTTTGACCAGAAAATGAATTTGCCATGCATCGAAGCCTATGCAACATAGTGATAACATTGAAAATCAAAGAGATAAAGAGAGGACATACCCCAAACTTAACAAGAATAATTGAGTGAGGAACTATTCTTTTGGCTCAAATATTCTTTGATAACATGGAAATGAAAAATCTTTCCATACGATTGAAATCATTTTGTCTCAAATATGGACCCCAAACATCACATCCGTATAAAAGTGCTAGTGTAACCAATGTATGAAAAAGTCAAAGGTTTTTCTGAATATCTTGAAATTCGCAATGTTGCATATCCTTTGCTCGGTCTTGCTCAATTAGCAATTTTCTTCTTTCCACCCTTTCTAAAAGTATCTACTACCATATCATCTAAGTACAACATTAAATTAAAAATAAGAAGGAATCGACCCCTACCAAAGGCTCTTACATAGCTTTGTGCACATGCAACACTAAAGCACGCTTGGGGCTTTAAAATTAATGACCATACATGACTTCACAATAGGACTAGCAAAGTCCGGGCTCAACATGACCTTGTATAATTTTAAAATAGTAAGTAGTCTATTTAGAGTCTAATCATTTGAAGAGATCAAATTATGTTTTAACACGTAAGTAATATGGCATAGAAGAGGGCCTAGGCAAAGCAATCTCTATGTGTGTAAACCAAGGGCCCAAGTTGTGTGGCGTAATTTCTTTGAGAGCTTCGTGAGTGGGCTTTTCCCTCACCATGTGTGTGCAAAGATAGCCTTAATGATTACCTATATATTTGTGATGTGACAATCATGAACATTTAGTTGGGCCCTGTACCACTGATTGTTTTTTTTGTAAAAAAAGGGCAAAAGAATAAGATGGAAATACCGTTGAAAATGAGAAGGATAAGATGGACGGGAAGTTTGAATTGCCGTATTTTTATCTGTCGAAGGAAAGGATATTATCTTCACATTAACAATTAGTCATTTGCATCATTTCCAATTACATTGTGCCATCTGTATTTAAATAGGGTGAACTAAAGTTTCATGTTTTAATTTTTCTATTTTGGAAGATTCTATTGGTGAACCCCTTTATTTGTCACTATTGAGGGAAAGGCGAATGTCCTCATCCGGGTGTCTGCTTGAATGTAGTTAATGCAATCACTGTATATGATGCAACCTTGGTTTCTTTTATGCGACTCAAGGCTGCATCTGTTCATTGGTTTGAGAATGTCTAAAATTCACACTCCACAATTGAAAAAAATCAAATTATTTCACGCAGTAGTCCGACGCTCAGATGTGCAGGAAGAAACAAGGACTGAAACCCTCCAATCCTTCCTCTGCCAAATTTATTAAGCCATAAATCGGGCTTCAAGTTTAGAAGGTTGAGCTTCTGATCTGCAGTTCGAATTCGTAATTTTATATAATAACCTATTTCAGATCCGCGAAATAAGAGATCCATTTTAACAGGTACTTCTGTTGCTTCTTTCTTTATTTTAGATTAGTTTTTTTCATAATGTTTTAAATCGGGAATAGGCTAACAAAAATGTTTATTCTATATTGTTAGGGTTTTTAATCATCTTGTGTGTCTCCATCTGCATTTTAGAACTCCCCAATTTGTTTGGCTTGTTTATGCTTAAATTTTCTTGTAATTATTACAATTTTCTTTGGAAAATTATTATGTTGAGCCTTGTTAAATATTAATTTGTCACATACTATTTTTTTGTTTGAGTTGCTAAATTTCCCTCCGGCCTAGATATCATGATAAAGGGGTGTCTCTATTGTCAAATTTAGGTGCGCCACTCCCAGCCAGTTGAAGGTGATATTTTTACCTAATTCAACAATTTTTCATGTCTATTTAGAACTTGGAACACAACGTTACAATCATTATGCGGTGCGGTGGATTAGTTTTGCAACTCTGAAGACCTTATAACAACCAACATTCCAAATTTCCATCATAAAATGGAGAAGTTTGTTATCTCTGTGTAATTTTCTTATAAAAGTGTAAACATTTTGAATGGGAATGCCTCGAGTTTAAAGGCCCACATTATCCCGATCACAATATACATATATAATCATCATTGTATTTAAATGAATTATAAGTTATTAGTATTGCCAAAGGCAGATTCTACTATAGGCCTCATATCTGTTTAACTAGTTGTTATTTTTGTACTTATTAACCAATCAGACAGTCTTATTATTTTCATTAAACAAATATACAATTCTTACATTAATAAATATCACTAAAGCTGCACACTTTTTAACAAAATAATTGTAAAAATGTATTTATCTTCAATAAGATTGGCCTAAAAATTAACATGTTATTGCAGCCTTCAACAATTTCAAGAAAAACATGATGTCATTAGCATTTATGGTGTCATAACATTTATGATAGCATTTATTTTCTTGGTTTCCTTTTACATTTAAAAAAAAATAACAATTCTTACATTAATAAATATCACTAAAGCTGCACACTTTTTAACAAAATAAACAAATATACAATTCTTACATTAATAAATATCACTAAAGTTGCACACTTTTTAACAAAATAATTGTAAAAATGTATTTATCTTCAATAAGATTGGCCTAAAAATTAACATGTTATTGCAGCCTAAAAATTAACAAATTAATATGTTATTTTCTTGGTTTCCTTTTTACATTTAAAAAAAATTAACAAATTAAAAATATCGGTGACTAGGTTTGGATGCATAGCACCATGGTCAAACTCAGTTTTTATAATTGCAGTTCTCTCTACATACGAAGCATTGATGAGTTCACCTTTGCCACTGCTCAATTCAATTTTACTACGAATGGGGCAAGATTTTAAGAATATGTTGCTCTTGTTTCATATAAAATAAAACAAGTCAATAATCATCGACATACATGGATTAGGAAAGTGAAATTTTAACCGTAATATTGAACAAATTAAATAAGTATTAACAAAACTGCACTTGTCCTCTTATTATTAGTCGTGAAAGCGGGTTAGCTACCACATTTAATATCTATTCATTGAGTGACATATTCAATTTCAACAAGTGTAAAGTTTGAACTCAAACATTACCAATATTGCCATTCATTTTCATGTAAATATCATAATCATATGACATCATAGTTATTAATATATATGTTGAAATTATTAGAACTCGGAACATGGCGTAGCAATTATTATGTGGCAGGTTGTGATGTAATGATTATGCGGTACAATCAAGTGTGGTGCAACTTTTCGGATCTTAAGAATACAGTTTTGCTTACCGCACATTGTGTTAACGGTGGGAAACAAGCTCTTCCAAGATTTGCCAATAAATAAAATCACCAATCATTACACTGCTAATCCCAGTAAGATACTTGGGGAGGTGAATTTGATGTATTTTATCGTAGTTGGAAAAATAATAACTCTTATTTAGATCCTCAGCATAAGTATGAGGTCAGATATCAGATAATTAACATTCTTCAACTTTTATGGACTGTGGAAGCTTAAAATCTCTAATTTTTTATGCTTAGATTTTCAACATGAAAAGGGCGACTCATGACATTTATGTACTACTGAAGCTTCAATTCTCTTATTGTTTATGCTTAATTTTTCAAAAATGTGATTGTCATTTTTACGTACCGTCATGCTCAAGTAAACTCTTGTGTAGGGTAAGCAGAGTCAATTCTTACAGAGTATTATGTTAGGGTTGATCTTTAGCCCATTTTTTCAATGAGACAGGATAAAATCTATTTCTGTCATTTTTTTCAGACTCTTTCTGTTGAGTTAAGTTCTCATTGCGGTGTCAGGTGAGTATAGTCACTTCTCACTAGACATACATGTCTCTTGTTTACCCTGTTCTTCCTAAATAACACAAACTTTTGAATGTTCCTCTGTGCTATCATAACATAACAAAATCTGCTTCCATCTTACTAAAATTGCTCATATCAAACACAAACAAAAGCTTACATGGTGGACATCATGCAAAACATTTTCTACGCCTATCTCCAATGGATTACACCCCCTGAAAAAACTAGTTTTGAACATAAAATCATTATAATGGGAATCGCCTTTGTCAATTTCAATTTAAATCTCAATCTTGTTCTCATTCTTAATTCTTTTCTCATTCTCCTATTTCGTCCTTACGTTTATTTATTTCTAATAAGAAAGAAATTGGTCTTCACAAACATTATAAAACATTTTCCTGTGCATTTATATATATACTATGGTATCTAAAACATCGAGACAATCGTATTTAAGATAAAAAGACTTTCACGCCATGGGTTCTGTGCGGAGTAGTCAAGGCATAGGCCATATCATTGTATTTTGTTTGATTTTCCATGACACCCTTTTTCTTTCACGGAATTTTCCAAACACCTCACGATCCTCCTCCTACTGACCTCACCCAACAAGAACAATTCCACACTCGCCCGAGCTCTGCGCAAGCATATTCTCGAGGCATCCACACAGACAAACCGAGCATAACCATGAAGCACAAACACCACAAGGTTTCCGGATGCATGGCAATGCATGCCACGTCTATTCTTACCAAACTTGAGAGTCTCCACATTGTATTACAACATGCTATACACTTGTCAAAAAGACAAAAATATTGGAGTTTTTGTTTTTGGTTTGGAAAAACATAAATTTTTTTCTCTCCCTATCTACCCTTAATATTTAATTTGCTCTAAAAAATCACATGATTCTAAATTATGCCCCTATTATGTCCTCATTAATACCCACATTACGCTTTCAACTCCACAAAATCTATTAAAAATACAATAACACATATTTTTAAATATTGTCATACACAATGGATGAATTTCAAAATCATGTTACAAATATGTTTCGATAATCATTTGAACAATACAATGACCATTGCAATGTCGAATACCACACAACAAATACATAGAGAAACCAACTTGTCTTCGCCTGTCATGCGTAGGTTCATAACAAAGACCTCCTCCACACCACAAACCTTCAATTCGGCAGGATTTGCCATATCATGGCCTTGTTTTTTTCGGAGTTCTGTCGGAGAGAGGAGGGCAGCGAAGCGAGCAAAGATGACCCACGCATGGAATCTCTGATTTTTATTTAATTTTACAGGGGATCTGCCTATGGAGAGTTCTAATAAGCTTCAAGCTAGTGCAAATTCTTGCACTCACAAGATCCGTGAGGTGACAGGAGCTCAATGCCGATGGAAACCTCACATACCGGGTTTGTAATACTGGAAAATTTTCTGCATATCTGTGGTCGAATCCACATGTAACCAAATACCCATCTTCGGTATACGGTCAAGAGTTGTACTATAAGAGTACAAAGGAGACTGTAGATTCAAGTCAATCAATCGAGTGTAAGCATTCTTATGATGGAGGGTGATAAGGGAAGAAGTGTTTTGGTTGCAGTGGATGTGAGTGAGTAGAGTATGTACGCATTGAAATGGGCTATGGATAATTTGCACCTGAGTTGTGCTGATACGCTGATTTTGTGTCATTCAAAGCGCCTTTCTGCGGCTTATGAAGGCCCTGGAGGTGTGTGAAGGATTTCAAACCCATTTTTTCTTGTTTTGTTAGTCTGTGTTATGTTTCATTAAATGCTCATTGATTTCAACTAGTATTGATTGTGGGTGTAAAACAATTGTGCTCTCTTTTTTGGGATTGAATCCTTTCCCAACAGTTACCCTAACCCACACTTTTTACTTGGGGCTTGTAATTTGGGTCTGAAACCATATTAGTTTTTACATAGAACAGGTAGAACTCAAACCTGACACCTTACCTCCCATTAGCATGTAGGGCACTCTCCCACTGGACTACTAGCCTCTTTGTGGTCTGGACTTGGAGTGTGGATTGTTCATGCCATATATCTTACTGTTTGTCATAAAAACCAAACATAAGAGCTCTATTCGTCTTCAAAAGATCCACAACATGTATACCACCAGATCTAATGTTAATCAGAAAGATTTGAAATCTATGTTATAGAACAATTAATCAAAGGCTAGGCAAATTCCACTAGCATTCATTTATAAGTTCTATATTTTGTTTTCTTAGGTCAAAGTGGAGGAGAAAATTGTATCAGGAGATGCAAGAGATAGTCTCTATCAGGCAGTCAAGAAGTTTGAAGCAGATTTCCTTTCTATTGGGAGTCATGCTTATGGCACTTCAAAAGGTATGCATCTTCCTTTACTGCTAACTTTAATGAAACAGATTTGATCTTGTAATCTCCAAGGTTGTTTTTTTTAATGGATGCCCAGTCACATGTCATTCTTTTTGTGATTTCAGTTTCTGATTGAAGTTGTCTACCTGTTATAATTTTTTTGTTAATTTAAGAAGTAGAACTTGTAGAAGCGCTTGTCAGAGTAATTATAATTTTGGAGCAGTGAATATATCCATGGAGATATAAGAGATGTTTTGAGGATAAGAAGCAGTAGATAGTGATTACTAATGAGTTTTACTGGTAAACTGAAGTACCGTTCTTGCAGATTGAAGAGGAAATATGTAGCCCTATCGTGCATAAGGCAGGCCTAATTCAGTCTCGCATATCTGTTCTCATGCGACATGAGCCACAAGTTTTGTGTTTTATTAGATGCCAGGTTGAAAGACAGGAATGACTACACACCTACTAGCTACTGCTTACTGTCCTTTACATAATAAAATGGGTAGCTTGGAATTTGAAAGATATGTTGTAGGATATACAGCAAGGGACTCTTCTGGTCATTTATCTCCATACAATTATACTCTCAAGTGGCTTATTATTAATTCTATATTCCTTCTTTCAAAAATTTAGTGGGATTGAAGGGATATATTTACGTCACAGGCTACCAAAGGGGAGGCCAACCCCTTGGTTCTGACAGATGTCAGAGTGATCTACGGCAGAGTGGGGGACACTTGGCATGCGACAACATACAGAAAAATAGGGACTGTTGATTGCCCGGACTCCTTGCCCCGCAACAGTTATGACCGCTTTTTAAAGTTTTATTTGTCCCTTGCAATTTTCCACGTACATGCAGGGCTGATTGTTGCTGTGCCATTGCGTGTCTACCTGGGTTCCTGCGTGCAGCCTTCTGTGGATGGTGGTGCAAGAGAAGAACTGGAGAGGTGTTTTCAATGCGACTGCCTTTGCAGGGTCCAGGGCGGCAGACTGTACTCAGGCAGGGTTTCCTCTCTGCTTTCTTTTGTTCATTTGTATTGCTCGTGGTTTATTTTTCCTGTGGATAAATGGATGTCTGTACTTCATACTTTGTGTTTGATGCTTCGGGAGAGGTTTGGAGCTTTTGTATTTGTTTTTGTGTGTGGTCAGTACAACCAAAAGGCCTGCGGATATGTGAATTGTATGTTCCAGGTGTCTAATATATGTGAATTGGTTTTTTGCAATGAATCAGTAGGCGACTGATTTTGCCAAAGTATATAAATTTATGTTAGGAAAAATCCCCTGCCTCTAGTATAGCGGTCATAATAATGCATACGAGACATAACTGAGGAGCATATGCCTTAAAATTGAAAGTTGCTATCTGCATGTTTAGATTCCATTTTAGAACCCTGTTTCTTGTGATGACTGAGAGCAATCGTTAGAGTTATTTGAATCTTGGGTTGTTTAGGCTCAGGGCTCAAAGGCTAATCTAGGCTTATTAGGATGACTAAGTTCAAAGTTGGGTTGCGGATGGATTTACCAGCAGGGTGTGGGTTCCAGTTGCTGGAGGCCGGGTGATCATTCTCTTAACCCTGGAATTAGCCCTGATCAGTTAGGAACTACTCATGTAAAATATCCATAGTCTTAACTGTGTATGTTGTGAAATCCCTCTTTCCCTGCTTGATAAATTGTTGGTTTGATGCCAATTATGCAAGTGCACTGTCTTAATGGCAGTTCGTAATTTTCCTATTCACTGCCACTTGTTTGGATTTGTTGCAAGGATAAATCGGTTCATTATCATACATGTAAACTGTTTAGGTAGATTTGCAAGGCATGTGTTGCTTCCTAGCTGGTCATGAGGTCGAAACCTAAGGGTACAATATTTGAAAATAACTGTTTGCGTCTCTGAACCTCTGTCACTGTAGATCCCTATCACTAGGAGATAAAAGGGGATGGAAGAACAATAGTGCTTTGACTAATCTTGGAACACAAATGAGAAAGTAGCTATGTGAATTGGATACTTCCAAACAAAGGAACAAAAAAGAGAAATTGCTAATATTCCTATGCTTCCATATGATACGTAGTGCAATCACTGTATTACTATTACCCATGACTGAATTATTCGTCATCTCCTGATGAGTTAGACTCGTGCCTGTGCCATGGGTTCAGTAGAAAGAGACAGAAAAAGTACAGAGCTTTATAACATAATGGAATCGACATATTTTTCTTCTGTCTCAAACAGTGCAGCAGAGTCCATTACATAGAGAGTGCAACAACTTTTTGATTAACTTTAATTCCTCTCGTATTAGATAGTAGTAGTTTCCATCCACCTTATAAGTCATGAATATAATTTCTCATATCAGAGATAAATTACAGCAATGCTAATGCCAAACATGCACCTAGAAACCAAGCACCGTTTCTATGAATTTGCAGGCATGGAACTTGGTCACAGAGAAGAATTGTGAGGGCATTTGGATCAGAGTGCAGTGAAAGCCCCAACACCAGTTCCATGCAAAAACCTCCTGCCTCAGCCTTGCAGGAACAGCTGTCGTAAATGCAAAAAGTGACTTGGCTTTGGCCTGCAGCAACAACAGTATTGGTCTTCAGAAAATACTTGAACTACATGCCAAAATGTTAAGGGAAAATAAAACACTGGTCATATCTGTGCAGGAGGAAGGAACGAGTTCAGGCAATGAGGGAATAACATTCCACCAATCATTTGCCATGGAAATAAAAGATTTCTATTTAGAAAAAATATTAACACAAACATTACCTTTGGTGTATTTTGCATCGTTGGGAAGAGAGGAAGTACAACTCCAAAAAAGTTGGAATCTTGCTCAATGGCTTCACTAAAAGTAATTTTAAAAAACAGAGATAGAATATACAATAGTATTGTCAATATCAATATTTTGCATGCCACGAAGTAGTTCAAACTTCAAACTAGAACATTACACAGTTCACGTATCAGGTAATAGTCTAAGAAACAAATATTTCAAACTAAAAAGAATGTTAATCTCTATCTCCCAATTCATCACATTCAATATATCTGTTTTTAACATATACCATCACATATTGCATAATAGTTTGAACATTGTTGCATAGACTATAAACTTATAGGTCAATAATCTAATGTTTGAATTTGCAATTACGTTACGGTATACAAAATATTATAAATATAAATGCTATGGTTTTGGGACGGGATAATTCTGATTGGAGATTAATAACTCTCAATAACTATAAGATGAGGTTCTTCATACTGCCATGTTTTTTAAATGCGTATTTACTATTTATATATCAAAGATTATTTGGTTAAAACTAATATCCCTTCGTATTTTAGTTTAGCAGATTTAGACCTGCAAGAAAAAGGGCTGTAAAGTCCACCATGGAAGAAATCACAGATAAAATACAGGAAGAAATCCAAGAAAAAAAGATTAATCCTCTGATTAAACGTGCCCGCAAGCTTCTTTACAAAAATCCGTGTTGGGGTTATAGATGGCCGTGTTTCCGTGGGAAAATTCCATCGCCTGGACAAGCAGGAAAACATTATTATCTACGATGCAATTTACGTTCACAAATATCTCTATTAGTTGTTTCTGCACCATCTTAAACTAAGTTGCCGAAACGTTTTGGATACGGGAGCAGGAGCGGAGTATCCGATACGCGGAAACAGAAATTTTTTTTGACCCTAGATACGGCGTAGGATACGGCAGTACAAAAAATATATAAAAATTAAAAAATATATAAATTTCAGCCTTCTAAATAAGAATTAACCACATGTTATGCATATGAAAAACAAAACAAGCTAAATAGCCACAACAAACTACTCATACATTCATAATTTCAATTGTCCCTATCATATCTAGTTGAGGTGTTTATTACATTTATGATTTATCTCATACATGCTATTTTTATCCATGTTTATGATGGCTTGTACTTGGTACCTTATGTAGAATAATGGTGCTGCGAAAACTGTAATTTCTGCTGTAATGATATATTAAATTTAAAATATACCTTCTGTAGAATAATGGTGCTGTGAAAACTGTAATTTCTGCTGTAATGATATATTAAATTTAAACTATACCTTCTGTAGAATAATGGTGCTGTGAAAACTGTAATTTCTGCTGTAATGATATATTAAATTTAAACCAGAATTAAAAAAGAACAAAAAAAAAAATAGTTTTGGGCCAGGAAACGGCTGGGTACGGCTGCAGAAGTATCCAGCCGTATCCGGACCTGCCTGGCCGCTCCCAAGCCGCTCCCGCTCCCGCTCCCGAAACGTGCCGTACCCGCTCCAGGGGGTCTAGGGGTGCCGTTTCGGCTACTTAGGTCTTAAATAATACCCCAGCCTCCTTCAAACAATTGACATAAATGGCATAGGGTTGTTGAACAGTTGATTTTCACATTGTTTCCCCTTTCCATTTTCGCCAGCCTCGCACTTCTCCACCCTCTTACCCCTTCTTCTTCACCCCTCTTCCTCTCCCATTGTTTCTCTCCCTCCAATTTGACTCCTTCAAAAGATCCCCTTCAGCAGTTCCATTAGATATTTCACTTATGATTGCTAGTTTTTATGCATTAATTGAATATTATATGTTTTTATCGCATTGATGATCCCAAGTACCGAGGAGATCATACTCCATGTCATTTATTGTGGCGTATGTCACACTGACTTGCATCAGATCAGAAATGACATGGGAACATCCCATTACCCCATGGTCCCTGGATAAATATACAACTCTGTTGATTCATCCCAAACTTTTAGGATCAAATCTGTGCTGCTCCATGTCATTCTAATATCTGCTGGTTTACCTCTTCCTCTCATGACATATTTGTTCGGAGATGTGTTCGATGTGTTTGGCATGCAGGGAGTCACAGCACACATGCTCCTACATAAAGTCACCGTGGTATATTATGACTTGTTCAAATTCTGTTTTCAATATAAATTTTGTTTTAATCGACAAGTAAAAAGTTCTGAATTCTCTTGTCAATTTAACACTTGAATTAAAAACGTATGCTTGGTATAGAGAAGTCTCTTATAATCAATTAGGATAAAATAATAGTAAATCAAATCAAATCAAATCTGTTGGAGTGATCATGTAAATGCCGATCTTAGATTTATATGCGGTTGGTTACAGTGGTATGTGGCTGTAACTAGGGAATTGGAGGAATTGGGATTTTTCAATGGAAAGGAGGGGAGTTAGGGGACCCATCTTCTTCTTAAGCCCTGCATTTTTTAAATTTGTTTCTCTGCCTACCCAGTGACTCACCATGATCAAGTTATTACATGAATGAGATCTGACTAGGCAAAAGTAAAGTAAATTGAGGGTTGGTTGGTTGAATCTAACCACCACGATCAAGTTATTACATGAATAAGATCTGACTAGTAAAAAGTAAAGTAAATTGAGGGTTGGTTGGTTGAATCTATATGCCACGTTGCTAGTTTTTTAAATCAAGCCATGTTAATTTAGCATGGGTAATCACAGCTGTTGGCCAGAGACTATCAGTGACTGAAGGCATTTGGTGTCTCCACTACTACATAAGGCTACAAGTTGTGCAATGCACAAACCAGTCTGTGGAGCAAGCAGAAGCAGAAGCAGAAGCAGCAACAGCATTGCTTCTTCAGACTCTCTAGTTAATGTTGTTTGCTATATGCTTGTGGGTGTGTGTTATAAAGTCCAATAAGGCCAGTTAGGACTACCAGTAATGCCCATGTGGTAGCAAGGGGCATTACAGCAGGGGATATTTGATTTGTTCACAACTGCACTGTTCTCCCTTTTGGAAGGTTTGAAGGCCTGGTTTGTGCATGTGGAAATCCAAATAGGGCGTGGAGATCTTCATGCTTCTAGTGGATGCATTTGACTTGGGCTTAATGTTGTGCAAAACCCATATTGCAGAATTCACCTTTCAGTAGATGAAATCCCACTGTCAGGCCTAGCAATATCACTTTTTTCTCTACATTTGGTCATGGGATTGTACAAAAATAATAAGATCCTGTAGTACTTGGTACTCGGATCCGCACTTGTGGCATCTTATATTGCATTTGAGAGCATTTTTGTCTTAGCAGATAAATATATTCATTCGCTATGGATCGGTTGTCTAGTTCTGGTCTCATTCCAGAGACTTTTCAAGGTGCCAGATATTACATTACTTAGTAGCTTGCATTAACACGGGAGCAGATAAGAGCACCCACTATTGTTTCAGTGCTGAAACTTGCGGTTGTTATTTGTTTGGCCATGTCCGTGATGTTGTTTATGGAGAGGGTGTACATGACTGTGGCAAATAGTCCTGGTGAAAATGTTTGGTAAAAAGCCATAGATGGGAGCCCATCAAGGATGATATAGAGCTTGGGAACAATGCTTTGCCCATGGTTTTGGTGCAGAGTCCTATGTATAACGAGAGAGAGGTCTAGATCTCCTACTTGGGTTTTGAATATGCATCTAATTGTTGGATTTTTATGTGTTTGAAGCAAGTGGGTGTGAATTGTGCTAAGGGGTTTGAACAGATATGCAGAATGTGGTATATACAGACTTATGTAGTGACATGCTATTGATTAAATGAATGGATGGATGCAGGTGTACCGACTTTGCATTGGAGTAGGATGTGGCCTCTCATAGCCTTCAGACTGCATCATTATTTAAGTCTTGTATGATTCGATTGATCCAACTGTCAAGGTCTCTGGGACATTTTTGTCTGAGGACTTATGAAATGCACTTATGTCAGCATTTGGTTAAGGATATTGCATAAGTTTAGACTTTTTCATTAATTCTTTGTTTCTAGGTGTCTGATACACGACTGTATAATGCAGTGTTACATGGGGATGTGTCCTTCCTTAAACCAGCACGTACACGATGTCTGGGATGTCCCGGGACGCTGGACGGGGGAATGCCCCCACATTTCCTACTAGTGGAAAAACATAGGGAATGTCTCTTTTTTTATTTTTATTTAAAAATCTTCTGTTTTCTTTTAAAAACCGACTATTGTAAAATAAAAAGAATATAGTAAACCTAATATTGTTATTTCAGATAATGCTTCACCTTCTCCACAAATTTCCCAATGTCCAGTAGTGGTAATGGATGGCCTCAATCTAGCTGCACCATTGTGTTGGGCTCGAATAAACTTGAAAATAAAATAAATTTGGGAAGAACCTATTGTACTCTTGTAGTGTAAGATTGTTTTTGGAAGCCACTCATCTCTATTACAAAAAAAAGTATGTATGTATAAATTGATCAATATCACTTAACAAACTTACATAGCCTATATGTATATTTCTACATGAAGAGAAAGGTTGTGCAGATGATTAAAGCAGTAAGGCATACATCCAAATGTTTACCAGTTAACCATATGACATAACCCAACTGTATTGTATTACAAAGACATAATAAGAATCAAGAGTGATGTATGAATACATAAATTTTCAAGCACACATGCACATGGTGGACTGTCACAAATACTATTCATAAATTAAAAAACTTATTTGTATATTTTCAATATATATAATTTTATATTTTTTTTTAATAGCTGTCCCCCACCGTCTCAAAATTTTGATTTTTTTTTACCATCCTCGAAACTCCCTGCCATCCTGGAATCTTAGGTAATTATGGTATAATGTAGAGTGTAGACCATTGAATAGATCAATTGGTATCATTTGTTGATTCTATGTCATGCTCAGCAACAACATGTTGACTGCAAAACTTTAGAGGCTACAATTGAATCGTTAAGTTGTTCACTTATTGTTGTATAAATACATTGTAATCTTGCTGTCAATCTACATTGAGTAAAGTTTAAACATGGCTGGCTTTTAACTGATTCTTAAAAATGTATTATTCGTTTTCATGTTGATACAGGATATGGTGATGATGGAGCGCCAGAGGTGGGCTAGCAAAGGCATAAACATCGAGTATGAAGTCAAAGACAACAGGAATGACTTTAAGGCTGGTGCTCTGAAGGAGGGAATGAGAAGTTATGTGAAGGATTGTGATTTTGTAGGCATATTTGATGCAGATTTCCAACCAGAACCAGATTATTTGTGAAGAACAATTCCTTAACTGAAGCACAATCCTGAATTGGGCTCGGTTCAAGTTCGCTGAAATTGACAAATTCTGAGAACCAAATGTAATGCAAATACACGTTTTAGGTGCAGGTTTTGTCTAAAAAGTCGTGATATTAATGTATTGATTTTCCCTTTTTATTGGAAAGGGAAATGCATTTGCTTTGACAGGATTTGCCATTTCATGATCTGGTTACATAAAAGAACAATAACCCATTTAATTTGGTATATGTCTCCGCTTTGAATAATTTTGTAGTTTCCTATTTTGTCCAATGTACAACTTAACTTTCATCAAAATTTTCTTAGGAAAATCATCATATTATTGCAACACCGTTACAGCCTTCATGTGCCCTATTTTCTAAGCAGTCGATCAGAAATTATTCTCATTACATTGTGGGTTTTCCATTCTTCGTCTTTCTTCACCATCACCACATATGCCTTCTCTATTGTTCCTTCCTGGGCACTCCAAGCCTTGCCCATTGCTCCTTCCGGGCACTCCAATATGGTCTCCCAGATGGTTTTTGTAACCAAATCGTCTCAAACAACCGTTTGTAATTTGCCAGTTGGTAATTTGCCATATGATGGTTTAATATTTCTTGGTCGGTAATTACCGTGGTAAAAATCCATTCTCCGCTGTCCAGGTAAAATGACGGAAACGACATCGACCCTCCGCTCCAGGTTTGAAGGAACATCTTTGTACGCTTGGTTGAAGAAAGGCTATTAACTGCAACCACAGCGCATATGATGATTGCACTCATTGTTTCTGGTAAATCCAGTTGTTCTTTATCTTCATGGACATCTTCTGCGGCAATCCAGTCAGAAAAGAGATGCGGGTTTAACATTGACTTGGCTCCCTTCACTGCGCTCCCAATCACAATCACACGCTCTCTTGGCACTCTCTTTATATCAGAAAAAGAAAAAAATGTCTTGGATAGTTAATAGATTTGTTTTTTCGAGAGCACTAAAAAAACAGAGCAAAGAATGAAAGAATTCCCAAACTATTGCTTGAAATATTATAATCAAGAAACTAGAGTACTTTAAAGCGCAAGGAGGAAAACAAATCACAAGATCTATGCTGCACAGAATTTACTGTGAGTATACAATACCTGAAACCTGTGAATGGAATTCTGTATTACTACATTGCTGCACAGTGAAAGTTGCATCTCTTTCAGCGCATGCAACTGTTCAATACCTGCTATTTTCTGCAGCTTCTGACATCTGTCAATTGTAATAGTCTCCAAGAACCTCAGGTCGGCAACACCCAACTCCTCCAACTCCTGACATTCTTTAATAATCAATATCACAAGCTTTGTAAGGTCAGATATCCATGGCATTGTTTTCCATTCATTTTGCCCTTCCACATCAAGGTATGTCAGCGTTTCGGGCAGTGCTATGTTGTGCAGCTTCTGGCACCTGATAATGGCAAGCCTCTCAAGACATGCAATACTTGGTAGCTCTTCAACTATTGGACAATTAGTTATTTGAAACTCTGCGGCATCAACGTTAATTCCTGACAGGCTTTTCAAATTTTCACACTCACTAATATCAAAGAAATTAAGCTTGCCACATCCATCAATTGTAATACTCTCGAGTAAACTTAGACCTTTAAGATGTGACAATTCATGGAGCTGAGGACAGTGACGAATGCTGAACATTACAAGTTTTGGAAGACCAGACATGTAAACTGTTTCCAAATTTCTGCAATCATCCAACTCCAGACATCTCAGTTTCTCGCATCTACATACTGCAACACTCTTCAAGCAGCTCAGATGCGTGAGACCTCGCAAATTTTCAAGTTCTGAACAGCCACTAATACTCAACTCTACAATTTTTGAAAGATCGTATATTCCTGACACACTTTTCAAGTTTTTACATTCTCTCAACTGAAAACTCCCGAGTTCTGTTACCCTTTTAAATCTACCTCGATCAGGTTTTCCATGGACTCGAGGTGGACTGAATTTAAATTTGTACAACTATCCAACTGAAGACTGTTCAGCTTTTCACCTTTATAAATTTCAAGACTCTCCAGGCAATTCAAATGTGTAAGACCTGGCAACTCTTCCAATTCTGAACAGCCACTAATACTCAACTCCACAAGATTTGAAAGATCACCTATTCCTGACACACCTTTCAAGTTTTCACATTCTCTCAGCTGAAGACTCTTCAGTGCTGTTACCATTCGTAAATCCACCTTGATCAGGTTTTCCATGGACTCTAGAAGGACTGATTTCAAATTTGTACAATTATCTAACTGAAGACTGTTCAACTTCTGACCTCTATAAATGTCAATACTCTCCAGGCAGCTCAGATGGGACAGGCCTGACAACTCCTCAAGTTCAGAACATTCAACCATCTTCAACTTTACAAGAGCTGTAAGATCACATAGTCCTGACACACTTTTCAAGTTCTTACAATGATTGAACTTCAGTGTCTTCAGTGCTGTTACCATTTTGAAATCCACCTCAATCAGGTTTTCCATGGACTCGATGAGGACTGAATTCAAATTTGCACAACTCTCCAAATGAAGACTGTTCAGCTTCTGACCTCTATAAATTTCAATACTCTCCAGGCAGCTCAGATGGGACAAACCTGACAACTCCTCAAGTTCAGAACATTCACCAATCTTCAACTTTACAAGATTCCTAAGATCACATAGCCCTGATACACTTTTCAAGTTTGTACAATGATTGAACTTAAGACTCTTTAATGCTGTTACCATTTTGAAATCCACCCCAATCAGGCTATCCATGAACTCCAGGCAGATTGAATTCAAATTTTTACAGTTATCCAACCCAAGACAATTCAACTTCATACATTTATCAATTTTAACACTCTCCAGGCAGCTCAGATGGGAAAGACATGGCAACTCAAGTTCTGAACATCCACTAATCTCCAAAACTACAAGATTTGTAAGATCACATATCCCTGACACACATTTCAAGTTTGCACAATCTGTCAACTTTAGACTTTTCATCATTGTTAACATATTTAAATCCACCTCTGTCAGGTTTTTCATAGAACGAAGGTGGATAAATTCAAGGGTGGGATAATGATATCCACTAATTATGACCCTGGTTACAAAATCTTGGTCGACAAACTCCACCTTTTGAAGGCTACTCATGGGAGATTTAACAGTAGTGGACTGTCCTCTGTTATTCAAGGCCACTGTTCCTTTAAATATGAGTCCCCGCAAAGGTACTCTTGAAGATGGACCCTCGAAACAAGTGAAGTAATCGTTAGATGAAAAAGTCAGAGACAAGCTTGTAGGATTAGTTCTGAGAGATTCTATGAAGGACCACCATTCAATTGGTATTTCCTCTTCATTTAACACTACCTTTCTTAAATGATTTGACATTTCAGACAAATTTGGAAACTCTTCCACAATTGTTGAAGAAATATGCATCTCTTTCAACGAGGAGGGTTCCTGAAATTGAAGATAAATTTGTTTCAAACTTAGTGGTGTACCTAAAGACTAATCTACTATTATGAGTTTCAATATAAAAAATAAAAATAATGCATTGGAGCCGTAGTCTGGTTACCTCCACACCACTCTGCCACAATCTTTCCAAATGTCCTTGGCAATGGTTAAATGCTGCAAATTTTGAAGAGGGATCCAGGAAGGAATGCTTCTGTGTTTATGATCAATAAAATAAAGTTCAAGCCATAACAAAGAAGTAAATGCGTGACCCCAATCATCTGAATTCCCTATAAAATATGTAATTTTAGCATCCATGGATCTATCTTTAACAGACCCGAAACACCTCCAATTAGATTTGGAAAGAATGGCTTGGAATCCTTCTAATTCCTGCATTCAAAGTTGAACATGAACATTGTGCTCCACTTAAAAAAATTGGTCCAAAAGCAAATAAAATATGCCAAAAATGGTTAAAATTTGAACATAATACCAAGTAAATGAGTAAGCCTACCAGAGATTCAATATACTGAGGACGCCACACGCGGCGAGGACGGCCCAGTTCATTTGCCATCTCTCTTCCCAAGTCCCTTAGGTGATCATGCATTCTCAGTAGAGTGTCTTCCAGCCCAACAACTATTTCTTCAACAAGACATTTATCTTTCAGTGTTTGCAATGCATGCTGAGCACTCCATCCCGATCCCTCCCAGATTTTTAAGGCCATACTTTTCTCTTTGTCAGTAAAAAAACATGCAATATCCATGAATATTTGTTTTTCCTCGCTGTCCAATGCGTCAAAACTTATTTTAAGTCTCTGTTGTATGTCTTGAGGCAACATCTTACTAACTTTTTTCAATTCTAACCTCCAATAATTTTGATCTCTACCATGAACGTGCGTGCCTAGAACTTGAAGAGAAAGAGGTAAGCCTCCACACCCATCTAAGAATGCATCAACCAGATCCTTGTATCCACTAGCCGGATGGGGTTGCTGGAAAGCATGCCAACATAAGAGCTCTCTGGCAGCATCTCTATCCATTCCTTTTAAATTATAACCTATGGTAATTCCTGTGCTTATAAGCACCCCTACATCACGTGTTGTAACAATTATCAGAGTATTCCCAGGCTTATTCAGCATATCCGTGACCACTAAAGCATCTAACTGCTCCACGTGATCAATATCATCTAGAACAATTAGTGAACTCAAAAAGCTGCTCTTTCCTATGCAATTTCCAATATACTTCTTTCCTTCATCTATACTTCGAAAACTAGGCCGATCTTCATTGAAGAGATCTTTAAGGAGTTTCAATTGCAAAGAAGGCAATTCTCTCTCTTTGCAGAGGCTTCCCGCACATCAAACAGAAAACATCTTCGATTATATTGTGAAAGTTTTCGGTTGAACAACTCTTTGGAAAGAGTTGTCTTCCCTATCCCACCCATTCCGAAAATTCCAACAATCTGAGCCTTCTTTTCGCCTTCTTTGTTCAACTCGCACTGGCTTTCAAAATCTCGTACAACTCACCTTTCAAAATCTTCCACAAGCTTGTTAAGTCCCACTGGATATTTGGCAACATGCAACTTAGAATTTAACCTTTCTACTTCTTTTCGCACTGCTTTCACTATGTTTTCGCAGTCACTGAATCTTTGAAAAGAAAGGGGAACTAGATGAGGATAAAATTAACCAGTTTTGAGGGAAGCAAGAAAAGAATACAACCTAGAATTACCAAATGCATGGAAACCACAGAAATCGTACCTATTGAATTCCTCACCGGTGATAAATGAAACAGATTGAAGGGCCTCCTTCCATTCCTTAAGCTTCTCCAGGTATCTGCACTTATTTTCGTAATCAGTGAATGCTTCAGCATACACTCCTTTTTCTATGTGCCGGAGTTCCCCCGGATGCACATCATAAAACACAGGAATAATCTTAGCTTGACTCTGTAACATGAGAACCAGCTCCGCCAAACACCAAGGGGACTCTGCATATTTTTTGGAAAAGATGGCAATGTGAACTGCAGCAGAGCGGATGGCGGTCTCAATGGTAGAAGGAAAGGAATCTCCAAGCTCCTTCTCTTCCGAATCAAGAAACGCCCGTATTCCCAACTCCTGCAGAGAATTGTAAAGTTGAGTAGCCAGAGTTTCTTTAACATCTGGTCCTCTGTGGTTGATGAACACATCATACAATCTTGAAGATTCATCCACCTTCCTCCTTATGCCGGGAGGTTCAATTCCAGAGAAAGCTTGATGTTCCTCATTTTGTAGGTGAGACGAGGAAGAAGATGCCATTGATATCAACTGTAATTCTACGGACGCGTTACAGAAAATGGATTTAAAGAGAAGAGGCAGAGTATAATTGCCGGCAGTGGGAGAGTTTAGAGTAAGCATACAAATAAACGGGATACATATAAAAAACACAGATGTTGCCGGGAGTGGCGCGGACCCACTTCGAAGTATTCCAAGTGTCACGGCATATCATTGACACGCATATTTGAGTCAATGTTAGAACGAGTATAGAGATACAAGTTAACAACAAAGGTGTTATCTAATTAAATAGAAATATTTTTTTACTATTGCAAATAATCATTTTAAATATTTACTATTCCAAATAATTTAAACTAGCAATTGCATGTGTACAATGCAATGTGAACGCCGAATGGTATATGTTATTAGATTTAGAAAGACAGTTATTACTTTTGTAGTTGATGTTGATAAGGGGTGTGATTGACAATACTGATTTTCTATTAAAGCCCGAACAAATGTTGTAAAATACATTAGAAGGGATGTTAGATAATAGTTAGTTGTGTAATAATTGAATACAAATGCAAGTGAGACATGTAAGTTTGCTAATACTCACTCTCAAGAATGTAGTGAATGTGAAGTGTTGTTGTCAAAGTAGATTGAAAGAATGACTAAGTGCTTTAACATATTATCTCTCCATGAAACTAAAATGAGACAGAAATATGCAATCATATATAAACAAATCTGAAATGGTTATGGTACATTCCAAATTACTTTATTACCTCAACGAGTTTGAGAGCATCATTGTTAGAGCTATTTTGTGCATATCTTACAATCATAACATTCAATGAGACCACATTTCTTTGAGGAATTTTGCAAACAAAAACGGTATATGTTATTTTTGTTAGAGGGATAGTTTTTACTTTTGTAGTTGTGTTTGTTTAAACTATGGGTGATTGATTTTATGTGTACAAAAAAAGTGGTATAATGTACAAAGCTTTAGATGGAAACAACTATAAATTGCATTGCTCTTTCTCGGCGTTTTAAAATTCTAGGTATTTGTGTGCAGATGAAGACATTAAAAATGTGTTGTTGTTGGTTAACATAAAGAAACGGGCAACAATAAAAAGGAAAAATCGAACATGTATGTTGAAAAGTGTAATTTTGTAATTGTAGATATATAGACGAACCACTTCATTTTGTAATTGTGTAATTTTCTTTGCACGTTTCCTACAATGTCAAGATGCTGATTTTGCAAGGGTTGCTGCTGTGGATATTGCTAAGATGGTTTGTGTGTGCACGGAGTTTTGGTATCTGGCTTCAAATGATGAATTATGGAAGCAAAAGTATTTGGATGGAGAGGAAGAGGGCGGGTCGAGGAGGAGCTAAATGGATTTGATGGTCATATTGATGTGGATGATGATCCAGATTTGTAGCTTCAGAGCATATAGCCTTTGAATTATAATAAAGGTTAGGAGTATAATAAACACTGGAATATGTGATTTTAGTTTTTGTTGAATAACTACTACTATTGTGAATTCTGATGATATATATGTATCAAACTCTTATGACATCTTTTGTATATATTGTAAAAGGAAAGTGCCATGATTTCTGTATTTTACTATCTTTGGATCAATGTGTTGTATGTATAGAGCTCTGTTACGTTCTTTGTGGGTTAAAATTCACATATGACATGCGTAATTGAAAACTATGGATTTGAACTCCAAATTCCAAATGCATGGTAAACTTTGGATCATTTAATTCTTGTTTATGTTTAATAATCAAGGGTTCTAAATGTTATTTGTATCATGCACTTGCAAAATCACCTCATGCAGAGAGCTTTGAATATCTATGCCATATCAATACATATTATATTTTTGTGCTTGTGTATAATTTTGTATGTTATACAGATTTGAACCTTTAGGAATCTTTTTGAAAATTTGAACTTTGGTGAACTTTTCATCTTCCTGGGCCTACCAAATGTTCTAGGTCTTTGTTATATGGCCTCATATGCTATGGGAATTGCATAAAGAATCTACATTCCTTCCGCAACACTTCCTTGTGCCTCCTAAACCAGCTGGGGTATCAACCTCTTCAGTCTATTGGCCATCACTTCATTGCAGAGCCTTTTCGAGTTTCATCCAACATCAAAACTGAGGAGGAGATCCGATTCAATATTTTGCAAAGATTGAACTTGCATTTTGTTTTGTTTTCTTCTTAGCTGGAACATTCGACAACCTTGGAGAACCTAAATGTAACAAATAGATGTGTCAATAAAGAAATTCTAATAAGATATTGCTTTCTGATAATCTATACAATATGAAATCATGTCTAGCCATGTAAGTTATATCACCTTGCTCCATTTTGTTTGCAGAGCCTTTCGTAAATGCCTTTGGATGATTTGAATGGTACAAAGTTATAATTATGCACAATAGGCACTAAGAAGAATGCATCCCACGCCCACTCCCCATTGATCGTGGTCTGGATCGACACCACTAGATAAAACATCCAACGCACCACCTGTGCAGATAATTACAACACATTTAAAAAGATTTGTTTTTGTTTAGATGTGAATGCGGAGATGAAAAGATCTATTTTTTTATGATGTGGATGCGAAGATGAAATGATCACCTGTCGAGGATGTCGCTAGCGAGTTCTCTGAAGCGAATGTGGCGGCGGTCATGCTTCTCGCAATTATCCAGCACTGTGGACATGTTCTCCAAAAACTCCTCACCGTACCAATAAAAATGGACACCACTTTAAGTTCTGAGTCTCGAGGCCAAAGACAAATTTTCAAACCTTTCTCTATCAAACCCCATAAAAACAATCTCTGGTTTCAGCAACCTAACAATATATTTCACATCTCTGAAACTACGGGGAGAGATATAACATATGCCAACCAAATAAACATTGCAAATTCCACTCGGGGATCTGGCAGATTCACATTGCAAAAAGGTCACTCTTTTCCTCAACTCCTTTAGTGAAAACCCGAGGTCTTTACTAGATTAATCCACCTTGCAAAACTTTTGCTCGTCTTTCTTATTACGAGAGCCATGTTCAAACAATTTGAAACAATCAAACTTCTTAAACTTCTACAATCTCTCGAATCGTGAAATGGAAAAATTTGCATGTAATTAAGTTAACTCCCACAATAACTGGAAGATGGTATGTATGTGAAACTTTCTTGGACTAAAAGCAAAGGTCTTAAAAAGAACAAAACTTTAAATTTATTAAATGGAATGAAAACAATAATTATCTATTTAAAGAATCAAAATTGATTTAATAATAATAATATAATTTTTTTATCTATTTAAATTATTAGAAAAGCTATAAAATAAAATTTAAAAATAGTAAAACCAAAGCAACATGCAAAATCAGAAAAACAAAATTGTTAGAAAAACAAAAAGTAAAATTAAAAATAGCAAAAACAAAATTGTTAAAAATAACAAAAGCAAAATTGTTAAAAATAGCAAAACCGTCATTTAAGCCATCAAATTTAACACAGTCCCATGAATGTCCGTAAAGCCTTTTCCCATAGGGGTAACGCCTTCGACGTAATTATTAATTATATATATGTTAATATGTTTATTACTAGCAATTACATGTATACAATGCAATGTGAACGCCGAATGGTATATGTTATTAGATTTAAAAATTAGTTATTATTTTTGTAGTTGATGTTGATAAGGGGTGTGATTGACAATACTGATTTTCTATTAAAGCCAAAACAAATGTTGCAAAATACATTAGAAGGGATGTTAGATAATAGTTAGTTGTGTAATAATTGAATACAAATGCAAGTGAGACATGTAAGTTTGCTAATACTCACTCTCAAGAATGTTGTGAATGTGAAGTGTTGTTGTCAAAGTAGATTGAAAGAATGACTAAGTGCTTTAACATATTATCTCTCCATGAAACTAAAATGAGACAGAATATGCAATTATATATAAACAAATCTGAAATGGTTATGGTACATTCCAAATTTCTTTATTACCTCAACGAGTTTGAGAGCATCATTGTTAGAGCTATTTTGTGCATATCTTACAATCATAGCATTCCATGAGACCACATTTCTTTGAGGCATTTTGCAAACAAAAATGGTATATGTTATTTATGTTATAGGGATAATTTTTACTTTTGTAGTTGTGTTTTTTTAAACTATGGGTGATTGATTTTGTATGTGTAGAAATATAGATGAGTCACTTCATTTAAAAAGTGCAAACATGAGGTCTAACCCTTAAAACTATTCAAAATGCAAAAAAGTGATATAATGTACAAAGCTTTGGATGGAAACAACTATAAATTGCATTGTTCTTTCTCGACATTTTAAAATTGTAGGTATTTGTGTGTAGATGAAGACATTAAAAATGTGTTGTTGTTGGTTAACATAAAGAAACATGCAACAATAAAAAGGAAAAATCAAACATGTATGTTGAAAAGTGTATTTTTGTAATTGTAGATATATAGACGAACCACTTCATTTAAAGGTTTCATCTCTTCATTTCAAACTTGTTACAAATTCGTACATATACATTTTCAAATCTCATATCATGAGTGGTATCATTTTGTGGACTATTTTATTTGAACTTAACATGAGAAGAATTATATCATGAATGGTAGCCTTTTGAGGGTAATTTTATATACGGTAAACATGAGTAAATTTGATACCCCTTGAACATAAATGTCGTCTAGGATAGAATAAGTGTTGAGTAAAGTAGTAGCGGAGGTGCTATCAAAGTAGAGTGTAGTATTTACGAAGGGTTGAGTGATAGTAGTCTTGCTTCCTCCTTTTTCTTTCTCCAAGTGTTGGTACGTGCGCCATTTTTAGTACCTTTCGAATGAAAAAGGAGGTGAAATGCGCAGATTTGTAAGCGAAGGGACTCTGGAGAAAGTTGTGAATGTTAGACCCTACCTTTCATTGGTTCCAATGTCGATGTTACTCTATACATAGTAAGTCCCTGAGACTTGTGGATAGTTAATTCCCAGGCCATTTTAAGCGGCAATCGTCTTCGATTCCCTCTCGAAATAGGGGGTATCAGAATATGTAACGGATTGGAGGGATCCTAACATGGGCCGTTGTATCTATCAAATTTGACAAAAACAAATATAGGCACTGCCAGTAAGTGAGATAGATGTCAAGTAGCTAAATCAAAAGAGCCTAACATAAATCTTCAAAACAAAAATAGAATTTCAAACAGTGTTGTCTAGTTGCCTCCACAAGTGCCTTGGAGGATGAGTGGTTTGTTTATAAATGAGATACTTTTTTTTCTTTAATTTTATATGTTTCATTGGTAAACACTGTTGGGGATGCCTAGACACCCCCTTGAGGCACCTACTGTTCTCTGCAAATTTCAAAAATTATTTTGGTAACATCTACCAAGGCCAGGGGAGGGAGAAAACTTGAGTAGACATAACAGGGATGGACCACAGACATTTTGTCCCCATCCTAACATTCCCAAATTGATTTTCGATGCTGGTTCAGCTGTCCCGTGCATGGGGATGCATCTCTATATAAATGCCTGAATATGGAATAATAACAAGATTTTAAAAGCGTTCATTGAGATTTCATCTGTCATAATAGATGAAATCCTTCAATAGCGAAAATCTTCATCTATTTTTGGCCAATGCAATCCTGTAATAGATGGAGATACGACTGTACAAAAGGATTGTGTGCTGTAAAAAGAATGTGTAACGCCTCCTTCAAGTGATCCTGTGTAGAGAGTACTCTGAGATTTTGATTGAGATGGGTAACTATTGACATTGTAAGATATAAAATCAAAATCAACATAAGAAGAACATTATTGAATCGGTTGATGCAAGGAAAACATGTCTGTTGTCCAGAAACATATTTTGTTGTTATTCCGAGAAACTTGTCTATGGCGCTACGCTAACATCTGTTTGATTTCCAGGTCACAAAGAAAGTATCCAATTAGGTGATGTTATGATTTATTACTGCAATGTTCCCCTACATCTTGAGAAGGTTTTATATAACCATGTTCCCGGCGAGTTCTTGCAGTGATCTTTATTCTCATAAATTATTTGAATTTCAAACATGTAGTGCCCACAAATTCTTTCTTTTGCTATTCAATTGACCATAATTACATGCTGTACATAAAATTTGCTTTTCCTATCTGGTTGCTTTTCCCTGCTGCTTACTGCATTGTATAATTTTTTGAACTTTGATATGTACTTGTTTCCCACTCAACAAATAAGCATTTTCCTAGTCCAATTCAACTTGGTTAGGCGCAAGATGGCTACCAATCCTATTTCTTTTCTCTAATATGATTTCATAAACCTCAACATGCATGTTTTACTAATACCAAATATATACACAATTACAATATGATAAAAAAAATTAAGATTGCTTCTACAAATAAAATTGTAATAATTTATTTGAAAATAAAAGTTAAAAAGAACCTAAGCAATACACAGAGTTTATTGAGAATATTATTAATCAGGTCATTCAAGGCATATTGGATTTCGTCAAGCAGGCACATGCCATTGAAAATCCATCCCTGAGAAGCTGTGGGTGCACTTGGACGGTGGGTTGATGTACAAAGATTAGACGTAATAAAAAGTTGCAGTGTTCAACTGAAACTTGTTTGTAGTAGGATAACTGGATGAATGGAAGGTTGCAATGTACCAAGTATTTAATGTGAGCACAATCTTCAAACATAGAAAACATTGCCTTAAACAATTTGAGCTTGTTTATATCTTGATAACAAAAAATCCATGATATGAAAAAAACATGTGTACTTTGCCTTGCTAAGCTTTTAGATCTGTCGGGGCTTTCACAGTATCTGATTAGCTGGTTTGATCTTTGTTTTCTCCTTCTTGAAGCATGTGCAATATTTTCTGTTATACATTCCAGGCAGATCCAAATTTTCATGAAGGGGATAAAGGGGTCAATAGGTGGTGGAGACATTATGTCTCCCCTAACCCATCCTATTGCCAGAGTTTCACTGGATCCAAAGCCTTCACATCTTTTTGCATGCAGAGGTTGTGCTAAAAGCAGCTGGTAGCCTTCTAGGCAAAAAAATCCAGTTAATCAAAAACTAGATAATGGATATTTGAAGGCCTTTGAAGGAAGACCAATTCTTTTTTTGGAAACCGTGGTTTTGAAAGAAAGTGGTACTCTTCATGAAATACTGGCATCTTTCCTGCAAACCAACAGAGGAGATGCCTTCTATAGCCCCAGTATGGATTAAGACTTTTAGACATACCTTCTCCAAGGGCATAGGTTTTTCATTGCTAGTATCTTGCTCTCATACCAATGGGCTTGTTTACTGCTTGTTAGCCAGTATCATTCTTTAGATTTAATTTCCATATTTCCAAATTTCATGGTGTATTAAGATCATATGTATTAATTTTTGAATTTGAAGTTTTTTCTTTGTGACCTGATGAAAGCTGTTACGAGATGCACGTGAAAAGTTATTTGTAGGTCAGTCAAATTCTATTTTAAGAAGTTTTCTCTATCTCCCTCTTCGTCTCTAGCACTGTTTGACATTTGTGGGTATATAAGGAGAGTTTGGGCAGACAACATCTCGAACAAGGCGTTCTTGTGATGAGTTCTGACAAGTCCACAACTGATCTCTCCTGTTTAGATACATGGAAGCGTTGAATGCTTAGAAGTGCTATTAAAACAAACGTTCAAAGTGCAACTTGATTGAATGCCTTTTTTAATAGAGAATGTACTGTGTTATGCCCACAGGTGGAAAGAAATGACCTAAACTGAAAGTCTGAATGCACAAGATCAATGGCCAAGGTGAACCTATTAGTCTAAAGAGATGAGGCTAGTGCAACATATTGGGGTGGAAATACCCTATCACTCTGGTGTGTCAACCATCTATTCCACAATCGACACTTACAGAGATGACTATTTACCACATTTTGTATGGGTCATGTCCATGGCTGGTTAGCACTGATGCACTGACAAGTTATGTCCAAATTATTAGGGTGCGTTTAATGTAAGTAAAACCAATTAGATAACATGTATGCAATAAAAACATGTCGAGAGAAGTACTCATAATAAAAATTCAAAACCCTAATGTAATTTATGATGTGATCTTGGGAGGTGAGTTTAAAGTTCTTCAAATGTAGATCCAGCCCAAACTGAAGTCAATTAAGGGTTGATTCTCTATCGAATTGGATTCCAATGCAGTTAACTTGAACACAACGATGCAACCAAATAAATAAAACCCAAATGCGATGTAATATGCCCCAATGTTATATAAAAATTGCGATGCCAAGGAAAGATCCAAACTCCTTTTTAAAAAGAATCATGCCTAGATCCATTTGTCACACTGATACTTCCGTAAATCTTAATTGGGTTTTTCTTTTCTTATTCTCATAAATACTAGAGAAAAATAGGAGCTTATATGTATTCTTATAATAGGCAGAATAGACACAAGTGGTTTTGATGAATGATTGTTGCACCCTCCATGCACTTTTAAAAACTCTTAAAAATTCTCAATAACTACTCAGTTCATATAATATCTCTCCCACTCTTATTATAATGTGATTTTTACTCTTGTAACAATAAATTACACCTAATATATTATTCTTTGTACACCACATTATTTTCACTCATTATATACTCATACAAATATTCTTATGTGGAGCAATAATTTTTAACACTTGTACCATCAAAGGCACGCATCAATTGTTCCGAGTGGTCAAGGTAGGGAAATATTATGCTTAAAATAAATGTAAATCCTTTAATAAATTCAAGTTAAATTTCCGTAACTAAATGAAGACACAATGGCGACCATTTTTCATTAAAAAGGGTGCATTATGTATGTGTAACTTTCAAGAAGCCTCGATGATACTTTGTAATCATGTAAACCTCCATACTCTTCCTTTGGGATTTTTGCTCCTTGACCACTTGGTTTCTCATACCACATATTGGACTCATAGTATTTTGAAAAATTAGTAAAACACATCGTAGAATATTTCCCAAGTCCATCGTGACTCACATCTTTCCCTTCACCCTACACCTTATACATATCAATACAATACCTCTACATACTACATCTCATACTATCATAAACTTATTTCAAGACTCTGCAATACCTCATAGTATATCATGGCATTCGTAATGTTTTACAACATTTCCACAATCTTGTGTAGGAATTAAGAATGTAATATTCTTGTGTTATCCTCTCATTTCCACATAAAGATGCCAAGTGTAACTCTCCATGCTCGTACCATGTGTGGGTATCTACCAACATATCATTTGTGATAATTTAATATTCCACAACTTAAAGGAAGACCAATTATCACTTGAATATGGAGATGAATAATTTTATAGACATTGCTTTTTGTGACCATAATTTATTATATCTACCTTCTTGACATGATGTATTTATATCGATAAGGTGTTCAAATGACTAGGTAAAAATAAGGATCATAAATAGTTCCTAATGAATAGTCAACATGGGCCATGAACATTATGTAATTTTCATACATGTTTTAGATCTCATTCAAGTCTATGAGAATTATTTAAGGATTTTTTTTTTTCGTGTATCTTAGGAATCCCTATTCCTTGCTCCACTAGACATTTTACACCATTGTGTTATTCCCCATTCTTTGTATTGACTAGTGTACCATTTTTCAAGAATAATTTATCATTCAAACTATTTGGTATTCTATTGTGTTTAGTTTTTGTTATGCATTCTACAAAAACCTACACTAACATTTTATGCCTTGCGGTATGGACCAAGAATCATAATTTTTTTGATCGTGTGACAATTTCCAAAAATGTGACTTAAGGATACCCCAAAAATGACTTGATGGTAATTGATATGGGACTTGAAAATTCCAAGAATGTTACTTGAGGGTTATAACAAGGTGCTCAAAGTGTTGTGATTATTTTGGGATTTTCACTGCCTTTTCCTCAAAATTTGATTTTACTATTTGATCTTAATGATTGCTTCCAAATCAAATTGAAATAAAATATTTTTCTTAAACTCCCTTTAATCATAAATTAAAATGAAAATACTTTAACAATTAAATTTAATGTTACTAAATCTCATTAGATTTAATTGCAAATGTATCAATAAATTATTACATTTTAACGTATAACACATTTTCCATAAAAGACATTCTTTTCCTATGAAATATAATCAATATTAAATGTGTTTTTAATCATGTTCATTTATTTTTAGATATAATGCTTTTAGAGGAAAAGGGTTTTTAAATCTCTTGGTATATAATAAGAAAACCACATACTTTTAAAAAAACTTGTTTTCTTAAACCCAATTTTCCTTTTTCCATATTGGGTTTCCTAAACATCCAATATCTCCATCATATTTGATTGTGGTTGGATTAGGAGTGAAAAGGGAATAAAAGTACCATATTCAAATAAATAATTTCCTCAAGTGGGAAATGATTGATCTCTATTAGGGTTTTATGGTTTTTTTCAAGTCTATCACTTGTCTCAAGTGTCTTGTCAAACCTTGCCAAATTGATACTACGAGACTTTTTCAAAATAAGTACATTTAAGATAACTTTATTACCACCCAATGGCCATCAACTATGCTATTAAAATTTTTGTTTAATTGGTGGTGAGAATGACACCTAAATTAACTCATTTTTTTTTTCGAAGGTATGCAATGGGGTGAGTCTTAATCGCTTCTTAAACCTAATATTCTATTACAATCTATTGTTGCAAAAAAATTACTTCATTGGTATGAAAATAACAATTTGATTTCCTTATTTGTTAGATATGTCCCATCCTTGATGATTCACTCAAAACCTATATAAAATACAATTAGAAAACCATTGGGGTCCACATAAGTATTTGTAAAAGGCCAAGGATTTCTTTGTGTTATACTTTAAAGAACCATTATAGGTATAACTCTTATTTTATAAATAAAATTCCTAGTAAATTAGGAGAACCCTCATGGTTGGTACACCCTAAACAAGGGAATTTCATGTCTCTAAATAAATATCCACATGAGTCCCTATCTAGATCAAGCTACATTTCCTCCCCATCTAATTATGGTTTTTCAAAGTGACATTGTCTACCCTTTTGAGTGTGTCATTTTTATGAGTGAATAATTTATCTTATTTATGTTGTAGAAAACACATCTATGTCTAGACAGACCTTTCTAAAGAGATAAACGATTCTCTTGGCAACCAAGTAAGTAATTAATTATTTTCTTAGAAATTTGTCTATATCATGTTAAAAGCACAAGGACCGAGAGGGGTTGGGAGGGGGTGAATAAGTCCTACTTTTTTTTATATCATTTACCATTCATCACATGTTACCATTTATACAACCATTCATTCAACCATGTATAATATGTGTGTAAACATAAGCATATAAACAACCATAAACAAGATCAAGAGCAAGAGAGTACACAAGACACCAAAATTAAGTGGGAAACCCTCATGGGGAAGAAAAACCACTGAAAATATTCTTATATTACTCAAATAAAATTATTTTAGTGAAGAAAAATTCACAAGGAGCACCAACCCCTAGTTTAATAGAGCACCAACCCTACAAGGAGCACCAATCCCTAATTTAGTGAAACACTCACTCCATAAGGAGGATATAACCCCTAAAGATGATAAATCACCAACTAATCCACTTGAAGATATTTTTTCTCGATTTTCGCTGCCACAATTGATGGAGATCACAATTTCAACTTATAAACCATAGGTATTCAAACTTGCATATTCTTGCTCTTTCTTCACTTCTCAAAGATCTAATCATATGCACACATGATCTATAATATTCCTCAACATTTCATGCTCTTACTCATCCATGAAATAATTCTCTCATACGTGTAAAATATATTCCTCTAGGTCGCACACCTTCCCTCCAAGAGCACTAGTTCAAAAATGAACCAAACAAGCACTTAAATATGCTTTTCTTCCTTCCAAACCAAAATGAGGTTAGTCCCTCATGATAATTTCAACCCATAAATATCTATAAAATTCATAAATTTTAATTACAATAGTTACATTTTACCCAAGTAGGTCGGCCTAGCTCAAACCATCATTTTATGTGCCAAAATGGCTCAAAACCCCATGGGCACAATCTTAAAATTTCCTAACATTAGTACCATACTTTATCATGACCCAAAACCCTTTAAATATGAATTAAATATAATTAAAAACTCATACATGGTTGAAATTAATATAAAAAAATCAAATTATTTCAATTCGGGCCTGGTTCCTTTACAACTCTTAAAACAACTATTTCTCGCACCCTTCGTAACCTTGGAAAATTCATCGATCACCATCTCAATTATACTCAATAAAAACATTCCATGTGACCACTCAAACCAAATTGAATAACCTGATAAACACTTCTAATCAAGTTATAAGTCATGAAACATCCTTCACTTCAAACCACAACAACATTTGCCTTCACCATATCAACCTGCCAAAACAATTTGTTTCCAAATGTTAGCTCATAAAATAATTTATACATACATTAAATACCTAAAAATTGATTCATTGGATGAAAAATTCATCCTTATTAACATTAAATGTGATATAAAGCATCACCCAATCCATCTCATTCTTCAAACAACATCAAACTTGCACCAAAATAGATGTTGTCTTGAACTACCAAAAATCTTCTTGCTCAAAGAATGACCTAGAAACCCTATCAAATGATCTCATCATGAGGCAATACATATATCACTAAAAATATATCTAAATATAATTTCCAATTTTTTTTTAGTCATCACAAAAATCCACTTGTAGCTCAAGTTATGACCATTTTACTGAACCCTACTATTTGAGATCCCAAAACTGCCCTTTGACCAGTCAACCTGTTTGGACCTCAAAACATCATGAAAATGCATGAACATGTCCTGAAACCTCCATGGAAATAAATAAAAACTCTCAATAATAATTCAACATCAATTTTTCATGCTACTTATTTGTACCATCTTGTCCTAAAACCTTATTCTCCGAAATGACTATTTTAAGGTGGGGCCCACTCATCACCATGACCTCAACCATACATTTTTGGAAATCCTAAGGAGTATTATATAACATAAAATAATAAAATTTTCACTATAAATCAAAAATGTGCCACTATACTTCACTTTCTAAAAACTTCTCCTAGCTAGGGTTTAACTAGGGTTTTAGACCACTTTGCCTTCTTAACATTCGTTCATAAAAATATGATGTTAAAATGAACTAATTATTTTTGTAAAATATTATAAAATCACCTTAGAATCATCCATGAAATGAAAAATGTCCCATGCAAATAATACTATTCACAACGAGCATCTGAAGTTACACTTTGAGATGGATTTTTACTTGTTTTTCACCTGTCTCACAAAATCAGTCATATCGACAAAATACACAACATGGGCACTTTAAATGTTTATGAGAGAATAATGAATCATTAATATAACATATTAAATAATCATAATGACAATACAATATCTAAATATCTCCAATACTAAGACTTACCTATGTTTGCATGCTAGATCCTCACCGTAGAAACTAGGGCCAACTAAAATAATGCAATAAATGAACATGAAACCTCTAAAAATGACCAAAAAAACCTCATATGGAATTATAAACCTGATTTCATTCTTCCATGAGCTCATATAGCTCTAAAACACTCTATCACACCTCCAAGGCACTGTACCTACTCCCAATGAGCACTTATAACCAAGTGAACCACATGTACCTGCACTATTCCACTATTATGAGTGATCAATAACCCTAAAATCATGCTAGAAATCATGCCAAAATGCTTCCCAAGCATCCAAGAATCTCATATTACCAAACAACATCTCCTAGGCACCTGTATAGGTTTGCACGAACAAGAACTCCTCATGAATTCCCCTTTGTGTCAACACAAACACATATGAAACATCATGTTAGCATCATACAAATAATCATGAAATCATTATAAATCATTCACTTTATCATTAATGTGGTTTTGCATCAATGACAACACTTATTAGGACCATGCCAACACCCTGAACTTCTCCCCCTTTTTACATTAATGAAAAAGGCATACATGTAGCTCACTTATTTACCTACCTCAGCTTCATACCATCATGATTTGGTTAGAAACATAAACCAAAGGTCTCAAACAAGCTCACTTTTCCTGATTTTGCACAAAAATTTGATTTTTGCCTTCATTTTAGGCATGCAAGCAACATGCTCCCCTAGAATAGGAACTCCAACATCTGGAAATCATCACTAAGGCATGAAATAAGAAAAATCATACCTTGTTAGGAGATACAACATCACTTTCTACCTTCTAGGCATGCAAATACATACATTTTCACCTATAACCCTATTTTGAGCTTCTTAAGGGCACTATAATAGTCTTGGAACAGGGGAAACAACACCTTTAGCATGCCAAAAATGACATGAATGACCATGCCACATCATTACTCCACCTTTCTTGACCAAAATCAATCTTATCTAGGCAAAAACCATGCAATACAAGACATATAATTACTCTTCATATCGAATCAAGAGCATAAGTTCCTAAGTATACCTCTCAAAGTGTGTTTAGGACTAACTTTTCAAGCTATACAACAACATACATGCCTTGATCATGCGGACCATAGCTCCCCCCGGAATTTAGACACCTATTTCTAGCTAGAAAGCACAAATTTGAGTCATTCACCTTCCTTCCATGGCTAGAAATCACCTAGAACACTTTTGCTAGGTCCTAAAGCATTTTCTCGAGTCTTGGATATCAATAATTGGGTGGTAACATGCATTTGAGATTCAAAACCAATTGATCAAAGAAATGAACATCCATATCATACCTTGCTATCCTTGAGCACATCAATGCAACATCTAGGAGTTCACATAAGCACTCCCCTTTCCATTTAGACCTCAAACACACTTTATACAACATGTACAAACTCGTAGAAACAACATTTGGATAATCTACCCTTCAAAATCACCGTAATCCCTGTAGGAGGTCATTTTTGCATTGTTCTTCATTCACCGTAGCAACATCCTTTCTAAATACACTTCATGGAACAACTTGATTTGATATACAACCACATATTACCCCGATATCATAGCTTGGCCTACCATTCATAAATTTGTAAATGCATAATAACTATGAGAAGACCATACCTTTTCTCGGATCTTACCTTTCTCTCGCACACTTGAAATCATCAAGTACACTATTTTATGCCTTTTGAATATAATGCTCGGACCTTTATCAAATCATCTTGTTTCATGTAACATTCTTCTTGATGAGAGTGTTGGTTGTCAAACTTGCACCCATGTCTCGGATCTGGAAGAACCGAGTCATTTGAAACCACAATTGAACCATCTCCAAGTTGTGGGACCTTGCACGAATGAGACGGATCTTCGGAGTAAGCCGGTTCCTCTACCTATTTCTATTGCTACTGCTACTCCTAATGCTGGAATGGGAAACTAAGCCAAAAATGCTAAGGGACAAGTGATAGAAGGATAACATGAAAGGCAAAAATACACTAAGGAAGGCAATAACACCAAAAAAAAAGGGATGGACACTATTTTTTTTGAGTGAAAATGAAGGAGAAATCATGAGGGGAGGCTAGGCATGCGTAGCACACACCAACACACATTTGCACCATCGATTTCATGAAGCACAACTAAAAAATGGCAATGCGAGGAGCTTAAAGTGACACAACAAGAATACAATGCAAAAGAAGGCAAGAAAGAAGAAATAAAACACATTAAGGTAGAAGATAGCCACAAAATAGTGCTTCCATTACTCCTAGGTATGCAAAATCGATTATAATGGTGTTTGAAGGTCGATATTCAGATGCATGAACCATATCCAGAGGTTTATGACTTGGAATGTAGAGATATATGATCCTTAGAAAATACTAAGGATGAAAAAGTGTCCAACCCTTTACAATGAGAAAAGGTCTTACATATATAGATAGATCGATGAGAGAGAAAAGGAGGGGAAGGAGGGAAGTCCAATTTAAAAACTCAACCACTAGCCATAAATTCCTATAAATCCACCTGTAAATCGACAAGTGTGGTTCTCTACTTCTATTTGTATTGTTGGGAAGGAAGGAGGAAAGATCCATGTCAAATCGAGTGGTTGGAGAAATTAGATCTGCTCATCAATGCTCAGAAGGATGCTTTCCCATTTCTCACCTACCAGATCTGCCAAAATTTTAATTATGAATATCCCGCATTGTAGCTCACGCCACAGATTCTGAAAAATCTAGGTGTGCAAGGATATAGAGCTGGAGTAGAAGTTACAAATCGCGGAAGATTGTCACCATGACCATTTGCGCATACAAGACACATGGCACACGAAGATTGGTGAAAGGATGACCAATCGTAGATCTTGCTTTGTCAATTATGCCACATGTCACCCATCTATGTTTTGCAAGGATTTGGCACCATGTTGGCACCCTTTGATTGGTTGCCATGCACACTCAAGTTTTTCAGAGAATGACATATCAAAAAATGACATAGAGGAGGGCACAAAGGTGGGCGCGTGGAACAATGAAGAAAAAAAAGAAGATAGAGGGAAGACGTGCATAAATGTAATGCACATGGGAGGAATGCGAACATATCATGAGGAAGAAATGTATGGGAGATGTGTGATCATAACAAAATAATGTGTGGTGTGTAAGGAAGGGGGCACGCAAGGATACCAAGGACATAGCTATTTCTGGAAATCAAGGCCAAGGCGTGCACAAAAGGTGAATGCATAGAAGGTGCACATAAAGGGAAAAGGTGAAATAAAGAGGAAAAGGAAAATGAAGGAAGGGAAGAAGGAATGAAAAGGAAGAGGTGCGTGGGGAATCTACAACCATGAGGATGTGCTAATCAAGTAAGTGAAGTGCGTGCAACCTGCATGTAGAACCATAGAGCCGAATGGGGATATGAGTTATCCAAATAACTAGGAGAGTTATTGTGGATACCAGTTTGGTGAATTTTGGGGCCATATGCATGCTAGATGAAGGAGATCAATATCTGGAGCGTCCATTGGGCATGAAGTCTGCTATATAGTCATGAAACCTTGATTTGTAATCTTAAAGAACTACCCATGAAGTCACTTTGAAACATTCCTAAACTTTGTTATGAATCCTGCAAAAATGTTAAAAGCTACTTTGGAAGATGACCGTAATTTTGGAAGCAAAAAGAGCACGTGCCCGAAGCATACGAGAAGAAAGAACTATGTATAAACAAATAATGTGTGCGCAACTAACTTGGAGGAATGGAACTACTCTAATATTTTACAAAATGATGCAATAAACTTAATGGAAAGGTTTAAGATATATCCCATTGATTGGGATTGGTAACACGCTCCATCAAGATGAGATAACTTGAAAGAGTTCACCTCCCCGCATAAATTGATAATATATGGACCACTCCAAAGTGCATCAAAATTTGAATGGCACCCTGGTTTAGCTCTGTCAAGTATCCCATTTTAAGATTAAGTCCCCAACTTTGAAAGATTGAGGTTTAGCCTTTCGTTAAAACAATTCTTTGTTACTTTCTAATGCTATTCTAGCTTGATCATGTGAGCTTCTTGATTCTTCAATTTTAACCAACTCTACCATTCTCGATTTCTCTCTGGTCCGCGCCTTTGAGTTCTATTGTTGGGCAAGCGATAATGAATTCAACTCAAGTATCAAAGGAAGTGTAGCCTCTTTTCCATAGAAAATCTTGTAAGGTAAAGTTCCTGTGGCCTTCTTTAATGTGATTTTGTCTTCCTGTGAGTGCACGCGAGACCTTTATATGCCACCGTATTTGGTTGTTGTTCATCAGTGCGCTTCATGATCTTGATCAAGTTTTTGTTTGTTGACTCTGCTAGACCATTTCCATGAGGGTAGTAGTTGGAAGAAGTCTTCAAATATATTCTAAGGATTAGTGCCCAATCAGTGATTTTGGTACTTAGGAAGGCCTTTGCATTATCAGAGATAATGGTTTGAGGAACACCAAACCTTGTTACGATGCCTTCGATAAAGTATAGGATGTCCGACTCTATTGATTCCTTGAGCATGATATATTTTGTCCATTTGGTGAAGTAATCTATAGCTGTCAGCACCCACTTGTGTCCAACGCTTGAAGGTGGATTGATCATTCCTATGAAGTCAAGAACCCATTGCGTAAAGGTTGATATGCTTGGATTGGTGAGAGGGAAGCACTATGAACTTGATATTCTTTACATTTTGTGACCCACTTGTGCACATCCGCAAACAGGGTAGGCCAAAAGATACCTGCCATTATCATATTTATTATTATATTCTTGGCAGAGAAGTTTCCATTAGAGAATCCATCGTGAAATTCTCGCTAACACCTTTTTAATCTGCAGACTTTGTCGATACATCTTAACAACACACCATCAAGATTATTTTTGAAGAGAAAGCCATCAATCATCACATATGGAATAGATTGAAGCCTCATATGTCTTCTCTTTGATTTGTTTAAACCAAGAGGGTATACACCCTTGGAAAGGAATGTGACCATGTCCTTCATCCACCAGCATGCACCAGGATCAACATTTTGCTCAAGTTCTACGCGTGGGAGATCTTCATCCAGAAACAATAAAGTCTTAGGTTCAGTCTGTGCATCCTTAGCAATCTTCCTATAGAGCGCGCTACTTCTTATCAACTTTGTGGCTTTGATAGTCACATCATACTCCATGATTTTGGTCACCCATCACACTCTCTTCTCACTGATTTCTGCTCCCATGATGAAGTCTCTAACAATGGAGTGAGAAACTAACACCTTGATATGATTTGTGGTGAGCATACTCTTGAACTTATTGAGTGCGTACATGATGGAAAAGATCTGTTTCTCCATGTGACTATATTTCAACTCATAATCCTTTAGTGTATGAGTGAAGAAAGATAATGACTTTCCAATCCTTGTTCATTTTATTGGGTTAGGATAGCGAAACACTTGCATCAACGCCATAAACATAAAGGATGAAGTCCTTTGAGTAATCTAGATTGATGAGTGTTGGCATGCAAGTAATATATTTCTTGATTTTGCTGAAGATATCTCTTCCTTCCGGTGTCCATTTGAAGGTCAAGTTTCCTTTTTGAGCATCAACGTGATGGGCCGAATCAGTCCCTGAAGTTAGGAATGAAGTGTTTAACAAAATAGATCTTGCCAAGGAAGGACTACAAGGCTTTCTTGTGCGCCAAAAGGGAAAGGGCCGGGATGGTTAAAACGCACTCAAGATCAATTGTGATGCCATCCTTAGAAACCACATGGCCCAAAAGATTACCCTGCACCAAAAAAAATTGCACTTCTTGGGGTTAAGAGATACCCCATTTTTTCTACACCTATAAAATACCTTTTCCAGGCGCGCCATGTGATCCACACTCTACTTTGAGAAGACTGTAATATCACCAAGGTAAACCAAGATGATATCATTGAGGTAACCTTTGAAGGCAATATCCATGGCATGCTGGAATGTTGCACCTACATTTGATAGACCAAAGGGTATCTTCTGATAGGCATACGCTCCCCACTTGGTTGTAAACACTGTTTTGAATTGATCCTCTTCCTTGATAAGAATATGATTGAAGCCTGAGTACCCATCCAGTATAGAGAATCTCTACACACCAACCACAGTCTGCAGAATATGCTCCATAGAATACAAAGGATAATGATCCTTGAGGGATTCCTTGTTCAAATCTTTGAAATCAATGCACAGTCTTATTTCACCATTCTTCTTAAGTGCGTAACTAGATTCGTGACCCGGTAGAGTCTTTATTGAAAAAATAAGCTCACACTTATTTTTGGTCAAGTAACCCACTTTTCCCCTTTCTTTTGCTTAAATTTGTTTTTAACATATTTCAAGCACTCGTGGTTTCGGAAATAGCTTTATCGGATGGGAAATTTCTCCTTTCCGTAAAGGTAAAGAAGTCCTTCTAACTCGTATTTGAAAGTTATGGGCGGTGGGCCTTAGAAGGATTTTTACCCAAATGTGGGCCGACGGGCCTGGGAAGAATTTTGCCAAAGGAAATGGCAGACCGGATGGAGAATATTATGGCACTTAGGCATTTTGGCTAAATGCGTAAGTTTCAATTCTGGCCGCATGGCCCTGCGAGGTTTAATTTTCTAAGGGAATATTGCAAATTTGTGGGGCCGTGGATGAAACTTTGGCACTTAGACTTTGTGCACAAAAGGCTTAATTTTCAATTACGATCCCGCAAGCCCGTGGAGAAGAAAGGAAAAAAATTGCCGACGCCTAGAAAAGGGACACATGACAGGTTTTAAGCCAAAGCAGGAAGATGTGTCGTCGGAGGCAGTTTAGAATTTTGGCCTTTTTGTTGAAAATGCATAAAGTATAAAAGTTAGCCAAACCTCTCACAACGCTTTGAAGAAGCCATGTGTCGGGCCCTTGTCGGTGCGAGGAGGCGAGTGTTAGAGGAATTTTGAAAATTTTATCACTTCCACCAAAAGACACAATTTCAATTTTGGGCCGCAGAGCATTGTGCAACGTGTCATTTCGGGCCTGTGGGGCCACATGGCTAATTTGGAAATTTTTCAATTTTTGCAAAAAGTACAAAAGTGAAATTTGGTCCCACGGACCCATTTTGCAAAATGATTTTTTCACCATTTTTGCCCTAATTTAATGACATAACTTCAAATGGCCATATCTTTTGATCCAGAGCTCTAATTTCGACAAATTTGGTACCGTTGGAAAGATATTAACACCATCTTCACCATGGAAGCATATAATATTATTTTCAGCAGGTCTTAATGGGTGAAAATATAAAAACGTCTTCCACATGGGATCCGATGGCTTTTCCAGATTAGATTTTTGTTTTGGTTTGCCATCATTCCTTCCCCAAAAATGCACTAAGTGGACATGGGGAACTAGATTTGAAATTTATGGGTGGATTCACAAAGCATTCATGGTTGGTGGTTGAGTTTTAAAATTAGATTTCCCACTTTTCTTCTTTCCCCTCCTTTTGCTTCATGGAGATATGTAAGAATTTGGATCATTTTTGGGGTAGTTGGTCATTTTTTCTCTTTTCCACCCTCTCTCTTTCTTCTCCAGGGTCGAATGTGGAGTTTAAACCTCCTCCCCTACTCTGTAACAAAATTTCTTACCTCTTTCCCGATAATGGTGTACTATGTAAACTCCTGGAGCAATAAAATCTATTTTTGTGATGCATTTTGTCCATCCTTGGCATATTTTGTTGTCTCTTCTTTCCTCTCATCGTTGTAGGGTATTATGTGCATATTCCTTGATGTCTTTACAGGTTCTAGGAGCCATGTTTAATGGGTTCGAAATGGTGTCCTATGTGAATTTTACCCTTGTTCTGTGATGTGTTTTGTCCATCCTCTCAATTGCTCACCTCTCTTCATTTCTCGGCACTTGGATCTATGATTAACATTTTCCTTCTCTAGTGTATCACCGCTTTAGTGTAGGCTCTGTTTTCCCTTTCCCTTTCTCCTTGGTCCCTTGGAATGGTTAGATTAGGATTAGATTTAGTTTGCATGCTTTGGGGTAGCTCATGGCGGAGTAGTTTAGGAAGAGGAACCAACCTTCTTTGGAGGATCATATCACGTTCGCAAGTCCCAAAACTTGAGAGATGATCCAATGTTATGAAAATCACACCCGAATGCCCATTTTCAAACAACACATATGAAACCATTCAGGGGGTGTTGTGATTTTGTAATAATAATTACTTAATAGGAAAAATAATCTTTACCTCTATGAGTTTAGATAACTCTTTCCTCATGAGGGCTCTATCCTTGGATTGAATGGCCTCTGTTTTTTGTCTGATGGGCTTGATACTAGGATCAAGGTCAGTGGAGTGTTGAGAAACACTTGGATCAAAACCTTTGAGGTCTTTATACTCCCATGAAAATATTTTTCTGTATTTCTAACAAAGATAGATGAAGGTCTCTGTTTTTCATCATGTGCACAAGCTTTAGTGAGTAGTAGCTCCTTTCGCGTGTAATTCGATTAGGATACAATCTTCTTGCATCGCTTACATATACTGTTGTTGCAAATCAGCAGCACCCCTAGATGTTGATCAGGTTTCTAGCTTGACATTTTGAACATCTAGTGTGATTGCACAACATTGAATCCTCTCCCCAAGTGTGGGACTTGTAAAAATGGGAGAGGAATCTGTAGATTAGAGGCTGGTTCCTCAAATCCTCTGATTAGGTATATCACTTACAAGCTGCAGAGGTTTAAATTCCTAGTCCTACTCTAAATTCCAAAGTGGACAGAGATAAGGGAATGCAAGAAAATGAAACTAATGCTAATGAGGTGATGCACCAAAGGAGTTGCAGACACCTGATACTGCAATACATACACAATCCATAAGCAAAACACAACACAAAACATGCACAAATTGCTCAAAATGTAATGAAAGATCAGGAAAACAATGGTAGATATATGAAAGGATTGAGGGATTTTAATCACAGAGCATATATTAACATTCCAGATCCAATACAATGCATTACAATGATCAAGAGGCAAAAAGGGGTGTTGTATTGCATGGAAAGGTAAAAATTTCCACAAATTCTACCAAAAAGGAAGAAAAGGGAAGTTGTAGAGCTGAAAAAGTGTCTCCTTTTTTCAAAAATGAACCCATTCTAGCTTTTACAGTGCAAGCCATGACCCCAGGAGAGAGAAACGTGGGAAAATGTGGGTGAGATTCAACCATTGACCAAAATGCAATCAAAACAGTGTGGGCATCCTTACGGGACCATCCCACGAAAATTTTCGCCATCTTTCGGGAGAGAATGCGAGCCATTCCTCATTAAAAGCGGTGGTTGAAACGTCATTTCTATCCATGACCACGTGCGTGCAGAGGTGTTTTTCAATTTTTCTCTCCAAACTCCATAAAAATACAAAAATGACCCGAAATCTTGTAGAGAATTTCACCACTTTCCATTGATATAAAGAACGTGAAAAATGAGCTTTGGATCGAAAGATATGGCCGTTTGAAATTTTAGGGCAAAACAGGGCCAAATCGGATTGGCGGGCAAAAATTTTAAATTTTTCACTTTTTGGTCATTTGGAAAATTTTCCCAAAAATCCCCGCACTCCACCATTTTGGGAGCCACATGGCATGCTTTGATTGGGCACGGGCCTTTAATGCTTCATTTTCCTTTGTTTTTTTGCCATTGGAAAATTTTCCAAAAATTCCCGTCGGGCCGATGACCTGAGGACACGTGGCATCACATGATTGGGCACGGAACTTCCTAAATTTTCCGCTGGCCCGACTGGTATTTTGAAGCCAATGGACATGTGGTGAAACCCCATTGGATGCGGGCTTGCCCTTTGAATTTTCTACTTTTTCCCTTGGGAAAATTTCCCAAATTCTTCCCCGCCTTCACGGCCCGGTCTGGGACACGTGGCGTCATTTCATTCACTGTGGGCCCTCCGCAAACATTTTTCCTTTTGCGCAATCCTTTTGGGAAAAATTTCCAAATCTCCCCCATGCTCCGGCCAGGTCCTGGGGACCTGAGGACACATGGCATTCGGCTGATTGGTTGGCGGGCTGCGGGCCAATAATTTTGCTTTTGAAATTTGGCAAAACACTTCGCCAAAATTTTAACTTTTTCCTCCGCACTCCGCTAGTCCGGTGCCATAGGACACATGGCACAATATGATTGGGTGTGGGCCTTCTTCATTAAAATTCTCCCTGCGCCAACACTTAGTCATTTTTCCAAATTTTTCCCCGACACGTGGCCTCATCATCGATTCGTCGGCGGGCCCGCAGGATATCTTCCTTTTGAAATTTCGCCAAACACTTGGTAAAAACAAAGTTTTCCTCCAACCCCGCCACTTCCTTGGACACGTGGTGGCATCTCATTGGCTGTGGGCCTTTCAGGGGAAAATTTCCCACAAAAACTCCGCCGAGCCATAACTTCAAAAATACATGGAGTTAGGAGGAAAACTTTACCTTTCTGGAAAGCTGAGAAAGAGCTCTATCCAATGGTGCCATTTCCAAAAAGTTTTGAGTGCTTGAAAAGAAAAAATTTTATGACTGAGGCACAAGAGAGGGAAGAATGAAAGGAGTTAGCCACAAAATGAGCAGGGGGCACATTTTGGATAACAATTTTGGCGACTCGTAGAGGGTCATCTCGCCACCGGATGAAGTTACCGGTTACTGAAGCAATCCATTGGGCATGGAGTCATTAAATTCTCTCGTTTGGTACCCCAACCGACTAGAACACTGCAAGGAGGAAGGTGGAATGTCACCGATGGAGAAAGGCCGTAACACATTCCCGGGAATAACAAGCTTGTGCCAAAGCACTTAGGGAAAACAAAACTAATCTACAAAAAACAATGTGCACAAGCACTTGGAGGAATGGAAACCTAAGCTAATATGTACAAGGTGGAGAATTCCATTCAAAGCAATGCTTTAGATGGATTCCATTGACCGGAATCTATAGTTCTTGGCCATCCAATGAAGACAATTGGAAGGCATTGATGTCCTTACACTTTGTGACCATGTATGGGCCACTCCAAATGGCATCAAATTTTGAATGCCTTCCCGGTTTTGCTTTGTCTCGCATCCCATTTTAACACTAGATCTCCAACTCGGAAGGTTCTATCCTTGGCCTTCTTATCAAAGGTCTTTTTGATCAAAGCTTGATCCTTCTCCATTGCTCGAGATGCTTGATTTCTGATTTCTTGGAGCTCCATCAATTCTGCATATCTAACCTCCATGGGCTCAAACTCCAACAACTCCAACTATTTCATGAGTTCCAATGTTGGCAACTCAAGTGACATGGGAAAAATTACCTCTCTCCCATAAACAAGCTTAAATGGAGAGTTACATGTAGATATTTTGGGAGTTATCCTATTAGCCCATAAGGCTGATTTCAATTTAGTATGCCAAGACCTATGATTTTCATCAAGAATCCTCCTAGTGATCCTCAACAAGTTCTTGTTTGTAGACTTATCCTGGCCATTAGCCGGGGGTAATAGTTTGATGAAGTACTTAGGTAGATCCCATTCTTGACAGCCCATTCAGTCACCTTGGACCCAATGAATGCCAATGCATTATCTGATATTATTGTAGTAGGTACGCCAAATCTGGTTGTTATTCCCTCATAGAAGTCTAGGATGCTAGATTCATTTACTTCCTTGAGTGCTACTGCTTCAGTCCATTTGGTGAAGTAATCTGTGGCTGTTAAAATCCACTTGTGTCCTTGGATTGAATTGGGATTAATGACTCAATGAAGTCTAAACCGCATTGCGTGAATGGCTGGTCAACTGAAATTGGATGCAATGGAAGGGAAGCTAGCCTCTCTTTACGTGAAGAACGCACAATTCTTGCACCTCTTGATCCATGCATAACAATCTTTGAAAATCTTGGGCCAATAATAGCCAGCCCTCATGATATTTAGAGCTATCAATCTTGGTGCAAAATGACCACCAGCTGGTCCACCATGGAACTCTTACAACACCCTATGAATCTGATTTGTACCAATGCATCTCAGCAACACTCCATTCACATCCTTTTGAACAAAACACCATCAACAAGGGCATATGGGACAGCCTGCAATCTGAAGTGTCTTCTTTTGGTCTTGTTCATCTCTCGGAGGGCATAGACCTGTGCTTAGGAAGTGCATTATTTCTTGGGTCCAGCAAGGAGTGAGGACATCATCATTCTCCTCTTGAGTGCTTCCTTGCTCATGGCTATCTTGCAACGCCAAAACAACCTCCTTCTCATTGCATGTTTCCTTTTGTTTGCTCAAGACCAACTTCTCACACAACACTTTTCCTCTTACCAACTTGGTGACTTGATCCCAATGTCATACTCCATGACACGAGTAATCCAACCTGCCCTTTTTTCATTCAATTCTTTGTTGAGGAGGAAGTCCTTAACTCCCACATGAGAAACCAACAACTGAACCTTGTTGTTTGAGACTAAATGCTTGAATTTCTTCAAGCTTCTGATTACTACAAGAACATGCTTTTCAATGAAAGAATATCTCACCTCATAGTCCTCTAGGATTTGGCTGAAGAAAGCAATTGGCTGTTCATCATTGTTTTTGTTCTGCATTGTACCAAAATTGTAGAAATAGTATCATCACCCCCAAATGCATAGAGGATGAAATCCTTGGAGAAATCCAGGTTAATAAGAGTTGGGGCTTGAGAGATTTCTTCTTTGATTGCTTCAAAACTTTCCTTTCCCTCTGCTGTCCATTTGAAAGCCATGCTTTTCTTTAACATCTTGGTGATAGGTTTGACAAGGGCTACAAAATTTGGGACAAACCTCCGAACAAAATTTATTCTCCCCAAGAAACTTTGAAGGGCCTTCTTGTGGCTTGGAAATGGTAGTGTTCTTATGGCTTCAACTCTTTCTGGATCAATTGCTAATCCTTCTTTAGAGACAATGTGGCCAAGGAGCTTTCCTTCATGGGCTAGAAAAATACACTTTTTAGGATTCAAGGATACTCCAAATCTTCTGCACCTTTGGAACACTTGTCTCAAATGAAAGAGGTGGTCTGCTACATTTTTTAAAAAAATAGTGATATCATCAAGATATATTAGCACTATGTTGTTAATCAAACCCTTGAATGCCATGTCCATTGCTCTTTGGAAGGTAGCTCCAGCGTTGGACAACCCAAATGGAATTTTCCTGTATGCATAAGTTCCCCATTTGGTTGTAAAGGTTGTCTTGAACTGATCTTCTTCTTTCACCATAATCTGATTGTACCCCGAATAGCCATCAAGTAATGAAAACCTCTCAGAGCCAACAACAACTTGTAAAATTTGCTCCATAGAAGGAAGTGGATAATGATCCTTGAGAGATGCTCTATTCAAATCTCTGAAGTCAACACACAATCTGATTTCCCCACTCTTCTTTCTCACTAGAACCAAGTTGGCTACCCAACTAGAATGCTTGATAGGGAATATGATCCTTGATTATATCAACTTATTCAATTATTTTCTCATGAGAGGCTCCATGTGTGGATTGACTGGCCTTTGTTTTTGCCTGATGGGTTTAGTACTTGGGTCCAACTCAATGGTGTGTTGAGATAACTTGGGATTGAAACCTTTCAAATCTTCATAGCTCTAGGAAAACACATTAGGGAATTCTTGAAAAAGTTGTATGAACTCTTACCTTTCTTGCTCAGTTGTCACTTTACCAACTCGGAGTGATTTGCCTTCTTCCACCGAGATGGACACCAAATCTTCTCCCTTGACTTGAATGTTTTCTTTCTCCTTCCTAAACTGGTCATTAGGATTGAAAATGGACTCCAAAGTAATAAGTCCCTTTGGTAGTTTGTTGGTTCTTAGCTGTACCACTTGGTCACCATACTGCTGCTCCAACTTTTCCTGATTTTTAGCTGAGAACTCAGCCTCCTCTTGCAAGAAATGGATGATTTGTTGATCATTTTCAAATACTTACCAACTTACATTGTTGTCTGGAACTGAGGGCCTTACAATCACATGGATGTTTGGATATACCCTTTCCTTTTGAATGCTTTCAACAACGTCAAAGGCTGCCCCAACTGCTGCAAGCTTGTCGGCCAGACTTGGTTCTCTTTTCTAGGAATTGATTTTATGCTAAAGCCCTCAAAATATTCAATGAGGTCCCATACCCTATTCTTGTAGCATTTGAGTAGATCATTCTTGACAAAGCATGCTGACCCTTAACTTGGTTGACAATCAACTCACTGTCACCAAAGACTTGCAAGTTCTTTATCCCCTTTTGATTGACCAATGAAATCCTTGTATCAAAGCTTCATATTCAAAGCGGTGTTATTACAACATGCAAACTGAAATCTAAAAGCTGAATAATACTTAACTCCCTAAGGTGAAACAAGCATAGCTCTCCCTCCGCACCTTGTCTACTCCTTGATCCATCAATTTTTTTGCCATACCTCATTGTCACCCTTTTGGTTTGGCTTGGTGATGCTAGGAGTAGGCTGATTATCTTCATGCATGCAATAGACTCCTAGCTCGGATTGTTCTATTTCTTGATAAGGGTCAAAAGCATGCACCTTATTTTCCCATTCATCAAGAGTTAGGTCTGGGATGCTTCCTAACTTGGTGTCAGTTTCATCAGTGCTTGGATAATCCTCTTGATCAAACACTAAACAATTGGTATTGATCTGACTTGGAGTGTGGGGCTCAATGTGAAATTTTGCAATAGGTTCAGATCTGATTGTGGCCTTGGTTCCATATCTTGTTCGAACAACATGTGTGACCAATTAGCGAGATAAGTAACCTCCAATCTTGGCTGTGAAATCCCTTGTGATGATATAGGGCAAAGAGTGGTGGAAGGTCTATTACAGACACATCTTGCAAAACAACCACGTTGGGGCATGCATGCAAGGTAAGAATCAAGTTTTTAATCACTCCAACTATTTGTCTTTGCTGTCCCATCCAATTGCACTACCCTTTGGATATGGCTTCATCTTGAATTCCCAACCGATCAGCTATTTGCTTGGGCATTCTTGAACTACTTTCCTTAATCAATCATGTAATTGCGTACTAATTGGTTTCCAATGATCAATAAAACATAGAATGGAGGGGTTTCAACATTTTACCTTGCTTTATCCTCCATGATTTCCCTCGGGATGGGCAGCATTTGTGAGCACCTTCTCTTGCATTTGGACTTGCTGATCCGAAGTTGACTAGTCCTTCATGGTAGCTTGTAGCAAATCTCTTTGGCACAGGATAGATAGTGATTCCCACATTGATATGTTTACATTTGTCTTCTTCATCGATCAATGATGTTGAATGGAGATGAAGCATATATTTGCTATCCCTTGGCTGCACATCTATTCCTTGCACATGGGCAATAGCAAGCGGCATTTGAGTTGGCACGAGAGCTATTTTAGGCAGCCCTTGTGTGTTTGGAACTGAATTTTGTTTGCCAATAACTTGGGAATAGTAGGGGTTATGGATTACTTGGAGCTGATTTGTTATTTACCCAAATTGCTCCTTTTTGACCTTGTGTTGGCTGCAACACTTTGGGAAACCATTTGATTTGTGCCACAAAAATCTTACGCTGCCGGTTTACAAGTGTGGTATCATTTGGAGCTGATTGCTTTGCTAGAATGTTTCTTGTTGTTGGTTATTTATCTGACTACCTTCACCCTCCACACCAGTTGTTGTCACCATTAATGCTTGATTTAAGGCACCATTGAAACACATAGACTGGTTATGAGGTTCATTGCATGGGAAACACCAATCATACTCTTGAGCTATGTTGTTTTGCATGGAACTAATGCCTTAGAGGCGAGATATGCAATTGGGATTATAAGGATGAAATGGTCTCATTGGCAGGAGGTTTTGCTTGGTTTAGGTTTGCAGCTGGATTGGGTGGTCTTTGAGGCTGGTATGGCTACTGTTAGGCTGAGCTTGAGGCTACAAAGGAGGTCTAAAACCTTGGGCTTTCTACCTCTTGAGTGTAACCAGCTCATTGCCTAAATTTTGTAATTGCTTCATGACCTCTTGAAGTTCATATGAGGCACCTTTGGAAAATGAAGTAGAAGCTTCACTTGAATTTTTATTTCTAGGAGTGGGAATATGAGCTAAAATAGGTGCTTGACTAGTATTTGGGCTCTCTAAACTTGGAAACAATGGCATTAGAGGTCTAGGAGCTAGCTTGCCAGCTTGAATCAAACAATTTTCAGCTCTAATGGCAATGATTCAAGCAATGGGTATAGTTGTGCCTCCCATGAATTGAATTAACATAGAAATATCAGAATTTAAAGCTTTAAGGTAATAAAGGAAAGCACCTTCTGCTGTTGGCTTGACTGCCACTGGAATTCTCTCCCAAGTCCTTTGAAATCTGAAGTTGAAGTCAGTCAATTGCTCATTGGGATCTCTCTTGATGGTTGTCAGTTGCTCCAAAAGGGACAAGTTGTCTCCCTTTTCTCTAAAATGTTCATGGAGGGCTATACATAGCTGATTCCAATTTTGAATAGAACCTGAGGCAAGACTCCTGAACCATTGCAAAGCTTTCCCTTTGAATGAAGATGCCAAAAATTTGATAGTAACTTACATCTCATTGATCTCATGGATTGCACAAATATTGGCAATATCCTTAACATGATCACCAGGAGTGGTCTGATTTTCTCCAATAAAGTATGGAATGTTCTTCAATACTGCAATTGGGATTGGATTCTATGCATTGAGAGCAAGTGGGCTGTTGCTAGTGAAATTGACATAGGGGTTGTTTTGTGACATTCTGATTGGCCTTAGAACCCTTGTTGATTGAATGAAAGGCCTACCAGGTGGAGGAGTTGAGAGAGTTCTGTTTGGTGGAGATGGAGACCTTTGAATTCTCCTCCCTCTTTGCCTTCTTCTTGGAGATAACTGCAGATACTCAAATAGCACCTCTTCTTCTCCAACTCTTGACCTTGTGGTGATTCTTCTCATGATTTTTCAGGTCTGCACTACTAAAACCAATTGATTCTTCTTCCTTGGAGTCGTCAGATGTGCAATTTAGGGCTCTTTTAAGCAATAAACTTGCAAAAATGCACATCAATTTTGTTGCAATGAAAGTGAAGACCTCTAAGCTCCCACCGGTGTGCCAAAATTGTTGTTGCAAATTCAGCGGTACCCACGGATGTTGATCGGGTTTCTAGCTTGACATTTTGAACATCCAAAGTGTGATTGCACAACATTGAATCCTCTCCCCAAGTGTGGGACTTGTAAAAATGGGAGAGGAATCTCCAGATTAGAGAGGTGGTTCCTCAACTCTCTCGATAAGGTATATCACTTACAAGTTGTAGAGGTTTAAATTCCTAGTCCTACTCTAAATTCCAAAGTGGACGAGAGATAAGGGAATGCAAGAAAATGAAACTAAGGCTAATGAGGTGATGCACCAAAGGAGTCGCAGACACCTGATTGCAATACATACACAATCCATAAGCAAAACACAACACAAAACATGCACAAATTGCTCAAAATGTAATGAAAGGTCAGGAAAAAAATGGTAGATATATGAAAGGATTGAGGATTTTTAATCACAGAGCATATATTAACATTCCAGATCCAATACAATGCATTACAGTGATCAAGAGGTAAAAAGGGGTGTTGTATTGCATGGAAAGGTAAAAATTTCCACAAATTCTACCAAAAAGGAAGAAAAGGGAAGTTGCAGAGCTGAAAAAGTCTCCTTTTTTCAAAAATGAACCCATTCTAGCTTTTACGATTACTCGCCACGACCCGTGAGAGAGAGAAACACGGGAAAACATGGGTGACATTCAACCATTGACCAAAATGCAATAAAAAAGCATGGTCATCCTTACAGGCCCATCCCCGACATTTTTCGCTATTGGGAGAGAATGAGCCATTCCTCATTAAAAATGGTGGTTGAAACGTCATTTGTCCTGTCCATGACCACGTGCAGATGCATTTTTCAATTTTCTCTCTAAAAATCCATCAAAATATAAAAATGACCCCGGAATCTTGTAGAGAATTTCACCAGCTTTCCATTGATATAAAGAATGAAAAAATGAGCTTTGGATCGAAAGATATGGCCATTTGAAATTTTAGGGCAAAACAGGACCAAATCAGATTGGCGGGCAAAAATTTTAAGTTTTTTCACTTTTTGATCATTTGGAAAATTTTCCCAAAAATCCTGCGCTCCGCCACTTCAGAGCCATGTGGCATACTTTGATTGGGGCGGGCCTTTAATGCTTCATTTTCCTTTTGTTTTTGCCATTGGAAAATTTTCAAAAATTTCTGTCGGGCCGATGCTTTGAGGACACGTGGCATCACATGATTGGGCACGGACCTTCCGAATTTTCTACGTGGGCTGACTCGATATTTTGAAGCCACGGACACGTGGCAAAACCCCATTGGATGCGGGCTTGCCCCTTCAAATTTTCTCCTTTTTCCTTTGGGAAAATTTCCCAAATTCTTCCCGCCTTCCGCTGTCCGGGACATGTGGCGTCATTTCATTCACCACGGGCCCTCATGCAAACATTTTTTCCTTTTGCGCAATCCTTTGGGAAAAATTCCAAATCTCCCCCATGCTCCGCCTGGTCCTGGGACCGAGGACATGTGGCATTCGCTGATTGGTTGGCGGGCCTGCGGGCCAATAATTTTCCTTTTGAAATTTGGCAAAACACTTCGCCAAAATTTTAACTTTTCCTCCGCGCTCCACCGGTCCGGTGCCATAGGACATGTGGCACAATATGATTGGGTGCGGGCCTTCTTCATTAAAATTCTCCCTGCGCCAACACTTAGTCATTTTTCCTATTTTTTTCCCCTAACACGTGGCCTCATCCGATTCGTTGGTGGGCCTGCGGGAAAATCTTCCCTTTTGAAATTTCACCAAACACTTGGTAAAAAACCAAGTTTTCCTTTGACCCCCACCACTTCCTTGGACACGTGGCGGCATCTCATTGGCTGCGGGCCTTTCAGGGGAAAATTTCCCACAAAACTCCATGAGCCATAACTTCAAAAATACATGGAGTTAGGAGGAAAACTTTACCTTTCTGGAAAGATGAGAAAGAGCTCTATCCAATGGTGCCATTTCCAAAAAGTTTTGAGTCCCTGAAAAGAAAAAAATTATGACTGAGGCACAAGAGAGGGAAGAATGAAAGGAGTTAGCCCCAAAATGAGCATGGGGCACATTTTAGATAACAATACCTTCCTTCACCCTTAAACTCATCGTCAGGACTAAACATTTTCTCTAAGGTGACCATCCCTTTAGGAAATTTATTTGTCTTTAGCTGGATAACTTGGTCACCATAGCTATCATGCAAGTCATCTTACATGCTTGAAGACAACTCAGATTCATTCTATATGAACTGGATGATTTGTGCATCACTATCAAACACTTGTCAGTTGATGTTGTTGTCTGGAATGGATGGTCTGATAACCATTTTGACATACTACACATTTCCTTTGATAAAGTCCTCGAGGGAGAGAAGCGCGTGAACCATGTGTGACCATCGATAAATTTCTTTGTTCATCTTGCATGGGTGATCCGAAAATAATCAGATTATTACTACCTGATCTTGGACCCTTATAGGTTTTAATTAATTGCCGATGATTTTCTCCTTTTAAGAAATCAATTTAAAATAAAATACAAGACAATAAGACAATTGCACAAAGATTGATTACGGAGTTTGGCAATTTCCTGCTTCTCCGGGTTCGTGGTTGAACCGTTCCACTAGTCAAAACTTGTAAGTTACAATAGTACTTTCACAAGAAAACCTAATGGAAACTATTTAAACTTGCTTAGAAGAATAACCAGACCTTCGGACGACAAGGGTGAAAAATAGCACCCAACTTCCACCTTCCTGGTGTATTCGACAAGCTTGATGGCTCCAGTTCAACTATTCGGAAACCTTCGGTTGTCGCTCGGCCTTCCAGATGCTAATACAATGCCCTATGGCTCTCCGGTCGATATACCAGGCTTCAAAATAATTTACTGTGGCGCTATGGGCCAACTAGGTAGTTTGAATAACTCCTAGCCACAAATATTTAATTTATTATTGCCTAACAAATAATAGGTCAATAATAATCAAAATAATAGTGCCTAAAATAATTTAGGTCTTCACACAACAACAATTTCTCATTCGCCTTCCAAGCTCTGAGCTTGTCTTCATATTTTGTGTGTCCCCACAATAAGCTTAACAAATAATAATCTTGGGTTATGTGTACAATGAAATAGGTACCCTATTTATACATTTTTAGGGTCCTTGAATAATGCATTTGCATATAATCCTAGGCTAATATTAGCCTAAACCCGTACATGAAATTTGGGATAAAAATTCCATAGTGGCGGATTAGCATATTTAATGGATTAAATACCCATTTTAGCCGATTTGCATTTGATAAGGGATAATATCCCAAATGAGCGGATTTTGTTTGAATGAGGGGATTAAATCCCATTTTAGGCGCTTAGAGATAGTGGTTTATATCCCACATTTGGCGCCATTTCATTTGGGTAAGGTTTTAATAACCCTTACCCACTCCATCCTTCACGTGGAAACATCCACGCATGGCTTTAAGCGCCCAACAACCACTTCACCTCCTCCCTTCCACGTGCTTAGCATAGCATTTGGCATGTTGGCTATTTATACTAATGTATAAACATTAATAGGTATAGTTTGTGGCATTTGGAATGGTGTGTAAGTGGACTTACCAAATAAATAAAAATTCGACCCATACCATGGGGTATCAAAATTAATTAACTTGGTCATCATGTAGTCCACTTGTCGTCTCCCGATAGGCAAATCGAGCGAATTCAATGAGTGGTGGCAAGCCACGTGGTGGCTTGTGGACCCACCACGTCGGCGATAATACCATAGTCCACATGGCAGCCGGGCTCCCCTCCGTAATAAAAGTTGAGCCTCTTGTTCCCGTGCACCATTTTTATGCTCATCAAAGACCGGTGATCAAAAACCAACAAACAACTCCCTTTTTCCTTTTCGCCATGTGTCATAGTGCCAATGGTCCAATATTGACTAGTTGACCAGAGTTGACTTTCCCGCTGTCTGAACTTTGACCGAACATATCTAGAGCTCTCGATGTCCGTTTTCCGTGTTCTCACAGTCGTTGGAAATGTCTTGAGCTGATCTTCTACACTGAAACCATTTAGGGATGTTTAGGGAACTTTAAAAATGATCCCTTGATCACACCTCCCCACTACAAAAGGCTTTTTGTCCCAAAAAGCTTCCATACTATCCCGAATCGAAAAACTCTATGCCACCTCGGAAGTGCTGCTGTAGTAGACCCTTGGGTCTTCTCCTCCAACCTTCTCACTTTGACAACTCGCTCCGATCTCGGGAATTGTGGGTTATGGGCCCATGACGCTTCGCATTGTGCCACACTGATATCTGAGGAATACCTCCACACCTTCGCTTTATGGTGCTAAGTTTCGAATGAAACCTCAACGCTCCTCATACGTGCGGTGCTAAGCTTCTTGATATCTGACAACAAGGATCTTCTTTTACTCTATAACATAGCTCCTGACTCCAAGTTGATTTCGTAGAATCCAAACTGGTTTGAAGGAACTCCATGTTACGTAGAGCTTTGATTGATCCGATGTCGGTGATGGACAATGCCTTGTCCCTTTACAGACCTCAACACCTCCAATGCATGATGCTAAGCCTCTTTCAAGACCTCGAGCCTCCGATGCACGATGCTAAGTCTGTTGATCAGCTACCATTCGTATGTGTGGTCACAATTCCTTGACACCGAATGACGTTCCGAGCTAATCCTTTGAGAGCTCTTCTTGTTGACATACAATATCAGGTACCACTCTGCTGCACGGTCACAATGCCTCTACATAGAATGAAGTTCCGACCCGATGTCAATGCCAATGATGATTCAGCTACCATTCGCGCCGCACGGTCACGGTCACAATGCCTCTACACAGAATGAAGTTTCGAGCTGATCTTTTGAGAACTCTATTATCTGCACAAATGGCAGATCAATCTCCAAGCTTTATATGAGTTAAATCCTGTATCCAAGCTGTAACAGGTACTCACACGCTGATTAGGAGATATGTTTGGAGCATTAATCAAATTTTCTAAGTAAGAAAATCCACTGAGTATTGTAAACCTTTCTCTCAGCATTTTCTCACAATATCTGATCTCCAAACTTAATACTGCATACGATCCATCAATTTGAATTATGTAATATATAATTGAAAAATTGTTGACTTACCCATTTTAAAGGACTTTCACTTTCAGGTATTACCTGGTCCTGGGTTGACTTGTCAACTGGTGGTGGAGTAGAAACTTCCTCTGCCTTTGCAATAGGCCTCCATTCCATCTTTGGCTTGCCATTACCCTGATGGTGAGATGGATGCAATTTCCAGCAATTTTCCACCCGATGCCCATTCCTCTGGAAATGAGCACAAAAATTCCTCTTAATCTCCTTCTTTTGGGATGAGGAACTCTTTCTGCCATTTCTTGACTCTGCATGATGAGATTGGTCTTTCTGACTTGCCTTGTTTTTGACGAATGACATCAACTTCTTCATCAGTGTCCTTATCTTCCATCATCTGGCCACTGAATGATTATGCAATCCACAAAAATTACATGGAAAAGAATTCCACATCTTTTGAAAATCATAACCATACTTCTTAAGCTAGAAAAGTGGATCAGAAGTTTTACTATGCTTATGATTATGGTAAGAAACTGGAGGTGGAATCTCATTACCTCTTTGCTGATTTCTCTTACCACATCTTGCCTGTGACGATGAAGCACAACTTTCCTGCTCAGAATCTTCTTGCAGGACTAGTGGGGTATTCTCTTTGCTTTCGGAAGCTTGTCTCCCGTCAGCATTCTTGGAGCATTCTCCAATTTCCATTCCCGCACTAGGATAACCCAAACCTGCAAAATGAGGACGATCCTCAACCTGTATTGGGTTAGCAATACCTTGGCCATTTTTACCAAGGCCTCTTCCATCAAATCCCATTTTATCTAGTAACTTGGATCCAATGCCTCTAGTATGCTTTTCAAACAAACCAAAGACTTCATTACCTGAATCCGAAACCGAATGGGAGGAAGAAGAAGATTCCAGTGGTGAAAAATTACAGTGCAATCATCTGCCATGGCCTCTGCATCTGAAGTTGAAGGTATTTCCTTCCTCTGATCACCACATTGCAACCTTGCCAAGAGCTCATCCTTGGTTTTCAGTTCCAATTTCAAACGAGCATTCTCCTCTTCCAAGGAGTAATACATTGATCGCAGGATAGAGTTCTCTTCATGGATCTAGTGATTATACGCCTCAATTTCCTTGAGCTTTGCCTGTTTAGACATCTTGCCCATAGTGCACTTGTACCCTGTTCACACAAACTGAACTAACTGCACCAACTTGAAGCAATCACTCTATTAATCAGATTTACTGAAAAACAAATAAGGAGCTAAACCAGCTCTGATACCAAACATGATCTGAAAATAATCAGATTATTACTACCTGATCTCGGACCCTTGTAGGCTTTAATTATTTGCCAATGATTTTCTCCTTTTAAGTAATCAATTTAAAATAAAATGCAAGACAATAAGACAATTGCACAAAGATTGATTACGGAGTTTGGCAATTGCCTACGTCTCCGAGTTCGTGGTCGAACTATTCCACTAGTCAAAACTTGTAAGTTACAATAGTACTTTCACAAGAAAACCTAATGGAAACTATTTAAACTTGCTTAGAAGAATAACTAGACCTTCGAGACGACAAGAGTGAAAAATAGCACCCGACTTCCACCTTCTTGGCATATTTGACAAGCTTGATGGCTCCAGCCCACTATTTGGAAACCTTCGGTTCTCGCTCGGCCTTCCAGATGCTAATACAATGCCCTATGGCTCTCCGGTCGATATACCAGGCTTCACAATAATTTACTGTGGCGCTATGGGCCGACTAGGTAGTTTGAATAACTCCTAGCCACAAATATTTAATTTATTATTGCCTAACAAATAATAGGTCAATAATAATCAAAATAATAATGCCTAAATAATTTAGGTCTTCACACAACAACAATTTCTCATTCGCCTTCCAAGCTCTGAGCTTGTCTTCGTATTTTGTGTGTCCCCACAATAAGCTTAACAAATAATAAGCTTGGGTTATGTGTACAATGAAATAGGTACCCTATTTATACATTTTTAGGGTCCTTGAATAATGCATTTGCATATAATCCTAGGCTAATATTAGCCTAAACCCGTACATGAAATTTGGGATAAAAATTCCATAGTGGCAGATTAGCATATTTAATGGGTTGAATACCCATTTTAGCCGATTTGCATTTGATAAGGGATAATATCCCAAATGAGCGGCTTTTGTTTGAATGAGGGGATTAGATCCCATTTTAGGTGCTTAGAGCTAGTGGTTTATATCCCACATTTGGCGCCATTTCATTTGGGTAAGGTTTTAATAACCCTTACCCACTCCATCCTTCACGTGGAAACATCCACACATGGCTTTAAGCCCCCAACAACTGCTTCACCTCCTCCCTTCCAGGTGCTTAGCATAGCATTTGGCATGTTGGTGGTTTATACTAATGTATAAACATTAATAGGTATAGTTTGTGGCATTTGGAATTGTGTGTAAGTGGACTTACCAAATAAATAAAAATTCGACCCATACCATGGGGTATCAAAATTAATTAACTCGGTCATCATGTAGTCCACTTGTCATATCTTGATAGGAAAATCGAGTGAATTCAATGAGTGGTGGCAAGCCACGTGGTGGCTTGTGGACCCACCACGTTGGCGATAATACCATAGTCCACAAGGCGCGTCGGGCTCCCCTCCGTAATAAAAGTTGAGCCTCTTGTTCCGTGCACAATTTTTATGCTCGTCAAAGTCGTGATCAAAAACCAACAAACAACTCCCTTTTGCCTTTTCGCCACGTGTCACAGTGCCAATTTTCCAATATTGACCAGTTGACAAAGTTGACTTTCTCTTATCGAACTTTGACCAAACATATCTAGAGTCGCCGATGTCCGTTTGCAAGCGTTCTCACAATCGTTGGAAAGCTCTTAAGCTGATCTTCTACACTGAAACCATTTAGGGATGTTTAGGGAACTTTCAAAATGATCCCGATCAACGAGACCACTTGTAGATTTAGAGAATCAAATCTCTCAAGGAGGTCCCAAACTCTGTGTTTATAATATTTGAGAAACTTATTCTTTTTTTGCGAACTTGTTTGTGACCTAGTGGATAACCAATTATGTGTCCCCAAATATTTTTAGTGCATTAATCCCTTTCTTCTCGAAATGAGAAATCCATGCACTAATGCTTCATATTCTCGCCACATTATTAGAATAGGAAAACTATAATTTGTGTGAAAAAATAATCTCTCATCCTTAGGATAAACGAGAACAACTCCCGTGTATCGCACCATTTTTGCTTTTGGATCCATCGAAGTATAAATTCCATAGACCAGGATCTATTTGGTATTTCTTGAGCATGCAATGACAACACACATTATTCTTCAAGGATGAAATAAGTGCCAATCCCCATTTAAAAAAATACTCTATCTCTTAAACATATGGATCAAACTTATGGTGAATCTCCTCCCACTCATCTAACACTAATTCGGGAAGAGGAGGAAGAAGAGGTTTCTCTTCGAAACTTGAATTTAGATTTGTTGGACTAAGTAGTTAGCTTGGAGAAGGGATAGGTCATATGACACCACATGATAGGAAAATATTGGCTCAGCTTGTATGGTAAAAACTGTACCATAACTTGTCTTAATTATCATATGGGACCAATCAGAAGATAAGTAACCCCGAATTTAGCAAGAAATTCTCTTGATAGACATATGGAAAACAAAGGAGGTAGGTCAATAATAGACCCATCTTGAGTTATTATGAGGCATGGAAAGGCATGGAGGGTTAAATCGAGATATTGGATTACTCCTAAGGTTGTAAAAATTGATCCATCAAGTTTTAGGACTTCTTTGGAAAAGGGGCTCTACTTAAGACCTAAAACATCAACTATCTTCTTGGGCATGATAGAAGTACTAATGCCTGAGTCAATCATGTAATTATGCACAAGGTGTTTTCCTATGATCAAGGACATATATAAGGGTGGGGTTTTAGCAACAATACTTACTTGTTTCTCCTCTGCTTGATAGATATTGACAAAGGTGTGTTGTTTAATGATAATCGGATCATCGCGGGGAGTTGGGATAGAGATTTGTGTAATAAGTCACACTTTGGGAAGGAATGGACATGGCATCCCACATTGTGATATTCATATTTATATTTTTCATCCGGTCCAGAATGTTAAATGGAAAACCTAATGACTTGTGTATATGGGGCAAAACAACATCCATTTTTGATTGTTCGGGTGTAGAGGTAGGGGCCTTAGCGATTGGAGGCTTGACCCAAAAATGAGGGCGCATGCCACTTTAGGAGGAGAGTTTCATAGAGCCTCACTTGTATGGACTTCACCAATTTTACTACTAGACACCTTAGCTACATATTTTTGCTTTTAAGGATCAACCTATGTTTAGAATTGTGACATGCACACCGGACTCGAGCATTATCTTCTTGTATCTCGTGTTATACGTAACACGGGCACATGGTATGTTTGTATCTTATGAAGCTTGGTTGATTGTACAAAAGTCCTCGGCACCAAACAATATCAAATTACATTAAGGAGGAACTTATTCCCTTCTTGGTTCTTAGGCTCGCTTGCAGACCGATGGAAGGCTAAAATTAGAAGCATTTTGGATCATGTAGGCCTAAGCGCATGAAACATTAGTGCAATGATATTAAATATGAGGCATGTTACAAGGGAAGCACCATTCGACTCTGTGCCATATTTTTCGAACAGGGACAAGTACTTGACTTGTGCAGTCTTTGAAGAGGTTGTGCAGGAGGAATAACTTGTAAGGGCAAGTGTGCATTAGTATGCCATTTTTCATTTTTCTGGTTCTATGCGTATCTCTAATTTCCATACTGATTCCACCGTGGCTAATTATTTTGGCTATGCACTGATTAGAACTATTTTTGTAGGCTTGTGCCTACTATTCTCCAATGATATAACCTTGTTGGATAAATTCCTAATCGGGATTTTCAATTATTCATCTTCATTCTGTTATAAGGGAGAGTAGGATGTGAATGCATCAGGGTGCGTGCTCTACACCTGAAGAACAAGGGAAACAAAAAGTTGGGGTTCTAGGTCATCTCTAGAAATAAAGGTGTAGGAGGCCCAGAGCCAACTTGCATAAAGATCGATGAGGGTATTTTCTTCCCTTATTGCAATGTTGTATATAATAGGTAAATTTCTTCCACCCATGGATTAAATCATGATTGAAATGTCACTTTTCAAATCCCTTAGATAATACAAGAAATCATGTTGAGCTTTAGGCCTTACCACTTGAGGATTTTTTTCCCATGTCTTCGGAATTTGATGTTGAAATCGGTCATCTTCTCGTTGGGTTCCCTCTTCGTCAAAGTTAGTTTCTACACCAAAGACATGTGATTTGAATTTTCTTTAAAGTAGTTGCACAACACCATTCCTAGCTCATCCTAGGTGGTAATAGATGCAAGTATCAAACCTCGATACCATTGGAGCAATTTACCTTTGAAAGAAGCTACAAGTAACCTAACTGATACATCATCGTGTGTGATCAGGTAGACTAAAAACACGTTTGCTACATCTTGAATCTTCTCAACATGGAATATGGAATACTCTTGAAGGTGACTATTGGAATATCATCTTTGTGCATTGAGATTGAGGGGGAATCCACCAGTGAAGCTAGAAAAGTTCCTTGGAGGAGGAGGTGGTTGAGCGCCATGGCAGTTGCATCTGTCTATTGTGAGGAGGAGTAGAGTACTCATGGCGTTGGAGATGGGGATGCGCATGCGAAGAATCATTGGATGTGCTTCTTGGAAAAATATAGATATATTCAAAGGATCCTTCAGCTGCAACACTCTGTTTGGTATGCACTCTTCTCATAAAAGGTTCTTTGTCTCGCTAAAATAGGGAGGTCCGAGTGTTGGGAGTCACTAGATGTGTTAAAACAAGACTCCAAAGGTTATAAATTACTAAATCACACACCAAAATTAGTAATGTATGAAATATAATCTTTCAATGCTTGTCCCACTGAGTGTGCCAGAAACTATTGGTTGTCAAAATTACACCTGTGTTTGGGATCCGGAAGAACTAATTCATTTAAAACAATAATGGAACTATCTCCAAGTTTTGGTACCTTGCACAATTGAAATAGATCTTGAGAGAACGCCAATTACTCTACCTATTTCTAGTTCTACCGCCAATCCTAATGCTAAAATGGGAAACTAAGCCAAAAATACCAAGGGACCAGGGATAAAAGGATAACATGAAAGGGAAAACTACAATAAGGAAGGTGATAGCACCAAAAAAAAAGAGGGATGGACACTATATATTTGAGTGAAAATGAAGGAGAAAGCATGAGGGGAGGGTAGGCATGTGTAGCATGAGACCAAGATACAGTTGCACCATCGATTTCATGAAGCATAACTAGAAAAATGACGATGAGAGGAGCTTAAAGTGACACAACAAGCATAAAATGTAAAAGAAGGTAAGAAAGAAGAAATAAAACACGTTAAGGTAGAAGATAGCTAATAAACAAAGTGCTTCCATTACTCCCTGTATGCACAATCGATTACAATGGCATCTCGAAGGTCGATATTCACATGCATGAAACACATCTAGAGGTTTGTGACTTAGAATGCAAAGATATACGATCCTTAGAAAATACTAAGGATGCAAAAGTGTCCAACACTTTACAATGATAAAATATATTACATATATAAAGAAATTGATGAGAGAGAAAAGTAATGGAAAGAGGGAAATCTGATTTCAAAACTCAACCACCAGCCATAAATGCTGTAAATCCACCCGTAAATCTGAAAATTGTAGTTATCTATGTCTGTTTGGCATGTTGGGGAAGGAAGGAGGTGATATCCATGTCAAATCGAGTGGTTGGAGCAATCGACTCTTCTCATCAATTCCTAGAAGGAAGTTTTCTCATTTCTCACCTACAGATCTACCAAAATTTGAATTTCAAATATCCTGCATTGTAGCTCATGTCAGAATATTTCCAAAAAGTATAGGAATGCAAGGATCTAAGTACTTGGAGTAGAAGTTATGACTGTCGAGAATATTTTTAGATTCGCCTCTGGGCACGTAAAACATGTGGCGTGCGTGGATTGGGTGAAAGGATGACCAATGTAGATATTTCTTTGGCAGTTTTTCCACATGTCACCCATCATTTTTTTGCAAGGATTCGGTACCATGTTGGCATGATTTTATTGTTTACGCATGGCACACTCAATTTTTTCAAAGAATGACGTGGTACAAAATGGCATAGAGGAGGGTGCATGAAAGAACGAAGCGTAGAAAGAAGATAGAGGGAAGACACATGTAAATTCAATGTACATGGGAGGAATGTGAAAAATATTGAGGAAGAAACATATGGGAGAGGTGTGATCATTACAAAATAATGTGTGGCACACAAGGAAGCGGGGCGCATGAGGATTCCTAGGACTTAGCTATTTCTAAATAAGAAGGCCAAGGCATGCGCAAAAGGTGAATGCATAGAAGGTGCGCATAAAGGGAAAAGGTGGAACAAAGAGGAAAAGGAAGGGAAGGGAAGAAGGCATGAAAAGGATGAGGCATGTGGGGAATCTGCAACCATGGGGATGTACTAATTGAAGCAAGTGAAGTGTGCATAACTTGCATGTAGAACCATAGAGCTAGAATGGGGATATGATTTATCAAAATAACTAGGAGAGTTATTATGGATAACAGAGAGCTTTAGTCACAGTCCTCCACCATCTTTCATACATTCATGTGCCATACTAGAAATACCTTGTAGAGCATCAAACTCTTCATACACTTTACAACCTTAGTGAAGGTACACACATAGATTCTAAGAGCATCCTAACACTCACCATGACAAGAATGGATAATATAACTATGAATTCAACACCTTTTGTTGAGAAAGAGAAATAACCCTTTTATTTCGTAATCATTGATGATCTTCCTTGCTCTATCTCCATAAACCTTGTTCCAATATCTCTACCACCGTGAAGATCAACAATGACCATACTTCAAACTCAAGAGGAATTTGTAGATGGAGTGTTCATGCTCAAATTATTCACTTGGTCTAAAATCTTGCTAGAGACATCTTCCAGAGCTCAACCGATCTTGAGAAAACCCGTAGCTTACTATATTTTTATTCTAAGTCACCTCTCAACCTATGATCACAAGACCCTAAAACCTCTGTGGTTTTCCACCTTGAGCAATATGAAAATCTTCATGACATGGTCTTAGCTTTGGAGTGTAATAACATACCATATACAATAGTGAATACCTTAGAAAGCCATTTCACAAACATATTGAACTTAATTCATGTACTTTCAAAGATTCACAACTACATGCCAATATGTAGCTTCCATTTTGACTGAGTCAAAACTTTTAGAGTGACATTTATGGTCTTTGGCTTTTCCACTCACACTTAATCGACTCATCCGTGTACTTCTTCGAGACTCAATGCAAATGAACTAGTTCATAATTATTTTCAACTGGTACCTTAAACATATTTAAACATCTTTACCGAGATGAGTATGTTTTCAAAACACCATGCAAAAATTCCTAAGGATATTTGTAATAATGCACAATAATCAACTTCTTGAAGTATAACTTGTCTTCAAAGTATCCTGATACACATTGCTAGTATTTAAAAATGTGCACATTTTCTTAATCTTGAGCACTTAAATAACTTATCACTTTATCAACCTTGCCACTTCACAAACATGTAGATAAACATTTTATGGCTCCATATAGTTTAAAGGCCTAGAGAGAGTCTTCATAGTTCACATTACTCTTTTGATCACTATCAGACCTATTAGATGCACACCTTACCTTCACAATACCAAGACTTGTCCTTAAAGAGATCATTTCCACTTATATTCCATAAGTTCACTTGAACTACCTGAGGCATTTAAAATTCATGTAGGTAGGCATTCAGGATCACAATGCCTTGATTTCTTCCAACACTTAAGACTCTTCCATAGTTTACAAATCGTCATGGTGTTATAGGCATGAAATCCCTCTCGGATCATGACTTAATATTATTGTTATAACATCTTTCTTAAATATGAGTCACCTCAACTCATCACTATGTTAAAAACTGAGCACTTTGACATTGTAGACTATATACTTATATCATGTGCACATAGAATGTAACAAGTTAATATTTGAAACCTTAGAGCACTAATACTTGCACACCATAGGACAAGAATACATACCCTTTCAAGAGATCTTAGATGAATATGACATACATACATCCTTAATATAAGACCTTGATCATATTTGAAATCCTTGTAGATGATTCATTCTAACATGTAACACTATTTATCACTTTTCACCATGTGTAAAATCTGATTTTTTGAGCTCGGGACAATGTAACAACCATTGGAGACATTTTCTCGCCTCTTGGACATCATGCCTTAAAGTAAGCCTAATGAATTTGAATATATATTTCACCATCTTGAAACCTCAACACAATACATACTCAGATCCATAAACCCTTTAAGATCAACCTTTTAAACATTGATTAACATGACTGAGACATACTAATTTTGAAAAGAAATAAGAAACTATTCAAGATAGAGCAACATCATGGTCGGACATCTCAGAGATCACTTTTTACCTTCAATACTAACTCTTACACTTTTTAATTGATCTTATTTTATAGATACACACTTTAGACATTGACCATTTAGACTCAGATAATGGGAGATCACTCATTTTGACAGGTTCATGACATAGAAAAAAACACTTTTAATGACAATATCAGAACCAATTTGAGAAGTATGAATGAACATGAACTTAGAGACTCATTCTATAATTCATATTAAAAATGAGCCATTTGAAATACATGACAAGGTGATGATACAACTCATGAAAAACCTAATGACACCAACAAAGATTAGTGAAGACACTACAGAATCCATAAAAATCAGACATATACCACATACTTTAAGACCAAGATTATGACTTTTCACACTCAAGAACAATCAGATGTGATATGAAAACACCCTTAGAGACACATAATGACATACCACATGTTGGTACCTAGATTTAATCTCCTTCACAACTTGAGCAACATCATGGATTTCATAAGACACTCAAAGGAGATAAATGTTTTATATGTCATTTTCTAGCCAAGGAAGCAATTTATCTCGACTTGTTAAGACTCGGATTTGAAGGAGTGGGTAGCACCTTGAAAGGATTTTGATCTAATCCTCACTATTTTAGGTTGTTCCTTTCAACCAAGGTAAGAGAACCTATATTGCAACCTCTCGTTTAGTGGAGGAGGTGGATATATCCTTGCACTATGCATATTGTATGGAGATGGCCTTGGGAAAACATGATCAATTTTCCATTATTCAAACTCAACAGAGCTGTCACTACTAAATGATGGAAATGATTTCAAGACAAGGTTGAGGCTGCTAGAGACATGGTATGATCCTGATTTGCTTTGTGCATTTTTGTAAATGGATTGTATTCTTTTATTGACACACAATGCAATGCGCAGGGGTAGGATTAGTTATTCTGAATGAAATTTTGGTGGGAGATTTTAGATAAGACTAACCAGAAATTTCCAAATTCTTTGAGGACCTTTGCAAGAAATTTGTAACACCTAAAAATAGAAATGCTTCAAAGGGGTTAAGGTACTCCTTCAACCAGGATATGTGCACCAAATGGAGGCCCAGATCTACACTCTTCCACACAATATTTGACAACCTGCCATAAAAGCTTGAAGCAGATGAACCAACAAAGTATCCAGAAATCTCTATTTTATCATGACCTAAGGTGCACCCAAAGGTTTACAAACAATATCAGAATTCAAGGAAGGTAAAGTGATTTTAAATCTGTTTATCTCTTTATCAGATGAAAGCTCTTCTGAATGTGAGATTGTAGATGCCACTAAACTATCAACAAGAAATGAGACCATGTATGATCAAGAGATATTTTAGACATTGCATGCAATAGGAGTAAGAAACACAAATTGAAAACATTCTGAAACATAAGTATATGCAAATTTTGCCAAGAGACAACACAAAATAATCCAGAAATGATCAAATCTATCAGTAGGGGAATGTTATAAGAACAATATCAGAACTTGTTGATGGATTTACAACTGAAACCAACTCAACATGATAAAAATATGATGCAAAAAGGAATTAAAAATGGTTCTTAGGTAGTTTTCTTAGAGAATGGGCTTCTTCCTAGATTTTCTCATGAAATTCTAAGTTTTGCTCCCCTCTCGCATTTCTAAAAATGCACTATATACCTCATGCCACATTGGAGCCTTCTTTCCTAAGCAAAGAATATGCCATGGGATCAAGTTTGTTACAAAAACCTCATGATTCGATGAAAATGACATCAAACAGAAAAACATTCGCAGGTTGTCAGGTGTGCCCAAAAAGTTAAATCATTACACAAATTCAAATCATTATTCATCCGAGAGGCACGATTTTTTATCATTCAGGCATGCAAACACCTTTTACTCATCATTTTCACCTTTTTTACCTTTTGAAATTACCTCGCAACTTTTGATTTTGTCATTTCACGTTTTTGGACGGACTAGGAAAAATTTATTTCAAAATCACCTCGGATCAAAGAATTAAGCCATGAAAGTGATGCCAATGATCCTGGAAGGCCAAGAGGACACAAAATCTATAATGCCCACTTCCTTTGACACTTTTTGATACTAATTTTGATACTATTGATCATATTATGGACACTACTATGTTTTGTTTTAGTATGATGGTTAGATGTTAGATCATGGATTAGTATTGATCTGGATTCAGTTATTATGATTGATGATTACTAGAGACATTTTCTATATGTGGTTGATGATATACTATTGTGACATGGACATATTATAGATGTTGATTTGGACTTATGATATTGGATATTTGAGTAGATCTGGTATGATAGATTTTGATGATGATATAGTTGATTTATTTAATTAAAAATGATAATGTTGAATTAATGATATTGTTGTGATTTGTGTGTTTAGATGATTTTGAGATATTGTTTATATCTTTTTTCTGGATGTTCGACGATATGGCCACGAGGTGAAGGAGCTATTTGCATTTTGCGGAGTTAAAAATGACAACAATGTAAGGGGGTGGAGACTAACCATATTGAAATTTCGGGTGAATTCAACAAGGTCACCATGGCAACTGTATTGTTTGTGTGTGTTGTGTTTTGCTAGGAATTCCCATGGGGGGATTTCCATTATATGTGACCATGGGATATGTGTTTTATTTATGTGTTCCCTTTTATTATTGTTGTATGTATTTTTATTTGTAATATGTTCTTTTTTTTTAATTAATTTAAATGTGATGGATTTAATGTGAGAGTCACATAGTTAAACTTTATTTAAATTTAATTGGGACATGGAATGTAATTAATAAAGTTGTTGAGTTTAAATAATAATGTTGGAAGAGTGTGTAAGTTAATTTGTAAGGATGTGTAAGAAATATGTAAGAGTATGTAAGGCTGATTTTGGAAGGTCAAACACTCCATCTTTTATGAAATTCGAATTTGACCTTGGAGGCCAAATTTGGAGGCTTGTGGGACAAGTTAAACTTGTCCCACACCTCTTAAAATTATCCACAAAACATACCTATGGTTTTAGAGTTCAAATTAGACTTTTTAATTGTATTTTGAAATGACTATGTGTAAGTATTTATTGCACTTTACTTACAAGTTTTTAATTCAGTGCTTGTTAAAGTATGGGCTAATTTTGAGTGTGTAAGTTGATTGTCATCTCCATTTATTGTGATTAATTGTGAAGTTGAATTTCTCATTTTGGGGTTGAGTAAGAATGATGTGGCATCCCACTTGGAATCCACATCATCCTCTCCCTCCCTCTCCTTTAAAATTTGAATTCTTCCCTTGTTTATGGTTGTTGAAACTTTGCTCTTTCTTCTTGGGTCAAATTTTTATTACTTTTGGAGCCTTGCATTGTGGAAGGAGTTGGAAATTCATTTGCATGCTTGGTGTTTCTGTTTTGAATTGCACCTTTGAGCATTAAAGGAGCTTGTTGTTTTGGAAACAATCTCCATAATGGAGAGGTAGGATCTTGTCCTTTTTATATGTTGTTTTTCCTTTTTCTTGCATGAATGAAATGGTGAATGTGTTGTGTATTGTTGGCTGGTTGGGTAGAATGCTTAGGGAAAGGTGTAGGAGAAGGCTATGGGGATTTCATATGGGGGCATAAGGGATTTCCAATGGCACTTGTTCTATTTTGGAGGGAGTTTTGGATTGGGATCCACCTAGGAAAAGAAACTGCTTGCATTTCTTACTATTGGGGGGGGGCATAAGAGAGAATATTTGGGGGCATAAGGAGGGGTTGGGAGATATAAGGTTTATGGGATTTGATATGTTTATTGGCGGTATGATTTAGGTGGATGCCCAATTCCAAATAGGGAGGCATAAGTATTTTCCCCATAGTTCTTGCTCTTGATGGCTTGCTTGATCAAGCCCATGTGTTGTGTGTATGATTCTTATTGCAGTTGTGAACTGCTATCTTTGTTTGGACTGTGTATTTTGTTGTATTATGCATGTGAAAAGAATGTTGTTTGTTGTGAAAGAAGCCTTGTTGCCCTTCCTTTGGGTGATTTCATTGTTATTTTCCCATTTTGAAGTGGATGAAATGTATTATTATTGTTGTAGATCAAGAATTTTGCGCTTGTTACTTGTCAAGTTAATGTACCAAACTAAACAAAAACCTTGAAAAAATCAAATGAAATCAATACCTGAAAGACAAGATTTGAAGATGGAAAAGAAAGCCGATGTGGACAAGACGGGTGCACATGAGCGATCCTGCAAAGTAGATCCAAGAAACCTACGAGACACAGATGCTTGATAGAAAAAGACCACGTTAAAAGATATTTGGGTGGACTGCCTGAAAAGTGGGTCCGGGAAGCGATAAGCTCCCTCGGCGGATGTCATTCCACGTTTTCAATTAAGGAAAGAAGCATACATGATAAAATATGTAAGTAAATATCTATATTTTGATTAAAAATGACAAACAGAAAGGTAAACAACATACATAAACCAATAAAAAGTAGGAAAGTGTGAAAACAATGTTGGATTTGTGTTACCTGAATTATTTTACTCTCGCAGAAGAGTAGATCGGGCGTCGATTAGGAAAATCGACGTCAACTGAGAAGAATCGACATCGACTGAGATAGGTCGGCATCGACTAGATAGAATTGGGTTGTCGATGGGTACAATGGGGTGTCGACTTGGGGAAAATTACAGGAAGATTGAGAAATAGATAGTGGAAGCTAGATCATCGATCTCCGCTGGATCTGCAAGAGCCATAGGGATACTGACAAGGCTCCACCTTCACTAGATGCAGGAATAGAGTCACCAAGAGATCAATGGAGGCTCATGATGTCGATGTGGTAGGAGCAGAGTAATGGTACTCCTCTCAGGGATTGATTTTGATAGAATTTGCTTTTGCTAGATAGATAATGCTCAGCTTGATGCTCAAAACTCGTCATTCTTTTTTTTTTTTTGTCTCTCTGTCTAACCAGAACTGAATTTTGGCCTTCTATTTGTAATGGTGCCGACCAAGATGAAATTGGTACCGCTCCAAAAAATCGGTGTCGACCGAGTACCGGTCGGCGCCGATCAGGGAACAGACTCGAAATGGCCAAAAGGAGTGATTTCTAGAAAGATGAAAGTGATCCTTCTACCTCAAATATGGGAAATATCCCACTGCTTGGTTTGGGAGGAGGAGAAATAGGGGGGATATATGGATAGAATAGATATGGGAGGTTAGAAATTGATATGGGGTAGATAAGTGGTTAGGATATATGTAAAAAGTATAATTAAATAGTTAATATTTAATTATCTATGGGTAAAACATAATGGGATGAAATAAACTTAGGATAGATGTTTAAATCAAATATTGAATAATACCCTAAGGGGGCAAGTGGTGATATGAACGTGCCCCAGGTTACCCGAGAAGGTAAATGAATGTGGGGGACACTAAATTGGGTAACCAATTTTAGGTGTCTACATTTTGCCCCTTTTTGTCGAGTAACTTACGATAAGCAAAGTTGCAAGACAAAAACAAGGAGTTGGAAGAAAGGAAGAAAAAGTGATGATGTGATCCCCCTCAAACTAGGGATGGGATGGGTCACGAAAGAACAAATGATCCCAAGTTTGAAAAAGGTAGATGAAAATGCAGGATGCCCCAGCTAGATGCCTAGAGTAGATCTGATCATTAATGACGCACAAAAAAAAATAAAAAGGCAAGCAACCTAAGGAACTCACATTGGTAGGGCAAACTAGATGGTCTTCACATGAGACGACGTTAGTACCTACAGACCCATGAGTGTAAGGAGGGCTGCAAAAATAGTAGCACCTAAAGAAAGACACATTGGTAGGGACAACCAGATGGTCTACGCAAAGTATGCGACGTTAGTGCCTATAGACCCGTGAACTCTAAGCTGCCAAAAATGTGAGTGTCCCATGGACAGGGAACATGCTCGAAATGGGTGATAATATTGAAAGTATGTGCCAAAAGGCAACACTCAAGGCATAATAATGACTAGATAAATAAGCCAAGCATCAACACTATGGCAAAAAGATTAGGAGATGGAAGAAAGCGATGTGGAGAAGCAAAACTGCAACCCATCGGCAACAATGGGCCCAAATCGGCGTCGATCAAACAAATCGGTGCGACCAATCATAAAAATCGCATCAACCATACCAATCGGCACCGACCACCAGAGCCCATATAAATATGTGAAAGGAAAATGTGAATGATTTATTTAGACCGCGATGATTGATTTAGAGAGAGTCAAAAATTGATTTTGAGCACCATGGAAGCCTCTGGGAGCAGTCAGAAGTGGAAGAGGACATGACCTGGGGTAAGTGGTTCTACCCGAACTTGTCATATAGTATAATAATTTTTTATATTATTTTTTCTTTTTTTTAAAAAAAAATGGAATCGGTGGGAGGCCAGAGTGTTTTTGCCATGCGATTGGAAAAATCGGTCGATTGAAAAATTGATGCCGATTAGATTAAATCGGCACCGATTCACTTCAATCGACGTCGACTATATATTGATCGAACATCAATGAAATAAATCGACGCCGATTGGACCGAATGAACTGATAAGATGATAAAATGTGTTTTGGATGTTCTGATTTGGATAAATAGGAAGCTAACATTGCTCTTGATGTTATGGATGTAGGCACGAGAGGTGTTACACATGGGATGCTATTCCCGAGCTACTAGAGACCATTCTCCCCAATGTCACTGATGTAGATTGGTGCCACTTAGAGCTAGCCGGGCTCGGGGGCTTCGGTACTACCGATGAGTGCCTTGAGATGTAGAGTTGATGCGAGCACTAGTGCGATGATGGGATAGCAGACTTGCACTTTTTGGTTCAGGACGGGTGAGATGACCATCACCCATGAGGATATATACAGGATCCTGAGGCTACCGATCACCGGGGACCCGATTGAGATTACTCCATGAGAGCAAGCAAGCAGAGGGCCCTAGGATGATTATATGGAGACAGGGCAGATGATTCAGAGATAGTGTCCGGGGTGGTGAGGATAGCCTCACATTATATAGATAAGGATGATATCAAGAGAAGATGGATGGATAACCGATTGAGATGGCGATCTCCTATTTTTCTCTACCAGATTCAGGAGGTGGGAGATTTCCCTTGTTGTTACTAGACTATGTTTGTGACATCCTACAGTTCAGACAGGTGTTCACATTTTACCGATGCCTTGATAGCTCAGATATATTATGAGTTATGGATGTACACCACCGGTAGGCGGATAGGCATCGATGTTAGCTTTGTGCTCCATTGTTGGGCATATGAGCACATAGTAGTGATCAGGCCATCGGGCTTCCATGGATGCTAGCAGCAGAGGGGGCCATTGATTATGGATTCACGATGATGGATGACATGGCCGATATGGCCCGGGAGATGAGGAGATCCACGCAGATTGGTATGTCGAGTGCTTCAAGACGCTGACACTAGAGCAGGTCATTTGGAGACCATATCGGGTCTACCCGACATGGGCCGGTCAGGAGGCTCACCTGGTGGGGTTGAGATGGAGCAGGGTGGTTAGGGGCCGCAGGCCAGATATGTGGGAGTGCATCCCATTTATACGGGTATTGAGATAGTTCGGCCTAGTGCAGACAGTTCCGACCACCTACAGGCCATACAGGTGAGACAACAGAGAGACTGATCTACCAATTTTGATCCTAGTAGATCCATTGAGGGAGGCCCCACCTTCCACATACATAGTGATGATGATGCCGGAGTGGATGATGGCTATGTGGCATGGTATTCTACAGAGCTACCACGACACCTACCAGCATCCATAGATGCCGATGAGGAGGATATAGCCACAGTCCAGAGAGGTTGGAGGGAGAGCATTCTACCCTGACGTAGACACACCAGGTGGCCCTCGAGGAGATTAGAGCTCTGACAGAGGAGAGGGATGCACTGATACTGGAGAGAGACACAACTCGTCAGGAGTGAGATACAAGCGATCCAGCAGAGGGATCACTACCATCGGCATAGAGAGGCCCTCAGGGCCAAATATGGTGATACAGGCACTATGTCAGAGTTTGGGACACAGGGTATGACCGTAGGAGGGCCACCACCAGCAGCAACACCAGCAACACCATTATGAGCACCTGGTACGGTGAGCCTGAGTACTTATCAGTCTCTCCTCGCTGAGGTGAGATACTATGAGGACGCCCTAGCACAACATGCCCCTGAGGTGCCTCGTTACGGTGCGAGGAGGAGATCAGCGACAAGCCACACCTAGTGGTGCATCAGAGGGAGGGAGCACTAGGAGAGAGTGAGGTGGTGGTAGGCCCCCAAGTATAGGTGCTTCTAGTTCGATAGGTGGTGGCTAGGAGAGATAGCCTGGTCCAGAGGAGGGTGGAGGAGATAGTGTCTTCCACTTATCAGATTTTATGATATAGAGATTGGTGTATTTTGATATCGATATATTGATGTAGCCTCGATTTGAAGGCATTTTTGATGTATGATATAGATGGCTTGATTGAAATCCATCCATTCTTTGTTGTACAGATACTCATGTATATATATAGATTCATCATTTTCTTTGTCATATGATTGTACTCATGCTTTTAATTTTGATATACATGGATAGATGTAGCGTAATTGTGATGGATATAGACATATGTTGATAGATGATAAATAGATGTGATTTGATGGACATAGACATAGAGGATAGATAGATGTGATGTGATTTGATGTGATTGATATGTGGATTTAATTTTGATGAAAAATAGATATAGATAGATATAGTATAACTTGGATGGTCACATGTTTTTAGATGATAGATGGATAAATGGATATGATATGATTTATAGATTTGATATGTTTAAGATGTTAAGTTAATTTTGATGAAAATAGATATAGATAGATCCACATGTGTTGACGATAAATGCTTTGATGTGTTTTTTTGGACAAAGTGGATAAGATGAATATAGATAGATGATATATGATAGATGATAAATTAACATGTTAAATGTCAAATTTAATTGGATGAATAACAAATAATAATGGGAAATGCACTCTGTGAGAGAAAAGGATGTAATGAAATGACCTTGATTAGAAACAAAAGAAATACACCTAGATAAGGAAAAGAATGATAAGCTAGGCCCCTAACCGACCATAAATAGAGACTTTGATAGGAAACCAAAAGACCATGCATACAAGGCCATATATGAGGTTAAAATAAACCTGACACTAGCTAGTCGCAAACCAGATCTAGGAGGTAAATGGAAGGAGAAGTAAGTATGTATCTTGTCAAAATTTACAAAGGATAGAATACATGCTCATATTGGGAAAATAGGGTTCTCCATATGATCGAAAAAGGTCTTATATCTCAGCTTCATGATTTTTGTTTTGATAGAAGAGAAAACTGATCAATGCGGGAAGTTTGCTAGATATAGAAAGACTGATCGATATGGGAAGTCTTTCAATGATGCTAAAAAGTGAACAAACTGGCCGAAGAGGAAGTTTGTTACTGCAAAGGCTGATCAATGTGAGAAGCCTTGGGAATTCCATGAGAGAAACAACCGTCCTTCAAGGGAGTGGTCTGTATTTTGAATTTAATGATAGCCATCCTTCAAGGGCATGGTCTATATCTTTTGATTCATTTGATAATGCATGGATAGCTGTCCTTCAAGGGATCAGTCTATCTTTTAGGAATTTTGGATAGCATTTTTTTTTTTGGAGCTTTTTGAAAGAAGCTGAGTTTAGACCAGATAGATCAGATAGAGGGGAAGAAAACATATAAAAAGCACGTACTCATGCCCGAGTAGATCCGATTAAAATAAACACTTGGGACAAGATGAAAAAGTGATTAAGGTGTTCCTACCATGAGGAGGAACATATCCATAAGAAAAATTCCATGAGTAGAGCCGTGGTACTCATATTTTAAGGTAGAAAAAGACATAATGCGGAGAACCACATAGTTCTGAATCACTACAAAAATGTATGACTGGTTGTAGATGGATGAAAGATCTATTTTTTGACTAAGATCATGTAAGATAGATTTTAACAATAGAAGGGCCTTAGATGCAAGGCATTAATAGGTTCCATTTTAGGTACACCATCCATGGAAGATAGATGATAAGCCCCAAACCCATATTTATGAGTGACTACGTATGGACCCATCCAGTTAGGAGCAAACTTACCACGCTGACTCCTTTCTAGTGTAGTGACATTTTGGTTTTCTTTAAGAACAAGATCACCAACTTTGAAGTCATGGTGTTGCAAGTGCTTGTTATAAGCACGTTTGACATGCTCAAGATAGACTTGATGATGTTCAAGAGCATTGAGATGCCACTCATCTAACAACTCAAGCTGTGCTAGACGATTTTGATGATAGTCCTCATCAGAGACAAATTCTCTGAGAGAAACACGAAGAGATGGGATCTAGACTTCCAAAGGAAGAACAACCTCAGACCCATAGATGAGAGAGAAGGGAGTAGCACTAGTAGGAGTATGAATGCTAGTCGATAAGCCCAGAGAGCAAAAGGGATATGTAAATGCCAATCCCTACCAGCTCGACTAGTTACCTTTGTGAGGATATTACGTAAAGTTTTATTGGAAGCTTCGGCCTGGCCGTTAGCTTGGGGATAGTATGGAGAAGAAAATCTGAGTTTGATATTGAAAGCATCACAGAGGTTCTACAAATCGATGTTTTTGAAAGATTTACCATTTTCTGTGATGAGTTTATGTGGGACACCAAAGTGACAAATGATGTGTTGATAGACAAAATCAACAATCGGTTTAGCTTTGTTGATGAAAGAGGAATAGCTTCCACCCACTTAGTAAAGTATTATGTGGCAGTAATGATAGAATGATGACGCTGTGAAGAGCGGGGATTGATAAGACCAATGAGATCAAGACCCCATTGTGAAAAAGGCCACAAATCTGTTGCAGGTTGCAAAGCCTGACTAGGGATATGTGTGAGATTGGAATGTTGTTGACACTTGACACATTTCTTAGTGTATTCACAACAATCTTGATTAAGAGAAGGCCAATAATAGCCTAAACGTAAGATGCGTTTAGCTACGGCCAAGCCACTAAAATGTCCACCATAGATACCATCATGGACCTCTTGGATAGCTTTAGATGATTCAGGGGTTTTGAGGCACCGAAGCAAAATACCATCAAAACCACATTTGTAGAGGATTCCACCTAGAATAGTATAGCGATTAGTGTAGGATAAAATATCTTCTACCATTGGAAGTCAGATCTAGAGGAAGCACTGAATGGGATAGATAATCAACAATGTGTTGATACCACTCATCTTGAGTATTGGTTGTGATGACATTGATTGAAGTCAGTTGCCTGAGATGAGATGGTTGGTCTAATCATTGCACAACCACATAAAGTCGCGAGTCTTCAGTAAAAGGTGGAATAAGTGAGGCTAAAGAAGCCATTGTATCTATGAATCGATTCACAATGTGAGGAATAGCTTGGATAGTGAATTTATCAAAAGATTGAAGTTGAAAGAGAACGATATCATGATATTTTTGAAGGATATCATTTTGCATTGATAGACACCCAGTGACTTGATTAACGATGAGTTCAGAGTCACCAAAGATGTCGATATGGTGGGTGCCAAGATTAATGGCATTTTGAAGACCTAAAACAAGAGCTTCATATTCAGCCATATTATTGGTACACTCAAAGTTAAGTTTGTGTGTGACTGGGATAGGTGCACCCCAAGGAGGAATCATAATGAAACCTGCACCTCCCCCTTGCTGACATTTGGATCCATCAAAGAAAAGTTTTACTTTAAATGGAGAAAGACTGAAATCAATTTGTTGGATATACTCATCGGGAATTGAGAGCAAGGGGTCTTGAGTGTCCGGAAGAGGAGCATCAGCTAATTGATCTGCAATGACCTGACCCTTGATAGATTTTTGTGGGATAAACTCGAGATCAAATTCTATCATGAGCATGAGCCAACGAGTGATACGATCATTGTGATAAGGCTTTCACATGCATTGTCTTGAGTGGATTGACACTTGTGACAATGTAAGTTTTGTGATTAAGGAGGTAGTGACGAAGCTTAGAAGTTGTAAAGAAGAGAGCACAACACAACTTTTTAGCTTCAGAATAACGTGTTTCATACTCATGAAGAGTGCGACTGATGTAATAGATGGCTTGTTCTTTACCACTAGCTCCGATGTGAGATCATGGCTCCCAAAGCATGGTCAGTCATAGAAATATAAAGATAGAATGGCTCCCCCTCACGTGGAGGTGTAAGCACAGGTGGGGAAAGAAGATAAGCTTTGAGATCATCAAAGGCCTTTTGGAAATGCTCATCCCATTCAAAATGAACATTCTTATGGAGGAGATGATGAAAAGGTTGACAACGGTCTGACAGTTGCGAGATAAAATGACGACACTGATTGAAGGCATCCTTGAAGACCGTGGAGTTGCTTTAAGTTAGAAGGGGGAGGCATCTCAAGGATAGATTTTATTTTTGGGGTCCACTTCAATACCCCTAATAGAAATGATAAAGCCTAAGAGTTTACTAGTGAGAATGCCAAACACGCACTTAGATGGATTTAGGTGAAGAAAAAGTGAATGAGCCTCTCAAAGAGAGGTGTAAGAATGAAAAGATGATCCTGCGGTGCATTTGGATTTACCGAGGAGATCATCGACGTAATCTTCCATAGTTTTGTGTAAGAGATCATGGAAGATGTAGGTCATTGCTCTCGCGATAGGTTGCTCCTGCGTTCTTAAGACCGAAAGGCATGACACGATAACAAAAATTCCCCAAGGAGTTATGAAGGAAGTCTTATGTTGGTCCTCTGGTGTGATGAGAATTTGATTATACCCAGAGAAACCATCCATAAGAGAAAGCATCTCGTGACCTACCATTAAATCCATGAGTTGGTCGATATTAGGTAGAGGAAAATCATCTTTTGGACAAGCAAGATTAAGATCCGGAAGTCGGTACAAATTTCAAATTTTCCCAGTAGCTTTGGTTACTAGTACTATGTTTGAAACCCATTGTGGATAATCAATGGGTTGGATGAAGTTAGTAGAAAGCAAGTGTTGCAACTCTTCTTTAACAAGAAGGGCTACTCGAGGGTGCATTTTACGCAATTTTTGCTTAACCGGTTTGATGTCTGGGAAGAGTAATGATATTGTGGACCACGATATCGGGATCGAGTCCTGGCATATCCTCATATGACCAAGCAAAGGCTTGACGATGGTTGGAAAGAAAAGTGGTAAAGTCTCCTAACTCCTGTGGATTAAGAGATTGGCCGACCTTAATGATGCGAGGGTCTTTAGAAGTCCCTATATTAAGGTCGATAAAGTGGCTTCGTTAAGAAGCGTAGATGTGTTAGAAGGAATGGTTTTAGGAAGATAGGAATCCTCTGCCCCTAGATAGGTGAGGATAGAATCATCATCCACACAGTGGATAGTGTTGATAGTAGGAGAGTCATCTCCAACTATTTCAGGGAAGACTAATGGTATGGAAGTGGATTTGTTATTAGTTTTATAGGTCAGTGGCCCTAAGGAAATGGTATTGACTAAAAAAAAAGTTAGACGGGATGGAAATGGCATCATCCACATCAAATGATGCTTCTAACCTAGCGGGAGAAGATGGTTCCTCAATGGGAAGAGGCTCATCGAGAATAGTGATGGTGGCTTTTGAGAGAGGTTTAAATCCTAAACCAAATTTTTGATGTGGTTTGAGAGTTGGAATGGATGCGAGGTCATGCACACCTTGTTCATATTTTCCTAGGCCAAAGCCCTTCCACGCGCATCGATATAAATAAGTTTTTTGCAAACGTGGGATTCTGTAGACAATCAAACCCCTTGAATAAGGTTTGGCCCTAGGGGGAGAATCCGGGTGATAGTGAGGTGTATCAAGACCACCGTAAATGAAGTTAGTCTATTGATTGGGTAGACCAATGGTGACGATGTGACCAAGACCTGGCTGATATTTAGGTTGTTTGTCTGGTCTACCATACTCATTAGGTTTGAGATGGGCGTCAAAAGAAAGAAGAGGAAGTTCTCCTAGTGAGAAACGCTGCAATGTCTCTTCCAGATTTTGTAAATCCGGTAGTTTAGTTACAGGTATGGAAGAGGATGAAGCCTTGTCAAGAGAACAAGCATCCTTCTTTAGAGGGGCAGACCCTGTTGTCATGTCACATTGTGTAGAAGGAAAAGGATCTCCTGGATGAGTATAGATTTTTCCCTCATACTGATATTTTAAGCATCGATGGAGGGTTGATGGGACGTAATGCATTGTATGAATCCAGGAGCGTCCTAGGATCATATTGTAGTGGAATTTTCCTTCAACAATGTAAAAGAGCTCGTGAAGTAATTTCTTACCTACCCGAATGGGCAAGACCACAGTTCCTAAAGTAACTGCCAGCTGATCATTAAATGATCGAAGGGTGAAAGGTGGTGGTGACACTACATTCTTAGGTAACTTAAGTTGTTCGAATGTGTGGGAAGAAATGACGTTGAGTGCAGCACCACTATCGATCATAGTGCACTTTAATGTAGTGTTGTTGATTTGAACTGTGATAAAAAGAGGAGCCTCTAAATCCTCGAAAGAAAGGGGAGGTATTTCAGAATCCTCAAAGGAAATGGTGGTTGATGGTCTATTCAATCCAACAATCATCTCAAAAGGCTGGGGCTCATCTAAATTCACACTGTGATGTGATGCAGATTATCAATCAGATCCTAGCGATGCTGCGGAGATGATTGAATGAGGTCAAAAAGAGACATTTTGACCGGAGCATGGGTGAGTTGTTTCATAACACTCTCCTCAACTGACATGGGAATTTGAGCCCGAGGTGAAGCACGAATAGAGACCCGAGGTCTCGGGGCTGATGAGGAAGGAAGAACTCCTTTGGGGGCTGCAGAAATGACAACCCGTGGTCGAGATGTTGTAGATGATGATGGATTATCATACTATGTTGGGTTCTAGTGGTGATATGAATTGTGTCGATTTGAGAAGGTGGAAGACCATCCGGAGTGGAATTAATAGAATTAGAGGTCTGAGTAGACTGTTGAGGCTTAGATGTAGTTGGGATGATAGGAGATACTTGTTCCTCCTCCTCTTCCAAAAGAAGATCACTTTCTTCCAAGAGGTTGTTAATGATAGATTGAAGAGCTTTACATCCCTCGGTGTCATGACCTGGAGTGCGGTGGTAAGCACAAATCAAATCAGAGTTGAACCAGGAAGGTTTTACTCCTTTAGGATTATAGGGTTTGATCGGGGGAAGGATATGGATGAAGATTGGATAAGTTGGTGAAGAATTTCAGTATAGAATCCGGTAGACAAAGATGAGGATAGAGATGATGAAGGTGCCTCTTTTACCTCAACAGACTGCCAAGGTAAAAGAACCTGCATGTCTGGTTTGACAGTATTTTTAGGGATCATCTTACTTTTTCGGACATCGGGAGGAGCAGCCTTGGGCACTTGAGATGGAAGTAAGTGAGACAGGATTGATTTCGATGGAGGAGGAGCTCCTAAGATAGATTTGGAAGATGATGGAGATGTGACAAGTGTTGTGGTCTTCAGAGATAAAGAAGGTTGCTTGGTCGAAACAGATGATGATTTAGATAATGCTGATTTAGATGAGGGAGGAGCTCCCAAAGTAGGTCTGATCGGAGGAACAGAGGGTGCCTTGTCTTTTGGTGATGAAGATGATGGTCCTGATAAAAGAGGTGACGCCTTTCTAATAGGTAAGTCCACTTTACGAGGTGTTAGTGAAGAAGGTGTTGTAGAAGAAGATGATGGTTTTGATAGGTTTGTAGAAGAAGATGCCTTCTCAGTGGACAAATCCAATCTTTTATGAGGCACAGAGAGAGATTTTTGAGGGAAAGCACCAAGAGTCTTGATGGTTGAAATATGGGTTTTCCTTTTTCAGGGATGGTGACAACTTCAACCGCATAAGGTGATTGTAACCTTTTCAGGGGAAGGAGATGAGGAAGTGATGATGATGTAATGTTAGACTTTAGTTGTCTTTATTTAAGTCCAGAACCAAGAGTGTAGGTGCCGGTGCTATTTCTTTAGATTTTCCCTTAATAGGAAAAATAGTATCGGTGATGGAAGAAGTGGATGATGAAGAATAGTTCCTTGCGAGGGAGGTACTTCTGGTACAGTAATTGTGGGTGTAACTACTGTGGGAAAGGAAATGGGAAGATTCAAAATCGAAGATGCTTCCATTGAAGTTGGTACAACTATAGGTATGTTTACCAATGGCATAGTCACAGCAAAAATGGGAGAAACATAAGTAGATGTATTCGTGGTGGAAACTGAAGAGGATGTAATTGCCTCGAGCATCGAAAGAATATCTGACGATGAGACAGATGAAGATGAAACTATCTCGGGAATAGACGGAAGATCAGATAAAGAGGCAAGAGGAGATGAATCCGTCTCTAACAAGGTGGGAATATTCAAAGATGGGTGTCTGAAGATGATGGAATCCCAGCGATTAGTGGAGCGGAAGGAGGTTCTGATTGAGTCGATGTGTTCATAGATGGCTTAGTTTTAGAAGAAGATTCTTCAGTAGAAATGAAGCTGATAGTATGAGTGTTTGGTTTTTGAGACTCTGAAGCATCATTGTTTGGGGAATGATTGGGAAAAGGTTGTTTAAAAACATCAAGCACCTGATTTGGGGGAGCATTTGGGTTATCCAGAATGAGCTCGCCTTTATCAATGAATTTCTGGACAAGATTTTTGAAGGTCTGACATCGTTCAATGTCATGGCCTTTGGTTCTATGATAATAGAAGTCATTTTCCCTATACCAGAATGGTCGTTCTTGGCTTTCATCAAAATTCCTAATGGGGGGAAGTTGATCATGTGAACTTCCAACATTTTTTCTAAGATAGAAGCATATGATTCCCCCAACGAAGTAAAAGATCGAGATGATGAGGGTCCTTTTCGAGAAGATGAGGAGTCTCTCCATGGTGTTTGATTAGAAGTGTTATCGACACGTGGTGTTTTTAATACGATAGCGTTAGTGGATCCCTGATTCTTGTCTTTAGAAGTGGAAGGGTTTGATTTTGTAAACCGAGAAAAATCTGGTTTAGATTTAGAGTGAAGTTTTAACTTCCCTTGTTCAATGGCACGGGATTCAAGTTTACGTGCCATCGTAAAGGCTTCTTCAAATGTATGAAAGGTTTGGATCCTTAAAGTGGAAGAAATATGATTAGCACAAGATCGAGTAAACAACTCGATCTGTTGAGATTGAGGAAGGGAGAAAGACAATTGGTTTATTATCCCTCTCCAACGAGTGACAAAGTCTACAATAGACTCATCATCGAATTGATGAATGTTATAAAGATCTGTAATCGAGATCTTATGTGTGATATTTATTGAAATTTTTCAACAAACATCTGGGCCAATTGAGAGAAAGAAAATAGGGAATGTTGAGGAATGTTATTGTACCAGTCTAAAGTAGGCCCTGCTAGAGACATAGGAAAGTACTGGAGCATAAGCTCCTAATCTTGGACTATAAGGTAGCAAGCATGTTTGAATGCTCATAGATGTTGTTGAGGGTCCTCCCGACTATGAAATTTTGAAAATTTAGGAAGTTCCCATTGGGGAGGATAAGGCTTAAAAGCCACTGATGGATGAATCAGTTCATTACATACTTCTTCAAAAGAGTATGAAGGATGAGCCCCTTTGGTGGAGGCTTCTAAGTCTGTGATTTTCTTGAAAAGAATTTGGACCATGTCAGATTGAGGAGGAGGCATGCTAGTATGTCCTATATAAGAAGTAATTGGTGGATTTTGTTGAGGTGTTAACGGAGGATTCATCTACTGATTGACATGATGATAAGAGGAGTAACCAGGCATTCTGGGTGATGCCTGGTGAGGTATTTGTTGTGAAGGAGCCTGTGTATAGACAGGTTGTGAGATGACAAGTGGTTGAGAAAAAGGTGGTTGGATGAAAGATGGAGCCTGTGATTGGTGGACTCCTACACTTGTTGAGTGAATCGGAATGGGTTGAGGAATATGGGTGTTGATTTGATTGGACATGGTGGGGAACAAGGTCTGAATGAGGCTTTTGATTACCGGATTGGTTATTAAGGGTGCCGATGCTAGAGGATGGGTAAAGGTCACTGTCGCTGGAGCATTGGAAGAAAGATGAGGTGGAGGATGAGAAGAAGGAACCAACTGACTCGTGGAAGGGGGTTGATTCACCAAGAGATACTAACCCTGAGATGCAATAGATGACATAGAAGAATTAACAGCAATCTGTGAGTGCGCAGATGTGCCCATTATAGCTAAGGAAGAAGACTTCTCAAAAGTAGGTTGTGGAATAGCCGAGGTAACTGCAGCACTAGGAATAGGCAAGACTATTTGAGAACTAGTCGACATGGTCGGTGGAAGAGAAAAAGGAGGCATAGGTGTGCCACCCTCTTCCGTGGTTTGAGGTGAGAAAAAGGATGCTAACTGTTCTACAAAAGCTTGGGATGGTTCACGAGGATAATCATAAACTTGTTGGATTGGTGGTCCCTGATCAGATATTTGAACAGACTTATGTACTAGATAGTCCATAAGGGCTACCGGATTGCGATCAAGGAGTGCCTGAAATTTAGGATCCCCATGAGGAACATACTCTATATCAGAAGCAGATGATATTTCTGAAGGACTGGGGGAAGCTGGATGTGATGGGATTGCTTTAGGCTGATAGAAAGGATTATATGACCAAGATGGGGAACCAACTAATAGCGGTCCCGAGGAAGACCCGAGGGGTGCCGAAACATCCACATTAGTGGTGATCTCGGAGGAAGAAGGGGCCATTTGAGCCATTTTTCTAGATTGTAACCGAGTGATGACCATCATAAACAAGTAGAAATATAGAAAAGAAAATTGACCTAACTAATGCACAGACAATTCAAGCAACGTAGGTGATTATCTCTTTTAAGTTTTCATGCTTTTAAGAAAGAAAATATTAGGGAAGGCTTTTTAGAACAGGAACTACTCAGATAGCCAAACTAAGGATGGTTTGGGGAATGTTTTGGTGAGGAGTCCTAAAGGCACTTCAATAAAAGACCAAGTACGTGGCTTGATATAGGGGCCTACCCCGCACTTCACACACCGCTGCGATAAGGGAGTCGGGTGCTTTGCCAATATATACTAGAACTTCCGTGAATTTATAGCTGCCCGAGTACCGCGTAGGCTCTTCCTCTTGGATGTCACTTCCAAGTAGGTGAGGCCAGGGGAGGAATTTTTGTTTTGATGCTTTATACCTAGTGATTTTGGCTTTGTGTGCAAGGGTGAAAAATAAAAATCAAATAGTGTCACTACTGATTTTGATCAATTTTCCAACCTAATTAAAACTAGATGAAAAACATACAAATAGAAATGACAAAGAAAAAGTTCTTTTTAAGCACTTAAAAATGAAGTGTTTGTTTTCGATGAAGACAAGTCAAACAAATTCTTTCCCAAATGCGATTAAATTCTTTTTAAGCACCAAAATCGAAATGTTTGAATGTGATAGAAAACAAACAAACAAGTTTTTTTAGTTCCTAAAAAGGAGAAAACACCGTAAAAGGGAAATACCTGTAGATTTAGCTCTCCAAGGTGTGTGGACTTCAAAAAGCACATTGTTGAGCTCTTCCCCTCGAACAATCCCATGAACAAGCAAAGTGCTCCGCAAGAAAAGGTTAAGAAAACACACAAACAAATCCAGAAAGATATATCCAGATAATAGTAGAATGAAAATTTCTATTTCAAGGAACTAAAAAACTTTCAAGAAAATAACAATTTTGCATAAAGAGATGGATCAAAAATGCAATCTTGAAATCAAATGAAATATTTACTAATCTTTGAAATAGAAATTAAGATTTAGATTTGCAAGAAAGGAAAAACTTTGACTTTGCAAATTATAAATGAAAGAAGCAAGACCAAAATGAAGGAAGGAAATGCTACGGAGAACTGACGAAAAGCAATGAAGAAACATAACAAAAGCTCAAAACTGGAAAAGAAATGAACTTACCAATAAGGGACTTTGGTTGGGTCCCACCGGGCATGCTAGAATGTAGATCAAGAATTTCACGCTTGTTACCTGTCCAAGTTAATGTACCAAACTAAACACAAAAACCTTGAAAAACTCAAATGAAATCGATACCTAATAGAAAGACAAGATCCGAAGATGTAGATGGAAAAGAAATCTGATGTAGACAAGATGGGTGCACATGAGCGATCCTGCAAAGTAGATCCAAGAAACCTGTGAGACACAGATGCTTGACAGAAAAAGACCACGTTAAAAGATATTTGGGTGGACTACCCGAAAAGTGGGTCCGGGAAGTGATAAGCTCCCTCGGCGGATGTCAGTCCACGTTTTCAATTAAGGAAAGAAGCATACATGATAAAATATGTAAGTAAATGTCTATATTTTGATTAAAATGATGACAACGAAAAGGTAAAATGAGAGACAAAAACAATAAAAGTGGGAAAGTGTGAAAACAATGTTGGATTTGTGTTCCCTGAATTATTTTACCTATCTGCAGGCAGATCGGCGTCGATTAGGAAAATCGGCGTCGACTGAGAAGAATCGGTGTCGACTGAGATAGGTCGGCGTCGACTAGATAGAATCGGCGTCAACGGGGTACGATTGGCATCGACTTGGGGAAAATTGCAGGGAGATTGAGAAACAGACAGTGGAAGCTAGATCGTCGATCTCCGCTGGATCTGCAAGAGCCGTAGGGATACTGACAAGGCTCCACCTTTGCTAGATGTAGGAACAAAGTCACCAAGAGATCGATGGAGGCTCACGATGTCGATGTGGTAGGAGCAGAGTAATGGTGCTCCTCTCAGGGATTGATTTTGATAGAATTCACTTTCGCTAGATAGATAATGCTTAGACTGGATGCTCAAAACTCTCTTGTCGTTCTTTTTGTCTTTTTGTCTCTCTGTCTAACAAAACTGAATTCTAGCCTTCTATTTGTAATCAGCACAGACCGAGATGAAATCGGCTCGCTCGAAAAATCAGCATTAACCGAGTAGTCGTCGGCGCCGATCAGGGAACAGACTCGAAATGGCCAAAAGGAGTGATTTCTAGAAAGATGAAAGTGATCCTTCTACCTCAAATATGGGAAATATCCGCTACTTGGTTTGGGAGGAGGAGAAATAGGGGGGATATATGGATAGAATAGATATGGGAGGTTAGAAATTGATATGGGGTAGATAAGTGGTTAGGATATATGTAAAAGTATAATTAAATAGTTAATATTTAATTATCTATGGGTAAAACATAATGGGATGAAATAAACTTAGGATAGATGTTTTAAAATTGAAATTAACTTTACATATTGAATGTAATGTTCTTTATTGAAATCAAATAGAAAGGAAAGTTGTAAAAGTGTATTGCACAATTGATTTGAATTATTATTGAAAATTGATTGCTATTAAAAAGAAAAGAAAGAATGCATGGAAATGATAGACAGTGTTGTATTCCTTGCAAGATGCATATTTGAATTGAAATCTGAACTGTAATCTAACTTAGAATTGCATAGAAGACTTAATAAGCAATTATATGACACCAATTAGAAATTATACATACTTTTAAATGATAAATTGGCATGTAGACTTAAAAGAAACAGTTCACTGATTTAAAACTTCATTTTGGCAATCCATGTTTTATTAAAAATGAGTAGTTCAAACTTATACTCAACAATAAGTTTTGAAACTTGAAATTTACATTTAGGAAGACCTAAGGAACTCTAATTCACTCTAACAGTCAAGAATGAACCTCCAAAACTTAATAGGATTCAATTCGGAGCTTGCGGTCATTTTTCCCGTCTATTGCCGAGAAAAATGCAAACTTGAATAATTGGAAAAATTGACTTCACTAAAACACTCTAAACCCTCCCTAGACTGATCCTCCATGTCTGTTTGACATGATGAGTGAAGGAGGAGTTCAAATTTTATCAAAATTACAAGTTAGAAAATTGCAGGTTTTGAATTTTGACCGTGCAGATTGATTTCATAAAATTGACCTTCTAAATTTCATAAAAATCCAAAATTGATGATTTTTGTGCAAAGAGGACTCGAGAGCTTTCTGGAAAGTCCTTATTTTCCTAAAAATGACATTTCTATCAAAATTTATGGCCATTTGAAGTTTTACTTCAAAATGGCCATAAAAAAAAAATTAATCTAACTATATAAAAATCCAAATTTAACCTTCGAAGAATTTCCTCAAAAAGTCGCGGACCCGAAACCCTCACAACCAATCACATGTTGCCACATGGAAATTTTGAGGGCATACCTTTTGAAACTTGAAATTTGTGAAAATTTTCCCACTTTTCCCCACAACCCCGCGTCCCATGACGATCAATCACGTGCTAACACGTGGCTTGGTGGGCGCGCGGAATAAAATTGAAAAATTAACCATTTAACTCCTTTAGAAAATATTTCCCTTTTTCCTCTGTGGCCCCACACCTCCATAGTGAATGAGGTGCTGACACGTGTCCTAGTGAATGCGCGGAGGCTAGCATGAAAGCCTTTTTGACTTTAAAACTCTTTTGACACTAAACCTTAAGTCACTCCGCCACTCCGCATTTCCCCGCGCTAATCAAGAGGTGACACATGTCTTCCTTGTCGAGACTCATAGGCACGCAGAGGTATTTTGCACTCTTGTGCTCAAGGAGGGAAAATTCTCAATTTTCCTCCCGCTCCGCCGACCCGCTCAAGGGAAAAAAATTTCTCCCTAAGCCCGTGGACTCCCTAAGGGAAAATTTCACCCCAAAACTCCGCCGGGCCATAACTTGAGATTTATAAGGAGTTAGGAGGACTTATTTATATGGTTGGAAAGGTGAGAGAATTTCCTATCCAATGGGCATGATTTAGGAAAGTTTTATGATTGTATGTGTGTAAAAAATTAAGTTAAACCCTGTAAGCTTTGTTAGAGGCGAGAGAGGAGTGAGATTTCACTCTTCTAACCTAAGTGATGAATTTAACCTCTTGTTTTGACCTTGTGCCTTGTTATTAGTTGCTTGAAGTAATTGTTACAAGTTAGTATTGCTTGTTAATCCTTATATGGTTTGTGCTAACTGTGATCTTGTAACCCTCTTTACAAACCCTCTAATAAAAAAAAATTTATTCCATAATTTTCCTAGCTAACTCTAGTTTGTTTCTTGGTCTCAAGTGGTAGTTTGAAGTAGGCATTACAGTTGGTATTAAAGTAGTGGTTCAAAATCTTGGACCATTGGGCACATTAGAAAATAGAGACTTGAAACCTTAAAACTAGCAAACGTGTTAATCTAGAAAACAAAAGCTGTTTGAAAATTGCTCATTATAGTAAACTTAAAAGCGAAGAAGGCTTGAAGTAATGAACTATCCCTCGCTTTGGTATATGTAGGAGGCACTGAGATGAAGTGAGAGAAACATTCAAAAAGTCTCGAGACTCACCACCACTACCACCACCATCGGATCAGGGTGTAGTGGCCATTCTACCTCAGATTCTATAGACCCTTTAGGATGTTAATGCCACTCTACGCGAAGGTTTAGGTGGAGGGAAGACAACTATTCATGATAGGGATCCTTCCATCGAGGGTGAGTACCTCCTCATTTTAGCAAGGAGCATAGAGGAGAGAAATCCCATACGGAGTCGGCTAAAGTAGAGTCACCACCAGGAGACGGGGTGACGGAGTTTTAGAGCATAGAGAGAGGTCTTAGAGCTCTAGGCTTAGGGATGAGCGTGTAGAGATACTTAGAGGGTGATAAACCATAGCATCGGATCACATCGGGGAGATCCATAAGCTTAGGCCCTCATACTTCTCGGGTGATATAGGTGGATTTCGGGTAGAGGCACTGGCTAGTGAGCTTGGGTAGTTACTTCAAGCTTTGTCCTTGTTCTAGCAACATAAAAGCTCGTGTTACGATCCATCTACTGAGGGATGGAGCAGGAGTGTGGTGGAGGACAGAGGAGTAGAAGCTCCATGTAGATTCAGAGACAGTGACTTGGGAGCTATTTGAGGAGAGATTCAAGAGTAGGTACCTATCACGAAGGTTCATCCAGCAGAGGATTGATGAGTTCCATGACCTTTGACAGGCTACCCTTTCAGTATCAGAGTATGAGAGTAGATTTCTAGATCTACTTCAGTATGTAGAGTATATGCAAGATGAGAAGGTGCGATTCACGGAGTTCATCTAGGGCCTGAATTTGGACATTGGAGGGGTAGTATGGATTCAATGCCCATAGACTTTAGAAGAGGCCGTTGAGAAGGCCTATATTGCAGAGAAGACTCGGGGTAAAACCCAGTAGGCTAGAGACCGAGTCGAGGCAGCAGCATTTGGCGGATGCAAGATGGTAGATCAAGAGGTTCAATACCTCTTCCTCGTGGTGGTCAGCATTCAACACAATCATCCTTTAGGCCACAACAACATCAGCAATCCCGCCCACCATATAGACCTCCAAAAAGAGCTGATGCACAAAGAGGTTGGAGCATGGGGCCTCCTCTAGGGTCCCATTAGGACACGAGGTGGACCTAGAGCTCGGTCAGCTAGAGTTCTGTGAGAGGCCACAATGAGACCACAACCGGATCATCGGGATCCACATTCTAGGGCACTTCTTTGGAGGTGATTCTCCTTGGAGAGGATTAGGTGGTTACTTTGGATGTGGAGTAGCTAGACATTTTTGGAGAGATTTCCCTCAGAACCCTAACAAGGGTAAGACACGGTTTACAGAGTGACGGTTGGTGACATGGGACGTAATCACATGATCCATGTAGTGGTTGAGAACCACCGGCGAGAGCACCAAAGCACGGATGGTGAGACCACATGTAGCATTGGTGGTATTCCTACCTCTGTATTGTTTGATTCTGGATCTTTTGATTCTTTCATTACACCATCTTTAGTAGAGAAATGTAGGATGGTGAAAGTTAGGTAGGGTCTTAGTTGGGATGTCGAGATGGATTTTGGAGCCAAGATCTCTGTGGACTCCTTAGCTAAGGAGTGTGTAGTGGATTTGAGACCTTTTACCACCACCTCAGATCTCCGTATTCTTCCTTTGGGCTCATATGGAGTCATTTTGGGTATGGATTGGTTATCTACACATAGGGCCAGGATGAATTTTTATCATAAGACTATAGCTTGTGTAGATGATTTGGGAGTTGAGTCGATGATCTCGGGAGTCGGGAGTCTCGTTTTATTCGCACCATTTCGCTATGCGGCTTAAGTGGTGTGTGCGATGGGGTTATCGGATGTATGCTATTATAGTTAGTGACGGAGTCGGAGGATGGGTCTAGTGGACCATTGCTAGATTATTTTCCCATCTTGAGAGTTTTTCGATGTTTTCAGGAGCTACAGGGATGCCACCCCCACGTGAGATTGATTTCTATATAGACCTAGTTCTGGAGAAGAGCCTATCTCATGGGAACCTTATCAGATGACCACCCCGGATCTATGTGAGCTCAAGTTACAGCTTGAGGGCCTTTTGGAGAAGGGCCTCATCCGTCCTAGTGTATCCCCTTGGGGTGCACCGGTGATTTTTGTGAAGTAGAAGGATGGATTTTTGTGGTTGTATATTGATTACTACTAGTTGAACAAGGTAACGATCACGAATCTTTATCCTCTTCCTCACATTGATGACTTGTTTGATTAGATGAAGGGAGCCAAAGTGTTCTCTAAGATTGATCTCAATTCGGGCTACCATCGTTGAGGATTTCGGAGGTGCACATTCATAAGACCACTTTCCGTACGAGGTATGGGCACTATGAGTTCACAGTGGTGCATTTTGGTTTGATTAATGCCCCTACAGTGTTTATGAGTTCGATGAGTGGGGTATTCAGAACCTTTTTAGATTGTTTCATGCTCATATTCCTTGATGACATCTTGATATACTCATGTACACGTGAGGCGCACGAGGCACCTTCGACGGGTCCTCTAGAGTCTTCATGAGCAGCAACTTTATGGGAGCTTGGAGAAGTGTGCTTTCTTCTAGACAGAGGTGTAGTGTTTGGGTCATATTATTTCTGGGGAAGGTATTGTAGTCAATCCTTCCAAGATTAGAAACCATCTTGGATTGGTCAGCACCCACTATAGTGACCGAGGTGCCTTGACTTCATGGATTTAGCAGGATCTACCAGAGAGATTTGTTTAGGACTTCTCTAAGATTGCACACCCTATCACTTCCCTTCAGAGGAAAGGGAAGAAGTTTGTTTGGTTAGAAATATGCGAGCAGGCCTTCAGGACACTGAAGGAGTGCCTCACTACAACACCCATTCTTGTAGTGCCGGATCCATAGGGTGAATTCTTTGTTTTCACAAATGCTTCGTTAGCAGGGCTAGGAGGTGTGTTGATGTAGGATGGTAGGGTTGTAGGTTTTGAGTCTCAAAAACTCAAGGATCATGAGCTTAATTATCCTACCCATGATCTTGAGTTTGCAGAAGTTGTGCATGCCTTGGTTAGATGGAGACATTTTCTTCTTGGACGGAGATTCACACTCAGGATAGATCATTTGAGTCTTCGCCACCTCTTCATGCAACCCAATCTAAATGCTCATCAACGACGTTGGATGGAGTTGCTTTGTGAATATGACATGGAGATAGATCATGTGAAAGGGATGGAGAATGTGGTTGTAGATGCTCTCAGTAAATGGAGACATGTGAGTATGGCCACTTCAGTGAGCACATATTTACAGAGTAGGATTCTTTAGTAACTTCCTCTTGACAACTTCTACATGACAGTACGAGCAGAGATCGAGTCACAGAGACCCCTTGAAGGGAAGTTTGATGGTTTTACCTTAGAGGTAGATGGTCTTCTCAGACATAGAGGCTGGATATATGTTCCCAGAGATGGAGGCTTGAGGTAGGACATCTTGGTAGAGGCACATCGTGCACCCTATTCAGCCCATCCTGGGGTGAAGAAGATGCATGCCACCTTGCGACAGTTGTATCACTAGAGAGGACTTCATCGAGACATGGCTCAGTTTGTGTCATGGTGTTTAGAGTGCTAGAGGGTTAAGGCCGAACATCAGCATCCAGCAGGTCTTCTTTATCCTCATGCCATACCGGAATGGAAGTGGGACACCATTTCCATGGATTTCATTGTTGGACTACCTATGTCAAGATATCACCACGATGCCATTATGGTCACAATTGATAAATTGAAAAAAGTGGCTCACTTTTCTCACAGTAAAGACCACTTATAAGCTAGATTTGGCACAAGTTTATTTAGATGAGATTGTTAGGTTGCACAGGATCCGTGGAAGATCATTTGTGACCACGATCCTTTGTACACTTCACATTTCTAGACTACCATGCAGTATGTCCTCGGGACAAGGATTAACTTCAGCACATCATATCACCCTGAGATAGATGGATAGACTGAGTGAGTGAATTAGATTTTGGAGGATATGCGCAGGATGTATGTCATGGATCAATAGTCTAAGTGGGAGGAGTACCTGTACTTAGTGGAGTTTTCCTACTGATAATAGTTTTGAGTTCTATAGGCATGGCTCCTTTTCGGGCATTATATGGTAGAGAGTGTAGGAAACCCCTTAGTTGGGACAGGTTAGAGGACAAAGTATCGCTTGGACCAGCTCTTTTGTAGGACATGGAGCAAAAGTAGTGTTGATCGGCAAAGATTACAGGAGGCACATGATAGGCGGAAGAATACGCGATCAACATAGGACCGAGCGTAATTTTGATGTGGGCATGAAGGTGTTCCTTCGTGTTAGACCACATAAGATCGATCCATTATGGAAAAGGTTACGAGTTACCTCCTAGATTCGTTGGTCCTTTTGAGATCTTAGGCGTATCGGCCCTTTTGCCTACCGTCTAGCATTGCCACCTTGACTTGTCTCACGTACATGATGTGTTTCATGTTTTTGTCCTTAGTAGGTACATGAAATCATTCTCATGTGTTGGAATGGACATCATTACGGGTGTAGGATCGGGGGTAGGTGATGGTGGAGCCCATCCGTATCATAGAGCACATAACATTGGGCATTCGAGGTAGAGAGATTGATTAGGTACGGCAAAGTGCAGTGGGACAAATATGATGATGAGGCTGCAACAACTTGGGAGGATGCTACAGTATTATGAGTACTGATTTCCACATTTTTTCCAGTGATTTCGAGGAGGAAGTTGAGTCTAAGGGGAGGGGATGTAGTGCCCACTTCCCTTTGACACTTTGATACTATTGGTCATATTATGGACATTACTATGTTTTGTTTTAGTATGATGGTTAGATGTTAGATCATGGATTAGTATTGATCCGGATTCAGTTATTATGATTGAGGATTACTAGAGACATTTTCTATATGTGGTTGATGATATACTATTGTGACATGGACATATCATAGATGTTAATTTGGACTTATGATATTGGATATTTGAGTAGATCTGGCATGATAGATTTTGATGATGATATAGTTGATTTATTTAATTAAAAATGATAATGTTGAATTATTGATATTGTTGTGATCTTTGTGTTTAGATGATTTTGAGATATTGTTTATATCATTTTTTTGGATGTTCTGATATGGCCATGAGGCCGAAGGAGGTATTTGCATTTTGCAGGTTAAAAATCACAACAATGTCAGGGATGGAGACTAACCGTATTGAAATTCGGGTGAATTCAACAAGGTCACCATGGCAATACTGTATTGTTTGTGTGTGTTGTGTTTTGCTAGGAATTCCCATGGGGGGGATTTCCATTATATGTGACCATGTGATATGTGTTTTATTCATGTGTTCCCTTTTATTATTGTTGTATGTATTTTTATTTGTAATATGTTCTTTTTTTTTAATTAATTTAAATGTGATGGATTTAATGTGAGAGTCGCATAGTTAAAATTTATTTAAATTTAATTGGGACATGGAATGTAATTAATAAAGTTGTTGAGTTCAAATAATAATGTTGGAAGAGTGTGTAATCTAGTTTGTAAGGATGTGTAAGAAATATGTAAGAGTATGTAAGGCTGATTTTGGAAGGTCAAACACTCCATCTTTTATGAAATTTGAATTTGACCTTGGAGGCCAAATTTGGAGGCTTGTGGGACAAGTTAAACTTGTCCCACACCTCTTAAAATTATCCACCAACCATACCTATGGTTTTGGAGTCAAAATTAGACTTTTTAATTGTATTTTGAAATGACTATGTGTAAGTCTTTATTGCACTTTACTTACAAGTTTTTAATTCAGTCCTTGTTAAAGTATGGGTTAATTTTGAGTGTGTAAGTTGATTGTCATCTCCATTTATTGTGATTAATTATGAAGTTGACTTTCTCATTTTGGGGTTGAGTAAGAATGATGTGGCATCCCACTTGGAATCCACATCATCCTCTCCCTCCCTCTCCTTTAAAATTTGAATTCTTCCCTTGTTTATGGTTGTTGAAACTTTGCTCTTTCTTCTTGGGTCAAATTTTTATTGCTGTTGGAGCCTTGCATTGTGGAAGAGTTGGAAATTCATTTGCATGCTTGGTGTTGCTGTTTTGGACTGCATCTTTGAGCATTGAAGGAGCTTGTTGTTTTGGAAATAATATCCATAATGGAGAGGTAGGATCTTGTCCTTTTTAAATGTTGTTTTTCTCTTTTTCTTGCATGAATGAAATGGTGAATGTGTTGTGTATTGTTGGCTGGTTGGGTAGAATGCTTAGGGCAAGGTGTAGGAGAAGGCTATGGGGATTTCATATGGGGGGCATAAGGGATTGCCAATGGCCTGTTCTATTTTGGAGGGAGTTTTGGATTGGAATCCACTTAGGAAAAAAGCGCTTGCATTTCTTACTATTGGCGGGGCATAAGGGAGAAAATTTCGGGGCGGGGGAGGGCATAAAGAGGGGTTGGGAGATATAAGGTTTATGGGATTTGATATGTTTATTGGCGGTATGATTTAGGTGGATGCCTAATTCCAAATAGAGAGGCATAAGTAGTTTCCCCATAGTTATTACTCTTGATGTCTTGCTTGATCAAGCCCATGTGTTGTGTGTATGATTCTTATTGTAGTTGTGAACTGATATATTTCTTTGGACTATGTATTTTTTGCTTGCGTAGTAAAACCAACCTTATGCGGATCTATGATTAACCTAGGCTTAGTTAGCTGAAAGAGGAATATTTTTTATTTTTTTATTTTTTTACTATAACAAGCATAGTTTAAGAGACACGCACATTTGAATCTACCACAAGAGGAGATCAAAGTTATGATTTTGCATATATTTAGTTTTATATGTTCATTAAGATCTAATATACTTATCTACTTTGGTGAATCTTGTCTCTTGTGCAACTGATATTTCGATGTCTCCATGTATAAAATACAAGGCACCATAAGCTTTTGAAGTAGTAGGCCCCAGCCCGTAGCAACTCTAGTTGTGCTCCTACAACAACCCATAGCAACTGGATGTCCTCCTACAACATCCCATAGCAACTGGTTGTACTCTACACGGTAGCCCATATCAACTGCAAGCTTGCCCATAGAAACTCCAAACCTATCCATAGCAACTTTAGGCCTACCCTTAGCAATTGCAAACCTGCCCATAGCAACTTCTAGGCCTGCCTATAGCAACTGCAAACCTACCCGTAGCAACTTCTAGGCTCTGCTCATATTTATGCAAACCTGCCCGTAGCAACTTCCAAAATTACTGTGCAACAAGGACTTCAAAATGCTATAACTTTTGACTAGGAACTCGGTTTTTGATAAAATTAGACTTTTTGGAAAGGTGACAATGTCTACTTTACACAAAAATCATAAAACTTAGGATTATATGAGTTTTAGATAGTCATTTTTGCAAAACAGTCCTGCAGGCTCCACAGTCAAGACTGACAATTTTCTGAGTGAGTCCTTTTGTTAAATTTGTTTGATCGAAAGATTTTAAGGTAAATTCCTTGAGTGTGCAGGTCTATCTTGGGTTTTTTTGGTCTTGCAAGGCTTAGTTGGTTCACTTCATTCATTACTTAACGGTTTGAGGGGTTGTTTGGTTCATTCGTTGGTTGATTAAGCGTACATGCATAGTGAAGTAAGGGAAGATCATATTACTACGTTCTATCTGACTGAAATAGCAACTCTTAAGTATGTAAGAACATCATTTAAAGTCATTTCATGCTAGCTTAAAACAAACTTCTTTCTTCAACGATTGATAACAAGATCTAAACGAAGTCCTTATTCTTTATAGATTGAATGTTTCCCAACAAGACAAGTAACAATAATAACATAATTCCCTTATGCAAGATTTGCTTCCAACATTCCAAAATAGAGAATCACATGCATTTGAATGATTCTTACTTACACCAACTCATACCAACAGATGCAACAAAGTAATTCTTTTATCATTTCAAATGTAATATACAAAACACAACTCAATCCCTTTACATTCTTTCAAGCATGAAGTTACATTATGATTGATCAATCAACTTGGACAAATGCAATCCAATGGAGGCAACAACATATCTCTTTTTCATTATGCCATGAATGCAAAAATACAATACCATAACAATACTCTCAATAGCAAGAAGAAAATATTGTTTCCCTTTCTCAAATCAAAATACATCTTGCATGGTCAATACTGACATCTTTACAATATAATGAAAGTTCTGTCCATCCACATAGAGTGGGGAAAGGAAATTATAAAAGAAGTAAACTAACAATGATGGATGTTAACTCTGCATCATGAGTGATTCCAAAACAACAACATGCTTTAGGTGTTTCTTTCGATTTATCAAAGCAAGAAGAGAGGGGAAGACAACACTCTCCACGCAACCAAGATATCAATGAAGAGATGAAGCCTCTCTTGCCATTGGCCCCCGAGTCCCAACCAAAACATAATGAAAGATGGGGTTCAACGCATGGAAACATCCACAAGCTTCCACAACACACACAGGTATATTTTTAACAACAAAATAGCCAAGACACACATACAGATTTCCACTGTATTTCACAATCAAATAACACATAGGATTTATTTAATCAAGCCAAAGGAGCAAGGACTATGGGGAAGCTACTTACGCCTCCCAATTGGGAATTGGGCATCCACCTATAATCATACCACCAATATAACATATCATATTCCGTAAACCTTATGCCTCCCAACCCCTCCTTATGCCCCCACATTTTTTCCCTTATGCCCCCAGTAAGTAAGAAATGCAAGCTATTTATTTTCCATGGTGGATCCCAAACCCAAAACTCCCTCCATAAAACTCTGATGCCCATGGAATTCCCTTATGCCCCCATAATGATTCCCTATAGCCTTCTCCTACACCATCCCTAGGTAGTCTACCCAACTAGACAAATGGAGAAGAGACACACATTTACATTCCATAATAACATGTAAGAAAACAACAGTATAAAGATGAGCAAGCTCTTACCTTTCCATAGCAATGAAAACACCTTTGCAAGAAAGAAAAGACAACCCCAAATATTAATTTGAATGTCCACAAAATAGTCTTCAAAACAGCAACAAGAATGCCCAAATCACAATTAAAAAACAACAGCTTCAAATGCCAAGAATGCAGCCCCAACAGTCACTTGAATGTCCACTAAAACAGTCCTCAAAACAGCAACAAGAATGCCCAAATCACAGTTTAAAAATAACAGATTCAAATGCCAAGAATGCAGCCCCAACAGTCACTTGAATGTCCACCAAAACAATCCTCAAAACAACAACAAGAATGCCCAAATCACAGTTCAAAAACAACAGCTTCAAATGCCAAGAATGCAGCCCCAACAGTCACTTGAATGTCCACCAAAATAGTCCTAAAAACAGCAACAAGAATGCCCAAATCACAGTTCAAAAACAACAGCTTCAAATGCCAAGAATGCAGCCCCAACTTGTCACGTGGATTTCCACCAAAATAGTCCTCAAAACAACAACAAGAATGCCCAAATCACAATTCAAAAACAATAGCTTAAAATGCCAAGAATGCAGTCCTAACATGATCACTTAAATGTCCACAAAATAGTCCTCAAAACAGCAACAAGAATGCCCAAATCACGGTTCAAAAACAAAAATTCAAATGTTAAGAATACAACCCTAATGAGTCACTTGAATGTCCACCAAAATAGTCCTCAAAACAGCAACAAGAATGCCCAAATCATAGTTCAAAAACAACAGCTTCAAATGTCAAGAATGCAGCCATAACAGTCACTTGAATGTCCACCAAAACAATCCTCAAAACAACAACAAGAATGCCCAAATCACGGTTCAAAAATAGCAGTTTCAAATGCAAGAATGCAGCCCGATAGTCACTTGAATGTCTGCCAAAAAGTCTTCAAATCAGCAACAAGAATGCCCAAATCACGGTTCAAAAATAGCAGCCTTCAAATGCTAAGAAGACAATCCAATAGAAAACTTGAATGAAGGTGAAATGACAGTCTAAAACAATATCTTTAAACGCCAAAAAGTCAATCCAACAATAAGCTTGAATGGAGGTGAAATGACAATCCAAAAATAGTAGCTTCAAACACCAAAAGAGGCAGGTCAACAATGACTTCAAACTCCAAAAAGACAGTCCAACAACAAGCTTGAATGGAGGAAAAATGATAGTCTAAAATAACAGCTCTCTCTAACGCCAAGGAGACACTCTAACAACAACATTCCAACAAGAGAAGAGCTCCAATGGCTTCCAAAATGTGCAGCTCCAAAACAACAAATATTCCAGCAAGAGAAGAACTCCCATGGCTACCAAATCATGCAACTCCAAAACAACAAAAAAAGAAGAAGAAGAGAAAAATGTGACTTTTCCAACTCTCTCCAAAAATGCAAGTCAAAATAATCATCGCCCCCAAAAATGAAAACCAAAAAGAAATGTAATGTCCTCATGCCAATCAAATTGACTTTACTTGCAAGCCTCCACTTACACCTCAAGGACAACCAATTAAATTTTTGTAAGAAAGTACACTTACACAAGCAAGATTGACAAGCAAAAATGCATTTAAGAGGAAAAAGTAAACACTCCAATCAAGATAAAGTTGGTATGAAGATTTTAATGGGTGTGGGACAAGTTTAGCTTGTCCCACAAGCTTCCAAAAATACCCTCCAAGTACAAATCCAAGTTTCAAGATGGTGAAGTGTTTTATGCTCCAAAGATCAACTCTCTTACACACATTAAATGCAAGGATCAACACATTAATAACTATATTTAAGCAAGTCTCATTTAAATTTATCTTTCGCATTCTATTTTAATAAAAGAATGGACAAATTCACAAATAAAACACATGCAAGATAACAATAAAAGAAGGACCACATAGTAACACACACAAACCCCCATGGTCACATATAAAGGTGATCCCCCATGGGAACCCCCCAACAACAAACAACACGCAAACAACTAGTTGCCATGGTGACCATGTTGAATCCATCCAAAATTCCATTATGGTTAGTCTCCAATCCCCCCGATGTCTGCTGTGATATAAAATAGCCTGCAAAATATAAATACCTCCTTCGGCCTCGTGGCCATATCAGAATGCTAAAAAATAATATAATATAAATCTAAGCATCATAAGTATAACTGCATAACACAACATCGAAATAATGACTATATCTTTTTATAAATTAAATCAACCATTCTATCATCATTTAAAAATTTTATTTTCTATATATAATCAAATGATTAAACATCACATATCCGGATAACATCAATGATATAACTACGTGAAATAAAGAATCAACATCTATATATATAATGTTTATAATAATCATTATGTATCATGTATAAATCTAGTCGATAATGAAGTCCATAATCCAACATCATACTAAGCCAAGCCAAAATAGTGTCTAATACATAATCCATAGTCCACGATAAAAAAATAGTGTCGAAGGGAAGTGGGCACTCTGATTTTGTTGTATTATGCATGTGAAAAGAATGTTGTTTGTTGTGAAAGAAGCCTTGTTGCCATGTGTTGATGTTCATTCTCTATTCCAATATGTTTGGGGCTCGGGGGCCAATGGGGAAAGATGGCTTCTCATTCTCCATTGGATGCCTTAGTTGGGTGGAGAGCGTTGCCTTTCCCCTTTCCTTGTTATGATCATGATGAAAAGGTGAAGAAATCATCATGCGTTGCTGTTTTGGAGCTTGAAGAAAATACAATTTGATAGTCCCTTCCTTTGGGTGATTTCATTGTTATTTTCCCACTTTGAAGTGGATGAAATGTATTATTATTGTAATGTGAAGGCACCTTGTATTGCAAAGGAAAGATTGAGATTCATTGGAAAATGTAAAGAGTTGTTATTCCATTCTCTATTTTGGAAAAGAACGTCATACAATTTGTAAATTGCATATTGAAATTTAAAGGAAATAAATAAGTTGTTAAGTTATTGTTGGAAATCAATAATGAATTACATTCCTTTCCAACTTGCATTGTTGTATTGCAATTTAATTGCTGTTGTGTTTGTAATTTCTGTTTTGGGAAGAAGAACACGTAGGAAAGAAATGACAATCTTTTGATCTTTTGAAGTGAGTTTTAAAATTGAAATTAACTTTACATATTGAATGTAATGTTGCTATTGAAATCAAATAGAAAGGAAATTTGTAAAAGTGTATTGTACAATTAATTTGAATTATTATTGAAAATTGATTGTTGTTAAAAAGAAAATAAAGAATGTGTAGAAATGATAGACAATGTTGTATTCCTTGCAAGATGCATATTTGAATTGAAATCTGAACTGTAATCTAACTCAGAATTGCATAGAAGACTTAATAAGCAATTATATGACACCAATTAGAAACTATACACACTTTTAAATGATAAATTGGCATGCAGACTTAAAAGAAACAATTCACTGATTTAAAACTTCATTTTGACAATCCATGTTTTATTAAAAATGAGCAGTTCAGACTTATACTCAACAATAAGTTTTGAAACTTGAAATTTACATTTAGGAAGACCTAAGGAACTCTAATTCACTCTAACAGTCAAGAATGAACCTCCAAAACTTAATAAAATTCAATTCGGAGCTTGCACAGTCGTTTTTCCCGTCTATTGCCGAAAAAGAAAACTTGAATAATTGGACAAATTGACTTCACTAAAACACTCTAAACCCTCCTAGACTAATCCTCCATGTCTGTTTGACATGATGAGTGAAGGAGGAGTTCAAATTTTATCAAAATTACAAGTTGGAAAATTGCGATTTTGAATTTTGGTATGCAGATCTATTTCATAAAATTGACCTTCTAAATTTCATAAAAATCCAAAATTGATGATTTCTATGTTAAGAGGACTTCAAGAGATTTCCGTAAAGTCCTTGTTTTATGAAAACTAACTTTTATATCAAAAGTTATGGCCATTTGAATTTTTACTTCAAAATGGCCATAAAAAAAAATAATCTAACTATATAAAAATCCAAATTTAACCTTTGGAAGAATTTCCTCAAAATTATGCGGCCCCGCAACCCTCATAACCAATCACATGTTTCCATGTGGCACTTTGGAGGGGTAGACCTTTTTGAAACTTGAACTTTTTGAAAATTTGACTTTGGGAAAATTTTCCCATTTTTCCCAGGACCTGCGTCCCGCAGCCAATCACGTTGACACGTGGCTTGGTGGGCGCGCGGAATAAAATTGAAAACTTAACCATTTAACTCCTTTGGAAAATATTTCACTTTTTCCTCCACGGCCCCACACCTCCACAACGAATGAGGTGCTGACACGTGTCCTAGTGGACGCGCGGGCCCTGCACAAGCCTTTTTGACTTTAAAACTCTTTTGGCACAAAACCTTAAGTAAGCCCATTCGTTGCTCCGCATTTCCCGCTCTAATCGGGAGGTGACATGTGTCTTCCCTATCAGAACCATGGGCATGGAGAGGAATTTTGTGCTCTTGCACTCAAGGAGGGAAATTTCTCAATTTTCCTCCCCCTTGCGCCGACCGCTCGAGGAAAAATTTTCTCCATAAGCCCGTGGACTCCTCAAGGAAAATTTCACCCCAAAACTCCACCGGGCCATAACTTGAGATTTATAATTAGTTAGGAGGACTTGTTTATATGGTTGGAAAGGTGAGATAATTTCCTATCCAATGGGAATGATTTAGTAAAGTTTTGATGAATCTATGTATGCAGAAAATCAAGTTGAACCACAAGCTTTGTTAGGGTAGAGAGAGGAGCGAGATTTCACTCTCCTAACCTAAGTGATGAATTTAACCTCTTGTTTTGACCTTGTGCCTTGTTGTTATTAGTTTCTTGAAGTAATTTTTGTAAGTTAGTCTTACTTGTTAATCCTTATCTGGTTTGTGCTAACTGTGATCTTATAACCCTCTTTGCAAACACTCTAATAAAAAAAAATTATTCCATAATTTTCCTAGCTAACTCTAGTTTGTTTCTTGGTCTCAAGTGGCGGTTTGAAGCGGGAATTACAAAATCACTATAAATTTGATAAAATTTGATGTAGAAATCATGATTCAAATATTCTTGGTGTTCCCATCAAGGCAAAAACAAATGGATGTACATCAACCGTCAATCTTATCCATCGATTTTTAATCCTCGGCCCTCCAGCGTGGAAGATGAGGGCTCGAAAATAAGCTTGAGTCACCTTTTTAATATTTGGATAAGGCCAGACACGTGGCAAAAGCTGATTGGATCGGGCCCAGTTTTAAAACATTTACTTTACGACCTTTTGAAAATTTGGAAAAAAATTCATTTTGTCTCCGCCTCCTTCCTGGACCCGCCACATGTCCATATGTGGGCCCCAGAGAAGTGCGGATCAATTCTACATATTTTACTCTTTTTGGCAAAAAGGAAAATTTTCCCAAAAATCTTCGCGGGCACATGCCTCATAAATCATCCTCGCCATGTGGTGCTCTCCTATTCGTTGCGGGTCCAAGTCTCCCTTTCTTCCTTCAAACCTCCCTTGCAAATTTTGAAAATTCAAAATGTCCACCGTTGGCCGCGCTCCCCTTTAACCTTTTAAAATGTGCCACGTGTTTCCCTTGGATTGGTCGTAGAGCCACATCGCATTTTCACCCTTTTGAAAACCAAGCCAAAAATTCATTAAAATTTCCCTCGGCCCTTTCCTCCACTTTTGCTTTCTTGGACACGTGTCCTCTTCTGGTTGGCCGCAGGGCCTCGCTCTAAGATTTGACTTTTATCCATTTTTCCAAAAAGGAAAAAAACCTTAATGACCCTCGAAGCTCCATTCATCACCTCAACATACAAATTTCTTCCTTAGCCGCAATGCGGGCCTTTTTTCCATTTTGAGATTTTTACCTCCAAAGGAAAAAAACCTCAAAGACTTCCCAAAACTCGATTTTCCTTTTAGCACAAAAACTTAGCTTTTTTCAGAAATGCGGGCTTCATCATACCAATTTCTCTTTTTCACCCAAAAGGCCAAAAATTCATCAAGTCCTTCATCAGCCCCTTCTTCCTTTTTTTCCCTCTTGGACACGTGTCCCCCTTGGATTGGAGCGAGCCATTTTTCATTTTTTACTTTTTAGACAACAAAGGCCAAAATTCATAAAATTTCCTTCGCCCCTTCTTCCTTTTTGCAAATCGTGGACACGTGTCCTTTCTGATTTGTTGAAGATCTTAGGCCCAAATTTTGACTTAAAATTTTGAAGTTAAAACTTCAAATTCACCAAAACCTCTCGCCCCACCACTTGGACTTTTCACGGACACGTGTCTACCTTTGATTCGCCACGGGGATCTTGGGCCAAAATTTTACTCCAACACCTTGAGCCAAAAACACAAAAAACCACAAAATTCTTCCGCCACCCGCATCCCCTCTACCAAAGAAACTGCCACGTGCCCTCTCCTGATTGGAACGGGGCTAACAAATGATTTTGCAACTTTAGAAAATAGAGTTACAAACTCTAAGTCCCCAATCCGGCCCGCTCCTCCATTTTGATTTCCTAGGACACGTGTCCTCGGGTTGGCATGGGGATTCGGGAAAAATTTTGACTTAGAAAATTTTGCATAATAGAAGCCAAAATTTTCCAAGGGGTTCGACTCCCCCACCTCTCCTCGGCCCAATAAGAACATGCCACATAGGCAAATTTGAAAAGGCGGAGCCGTGGAGCTAAATTTTCCACTTTGCTAAAAAATCAAAAAATGATAAGTTAGAAACATTTCCGTCGCACCTCGGCCAATGAAAACCTGCCACGTTGCCAATACCTTCTGAGGATGAATTTGACAAGAAAATGACACCCGTCTGACCGTCAAAATGTAAAAAATTCTAGGGATGCCCTAGAATTCAATTTTTTCACCAAGGATGGCAGATTTTTCGATTTTGAATCAACTGAAGCATGATTTTACAACATTTTCGATCTAGGATTTGGATTTTCAAATACAAACAAGTATGAATTGATCAATTTCAATTTTTTCATGATTTGGCAAAGGGAAAAATGACATAGCCTGCAAATTTAGAAGAACTAGGGCACAAAAAGGGGAAACTTGGAATATTCCTTCAAATTAGGGAAAAAAAACAAGTTTGTGAGAATTTTTAAATCATTCAAATGGAGGGGAAGAATTTTAGACCATCAAATCAAAGGGTAAAACATTTTTGAGAAAATATAGATTTTAAAATTAGAGTAACATGGTGCAATCTCAAAAATGACACCAACACCTCAAGCACATGGAGGAGACACACAAACCTAAAAAATAGCCCCCTCATATGAATGCTTTATATGCAATGATATACATTTACTAATCATAATGAAGGTATATAGGCTCCATGAATACCTAAAAGAAGGTCTTGAAGATGTCCCAAGACTTATTGGGAACCTGAAAAACTCCTTCATCCTCTCTTCTCTGATTAGAGCATTGTGTTTTTCCATTTATTGCATCATTTCTAGCTCTTGATGAGACACCAAGGTCTCTTCTAGGTCCCCAAGTCCTTCTAGGACCATTACCTTGCACTCTAGGCCACTGAAACCCACTTCTTTTCTCTTTAGGACCTTGAGAATTCCTGTTATGACCTAAAAAGGATTGATAACAATTACTTGCAACATGAAAAAACTTTTACAATTATAACATACCACTAAATTTTGTCTCTTGAAGCCTTTATCTTGATTTTTTGATCCATACAAATAGTACCTTACAAAGTGTGACCTTGTTCATTACACTTGTAGCATACTATCATCTTAGAAAACTCATTCCTATTGTCTTTCCATGGCTGAGCATCTCTAGGATCAGATCTCTTGATAAACATACTTTTACTTTTTCTAGGCTCAAACACTCCTAGATTCCATCCACAATCCTTGGCTTTGTGACCATATTCACAACATGAATTACATTCACCATTAAAGGATCCTACACCATTCTTAGAAGAATTTGTCTTACATTCTTTATCTCTATGACCAAAAACATGACATAAGAAACAATAGCCATTGAATGATATTTCATACCTTGATGCATTAGGTTTCCTAATAGGCTTGGTCTTCTCATGGTCCTTGGTGTGAGTCACCTTCATTTCTTCCTTGGTACTTGGTTCACCATCTTCCTTACTTGGAACCTTGTCTTCTTGCTTTAATTCCTTGTCCTTGAGATCCTCATTGAATCCCAAACCAGCCTTATCACTTGCTGATACTTTTTTGGCTAAGAATATTATCTAGGTCACTTGCACTTTTCTCAAACATTTTCAATTTGCTTGAAACTAGATCAAGTCTTGAATGTAGAGATTTCATACCATCTTCATACTTGATGCACTCATCCTCCTTTGAATTGAGTTTATCATTGAGCAAGGAAACTTATGATTTCAGTTGATTACATTATTCATCTTTGATCCTTAGGGTTTTAGACACACTTTCCAATTAAGATTTCAAATCCATGATGGCTTGATCATGATTTATCTCCATATCCTTAAACTGAATTTGATAGACCTCAATACATGATTGAGATATTTCATTCCTTCTTCTCAATATGGCCAAAATTTATATATAATTACCCATTTCTTGTGCTTCAGAGGATCTTCTTCAAGTTTTCAAACTTCCGCAAAAAAAGGACTGCTCTGATACCAATTGTTAGAAGCACAAGGGACTAAGAGGGGGTGGGTGAATTAGTACTAAATTTTTTTATCTCATTTAACATTCATCACATGTTGCCATTTATACAACCATTCATTCAACCATCTACCATGTGTGTGTAAACATAATAATATAAACAACCATAAGAAAGATCAAGGACAAGAGAGTACACTGAGACACCAAAATTAATTGGGAAACCCTCATGGGGAAGAAAGCCCATTGAAACTATGCTTATATTACTCAAAGAAAAGTAATTTACTGAAGAAAAAAATTCAAAAGGAGAACCAAACCCTAGTTTAGTAGAGCACCAAACCTAAAAGGAGCAACATGACCCCTAATTTAGTTCATCTCCTCTAAGAGCACTAGTTCAAAAATGAACCAATCAAGCACTTAAAGATGTTTTTATTCCTTCCAAACCAAAAGAGGTCAGTCCATCATGATAATTGTGACCCCTATATATATATAAAATTCATAAATTTTAATTAATACAATTATATTTGACCCAATTAGGTCGTCTAGCTCAAACCATCATTTCATGTGCCAAAAATGGCTCAAAACCCCATGGGCACAATCTTAAAATTTCCCTAACATTAGTACAATATTTTTTCATGACCCAAAAATGTTATATATGAATAAAATATCATTAAAAATTTATATATGCTTGAAATTAATATCAACCAATCAAATCATTTCATTTACTAGTCCCACTTCCCTTTCTGACTCTCAAAACAATTGTTTCTGCACCCTTTAGAACCACTGGAAACTTCATCGATCACCATATCAATTATATTAAATAAAAAAATTCCATGTTACAACTAAAACTAAATTTTAAAACCTTTATAACACTTCTAAAAAAATTATAAGTCATGAAACATTCTTTAATTCAAACAACAACATTTGCATTCACCATATCAACCTGCCAAAAATGTTATTTCCGAAGGTTAACCCATAAAATTATTTATACATACATTAAATACCTAAAAATTGATTCATTAGATGAAATATTCATCCTTATTAAAATTAAAGGTGTTAGAAATCATAACCCTATTCATCTCATGCTTCAAACAACATCAAACTTTCACCAAAACAGATCTTTGTCTTGAACTGCCAAAAATATTCTTTCTCAAAGAATGACCTGTAAACCATATAAAATGAGATAATCATGAGTAAATCCATATATAAATGGAAATATATCTGAATATAATTTCCAAAACAACTTAATCATCTCAAAAATCCACCTGTAGCTCAAGTTATGACCGTTTCTTGAACCCTGCTATTTGAGATCCCAAAACTACCCTTTGACTAGTCAACTTGTTTGGACCTCAAAAAATCATTAAAATTCATGCATATTTCCTGAAACCTACATGGAAATAAATAAAACTCCCAATAATCATTCAAAATCAATTTTTCATTCTACTCCTTTGGACCATCTTGTCCTAAAACCTTCTTCTCCAAAAACTACTATTTTTAGGTGGGGCCCACTCATCACCATGACCTCAACCATACATTTATGGAAATCCTGAGGAGTCCTCTACAAAATCCAATTATAAAATTTTCACTATAAAAAAATATGGGTCAATATACTTCACTTTCTACAAACTGCTCCTAGTTAGGGTTTAATTAGGGTTTTAGACCACTTTACCTTCTTAACATTCGTTCATAAAAACCTAATGATAAACTAACCTAATTATTTTTTTAAACCTTATAAAATCACCTTATAATCATCCCTGAATGCCACAATTTCCCATTGAATTGATACTATTCACAATGAGCATTTGAAGTTGCACTTTGAGTTGGATTTTTCCTTGTTTTTCACCCTATCTCACAAAATCAGTCATATCTAACAAAATACAAAACTTGGGCACCTAATTTTTTTCTGAGATCATAATGAATCATCCCAATAACATCTCAAATCATCATAATTATAATACCATAGCTCAATATCTCCAATCACTAAGACTTACCTATCTTTGCATCTTTAGATCCTCACTTTAACAACTATGGCCAAATGAAATACTATAATAAATGAACATGAAACCTCTAAAAATGAACAAAAATACCTAATATGGGATTATACATCTGAATTCATGCTTCCATGAGCTTATATAGCTCCAAAACACTCTATCACACCTCCAAGTTCTTTGCTCTCAATGAGCACTTGTGACCAAGTAAACCACATGTAACTACACTATTCCATTCTTTGTGAGTGCTCAAACACCCTAAAATGATGCTAGAAATCATGCCAACATGCTTCCCAAGCATCCAAAAAGGTCATATTGCCAAACAACATCTCCTAGGCACTGTATAGGCTTGCAAGAACAAGCACTCTCTTTGAATCCTCTTGTGTCATTACAAACACATCGAAACATCATGTTAACATCATATACATCATCATGCCATCATTATAATCATTCACTTTTTCATTAATGTGGTTTTACATCAATGACAACACCTATTAGGACCATGCCAACATATCAAGCTCCATAATACCTTCTTTTAGTGTGAAGCACCCAACCAATAAATACATGATTTTTGCCTCATGAATTGACTAAAGGTTTTTGAAATGTATATCCTAAAATCAAGAACAAGTGAAAAAAGTGATATATGAACCACAATATCTAACTAAAAATATCTTTGAGAGTCCCTAAACCCCGATGCAACTTTTCCCTTAGCCATAACTAATAAACCCTAGACCTATATTATTCATATGGATATAGTTTACCCCATTCTCTATATTAAACCCTCATTTCTCTTGTCCCTAATTAGATTCATGATTCTAATGATACCTGTAGACACCAAATTTGTGTCTTATTTTTGTGCCCCGCATCTCATTTCACAACTTAACCACATCACCTAAACCTTACACAATTATTTATTAATTACCTTATAATTAATAAATCCACATCACCATACCTGCCACCTCATGTCACCACCTCATCATGACCTAGTCTTAACCCTAAACTAACCTAATTAAGACCTATAACTTGGTCCAATTCCACACCTATGACTAATTACTCCTCATCCACACCTAAAACCAACTTCATAATGATTTGACCAAGCCCGCAACCAATCCCTCGGAAGAAAAGGAGGGAAAGCTGGCTATTTTACCAAAAATAGCCCGCTTTGACCTAACCGATACCGGTTCCTACTCGACCGCCGTCGGTTGCGTAACCGCCATCGGTTCCCTGTAAATGACCACTTCCAACCAAAAACAAAGGATCAGATTTTCATTTGATCGGGAGAAGGAGAAATCATCGAGAGAATCCAGATTTTGCTTGGCGAGCAGAGACAAGTGAAGAAACAAGAAGAGTTTGCGAGAGAAGGACATCAAGCCCAAGGCGCAATGAATAACCAGAGCCAGTAACACTCATCCGAGCATCGAAGAGGAGGCGCATCAACTTGGGTCTGTCTTCATCATCACAGTCTTGAAACTTGCATCTGCATCAGGGGCAAGTAAGTAGTATGTTATATGTTTCTAAGCACCATTTTCTTGAGCTTTGTTGATTAATAGTAATCATAAGTTTATTCCTAGATCTATTACCAGCGACATCTTGCACTTAACCTTCACCCATACACCCCGATATTGCCCAGAAATCCATTTTACCACACTCGAGTCTTCCCTATCCTCCCATCATTCCCCTCAGCCATCCCCCAATCTCAATAACCCCACAATCACCTTCAACCAATCTCTACCCGAAGCACCTAGATTTGACCCTACCGGTGTCGATTATCCTATCTTGGCGGTTCTCTAACTTGTGGTCGGTTACCCGGTGACATTGTTGGTCACTTTGTGACTTATACCCCAAAACCCTTTTACTCGCCTATTTTGCCACCTAACAACCCCAAATCCGATCTGTTTTATCCCTATAACTCAACCGAAGCGTATCAGCGACCGAATGGAACAAACAACGTGGCGCTTTATTATTGATAGTTTAGTTTCTATTGCTTTTTATGCGAGATACCTAAATCGTGATTTTGCACGATAGCTTTCTTTATTATCATTTGTGTTAAATCGTATTAAAAGGGAAGTGACCACCTTTGAAAGGAAGTTTTTATATTTCACGGGCCTAAAATGAGATCCCTCATTTATTGTCTAATTCAAATCTGGTGGTCTTGTATTCTTACTTGCAGGTAGTCCTTCCAAGACAAAAAGGAGTTCTTCGCGATCGATCTTATCTTTCTCTACAGTGCGCGCACACCATCTCAACATTCAACAGGTATTCCTCTAGCTCTAACCCTTATCTGTTTCTCAAAGGAATGATAGGATAGAAGCAAGTCTATTCTGCAGAGCCGAAACATTCCATGCGAAACATTTTGGCACGCCGGTGGGACCCATTTCGGGTTTCTGTTTCTCTTGCTTGTTTTCATTTTAGGAAGCATACTTGCTGTTGCTGTTTTTGTTATATTTAGTGAAGAATTTGTCTTGCTTTCCTAGTTTCGCATTAGTGAAAGTCATCTTATTTGCTTCATCGAATATCATTTTCGATTTGGGTTTAAAACACATGCATTACATTCTTGCTTGTTGTTTTCAATTCTAGTGAACATAGACTAAGTAGTAATGTGTCGTACACGTGGGGGTGATTTCCACGGTATTGTGAGGAAATTAATCTTACTTTCACTACACAACACATACCGAATCACTTCATAATTAACACAATAGCTCAAAACATCCCCCTTTTCCGCGGTATTCCTCCACCGATTGAGGTAACCTTATAAGCCAAAACAAACTTGACATTTCCCTAAGTCTTTGTTTAGGATTGACATCATTCTCGCATCTAAAGGCATAAGCCCACAATAATTAAAATTAACCCTCGGGTTAGTCTCTAGATTTGTGTGTGCATCTTATTTGTTTTGATTCTGTTTTCTCATTGTTATCTGCCTGTCTTCTTGTGATTACCTTGGAACAATTTGATAAATGTACTAAGTGTTGTTAACAATCAAATCAGCAGACTTCTTATATTTTCTTATACCGGTCTTATTACACCGACGCCGGTTGCGACCGGCGTCGGCTACGATCTAACGGCATCGGTTATCAAAGCTGATATCGGTTCTTGTCTTTCTGATTCTGACAAACCAAGCAACCTACCAATTTCACCATTAAGAGTCTATTTCTGTTCGATAGATTTAAACCCTACTATGTACACTGTCCATGGTCTTTATCACTCGAAAGCAAGCTGCCGCCATGGTTTCACATGCTTGCTCTGTGCCATTGCGAATCACCCCCTTCACATGCAGCGTGGGGAATCCTACGAACACCGGTGAGGTTCTAAAATTCTGTGGGAGATAAAGAATTTTCCAAATTTCAGGACGCTAATCCTAGTCTTTGTACAATACTATTTGTCTCATGCCCTTGACCGTACACACTGACCACTGTCAACTCCTTGTTGGCATGCCTATCAGTATAGCTGCTCATTTAGCCCCTTCCCCACCTGATAACTCTGCTTTGCCTTCCGCATCCTTAGTCCCGTCGCCTACCTCAGTAGCTTCAGGGGTCCATACGGCACAGATTGGCTTTCCTTTGGTTAATCTTGGGCCCAACATGTCATTACCGCCGACTGCTCCTACCTCGTCTCTCTCTTGCATCGCTTCGTTCATGACTTGCTCTCTGCCACCTATCCACACGAGCTTTCCTTCTCAAGCTCCGCCCACCTTTTCATTTCCACACACATATCCGGTAACCTCAACAGCTTATATAGGACATCCCTATTCGGTTGCCTCAACACAGTCGTCCTCCATACCTTATCAACATTTAACCCCACCATTGTCTAGCGGTGGCCCTTGGCCCAATTTGCCTCCGTTTACCACAACCACACCATCATCTCATCCAACTACTGATTTAATTAAACAAATGATGGACAAAATGCAAAAAACTGGAGGTGTCGTTTCGGGAAGTCGTAGCGCCTTGACATACGAGCAAGTTTGTCGGGAGCCTATCCACCCTTCAGTCCCCCTTCATTCATATCCTCCTCAATGGGAATTACCAAAGTTTACCCGTTTTAACAGTAAGGAGGACCCTCAACAACACTTGCGATCATTTAGACATGCCTCGCTATCCGATTACTCACGGCGACACTTTACTACTCCGCACCTTTCCCATGTCCTTATCAGGACCCGCCTTGGAGTGGTACAATGCTTTAACCCAGCACTTAATCTTCTCTTTTAACCAGCTAGCTCAATCTTTCTTGGATCATTTCTCCATTAACATTGCCAAGAAAGTATCTATCACCGACCTCTATGCCATCCGACAATTTGAGGACGAATCTATCGCAGATTTCATTGGATGATGGCGGGGCCTTATCAACCAACTTACGTATGCCTTGCCTCAAACCAAACTTATCGAACTGTTTACGTGGGCCTGCGCTAAGCACATCTCCCCTACCCTCCAAATTCAAACTTTCCGTACATTTGACGAGGCCTTTACTATGGCTCGAAAACTAGAGATTCGAGCCTTAGAGGAAGAGAAATTGCGGTTGCACAACAAAAACCCCACTTTCCGAACCCAAGATTCCACCAACAAACCTAACACCACCAATCCTCACCCATCGACTGCTTCGAAATCAAAAGGGGTCATGCACGCGGTGATGGTAAAATCCCAACCACCATCTAATACCCCGCTTGAAAACCACCTATAAGTATAAAGCAGAACCCATCAACTACACTCCTTGGGAGAAACATATGGCGTGATATTGGAAAAATTGCTCAAAGTAGGAGCCATTACCTTACCTCCTATTAAACCTCATTCCGGGTTTGATTCCACTCGCACCATACCTTCCTGGTACAAAGAAAATGACTTCAGTAACTTCCACGCTGCGTGAAGGACACATCATGAAGCGCAAGATGTTGAAAAACATAGTGCAGGAAATGGTTGATGCGGGGGATATAGCCCTCGATAATCCTAATGCCCCTGCTAACCGAAATTTTAAAATATTCAACAAACCATTCCGAATCATTCTTCTAACAGTAAACTAAACCAAGATATCTTAGCCGAGGAGAGTGTTCATGAGATCCATGCAGTCTTCGATTCGCAGCCAAAGACCTCTATCGAACAAATTCTGAATCAAACCTCTTCACTAATACAGGAAACCGAACCCCCTTTCTCGCCATCAAGACAAACTGAAATCCTTTCCGTTCCTTTACCCATCAAGGAATTAACTACCCAGAGTTCCCTTCTCACAAATGAGCCTTCTTACACCACGTCCTTGCAAGACTGTGAGCGGATGTTATCTAATTTATCTATTTCCCAAACGTCTCCTTCTACCATTCTTGTTGTACAAGAGGAAGGCTCGCCACTTCTTTTGTCATCCTTAGATGAGAAACCACTTGAAGCGACATCACCACATTCTTTAAACATGACAGATCCTCTCAAACATGCCCTCCTACCTATTAGTCCTTCATCACCTAAATCTTTTCAAAGCAACCGGTTGACCTCTTAATGCCCATTGATACAGTGCCTCATATACCCCTTGTATCACACCCACAGTGGACCGGAATCACAACCCACCTTTCTTCCATACAAAATTTCCTATTCACACGTGAGGACCTGTCATTCCCGGAAGATAGAGCGGGTCCTATGGGAACGTTTGAGTACGCCATATTCTACTCAAATGCAAATGACTGATCCACGATGCCTCTACCATATACCCGAAGTGTTTACAGAAGCTTAAAATGCCTATGTCCTCATCTTCACCCCCCTCATCTCTACCAAATACCTCGTCCACTTCTATTAACTTAGCCAAATCTTCCCCTATGCTTGGGACCTCACCCATACCTAGTCTAACACACCCACCTAAGCGGCTTGATTTATCTAAAAATAAAGCCATCCATCCCATTAGGAGACAGACTCAATCTCCTCAACCTATGCCTCTATCACAACTAAAACCATCATCGTCACACCTACCTTCCATATTGGGACCCCATCCCTCTACCTTACATCAATATATCATACCTCCTGCGTTTTCTTTAAAGTGACCTCGCCTTCTTATGCACCCATCTAGAAATCCAAGGGTATAGCAACACCGTCACCCGCGTATCCTGTCCACCTATCAACCCTAAACAAATTCCATCATCAAAAGATTTGTTTTCGGTCACTCCTATTTCTCCGTGGTTGTTTTCTGATACCACATCATCTGTGGCCTCATCATCCAACATAGCTTCTACATCAAAGAAACCACGGTCAGTTAAAACCCATTATCAAAACTCCTTGGCTAAACCACCCCCCATACAAACCAACCACACCACGTCATCACCAGAATCGACCCAGTCAATAGCCTCATTTTCCTCTGACTTTGACCCACTCAAAGGGTCTTACGCCAAAATCCTTGCTATGTTGGTAGAGAATGCGACCATTTCCCTACCCCCACTTAGACCTTATGATCCATCTAAACCTCGACCAATAGGTTACGATGAGTCTAAAATCTACGCTTACCACCGCACACCAGGACATGACGTAGAGGGATGCAAAGTGTTGAAAGCCATACTTCGTCCGTCACCTCTCTCAGATAAAAAAGTTAAGAAAGACAACTTACGAAGAGAGAGACCTTTAGCTTCAATTCCCTCTCCTATACCACTGTCCTGCCTCACTAAGATCTATCATTATTACAGCCCCACCTCTCGAAAACCATGACCCATCCCTACCATCTTCCTCCTCTCGTATTCACGAGATCAATATGATTAGTGTTGTTGCTACTCGAGGCGAGAAAAACAATGGGAAAGCGAAAGAAAACACACTGCGGAATCTCTTTCTCTGTCACAACCATCCGATTGCACCACCACCTAAAGTGGTTATTCGCGGACCCACCTATCCCATCTCTAATGGCATTGCCCACCGAACTATGATCAAACAGCTTCACCAATCACCCGTAAAAATGACCATTGTATGATCTCATTCGGACTTCTGAATCTCATCGACAAGCTCTCGTTGAAATCCTTGAGGATAGAGGTTTTACCTAATGAAACCTTACCTATTACCTCTATTCTAACACCCAATCACGTTGCTTCGCTCACCAAACAATCTATCTCCCCAACCACTTCTGTCTCTGTATAGCAAGCCACTGCTGTCAGTTTCTCCGAAGATGAAATTATCGACTTTGGTGCCAAAGATCCTGACCCTGCTCTTTTCATCTCGGGCGTACGTTTGGGATATTTGGAGTACGTCGTGTTATGATTGGAAGGCGCTAGCTAAACATCATCTCTTCAAAAGCCTTCCAACAAATGAATATCCCTTCTAGTTGCATGTGTGCCAACCCCATCATGTTGCGATCATTCAATGATGCTATTACTTCTACTTTAGGCACCGTGATCCTTAACATTCGTGTAGGACCACGTACTTTACCCGAACTCTTCTATGTCCTTGAGGGAGAGTTCCAATACAATATGTTGTTAGGCCACCCTTGGATCTGGGCTATGGGATGCGTTCCCTCCACCTTACATAGATGCATAAAATTTGAGTACGAGGGGAAGTCCTACACCGTAAAAGCTGATCCTCCCCCCTTCAAAACTTGCAATATGTTGTATCGCCTAATGATGTAGTTGTACGGTCAGAGACACCCGTTCATCCAACCCACCATCTACTTCCGACACACCTACACCTTCAAGCAATGAAACCGCAGAATTCTACAAATATTACTTCCTTTCTGCAGAGATAACATCCCAACCTCAGGCCCTTAGTAGATGTTTTTCAACACCTTATCTTTGGGAGTACCGCCTATATATGCGTTAGTTCTTTCCATACCCCGAGATACGGACAAGATTACATACACATCCCACCTACGACCGTCGCGTGGGGAGGTAATCTCTTACGGACCACCCCATTGCCACACCAACCTAACGTATGGGGGTGTTGACGCATCTTCCATTACCCCTGAACCTCCTCTTGGTGTGGTTCCCTTCCAATCCGATTTTCAATACTTGACAAATCGTCGTTTTTCCCTCACCTTCTTGACTCACTTTGTGCTTGGAAAGGCTTTGGTTTGAGTCTTTATGAACAAGGCCGACATACACTCATTCCGTGACTACACACAAACACAATGATCGCGGTGGTCTCGGTTTTCTGAAACACCTACGGGGAGACACCTCGTGTCGGTTGTATCCGGAAGAAACGCAGCGTCACCCCTACCAAACCATCATCACCCACTTTGCCATCATCATCACTTGCAGTCGATAGACCACGAATCTATCCCTCCTAACTTTTTTTTTTTTCATAAATGCTATCTTCATAGGTCCTCTCACTTATCAACGTGATAATGAGGACCCATCTTCTCTTCCCCTTCTGTATCTAGACATGATCAAAGAGGATTCGCCTTCGATTAATGTTGTTGAGTGCCAGGATGACGACTCCATCCTCACTTACCTTGGGGCGGACGACTCCTATATTCAACGCGCCTTACCGTCTGAAACTCAAACCATGTTGAATGAGTCGACTATAGAAATCAACATCCACACAGAGGAGGATCCTCACATTGTGAAGATCGGACAATCCCTTAACACATCAGAACAAGCCACCTTTACTACCTTTCTCGTACCCGCAACCAAGCTTTCGCTTGGTCCTACGCTGACATGCCAGGAATTGATCCTACCATTGCCATCCATAACATCACCCTAAACCTTGATTCCAAACCAGTCAAACAAAAACTGAGAAAAATGCATCCACGCATTGCCCTCTTGGTCAAAGAAGAGCTTCAACGACTTCTTTCTGTTTCCTTCATCTTGCCTATTGACTATCCTCAATGGATTTCTAACATCGTACCTGTCACTAAAGCGACGGGGGGACTTCGGATATGCACGGATTTCCAAGACCTTAACCTCGCTTGCCCCAAGGATGACTTCCCCCTCCCAAGTATTGATCAACTTGTTGATCTCACTGCGGGCCATGAAATGCTTTCTCTCATGGATGGCTTTTCGGGATACAATCAAATTTTGGTAGGCCGCGATCAACATAAAAGCGCCTTCATAACTCCTTGGGAACCTTACATTATCGTGTCATGCCATTTGGCCTTAAGAATGCTGATGATCGACCTATCGGCGGGCCATGACTTACATTTTCATGACATTATGCACACTATCCTTGAGGATTATGTCGATGATCTTCTTGGCAAATCTAAACATCGCGTGAACATCTCGATGTTTTAACCATTATTTTTGATCGCTTTGTTGCAATATTCGGTCAAAGCTTGACCAAAGAAATGTGTCTTTGGTGTTCTTTTGAGAAAACTTCTTGGCTTTATCGTCTCTTTGCGTGGCATTGAGGTCGATCCATCTAAAGTAAAAGCTATCCTAGAAATGCCCCCACCCAAAACCTCAAACAATTGCGTAGTTTGTAGGGTGAACTTGATCCATCCGGCGTTTCATATCCCAACTCTTGGATCAATGTCACCCTTTCCATCACCTTCTTAAAAGGACATTTCCTTTCAATGGAGTGAAGAGTGTCACCAAGCCTTTGAAGCTCTCAAATCCTATCTCTTGCAGCCACCTGTGCTTATTCCACCTCAGGATGATCGCCCTTTCTACCTTTACCTTTCTGCCACTGACCATGCTCGCACATCGGGACTCGGCACGTCGAGAACAAGCCGTTTATTATATAAGTCGTACTCTCATGGATTACGAGACTAGGTATACACATGTAGAAAAATTGTGCCTAGCCCTATCATTCGTAGCCACCAAACTCCGACATTACCTCCTGAATCACAAAACTTTTGTCATCACCAACACGGACCCCATTCATTATATGTATGCCAAACCACATCTAAACCAACGCATCGCCCGATGGCTTATGCTCCTCACTGACCTCGACCTTGAGTTTGTACAACAGAAGTCAATCAAAGGACAAACTATTGCGGACCAACTTGCGGAGGCCCCTTTACCTGGGGAACAATTCACCAATTTTAATTTCCCGATGAACTCATCGCCACTCTTTCACTCAGGGAAGAGTCGTATCAAATGACCCTCTTCTTCGATGGATCTAAATGCCAGCATGGCGGAGGAGCTGGCATTGTTCTCATTCCTCTTGATACTGAACCTATGCCTCTTTCATTTGGCTCGATTTCCCCTGCACTAATAATACAGTGGAATACGAGGCCCTTGTTTTGGGTCTCCAGGTTGCGTTACACTTAGGTGTCAAATCTATTAATATTTTTGGCGACTCTCAATTGGTAGTCAATCAAGTTATGGGCATCTACCAATGTAAGAATGAGGAACTTCAAAAGTACAAACATTACGTGGATTCACTTTTGACCTCATTTACTCGTTATTCTATCCAGACCATTCTCCGCTCCACTAACAAATTTGCGGATACTATGGCTTGCTTAGCCGCAAATTCTCGCCTCACCAATCGACTCTGACATATTCGTCTTGGTCCAACAAATTTTTGCCCCATCCTACTCAACCCGGTTGTTTGTATGATAAATAATGTGTCTGCTAATTCGCAGGATACCTGGTACCACCAATTCCATGACTACCTTATAACCTCTGTTCTCCCACTGATCTTACTAGTAACGGAAAATGTGCTTTTCTTAAAAGTGTTTCTCATTATGTTGTCATGGGGGACTCTCTATAAACGTGGCTTTGATGGCATCCTCCTTCGATGTCTAACCAGGCGCGGAGGTCACCTATACCATCCAACAAGTCCACGATGGTATTTGTGGTGGACATTTTAGTGGCCTTGCCATGGCTAAACGAATCATTCGCCTAGGTTATTATTGGCCTACTCTTAATAAACAATGACTCACGAATATGCTAAGTGTTGTGTTATGTGTCAATAACATGCCAACCTTCAACATACTCCTAGCCATCTCGCTACAGTCGCATTTGAGATCTTTGGCCTTTCTCACAATGGGGTTTAGACCTTATTGGTGAGATTCACCCGCCTTCTTCACAACGTCACCGTTGGATAATCACAAAGAACCGAATATTACACAAAATGGGTGGAGGCCATTCCACTCATTTCAATCAAAAAAGAAAAATTATCGAATTCGTTAACCATCACATTATCTGTCGTTTTGGTATTCCTCATCGCTAATAACGAGATAATGGTAAATCTTTAAAAATAAGTTGTTACAAGACCGTTGTGATAACTTTGGTATCAAACTTAGTTTCTCATCACCTTACTATCTCCGTAGGCTAATGGTGGTGAATCTTCTAATAAAACCTAACCAAAATCCTCATGAAAGTTGTCATGAGTCCGGAAGAAATTGGCACGATCACATTCCCTTTTCCCTTTGGGCTTATCGTACTTAGCATTCGTACCTCCACTAATGCCACACCATTTTCTTTGGTATATGGTACCGAGGCTGTCTTGCCTCTCGAAATACAAATACCCTCCCTCAGAATATCTCTCCAGGATATTCTCACCAACGATGATTTCCGCCAAGAGCGGTTAGCCCAATTAGAGCTTCTTGACGAGTGTCATCTTACGGCTCTTGATCACCTTCAAATCTACCAAAAACGCATCAAGCGTGCCTATGATAAACGACTTCATGAGCGTACTTTTAAGGTTGGTGATCTTGTCCTCAAAGAGAATCAACATGTAACCAAACTAGAAAAGAGTAAGCGTGGAAAATTTGCTCCTAATTGGATTGGGCCTTACATTATCACTCACACTTATGGATCAGGCACTTATCGTTTAGCTTCGCTTAATGGTAAACTGAGCCTGAGCCCCTTAATGCCTTGCATCTTCGACCATTCTACTATTGAAATTAGTGTTATATCACTGCTTATCTACCTTACGCTTGTCCCTTGAGCTCATTTACCACCACATACACTTTGTTTCTTACATCTCAAAATCCAATCAAGCTCACATGGTTTGATTATCACCTCTCCTTAAAAGATGCCTTCCCCTTTTAGTCTAGTCCATGACTTCAAAGTATCAAATGACACATTCTTAATTACACACTTATGGGATTTTCTTGAGTCAAACTTCTTACAAAAACTAGATGCTTCATGCCCAACGGACATGTAGACCTCTAAATTATACAATAGAATGCTCCTTGAAGGACAAATATATGCCAAACTATTGCTCCTATTATATATAGACTTCTCCCGAAGGACACGGCTATACATAAGCACCGCATTTGCTACTTATAAATAGACTGCTCCCTTGAAGGACAGCTATACACAGTCAGCCTTTATCAGAAGCTTCTCGCATTGCTCAGCTTCGTAAAAGACCTCAAGAACAACAAAATACATATCCCATGTAGACTTCCTGCATCGATCAGTCTATATCCAGCAAAATCAAATAAAAATAAAAGCAGTACTTCAAAGCACTTTTGAGTCATGGACTTGTCTATTTAGGTTTGGTTTTCTTTTGTCAGAATCATCATCTTATAATAAGTTCTCTGCACCCTCTCCCACATCAACCACCTCACCTCACCATTTGTCAAAGCACCAAAACTCAAGGGACGTGACGTATATCCGATATATTGTGATTATACCACTCTTTTCACCTATCGACTTCTCTTTATGCAAGGTACCTAGGGACTCAAGCTCATCCTACATTAATATGTGGTTTGTTTAGCTCTTCTCAACTATGCTATGGGACATCTCGGCCTCTTTTGCTCGACTCTAGGATTGTGTGTTGACCTTAATCGAGGACATGATACCTGCTGCTTAAGTATGCTAACTTTCGCTTTACCCTACCAACACCAACAACATTACCCTACCAACACCAACAACATTACCCTACCAACATCAAATTTTTACCAACCAACAAAATTGCCTAACCACAACCAAATTTCCTGAATTCACCTCTCCCTGATCCTAAGGGAGAACTACATCGGTCTGAGGCCCTTCCTTGCTTTGTGCAATGGGCTATGTAGGCAGCACTTAGGAGACATGGGGTCTCCCAAGGTTAGCTCGACCATCCCCTACCATACCCTATCATGTGTTGTAAATATAAATATTTTTTGTGTATTTCTATTTGCCAACGTTCCTCTTTATCCTTTTTCAAAACAAACAAAAACAACATTTAAAACACAACCATTCTTATTATTATCATCACTCAAAAGAACATACATATTTAGTTTTATTTTAGATGTTAAACAAATACATCTTCTCTATCATCGACTCATAGGTCGGCATCCTTGTTTATTCTTATATTCCTATAAAATTCACTTAGACCCTTGCACCTCCTCCCGAATCAGGTGGTGATCGTGATCGTCGATGCCCCTCAGTGGGCCTCTCCATCCTCAAAGGTGCCACTGCCATTGGTTCCTCCCATTGATCCGCCAACATCTCCTGTAACATACGAATACGTCCTCTCGCGTGGAGGAATCTTGCCTCCAGTCTCTCCACTCGTAACTGTGAAGCCTCTAACAATCCCATTGTCTCATTCACCTGTGTTTGAAGCTGGCAAGCCAAATCCTGCAGACGATCTCTCTCCGCTGTAATCACAGCTATGTCAGGGCACTCACGTGCACCTCGCAGCTCTGCTACCCACCATACTCTATACGCCTCTGTCATTCCCACATCCATAACCCTACGATTGGCTGCTATCTCTTCTGGCCCTTCTGGAGGTGTAGGCCGGGGAGGTGAGAATGTTGCCTCGGCGTCGATCCTCATGTATGGTCTATATGTCATAGGAATATCCTGAACGAACCCAAATTGTGCCGCACGCGATCTAGAGGAATCCTCTCGTACTCACTCGGCCTATGCCCCGCGATCCACCTCAATCACTCTACACCCCTCAACTCCTCAGCTATGTGCTCTGTCACCATATAGTTCCCGTACGGCCTCCAAAAAATATCCGCAATCATCACCATCTCCCATACCTGTCTATAATACTCGATGTCATCTATCACGGCCTGGGATCTCGCTTCTTTTCATGCGGACCCATCGTCTGAATCCCAATGTTTGCACTCTGCCTCTCCCGACTCAATGGGTCGGCCTATTGGACGCACACAAACAATATGCTCATAGGCCCAACAATGTAATAAGTACGAACAATCCAGTGTCATCCTGTGTTTTTCGCTTGCATGCCCATAAAACCCCTATATAACTCTCGCGAGATATGCGGGTGCCCATGTGAATGTCACGCTCATTTCTATCATTTCCCAAATAACACTCATCAATGCTTTGGGAAATCTTCCACCTTCCACCTCGGTAAGAATGCATAATACCCCACCGCTATCATTAATAGCACGCCAACCTTGTTTCCTCGGGTGTTGCATACATTGTACCATACGTAAATGATAAACCTTGTTGTGTCAAATCTCGTGCGGTGACCAAAATACTCACTATTTGTTATCGCTGCTCGCCCGTCTTTGGCAACGCCTAATACACTGTTTTTCCTATCATTGGGAGTCTCAAAATACGGAACACATCTTCCAAAGTCACTGTCATCTCCCCTGTTGGTAGATAGAAGGTATTCTTTTCTGGATTCCATCTCTCAATCAACGCCTGCAACATAGCATGGTTACGCGTGATTCTTGAATAATAGTGGATGCCACTTAACCCCAACCGATTTATCAATGCCCATTCAGCTGGTGTTACATCCGCTCGGATTTGTGACAACAACGCTGGCACAGTATCATTCATCCTTAACCTTGCTTCTGCCTGCATACATCAAAACGACACATAATTATTCAAAAGACCCACCATGCCCCTAAAATTTCGGGACCGATGCCGGTTGCTTAGCGACCAACATCGGTCACTGCAAATTTGCCGAGCCGAACCCGACGCGGCTCCCCAATTCCCTTTTTCCCTATTTTTCCCTCTGTACCCACCCAAACACCCTAAAAACCTACCCACCCTACCGCCTTGGCCTCTTTCACCTATCTACCCTCTCCCTTTTTCCAATCATTTCCATTTATTAATTATTTTCTAAAAAACTTCTATTCCTACCCAAAACCCAAATCTAGCTTCATAACATTAAAACAAACACAATGCACGGTTTCGAACTTACCGGTACGACGACACGTCATCGTGGTGGGATGGGTGGTGGTGGTCCAGGTGGTCCAGCCCCTCCTGCTCCTCCTGGCTGTGCCATGGCTCTAACTGTCCTCTTCTGGGTCCTCCACCAATCAACTGCTGCCTCCTCCTCACTCGGGCCCACTCACAACTCACTCCTCCACTCCAACAGTGCCACCTCAGCTGACAAATGCACTAATCTCAATAATCCACCTCAGACCACTCAAATCAGTTTTTCAAATTACAAATGTGACAATGACAGGCCGTATTTTTCTTTTTATAGGTTTTTGACCTATAACCGATATCGGTTATATTGTGCCCTAAGGAACCGATATCGGTCCCCTAACCGATATCGGTCATAGATAATTGACATCGGTTTTATTCCAACTTTTCCCCCAATTTCGGCCCTTATTTCCTAATAGCCCTTTCTACCAACATTGCCTATTTCCACCTTCGTTGACAACCCTTTGTTAACTTCATTGTAGCCAACCAAGGTCGTAACCTACCATTTGGCGAGGCCGACCCGGTCACTCAACCAATCGAGTCCGACCCAAGGCCGTAACCAACCTATTCGGCCGACCCACGGCCAGTAACCAACTATTCGGCCCGACCCACCGCGGCCCGCAACCAACCTATTTGGCCCGACCCAAGGCCGCAACCAACCTATTTGGCCCGACCCAAGGCCGCAACCAACCTATTTGGCCCGACCCAAGGCCGCAACCAACCCATTTGGCCCGACCCAAGGCCGTAACCTACCATTTGGCCCGACCTAAGGCCGCACCAATAAAATACCATACCCACAATCAACGTTTTATTTTATCCATCCATCATGTACCTTTTTGTTCAATCGAGCTCACCTGTTCGTGTTTTAGCATGATTAGGGTCCTTGACTTGATCTGTCGACCAACTTTGCCTAGACTTAGACCGTGACGTTTATCTCAACCAAACCAACCATTTGGTACTGCCGAACATGCCTAAACGTTCCTGTACCTTACCCGTTATATCCCCTGGAGCTACTTCCTATGCCTTGGATACCAGGATTATATCACCCTTGTTTGGATAAACTATCGACCTTTGCCTATGAATTGCTTGTTTTCTCTTCAAATCATGTACCCTGGTCGCACTACTGTATGTCAACGTGCGTCTGCTTCTTTGGACCTACCTCACCACCTCACCATTATCTCCACACCATTTACCCTTTATCAACCCTATCCCTGATTTCACGCTACCTCAATCTGTGATAGATTTGAGGGGGATTACCTATACCCTTAACAGGGGTAACCACTTCTTATTATTGTCCGTGTAGCTTTACAAAACAAACTACACGACAATAAGGGGCTAATGTAGACACCAAATTTGTGTCTTACGACCCCCTGTGCCCCGCATCTCATTTTGCAACCTAACCTCATCACCTAAACGTTACACAATTATTTATTAATTATCTTATAATTAATAAATCCACATCACCATACCTCGCCACCTCATGTCGCCACCTCATCATGACCTAGTCTTAACACTAAACTAACCTAATTAATACCTATAACTTGGTCCAATTCCACACCTATGACTAATTACTCCTCATCCGCACCTAAAACCAACTTCATAATGATTTGACCAAGCCCGCATCCAATCCCTCGGAAGAAAAGGAGGGAAAGCTGGCTATTTTACCAAAAATAGCCCGCTTTGACCTAACCGATACCGGTTTCTACTCGACCGCCGTCGGTTGCGTAACCACCATCGGTTCTCGTAAATGACCACTTCGACCAAAAACAAAGGATCAGATTTTCATTTGATCGGGAGAAGGAGAAATCATCGAGAGAATCCAGATTTTGCTTGGCCGAGCAGAGACAAGTGAAGAAACAAGAAGAGTTTGCAGAGAAGGACATCAAGCCCAAGACTGCAACTAAATAACCAGAGCCCAGTAACACTCATCCGAGCATCAGAAGAGGAGCGCATCCGACTTAGGTCTGTCTTCATCATCACAGTCCTGAAACTTGCATCTACATCAGGGGCAAGTAAGTAGTATGTTATATGTTTCTAAGCACCATTTTCTTGAGCCTGTTGATTAATAGTAATCATAAGTTTATTCCTAGATCTACTACTGAGCCACTACCGCACTTAACCTTCACCCACACACCACCGATATTGCCCGAGAAGGCCATTTTACCACACTCGAGTCTTCCCTATCCTCCCATCATTCCCCTCGGCCATCCCCCAATCTTAATAACCCCACAATCACCTTTGCAACCAACTTCTATCCAAAAGCACTTAGATTGCGACCCTACCAGGTATCGTTTATCCTCTCACTGGCGGCGGTTATCTAACCGCTGACTGCATTACCCATGACCGTTGGTCACGTGGCTTATACCCGAAACCTTTTGCTTGTCTATTTGCCACCTAACAACCCCAAATCCAGCCTGGTTTATCCCTATAACTCAACTTGAGGCGTATCAATGACAAAAGAATGGAACAAACAACGTGACGCTTTATTATTGATAGTTTAGTTTCTATTGCTTTGTAATGAGATACCTAAATCGTGATTTTGCAATAGCTTTCTTTATTATCATTTGTGTTAAATCGTATTACAAGGGGAACTGACCACCTTCGAAAGGAAGTTTTTACATTTCCTGGGCCTAAGGCAGATCCCTCATTTATTGTCTAACTCAAATCTGGTGGTCTTGTATTCTTACTTGCAGGTAGTCCTTCCAAGACAAAAAGGAGTTCTTCGCAGTCGATCTGATCTTTCTCTACGGTACGCGCACACCATCTCAACATTCAATAGGTATTCCTCCTAGCCCTAACCCTTATCTGTTTCTCAAAGGAATGATAGGATAGAAGCAAGTCTATTCTGCAGAGCCGAAACATTCCGTGTGAAACAATACCAATGTGTTGATTGACATCTCTAGTGTTATGAGATATTCTAGAGTTCCTTCCTAATGGTGTTCATTTTTTCCACCTCATGATGGTGGAGGTTCACCAAGGGACCTTGATGGGGACTACACCATCCCACTAGTCTCTCTCTTTCAATCACACCAAAACCGGATTTGAGTAATAAATTTACAACTAAATATATTTGGAAAAAAATTATAGGATTAAAATGGAGAAACTCAAATGGAGGACCCGTACAAATGAATATTATCTCTTGGATTTTTTTAGGTTTGACAAAGGCATGGATACAATTCTCTTCATGTTCTTCTTGTTAGTGGTTTGATAATTTAGGTATAATTTATATAAAAGAAGCTAAAGGTTTATATTTTCTTATTCAAAATTATCTAAAATGCATCTAACAAAATGAGACACATTTTTCCACTATGTATGAAGATGGCCATTGCTATGCCAAATTGTTATATTAATTGAGGTATCAAGATATGAATCACACATAATGATCTTTAGGCGAGACCTAATGACTTGGAACACTTAAGAACACTTTGAAAAAGTGAGTCCACCTCACTAATCCTCTAGTAGTGGGCTGATACCCCATCCCGCTTCACCATATTTCAGTCAATATTGAACCCATGGCCTAGTGGTCACCAACAAAATGGTGCACCATTGAGGAAAAATATAGGGAATTAAAAAATTAGATGGTAAACATTTTTACTATAGTAGAGCTATGAATTGGAGTGGTGGAGGAGAACTATCTCAAAATGGGACATGTGGATGGGTTTGGTTCCTTAATCTCCTCCAAGTAACCCGTATTAAAAGTTACCTATTGTGTTCCACTTGGTGCACATGGAGAAGTTCAACCTCTACCTCACAAAGTGTCTCCATGTCCGCTTGTTGAAAGTTTCTAATGGACTCAATGAGAATAGAACTTGGGTTGATGACTACAAATTACTTGTAACTCATCAATAGTCCAAGACTTTGAGTCCATTGTGCCATTATTTTTTATTTTCATAAAATTTATGTCAATAATTATTTTCTTGGGAGAGGATCCTTCATATCTTGTTATCTAGGTAGTTTTTATACTAGTGATCACTATTTAGGTATTTTTAATATATATGCATCGAGAACAAGAGGTATTGCACTATTTCAAATATAGGTGGGGTTTGTTGGATCCTATATTTTGGAAGTGGTGACTCTCATCCTAACAACCATACTTTACTTAATATAATTTCCAAGAGAGTGATGATAGAATTATTAAATGCCTTGATTGTTTCATGTTATTCGAGAAAAAAATTATTTGTTTGCATTTCTAGTGGGTAGTTGGTCTCTATCTACTTGGAGGTTGTTGTATATGATCATAGTCTCATTACTTATCATATGGAATAAAATATTAGAGAGTGCTAAATTCCCTCAAAATCTATTTTTCACTAACTCATCAATTATTGGGCCATGTTAACACCATCCAAATCATTTTTAGAGTGTGGAATATTATTCGCTACCCTTAATTTTATAGAATGAGATTAGGTGGCTGAATAACATGATCGATCAATGGTCTCCTACCTCCACCGGTATGGAAATTTGATGGCACAAATTAAAAAGTGGGAAGATGTTTCTCTTAGAAAGGAATACCAAAAATGTCCTCTCGGTTAGAAAATGACGTTTTCTATCCTCATATATAGGTTATGGTTTCTCAACTTATACATAAAATTAAGCTTGTCCAACTTGACACCACTAAGGGGTCCCAAACCAAAGATACAAATATTTGGGTTAAATTTATAGATATAAAATTTAAATATTTTTTCAAATCATTTAGACTTGTGCAATCCAAGGGAAAATGATGTAAATTAAAACTACACATGCACATATCACTAATTTATTCCTTTACTGACTCATTACAAAATGGTATTTGCAGAACATGAATACAAGACTAAGAGATCTCAAGCTTTGAAATTATGCCTAAATATTGTTTCCTACAAGATAATCCCTTATTATGAACATATATGTAATCATCCTCTCATTATTAGTGAACTTTTTGTTGTTATTCAAAGCATGGATAATGAAAAAGTCCCCATGCTCAATAGTTTTCCCTATAGATTCCACAAAGCCACTTGGGAATTTATCACACTAGGCTTGTGGCATGTTTATAATTGTAGACACCTAAAATATGATTACACTTAGAATTTCCTCCAATTCAACTAATTGATGACACTTTAACAATTAAGCTGTTCTTCGCTCCATTCTTGGATGCCCATTCACGACACTCTTTGGTCGTATTCCTCCTATAATAAGCTAATTGGGATAATGTCCCTCTTATTTGATAAAAATTATTCCTTCGACCATTGAGAACCTTATTATTCCCTTCTAGAACACTTCTACTAGCTGCCTAGATTATCAATCCATTTCATTAGATTGATTAGACCCCTCACAACCCTTTCAAAACCCTAATTTCTCACTAACTGTGATTAATTAACCCTAAACCATGATTTACCTCTTCTAAACCTTGTCAAATCTTACTTTGACTCTCTAAAGTTCCTTTATGCTTATCCTTTTGTCCCACATACACCAAAAGTCTCCCATTTCTGAAATTGGATAGCTATAAACACCTCACTACCCCTCTCACTTTTCTAAGAACATTTCCTCTCTCTAGGATAAACTATAGTATTATTGCTGAGGGTTAGAGCCTTTTCTTCATTATTATATTGAGCTAATATTGCTTTTCCATTGCACAACACACCAAAAATTGAGTAAATGGGAAGAACCATTGGACTTGAATCCATTAATGGTGAGCTCCCATTCTCATAATCACAAACTAATTGCTAAGAGTCTTTAATAGGTTCATTTTTTATTAGCTTTCATGGAGTAGAGAAATATCTAGATATGTTAGGGTTTGAATGTTTATTTCAAGTTTATATATTCTGCAAAGAGATAGTTCTTATTTAGCTCTAATCTAATGGTCATTGAGTTGTTTGTTTAAAGCTTTTGGGGCCTCTTGAGTGTTCTTACCCCATTTTATAAGATTTTGCAAACTTTTCATTGCACACATTTGACATGCATCCTTAATTCTACTCATTTTGCTTCTATCCATTCAAAAATTTCTACTTGTTTACGATTTTCTAGTTTCTTTCAAGTGACATCACTTACACCACCCCAAAGAGGGGAAAATGTAAACACCTAAAATATGCGTACACTTAGCATTTCTCTCAATTCAATTGATTGACGACACTTTGTCAATTAGCTATTCTTCACTCCATTGTCGGATGCCCATTCATGACACTCTTTCTGGTCGTATTCCTCCTATAATTAGCTAATTGGGATAATGTCCCTCTTATTAGATAAACATTCCTCCTTCGACCATTCAAAACCTTCTTATTCCCTTTACAGATCACTTGTCTTAGCTACTTAGATTATCAATCCATTTCATTAGATTGATTAGACCTCTCGAGAACCCTCTCGAACCCTAATTTCTCATGATCATTGTGATTAATTAACCCTAAACCATGATTAACCTCTTCTAAACCTAGTCAAATCTTACTTTGGCTCTCTAAAGTGCCTTTTGGCTTATCCTTTTGTCCCACATACACCAAAAGTCTCCCATTTCTGAAATTGGAAAACTATAAATACCCCACTACCCCTCTCACTTTTATAAGAGCACTTCCTCTCTCTAGACTAAACTATAATATGATTGCTTAGGGTTAGAGCCTTTTCTTCATTATTATATTGAGATAATATTGCTTTACCATTGCAAAACACCACCAAACATTGAGTAAATGGGAAGAACCATTGGCCTTGAAGCCATTAATGGTGAGCTCTCATTTTCATAATCACAAACTGATTGCTAAGAGTCTTTAATAGGTTCATTTTTATTAGCTTTCATGGAGTAGAGAAATAATATATATATATATATATATATATATATATATATATGTTAGAGTTTGAATTATTTCAAGTTTATATATGCATGAAAAGAGATAGTTCTTATTTAGCTCTAATATGATGGTCATTGACTTGTTTGTTTAAAGCTTTTGGGGCTTCTTGAGTGTTCTTACCCCATTTTATAAGATTTTGTAAACTTTAATTGCACACATTTGGCACGCCTGGTGGGAATCTTAGTCCATACTCCATTAATGGAGGTATTTTTAAGCTTTGCATGTCCATTTCTAACCATTTTATGCTTTCTAGGTTTTAAAAGCTTGTCTTTTAACAGATTTCACATTTTAGATGGGCTAAATCTCCCTTTTGCTTAAGCATTTAATGGGTTTAAGCTAGAAATAGGATTTCATTGTTAAAAACTAACTTGTTTGTTCTTTTAAATTTTTCATTTCTGTGATTTTATGAGCTTTTACGAGAGTACGCATAGGTGTGATGGATCAGCGTGTATACGTCAAAATAAGCGCACACCGTCAAACTAGTTTACGCACTCCGTCTGGTTGTACCTTGAATGTGAAAACAATTTACAAAGGGGTACATATCCATTGAAAATTGAGTGTATACGTCAAAGTACACACGTAATCGTCTATCTAGACTCATAGGTATCCTGTGTCACTCTGTTGAATTTACATTTTTACCTTGCCCACGTACTATCTATCTGTTTAGGAAACCCATGCGCACATGCTTGTTTTGATGTGCATGTGTTGAAACTCACTGTCATATTCTATTTCCACACGTACTCATTAGTTGGGGTGCGTATCATCGGTTGGGGTGCGCATATGTCATTCTTGACACACAAGTTTCTATGTTTGATCCAGATTTATTCCTATTATTTTTAGTGCTCCTAGTTTGGGTCATATCTCCTCGCTTGTTGACCCATTTTCAGAACTTGAATAGGCGTGAAAATAACACGAAGCAAAATTTACAAGGGAAGTTCCAACAATGATATATCTTTGGTATCACTAATTCTATAATCAAACTCCCAAAATGCCCCAAAGACCTCCGAAAATGTAAAATACTAAAAGCATTGAAAAACGCTAAAAATAGATTTTTAGAATTTTTTGATTTTCTTGGTTTTCTAAATTTTTTGCAAGGTTCTAACAGTGGTTTATAGGTTTCTTTTCCATCATGTTTTTTCATACTAACTTAGTTGAAGTGTTTGCATCTTTATTTGTGAAGGTTTGAAACACGTATGCTCTTCCCTCGCGCCTTTCTAGGTGATCTTGGGAATAAAAAATGTTTCACTACCTTCTTCATACTTTCAAAACAATTCAATTAGCTTTCAAAGTTGGCTAAAATGAGCTTATTTTTGTAAATCACTTAAAGTGTTTTCCATTTCTTATTATAGTTGAGTTTTTCGTGTTGTGTATGCTCTTTCCTCACACCTTTTAGGTGATCTTGGGAATCAAAACAACACTTAAAATCTCTTTCATATTGTGATATTTTTGGAAAACTACTAATCTTGGTGTAGGACCTAATTCATTTTTCAAAGAAAGGATTTTCAAAACACAAACCCACTAATACGTGTTTTCATACAGGTTGCCAAATGTGTGTTACTTAAAACCACATTAAATTAAGCAAGATAAAAAACACACCACTTTACATCACACTGTATTGCAGGTTTTGAAAAAGGGTATGTCCCTATCCGCTCAACTAGAACATAACCCCTTTGGCATAACGCCTTAAGCTACAACAATGGGGGTGGTTATAGGAACCCTAAAGTAATCCACTGCTGAGTAACCTCGTGGATGAAATAGGAAGCGCGCTTACCCACTTGACTAGTTTTTACATTGTGAGTTAGAGTCAAAGTTTTTGTATCATGACCCCAGTGAGAATACGCGTGAGCAATTTATTTCTCATAATATTTGAAGGGGGTAAAGTAAATATGAGATACTCCTTGGGAAACCTTGGTAAATCAAGCTCACATTAGACAAACTGTTGACACCTAGTTGAGTGATCTACTTAGGAAAGCCATTTCATTGAGGAGCCTACTTTTCTAGTCCATTATTGTGTCTTAGCCATCATAAAGTGATAACTTGTTTGGATTCAAAGCCTTGTTTTTCGAACACTAACAAATCCACTTAATTTTGATCTAAGTGTCACTCATCACGAAATTAAATGATGTATCACTTAGCTTGGTTTCTTTCTCACCTTCGGACGAGGTGAAACTCTGCCCAAGTAACGCTTAGTTTATTTCCATCTTTTGATCTATACCTTTGCATTCTTGTTGCCCATTTGGAACAAGAGAAGGAATATGTCGAGAGTGTTTTCATAGATAGTGTTTACCACTTTATTGTCCATTTACGCTCATCCATGTTTGTAGCTGAGTTGTTAAACATCTAAAGTGTGTGGGTGCATCCTTATATATTTGATGACCACTTGATCTTGATTTCAAGATCATCATCATAGTTAGGATTGATTCATCAATTGATCTCCCTTTGACATGTTACCTTGTTCACATTGTCTTGACACAATTAAAATACTTACGTCATGTTTCTCGTAAACATGATCTAAGTGTCCTCATTGTGTCATTACGTTGCCCACATTTTAGCACATCCTTAGTATACTTTGATTTAGTTTTACTTCAAACATTGTCCAAAATATTGAAGAGTGTTGCTTACTTTGTTTGTGTTGTTTTGATACCACTTTGGCACTAATATCTCACTTCTTCGTGAAGCTTGATTAACGTGTCAATTGGTTTGGTTACGTGGCTTAAATTTATAATCCTCACCTTTTTACATTTAGGAATTGTTGGTTGTGAAACTCATTGTGGTATCCTTTGATTGGGAGTCACATCTACCCTTTGTTAATATTTACACCTTGTTCATTTGAGCTTGACGTAAGTATTGACATTGTGTTGATCATCTTTGCATCGAACTATCATTTTGCACACACATTTTACATAGGGAGTATTTCCTTATTGATTGGCTTTGTGTTTCACACTTGCATGATTGTTCTTGTGATCATTCATCTAGAAAAATTGTTTTCTAGGACAATCCTTTTTGATCTCATCGAGATTGCATCATCATGATGTCTATTTTCCTTAGACCTTATTCAAAAAATCACGCACGCATCTCCATACTTACGAAATGTCTAGTTGGTTGCCATTATGCTACCCAAATCGACATGGAGCCTTATTCCCTTTGAAGGAGTTCCATCACACTATCTAGGTCTAGAAATTTGTGCTTAAATGATGCCAACAATGACTAACTATTACGCAGTTTCTCACACTTACAAAAATATAGAACCTAGGTTTAGGAATTCAAATCAAAATATTCCCAGTCATAACTAAACCTCGTTTGGTTATTCGTACTAGAGAGACCGTTCGGGTACCCTGTTACCCACCTTCACTCATAGTCGGTCTTTATTGCTTGGACGCTTTGGATCTAAATTATTATTCAGGATTCCCCCAATATTCTTCTAATTCAGATCCAAATTAATGTTGATTCTAATCTTCTTCTAAAGCTTCTAATCCCAATTATAATTCGAGATACCCCTAGATCAAATATTGAATCATGGTCCTCCATTTATTCACATGACCTCTATTCAGATCACCTCAATGAATTCTTCCTCCTTTGAATACTCATGTGACTCCAAGTTCCATTGATTGAACATATAATTTGGTTCTTGAGTCACGATCCTCCCTTCCTTCGCAGGACCTTTATTCTAAATCACCTCAAAAATTCTTCCTCCTTTGAATACTCGTGTGACTCCAAGTTCCTTCCATCGAACATATAATTTGGTTCTTGAGTCATGGTCCTCCCTTCTTTTGCGGGACCAACTTTATTAGTCACTTGATGACCCCTTCCGTTAAAGAATTCCACGATTTCTGATTCCCTCTAGTCAATCATCTAATTTGACTCCTATGTTGTAACTTAACAAGATGGCTATGTGATCCTATTTTCTCTCCCACATTATGTCTTATTCTAGAAAAATTACCTAGGTATAAATCCAAATCATCCATTCATGAGACACTGTCACCAATCCTACTTCCTCTCTTGAGTCATCTTCTACTACTAGTCCAAATTCAATCCCTCTTTGGCCCTTAAGCCCTTTCAACTGTAGAAATAAAAATCAGGTTATGCTCCCCTTAGCCCCTTGTTAATTAATCAACTCAAACTAATTCATCTAACCATGGCCCCCTTTCACCCCACACTAATATTAATTTAATTATATTAATTAAATTAATCCTTATCCTCATTATAACTTTTTTTAATTATCCTAATTGACTTAATACCCACCCCTCCACCTCACCTAGCCACCTCACCCTATGCCTATTATTAGTAGGTTTCCATAACCAACTAAAACCTAACTAACACCCTAAAATTGAATTTCTACACCTCATTCTCATGACACAACAGTCACTCCCGCCTCTATACTGGATGAATAGTGATATCTAACAGCTATTATAGCCATTATCTCCTATTTTTAGCATGCCTAGGAATCCCACCCTAAGCGACACGATCACCTCGAACTGATGCCGTCTGCGGTTAGCTGTAACCACCGTCAGTTACCATTAATCCCTCTTCCTACCTCATTCTCGAGGTTGGAAATTCAGAACTCATGAGCTCACATGCAAGCAAGAAGAACAAAGATTCTCTCACACACAGATGTCTAACATTCATCCAGTGAGACATCAACATGCATCCGGCACCCATTTGACTAGAACCAAGCAAGAAGGAGCCGAGATAGTCCATACAAGAGCGCTCGCAACACTTGGTGACCCTCCATATCAATCATTCTCATACCAGCACCTCCATTCCTCATTCAGGACATATACACCAACTTTAAGGTAAGTAGAGTATTTTACTCTTGGTTTCCTTCCTTCGCATTGTATTTCTTACCTTCGTATGTATTTTTCTATCTAAGCCATCTCTAGACCACCCTTCATACCTACACTCCACATCCCCTGCAAAAACTTACCAAAGCCCGTCCAAACCACTTAGAACCTCACCCCGACCAATCTAGTCCTTTGTGTAAAAAAAAGGAGACCCAAAACCATTTCTGTTAGACTCCCGAGTCTCCCATAATAACCGACCTCGGTTAACCTTAACCAAAGCGCCATCGGTTACCCTACGGTTCACGACCTCATACCATCCCTTTTTAACTCACCCTAGCTCCGAAAAAAACCCCTGTTTAATCCACCCTTGACTTGACACTCCACCTAGACCTCACAAGTACCTCATTTAACACCCGACAACCACGAGAAATCTCCTTGAGACCTCTATTTTGACCCCCTGTTAAATTTTCGGTGACCACCATCATTCACCCTTAACCGACATCGTTACCCTAAGACCAACATCAGTCTTTGTGTTTCATACCTTGACCTAAGAACAAACCTATCAATCATATTACCCACTGACCCAAATTTCCTAGAACCATACCTTGGCAGTCCCTGCCTCTGTGTGATGGACATCTTACCTCTCGAATCGATTATAAATTAGCTCACATTACTTATTAGATTTGCTTGTTTTATGTGAATGAGATACCTAAATAATTTTAATTACAATAGGAATTTATTTGTTGTTTACATTAATTTGTTTTAAACAATGGTGATGACCATCCAGGGAGTATCACACTTCCCGGAACTAGTGTACACTAGGTAGTCCATTGTCATATATCATTTAAATTCTATTTTTGGTATTTCTTTCACTTTCATGTAGTTCCTCCGGCCTAAAAAGAAGGTCTCACGACCAGCTCGGATTGAGGACTCGTACACGCGTAACAAACTTCAACCATTTATAACAGGTATTCCTCCTATGCCCATTACCTTATCTATTTTTCATTTTCTAAGAAATGCTAAGAATCAGGTGAAACATTTTGGCACGCCGGTGGGACCCATTAGGGGTTCCTTGCATTTTATTCATTCTAGGAAAAGTTGTGTGTTTGTTTCCCTTCCAAAAGCATACACATTAAACTTTTCTCTTTGGTAATCTTCTTTTCTTTCTATTTTCTCTAAAGGACATATTTCTTTTGGTGTATTTAAAAATAATCCTTTCTTCTCACTTTCTGCATTTTAGTGAAAGAGCATCCCTCTTCTTGTTCATCTCTTTGTGTCATCAAATATCACATTTTTGAATTGGGCTTAAAATTAACCACATTTCATTCTGCTTTCTTGCATTAGTGCACATTAATTGAGGGCAACCTATATGCTGGAAGTCATGCCTAGCTGATGGTTGACAAATGAACCATAGAAAACACTCTCTCTTCTTCTGAGTCTTATCCAAACTGCACAAAATTTTTAATTAACACATCTTTCTAAAAAAAATTCCTTCTTGGGAAAGCACAACGATTGCACTAATCGGAGGATTGTCAGGTACTCCCAGCTTGTATCTTCTATTGAGTACCCCATCGAGAAGACATCCCGCCCCTACCATAATATTCTGAAACCTCACCCTTTAGATCTCCTTCTTTGGAGTAAGCCTTCCTCACCAAAAAAAAAAACTCTATTGTCTACTTCATACAATCGGTCCTAAAAATAGCATAAGTTGAACAAACGTAATAGAATAAGCACTCTAGGATCGTATCTTTCTTAGTGTTTCTGTTTGATTTGCATTTTGAGGTGTTAGATTTATGTTCTTCATATTTTCATTTCTCCTTGCACACTCCTCATCACATTCGGTGTATTCTGACTTCATTTGAGTGTGCTTGGACCTTATCTACATCATTCTCAAACTTCTGGGTTTTATTCTACACCAGATTTTAAATCACAACCATTTCTCTTCATCTCTGTTTCAATTTTATAGTAACCGGTGCTAGTCTAGTGACCACCATCGGTTACCCTCTAACCAACATGTGTTTAACCCAACCGGCGTCGGTTTGCAGTCTTTTGGGATAACCTACCCAAAAGGACACCTATTTCATCTTAATCAGGCTGTTAAAGTGTCTGTCACTTTCCATATCTTCTTGGTTATGACAAACATCCACCCTACATCTCATCCTGTCTGGAAATTGTCAGTTTGTGACCTCATTCAGTCGATTTTCGTTTTTTTCACGATAAGCGACACGGTTGACCCTAAGCGCATCTGTTTACCCTAAGCGGCATCTGTTTACCTTGACCGGCGTCGGTCGGCATTTTTGCTATTTTACTGACTCACCTATTAACATAATTCACTTACCATTACTGTTTTCCTACTTCTACTATGTTCGTGTCCTTAAAAATAGAATACAGTCTTACCAGATTAGTTCTTGTCCACATGGTGCTGACCCGTAGTCAGGAAAGTTATCTTGTATTCCACGCTAGTCATCAACCACTCCCACCTAGCACTTCACCACATTCCATTTCATCACCCATGGATCCCAATTAACCTATCACTATTCCCACAGGTGACACAGAGTTTGCATGAATCCTGGATCGAGAACCCAGCAGTGCATTACAATTCTACCTCACCCATTCATCCACTCAAGATGCCTCAGGTCATTTGATATATGACATGCCCATATTCCTACCTCCGACCCTTATGTCCGCTCTACGTCGGCTCCTTCTAGCTCCACGTTTCCCTCACCTATCTTATCCCTAGTCGTTTCGTAGCTAGGCTCCTTGCCAGTGTTGACCACCACATCTACCACATCTGTTGCCCTCACAGTTTCCATCGTACCTTCGTTGACCACCCAAAACATAGCCTCATCTCGCACCTATTTTACTCGATACATACATGTCATAACATAGCCACCCACAGTATCGGTGACCACTACCCCTACCAAAACATCGTCCTCTCTATTCCATAATCTCTACCTCCTATCTCTACTAGAGTCACTACGACCATCCCACCTTCATATACCTACTACCAACCACCTCTTGTTTCATCTGTCATTTAGTCCAGGTATATACCCCCTGTGTCTATCTCTCAATTCCCACCTCCTTATTCAACACCACCATACACTGGAATGTCACACTCTTCATATAATCAACAACAACCTCCTTTCGTTACAGGAGGTACCAAATATTCGAGCCTAACAATGACTTCATCAAGCTAATGATGGACAAGATGCAGACACTAGAAGCATCGGTTTTCGGCTTGTGCAATTCTGTCACTTATGATGAAATTTGTAATGAGCCCATTCACCCATCAATTCCCATTCATCCATATCCCGTACATTGGGAGATGCCAAAATTTAATGCTTTCAATAGTAAGGAGGAAATACAACAACATTTATGGTCTTTCAAACATGGGTGTTATCTTATTACCCATGATGATGATTTGCTTCTGCGAACCTTTCCCATGTCCCTAACCAGCCCTGCATTGGACTAGTATAGTGGATTACCTAGACATTCTATCTTCACATTCAATCAAATAGCCAAATCCTTCTTGGATCACTTCTCGATTAACATCGTTAAGAAGGTTACCATGACTAACCTCTACTCTACGCATCAATATGATGATTAATCTATCGCAAATTTTGTCACTCGTTGGTGTAGCCTAATCAATCAACTCACTTTCCAATTACCACAAACCGAACTCATAGAGCTATTCGATCTAGACGGTTGAAGGTTTCTACATGCATACTTGACTCCTCGATCCAAAGCTGACCGTGAGAGATTCCTTTTGGATGGGAGGAACTACCTGAAAGACAAAGCAAGACCACAAAATGGAAGTTAAATGATATATGGCGCAAAGTGGACTACCTAGCATGTGCTAGTTCCAAGAAGTGTGATACTTCCTAGCTGGTTGTCAGTCCACTGTTTAAAACAAGTTAATGTAAACAGTAAATAAATTCTTATTGTAGTTAAATGATTTAGTTATCTCACTTAAATACAACAAGTGAATCTAATAATAACAGGCTAAGCTACAATCAAATCCAGAGAGGTAAGGTGTCTGCATCACGAGATGCGGGGATAGGTTTAGGTATGATTCTGGCTAATTTAGGTCAATGGGTCAAGGTGTTTAGTATTTCTGTTGCAGGTCAAGGTAGGAAACATAGAGACCGATGCTAGTCTCGTGGTAATCGATGTCGAGTTAAGGGTGACCAATCTTTGGTCAATGATAATTTGATAAGGGTCAATACGAGGGGTCCGAGGGACAATTTCTCGAGGTTATTAGGGGATTAAATGAGGTTACGGTGAGGCCTAGGAGGGCTATCGAGGCCGGGGATGGGTTTAAGAGGGTTTTGGTGGAGGTAGGACAGATTGTAGATGATTTAAGGGAAGATAGGGTGAGGTTAAGGAAGCTGTAAGGTAACCAATGCCGATTCTTGTAGGAAACTAGGAGTCGAGGGAATGGTTTTGGGTCTCCTTTGTGATTGCACAAAGGACAGGGTTAGTTGGGGTGAGTTTCCGAGAGGTTTTGATGGGATTTGGTAAGATTTTGTAGGGATGTGGGGGTGTAAGTATGAAATGTGGTCTATGGGAGGTTTATATAACCAAATACATGTAAAGAGAAAGGAATACAATGCAGCAATAAGGAAGCACAATATAGAAGGAAAGGAAACAGAAGAGTAAAAGTACTCTACTTACCTTGATACTGATGTTTGTGAAAGTGCAGGAGGATTGGAGGTGCTGGTATGAAGCTAAAGGGTGTGGAGGAATCACCAAGTGTTGTAGAGCTCTTGCATGGACTACTTGGGCTCCTTCTTGCTTGGTTACGCTCAAATCTCAGCTAGAATGTGTGTTGGATGGCCTATGGATGGATGCTGGTCATTTGTGTGTGAGTGAATGTCGTTACGCTTGCTTGCATGTGAGAGTGCCTATTTTGAATGTGCCAACTTGAGAATGAGGTAAGAAACATGAATTAATGGTAACCGAGCGGTGGTCACGGGTTAACCAAGCGTCGGTTTAGGGGTGACCAACGTCGGTTAAGGTGGGATTCCCAAGGCATGCTAAAAATAGGAGATCATGGCTCTAACGGTTGCCAAATCTCACTATTCATCCAGACAAGAGAGGGAGTTACCATTATATCTCTGCGAGAATGAGGTTTAGGTCTTTAATTTTGGGTTGTTAGTTAGGTTTAATTTGATTAAGGAAACTTGCTAATAATAGGATTAGGGTGAGGTGTCTAGGTGAGGTGGCTTGGTGAGGTGGAGGGGTAGGTATTTAGTTAATTAGGATATTTAAATAATAATTATAATGAGGGTAAATGATTAATTTAATTAAAGTAATTAAATTAATATAGTGTGGGGTGAAAGAGGGCCATGGTTAGATGAATTAGGTTGAGTCGATTAGTTAACAAGGGGCTAAGGGGAGTGTGACCTGATTTTGATGTCTACATTTTGCCCCTTTTTGTTACGTGGCTTGTATTGGTAAGCGACGCTAACAAAAATAAGATGTGGTTGCCCCATGTGAGGGTGAAGGTGATCCCCCTCAAACTAGGAACTGATGAGGTGGCAGAGAAAATCGGTGAGTGGTTTGATAAAAGTGGATGCAAAGAAGAATGATGAAAAATGGGGAATGGGGTAAAGGGAAAATCGAGTAAATAGGTAAATGGGCCAAGGTTTAAGGCAGTGGTAGTTGAATGCACACACATGTGTAAACTATACAATAGAGTTGAAGAGCTTATGAACTCTACATCATCTAAGGTCGATAGGTTTATCCAAACAAGGTTGAAGTGATTCTAGTATCCGGGTATAGGATAGGGTCGGGGAAAAAAACATGGGTTAGGTGTAGGAACATTTAGATGTGTTTTGGTGCAACAAGGGTGGGTCGGGATATACATCATAGAAATAGGCAAGGTAAGGTCACGAGGTTAAACAACACAGGAATGGTGTTGTAAGGTATATCGAGCACATTAGGTCAAAGGTCACAAATAATTGTCGAGTCCGGGTATAAAGGTCACATCATGGGTAAGGTTGAGGTATGGGTAAAATAATGAGGCTTCAACAAAGGATGAGGTGATGTTGAAAAGGGTGGAGGGCCAAAGGAGAAGGTGAAGTGGTCCAGGAGGTTTAGGTGAGGTGAAAAAGGGAGTTAGGCATCCAAATAGGAGTAAATGCTAGGAAAATGGCTATACGAGAGTAACCGACATCGTATGGAAAAGCGATGTCGATCTAGGGAACCGACGAAGGTTAACTAGGGCACATGAACATCATCGATCAAGGGTAAACCGATGTCGGTTGAGTTGGGTAGGGTATAAAAAGTGGAAAACTTTTGTGTTTTAGAAATTCATTTGGTATTTGGGAATAGGAGAAAATGACAAGAAAGAGAGAAAGGGTGGAAAGTGACCAAGTGCATCCGAGAGCTAAGTTGGTGAACCACAAGGCATGTGAGTGTTTAGTGATAGGTGGGACCATGAGATCAGTTGGATTGAGTTGATTGGTTGGAGATCCAGAGGTGATTTGGTGATGGCAGAGGCAGGAGAGGGATCGGGTGGACCAGTGCGGCGTCCCGAGGTGCCACCATGTCGGCGATAGCATGATGAGGTAAGATCTAATCTCTATCTTGTTTTTAGGTAGAATAATAGTTGGAATTGGATTTGATTTGGAGAAATTCGGATAGGACAAAAACTAGGTTTGTGGGGGAAATGTAAAATTTGAAAAATGGGAAAAGTGGGAAGGATAGTGGGAAAATAGGAAGGGGAAAGGGTAAATGTATGGAAAAGGGGGTAGGTAAGAATTTGAGGTAGGAATGAGTGGAAAAATAGTGGAGAAAATGGGGATTTTTGGTGGAAATGGGAATGGCATCACGAGGTTGTCGTCGCGCGTGATCGACGTTGGTCCATAGTTGGCCGGTGTTGGTGGGGTATAATTGGTATCGATCCACGAGAAGGTGTGACCAATGTTGGTTAGGGGTAGACCGTGGTTGATCGATAAAGATCGATGCGGTCAAATGGGTTGAAACAATTTCCCAAAAGGAGAAATAGGTAATGGTTTAGGGGTAGGGTTTTAGGTAAGGGGTGAGGGAAAATAGGTAAGGGTTTAGGATTTGGGTAAGGATAATGGGTATGGGAAACACACTTGTAAATAAGGGTCATGTCATTAAGAAGGTAATAGGAGATGCAATAGGGATAGGGTAATTGTGTTTGGTTGGGGTATTAAAGGTGAATGTAGGTATGGGTAGGTTTAATAATGTAATTTTTTGTTGGATGCGGGTGAGAGATCGGATGCGAGATGAGGGATAGGGTGCCACCACTACTAGTGACGGTAAAAGTGAGCACGACACTTGAGGAGTGGAAACAAATATTGGAGGTTAGGTTGATAGGCATGAGACACTACCGACATGTAGTCCAGGAGGTGAGTCTGATGGTTTCCCTCATCGATAGATGGGACTCGGTGACCAATACCTTCCATCTGCCAACGGGTGAGATGACGATCACCTTGGAGGATGTGTACAGGATCCTGTGGTTGCCCATATTGGGGGCCCAAGTTTATTCTATCTCTTCAGAGGCATCCGAGGAGTTACTAGCACCAGTATTTGGTGAGGGTGTGGTTGATCTGAGGTTCCATAGTGCTAGCATGAGCTATGGAGTGATGTATAGGGCTCATCCTGAGGAGATGAGGCTGGTCATTTTATTGATGGAGGTAGTTTGCTTTGCTTTGCCTTTGCCGGATCCGAGGGTGGACGGTTCCCGCACTCCTTGATGGGAGTGCTACATGATATGATGATAGATAGGACCCGATTCACATGGGCACCTTCCTTATTGACGAAGGTATATAGGGAGCTATGGGCCTACAGGAAATTGCGGCGGTTCACCATATGCTATACCTTATTATTACATTGTTGGGCCTAAAAGCACATTGTTTGTGTTCGGCCAGTGGGGATGCCTCGGGCGAGATGAATTCCCGAAGAGAGTATTATGGGTTAGATATAGGTGGTGGGTACTAGCTATTGGAGAGCATCGAGGTGCAAGAGATACACATGATGTAGCTTACTACAAGTAATTACTAGAGGGATTTCCTAAGGTGGAAATCATTTGGAGGCCGTACGTGGGCTTCCCTTCATACAGAAAGATGGCCGCGAAGCTAGATGGGCTCTAGATATATATATGGATAGAGGGAGGCGGGGGAGAGTATGAGTGGATACCCATAGAGTGGGTCAGCCGCCGATTTGGATTGGTACGGGACATACCACCACACTTCCTGTAGTACGGGAGAGATGACATGGAGAGGCCTATGTCTCCACCATAACCCACAAAGGTGATCTTGTTGGGAAGGAGGAGTAGCTAGTGGTTGTATAGATAGATGACACCGAAGTGATAGATGGTTATAGGTAGTGGTGGGCGGTACAACTATGAGAAGTACCACCGAAGCCGGGTGGTAGCAGAGACTTAGCAACCATCACGGTGCGAGAGAGATGCCCTACGGGGGTAGGTGGTTACCCTAGTGACCCAATTAGGTATTATAAGAGGGGGCGGATAATAGGTACAAAGGCACAAGTTGCCACATTACAGTCCCGAGATAGCCACACACTACGGTATAGGTAGGATAGGTACAGCACGAGGTGGAGGCAGGAGGGGATGGAGATGAAGTGGAGGGGGATGGAGAGGGAGGCAGGTATCTACCCTACTGGGCGTAGGTATAGGAATTACAGGCCGGTTGGCCCACGGTGCGGGGAGGTTATGGGTCTGCATGGCTAGTGCTGAGCGAGCGTAGGAACATATTACTACCATGTAGGCCGTGTATGAATCCCTAGGCCGAGTCGAGGCCATGGTAGTAGTATAAGATTCAATGCGAGGCTCCGGGACGGGGTCCCGTTGTACAAGCACCCACATAGGTAGGGAGACCCATGTCACCTCCGAGACAAAGTGCCTATGTTCGGGTTCAAGGATGCCTTAGGAGAGGCATGGTACTATCGAGATCGATTAGTGGCCGCGGGATAGATTTCCCATCCTATGAAGAGTACAGAGCATAGTAGGCCTCTAGTGAGAGGACTAGATCCTCGAACTCACAAAGTGTGGAGAGCACGGGGGACGATGAGCCCATAGGTAGGAGCACGGAGAGGCCATTAGTATCAGAGGCCAAATCGGGTGAGGGACCATCGACATCTAGATCGAGGCCCTCAACGGGAGTAAAGGAGTCATAAGAGATGGACCACGAGATCCTATGGCATGGAGTGAGTTTGATATAGATCGGCTTGTGTACTTGAGATATTTTGTATTAGATATGAGACTGGATTGCGTCGAAGAGATATTGTATTGATTTTTTTGTACATGATACTAGCACTGCGTGTCGATGACATTTGTATGAGATAAACATTATTTTGATACTTGGTGTACATTGTATTGATACACACATGTATATATGAGGAGATATATGAGATTCAGATGATTGTTTTGTTATGTGTATTTTGTTTACTTTATTGTGATATGGATAGAAACTAGGTGAGTTAGGCATGATAGAGTTAGGTCATAGGCATGGATTGAATCAGGTCATAGGCATGGATTGAGTCAGGTTGGTTTAGGCATGGATTGAGTTAGGTCATAGGCATGGATCGAGTCAGGTTGGTTCAGGCATGGATTGAGTCATGTCGGTTTAGGCATGGTGGAGTTAGGTTGGTTTAGGAAATAATGGTAATGCAAATGCATGTGATGGTTTAAAATGTTTAAAATAGCGGTTATGGATGAATATGTGAAATAATGTAAGTGGTAAAAGTTATGTGATGGCATGCTAATCATATATAGTGTAGGTGATGTGGATATGGTTTAGATTTCTAATTTTTGATTTGAAATGTAAATGAGAGTAAAATGGGGAAAATTGGTTAGGGTGAAGAGTGGCCAAGCTATCCTTCCAGGGCCCCATGCCCTGGAAGTGTTTCCTACATAGTCCCGGAAAAAAGGGACATCAGGCCAATGTAGTTCTCCCATAAGCTAGGGAAGAATCTGAGCACGTAGAAGAATAGGTCGGTAGGTTGATAGGTAGGTTTGATTCTAGGTCATATGTATAATTAGGTCATGGTCATTTAGTTTTGGGTGGGAGTATAGGTAGATAGGTATGGGTGATTTTAGGTTGATTGTGGTGAGAGAAGAAAATCCCAAAAAACAAGCGTCGAGGGTCTAGTCCTATATAGGATAATCAAAAGGTAATGAAGAAGTAAAAAGATAAGAGGAGGTGAGAAATTCCACCGATTGGCAAGGATCAAAACGTGCGAACCACATCTGTAGATAGGCTAGTGAACGTAAGACCCTAAAGACATTACATGATTGATTATTTGAAAGGTGAAGAATAGTCACATGATCACCAAATGTCGTAGGTTCAGCAGGTCCCTTGAGGTATGAAGTGAAAATACAACGGGTAAGGAGGTGAAGGTAATTAGGTCATATGATAAGATGTAGCATGCCTTTGGCAAGAGATCCAAGATCACAATAGGCAAGTCCATGATGAAAAAGTTTACTTTTTTTTTGACTTTTTAGATAGACTGATCGACATGGGAAGTCTATACGGGATGAATATATGTCTCCTTAAGGTCTTTGTGAATCGATCAAAGTTTATAGTGGTCAAAGGTAGTCAACATGATGTCAACGTAACGTTTATACTCTTTAAGTATTTCATTATGACACTAATATACACCATTGATGTGGTTCACTACCACTGGAATCACCAATGATATTAATGGACTTAATATCTAAGGCATAGGCAGTCAAGAGACCCAATACGAGTGTTTCATATTCGGCGATATTGTTAATGCACTCGAAGTTGAGTTTAAATGATAAAGGCATGGGTTCACCATCAAGAGGAATGAGGATAACACCTACACCGCCCCACGCTAACATTTGGAACCATCAAAGAATAAGGTCATTTGGTAAGGGTCATCATCCAAAGAGAGGGTAGCAATGGATTCATCAGATGAATAAATTCAAGTTCTAGGTCAGCAAGAAGCATGAGCCAACATGCAAGACATTGATTTTGGTAAGGTTTGGCATATATTAAGGGGTCGGTGTTGGTCACAACATAGGTTTTGTGGTTGAGTAGGTAATGGTGAAGTTTTGTGGCAACAAAACCTAAGACTAAGAAAAATTTCAAGATGGGTGTATCGGGTCTTGTATTCTAGAAGAGTACGGCTTATGCAATAAACCACCTGCTCCCTATGTTGTTCATCATGATCAGCGAGCATGGCCCCGGAGGAGTGGTCGTAGTGAGAGATGTATAGGTAGAAGGGTTGGTCATCTTTAGGTGGAATAAGTATGGGTGCTTGGAGAAGGTATTGTTTTAAGGAATCAAAAGATTTGTGGCAGTCGTCATCCCATTTGAAGGAGACATCCTGTTTAAAGAGGTGATGGAATGGTTGGCAACGGTCGAGAGAGTTGGGAAATAAACCGGCGAATAGATTGTAACTTGCCTTACAAACTACGAAGTGGCGAAGGTTAGTGGGTGAAGGAATTTAAATAATGGCCTTTACTTTAGCATGGTCAACCTCTATACCACATAGAGAAATGATAAATCCCATGAGCTTTTCTGAGAGAACCGCGAAGACGCATTTCTTGGGTTGAAGGTGAACACAATACTTAATAAGGTAGTCAAAGATGGTTTTCAAGACAGTAAGTTGTTTAGATCGATGTTTGGATTTCGTGAGGAGATCATCTATGTAAGCTTCCAATATATGGTGCATGATGTCATGGAAAATGTAGGTCATAGCCCGCTGATACGTGGCACTAGCATTTTTAAGGCCAAAAGGCATGACTCGATAGTAGAAGGTCCCCCAAGGGGTGATGAATGCGGTTTTGTGTTGATCCTCTAGGGTGAGCATGATTTGGTTATAACCTGAGAAGACATCCATAAGTGATAACATCTCATGGCCAGCGGTAAGGTCAACCAACTGGTCAATACCAGGTAGAGGAAAATCATCTTTTGGGAAAATGAGATTGAGGTCATGGAAATCTGTACAAATACAAAGTCCCCATGTCGCCTTAGTGATAGGAACGATGTTAGAAATCCATTGGGGGTAATCGATGGGTAAGATGAAGGAAACAAAAAGAAGGCATTGAAGTTCTTCTTTGACGAGAAGAGCAATGCGAGGGTGCATTTTCCTCAACTTTTATTTTATGGGTTTGGCATCGGGAATGGTTACGATATTATGGACCATGATAGTGGGATCAATACCAGGCATGTCAGTATAGGACCAAGAGAAAGCATGGTTATGATTTTTAAGAAAAGAAGTGAGGGCTTCTTGTTCAACAACATTGAGAGATTGGCCAATCTTGAGAATGTGGGGCTCGTCCTGAGTGTGGATGTTGACTTCGATAGTTGATTCATTCAACATTGTTTGCATCTCGAAGGTAGCGACCAATGAATGTAAGAGTATTCAGCACAAGGTAGGTGAGTATAGACTCATCATCCCGACATTGAATGAGCGTTAATAGAAGCTGTATCATCTTGACCATGTCGGATACAAGAAAGGAAGAGAATAAGGAGCCTCAACATCACGTTGATAAGTCGAGGTCCCAAGGAAATGGTGTTTATGAAAAAAGTTAGGAGTGATAGATTCAGGATCCATCGAATCATTGGTGAAGGTGGTGAAGGTGGATCGGGTGAAGAAGGTGGAGATGGGTCAACGTCTTCAATGAGTTCAATGCGGGGATTTTGGTAGGTAGTTTGGTAAAACCGATTCCACTATGATCATTGTGCTTGCGAGTGGTACATGAAATAATAGTGTGACAAACTTGCTCTGTTATCTCAGTTTTGAGTTTATGCCAAAACTATCAGATAACCCTACGAAATTTTTAAGCTGGTTTTACAAAATTACCTTTATAAGAGATAATCGGGTTTTCAGGTTTTACCGACAGGACAACATGTGTTTTGAATGCTTTATGTCTTGTGTTCTCCGAAACCGAAACCCGCTTCAAGTAAAGCATGTCGGGTTTTCGGACCTTCATCGCATCGGAACATGCCTTATCCGAAACATGTTCCGTGTCGCTTGTCTTCCGATACCGAAGTCCGATTTAGTCCTTCATGTCGGGTTTTCGGAACTTTGAAGCATCTAAACATCTCATGCTTTGTGTCAATTTTTTCCCGAAACCCGAAACCCAAATTACTCTAAACACCTTTGTGTCGGGTTTTCGAGACCTCCCGAGCATGCTGACATGGCGTTAATGCCGAGTTGTCGGGTGAGTTGGCACGTGCCAGTCGAAGTGTATTAATTGCAAATTTTCTTATATATATGCGGATTTCCACGTCATTTTTACCGGACGTATTTTTAACTCGTGGATTTTCGCGCATGCTTCTCCAACCTTGAAACCCGAAACTCACCTGTGCCCGATTGAATTGCCCATTTTCGATCTTTCCTTGCTCTGGTTGAAGGTATCTCTCTTTCCATTCTTTGTTCATGGTTTTTATGGATTGATTATGTATGGAATTCTTCCCATTCCCTTACCAGGTTTGTGGGGTTTTTATTCTTTTTCCTTTTGGGGTTGTTTTCTAAAAGCATGTGGTTTATCTCTTTGGAATTACCACTTTGTGATATTTCCCCAGAATTTTGTTGTTGGAATTAAGATATGTTTGGTATATGAATGGTAAAGAAAGAATTTGCATGTTTTAAATTCAACAAAAACCCTATTCCCTCTTCTCGGGTTTTGAAGGGTGCTGTGCAGTATCAAAAACCCGCAGTATATCAGAAGATTTGGCGTGTCGGGCTTTCTCAAGTTTCCGACATCTTCAGTGTGTCGGGATTTCTCAAATCTCCGACATCCTCAGTGCATCGGGTTTTCTGGATTCCCCGACATCATCCTCAGTGTGTCGGACTCTTCCATCCTTTCGGCATCTCCAGTAGGTCGGGGTTTTCACAGTGTGCAACATCTCCTAATTTCCGAAACTCTCTTCCTTTGAAATCCTTCATGTCGGACCCTAGTCCATTGCAAGAAAAGACTGAGAAGTCAGGAAGGATGAAATACAAGTTCAGAAAGGTGGAGTCTCCATCATATATCGATTGCAATTATGACATCCGAGATACAGAGCTCAGAAATATAGATATTGAGGATTTCTGGACTAGGGTAAGGAGTTCCTCCCAAACTCCATGGATGAAATCGATAGCCGATAGCGGTTTACCTCTTACAGCGGGTTTTCCCATGTCCACTCAGTGCCCTGAATTCATCTTAGCCTATGCTTCCAGCTATGAATCTGCTTCTTGTTCTGTGAGAAATCAAGCAGGAGAGGTTGTGATAAAATTGGATGGAGGTTACTTTGATGACCTCCTCAAGTTGCCCAATTTTGAAGAATATGGAGAGTTAGATCTCAAGTCAGCTCGAAAGCTTGGGATAACAATCGGGAAGATTGTATCAAGTACGTAAATAAGAAGTTCCGGATCAAAGCCAAACCATTTGTCTCTAGATTCCTAGACTTATCCCGGGAGTGATTTCATTTAGGAAATCAATGACATCATCACTCTATTGAGTCGGGTTTTGGTTTACCCGAATCAAACATTTTCCAAGGGTGGATGTATCAATTCATGATCACCGTCAAGAAGAATCATCAAGGGATTGATTGGGGCCCTCTCATTAGTAATGAGATAGATTCCCAAATAATGACAACATGATCTTGTCCACGGGAAGTTTTATATGTCTTCATATGTCACCTATGCGTGGCCGGGATGAGGATTTATCCGGGTTGGATACCAAGGAAGTAGGAGGGTGGTACATTTTTATCAGCATTTCCCTCAACTGACAAGAAAAGGGTCTAGGGACCAATTCAGAAGGGTGAATGACGCCTTCTTTTATGAAAACATCTGCAGGTTAAATCCTGAATTGAGGAAGACAAGAGTCTCAGATGAGGCCTGGGCTGAAGTTTCCAAATGAGGATGTGTCTTCTTGTAATTCAAGAAGTTCACATATCTTCGGGTAGTCATGTACTCGGGAGATCCTTTTTCTCGCCCCGATATCCAAGGGATAAACTGATATTGATGGAATTGGTTAGGCAAACTGTTGGATTTCCATAAGTTCCAGCAAAGTAAACATAAGGCTGCTGTATCTTTTCCAATTTCTATTGGAAGATACACTTGTTCGACAGTGGTGAAAGCTAAAAATGTTATCCATGAGCTTCAGGACAAGTTGAAGAAGCATATGAAGCCCCGAGATGGGTTTGACATTCAAGGAGTCCTCAGGGCGTATGGAACCCTGCACCTGCAGACCAAGCATAGAAGACATCTGGATTGATCTGCGTGATGAGGTTGCTATTCGTAGAAAGGATCATAGCAGATTAACACTTGCTGAGATTCAAACACTTGAGCTTGCTGATTTACCAGAAGGTACTAGTGACAATGAAAGTGTTTTGGATCTTTCCTATGATGGACTAAATGAAGATCAATATGTTTTCCCACCTATTGATTGGTCTATCAGTGAAAAATCCTCCATTATAGATAGGTCAGCTCTGATTCTTGCACACACCAAAGCATGGCTCTCCTCTTGGGGAATGAGTTTTAAAGATGATAAGTTTTCAAAGTTGGCTGCTTCAGAGGCGGGGCCCTCCAAAAAGGAAAAGGACAAAAAATCTTCTAGGGGGCCTATAAAGGTCAAGTTTGTCAAAAAGAGGAAAGAAAGAGAAGTCTCTTCAATTATTTCTCTAGTTGAAATGGTGAATGTGCCAGAATCACCAACACCACTAGAAATAGGAGAAATTAATTTGGAAGGAGAAAGAAGCCAGCCTCTAGTTTCACCATTTCCTGATTGCCCAACTGAAGAGACCTTATCTCTTGCATCCTAGGCTTTGGAGTCTGAATCTGTGCCTACCCCCTCACAACCACTCCTACCTCCTCAATCTCCAACAACTTCTTCAATCATGGCCAGTATTTTCTCTAGACTTTCACCCCTCTCTACTGGGACCCAAGTGATCACCAACACGCCCCCTTCTGTGCCTCTTTTTATCGGATCTACTACCACATTGGTAACTATTCCCCCTCCACTAGTAGAATCTTCTCCCCTTGAGAGTATGATACCAGCTTCTACAACATTGGAAACTTCCTCTGATATGCCACAATGGCTACTCGAAAACTCCAAGGAAGAGGAAGGTGATTGTACCTCTACCGGCCTTTGATTTTAGCTCACTCAAAGCTACTACTGCTAAATCGGCCAAGAAACCCAAAACAATTTCAAGGGTTTTGGTGGACGCTTCAGGGCATAAGTTCACAGAGATCGCCACTCCCACGCGACTGACAAAACCAAAGAGGACGTAACAACCTCTGATTATCAAATAACCAGGGTGGCTCTAGGAGAGGTGATAACGGAAGGAGCACAACAAGATGCGTGGGATGCCACAGACATGTTGTACCAGAAGTTGAAAGAAATGAAAGACAACAGAGATGAGCTTAAAGGAAAAGTGGAGCAGTTGACCGAGGTCTTGCTTAAGCTCTCAAAACCCCTTGAATCCATACCATCTTCTTCTGTCCCTGTCGGATTCGATTTCTCATCGGTATCTACAATTGAGAAAATTGCTAAAAAAGGAAGGGTGGTCGGTGAATGGATCCAAAGGCTGCTCCAACAGGGGAAGGAAGTGATTCAAGATGTTGTGAAGGTTCATCAATCTTTGGGGGATATTCAGAAGGATGGAGAGAAGATGGACGATGATTTCTCTCAAGAAATTGGACATCTTGATTTGACTTGTGAAGCTCTCCAGGTATTAAAGCAAATACCATCACATATCTTGGTTGAAGAAGGCATCATCCCACATACGGATAAGCATTTCCAGCTGACTAAAGCCATCAGGTTCAGGGTGAAAATTCTCAACGAAGTCTGCGGTAAGTTGAGAGAATCAAGGGATCAATTGATTGATGGCAAAAGTGATCTGGAAGAAGAGTTGCTGAAGATTTGTCCAAAGGTGTCAGTTGGAAACTCAGGCATCTGTCGGTGATGATCTTTTCAAACAAATCCAAGAGTCTATTCAAAGCATGAACCAACGCACGAATTTAGTATTGAGATCATTGATCGGTTTGTAAGAATTGAACATTCTTTAGAGGCCTTGAGAAAGCTCAGCAAAAGATTGAAAAAGCTTCCCGGAGGTGCTAGTGATACCCATGAAACCTGCGAAATTTTGAATGATCATTCCACTGCGCCTAACGAAAATGAAATGTAAGGCATAGTTCGTAAGTTCCAAGAATTTCGAAACAAACAGGCTCAGCTGGAGGAAGAGAAAGAGGAAGGATAAAAAGATGACGATTCAGACTAAGTCCTGATGTTTCATGTCATTTCAATCTTGAAATTGACATGTCTTTTTCATTTCTGTTTCGTCACATAGGAAGCAAATTTTGACTTGGTCTCCTGCGTGAGAGTCAAGCAAAATAGAACTCTGTTTAAAGAACACTATTTTCTAGGATTTATCCTATTTTCTCTCGTTTCCTTTTATTATAAATGAGGGATGCTTATGCATTCCAAAGGGTCGAGATTTTTGTAATATTCAGAGCTATTGGAAAGAAGAAAAACTTTGTGTTTTCATTCAATCATTTCGAAGAATAGGAGTTGATATTATTTCGCAAACTTTGTGTTGTGGGATATATCTTTCTTAAGACATTGTTCTTACGTTCATGATCTTAAGCTATTCTTTGCATAGCATCTTAGTGTTTCTAATCATCTTAGACATTATATTTATGATCTAAAGCTCGTATGATTATTTCGTGCTCTGTGTTTACTCGGAACAAAATACGTTTGTTTCATTTCCTTTCCATGGTGCTTTTTGCATTGTTATAGTTTCCAACCCAGTTCATTTACAAAAGCAATACCTTTGAATCGTGTGAATGTGGATTTCGGGATTCTATCCCAACCCCAATGGTTAGATTAGTGTGAATACTATATATATTGTTTTCGTTGTGTTTTAGATTAGTAACAAGCAGGTAGCCTCACCTGTCTTTGAGGAGGGATTTAATCCCATATACTGTGGTTGAACCTCATATTTTGGGTTGACAAAATATCCAACCAATAGTTTTTGGTGACTCCGCTGGGGAATACGGATTTATAGTATAAAGCTTATCCTCTTGGTGTCTGGTGACTCCGTATTTGCCTTATTTTTAACAAGGTCTCTTTCCCAGTTCAAGCTGGCCAGGAAGATCTTCACTCGGTCCCGCCGAGCCCAAGGTGAAATTGACCCACTCTTTGAGTTGCTACAACAGCACAATTTCAGCCTGTCCCCCAACAACATTGTTTCTAACCGAACCAGAAGTTCTTCGCCTGTTCGGAGAAACCGGATCCCCGTGGAACGGGAAGCGTCTGCAACTTGTCATGCACTACTCTTGTCTGATACTCGAGATCCCTATACGCACTCTTTTCAGAAGGATGGCAGTACAACCTGTGCCTTGGGGCGCAGTTATTGGTCCTCTTTCTTTAACTCCACCATTGCACGAGTTACCACATGGATCACGTAAAAACATTCCCAAGTTCAATGGGGATGGGAAATAGCATCCTGATGAACACGTTGCATCTTTCTTTGTAGCGTGTGGTGTCCTTGGAGTAGCTCACAAGGATGTCTCTGTTCGACTTTTTGTTGAAACGTTGCATGGTGCAGCAGCTGAATGGTTTTATCATCTTCCGAATGCATGCATCACAAACTGGGCTACCATGCGGACCAAGTTCGAAGCACGTTTCAAACCAGCCAAAGATTCTCATGCCTTGTTAGCTCAACTTACTCATATGAAGAAGGAATCTCATGAACCCATGCGGGACTTCGTGGCAAAGTTTAATAAACTGATTCGAAAGATTCCGGAGATAGCTGTTCCAACTCCGGAAAATCAGAAATGCTTCTTCATTAATGCTCAGCCTCCTGATGTGAGATTTTTATTAAGAAGGTCGGTTATCCCAGATTTGGCTGTTGCTCAGTCAACAACTATTGAAATAGAGGATGATCTCATTTTGGCCGGAAGGATCAAGAAAGACATACCCAAACTCAAAAATCAAGGTTCTTCTCAAGGTAATACTGATCCTATGTTTCAAAAAATGGCTAATGATTTGATCGCTTTAAAAAATCAAATGTCTCAGCAGGTGAACAATGTTCCATATCGGGATATCCCTAGACGGAATTTCAATAACAACAATGGTGCGCCTGCAAGGGATAGGCCACGATTAACTCCTGCTCAACCGAGGCTAGCGATTGAAGCTCCTCCTGTTAATGCGGCAGTGGAAATAGTTGAAGAAGAGGAAGAACCAGAAGAACAAGATTCTCTGGAGGCTTTTGAAGCTTCAGGATATGCCGATGAGTCTTATGACGATTCGGCTGGTGACTCCAGCATTGGGTATTTGGAATACGATGAAGATGAATGTGCGCTAGATGGTTAGTCATTTGCTGTCTTCACTCGATCCCAATCTCAGAATCCAAGAAAACCTCTTGAAAACACTAAGGAGAAGAATAAGGATCCTCCCATAGCCATAGTTAAGAGAGGTACTCCTATTTTAGCACAAACTGAAAGAGAAGTCACCAAAAAGGCAACTTCTCCTTATTCTCTTTCTCCTAAGATCAATGCCCCAGCTCAAGCTCATGTGATTAGAACTGAGCCTACCATCACCCCTTCTTATACTGCTTTTGACATTGTTGATCATGCAAAGAGAACCAAAATCCAAATGTCAGAAGCAGAATACCTCCAGTCAAATCCTGAACAGTTCGAAAAACTTGCCAAATTTATCAGAAGTAAAGTGGTTGTTCCATCACCTTCAAAAGGTCTCCTTCCAAATCCTACTAAACTCCCACCTCAGAACAATCTGACCTCTGCTTCTTCTTCGGGAAAGATTGAACCATTTTATTTGTCTTTACTTATAAATGGGTTTAAACTCAGCAATTGCATCATCGACTCAGGGGCCTCCGACAATGTTATGCCCGCAAAAGTGGCCCATGCCCTTGGGCTTACTTTGACTAAGTCATATGGACGATGTTACTCTATGGAAACCAAACAAGTTCCTTTGATTGGTCAAATCAAAGATGCACAGTTCGCATTCATTGCTTTCCTAGAAAAGAGAGTGAAAATGACCATTCTAGTTGCTGACATCCCTGCAGCTTATGGTATCCTCTTGGGTAGAGGTTTTTGTAAAGATGTCGGAGGAGAGATTAATATGGATTGGACCAAAGCCAAGATCCCAGTCAATGGGGTTCATCAGGTTCTCCATCCTGAACCGCAGGTGAGGTATTTGGTAACTAAATCAGATGATCCTAAAGCTCAAATTCTTTTCGAAGATGCTAGCTTCGGAAATTATTTCATGACTTCAGAGATACCCATTGTAGATGTCAAGGAAGAAGATCCTAATGCTATTTGGACCCTCGAATTTGATGGTAGCTGCTCAACCACCGGATCAGGTGTTGGTGTTGTTCTTATATCTCCTAATTTCAAGATTTTCCCATCACTTACAAGTTGCAATTTGATAATACTAATAACACAATTTGAGTATGAAGCTCTGTTATTAGGATTAGAAATGGCCAGACAAAAGGGAATTTGAAATCTCAAGGTTCAGGGGGATGCGGAGCTGATTGTCAACCAGGTCAGGGGAATCTATCAGGTGAAAAATGATCGCTTGAGACATTACAGAACAAAGTTTGGGATAGTATAGAATGCTTGATGCATTCTCTATTAAGCGATTTTGAGAGATTATAATGACAAGGCTGATTCTTTGGCCGTGTCTGCATCCCTCCTTCTTCCTCATCCTCAGTTCAAACAAGATACGTACTCCATCGAGATTGTGTACCGTCCCAGTATCCCAGATAATGCAACTCACTGGCAAGTGTTCAATGATGATCAATAGGTGTTGGCTTTTCTAGAAAAGGCTGACAATTTCAGTGAGTTATACTTTGAAGGTTCGGAATCAGCCTTCCGTGAAACTATCTCAGATCCATATCAAGAGGTTGATGGTGAGTTTATTCAGCTTAAAGGCAACAAGATACCAAAAGGTTTGGTTTCTTTGGAGGGTTTTTTTGACAAGCATGATCATTTTATTCAAAACAAAAGGCAAGTTGAAGGAGCTTCTTCCTCTGAAGTAGATCAAATCAATCTAGGTTCGTCTGATCAACCTCGGATGGTGAATATTGGGAAATGTTGTTCCCCTGAAGAAAAAGCAAGATTCACTTCACTCCTGAAGAGATACATGGATGTCTTAGCCTGGTCTTATGCAGATTTAAAATCCTTCAAGCCCAAAGACGTACAACACAGTATCCCTTTGAAGCCTGATGTGAAACCATACAGGCAGAAGCAAAGACATTACAATCCCAAGATCTCAGGGACTATCCTTGCAGAAATTCAGAAAATGTTAGATGCCAGGATTATTTTTCCAATCCATCACTCCACTTGGGTTGCTAACATCATCCCTGTCAAGAAGAAGAATGGCGAAATCCGAATCTGTGTTGACTTCCGGAACCTGAATCAGTCGTCACTGAAGGATAACTATCCCTTGCCTATCATGGATCTCAGAAATGCTATCCATGCTCGATGGATTTTCAAGATATAATCAAGTCGAGGTAACTATGGAGGATCAACACAAGACGGCCTTCACAACCCCATGGGGTACCTTTGCTTACAGGAGGATGCCTTTCGGCTTGATCAATGCCGGAGCCACCTTTCAGAGAGCTATGGACTTGGCATTCAGAGACTTGATGGGCAAGTTTATAGTTGTGTATTTAGATGACTTGACCGTTTTCTCTAAAAAATGGAGTGATCATTATGATCATTTAGAGCAAATAATTTTGAGATGCAGGCATCACGGGATTTCATTAAATCCCAAGAAGTCCATGTTCGGGGTGACCGAAGGAAAATTGCTGGGTCATATCGTGACTAAAGAAGGAACCAAAATTGACCCAGAAAGGGTTAAGGCCATTTAGAGCCTTACCCTACCCACAAGTAAAACTGGAGTTCATTCTTTCTTCGAAAAGGTTAATTTCCTAAGAAGGTTTGTACTTGATTTCGCTGACAAAACCAAGGATATCCTTGGGATGATGAAAGGCAAAGTCCCATTTTGATGGAGTACAGAAGGGAAGCTTGCATTCAAAGAAATCAAAAGGGCAGTTGCTTGCGCTCCTATCCTAGTATGTCCAGACTTCAAAAAAGATTTCATCATGTACAGCTACGCCTTTGCTCACACAGTGTCAGCCATCCTGATGCAGAGAACGGGAAGGCATTGAAGCTCCCATCACATTTATGAGCTGCCCATTGAAGGAGCATGAATTGAAGATGTCTCAAATTGAAAAGCATGCTTATGTGGTGGTACGAGTGGTGAAACATTTCAGGTACTATGTGCTGAATTCCCATACTCTCGTTCTCATTCCCGACACTGCCGTTAAATCCATTTTGACTCAACAAGAGCTGGGGAGTCAATGAGGTACCTGGATAGATAAAGTTCAGGAGTACGACTTGGACATCAGACCTACCAAGTTGGTATGAGGAAGGGGCCTGTGCCAATTGATTGCAGAAAATCATGTTGAAGCAGAATGTGAAAAGACTCAAGATGCTTCTTCAGAGCTGCCCATGGTGCTTTTCATGAGTACAACTGATGAATGGTACACGGATATTGCTTTCTTTCTAACTTATGGTGAATGCCCCCGCATTTAAGCCATAAGGAGAAGAGGACAGTCAAGTTGAGATCTGCAAAATACCTTTTGTGGGATAACGGAATATACAAGAAAGGTATTGATGGTGTTTTCCTGCGTTGTGTTGATAAATCACAACAGGTAAAGTTGTTAGAGTCCTTCCATAGCCTAGCATGCGGAGGACATTTTTCATCTTCTGTAACAGCTTATAAGATCCTACGGGCTAGGTACTATTGGCCTACTCTCTTTCGAGATTCAGCAGAGTGGGTGTCCAAGTGTGAAGCTTGTCAACATTTCGTTGGTCATCCTAAGTTAGTAGCTCTTCCCTTGAAGCCCGTAGTGATCGAAGAACCTTTTCGCCAGTGGGGAATTGACTTCATTGGAACATTGAATCCTGCCTCCAGTCTCGGACATAATTACGTGCTGACTACTACAGACTATTTTACCAAGTGGGTGGAAGCCGCACCAATCAAGCAAGTAACCTCTTAAGCTGTTTGCAAGTTCCTTAAAGAAAATATAATTGTCAGATTCGGTGTGCCTCATAAGATTGTAGCTGATAATGCCTCTAATTTCTCATCGCATGAGTTGACAGAATTTTTCTATGGATTCGGCATCACCCTGGCTCACTCATCTGATTATTATCCCCAAGGCAATGGGCAAGCTGAATCCAGCAACAAGAACCTGGTTACCATCATTAGAAAACTAGTAGATGAAAACCAGAGGACATGGCACAAAGCGTTGTATGAAGCGTTGTGGGCTGATCGGATTACCCTAAAGTGAGCTATAGGAATGTCTCCTTTCCAAGTGTTGTATGGAATTGATGCTGAGATTCCTATCTCAGTAGAATTGCCAGCCTTACAGTTGGCAAAAGCAGTCGAAGATGTGGCTTTTCAAAATTCTATTGAGAAAAGGGTTATGTACCTAGCTAGGTTAGAAGAGGAATGAAGCAAAGTGGTTGATTGCATCATAGATCATCAGAGCAGAGTGAAGAAATTTTTGACAAGAAATCAAAGCAGCGTAATTTCCAGATTGGAGACCTGGTGTTGCTTTGGGATAAGAGGAGAGAGCAGAAATGAATGCACGGGAAGTTCGATTCTTTGTGGAAAGGACATTTCAAGATCCACGAGCTGAGTGGTGAAAATAGTTTCCTTCTATCATATCTAGATGGAGGGTTACTCCCTTTCCTTTTAGCGGACAACATCTAAAGTTGTTCCATCACTAATGCAAGATGTTATCTTGCATTGTACATACTTTACTTTTTGTTGTGTGTTTGCTTTTAGTCTTCTTTGTTTGTTTGTTTTGTTTTTGGTTTTCTTCTTTTATGACTCCGTAGCCCAATGGATAAAACCAGAGATTCTGAGTTCTCTTCCTTTGATATCACAAAGAAATTCCCCAACTGGAGCCAGCTGTTATCTCAGTTTTGAGTTTACGCCAAAACTATCAGATAACCCTACGAAATTTTTAAGCTGGTTTTACAAAATTGCCTTTATAAGAGATAATCGGGTTTTCGGGTTTTACCGATAGGACAACATGTGTTTTGAATGCTTTATGTCTTGTGTTCTCCGAAACCCGAAACCCGCTTCAAGTAAGGCATGTCGGGTTTTGGACCTTCATCGCATCGGAACATGCCTTATCCGAAACATGTTCCGTGTCGCCTGTCTTCCGATACCCGAAGTCCGATTTAGTCCTTCATGTCGGGTTTTCGGAACTTTGAAGCATCTAAACATCTCATGCTTTGTGTCGATTGTTTCCTGGAACCCGAAACCTGAATTACTCTAAACACCTTTGTGTCGGGTTTTCGGACCTCCCAAGCATGCTGACATGGCATTAATGCTGAGTTTTCGGGTGAGTTGGCATGTGCCAGGTCAAGTGTATTAATTACAAATTTTCTTATATATATGTGGATTTCCACGTCATTTTTACCGGATGTATTTTTAACTCGTGGATTTTCGCGCATGCTTCTCCAACCTCGAAACCCGAAACTCACCTGTGCCCGATTGAATTGCCCGTTTTGATATTTCCTTACTCTGGTTGAAGGTATCTCTCTTTCCATTCTTTGTTCATGGTTTTTATGGATTGATTATGTATGGAATTCTTCCCATTCCCTTACCAGTTTGTGGGTTTTTATTCTTTTTCCTTTTGGGGTTGTTTTCTAAACAGGGTTTATCTCTTTGAAATTACCACTTTGTGATATTTCCCCAGAATTTTGTTGTTGGAATTAAGATATGTTTGGTATATGAATGGTAAAGAAAGAATTTGCATGTTTTAAATTCAACAAAAACCTGTTCCCTCTTCTCGGGTTTTGAAGGGTCGTTGTGCAGTATCAAAACCCAAAGTATATCAGAAGATTTGGCGTGTCGGGCTTTCTCAAGTTTCCGACATCTTCAGTGTGTCGGGCTTTCTCAAATCTCTCGACATCCTCAGCGCATCGGGTTTTCTGGATTCCCCGACATCATTCTAAGTGTGTCAGACTCTTCCATCCTTCCGGCATCTCCAGTAGGTCGGGGTTTTCACAGTGTGCAACATCTCCTGATTTCTGAAACTCTCTTCCTTCGAAATCCTTGATGTCGGACCCTGGTCCATCGCAAGAAAAGGCTGAGAAGTTAGGAAGGATGAAATACAAGTTCAAAAAGGTGGAGTCTCCATCATATATCGATTTCAATTATGACATCCGAGATACAGAGCTTAGAAATATAGATATTGAGGATTTCTGGACTAGGGTAAGGAGTTCCTCCCAAACTCCATGGATGAAATCGATAGCCGATAGCGGTTTACCTCTTGCAGTGGGTTTTCCCATGTCCGCTCAGTGCCCTGAATTCATCTTAGCCTGCGCTTTCAGTTATGACTCTGCTTCTCGTTCTGTGAGAAATCAAGCAGGAGAGGTTGTGATCAAATTGGATGGAGGCTACTTTGATGACCTCCTCAAGTTGCCCAATTTTGAATAATATGGAGAGTTAGATATTAAGTCAGCTCAGAAAGCTTGGGATAACGATCGGGAAGATTGTATCAATACGTAAATAAGAAGTTCTGATCAAAGCCAAACCGGTTGTCTCCAGATTCCTAGACTTATCCCAGGAGTGATTTCATTCAGGAAATCAATGACATCATCACTCTGTTGAGTCGGGTTTTGGTTTACCCGAATCAAACGTTTTCCAAGGGTGGATGTATCAATTCATGATCACCGTCAAGAATAATCAGCAAGGGATTGATTGGGGCACTCTCATTAGTAATGAGATAGATTCCCAAATGACAACAGTCTTGTCCACAGGGAAGTTTTATATGTCTTCATATGTCACCTATGCAGTGGCCGGGATGAGGAACTATCCCGGGTTGGATACCAAGGGAAGCAGGACGGTGGAACATGTTTATCAGCATTTCCCTCAACTGACAAGAAAAGGGTCTAAGGACCAATTCAGAAGGGTGAATGACGCCTTCTTTTATGAAAACATCTGCAGGTTAAATCCTGAATTGAGGAAGACAAGAGTCTCAGATGAGGCCTGGGCTGAAGTTTCCAAATGGGGATGTGTCTTCTTGTAATTCAAGAAGTTCACATATCTTCGGGTAGTCATGTACTCAGGAGATCCTTTCCGTCTACCCCGATATCCAGGGGATAAACTGATATTGATGGAATTGGTTAGGCAACTGTTGGATTTCCATAAGTTCCAAAGCAAAGTAAACATAAGGCTGCTATATCTTTTCCAATTTCTATTGGAAGATACACTTGTTCGACAGTGGTGAAAGCTAAACATGTTATCTATGAGCTTCAGGACAAGTTGAAGAAGCATATGAAGCCCCGAGACGGGTTTGACATTCAAGGAGTGCTCAGGGCGTATGGAACCTGCACTTTGCATGCATCAAGCATAGAAGACATCCGGATTGATCTGCGTAATGAGGTTGCTTATTCCTAGAAAGGATCATAGCAGATTAACACTTTTTGAGATTTAAAAAATTGAGCTTGCTGATTTACCAGAAGGTACTAGTGACAATGAAAGTGTTTTGGATCTTTCCTATGATGGACTAAATGAAGATCAATATGTTTTCCCACCTATTGATTGGTCTGTCAGTGAAAAAGCCTCCATTACAGATAGGTCAGCTCTGATTCTTGCACGCACCAAAGCATGGCTCTCCTCTTGGGGAATGAGTTTTAAAGATGATAAGTTTTCAAAGTTGGCTGCTTCAGAGGCGGGGCCCTCCAAAAAGGAAAAGGACAAAAAATCTTCTAGGGGGCCTATAAAGGTCAAGTTTGTCAAAAAGAGGAAAGAAAGAGAAATCTCTTTAATTATTTGTCCAGTTGAAACGGTGAATGTGCCAGAATCACCAACACCACTAGAAATAGGAGAAATTACTTTGGAAGGATAAAGAAGCCAGCCTCTGGTTTCACCATTTGCTGATTGCCCAACTGAAGAGTCCTTATCTCTTGCATCCCAGGCTTTGGAGTCTGAATCTGCGCCTACCCCCTCACAACCACTCCTACCTCCTCAATCTCCAACAAATTCTTCAATCATGGCCAGTATTTTCTCTTGACTTTCACCCCTCTCTGCTGGGACCCAAACGATCACCAACACGCCCCCTTCTGTGCCTCTTTTTATCGGATCTACTACCACATTGGTAACTATTCCCCCTCCACTAGTAGAATCTTCTCCCCTTGAGAGTATGATACCAGCTTCTACAACATTGGCAACTTCCTCTGATACACCACAATGGCTACTCGAGAAAACTCCAAGGAAGAGGAAGGTGATTGTACCTCTACCGGCCTTTGATTTTAGCTCACTCAAGGCTACTACTGCTAAATCGGCCAAGAAACCCAAAACAGTTTCAAGGGTTTTGGTGGACGCTTCAAGGCATAAGTTCACAGAGATCGCCACTCCCGCGACTGACAAAACCAAAGAGGACGTAACAGCCTCTGATTATCAAATAACCAGGGTGGCTCTAGGAGAGGTGACAACGGAAGGAGCACAACAAGATGCGCGGGATGCCACAAACATGTTGTGCCAGAAGTTGAAAGAAATGAAAGACAGAGAGATGAGCTTAAAGGAAAAGTGGAGCAGTTGACCGAGGTCTTGCTTAAGCTCTCAAAACCCCTTGAATCCATACCATCTTCTTCTGTCCCTGTCGGATTCGATTTCTCATCAGTATCTACAATTGAGAAAATTGCTAAAAAAGGAAGGGTGGTCAGTGAATGGATCCAAAGGCTGCTCCAACAGGGGAAGGAAGTGATTCAAGACGTTGTGAAGGTTCATCAATCTTTGGGGGATATTCAGAAGGATGGAGAGAAGATGGACGATGATTTCTCTCAAGAAATTGGACATCTTGATTTGACTTGTGAAGCTCTCCATGTATTAAAGAAAATACCATCACATATCTTGGTTGAAGAAGGCGTCATCCCACATACGGATAAGCATTTCCAGCTGACTAAAGCCATCAGGTTCAAGGTGAAAATTCTCAATGAAGCCTGCGGTAAGTTGAGAGAATCAAGGGATCAATTGATTGATGGAAAAAGTGATCTGGAAGAAGAGTTGCTGAAGATTTGTCCAAAGGTGTCAGTTGGAAACTCAGGCATCCTATCAGCTGATGATCTTTTCAAACAAGTCCAAGAGTCTGTTCAGCATGAACCAACGCACGAATTTAGTATTGAGATCATTGATCGGTTTGTAAGAATTGAACATTCTTTGGAGGCCTTGAGAAAGCTCAGCAAAAGATTGAAAAAGATTCCCGGTGGTGCTAGTGATACCCATGAAACCTGCAAAATTTTGAATGATCATTCCACTGCACCTGATGAAAATGAAATGCAAGGCATAATTCGAAAGTTCCAAGAATTTCAGAACAAACAGGCTCAGCTGGAGGAAGAGAAAGAGGAAGGAGAAAAAGATGACGATTCAGACTAAGTCCCGATGTTTCATGTCATTTCAATCTTGAAATTGACATGTCTTTTTCATTTCTGTTTCGTCACATAGGAAGCAAATTTTGACTTGGTCTCCTGCGTGAGAGTCAAGCAAAATAGAACTCTGTTTAAAGAACACTATTTTCTAGGATTTATCCTATTTTCTCTCGTTTCCTTTTATTATAAATGAGGGATGCTTATGCATTCCAAAGGGTCGATATTTTTGTAATATTGAGCTATTAGAAAGAAGAAAAAATGTGTTTTCGTTCAATCATTTGAAGAATAGGAGTTGATATTATTTCACAAACTTTGTGTTGTGGGATATATCTTTCTTAAGACATTGTTCTTACGTTCATGATCTTAAGATATTCTTTACGTAGCATCTTAGTGTTTCTAATCATCTTAGACATTATGTTTATGATCTAAAGCTCGTATGATTATTTCGTGCTCTGCGTTTACTCGGAAGAAAATACGTTTCTCTCATTTCCTTTCCATGGTGATTTTTGCATTGTTATAGTTTCCAACCTAGTTCATTTACGAAAGCAATACCTTTGAATCGTGTGAATGTGGATTTCGGGATTCTATCCCAACCCCAATGGTTAGATTAGTGTGAATATCGTATATATTGTTTTCTTGTGTTTTAGATTAGTAACAAGCAGGCAGCCTCACTTGTCTTTGAGGAGGATTTAATCCCATATACTATGGTTGAACCTTTCATATTTTGGGTTGAAAAAATATCCAACCAACATGCTTATAAAATCCAATGCCGAAACCCTTCCATGCACATCGGTGTAGGAAAGTGTGAACAAAGCGACGACTTATGAGTGACTGAAGGTCACCAAAAAGGGTTGGGTTTGTGATGGTGGTTCAAGGGTGTAAGTGGAAGTATCAAGTCCCCATAGGTAATATGGGTGTGAAGGTGGGGAGGACCATAAATGAGACGCCGCCTATGTGGTGATCATAGTGAGGGTCTTTGGTGAAGGTTTCCATACTCTTGTGGAGTAAGGAATGTATTAACGTTGTATAGGCGATACTCTCCCATAGTGAGGCATTGAAAAACACCTTCCAAGGGATCAGTGGTTGATATATTGGTAGCTGGAATGGAGGAAGTGCTAGAGGTTGGATCGGAAGAGGTATCGGTTGGTTGGGAAGATGATGTGTGATTGGTAGCTTACAACTGTGCGGTGGTAGGAATAGAAGCGTTAGGTGAGGGTGAGGTTGCAGTGGCAGCTGGTAGATGGGGTCGTAGGTGAAGATGAGGTAGGTAGAGAGGTAGATTCCTTAATAGGTACAAGAATGTCATTAGGTCGGTAAAGCATGTTGCGAGGTTTTGAAAGGTGTTGTTCGGAAAGAATGGTATAGGTACGTCCTTCATGTTCAAACTCTACATAATGGTGCAAAGTAGAAGGAACACACCCCATGACACGAATCCAGGCTCTGCCAAGCAACAAGTTGTATTGAAAATCCCCTTCCAAGACATAGAATAACTCGGAATAATACAGGACCCACACGAACGTGGAGGATGCCGAGTGCAAGTGTAGAAGTGATAGCGTCATTAAATGAACGCAACATGAAAGGATGTTTATGCATGCAATTGTTGGGTATGCACATTTTTCGAATGCATGGGAGGAGATGATGTTAATGCTAGTGCCCCCATCAATCATAACACATCATATGCATAAATTATCGATATGGATGGAGATGAAAAGAGCAGGATCTGGGTCATTGGTTTGGTGTGGTGCAATCTCTTCATCCGAGAAACTAAGGGCAGCAACTTGGTGAGTAGGCATAGGTGTAGCGGTAGGTGGTAATTTGGTGAGAGAGGTGACATGACGAGGTGTGATAATTGAAGCTACAGGTGTGGGGTCATTGGGTAAAACCTCAATAGATTGAAGGACCTGCATGAGGGATTGACGATGGGACTTCGAGGTTTGGATGAGATCGTATAAGGAAATTTTGAGAGGGAAATGGTGTAATTGTTTGAGCATTGCGTGATGCATAACCCCATCGTAAATAGGATATGCAGGCCACGAGATATTGATTTTAGGTGCGGATACAATTGGTATGTTGGGTATAGGGTTGGTTGGTGGATCGGTTACCTTGTCTTTCCCTTTATCTTTCGAGTGCGGGTAAAGAATGTGAACTATTTTGATTTGAGGTAGAGAGGTGGATGGAGTGTACTTACCATGAAAGGTATACCGGGGGAAGGAAATTTACCAAGCGGTGGGTAAGAGCCTTCGTAATGAGTTGGGCACACCGGAATTTAGGAGGGGTTTAGCAATATCACGAATACGGACCATGTTGATTTCAAAATTCGAGAGTGGATAGAAAGGTCATGGGGTTGAAGATGGGGGTTGTGGTATAGGTGTGGGAGGAAGATGTGGGGAAGCCGGGTGGAGGTGAAATAGGTTTGTCATCAGGAGATCATTGTCCTCAAAATTGGGGTCAAAAGGACATAATTGAATGAGAGCAACCTTTAAACCCTTATAGTTCTCAACATCATTTCTCGGCACATGATGGTAAGTGCAAATTTTAGTATTGTCAAACCCTTAGGTTTAGGTTTGAGAGGGCCATAAGGTCTAAGAGGAGGTAGTGTGATAGCAGAGCTTTCCTAGAGGTTAACAATAATAGTGGCGTACGATCCTACAAGTGGATCACAATGCGAAGTAAAAGTGGGTTTAGATGGAATAATGGGTAGTTGTGATGGTGGAATATGTCTCATTATATCACCAAATAAAATTCTTATTCTCTCTCTCAAAATAAAGCTTTCAAGTGAATTTAGATGTAGTTTTAATAATGGATATCATATTTAAGGTAGAATATAGGATTTATCTTATCATCTCTTTAGAAATCTATTTATAATCTAATTGTTGTTATTTCTTGATATTTCTTCTAAAGTTGGAATGCAATAGTGTGTAGAAAACAGGTCATAAACAACTATACTCCAAGTTCATAGATTGCAGCTATGGAAATTCTTCATGTAGCTATGGAAATGCCCAACTATGAAAATTCTTCACACAGCTACGGAAATGCCCAGCTACGGAAATTCTTCACGCAGCTACGGAAACCCAACTAGTGAAAGTATTTTGGTTTGTTCCAAAATAATGTAAAGGAGCACCGAACTATTCAGCCTACTCTTTGCTTCCACGTCATCAACCAAGAATATAGATCCAAACATGTGGCAATCCAAAGTCATGAATGCATGTGGCATTCCAAGAAGAATTCAAAGTCATGGACTTAGCACTCCTCCTTTTTCTCTCCATGTTTCAAGGATGAGAAAATGGTGGAATAGTATTAGGAATGTTGAATAAGTACTCTCCCACTTTGTGTTCCTAGATTAAAGGGATGAGTTGTAGAAATATTCTCCACGATAAGTGGGTTGTTGTAGTCAAGTTTGTTTAGTATTTATTTCTTTGAATAAATCCACCCAAGAATAGGTAGTTAGTTCTTGGAGTGTGGACCAAGTAAACTAGGAGTAATGTCTATAAATACCTCTTCCATATATTTGGAAAAGGGGCATATTTTGTAAATCAGTTTTGAATCAATACAAGTGTAGTTTTAAAAGTTAATTGTAGTTTCTCCAAATCCAAAGGGAAGAGAATGGGCTCTTCCCCAAGGAGGAGGATTTTCTGTTATTTCTTAGCTCTAGATTTATTTCTTAGTTTAGTTGTTGTGTGTTTCTTTTTCATGCATGTTTAATTTTGTATGTTTTCTTAGGAAGAAGTATTGTTGAATAAGATTTTCTTTCTCCTTTTGTAATTTTTAGACACCGCCTTGGTTATAATGACACCAACTTGTCTATGAGTTGGTTAAATATTTAGTAACAATGACCGTTTTTTTCTTTCGGGGATCATGGTGTTATTAGGAGACTCAGATTTTTCTAAAAGAGTATTCTAGTGATAGTAGAATACCTCTTAGCAAGATTTGTGACAGGAGATTCTTATTTAATAGCTTCTTTAGAAATGCAACTAGATTAAATTTCCTTTTTTTGTAATTTCAAAAAACTGCAAATTTTTTACAAATAGATTAAATTTTTTTGCAATTAGATTTAGAAACTTGATGGAGATTTCCAAAAGAAACCCCTCCTCAATAACATGGAAACACCATTTTATATTAGTCCATCAGACATGTGTTTATACAATTATTTATTTTGTTAAGAAATATTTCTATTATATTCATATTGAGAATTTCAATATGATATTATAGATTGTTGATAAGACTGACTACCTTAATCAACATATGAATGAAAAATTCATAATAGAAATATGTATTATCATCAAATAAAACCCGTACCTAGTTCTATTTCCTATATATACAAGCAATTACATGGCTAGTTACCCATGTATTTTGGTGTGATGGAATGGATACAATAGGAATTTGATGATAAGTTTTCTTAATCTTTATAAAAATTGTAACATAATATATTTCTATAGGGTCTAAATTGATTTGGGTTTCCTATTCTGAAATATTTCTTGTTTGCATGTATTAGATTCAATACCAGTTCATGCATGCAAGAAATGTAAAAAAAAAAAGAAAAAAAAAATAAAACTTTGTGCAGGTTAGTTGAGACAAAGATTTTGTGGAATATTTGTGTAAACAGATTGAGAGTTGAAGGAAAAGCTGAGTTGCTTCTATCACAGAAGAAGGAAACATCATGTTGAAGGAAAAAAAATCCATCTCTGCAACTCAAATTCCTGCAATAAAAAATGAATCTACAACAATAATGAAAGTTATTAGAACATGGTAGACAAATGCAAAAAGGTATGCATTATTCTCTCATATAACAACTCGTTTGGTTGAAAAGTTCAAGCATGCAACAAGAGAATTCTATTTTTAACTCTTACATTTAATGAAGTGAGACATTCCTTTTTGCATGCAATGACTCATGCGGTTGTTAGAAAAATTCAAATAACATGCATTCCTATTTTATCTCTTTTATTTAATGAATTAGTCAAATTTTGTTAAGATATTCCTTGCATGTCGACTTAATTGATTTAGAAATAAATTTTGCATACAAAGAGGAAATAAATTTGCATGCAATGAATGCTATGATTGCATATCTTTTAATCAATTAAGTCTCATGCAAAGAGTGCTCCTAAATTGACTCTATTTATTTAATGAGAGAGACTTGTTCTAAATTATTTTCAATAATTATTGGAGATTTGAATTTGAAGGAGCTAATTGTTGCAAGCATCTATTTTTTAGATGACATAATTAATGTAGGAAATTACAAAATCAACATACATGGCGCATTAAAGAGGAGGTCAAAGGAAAAAGAATCATCTGATACGGAAATCACGCATGAAAAATAGCCACATTTTCTGATGCAAACTACTTGTGGCTCATAAAGAAATAGATCAAAAAATTTCTGGGTTTTGTTCTACATGAAATGAGCTTTCCATATCATTTTGAATCACCCATTTTGTTTAGAAATGACCAAGATATCACAGTTTGAATGCACGCTGCTCAAAATAAATAACATGTTGCAGACTATTTTGATAACAAGTGTTTTCTGATCCAAACTACTCGCATACATCTCGTAAAGAAATCACTCAAATTATTTTTGGGTCTTGTTCTACACAATCTAAGATTTCCATATCATTTTGAATTTCTCATTTTGTTGAGAAACGACCAAGATATCACATTTTGAATGCATGCTGCTAAAAAATAACATGTTGAAGATTATTTTTTTAAAAATAAATAAATATATCTTATGATGCATGCAAGTATTCTGCTAGTACTCCTCATTTTCAGTACCTGATTCATTCCATGCTACCCTCTTTGTCTCAATTTTTGTGAAAAATTCATTTTCCCAACTTTAAAACACCAAAAATTCCTCCGATATGCAATAGTCAATGTTAATCTTCTAAAAAAACAATGGGGAAAGTTGAAAACCAGCAAATGACTAGTTTTCCCAAACCAAAAAAAAAAAAAAGTTAAAAATGGGGAAAGTTGAAAACCAACAAATGGTTGCTTTTCCCAAAAAAAAAAAAAAAAAATTTTTTACACTTCAAAGTCTTTCTTGGATTCATATGACTGCTTCTCTTATGCCAACTTGGTTGATGAAATCATTTTCTTATGAAAGTTATATGTTGCAGTGACCTTGACTTCATATCTATTTGTTTTTTCAACTGCAGATGGAAATCATGGTTATACAACATGATGAAAGCAAGGATAACTACTGAGTATGGTATGGTAACTTCTATTTTTCTATTCTTGAATATTGTTATTTGTTGTTTTAATTACAAATAGATTCACTTCTCGAAAGCATAAAAAAAAAAGAGAAAATTTTCAAGATCTCCATGTGTTGATCAAGTCAAGTAACAAAGAAAATGATGCAGATGAAGGCTTCCTTTTTTTTAGTTTACACAAAGCAATTGAGATCTATAAATGTTGAATTAAAAAAATAGTTTTGCATGAGGGCATGCACAGCTAAGTGTGGGGAGACTCACTCTCTTCCAAATATTTTGAAGAATGCATGAGGAAACAAAGAGTTAAGTGTGGAAAAATATCTCTACATTATCTACGGAAAACCTAATGAGAGCATGGAATAAAAAGTAAAAATTTACTTCTAAAATCTCAATTTGCTATTATCATGAAAAAGGAGAAGACAATTTGAAAGATGCAGAAGTATTGACAAAATCAGATTCTACAGAAGAGAGTATTTGCATGAGGGCATGCAAGAAGTTAAGTGTGGGGGAAATGATGAGACCAAAATATGTCTCATTATATCACCAAATAACATTCTTATTCTCTCTCTCAAAATAAAGCTTTCAAGTGAATTTAGATGTAGTTTTAATAATAGATATCATATTTAAGGTAGAATATAGGATTTATCTTATCATCTCTTTAGAAATCTATTTGCAATCTAATTGTTGTTATTTCTTGATATTTCTTCTAAATTTGGAATGCAATAGTGTGTAGAAAACAAGGTCATAAGCAACTCTACTCCAAGTTTATAGATTGTAGCTACGGAAAGTCTTCACGCAAGCCTACGGAAATGCCCACTACAAAAATTCTTCACGCATCTATGGAAATGCCCAGCTACGGAAATTCTTCACGCAACTACGAAAATGCCCAACTAGTGAAAGTATTTTGGTTTGTTCCAAAATAATGTAAAGGAGCACCGAACTATTCAACCTACTCTTTGCTTCCACGTCATCAACCAAGAATATAGATCCAAACATGTGGCAATCCAAAGTCATGAATGCATGTGGCAAGAAAAGAAGAATTCAAATTCATTGACTTAGCACTCCTCTTTTTTCTCTCCATGTTTCAAGGATGAGCAAATGGTGGAATAGTATTAGGAATGTTGAATAAGTACTCTCCCACTTTGTGTTCCTAGATTAAAGGGATGAGTTGTAGAAATATTCTCCACGATAAGTGGGTTGTTGTAGTCAAGTTTGTTTAGTATTTATTGCTTTGAATAAATCCACCCAAGAATAGGTAGTTAGTTCTTGGAGTGTGGACCAAGTAAACTAGGAGTAATGTCTATAAATACCTCTTCCATATATTTGGAAAAGGGGACATATTTTGTAAATTAGTTTTGAATCAATACAAGTGCAGTTTTAAAAGTTAATTGTAGTTTCTCCAAATCCAAAGGGAAGAGAATGACTCTTCCCAAGGAGGAGGATTTTTCTCGTTATTTATTAGCATAGTTTATTTCCCCATGATTTGATTTAGGTAGTTTAGTTGTTGTGTGTTTTTTTTTTCATGCATGCTTAATTTTGTATGTTTTCTTAGGAAGAAGTATTATTGAATAAGATTTTCCTTTCTCCTTTTAATTTAGACACCGCCTTGGTTATAATGACACCAACTTGTCTATGAGTTGGTTAAATGACTATGTGGAGAAATACAAATGATCCGTCATTTTGGCGCCATTCTTGGGGATCATGGTGTTATTAGGAGACTCAAATTTTTCTAAAAGAGTATTCTAGTGATAGTAGAATACCTCTTAACAAGATTTGTGACATGAGATTCTTATTCAATAACTTCTTTAGAATTTTTTTTTACAAATAGATTTTCATTCAAATTAGCAACTTAGAAATTTTTTTTTGCAAATAGATTAAATTTTTCCAATTAGATTTAGAAACTTGATGGAGATTGCCAAAAGAAACCCCCTCCTCAATAACATGGAAACACCATTTTATATTAGTCCATCAGACATGTGTTTATACAATTATTTATTCTGTTAAGAAATATTTCTATTATATTCATATTGAGAATTTCAATATGATATTATAGATTGTTGATAAGATTGACTACCTTAATCAACATATGGATGAAAAATTCATAATAGAAATATGTATTATCATCAAATAAAACCCATACCTAGTTCTATTTCCTATATACACAACAATTACAATGGCTAGTTACCCATGTATTTTGGTGTGATGGAATGGATACAATAGGAATTTGATGATAAGTTTTCTTAATCTTTATAAAAATTGTAACATAATATATTTATGTAGGGTCTAAATTGATTTGGGTTTCCTATTCTGAAATATTTCTTGTTTGCATGTATTAGATTCAATACTAGTTCATGCATGCAAGAAATGTAAAAAAAAAAAAGAAAAAAAAAAACTTTGTGCAGGTTAGCCGAGACAAAGATTTATGTGGAATATTTGTGTAAACAAATTGAGAGTTGAAGGAAAAGCTGAGTTGCTTCTATCATAGAAGAAGGAAACGTCATGTTGAAGGAAAAAAACATCCATCTCTGCAACTCAAATTCCTGCAATAAAAAATGAATCTACAACAATAATGAAAGTTATTAGAACATGGTAGACAAATGCAAAAAGGTATGCATTATTCTCTCATATAACAACTCGTTTGGTTGAAAAGTTCAAGCATGCAACAAGAGAATTCTATTTTTAACTCTTACATTTAATGAAGTAAGACATTCCTTTTTGCATGCAATGACTCATGCGGTTGTTAGAAAAATTCAAATAACATGCATTCCTATTTTATCTCTTTTATTTAATGAATTAGTCAAATTTTGTTAAGATATTCCTTGCATGTTGACTTAATTGATTTAGAAATAAATTTTTCATACAAAGAGGAAATAAATTTGCATGCAATGAATGCTACAGATTGCATATCTTTTAATCAATTAAGTCTCATGCAAAGAGTGCTCCTAAATTGACTCTATTTATTTAATGAGAGAGACTTGTTCTAAATTATTTTCAATAATTATTGGAGATTCAAATTTGAAGGAGCTAATTGTTGCAAGCATATATTTTTTAGATGACATAATTACTGTAGGAAATTACAAAATCAACATACATGGCACATTAAAGAGGAGGTCAAAGGAAAAAGAATCATCTGATACGGAAATCGCGCATGAAAAATAGCCACATTTTCTTATGCAAACTTCTCGTGGCTCATAAAGAAATAGATCAAACAATTTCTGGGTTTTGTTCTACATGAAATGATATTTCCAGATCATTTTGAATCACCCATTTTGTTTAGAAATGACCAAGATATCATAGTTTGAATGCACGCTGCTCAAAAAAAATAACATGTTGTAGATTGTTTTGATAACTAAGAGGAAAGTGTTTTCTTCTCAAAAACTCTCACATCTCATAAGAAATCACTCAAATGATTTATGGGTCTTGTTCTACATGATCTAAGCTTTCAGATCATTTTGAATTTCTCATTTTTGTTGAGAAATGACCAAGATATCACATTTTGAATGCATGCTGCTAAAAAAATAACATGTTGAAGATTGTTTTATTATTATTTTTTTAAATAAATATATCTTATGATGCATGCAAGTATTCTGCTAGTACTCCTCATTTTTAGTACCTGATTCATTCCATGCTACCCTCTTTGTCTCAGTTTTTGTGAAAAATTCATTTTCCCAACTTCTGAAAACACCAAAAATTCCTCCGATATGCAATAGTCAATGTTAATCTTAAAAATAAAAAAAACAATGGGGAAAGTTGAAAACCAACAAATGGTTGCTTTTCCCAAACCAAAAAAAAAAAAAAAAAATGGGGAAAGTTGAAAACCAACAAATGGCTACTTTTCCCAAACAAAAAAAAAAAAAATTACACTTCAAAGTCTTTCTCCGGATTAGATTGATCCTTTGCTTCTCTTCTCTTATGCCGACTTGGTTGATGAAATCATTTTCTTCTGAAAAGTTCTATGTTGCAATGACTTTGACTTCATATCTATTTGTTTTTTCAGCTGCAGATGGAAATCACGGTTATACAACATGATGAAAGCAAGGATAACTATTGAGTATGGTATGGTAACTTCTATTTTTCTATTCTTGAATATTGTTATTTGTTGTTTTAATTACAAATAGATTCACTTCTCAAAAGCATAAAAAAAAAAAAGAGAGAAAATTTTCAAGATCTCCATGTGTTGATCAAGTCAAGTAACAAAGAAAATGATGTAGATGAAGTCTTTTTAGTTTACAACAATTGAGATCTATAAGCTGTTGAATTAAAAAAAAAAAAATAGTTTGCATGAGGGCATGCACAAAGCTAAGTGTGGGGGAGACTCACTCTCTTCCAAATTTTTGAAGAATGCATGAGGAAACAAAGAGTTAAGTGTGGGAAAAATATCTCTACATTATCTACGGAAAACCTCATGAGAGCATGAATAAAAAAAGTAAAAATTTTACTTCTAAAATCTCAATTTGCTACTATCATGAAAAAAGGAGAAGACAATTTGAAAGATGCAGAAGTATTGACAAAATCAGATTCTACAGGAAGATTAGTAGCTTGCATGAGGGCATGCAAGAAGTTAAGTGTGGGGGAAATGATGAGACCAAAATATGTCTCATTATATCACCAAATAACATTCTTATTCTCTCTCTCAAAATAAAGCTTTCAAGTGAATTTAGATGTAGTTTTAATAATGGATATCATATTTAAGGTAGAATATAGGATTTATCTTATCATCTCTTTAGAAATCTATTTGCAATCTAATTGTTGTTATTTCTTGATATTTCTTCTAAAGTTGGAATGCAATAGTGTGTAGAAAACAGGTCATAAACAACTATACTCCAAGTTCATAGATTGCAGCTACGGAAATTCTTCACATGTAGCTATGGAAATGCCCATATGAAATTCTTCTTCATGTACTATGGAAATACAACTGAAAATTCCCACAGCTACGGAAATTCTTCACACTATGGAAATGCCCAACTAGTGAAAGTATTTTGGTTTGTTCCAAAATAATGTAAAGGAGCACCGAACTATTCAGCCTACTCTTTGCTTCCACGTCATCAACCAAGAATATAGATCCAAACATGTGGCAATCCAAAGTCATGAATGCATGTGGCATTCCAAGAAGAATTCAAAGTCATGGACTTAGCACTCCTCCTTTTTCTCTCCATGTTTCAAGGATGAGCAAATGGTGGAATAGTATTAGGAATGTTGAATAAGTACTCTCCCACTTTGTGTTCCTAGATTAAAGGGATGAGTTGTAGAAATATTCTCCATGATAAGTGGGTTGTTGTAGTCAAGTTTGTTTAGTATTTATTGCTTTGAATAAATCCACCCAAGAATAGGTAGTTAGTTCTTGGAGTGTGGACCAAGTAAACTAGGAGTAATGTCTATAAATACCTCTTCCATATATTTGGAAAGGGGGCATATTTTGTAAATCAGTTTTGAATCAATACAAGTGCAATTTTAAAAGTTAATTGTAGTTTCTCCAAATCCAAAGGGAAGAGAATGGCCAAAATCCGCTCTTCCCCAAGGAGGAGGATTTTTCTATTATTTCTTAGCATAGTTTATTTACTGTGATTTATTTCAGTAGTTTAGTTGTTGTGTGTTTCTTTTTCATGCATGTTTAATTTCTGTATGTTTTCTTAGGAAGAAGTATTGTTGAATAAGATTTTCCTTTCTCCGATAGATGATGTTGGAACACATCATCTACAGAGTAGAGGGCCTTGTGTAGATGAGGAAGATGCAACATAAGATGTATCGAGAGTCATGTTCATGTGTGGTTTGGGTTGTTGAAACACCTTCAGTAAATGGTAGAAGTGTCGGTGAGAGTTGACTGCATTTGGGTAGAGACCGGGAGTAAAGGACATCCCCAAAGTGAGGCCCGATCAACATAATCCACGTGATCGACCAAACGTGAAAATGGCACTATGGTAGAAGAGGTAGATGTGGATCGAGTGGCGATTCCTGTGAAATGTGTCAGAGACATAGGGAACTCACTAGCTTCAGCCTCTGTGGGTAAGAGAGCCAAAAGCACGTCAACAGGATCTTGGGTGGCTGATGGAGAATGGTCACCTAGTGGTAACGACATATCTACTGGATCCTAAATAGGTGGGGGAGATGATGGGTGCTCCTCTATGGGTGGAGGAGGTACAATTGGTGATGGCTCACTGGGTGGAGAAGCTAAAGGTGAAATGATATCGGTGCTAACGAGATACTCCCGCACGAGTGTAGGGGGAGATGAAGGACATTCCTCTGTGGGTGGAGGAATAGATGACATAGTTTCCTATGTAGGTAGAGGACTTCGTGCTAGGATTTCCTCGATGGAGGGGACATGAGATAAATGAGTAGTAACTGGTAATTCGATGAAGATATCATGTACCTCGCATGTATTACTATTGTTGTTTGAGGCATCACCAGTTTGATCAGTAGACAAGGAATGGTTAGGAAATGGTTTCTTGAATATGTGAAAGTTTTGGTTGGCAAGTGCATTCAGGTTATCCAGGACTAACTTGCCGCTCTAGAGCATTCCCTAAAAATGTTTTTAAAAGTTATACAATTGCTATCACTATGACCATTTACACGGTGATAGTTACAAAAGTCATTTTCTTTGTACCATGCTGGTGTGGGGTGAGAGGGATCAAAACTAGTGTGTGGTTTGATAGGAGGAAGGGTGATAGCACCAGATTTTATAAGATTTTCTAAGACGGATGAATATGGCTCCCCAATTGGGGTGTATTTATTTTGTTCACGTTTGAATTGAAAGGTCTTGACTGGTGAAAGATTAGATGAGGGTTTAGCGTGATTGGATGGATGGGCAGGGCCGGCCTTAAGTACCACCGCATTGGCAGTTCCCTTGGCTTTGGAATAACTCATTTGAGGTTTCGAGGAATAAGAAGTATCATTTGAATTGAACAAGGAGTTCTTGTTTCATAATTGGATCTTCTTCTTTTCGATGGTGCAAATCTCTAGTTTTCGTGCCATAGTGAATGCCTCATCGAATGTTCAGAAGGTTTGCACCTATAAGGTAGGTGAAATATGTCTAGCACAAGCCTGTGTGAAGAGCTCTATGAGTTTGGTTTGTAGTAATTAGAAAGTGAGTTGATTGATTAGGCTATGCCAACGAGTGACGAAATATGTGATAGATTCATTTTCATATTGACACGTAGAGTAGAGATCAGTCATGGTAACCTTCTTAATGATGTTAATTGAGAAGTGATCCAAGAAGGCTTGGGCTATTTGATTGAATGAGAAGATGGAATGTCTAGGTAATCCACTATACCAGTCAAATCCAGGACCAATTAGGGACATGGGAAAGGTTCGTAGAAGCAAAGCATCATCATGGGTAATAAGGTAGCACCCATGTTTGAAAGACCACAAATGTTGTTCCGGGTCCTCCTTATTGTTGAAGCGGTTAAATTTTGGCATCCCCCAATGTACAAGATATGGACAAATGGGAATGGATGGGTGAATGGGCTCATTACAAATTTTGTCATAGGTGAGAGAATTGCATGAGCTAGAAACCAGATCCTTCTAGTGTCGCATCTTGTGCATCATTAACTTGATGAAGTCATGATTAGGTTGTGAAGATTGGGTACCTCCTGTAGCGAAAGGAGGTTTTTGTTGAACATATGAATAATGTGACATTCCGCAGTATGGTTGTGCCAACTAAGGTGATGGGAATTGAGATACGAGACACGGGGGTATATACCCATACCGAATAATAGATGAAATGGGAGGTGGTGGTAGTAGGTATATGAAGGAAGGATAGTTGTAGTGACCCTAGTAGAGATGGGATGTAGAGATTGAGGAATAGAAAGGAAAACATTTTGAAATGGGGTAGAGGTCACCGACACCAAAGGTGGTTGTGTTGCGACAGGTATGTATGAGACAAAAGGTGTGGATAAGGCTATGTTTTGGGTAGTGGATGAAGGTATGGTGGAGATTGTGGGGTACAACAAAAGTAGTGGATGCGGTGGTCAAAGATGACACAGGCCTAGCCGTGACACGACTGGGGAAAGAATAGGTGAGGACACTATGGAGGTAGGAGGGGCTAACACGAAAGTGGACATAAGGGCCGGAGGTAGGGATACGGGCATGCCGTATATTAATTGACTTGAGGCATCTCGAAGGGATGAATGGGTGAGGTAGAATTGTAAGACAATGGGATTTTGATCCAAGAGTCGTGTAAACTCTGTGTCATCTGTGGGAATAGTGATGTGTTGATTGGGATCCATGGGTGATGAAATGGAAGGTGGTGAAGGGCTAGGTGGGAGTGGTTGTCGGCTAGCGTGAAATACAAGAGCGATTTCGACTACGAGTCAGAACCATGTGGATAAGAGCTGATCTAGCAAGTTTGTATTTTGTTTGAATGACACGAGAACACAGCAGAAGCGGGAAAATAGACTGCAGTGAGTAAAATAGATCAAAAGGTGGGTATGAAACAACATAGGTGCCGACCGACAATGATTAGGGTAAACGGATGCTGGTTATGGTGAACCGATGCCGGTTAAGTAAAAGCTGGTGTAGTTATGTGAGAAATTAACAATCATTAAGTGAGGTCACGCAGACTAACAATTTTTAGACAGAAGAGATACAAGGTGAATGTTATCGAATAGTGAAGGTATGAAAAGTGACAGGAGCTTTTAATAGCCTAGAAGATGAAGTAGGTGTCTTTTGGATAGGTATCTAAAAAGAATGTAGACCGATGCCAGTTGGGTTAAACTTATGCCAATTAGATGGTAACCAATGATGGTTAAGGATAACCGTGGCGATTCTTATGAAATTGAAATAGAGATGCAAAAATGTGGTTGTAATTTAAAATTTGATGTGGAATCAAACCCATAAGTCTAAGAATGATGTAAATATGACCAAGCACACTCAGACGAAGTCAGAATACACCGACTATGATTAGGAGTGTGCAAGGAGAAACGAAAAATATGAAGAGCATAAATCTCACACCTCAAAATGCAACTCAAATAGAAACATTAAGAAAGAATGTTTATATGAGTCCCTATTCTATTACGTTTGTTCAGCTTATGCTATTTTTGTGGACTAACTGTTATGAACAGAACAATAGAATTTTTTTGGTGAGGAAGGCTTCCTATGAAGAAGGAAATCTAAAGGGTGATGTTTCAGGAATGTTATGGGTGGGGGTGGGCTGTCTTCGATGGTGGACTCAACCGAAGCAATGAGCTGGGGAGTACCTGAAAATCCTCAAGATCAGTGTGATCGTTGGCAGGATTTCCTAGGAAGGAATTTGTTTCAGAAATATGTGTTAATTAGATTCTTTGTGTAGTTTGGATATGACTCATAAGAAGAGAGAGTGCTTTCTACGTTTGTTTGTCAACCTTCACTAGGCATGACTTCCAACGTATAGGTTGCCCTCAATTAATGTTCACTAATGCAAGAAAGTAGAAATGTAATGCAATTAGTTTTAAGCCCAAATCGAAAGTGTGATATTCGATGACAAAAGAGATGAACAGGAAGAGGGATTCTCTTTCACTAAAATTCACAAAACAAGAAGAGATGATTCTTTTTAAGTACATCAAAATAAATGTGTCTTTCTTTGAGAAAGTAGAAAGAAGAGAATGTTACCAAGGAGAAAATTTTAATGTGAATGCTATTAGAAGGGAAACAAACACACAATTTTTCACCTAAGAATGAATAAAATGCAAGGAACCCCGAATGGGTCCCATCGGGCATGCCAAAATGTTTCACCTGATTTCTTAGCATTCCTTAGAAGTAATGACAAAATAGATAAGGTAATGGGTGTAGGAGGAATACCTGTTATAGATGGTTGAAGGTTGTTGTGTGCATACTGACTCCTCGATCCAGAGCTGATCATGAGAGCTTCCTTTTGGTTGGGAGGAACTACCTAAAAGACAAAGCAAGACCACAAAATGGAAGTTAAATGATATATGACAGTGGACTGCCTAGCATGTGCTAGTTCCAGGAAGTGCGATACTTCCTAGCTGGCTGTCAGTCCACTGTTTAAAACAAGTTAATATAAACAGTAAATAAAGTCCTATTGTAGTTAAATGATTTAGTTATCTCACTTAAATACAACAAGATAATCTAATAATAAAAGGCTAAGCTACAATTAGATCCAGAGAGGTAAGGTGTCTGTCACAGATGCAGGGATAGGTTCAGGTATGATTCTGGGTAATTTGGGTCAATGGGTCAAGGTGTTTGGTAGTTCTGTTCTTGGTCAAGGTAGGAAACATAGAGACCGATGCTAGTCTCAGGGTAACTAATGTTGGTTAAGGGTGACCGACGCTAGTCACTGATAGTTTGATAGGGGTCAATAAAGGGGTCTGAGGGATAGTTTCTCGGTTATGGGGATTGAATGAGGTCCGGTGAGGCCTAGGAGGGCTATCAGGCTAGGGGATGGGTTTAAGAGGGTTTTGGTGGATGTAGGACAGATTGTAGGTGAGTTAAGGGAAGATAGGGTGAGGTTAAGGCACTGCAGGGTAACCAACGTCGGTTATGGGTAAACCAATGCCGGTTAAGCATTATAGGAAAATAGAGTCCGAAAGGAATGGTTTTGGGTCTCCTTTGTGATTGAACAAAGGAGATGATTAGTTAGGGTGAGTTTCCAAGAGGTTTTGACTGGCTTTGGTAGGATTTGCAGGGATGTGGGGGTGTAAGTATGAAAGGTGGTCTATGGGAGGTTTATATAACCAAATACATGTAAAGAGAAAGGAATATAGTGCAGCAATAAGGAAGCACACTAAAAAAGGAAAGGAAACATATGAGTAAAAGTATTCTAGTTACCTTGATATTGGTGTTTGTTAAAGTGCGGGAGGATTGGAGGTGCTGGTATGAAGCTGAAAGGTGTGGAGTAATCACCAAGCGTTGCAGTGCTCTTACATGGACTACTTGGGCTCCTTCTTGCTTGGTTCTACTCAAATCTCAGCCAGAATGTGTGTTGGATGGCCTCTCGAATGGATGTTGGTCGAAATGTGTGTAAGAGAATGTCATTCTACGTGCTTGCATGTGAGAGTGCCTATCCCGAATTTGCCAACCGAGATTGAGGTAAGAAACATGAATTAACCAGTAATCGATGGCGAAGCACGGGCCGATCAAAGATCGTTTGGGGTGACCGACATTGGTTAAGGTGTGATTCCCAAGGCATGCTAAAAATAGGAGATCATGGCTCTAATGGCTATCAGATATCACTATTCATCTAGACATGAGCGGGAGTGACCATTGTGTCTGCGAGAATGAGGTTTAGGTCTTTAATTTTGGGTTGTTAGTTAGGTTTAAGTTTATTAAGGAAACTTGCTAAAAATAGGCTTAGGGTGAGGTGTCTAGGTGAGGTGGTTTGGTGAGGTGGAGGGGTAGGTATTTAGTTAATTAGGATATTTAAATAATAATTATAATGAGGGTAAATGATTAATTTAATTAAAGTAATTAAATTAATATAGTGTGGGGTGAAAGAGGGCCATGGTTAGGTGAATTAGTTTGAGTCGATTAATTAACAAGGGGCTAAGGGGAGTGTGACCTGATTTTGATGTCTACACCTCCTTCCCGACCTTGACCAACACCTACCACGGCGCCTCAATTATCCCCATGGGTCACTCATCCTCTCCCACCATCTACCTTTCCATCCACATCACGTGCTCCATCTGCACCTCTACCTAAGAAAAGAAAACAAAAATTGAAAAACCCATTAATCTCCAAAGAAGTGATTAAACCTACTACTCCTTCCGTTGTTGTTTCCACCACCGCACCTCCACCTAAGAAAGTGCAACCCAAACCTAAGACTACATCACCTCAACTACCACCATAACTACCCATTCTTCCATCCAAACCCACATTTACTTTACATTGTGATCCACTGGTAGGATCTTACGCCACTATCCTTGCTAACCTCCCGGAAAGCTCTACTATCACACTACCACCTCTTCGACCTTACGACCCTCTCAAACCTAAACCAGAAGGGTTTGATGATACTAAAATTTGTGCTTACCATCATGTACCAGGACATGATGTTGAGAGCTATAAGGGTTTAAAAGCCGCCTTCATCCAATTATGTCCTTTTGACCCAAATTTTGATGATGATGACCTCCTTGACGATGAACCTATTTCACCTCCACCGGTTTCCCCACATCCTATTCCTAAACCTACACCACAACCCCCATCTTCACCCCCACAACCTTTTTATCCACCCCCGAAATTCGAAATCAACATGGTCCGTATCCGAGAGATTGCTAACACCCCTCCTAAATTCCAGTGTGCCCGACTCATCTCAAAAGGCTCTTACCCACCTCTTGGTAAATGTCCTTCCTGTCAGTATAACTTTCATGGAAAACCATCTCCATCTACCTCTCTGCCTCAAATCAATATGGTTCATGTTGCCACATGTGTTCGAAAGATAAAGGAAAAGACAAGGCAACCGACCCACCAACCAATCCCATACCCAACATACTAGTTGCACCTGCACCTAAAGTCACTATCCATGGTCCTGCATACCCTATTTCGATGGGGTCACACACCACATGATGCTCAAACAATTACACCAATCCTCTCTCAAAATGTCCTTATACGATCTCATCCAAACCTCAGAGTCACATCGTTAAGCCCTCATGGAGGTCCTTCAATCTATTGAGGTTTTACCCAATGATCCCACACCGTAGCCTCCATTATCACACCTCATCATGTCACCTCTCTCACCAAATTACCACCTACTACTACACCTCCACCTACTCACTAGGTTGCTACCCTTAGTTTCTCAGATGAAGAGATTGCACCACACCAAACCGATGACCCAGATCCTGCTCTTTTCATCTCCGTCCATATCGATAATATACATGTACGACACATTATGATCAATGGGGGCACTAGCATTAACATTATTTCCTCCCATGCGTTCGAACAAATGCGCATACCCAAAAATTGCATGCATAAACATCCTTTCATGTTGCATTCATTCAATGAAGCTATCACTTCTACACTTGGCACTGTCATCCTCCATGTTTGTGTGGGTCCCTGCACTATTCTAGAGTTATTTTACGTCTTGGAAGGGGAGTTTCAATACAACTTGTTTCTTGGAAGACCCTTGATTCATGTCATGGGGTGTGTTCCTTATACTTTGCACCGTTGTGTACAGTTTGAACATGAAGGATGTACCTATACCATTCCCACCGACCGATCACCTTTCAAAACCTGCAACATGCTTTACCGACCTAATGAAATTCTTGTACCTATTAAGGCATCTACCTCCCTGCCCACTTCTTCCTCACCCACAATCCCATCCACCAAAGGCTGCATCCTCATCCTCACCTACACCTAACTCTTCTATTCCTACTGCTGCTATAGCTTCCACGGTCATTCATCTGCTTCCCAACAAACCGATACCTCTTCGATCCAACCTCTAACACTTCCTCCATTCCAGCTATCAACATATTGACCATTGATCCCTTGGAAGGTGTTTTTCAACCTCACTATGGGGGATTATCGTCTTGTATAATGTTAATACATTCCTTACTCCACAAGAGTATGGAAACCTTCACCAACATCCTCACTATGATCACCATATAGGAGAGTGATTTATTTATGGTCCTCCCCATCTTCATACCAATCTCACCTATGGGGGACTTGATACTTCCACTTACACACCCAAACCAACATCACAAACCCGACCCTTTTTGGCTGACCTTTAGTCACTCACCAATTGCCTCTTTTCTCACACTTTCCTACACCGATGTGCATGGAAGGGTTTTGGCTTTGGCTTCTATGAGCAAGGTCATCACACTGTTATTTCATGTACCACCCGCAAACACAATGATCGTAGTGGAATTGGTTTTACCAAACTACCTACCAAGAAGGCCCGCATTGAACTCATTGAAGATGTTGACCCCTCTCCACCTTCTTCACCTGCTCCACCTTTGTGACCTTCACCAATGGAGTTGATGGATCCATAATCTATCCCTTCAAACTTTGTTTTTTCATAAATACCATTTCCTTGGGACCTTTGACTTATTAACGCGATGGTGAGGCTCCCTCTTCTCTTCCTTTCCTGTATCCTGACATGGTCGAGGATGATACTCCTTCTATTAATGTTGTTTAATGTTAGGATGATGAATCTATACTCACCTACCTTGTGTGCTGAAGAATCTTACATTCACCGATCGCTACCTTTTGAGACACAAATGGTGTTGAATGAATCGATTATTGAAGTCAACATCCACACTCGTGACGACCCCACATTCTAAAGATCGGCCAAAATCTCGATGTTGTTGAACAAGAAGCCATCACTTATTTTCTTAAAAATCACAACCATGATTTCACTTGGTCCTATGCTCACATGCTTGGTATTGATCCCACCATAGTGGTGCATAATATCATAACCATTCCTAATGCCAAACCCGTAAAACAAAAGTTGAGGAAAATGCACCCTCGCATTGCTATTATGGTCAAAGAAGAACTTCAATTCCCTATTTATGTTTCTTTCATCCTACCGATTGATTATCCCCAATGGATTTCTAACATCGTCTCTGTCAATAAGGTGACAGGGGGACTTTGTATTTGTATGGAATTCTGTGACCTCAACCTAGCTTACCCAAAAGACAAATTTTCTCTTCCTGGTATTGATCACTAGTTGATATTACCATCGCCATGAGATGTTATCGCTTATGGATGGCTTCTCGGGCTATAACCAAATCTTGCTTGGCCCCGGAAGATCAACACAAAACCAAAATCATCACCCCTCGGGGAACTTCTGCTATCGATTCATGCCTTTTGGCCTTAAAACGATGGTTCCACGTATCAACGAGCTATGACTTACATTTTCCACGACATCATGCACCACATATTGGAAGATTACGTAGATAATCTCCTCGTAAAATCTAAACATTGATTCAAACATCTTGCATTCTTGAAAACCATCTTTGATTGCCTTATCAAGTATCGTGTTCACCTTCAACCTAAGAAATGTGTCTTCAGTTCTCTTAGGAAAGCTCTGGGATTTATCATTTCATTACGTGGTATAGAGGTTGACCCCTGCTAAAGTCAAGGCCATTCTCAAAATTCCTCCACCCTCTAACCTTCGCCAAATTCATAGTTTTCAAGGTAAGTTGCAATCTATCCACCGATTTATTTCCCAACTATTCAACCGTTGCCAACTGTTTCATCACCTCCTTAAAAAGATGTCTCCTTCAAATGGGATGACGAATGCCATAAAGCTTTTGAGGCCTTAAAAAAATACCTTCTCCAACAACCCATGGTCATTCCACCTAAAGACGACCAACCCTTCTACCTATACATCTCTGCTACCAATCACTCCTTATGGGCCATGCTCGCTCATCATGATGAACAACATAGGGAACATGCGGTTTATTACATAAGCCGTACTCTTCTGGACTATGAGACCCGATACACTCATCTTGAAAAACTTTACTTAGCCTTAGTTTTTGTTTCCACCAAACTTCTTCATTACCTACTCAACCACAAAACCTATGTTGTGACCAATACTGACCCCTTACACTTTATGTATGCCAAACCTTACCAAAATAAACATGCCACACATTGGATCATGCTTTTTACTGACCTAGACCTCGAATTCATTCACCAGAAATCTATCAAGGGTCAAGACATTGTTGACCAACTTGCTAATGCGCCTCTTTTCGGGAATCAATATTCAAACTTTGATTTCCTGATGAATCCATTACTACCCTCTCTTTAGATGATGACCCTTACCAAATGAACTTATTCTTTGATGGTTACAAATGTCAACATGGGGGTGGTGCAGGGGTTATCCTTATTCCTCTTGATGGTGAACCCATACCTTTATCATTCAAACTCGACTTCGAGTGCATTAACAATATCACTGAAGATGAAGCGCTCGTATTGGGTCTCCTCACAGCTTATGCCTTAGATGTTAAATTCATTAATATATTTGGTGATTCTCAACTGGTAGTAAACCAAGTCAATGGTGTATATCAGTGTCGTAATGAAACACTTCAAGAGTATAAGCGTTACGTCGGTGTAAGGTTGATTACTTTTGACCATTATAAAATTCAAACCATTATGCGGTCCACCAATAAATTTGCGGACACCATGGCTTACCTCACTTCTCGATACCTACTTCACCTATGGATTTTGATATTTTTATCACCGTGAAATACCTACAGAGACCTTCTTATGCACCTTATAAAGTATTAACCTCATCTGAACCACCTCACTAAACACACAAGACCTTTGGTATAAGTATCTTGTGGATTACCTTTTCCTTTCTATCTTGCCTCCTGACCTCACACATAATGGAAAATGAGTCTTTCTCAAATGGGCCTCTTGTTATGTCGTCATGGGTAGCCTCCTATATAAGTGTGGTTTTGATGGTAATCTCTTACGATGCCTTACCAGACTTTGAAATCCCCTATACCATTAAAGAAGTTCACGATGGCATATGCGGAGGTCACTTCGGTGGTCTTGCTATTACTAAATGCATTCTTTGCCTCGGCTATTCTTGGATGACCTCAACCATGATTGTTGTGACTACGTTAAGCGTTGTGTAAAATGTGACCAAAACATGTCAATCCTCATCACACACCTAGTCATGCCTTATGACTCACTCGTGACCTTTGGCCCTTCTCTTAATAGGGTTTAAATCTTGTTGGAGATATCAATCCCCACTCTTCCCAAAGACATCAATGGATCATCACCTGCAACCAAATACTATACCAAATGGGTTGAATCCGTACCTCTCATCTCCACGAAATCTAAGAAAATATGTGAGTTCATCAACCATCACATCATTTTCCACTTTTGTGTTCCTTACCGCCTCATCACCGATAATGGAAAGTAATTTAAAAAAAAATTATAGAAACTTTGCGACGCCTTCAAAGTATTGACTAAGTTTCTCCTCACCATATTACCCACAAAGCAATGGTGAATCCGAATCCACCAATAAAACCCTAAACAAAATTCTCATGAAAGTGGTTAATGATCTTTGGGAAGGATTAGCATATGCACATTCCTTTCGCCCTATGGGCATACTGCACTAGTATTCAAACTTCCACTGCTGCCACTCCCTTTTATCTAGTCTATGGTACATAGGCCATTCTTCCTCTCCAAGTCTAGATCCCATCTCTTTGTATTTCTCTTCAAGACATGCTCAATGACGATGACTTTCACCAAGACCATTTAGCCCAACTCGAGTTATTAGACGAACGTCATCTTAATGCTCTCGACCATCTCCAAGTCTATCAAAAATGTATCAAGCATGCCTATGACAAATGTGTCCATGAATTAACCTTCAAGGTCGGTGATCTCATCCTCTAGGAAAATCAACACGTAACCAAAGCAGAAAAAAGAAAATGAGGAAAGTTTACTCCTAATTGGCTTGGACCATACATTGTGACCCATGACTATGGATCAGGTGCTTATTGTTTGTCTTCCCTTAATGGTAAGCCCGAACCTAAGCCCCTCAATTCCTTGCATCTTCGACCATTCTACTGTTGACTTCTAGTCCTACATCACTATGTATCTATTTCATGCTTGTCCCTTGAGATCCATTTACCCTTGTCTTTTCCGCACTTCATCTCCAACGATTAAACACGAATCATGTGATTACCCGTCACGATTTTTTGCCTTATCTTAAATATGTGTACCATGGCTCTGCACATGGCATGATTCTCATGGATAATTTTCATCTTCTTTTAGATGAGATCCCATGGTCATTCACCCTTTCCTTCTAAACAAGAACCAAATGCTTCACTATAGTCTTGTCCATGACTTAAAAGCCCAAAATAATTTCCAAAAATAAAGGGATCAACTCCTTGAGTCAAACTTCCAATACAAAGATGACTCCCTCAAAAGGACATCTTTCACTCTAAATTTCTACTATAAATAGACTGCTCCCTCGAAGGACAACTATAAACAACTTGCAATTCTCTATATAATCTATCCAAAAAGAAGACTATTCTCTCAAAATAAAAATATTCAGAAACTTTCCGCATCGATCAGCTTTGCGAAGACCTCAAGGAGACATGTATTCATCCCGTGCACATGAGACTTCCCGCACCGATCCGATCGCCTATACACAAAAAGTAAAAAAGAGAAAAAGAAAAAGAAAACTTTTTCATCATGGACTCACCTATTATGATCTTGGACCCCTTGCCACAAGGCATTCTGCATCCTACCATATGACCTAATCACCTTCACCTCCTTCTTCTTTGTCTCTCCTTTTCATCCCGCCTCAAGGGACTTGCTTGAAACTATGACATTGGGTAATCCCTGTGACTATTCTTCACCTGTGGAACAATCCATCATGCAATGTCTTTAGGGTCTTACATTCACTAGCCTTTCTAAGATATGGTTCACCCATTGTGATCCTTGTCAATCAAGTGGTGTTCTCACCTCCTCTTATCTTTTCACTTCTTCATTATTTATTGATTATCCTATATAGGACTAGAACCTCGACACTTATCTTTTGGATTTTCTTCTTTCACCACAATTGACCTCGAATCATACCTATTTTTCCTTTACTTCACCAAAAATTAAATGACCTTAACCTAATCATACCCTTGACCTCAAACCTCATATACCTACAACCTACCGACCTATTCTTCTACCTTCTCATATTCTTCCCTAGCTTATGGGAGAACTACATCAGCCTGAGGTCCCTTTTCACCGAGACTATGTAGGCAACACTTCCAGGGCATGGGGCCCTAGAAGGTTACCTCAGCCACTCTTTACCCTCACCATTTTCCCCCATTTTACTATGATTTCACATATATATATCAAAACTAATAATTCAAACCATGTTCACATCATTTAAACTATATATATCTACCATGCATCACATACCCTTTACAACTTACATTATTTTACATTTTTCATACATAACCAATATTTAAACATTTTACACCATCACATGACTTTACATTAACATTTATTACCAAAACATTGAAATGAACATCCATGCCTAAACCAACCTGACTCCATCCATGCCTGTAATGTGCCTCTCCTTGAACTCCGCACTAAGCCCTATCTTTGGTACTAGAGCATGAGTCGGCCACGAAATCTGTGCTTGTGCTCGTATCTCGGGCCGCAAGGTAGTAATCTATGCTGTGTTGCTATCGGATGGCCATGTAGATCCGTAACCTACCCTTGTCTTTGTGGCCAATCGGCCTGTAAATCAAGTACTGCACCTATAGGGTGGCTACCTACCCCCACTCTCCATCTCCATCACCTTTACGTAGTAGGTACCGCCCGAGCCTACCTATGTTTGTAGTGCGACCACCTATGCCTGTAATGTGGAAACTTGTGCCTCTATACATATAAGCTACCCCGCACTATACCTAGCTACGTCACTAGGGTAGATACACGCCTCGTAGGGTGTCCCTCTACATAGTGATGGTCACTAGATCACATTTGCTCTAGCCTAGGTGGTACTAGTCTCACCGCACCACCCACCACTACCTGTAACCATCTACCACTCCAGCATCATCGATCTGTATCCCACCCAAAACAATCTCCCCTCAAAAGCATCTACTCTGGGCATCCTCTACTGCCGCACACAAACAATGTGCTCATATGCCGAACAATGTAACAACAAGGTGCAATATATCTTTGAATCACTGTAGCCACTTGTATGCCCATAACTCTCTGTAAACCTGTGTCAAAAGGGTAGGTGCCCATGTGAATTTGGTCCTCTGTGTCACCATGTCATGTAAGACCCCATCAATGACTATGGGAATCTACCACCCTTTGCATTTGGCAGTGCAAAACAACACACTACCTCCATCAATAACATGACCAAGCTCATCTCCTCAGGATGAGCTCTATACATCGCTCCATATCTCATGCTAGCGATATGGAACCCCAAGTCTACCAAAACCTCACAAAATACCGGTGCCAATAACTCCTCAGATGCCTCTAAGGAGATTAAATAGACTGGGCCCCCAATATAGGTAGCCGCAGGATCCTGTACATGTCCTCTAGGGTGATAGTGAGCTCACCCATCGGTAAATGAAATGTATTGGTTACCGAATCCCATCTATCGATGAGGGAAACCATCAGACTAGCCTCCCGGACTACATGTTGGTAACATCTCACTCCAATCAACTTGACCTCTTCCACGTGATGCCACTCCTCTCACTTCGTGCTAGCTCATACCTCCACTAGTAGTGGTTACACTCGGTCTCTCACCCGCATCATACCAAAAACTCATATTATTACACCACTTACCCATATCTACAACATTTACCTTTCCTATTGACCCCAACTTTCACCACACCTATCTACCCATGCCCCAACCTTCCCCTTTCTACCTTCCGACCTAATCTACTTACCCACACCCATCCCTTTGACCTCACCACTTTTCTATCTCCCCTAACCCTTCCCTATCTACCCTTACCTTTGCCTATTTTCTCCCCCTACCCACTACCTTACCTCCTTTTTTCCCATGTTTAAGCCGGGACAACTAGTGCCGGTCACCATTGATCAACCCCTGTCTCCCCTTGATCGACCATGGTCTTCCTATGACCAGCATCGGCCACCTTACTTGTGGACCGACATCTTGGTCCATCCCCACCGACATCGGCCAAAGTGTGGATGACATCAATCACTATCGTGCAAACCACCACGAACCCAAAACCCCATTTTTATTTCCCCCTCCTCACCCTACCCATCCACTCCCCCTTAACCCTCTAATCCTTCCCTAACCCCCCTTTTACCTCCCTCCTACCCTTCTCCATTCCCATTCCCCCTTTTTTTCCCATTTGCAAATTTTCCTCCCCAAACCCCCTTTTTTCCCCCTCCACACATTTTACCCAAATTGACAAAATAAACCATTTACTAGGTTAGAATCACACCTCATCCCACTGCCGTTGTCATGGTGGCACCTTAGGCCTCCACGCCGGTCCTCCCGATCCCTCTCCTACCTTTGCCATCAACGAATGCTTGCTGAATCTCCAACCAATCCACTCCCTTGCCCCGATCTTGTGGCTCCACCTATCAATCACCATTCACTTCGCCTACATGGCTCGCCAACTCTCTACGAAGTACTTGTTTGTCTTCTTCCTCTTTCCTCCTCTCTTGTCGTTTTCTCTCTTTTGCACATACTAAATGAATTATAGACATGCGGGTTTTTTTGATCTTTATAGCGTTCCGCTTTAACTAGCATCGGTTACCCATTGACCGACGATGGTCGGGTGCCTAGCTAACTACCGTCGGTTCCCCTAGACTGACATCGGTTAAATCAACTAATGTTGTTACCTTGCATAACCTACTTCCTATCATTTATACCTAATTTTCTTTCCTAACTAAATTTCAACCTCCCCGCACCTTACTTGAACACTTTACCTTCTCCTCTTGCCCTCAACCTCTTCAGCCTCACCTCATCGGCATCTGGGGCCTCATTATTTTAACCATACCTCGGCCTTACCTATGATGTGACCTATATACCTGGACTTGGAACACTGTTTGTGACCTTTGACCTAATGTGCTTGCTATACCTTACGACACCATTACCCAAGTTGTTTGACCTCGTGACTTTACTTTGCCTATTTCCGTCTTTGTATATTCATTCGACCCAACCTTGGTGTACTGAAGAACCTACCTAAACATTCCTACACCTGACCTATGTTGTGTTTCCTGACCCTATTCTATACCTGGATATCAAAATCGCTTCACCCTTATTTGGATATCCCTATCGACCTTAGACGATGTAGAGTTTGTAATATCTTTAACTCGGTACCGTGCACGCGATTTATATGTGTGTGTGCATTCAACTGCCACTACCTTTGACCTTGGCCCATTTACTTGTTTTCCCAATTTGACCTTTATCCCATTACCCCATTTTTCAACATTCTTCTTCGCATCCACTTTTATCAAACCACTCACCGATTCGCTCTGTCACCTCATCAATTCCTGGTTTGAGGGGGATCACCTTCACCCTCACATGGGGCAACCACATCTTATTTTTGTTAGCGTCGCTTACCAGTACAAGCTACACAACAAAAAGGGGAAAAATGTAGACATCAAAATCAGGTCACGCTCCCCTTAGCCCCTTGTTAATTAATCGACTCAAACTAATTCATCTAACCATGGCCCCCTTTCACCCCACACTAATATTAATTTAATTATATTAATTAAATTAATCATTATCCTCATTATAACTATTATTTAATTATCCTAATTGACTTAATACCCACCCCTCCACCTCACCTAGCCACTTCACCTAGCCACCTCACCCTAAGCCTATTATTAGCAGGTTTCCATAACCAACTAAAACCTAACACACACCCGAAATTGAATGTCTACACCTCATTCTCGACACACAATGGTCACTCCCACCCGTGTAATGCGGTTGAATAGTGAGATCGACACCGTTATAGCCATGATCTCTTATTTTTAGCATGCCTAGGGAATCCCTCCTTAACCGACGTAGGTCACCCCTAAACCGACGCCGGTCATCCCGTAACCATCTTCGGTTACCATTAAACCCTCTCCCTACCTCATTCTCAAGGTTGGAAATTCTAGAACTCAATAGCTCGCATGAAAGCAAGAAGAATGAACATTCTTTGGCACATAGATGTCTAGCATTCATCCAAGTAACCATCCAACACACATCCCAACCTAGATTTGACTGGAACCAAGCAAGAAAGAGCCCACGAAGTCCATGCAAGAGCTCTGTAACACTTGGTGACCCTCCATATCATTTAGTCTCATACCAGCACCTCCATTCCTTATTCACAGACATATAGACCAGCTTCAAGGTAAGTAGAGTATTTTACTATTCGGTTTCCTTCCTTCTACCTTGTATTTCTTTCATCGCATGTATTTTTCTATCTAAGCCATCTCTATACCACCCTTCATACCTACACCCCCACATCCCTGCAAAACCTTACCAAATCCCATCAAAACCACTTAGAACCTCACCCCGACCAATCTAGTCCTTTGTGCAATCACAAAGGAGACCCAAAACCATTTCGTTGGACTCCCAACCTCCCACGATCGACCGCGCTTAACCTTAACCGATGTCGGTTACCCTATAGTTCCCGACCTCGGACCATCCCTTTTTAACTCACCTAATACTCACCCTAGCCCCACCATTAACTGTTTAATCCACCCAATGACTTGGCACCCCACCTAGACCTCACAAGTACCTCATTTAACACCCTGAAAACCTAAGAAATCTCCTTCAGACCTCTGTTTTGACCCCCTGTCAACTTGTTAGTGACCGGCGTCAGTTACCCTTAATTGGCATCGGTTACCCTAATACCGACATCAGTCTCTGTGTTTCATAACTTGACCTAGAACAAACCTATCAATCATCTTACCCACTGACCCAAATTACCCAAAACCATACCTTGGCTAGTCCCTACCTCTGTGACAGACATCTTACCTCTCTGAATCTGATTATAACTTATCTTGTTACTATTAGATGCACTTTTTGTATGTGAATGAGATACCTAAATCATTTTAATTACAATATGACTTTATTTGCTGTTTACATTAATTTGTTTTAAATAGTGGATTGTGACCATCCGGGGAGTATCACACTTCCTTAACTAGCATACACTAGGTAGTCCACATGTCATATATTATTTAACTTCTATTTTTGGTCTTGTTTTTTCTTTCGGAGTAGTTCCTCCCGGCCAAAAGTAAGCTCTCGCGGTCATCTCTAGATCGAGGAGTCGTATGCGTGTAACAACCTTCAACCGTTTATAATGTATTCCTCCTACACCCATTACCTTATCTATTTTGTCATTTTCTAAGAAATGCTAAGAATAAGGTGAAACACAACCATATTGTACCATGTCCTCAGCCATATTCTAAAGATCAATTTCTGTGACCATGTCGAACCATTAGAAAGAAGCCATGTGTCAATATATATTTTCGAAGCACTATCAAAAATATTCATGGGAGTGATAAGGTCAAACCTTCCCCTCATCTACATCATCGAACATCTTCATCTTCTTTTTTCAATCAATCTTCCCCACTTATTGGACCCGTTTCTTCTAGTCAACCTCCTCTAGTAAAAAAACAACAAGCTCTATTGATTGATTTATCTCAGAATGAAGGAACAATTAGACTACATGAAGATATCCCTTTAGAGGATTACAAACAAGGGTTCTTTTTGGAACTTGATACGCTCACATATTGGGGTGAAGAAATTGATCCATTTTGTCAGAACATAGAGGAAGAGGCTAAAGTCATGGAACTTGATTCTTCTTTTGTTTTTCCATCTTCACCTTCCTCTGAGCATGAGGAGATGTGAGTCTAGCATTGATCTATGACCTATCTTCTCATTACCAAATCATTCGTTATCTATCATCATTCCTCAATAAAAATATTACCTTGGGTCATCACTTTGAGTAACCCATCGTCATTTTCCATCCTAGAGCCACTCCCGGGTAGCCCTCCATTTTTTACTTGTGGGTCACCTCTTGGTATCCCATTACCTTATATTCTTGGGCCACGTCCTAGTAGCCCTTCATCCTAATCTATCTATGGGACACCTCCAAGTATTCCCTCCTTGTCTATACTTGGGTCACACCCACAAGTAGTCCCTTGCCATCTTATTTTGTTCTAGGAACATTTCCTAGTAGCCCTTAATTATTTTATATTTATGAGTCACCTTGGGGTAACTCATTACCTTCTATTCTTGGGTCATGTCCTAGTATCCCTTCATCATCTTCCATCTATGGGATACCATCATATTTTGTTCTTGGGCCATGTCCTCATAGCCCAATTTCTTCCATCTTAGGGCCAAATTCTAAGCAGCCCTTCATCATCTTCTATCGGTGGCTTTCCTTATTGAGTATGGAGTTTAATTGCTTCAATGAAAGCTTGTTTTTACATGTTGCTAGTTTTGGTAGTGACTGAAGATGGTCAGGAAGTGATCGGCGATGGTTAGGAAGTGATCGACACCGGTCAATTATCAATTAGCATGGGTCGGGAAGTGAGTGATCACCGGTCAGTAGTGACCAGGCGCCGGTCGGAAGTGACCAACGATGGTTAACCTATGTAATGGTGATTTGTTTTTTGGTCGAGAATTATAATAAATATTTTTCTTTAAAGATGATTTCTTGATTGTAAAAGCATAATTAATTACATGAATAGGTATATCTGCATGTATGAATTGTATGAGGGTATGCGAGAAGAAAATAAAAATTGTTTGCATATTAGTTTTCTTGGTGAGTAAGAAAGAGTAGATGAGTGACGGAAAAGTATTGAACATCCTGTGAGGTGTTGGAAGATAAAAGATCTTCATTTTATTTCCTCTGTAAAGCCTTTGAATAATAATATTGGGACGTTTCTTGGTGGACGTAGCCCACCTTGGGTGCACCACATTAAATATGGTGTTATCTTTCTCTTATTTATTTTATCTTCTGGTTTATTTCCGCATTCATCACTTATATGCTTTATCTGATTTTAGATCTATGTAGCACTATTATATGGTTAACACCCAAAAATGGTATCGAGTTATGTTTGGAGATTTTGTGTGTTGGCAGGATTTACTCACAGAGGGTTTTCTAATTGAGTGGGAGCATAACAATGGTAGAAGATAGAAAATACCGAGTAGAGAAATTTGACGGTCGTAATTATCAACCATGAAAGATGTAAGTGGAGGATTATTTGTATCAGAAGGATCTATACTTACCATTGGAATGCATAACATGACATGATGAATGATGAAGAATAGAAGGTTCTTAACTAAAAGGATATGAGATTTATAATATTGAGCACTGGAAGCATCGGTGGCTTGAATTTTACTGAGATGTAAAAACCACGGTAGAGTTGATGAACTATTTATCAAATTTGTATAAAACTCCTAGTGTTTGAATAAGGTTTATTTGATGAAAACATTGTTTAATTCTAAGATGCAAGAAGGTGGATCTATATCTAATCATTTTAATGATTTACGGTTTATTATAAATTAATTAAAATCGGTAGAAGTTCCATTTGATGATCAAGTGAAATCACTTTTATTCTTATGCTCTTTACTAGATAGTTGGGATGAATTGGTAATGGTTGTTAGTAATACAACGTCTCGCTTCTAAAGGTTTAAAATTTGGTGATGTGGTTAGTGTAATCCTTAATGAGGAAATACACGGGAAAATCTCGGAGAAGAATCACCTAGAAATTCTTTAAATGTAGAAAGAAGGGGTAGATCTAAGGATAGGTCATCAAAGAGCAAGAATAATGGGAGTTAAAAGTCAAGGAATGGAAGATCTAGATCCAATTTCAGAGATTTACTTTGTTGGAATTGTGGAAAGAGAGGACACGTAAAGAAGGAGTGTTGGTCCAAGGAAAACAAAGAGAATACATTAGACAAAGGTAAAGAGGAAAACATTTCAAGTGAGGTAAATCAAAATGCCCTTATTATCTCCTTGGATAATAAATTAGAATCTTGGGTTTTAGATTCTAGAGCCTCTTTCCATGCTACCCCTAATAAGGGTTATTTCATAAATTATGTTCGGGGTGATTTTGGAAAAGTTTATTTAGGAGATGATGAGCCATGCACTATTACTAGTAAAAATGATGTTCATTTAAAGTTGCAGAATGGAAATACATGGGTATTGAAAGATGTGAGGCATATGCTAATCCTTAAGATAAATCTAATATCTACAGGTAAACTAGGTGAATCTAGATGCGTGGTTACATTCACAATTGATTCTTGGAAGCTTACCAAGGGATCTCTTTTTTGGGAAAGAGGAAAGAAGGAAGGAAATTTATATCTATCTACCTGGGTTATTAATTCATTTTTGTGCTATCTACTACAGATTCAAATGCAACCATGTGGAATAATTGGCTAGGCCATATGAGTGAAAAAATAATGTAGATCTTAAAGGCTAAGGGTAAGTTATTAGATTTGAAACAATTAGATCTTGAATTTTGTGAGCATTGCATATTTGGAAAGTAGAAGAGAGTGAGATTTCTCAAGGTTGGGTCAATAAAGAAGGAGAAAAAATTGGATCTTGTACACTCAAATGTGTGGGGACTAGCTCAGGTAGCTTCTATTAGAGGATCCCAATATTATGTGACTTTCATTGATGATGCCACAAGGAAGGTATGGATTTATTGTATTAAGTGTAAATATGATGTTTTGAGACTTTTAAAAGGTGGAAAGCCCTTGTGGAAAATGAAACAAACTTAAAATTAAAGTTCCTTAGATCTGACAATGGTGGTGAGTATTGTAGAAAAAATTTCAATGATTATTGTTCAATGAATGCAATACAAAGAGAAATAACGGTTCCTCTAAATCCATAGGAGAATGAAGTTATAAAAGAATGAACATAACAATCATGGAACGTGATAGAAGAATGATATTACATGCTGGTTTACCTTTGAATTTTTGGTAGAAGCAGTGGATACAATAATGTACTTGATCAACCATGGGCCTTCAATAACACTGGATGGTGGAATACCAGAAGAAGCTTGGTCTAAAAAAGCGGTAGATTTTTTATTTTCTTAGAGTTTTTGGCTCAGAAGATTTTGTGCATGTTGATAGGGAAAATAGGAATAAGTTGGATGCTAAATCTAAGAGATGTACTTTCATTGGTTATGGCTCTGGTGATTTCAGATATTATTTTTAGGATTTAGAAGATTCTAAGATTGTTAGGAGTCATGACATTAATTGGAATGAAAAGAGAATGTACAAGGATCAAGTTTTGGTACCTAAACATGAACAGGTTGATGAGATTTTGAAGGAAAATCAACTTTTGGATCTAAAATAGACATCCACAGATACCGATGTTAGTTCTATAGAAACCAGATTACGGTAAGGCTAAGCGGTATCGGCGTAAAGGATCAAGTTCGGAATAAACAACCACTGGAACCAATATCGGTGCTCCTTGAACCAATGGCGGTGAGGAAACCACGGTTGGTAGGTAGACAGAGGAACCAAAATTAGTTACGTGAGAACCACATTTGGTATTAGGAGACTCGATGTCAATCACCGATGATAGAGATTGACACAAACATGCACCATGCATAGAATGAACCCTGGACACCCCATATCTCGGTTAGGTCACAAATATTAAGTATACCTCTAGAGATATTTTCACCTTCATTTTCTTATTTATTATTAAGCGACGGTGGTGAACGAAAGCTTTAAAGAAACAAGATAGGTGGATACCACGAGCACCTTTGGGAGCATGGCATAGATGAGGAGATGGACTCCTTGGAATAAAATTAGACATGGGATTTGGTCAAGTTACCAACCGGTAAGAAAGCACTACGAGAAGAAATGGGTTTACAGGATCAAAAAAGAAGAGGGTGGTCTGAAGAGGTACAAGGCGAGGCTTGTGGTAAAGGGATTTACACGAGAAAGAAGGTATTGATTTTAATGATATATTTTTTCCTATAGTTAAGTGACTTCTATTCGTACCATTCTAATTTTGGTTACAACAGAATATTTGCATTTAGAACAAATTGATGTTAAGACAAATTTTCTTCATGGTGATTTGGAGGAAGAAATTTATATGCAGTAGTTGCTTGGTTATGAAGTCAAGGGTAAGGAGAAACTTGTGTGCAGATTTGAAAAGAGCCTATATGGCCTCAAACAAGCTCCAAGGAAATGGTATTTGATATTTGACAGTTTTATACATGAGCATGGTTATATGAAATGTGAATCGACCATTGTGTTTATTTTAAGAAGCTTAAAAATGGGATCTATGTTATTTTGTTATTCTTGTATGTGGATGATATGCGATTATAGGATCTAGTATGTAGGTCATTGGCGAACTTAAAGAAAGGCTATCTCACACGTTTGCAATGAAGGATTTGGGAGGTGCAAAGAAAATCCTTGGCATGTAAATTCACCAAGACAGGAAAAACAAAAACTTGTATTTGTCTCAGGAGGCTTATATTAATAAGGTGTTGGAAAGGTTTAACATGTAGAATTCAAAACTTGTTAGTACACCTATGGCTATACACTTTAAATTGAGTAAAGATCAGTTTCCTTCATCACACGAGGAGGTTGAGTACATAGAACATGTTCCTTATGCTTCAGTAGTAAGAAGTCTTATGTATGCCATGGTTTGTACTAGACCAGACATTGCACAAGCAATGGGAGTTATGAGAAATTTTACAGCTAATCCAGGTAGAGAACATTGGAAAGAAGTCCAATGGATTATCAAGTATTTGAGAGGGACATTTGGCATGGAGTTATGCTATGGAGGGTCATATACTTCTTTACGGCTATGTTGATTCAGATATGACTGGATATTTGGATGGTAGGAGGAGAACCACTGGATATTTTTTCATAGTAGGTAGAATGAAAATTAGTTGGATTTCAAGATTCAGAACGTTGTGGCTTTGTCTACTACAAAGGAAGAGTATATTGCAGCTAAAGAATCTAGAAAGGAGATGATATGGATGAGTAGGTTCATGGAAGAGTTAGGTAAGGAGAAAGATGATTGTTTATTATACAGTGATATTGAGCACGATCCATCTTGCAAAGAACTCAGCATTTCATTCAAGAATAAAACACATTCAGTTGAGGTATCACTTCATACAACAAGTGTTGGAGGATGGGAAGCTGAAGTTATAAAAAAATCATATGGATGAGAACCCTATAGATATGCGAAAAAAATTCATTGGCTAAGGATAATTTAGAGCTTCACTTCAATTCTATTGGTATTAGAGTTTGAGACTTGAAGAGGAAGAAAAGGGTTAAGGAAAAATATCTAAGGATGGTGATGTACGGTGCGGTGCGAAATTGATCTCCAAGTGGGAAAAGGAGAATTTAGAGCTTCACTCCATTTCTATTGGTATTCGAGTTTGAGACTTGAAGAGGAAGAAAAGGAATAAGGAAAAGGATCCAAGGACGGTGATGTACAATACAAAGGCAAAAATTTATCTCTAAGTGGGATATTGTTGAGTATGGAGCTTAATTACTTCATAGAAAGCTTATTTTTACATGTTTTTGGTTTTGGTAGTGACCGACGATGGTCGGGGAATTGAATGACGATAGTTAGGTAGCGATCGATGACAATTAGGCGGTGACCAGTACCAATCAATTATCAACTAGCAGGTCGGAAGAGACATGCACCGATCAAAGGCGGTGACCGGCGCTGGTTAGGTAGTGACCAGCGCCGGTTTAACTGTGTGACGGTGATTTGTTTTTGGATGAGAATTAGAATAAATATTTTACTTTAAATATGATTTCTTGATTGTAAAAGCATAGTTAGTTTCCCAAAATAGATATATATGCATGTATGCATTATATGAGGGTATGAGAGAAGAAAATAACAATTGTTTTCATGTTATTTTTCTTGGTGAGCAAGAAAGAGTAGCTGAGTGAGGGAAAAACATTGAACATCCTGTGAGGTGTTGGAAGACAACATATCTTCATTGTATTTCCTCTATAAAGAACTAAATAATAATATTGGTCGTTTCTTGGTGGACGTAGCCCACACTAGGTGAACCACGTTAAATCTAGTGTTATCTTTCTCTTGTTTATTTTATCTTCTGGTTTATTTCCACATTCATTACTTGTATGATTTATCTAATTTTAGATATGTGCAACACTATTATATGGTTAACCCAAACAAGCCTTTTGGTAGCCCATCCTCTTCAATTCTTGGACCGTATCCTTTTCATCCTTCTAACAATGACTGGGGAAAGCCCACCATAATTTCTCTCGTTCCTATCATCAATCATAAATATTCTCTTTCATCTCCCACTTCTCGGGATCGATAGGTCACATAATCACTCATAAGAAACCCAAATGACTTCTTCATCAAGCTCAGGTTACACATCCCATGAACTCCAAAGTTCCCAACAATTCCAATGATCTTAAGGTTAAAAATCAAGTACGATTCAAGAATGCACATCAATGTAACCATCAAGTATGTTGAAAAGTGTAGAAACCCACAAATAGGGAAATTAAGATCCCACATATGAAATCAATGTTTCAGGATAATTCACAATCATTTTTGAGTATGAGCTCACTTGGATCATTGAGATCGGGGATAACATAACTCTTGATAAGAAAACATGCCTAATATCCCTTATCAAGGAAGTTTTAAACATCGTTGTTGGATCCTATCACACGGAGTGAATTTTTTGGCCCCAACCTCCTGGAAACTATAAAAAATCTAAAAATAAAAAACAATTAAAAATACAAAAAAAAAGAGAAAACATAAAAAAATCAAAGGTACAAAGATCACACATTGCAATCAGGTATTGTGTACACATGGATGTTCTTTCTTCCCCTTCTTTTCATTCCTCTACAAGGAATCCATCATTTTATTCCCTTCAATGATATGTTGGTTAGTCAATTTGCACACATTTTGTGACATTTATATCTATGGTATTCATTTGACCCTGGTGTTTTATCACCTTGGTAAATTAAAGAACGAATGAACTCATGGAGATCTTATCACAATTTACATCTAATAACCTTGTTGCGAAGAACTTTTGGACATATTTGTTGAAACTAGCCAATGTCATCATCACAATCACTCCAAAATCCTCTCATCAAGCCATTAGTAGCTCATAACCCCTTGTCAAAAGAGCTGAAATAACTTTTTAGAAAGAAAAAGAATCAAATTTGATCAAAAATAAAAATTTAAAAGAAAAGAAAATTGATATATAATTCTCTCTTGGGGTATTTCCAATAATCTCTATCGGGGACATAGACTCTTGATTGAGGTAGATAAATGTTGCGATTAGAACCAAATACATCTTCATTGGGGATATGGATGCCTGATTGGTGATGGTGAAGAAATATATGGCTATCCTTCCACCCTCCATTCACATATCAACCATTTAAATCAATCATTCTTATGCATTAGCTAGAGTGTATTCACTTTTTTCTATCAAGTCTTCCCTCCAAGAGGTAATAAATTCCATGTGCACACACTAGATCTCTATGAGTGAACAAGATTAGTATGTTACCAAGTGTCTTTTTTGGACCTTTTTCAAACTCTTACTTTAGTCCATATCTCGTCTCATGATTTGTGCCTTTGGCTAATCGTTTCCTCATTCATGAGGATTCTAAGATACATTCATAACATTCATTGTTATTCTACTTCGTTAAGAACATCCATGTGTATAATATTTCCTTTTGCTATGTTTGAGACACCTTTGTCCCCTTTCATAAAAACAATCTCGCCACTTCCTTTCTATCATGTGATTTTAAGTCATCTTATCTTTGGGGAATCCTTGCTTCTTCCCAAAGACTTCATTTGTTTATGTTCATCATCATGTTGAACCTTTCCATAATGTCCTTTGGTCCCGCTTCTACACATGAATATTTTTCCTTTGAATACTCCCACCTAATCACTGGGACATTTTCACATCTTCAACTTTCTCACACGCACATGGCCTTTTTCCTTGTACATCCCATCTATCGCTGGGGAATTCAAACTTCTTTGCCTTCTGTACATAGTTTCATAAAAATTTCAGAATCACAATAAAAAAACATTCAAATATGTTAGAAAAATAAAAAAACATTCAAATATGTAAGAAAAATCACAAAACATTAAAATATGTTTCAGAAAACTTCTAAAAATTGAAAATCATCCTACAAAATGTCACTCTTTGGTTCTTGCTTGTTCTCGTCATAAATGACTCATGGATCATCTGGATCTACCCTCATTAACAAAGCTAGTCCCGCATGCTTCATCGTAGACTGGGGCACAACAAGTTGTGCAGTACTATTTCGAGCGCACAATACTTTTTCATCGAGACCCAAGTGTCCTTTGTTATTCCCCTTTCATTTGGTTCTTACTTGTTTTCTTCATAAATGACTCAAGGATCATCGGATCTACCCTCATTAACAAAGCTAGTCTGCGCATGCTTCATCTCAGTACTGGGCACAACAAGTTGTCTGGTACTATTTCGGAGCGGACCCAAGTGTCCTTTGTTATTCCCCTTTCATTTGGTTCTTACTTGTTTTCTTCATAAATGACTCAAGGATCATCGGATCTACCCTCATTAACAAAGCTAGTCTATGCTTTCGACTGGGGCACAACGCTGTACTATTTCAGAGCGCACAATACTTTTCATCAGACCCAAGTGTCCTTTGTTATTCCCCTTGCATATATCCTTGCTTGGGGCACCATTTTTAGCCCTTTTCATTTCACATGAATAGGTTGGAATTGAAGCTCGATAACAAAAACATTACATTATGTTTCTATGTTAGTTTAGCTTGTTTAATTTCTCGTATTGCATTGTATTATGTATGTTACATGGAGTTAGGAATCTTTTACTTTCTTGTATTGCATTTCATTTTTATGTTGCATGGAGTTGGTGTTTTGGAAATGGACATTTGTTCATATATGGATTTTCATTTCATACTACACTTTTGTTCATTCTTTTTAATAAGGACTGATGATGAGGATTCTAGCAATATGATGAAATATAAAGTTGTTTAAAAGGCACTTGATGGATGTTAGCTCATTCCCCCTTCCTCATAATCCTTTTATTCTATATCACCTTTCTTTTCTTCTTCTTCATACTATTCTTTCTTCTATTCTCTTTCTATCATCTTTTCGATCATTGATCAAGTTCTTCCATCACCCCATCGAAAATCAAGGGGGAATCCTTCATTCTACTCATTTTTCTTCTATCCCTTCAAAATTTTCTACTTGTTTATGCTTTTCTACTTTCTTTGAAGTGACGTCACTTATGCCACCCCAAAGAGGGGAAAATGTAGACACCTAAAATATTCTTACACTTAGCATTTCCTCCAATTCAGATCGATTGACGACACTTTGTCAATTAGCTATTCTTCGCTCCATTCTCAAATGCCCATTCACAACACTCTTTTGGTCGTATTCCTCCTATAATCAGCTAATTTGGATAATTTCTCTCGATTAGCTAAACATTCCTCCTTCGACCTTTGAGAACCTTCTTATTCCCTTATAAACCACTTCTAATAGCTACCTAGATTATCAATCCATTTCATTAGATTGGTTAGACCTCTCACAACCCTCTTAGAACCCTAATTTCTCACTAATTGTGATTAATTAACCCTAAACCATGATTAACCTCTTCTAAACCTAGTCAAATATTACTTTGACTCTCTAAAGTGCCTTTTGGATTATCTTTTTGTCCCACATGCACCAAAATTCTCCCATTTCTGAAATTGGAAAACTATAAATACCCCACCACCCCTCTCACTTTTCTAAGAACACTTGCTCTCTCTAGGCTAAACTATAGTATTATTTCTAGGGTTAGAGCCTTTTCTTCATTATTATATTGATATAATATTGATTTTCCATTGCACAAAACCACCAAACATTGAGTAAATGGGAAGAACCATTGGCCTTGAATCCATTAATGGTGAGCTCCCATTCTCATAATCACAAACTAATTGCTAAGAGTCTTTAATAGGTTCATTTTTATTAGCTTTCATGGAGTAGAGAGATATCTAGATATGTTAGGGTTTGAATGTTTATTTCAAGTTTATATATGTATGCAAAGAGATAGTTCTTGTTTAGATCTAATATGATGGTCATTGAGTTGTTTGTTTAAAGATTTTGGGGCCTCTTGAGTGTTTTTACCCCATTTCATAAGATTTTCCAAACTTTTCATGGCACACAATAATGATGCCTTAAAAAAACAACATCAAAGATCATAATCAGTAAAGAAAATATTAAATTCATTCCTATATATATATATATATATATATATATATATATATATATATATATATAACTACTTACCAATTTTAGGTCAATTACTCTTTTGAATGTGTCTAATAAGATTATTTACAATACTCTAACACTTTTCCTCAATTTTTTTTTGCTATCATTACACAATATGACACACATATCATCATGAGTTGGTACACTCTTGACATAATTATTATTGTTTATGAAGGAATAGATTGGGCACGTGTCTCTCAACATAAATTATGCTTAAAGCTCTTAGATGTGGGGAATTCTATGTTTCCAAAATTGAAACCTATTTATCGATGCTTCCACTTCATTGACTATCAATTAGAGAAAGTAAGAAAGCTGTTAGGTTCTTTTTCTCCATATAGAAAGTATTTCTCTAGCTAATTCCTTGTGTATTCTTATGGAATAATCCTTTGGGTACCTTCTTGCCCATTGCACGAATAATTTCAGGTGTGTGGAATTTACCTTTTTGATAAAAAAATCATAATCTATTAATGACCACTTTGTTGATGATTCTTTTCATAACATTTATTAATTGATTACCTCTTTTAAGGAATCTCTTTATTACTCATATATCTTCTACAAGGATTCCAAATCAAACCTATAGTGGGATAGAACTTAATGCTTCCAAAAATGTATTATAATTATTCTTGACTAGCTTAAAGGTGTTAAATTCAAATGAAAAAATTGAGCGAAATTCAAATTCCTTGGCATTCCCTTTTCTTTTGACTGCCCCCTTTTAGATTTATGGAAATATGTGGTTGATATTGTGTAAAAATATTCATATTGAACTTCGAAGCCTATATCCCTTACTTAGCAAATTTCATGTGTGCACTAAATTTTTGGCACGATCCATGTGTATTATGTTTATATTTGGGACCCCTCTAAATATTTTTATAAAAACATATCTCAATTATGTAGAAACGTTGTATGGGATAATGCCAAAAATTTATAGGATTTCATATATTTTCTTGAGATATATGTTGCATCTTGTGAGAAAAAGTGGTGTGGGAATCATCAAAATTCACTAGAAAATAAATTATATTTGATTTAAATAAATTTAAATATTTATCAGAGGACTAAGATCAAATGAATATAACAAAAATAAGCAAGATCTATCATGCAAGAAATAAAAAGTGTAAGTAATAGTGAGATAATAATGACTTAGCTTATATCTAGAGATTTGGGCTGATTATGGTGGAGAACATGTTGAGAAGGATGGATCTGAACTGTGTATAATATGTCTAAGAAAATGGGATTTTAAACCCCTTCAAAAATGAATTCCCATATGTGGACATGACCATCTACACACTAGTGTACGAACAAGGCGCTAGTGTCCTAGAAATAACTCTGCTCCTGATCTTTTTAGGGTCTAAACTTGCATTCTTCCTTTCACTCTTTGTCACACCCACTTTGTTATAGGGTTCTTGCTTTTCACATGTACCTATAAAATATCCCCTAGCTTCCTACACAAAGCTCAAGTAAACATTAAATGAAATAAATAATGCACATGATTGAGTCGAACTGACCTCAGTGATCACCCCAATGTGATTTTCATTGAGTTCTACACTATATTATAGAATCTCTATAGTTCTAGTGTGTGTGAGATTAAATTGTGTCCCTTGAAGCTAGGTTTCCCTTTTACCAATCACACAAAGATAGTGGGCCACAACTACTCGACCCCAAGATGAATGTGTGAGATGGAATTAAGAAATAAACCTTCTATGCAGCGAATAATGTAGCCCAAATGCAATCTTTGAATGTTTCTCTTTTCCGAAGTGGTATATAGTAAGTAATAGCCCAAAGTTATCCAACCCCTAATGATAGTGATTAATTCATATATATATATATATATATATATATATATATATATATATATCTGTGTGTGTGTATGTGTATTTATATATATATGTGTAAGTGTATGGAAATGAGGGACCAAAAGGAATATATAATTTTTATTAATTTTCAAAGTGCGAGACATCTCAAAAAATGAAATATCTATGTGTACTACACCCCATAACTTTGAGAAAAATAGTCAAATTTTATTTTTTTAAATGTGTGTAGAATGAAGTTTAGGCAGAGGCATTTATTTTGAAATTTGGATTAAAAAATCATAAATTGTGTAAAAAAACATATGCATAGGTTTTGGTAAGAAAATAAGGCACTAGTAAAAGAAATTATGGATGAAATCCTCAAACTAATTAGATTTTAGAAAGAAGTATATTGTCACCAAGGTAAAAATGAGCTTGACATCATAGAGTAATTTTTTTTTACTATTATATTATAACGCATGAGATATCGAGGTGTACACGTGAGATTTTAATATTTTTTTCAAACAAGGATTTATTCACAGATTACACAGTCCAAATCTTAGGTTTGGATATCCAAGCCTATGGATTGGGAATTTCAAACCCAAAGAAGATGAAACACAAGTGTTATGTTATAACGCACTTGCGTTCCTATTTCAAATATGGAATATGTCCATTTGGAAGGGATAACGTGATATTCCACATTGTAAATAATAGAACGTGAGTGTGTTTTGGCTTGGTAAATCCAAGCCAACGCAGCTCACGTTATAACATGACCTCAATTTTCCCCTGTCGCGTTATAGCGTGACCAAGCCATAACATGAGCATGTTATGGCCAAAATGGCCAAAAAGTGGATTTGTGTCCACCTTTTGGTCCCCCATATTTGTCCACTTACCCATATATATATATATATATATATATATATATATATATATAATTATCTTGTTTGAATTTCATCATTAACAACCAAAAAGGCCAAACTAAGGTGATAAAGAGGATTTAGAAAAGATAACAAGTGATGTGACTTTTCAAACTTGAGAAAGGGAGGGATAGGGTAAAAAGCACCGAAAGGGACAATAGTGCCTAAATGCTCTTGTCTTTAATGAGTAGTGTTGTCTAAGATGATTGAAGGATATATGAAAATACATAGATGGGTGATATGTTGTCCAATATTTGAAAGTAAAGTGACCATTTGAGAAAATAAAATGACAAGAGTATCAAAAGGGATAAACTAATGTAAAAGCAAAACGAGTGTTGTTAATGTCTAGTTTGCTTACTTAGAAATCATGCATATAGTGACATACTTAGATGCATGATATAAATAGAGAGTGTATTGTTTCATGATTACACTCTCTATGCTAAGTGGGTTTTGTGAGAAGTGGAAAGAAAAAGTCTTGAAAAATATTGTTAAAAAATACATCTTAATAGGATCTCCATATGGAAAAACCTATTGGAAGATATATGCTTCCATACACTTTTGATCACCATGATTTCAGTCAAATTTATGGTGTCTTTCATTGTAAAAGCATATGGAGAGCCTTAAAATTATTCAAGCTACAATTTAAGTAGGTTGGAGATGGGTTAAAAATGATTTTTCTTTCAATTTCCACAATCTATAGAATTTCCCATCGTGACTTCTTCTAGATCTCCTAGTGAATAATGCAATCCAAATGCAATCTTTGAATGTTTCTCTTTGCCCAAGTGGTAGATAGTAAGTAATATCCCAAAGTTATCCAACCCCTAATGATAGTGAGTAAGTCATATATATATATATATATATATATATATATATATGATTCTCTTGTTTGAATTTTTCATTAACAACCAAAAGGCCAAACCAAGGTGATAAAAGAGGATTTAGAAAAGATAACAAGTGATGTGAAATTTCAAAATTGAGAAAGGAAGGTGTTGGACCCCTAAAGTAACTAAGTACCTAAGGCACGAAGCCTTGTGGTGTGTAGAAGCGAGGGCACAAAGGAACACACAAAATTAGTTCTTAGAGAGCGCGAGAGGCTTGCACCTAGGAAGATGGATTTGAGAATTAGTAAGTTTTGGACAACAAGAAAAGTTGTGCATAGGGAGAAAATGGAAAAGTGACCAGATACAAACATGGATAAGATATGGAGACTTTCGAATCAAGGAAAGGATATTCTAGGGCATTAATATGGTTATCATGAAAGGATAAGGAGTCGAGGTTGTTAAGGATTAGCTGACACATGCGTCTAAGAACACTCAATTGAGTGAAATGCATGATGTTATCGACATGATCTGGGTAGTGGTAGTGAAATTATGGAAGATCCCTTTAGGATTTTGTAGGTAATGATGAGCGGTTAAGAGAAGATTCCCTTGAGTTCTTCATATGAATGGTTCTTAGTAGGGTTTAGGAAGAGAGAGAGATAAGTTAGTATGTATGTAGAGGTATGAGCATGAGAGATAAGGAGGTAGAGATATTGTGTAATGTGTAATGGTGAGATCTGTAATGTATAAAATCTCTACTACTATGAACTTTCCCAGAGATGAAACCCTTTTTGATGTAATTTTGGCTACTATATTTTGACTAATGAATGTAATGAAGAGATTATGAAGCACTTATGTGATGGATAATGACCTGTGCATTTCCTTTATGTTCATGCACATGTTATTTGTTTTCTTGATGTTATTCATGGTTTGATTCTACTTCCATTTAGTTTGATCATGTTATTCTATGCTCGGGTGCATTAGGATAGGAGTTAATGCTTACATCTTAATTCCAAGAATGGTGCACTTATTTTTGGTTGTATTACATCCTCATGTTAAGGAATAAAATTCTCATGAAGCTCACATAAAGGAGGGGCTCGAAGCCGGCATGCACCTTGGGTGAGCTTCCAGACTAATCTAGATGATATGCTTTGATGCACTTGGGGTTGGTTGTTGAAGCAAGAAGTAATTAGAGACTACATTTTGGTTCCATTGTTGGGATTGTTGGTGCAAATTCTGAGTTTGCACACTTTTCCCTAATTTTCTATATCCATTTTTGCTCAAAAACATTTTATTTGCTCGAGTGGGTGATCTGCAACTCATTTTTTCCAGTTGAATGCTTTGAAAGTACTCACAATCTTGTCATTCTGCCCTAAATTGAAACAAATCCAAGTTTCCCCCCATTTGTGCCCTAATTTTTTCATTTATACGGGCTGTGTCATTTTTTCCATTGCCAAATCATGAAAAAACTCGAAATGGATCGAATCCGAGTTATTTGAGGTTAAAATCCTACTCCCTAGGTCAAAAACAATGTAAAATCATGTTTCATTTGATTTAAAACCGAGAAATCTACATTCCTTGTGAAAAATTGATTTCTAGGGCATCCTCTATAGTTTTTACGTTTTTACGGGCATACGGGTGTCATTTTCCCATCAAATTCATCTTTGCATGTTATTGCTAACGTGGCAGGTTTCTATTAGTTGAGGGTGGTCGGGAAAATGTTATAACTTGTCACTTTTTTATTTTTGGCACAAGGAAAATTTTGGTCCGCATGGCTCCGCATTATTACTGGTGATATGCCTACGTGGCACAATTTGATTGGCTGGAGGATTAGTGGGTGGTGGAGGTCACTTAGAAATTTTTCCTTCATTTTTATAAATTTCACAAAATCAAATTTTTCCCGAAGGCCCATGATGAATGGGAAGGAGACACGTGGCATAGGAAGCATGTGGATGGTGGGGGACTTAAAATTTTTGTTCTTTTTGGGCTCAAAGTTACAAAGGAAAGATTTTTCCCGAAGGCCCGTGTCCAATTGGAGGAGGACACGTGTCCAAAATTTGGCGGAGGTTTGGAGCGCGGAGAGAAAATGGAAAAAATTACAAATTTTGGTGAAAAATCTCAAAGTAAAAAATTGACCCATGGAAAATTTGGAAATGTGCCCTCGCATCCAATCAGGAGGTGACACATGGCACTTTACAAAGGGCAAAAAGGAGAGCGCAGGCAGCAAAGGTTCTAGTGTTTTGGGGGTTTGAAGGCAAAAATTAGAGGGTCGACTCCGAGCAGAATGAGAAACCGCCACATGGCAAGGGAGTGAGCATGTGTTTGGGCCCATGGGGAATTTTGAGACAATTTTCCTTTGCTCAAAAAGGTCGAAAAATTCATCAAATAGGCCCTTGAGATTTTGGTGGGGCCCACATGTGGACACGTGGTGGGTCGAGAGGCAAGAGAGGAAAATTGTCAAAATTTTCCAAAGGCATAAAAAGGTTACAAATTCAAATTTTAAAAGGAAGGGGCCCATGCCAATGGTTTTTGGACATGTGTCCACCTTATCCAAAGGCAAAAAGGGAATATCTTGGACACGTGGATGGCGGAGATTTAAAGTTGACCGAAATCGATGGTTACTGTGCAAATTCGTTTTTTGGGCACCATGGGAACTCCAAGGAACTTGGAAATCAAGTTTCTTCATCAAAATTCATCAAACCTTATATGATTTTGAGTCCCCTCAGCCTTCTGAGAACAATGGAACCATTTTCATGAGCTAATTTGATGATATATGATGTTTTTAATGCATTTTGGCTCAGGCCCGATGTAAAAAACATGAAAGGTGAAAATTAAAGTTGCAGAGGTGAAAATGATGAAGGTAAAAGGTGAAAAATGATTGCAAATGCATGTTGGCATGTCTGAATGCCAAAAATGTGACCATGGGATGGATAAGGATCTAAATTCATGCAATATTTTAAAATATTTTGTGCATCCCTGGAAATATGCGAGTTGTTTTACAGTTTGATGTCATTTTCATGAAATGAATAAGAGTTTTGTAACAAATTTGATCCCTTGAGCATATTCTTTTCTTGGGAAGTAAGGATCAAAGCTGACATAAGTAATAAAAGATATTTTTGAAGCATTTTGTAAGAGGGGAGAAAAAAGAGAGAAGAGACTTAAAATTTTCACGAGGAAAAACAAGAAGAAATCCATTTCTCTAGAGAAAACCACTTGAGAGCCATTTTCAATTCCATTTTTGTATCAGTTTTCATCATGTTGAGTTGGTTTCATTTGTAAAGCCATCAACAAGCTCTGATATTGTTCTCATGAATTTCCCTTGTTGATGTATTTGATCATTTTCTGGAATATCTTGTTCATTCTCTTGGCAAAGTTTGCAAATACTTATGTTTCAGAATGTTTTTCAATTTATATTTCTTGCTCATGTTGCAATCTTGTTTTTAGGATCTCTTTGATCATAAAAAGATCTCATTTCTTGTTGATGGTTTAGTGGAATTTGCAATCTTATATTCAGAAGAGCTTTCATCTGATAGAAGATAAACAATTTTAAAATTATTTGATTGTCCTTGAATAATGAGACTTTTTGTAAACCTTTTGGTGCACCTCAGGTCATGTTTAAAGAGGGATTCCTGGATACTTTGTTGGTATTTTGCTTCAAGATTTTGTGGCAGGTTATCAAAGGTTGTTTGGAAGAGTGTAGATCTGGGCCTCCATCATGTGCACACATCCTACTTGAAGGAGCATTTAAAACCCTGGAAGCATTCCTGTTGTGTAGGTATTGCAAATTTCCTACAAAGGTTCTCAAAGAGGTTGGTAATTCCCAGCTAGTCTTGTCCAAAAATCTCCCCACAAAATATCATTTAAAATAAATCATCCTACCTATACTACCTCTGCATTTTCATTGTGTGTCCACAAAATAACTCAATCCTTTCACAAAAATGCACAAAGCATATCAGGGTTTTATCTTGTCTTTAACAACCCTAGCTTTGTTTTGAAAACATTTCCATAATTTAGTAGTGACAACTCCTTTAAGTTTGGATAATGGATACTTGATCATGTTTTCACAAGGCCTCTTCCATACCATATGCAAAACACAAGGATTTATCCATCTCCTTTACCATACAAGGGCTGTAATATAGGTTCTCTTGCCTTGGTTGATAGGAATAACCTAAAACAGTGAGGGTTAGATCAAAACCTTTTTTGAAGGTGCTATCCACTCCCTCAAATTTTGAATGAAAACAAGAAGATAGGTGTACTCCCTGGCTACAAATGACATACAAACCATCTATCTATCCTTGAGTGTCTAGTGCAAGTTCATGATCTTTGTTCAAGTTGTGAAGGAGATTACATCGGATACCAACACCGTGGCGCCCTTTGCCTGGGAGTTCTTGGAATTTCTTGGTGGTTTTGAAGTGTTTGAAGGGTGTGAGCATTTTTGTGATCAAGTATTTTAGTTGTTACATACGTGAGATATCATTTTATACTTGAGGCTTGCATGTTTTGGGTAAATTTTTCAAAGCTCACCTACTCTTCTCATTTACTAGCAGTTTATATAATTTGGATGCATTGTTTTTGGTTGAATTAAGAAGAAGAAGATCTGATTTGTAATACCTTGCAAAGTTTTCAGTAGTAGCATACATTTGACAAAATATTTTAGTGCTTTCTTGCACAACTAAGGTGGAAATCCTTAGTGGTGACTCCATGCTATTGGGATCTTGAAATACCAATTTTCTTATACATCTCTGTCATTTGTAACTTGTTGTTTAAATCTATCAAGTGGAGGAAGGAGATCCCTCTTCATTAAGGACTCTTCTAAGAAGTGCTCACTTTGAATCAAGAAGCTCGGACTTAGAAGGAAGAAGAGTGTGGAAGGTGGTTAGTGATTTGGTTCCAAGAAAAGAAATCCCCATAGTTGAATTTGAAGGAGAGTAGCATGTTTTTGAAGATTATAATTCATTTTCAAGTAGAAATAATTCAGAAAATCTTCTTGCTGATTTGCATTCTCCATTAGGTGAGGGACCTTCTTGTGTATTTAAAAAAGTTGCTCCTAAATCTGCTCCTATTGTTTCTAAGTTTGGAAAATTTTATCAAGAGAAAGAGACTTTGGGGGTTTTCATTTTAAAGATCACTCATCTATTCCAATCACACCCATTACTACTCCTCACCGAGATTCTTTCACCTCCAAGATCACCCCCACCAAACAATATGACTCAGCCTAGACCTCCATTTGTTGTTAACACCTTTGGTCCTATAAATTTTGGAGGAATGGATGGTTATCCAATTATTGTCCCACAAGATGTGAGAAATAGGTTACCAAAATTCCAAGGTAACAATGCCATTCTTGGTGATCAACATCTCAAACTATTTGATAATATGATGGAAGATTTTGAAATAGAATTTTAGGATGTGTATATCAAGTTGTTTATCCATACACTTGAATAAGATGACAGGGATTGGTACAAGCATCTATCTGATAACTCTATTGATTCATGGATGGAGATGAAAAATGCATTTAGGTTGCAATACGGTGATAAGACTGATCCTAGATTTCTTTTGTCTGAATTTGAAAATATTAAGAAGAACCCCAATGAGAAAGTCCATGACTTCAATACAAGATTTAATAAAACATTGAGAAGGCTGCTTGTCAATTTGAGGCCTTGATGAATCTTGCTTGATCAAATATGAAGATGCATTTGATAAAAAGGCAACCTATTACTTGAGAGACAAAAATCCTACAAACTTGAGGCAAGATTTCACCATGGCACTTCAAATTATAAATAATATTAAAGCTATTAGTAAACCACTTAAGAGGGATGGTGTGAAGCTTATAAACCACGAGAAGCCTCAAGTTAACAAGGGTGCTGATTTAGAAGATGTTGTCAAGACTTTGGTAGGGGCTGTTAAAGAAATTTCTTACAAATTAGCCTGGGATGAGAAAGGAATTGGGAAAAGTTCACAAGGACAGCAAAGAACTCAAAACCATGATAGATTTGGCAATCATCCTAGGGGTGATCAAAGAAAAGATGATAGAGGTAAAGGGCTGTTGGATCTGCAAACAGATTACCCCAACCACGTGAAAATAGAATGGTGCGACCCTCATTTTGCAAGAGTTTCTACTATTCAGAGGTTGCTGATATGGATTGGTGTGATAGATGTTTTCTTCCTCATCCTCCATGTGAAATGGACCAGCAAGATATTGATGATGATAATGAAGATGAAATGGATGATGACATTTGTTTGATGGGTAACTCTTCGAGGCTCACAACAAGTAACAACATCAATAGATATGATAAGTTCAAGGACTGCTATGACCTTTTGGGATTCCATAAAGAGGGTACCATTTCTTTCTATTCCTCAAGCTCATGATGTAGATGTATTTTAGGCCTTTGAAATTCCTAATAATGACTTTGAATATCTAATGGAATTAATGATCAAGAAGTATGATGGTGGTATTCCTTCGGAGGAAGATAGACAATTGTTAATGAATGTTGTGGTTGGTCAAGAGAAAGAGTACAATCCTACAAGTAAATTTGTTAGAGGAGCTCTTCCTCAAGCCAAGCAAAATACACCCTTGCTCACAAGCATTCCCAAAGACAATCCTAGAAAAGAAACAATTGCAAAGAACCCTCTTGTCCCATGTAAAAATATATGTCCTCTTCATGCCTAGGCTGCCAAGAATACTTCTCCATCTGATGAACCTTTTTGTTTCCCTTCCAATGTTGTTTTACCAAAGAGTGTTCCATATGATATTACTCAAGTATTGAGCCAAATTAAATTGAGTGTTCCCATCATTGAGTTTCTTAGAATACCTAAGCATAAGAAGAGAGTATTCAAGTACTTGGGATTGAAAGAAGACAACATTACCCCAAGTAGAAATGTAAATGTTGTTAAGACTCCTCTTCAAAACATTGTTGGCCTTGAAACACAACCACCAATGGAAGATCTCGGAGAGGCACCTAAAGTATATTTGGGGACATCCTTGGTTGATTCCCAATTGAATGTTGATCCATTTTTCACAACTTTTCTCATAAAAGATAGGTTGCTTCACAATTGCATGTTTGATTCTGGTGCATCATGTAATGTCATGCCTCTAGAAGTCATGAATGAGTTGGATATCAAAGTGACAGAAACATATGGGAAATGTACAGCCATGGATTCAACGGAAGTGCTGGTTTTTGGTTGTGTGAAGGGTTTAGTAGTGCAACTTGCAGCAGCATATCAGGTAAGAATTTAAAACTTGATGTTTTAATTGTTGATTGCCCTGTCAAATGGTGTATGCTCTTGTTAAGAAAATGGGCTGAAAGTGTTGGTGGTAGTGTTCAAATGGACATGTCTTTTTCCACCATTCCCATTGAGGGCAGCCTTGTCAAAATCTATGGTGAAAAGAAGATGTTGCACTTGATTGAAGATACCAACAATGCTTCTTATGAAGTGTTGTTTGCTGATGTGGATGTTGACAACTTCATTGGTTTTGCTAAAGGAAAAGAGAATAAGATGGACAAATCAGAGTGCCTTGGTATGGTAGGTTCTCCATGGAAATTACTATTTGATGGAGCTTGCTCCAAATTTTGCAATGGTGCTGGTATAGTGCTGGTTTATCTAGTTTGGAAGAGTTTCCTTTTTCCTTCAAGCTCAATTTTGAATGCACTAACAACATTGTTGAGTATGAGGCATTATTGTTGGGATTAAGGATTTCATGGAAATATGGAGTGAAGGATATTGTTGCCAAGGGGGATTTAGAGTTGGTTTTCAAGCAAGTAAGGAAGTTATATGCCACAAAAAATCAACGTATGAAACAATATAAGCATGTTGTTAGGGACTTGATCAAAATGTTTGATTCCTTTAACATTGTTTACCATGATAGAAGTCTTAATGCTGCTACTGATAAGTTGGTTGTACTTGGTTCTAGATTTGAAAATTGTACCATTTCACCCTTTTGTGAATATAACATTGAACTGCTAACAAGGCCAGCTATCCTGGATAATGTGAAACATTGGCAGATTTTTGATGATGATGCACAAGTATTGAGATTCTTACAATGCCAAGGTGATTTTTCTGGTCGAACATTGATTGGAAGCCAATGGTATGCATGAATGAAGGGAGAGAAACTTTATTTGAAAAGTATATTATCCAATTGAAAACAAATACCATTCCTAAAGGTCTTATTGCACTTGAGGCAAATTTTAACAATGTTGATTGCATCATAAATAGAAAGATGTCGCTTCTTGAGGATGTGGAAGAGCACAACTTGGGAATCAAGGATAAACCAAGGAAGATAAGAAGAAAAACAGTCTTATGCACAACTTTTAAAGAAATATCAAGACTTCTTTGCTTGGTCTTATTCTAATTTGAAGGCATATAGAGAAGATTTGTTCCAACATGAGATTCCTCTTGAAGCCAAAAATAAGTCATTTGTTGAGACAAAAGAAAAGGCATATTAATCCACTTCTTTCTATGAAAATGCAAGAAGAGTTGAAGAAATTGAGAGATGGCGTATCATTCATTGCCCACTAGGTATTCATCTTGGGTTGCAAATATTATGCCGTTAGAAAGAAGAATGGTGATATCAGAATTTTGTGTATTTTAGGAATCTAAAAAAGCATCGAGGAAAAAAGGCATATGGAGAATATGTTGCAGCTTGTATCGGGGTAAGAGATGCTTTCTACTTTGGATGGTTTCTCCGGATACAATCAAGTAGTTGTCAAAGAATCATAAATACTTAAGACAACCTTCACTACTCCTTGGGGACTTATGTATTTGTTAGGATGCCTTTTGGATCGATGAATCTTTGGTGCTAATTTTCATAGGGCAATGGATGTTGCCTTTGCTGGTTATATCAATGACTTTATTGCAGTTTACCAAGATGATGTGACTATTTTTTCAAGGCAGCGAGGAGACCATTTGCAACACCTAAAGAAGATGCTAATCAGATGTAAAGAGTACAAAATTTCCCTTAATCCAAAGAAGTGTCATTTTGGCACACAAAAGGCCAAGTTATTGGGACATATTGTGTCTAAAGAAGGTGTTATGATAGACCCTGAGAGAGTGGAAGCAATCAGCAAGGTGCCTATCCCAAGAACCAAGAAAGGTATCCAATCTTTCTTTGGCCAAATAAATTTTATTAGAAAGTTTGTTTCCAATTTTGCTGAGCTAACTCTTCCAATCACAAGAATTCTAAGAAAGGATCAAATTATCAAGTGGGAGGAGGCTGCCATTCAAGCTTTTGAAGGAATAAAGGATGCACTTAAGCATGCGCCTATTTTGGCAGCTCCAAACTATAGGAGGCCTTTCCAAATATTTTCTTATGCCTCTGAATTTACTATTGCTTCAGTCTTGTTGCAAAAGGATGAGAATGGAGCTAAGAGGCATATTGATTTCTTTAGCAAGGCTTTACAAGTAGCTGAGTTGAAGTATACAATAATGGAGAAACAAGCATTTGCATTAGTGAAAGCAACAAATATTAAGTTCAAAGTTCAAAGTTTGTTGCTTATGTTTCCCACACCATGGTTAAAGACATCTTATCAGGCATGGAGATATCAAACAAGAGATGTAGATGGGTCAAAAAATTACAAGAATATGATATGGATATCCAAACAAAAAAGCTGGTAAGAGGTTTGGGTCTTTCCAAGCTCATGGCTGAGAGCAATTTGCAAAATGTAGAAGTGAATCAGCTAGAGGAAGAAAGGGAAGATTTTCTTGACAAATTGATGAGGTCTTAGTGGTAAAAATATGTGATTTTCTACCTCAGACACCTATGCTATCCTAGTCACTTGAATAAAAATTAGAAAAGAGCCCTCAAGCTGGATTCTTAGAAATATATCATAACAGACCTTGGGCTAGCTTGGAAGAACCCTGAAGGTGTCCTCTTGAAATGTATAACTGAAGAAGAAGCTCCCAAGTTGATTGCTGATTTCCATGGGGGGGTTTGTGGAGGACATTTATCATTTATCATACAGGGTCTCATTTCTTGTTGATGGTTTAATGGAATTTGCAATCTTATATTCGAAGAGCTTTCATCGATAGAAGATAAACAAATTTAAAATCATTTCTTGTCCTTGAATAATGAGACTTTTTGTAAACCTTTGGGTGTACCTCGGTCATGATTAAACAGGGATTCATGGATACTTTGTTGGTATTTTGCTTCAAGATTTTGTAGGTTATCAAAGGTTGTTTGGAAGAGTGTAGATCTGGGCCTCCATCTCGTGCACACATCCTAGTTGAAGGAGTATTTAAAACCTCTGGAAGCATTCTGTTGTGTAGGTATTGCAAATTTCCTAGAAAGGTTCTCAAAGAGGTTGGTAATTCCCAGCTAGTCTTGTCCAAAAATATCCCCACATAATATCATTTAAACTAACTCATCCTACCTATACTACCCTTACATTTGTATTGTGTGTCCACAAAAGAACTCAATCCTTTCACAAAAATGCACAAAGCATATCAAGGTTTTATCATGCCTTTATGAACCCTAGCTTTGTTTTGAAAACATTTCCATCATTTAGTTCGACAACTCCTTTGAGTTTGGATAATGGATACTTGAGCATCTTTTCACAAGGCCTTTTCCATACCATATGCAAAACACAAGGATATCTCCATCTCCTTTACCATACTGAGGGCTGATATAGGTTCTCTTGCTTTGGTTGATAGGCAAAACCTAAAGCAGTGAGGGTTAGATCAAAATCCTTTTTGAAGGTGCTATCCACTCCCTTAAATATTTAATGCAAACAAAGCTGATGGGTGTGCTCCACAAATACAAATGACATACAAACCATCTATCTATCCTTGAGTGTCTTGTGCAAGTTCATGATGTTGTTCAAGTTGTGAAGGAGATTAAACCGGATACCAATAGGGACCTCTTTTCAAATTTGTTGTGATAATGGTACATGATGTCGAGTGCTTGACCTTGGACAAAGTGTCGAAACCTAGTTTAAAATCATGGAGGATGAGTTTTGTCAGAGATTTAATAATGGATCTGAGTTTGATGCACGTAAATGGGTAGAAGGGAACTTGTATCACGAGTGTATGAGACCTTCTTTTGCGACTTTCTAGTGGAGTTGTATGAATGGATTTCAACATATGTATATAGGTTGAGCTAGTACTATAGACCCATGTATGGACCCAAGATGAGTATCAGAAGCTACATGATGTTGATATGACCTAGACCCATGTTGTTGATCACTGGTGGAGAAGAGTGTTGACTAGTTATACCCTAGAATACACTATTTCTACATATTCTTGTCTAGAGATTACTGAGTTTGAGTTCTTGAGGGAGCCTAGAGGATCATTTTTACATGTTATCCCCTTAGCCATAAAGATCCTGGTCATTAATTTAAGTTTGGAAGCTTTTCCTATGGCTGGCTAAAGTCCTATTGGGCACGGGGTGCGAAGCCCTTTGTGGTGAAATATGACGTATCCTACGACGAAGAAGGAAAGAGAAGAGAGGTGACTCAAGCATGATGAATCTTGAGAGAGGGAGTTGGCAAGATGACATGAGGTTGTTGAAGTGATGGAGATATAGAGAAAGAAATTACATGAAGGGTTCGAGGTCTGCGTAGAAGGCGTGAGATCTAAGTAGTCTGTGATACCCCATCTTGGTAAGAACATGAGAGTTACCCCCTCGGATTCTAGTGAAAGTTCATCACGTGAAGAAAAGAGAACTGTAGGCACACATCTTGGCCAACTTGGTGGTGAGACCACAGCACTTAGCCTTCCAGTCCCCGAGGAAAAATTTTCTCATTCGATTATTAGAGGTGTTGATATTAGTGGTCAAGTGACACCTAGGAGGTATAACTTTTCATTCCCATCTATGGCCACATAGTATTTTCTTTGTTTGGAGGTATTTTATCTAGCAAAAATTTGGGTAGTTTCTAAGTTCACAAAGTTTGGGTATCACATCTAGAGTGGGCGCGACAAGAACATGCAGGAGTGGTCCAAGTATCATAGACCATTTGCGTGCATTTTAGTGTGACGGTGGAGATGAAAGGTGCAGTGCCTCAAGCCCTTTGCTTGTTGTGGGAAAATGATATGGTGGATCAAGAGGAATAAGAGATAGTGGATTAGGTGGTACAGGATATAAAGGCCCCGAAGCCAAAGGGAAAAGACCTCAACCACCTCAGCAGGTGTTTTACGAGATGTCCCTACACTTGCCTAATTACAAGGGTGTGGAAGATGTTACAAAACATGTGCATAAGTGTGAGCTCTCTTATGGCGTGCAAAGGAATCATTACCTCGAGAGGAAAGCAAGTCAATTTGTAACCACATTACAAGGGCGTGCATATATATGGTACTATAAATATGACCCACACTAGACAGTGGTGGATTACAACGCACTGCGTGATGCATTCTTGGTAGAGTTCCACATTCTTGAGTTCGAACAAAAGAACATTAGCATGTTGAAAGTGCAGATGGAGGTGGTCACGAAATATGCTTTTGTGGAGGATTTAAAGGCCATGGAAACCATGGGGGCAAAGAAGTGAGTTCTCGTGTGGAACTTATTACAACTGTGTGGGTTTACAAAATGCTATAAGCGTGAATGTCCCGATCTATTACAATTCTCTTGGTGTGGAAAGAAGAAACAATATGAGGAGTGCCCAATTATTTGAGCACATGAGCCAACAACAACAAAAGGATAAATGCATCGGGATGGTAAGTGTGAATAAATTAAACTCACAATGGATGCCAAGGATGGTGCGTGAGTCACGGTTGGAACTGTATTGGTGATAATGCAAGCCGAGGCTTCACGCATGAGGGAGACACCCAAGCGAGGGTGCTAGTTACTAGAGAAGAGGTGGTGCATGGAAAGTATCTAGACCCTACTCATCAAAAAGAGGTCTATTAGGAGACCATGGATGTGATTCGAAGCCTACAAGGAGAGATCCAAGTGCCTAAAGGAGAAATCATGGCAGTTAGAGAAAAAGAAGAGCAACGAGGCTCCATAGAAGGATCTGGATGAAGTCAAGGAGGTATGAAAAATGTTAAGGAAAGATAATATCATCCCTCTGTTAGGAGAATGGTTATGGGAGAAAGTACCATGCGCGGAGGAGAGCGTGAGCAACAGGTATGCACACTAACCTTCCCCTCACACCATTTATTATGATAAGGAGATTACCTTGAATGCAGTAGTTGATGGATGGATCTTGAGAAATATTATGATAGAAACAAGTGTGGAGGTTAATGTTCTCACCCTAGACACATGGAATCAAATGGGAAGGCCCCCTTTACAGCTATCCTCAAATGTTTTGTATATGGCTAACAAGAAAAAGGTGATGCCCATTGGTTTCTTAAAGGACACGGCTATCACAATCAAGGGGGAAATTCATTGGAGACTTCAAAGTCTTAGCACTAGCTGAGGCAGCACAACTTTCCAAAGTGTTACTTGGGCACACCTGGTACTATTAGAACAATTCTAACCTATAATTTAAAAAGGGATACATAAGTTTTGAGAACAGGGAGGAATAGGTTATCATCCCTTTGACCGATGGAAATTAAACACCCTATACTAAGCCCTTGGGAGAAGAAGTCCTCAACAGAATCTATGTGTGCACTATCAGATACACTGAGGTGGTACCCCCTATAGAAGGAGTTATTTAGTTGGAGGATGCTCAATCTATGAGTGATACCACTAGTGTAGCATGTGACAATTGGGCATATGGAACTTATGAGTTGATTGGTAGGAAATTGAGAGGATCTATTACAAGAGTGAAAAGGCGCACCCACTTAGGCACTTGAGAGGGAAGAAATTGCTAAGATATCTTGGGAAAGGAACCACGATGTCTTTCTACGAGCCATGGAATCCCAATGGAGATACGAGATCAAAAGGATGAGATTGCTTATCTACACTTTTTGTGGGACCAAAACACATTGATGGGCGGAGCATTAGGATAATCTTTTAGAGTGGCATGAGGTGAGGATTACACTCTCTATTAGATTATTATGGAGCAACGCGACTACTAAAATATGTGGCTATGATGGAAGGGCATATACCTAAGAACATGTTCAGGAATGTGAGAAGATGTGGATGGGAGACATGGACCCCCTTCCCTCTAGGTACACAAGTTTTATTCCACGTTGTAGGGATATGCATGCGCATGGTACATTCATTCGAATTACACCGTCGGATAGGGAGCTGGTAGGAGTTGATAGATGACTTGATTCAAACCTTTGAGTATCAAAGTACTAAGCCATTGGTGAACAAGGAATTCGCAGGTTGTTAAGAACCTAAGCTGTGGGATACAAGTCTTATGGTGAGGATAGAATTCTATAATTTTTGGGAGAACCTGACTTGGAGGCGCACTTTGTTGAGGAAGAGCTAGAGGAATTACAACTTGAGTGCACTTGTATGGAGAAAGAGAAGATATAGTTAGTCTATGTGATAGATGGTGAGGAAGTGGAGAACTTGGATATTAACCATACTATGGGTACGCATGAGGTAATGGATAGTCTTTGATGAGGAAATGTGCACCTACCATGAACCCCGAAAAATAAATAAGGTTAACATTGGATTAGATATGGAACCTAAGGAGGCTACTATCGGGATTCTGGAGTCGAGAGATGGAGGTTTCAAAATCATTGATCTATTGCGCAAGTTTCAAGATTTATTTCCATATGGGTACCATGAGCTTAAGGGATTTCACCACTCTTTAGGGGAGATGTGGATCAAACTAAAGGAGGAGCGTGCACGATTTAGAAGAGACCTTACCAAATGAATCCAAATCTATGCATTTGGGTCAAGGAAGAGATAGACAAGATGATCGTATAGGAATTTTTGAGGCTATTGAGGAGTCGAATGGATAAGCCCAATGGTCATTAGCATTAAGAAGGATGGGAGGATACAAATATGTGTTGATTATAGATATTTGAATGTGGTATATTTTATTGACCCCTTCCCAACCCCTTTCACAAAGGATATCTGGAAGGAGTAGATGGGTGCAAGCTCTATTCATTCATGGATGGCTTCTCAAGATATCATCAAAGTTATAATTGTGGAGGAGCAAGAAAAGAAAAATTTCACCACTGAATGGGGAATTTTTTCCTACACAGTCATGCCTTTTGTATTAAAGAATGCACTTGCTGTGTTTTCACGCATTGTGGTCTAGGAATTTCAAGACTTTATCCATAAGTTCCTTTAAGTCTACCTTGATGATTGGACAATGTATGGACTAGTAAAAGACCATTGCAACAATTTACGGTTGATGTTTGAGAGATGCTAGCAATTACGCATATCCATCAACATCAAGAAATTTCTTTTCACTACCCCATTTGGAACCTTTTTGGGGCATATTATATGTAAGGAAGGATTACTGGTGGATCCTGCCAAATTTTTCGTTATTATAGGATTAGGGAAACCTATCCACCCAGAGCATGGTGCGTGATTCCTTAGGTATACTGGGTACTACCGAAAGTTTATTAGGGGTTATGAAAAACTCACCATGCCATTAGAGGGATTACTGAAGCACGGATGTAAATTTCATTGGGGAGAGGAGCAAGGATGACGTTTGATAAATTGAAGAATACGATTATCATTGCACCCATATTACGCTTTCCTTCCTGGGATAAGCCTTTCCATGTGTATGTGATGCCTCGAGATGGCCATTGGAGCGAGTTGTTATAACAACTTTGGTGAGGGAATGTTGATCACCCTCTTTGTTTTGCAAGTAGGAAGTTGACACCAACAGAGTAGAACTATACTACTACCGAGTGTGAGGCATTTTCGATGATCTACACGCTGCATAAATTTAGGCAATATCTACTGGAAACACCCTTTATATTCTACATGAGACCACATGGCATTGAAGTACTTGGTAAAAAATCCTTTACAAGGGTGCATATGCAGATGGGTCCTATTATTTCAAGAATTTTAGTTTACGGTTGTTGTAAAACCAGTAAGAGTAACTTGGGACTTGACCATTTATCAAAGATTGACTTAGGGGAGGATGCATAGAGCATTAAGGATACGATTCCATATGTAAAACTATTTAGGATGCAACATGTGCCCTCTGAATTAGAAGATATTGCTATGTTTCTCAAAATAGGTATGGCATTAGAGGAAATGACGACTTTAGAAATAAAACATTTGGCTATACGTACTTTGTGCCCTACATGTTAATTAGTGGAGACTTATACAAGTTAGGCCATGATGAGGTTTTACGTTGGTGTGTGTTAGAACATGATCACGTTGCAATTATGGAGGAAGCACATAGTGGAATTTTAGGAGGACAATATGCATGGAATGCCACTACGTGAAAGATTTTACTAGCAAGTCTTAGGTGCGAAAGCATCTACCAGGATTGTATTGAGTTTTACAAGTCTGTGATCATTTCCAAAGCACCTTGGAAAGCAAAAAGAAGAAGATATGAAATGCCCTTGAGGCGGTAGCTAGCGTTGAACCATTTGAGAAATGGGCGATTGATTTTTTAGGACCTATTTCACTCCCATGAGAAGGACTAGTTCGCACTATATCATTACTTGTATTGATTACTTAACAAGGTGGGTGGAGGCAGTGCCTATAAAGGATTGCACAATGACCACAATAGAAATATTCCTATGGGAAAACATAATCAATAGGTATGGGTGTCCTTTGAGCTTGACTAGTGATAGAGGTACACATTTTTTGAATGAGACGGTCAAGATTTTGTTGGCGAGTTCATGGTGGCCCATCACAAGACTACCCCTTATCACCCTCGGGCTAATGGAACCACTAAGGAATTTAACAAGATACTAAGTCACACGTTGACCAAATTTTTGATGTTGGGAGACAAGATTGGGATGAAAAAGTCTCATCCATACTATGGGTGTATATGACAACCTACAAGATATTGAACAAGGCCACACTATTTCAATTGGTGTTTAGCATGGAAGCTGTTTTACCCAGAGAGGTTATGCTACCATCTCTAGGTATTACGTGGAAAAGAGGATTAGCGAGATGAGTAAGCACTACAAGAGTGCATGGAGAAGTTAATATATTTGGATGAAAGGAGATCACTTGCTAGGTGGAGTTAGAAGACTGAGAAGGCACGATAAAAATCATGACATGATTGTCATATTAAAAATAAATAATTCAAGGTTGGGTAGATGGTCTTGATTTATGACTCTAAATTTCTACACCATCTTGGGAAACTAAAATTCCATTTGTTAGGACCATACATCATCTTGTACATCCTTGATTCAGGTGTGTGCCAATTACATGCCTTTGGATGGGATGAGGTTACCAGGTTACTTCAATGGGAGTAGGCTAAAGCCCTACTATAAATAAGGATTCTATGTGTTAAAAAATAAGGCAATATTGCCAATTAGATTAGATTTCCTTTAATGTTGTTTCCTTTTTGTCTATTTCCTTTTTTTTTTCATTTTTGGTTTTGTGTTGTGCATTAGTGCACTAGTAGCTAACTACATTATAAGAGGTTCTATGCGTAGAGGACCACACATACATTTTTGTGTGGGGTGAAGTAGCAGAGATATGTTGAAACAGGGTTGAAAACTTTCTTAGACAATGGATTGTTGGGAAATATTAACGCAAAGTCGAGAAGAATGAGTAACGTGATGGATAAGGTGCATAAATTCATGTGGTTATGAAGGTGTGTTGAGAGAAGTCTGAAGACCATAAAGAAGGGAAGGATCATGCGGTATAACATAAGGTAGGAAGCACTATGGGGAACTACTTAGTGGATGACGTAAAGTTTATGTTCTTTGGCACAATGACGCACGTGAAGGAGGTTTGTGGAAATTTAGTAGTGCTACAACACCAAAAGGTTATAGATGTGAAGCACGAGGGAAGTCGCGAAAGTTGATTTAAGTGAAATAAAGTGCTCTATTAAAAAGTGATGTTAAGACACGTGGTCAGAGGAACTCTAAGGCATTGAAAAAGTATAAATAAGAGGTAAGAGTAGTCATTTCGACTACTTTTCCTTAGATAATTTATTTTGTGCTCCTAAGATCAAAGTGCGATGAGGGTTTTACAAAGAAGAATGACGTGAAGTACTATCATGAACCAGTGGACTTGTGCAAGTTGTAGTGTAATCTTGTGATGTAGCAAGGAGGAAAGAAGAAAATAGAACATGAAGGAGGTTCTGTGAAAGAGAAGTGGGGAAGGTTTCAAACTAGGGTAGACAAAGGAGAGGTTTAGAGAACCTAGGGCACAAAAGAAATAATAAGAAGAGGATGACATCGAAGAAATATTGAATAAAGAAAGCGGTGATGGAAAAGGAGGATCCCGTGGAGATTTACTTATAAATGTAATACCCTCTGGGGGTTATCATGGAAGAAAAGTGGATTTTGAAGCTATACAAATGCAAGATCAGTGAGTATAACCACATGACAATTGAAAATGAAAATATGATGCAGGAATACCTAGTGTCAGACACTCCAACTTTGGATGAGCTAAGAAACCCTAAGGTTGATGACTCGGTGCAACAAGAGTTATAAAAGACTAGAGTTGTGTAGTTATGGGAGCTGTCTTTCTTTGCCAAACCTGCCCCATTATTTAGGTGGTTAATGTCGTGTGTGTAGGAAGAATTATTCTACTTCATGGGAAGAAGGATGAAAATCACATGCCATTTGATTTAGACGGTTACAGGCCTGCGGAATGCCATAGAGGATATGAAACTTGATTTATGTGCCACTGCTAAGATTGAGGAGCTGACAAAGAAATTGAACTACGAGAAGGGAGGTAGGGCACAAGTAATTGCAGATCTCCCAGACCCAAGCATTGAGAGTCACCTCCCGACTCATTAGCTCTGCAAATTGGGCATATTAGAAAGGTGGATGAACATTAACAGGAGGTTCTGTACGTGGCCTATAGGGTGTCTAAGAGGGCACACTACAATTTTTCCCAATTTATTATGAATGGCATTATTGAAGAGGCGTAGGTGCAAAATGAGGAAGGAGAAAATATCACATGGGGCTTCATCCTATTTTTGATCATGTTCTAGGAGATTGGTGTCCCAGATGGACTAGATGGGAACATTTGGGTTCACCCACCCGCGCATGCATCCCCTGTAATCCAATTCACAAAGTTCACCTACGATGGGACCATCTCAAGTGCTTACAAGGCTCGAATGAACATGTGGTTCAAGAAATTTCATGAATCCTTTGAGAATGAGTGGCGCATTCCCATGAGTTACCTCAAGTTGTTGGGGACTAGGTAAAATTTTATGTTACACAACATTTTTTTAGAAAAGATTATGATGGCCAAGGGAGAGATGGGGCCATGGTGCAATCTCCCCTTCACATTTACTTCCAAAATATATGAAGTGTGCCATCAACCGGATAAAGGACACACATAATTTGGTTTTGATATAGAAAAAGTGGATGTTGATGTCCACACATTTCACGTAATGTACAAATATGACACTTGACCTGCTTATGTCGAAGTTTTGGAGCCATATTTTATGGACTTACACCCTCAAATCAGCGTTACCATCAAGGGGTATGTACATCGGTATTCACGTAGCTACATCCCAAAACACAAGGGGATTGAGATGGAGGTTATATAATCTCCTTTCCAAAGCCACGGGAGATGCCAATCCCGCCCATGAAAGAAATGCAGGAAGAAGAGGAATAAGAAGAAGAACAAGATGAGGGGAAGTTATATACTTCTAGGAAGAGGAAGTACTACACGCGCCAAAATAGTAGCAAGGGTGCCAACACTTGAGCACGAGAGGTGGAACCAAGGCCTCATTGCCAAGGCATGAGGAAGAGAAGGAAGAGAAGGAAGAGGAGGAACCTGAAGAAAATAAGTGAAAAAAACACGATGCATTGAGCCCCACAACAGGTTTGGAGGAAGGAGAAGAAGAAGACCTCGTTACCTTCAAAGCGAGAATTAGAAGAAGAGCTAGAGGAGTAGGAAGATGAGGAGGAGGCCATGGATGCATGAGAGGTGTGAGAAGTAAAGGAACATTCTGCAAGGGCTGATAAGAGTCTAGTATGCAAGGCCTCCCCAACTCAAATCGCCATGACCCAAAGGGAGATAAGGGGGACTCCTTTACTATAAAGGAGGACAAAGGATTCACCCCTGGGGTGAAGAAGCAAAGGAAAAAGTGTAAGGATACAAGGAAGAAGTGGACACTCGTGTCCCCATATATGGACTTCGTGGATGACCCCGCGAAGGTCTTACACGAAAGATTCAGGCCACCCTCTGACCAGAAAAGTTACATGGATGGGATTTGATGTACCAAGATAGGGGTGTGCCCAGAACTAGGAAGATGCTCGGCTAAAACATGCCTTTGTAACTTTGAGGAGCCTAAGTTTGAGGTCAATGATCATGTGATCGAGACCTTCCATTTGAATAAGAAAGGAGGAGATACATATAGGGTGGTGGATCCTAACCATATGATAGACAAACATGAATACAATGCATTACAAAAGATGTCTTAAGAGGTAATCCGATGGAGCTTGGATGTAAGAGCCATAGTTTAGACCACGATCACGAGAGAGTAAAAATAAGGAGAAGGAAATAGATAGATTGCGCTAGGGGTTAAGGGGAGAACATGTGTGAACAAAGGCGCCCTAGTAAAGATCATTTTGGGACAATGTCTGACATTGGTGAGCCAGGCCAGGACCAATTATGGGGATGAAATGAAGTACCTTGAGGACCTTATGGGGATGTTACTCATCAACATAAAGGATGGCATAGGCCCCACAACTACGAGATATCGCAAGGGAGAAAGAGGAGAACAAGGTCGTCATTGAATCCTAGATCACTGAGTTGGAGGACTTTCTCACCCAACTCAAGGAAGCAAATATACTAGTAGATAGGGGCTTCAATAGCTATAGAAAATGTGAGCCAATTATTGACACATGGGTGACAGAGGAGGAGGCAACCCTCAAGGTTTTACAAGAGACCATCCCTACCAATAAGGTGGAGCGTGCATAGTTGGTCATTAACACCACGACCCAGAAGGATAAAATCAAAACAAAGTGTGAGAAGTTGGACTTCAGGATCAGCGAACTTTGAAATTCCATCACCGAGTGGGTGGATGAGTTCTAAGTTTTGCGCGGAGTTGGGGGTCCCTATCAATGCGCTGAAAGGGAAGGTTGAAGAAATCACTCTAGACTAGGTTCTCAATGTCTTAGGAGAAGCGCTAGGAAAGGCCTTATCAGAATTGAAGGCCTGGGAAAAGTTGAAGGATGAGATAGATGTGGAGTTCCCTAAACTCCTCCAATTGGTTGCATAACATATTCCTCCATCCTTCAATTCTTTATTCAGATTCTTTCCCAACCACTATTATTTATTCTTTGGAGCAACATTCTTGCCTTAGCAGATTTTGGTCATCAAGAATTTGTTTGGGAAGCATAAGGGATTACCGAGGTGGTAACAATTTTAGTGTGGGGTGATGTTGGACCCTTAAAGTAACTAAGTACCTAAGGCATGAAGCGTTGTGGCATGCGGAAGCAGGGCGCGAAGGAACACATGAAAGTAGTTCTTGAGAGGCGTGAAGGCTCGCACCCAAGAATATAGATTCGGGACTTAGTAAGTTTTGGACAACAGGAAAAGACACGCATAGGGAGCAAATGGAAAAGTGACCAAATACATATGTGGATAAGCTATGGAGACTTACGGCTCAAGGAAAGGATATTCCAGGGCATCAATACTGGTTATCATGAAAGGATAAGGAGTTGAGGTTGTTAAGGATTAGCTAACACATGCGTGCTTAAGGAAACTTGATTGAGGGAAATGCATAATGAACTATTAAGATGGTTAAGAGAATATTCCCTTGAGTTCTTGATATGGATGGTTCTTAGTAGGGTTTAGGAAGAGAGAGAGAGAAGTTAATATGTATGTAGAGGTATGCGAGAATGAGAGATAAGGAGGTAGATATATTGTGTAATGTGTAATGGCGAGCTCTATAATGTATAAAATATCTGCAACTATGAAAGTTCCCAGATATGAAACCCTATTTTATGTAATCTTAGCTATTGTATTTTGAATAATGAATGTAATGAAGAGATTCTGAAGCACTTATATGATGGATCTTGATCTGTGCATTTCCTTTATGTTTATGCATGTGTTACTGGTTTTCTTGATGTTATTCATGGTTTGATTCTACTTTCATTTAGTTTGATCATGTTATTCTATGCTTGGGTGCATTAGGATAGGAGTTAATAATTAAATCTTAAATATAAGAATGGGTGCACTTATTTTTTGGTTGTATTACATCCTCGTGTTAAGGAAGAAAATTATCACAAAGCTCACATAAAGGAGGGGCTCGACACCTGCGCACACCTTGGGTGAGATTCCAGACTAATCTGGATGATATTCCAACACGTTTGGGGTTGGTTTTTGAAGCAAACAGATAATTAGAGAATACAAGAGGGAAAGGGACAAAATTTCCCAAATGGGAGAATAGTTTCTTAGCGCTTTTATCTCTAATGGGCGGTGTTTCTCGGGATGCTTGAAGGATATAACACAAAATACATAGATGGGTCATATGTTGTCCAATGTCTAAAAGTAAAGAGACCATTCGAGAAAAGAAAATGAAAAGAGTATCAAAAGGGATAAAAAAATGCACAAGAAAAACAAGTGTTGTCAATGTCTAGTTTTCTTGCTTAGAAATCATGCATATAATGACATACTTAGATGCATGATATAAATAGAAAGTGCATTTTTTCATGACTACACTCCCAATGCTAACCGAGTTCTATGAGAAGTGGAAAGAAAAAAGTCCTGAAAAATATTGTTAAGAAACTACATCTTAGTAGGATCTCCATATGGAAAAACCTATTGGAAGATATAGGCTTCCATACACTTTTGATCACCACGATTCTAGTCAAATTTATGGGGTCTTTCATTGTAAAAATCATATGGAGAGCCTTTGAATTATTCAAGCTACAATTTAAGTAGCTTGGAGATGGGTTAAAAATGAGTTTTCTTTCAATTCCCACAATCTATGGCAGTTCCCATCATGAATTCTTCTAGATCTCATAGTTAAAATTCCTGGTATTAAAGTGCCCACTTTTTATAGAAAAGGAATATTTTCAATACAACACCTTGCCACCTCTAGATATTGAATCCCATAATAGGAACTACAATTTTTTTTTTTGACATTTGATTTCCTTCACTCTCACATTAAGGAGTTGTTTCCTTATGTTATGCTACAAAAACTTAGAATAAAATAAACAAAAACATATTGTTATTGCATTTTATTTAGTTTTCTTCAACCTATTTTCTTTACATCTTATTTTCTAGACATTTAATAGCTTCTATCAAATGTAATAGTAATTGGTTTAAACGATAAAATTAGAAATAAAAGAATGAGAGTTTAAAAAAATGATTGAAAAAGTAAAATCATTTAGTAAACTCCATTAAAAATAACCTTGATTAAATCCTAAGAGGTATCTATACCTTATATGTAGTATAATGCATGTAGATGACAAGAAAATCCAAAAATATTGAGGTGTGAGGAAGGTTGTGGTGTAAAATCAATTATTGTGGCTCCATCTTGTCCATGAAGGAACATAACTCTTATTATCAATGCTACACCTCTTAGAAATGTTGCATATGTAGTTTTCATTCACTCTTGTGTAACCATCAAATTTCAAATATATTTGGATTATTGTTCATGATCGTGTTTTATTCAATGCAATAAGATTCCATTACAAGTAGCCATACAAAGTTACTTTTCAGATCTCCTCCTCTTGAGACAAGAGCATGGATAATGAAATTCCAATTGTGTTACTTGTTTATCCATAAAACGTGTTTATCAACTGCTAAACTTTATATAGTAAAAAAAAGTGGTTGTATGATTTATGTCTCTATGCCTCAATTACAAGGATGTCAATAATTAGTTAGTGGTCATATCTCCATAATGGTTTATGATACATCCTCCACTTGTATTCCTTGTGTGTAATTTTATGACACCTTTATGTATTGTAATGTTGTGCAATAATTGTAATTACTTATGCAACACTACATAAAATCACATAATCTATCACAACATTTACAACACCTCTATATTATTGTATAAGACCCCCAAATCTAATGTTCACGAGTTAACTTGTACCTTCCATTTGGCACACTAGTGGTACCGTCCACACTCATGCCATGTATGAGCATTTATCAATAGATAACATGCTTGACACTTAACTACAAGACCTACACGAAGATCAAACCTCACTCAAACAAGGAGATGGATATTGCTTTAATGAAAGGTTCTACTACTTTTAACCATCATATATTTTTACCACCTTTTATGATGATGATGATGATGATGATGATGATGATGTGTGTGTGTGTGTGTGTGTGTGTGTGTGTGTGTGTGTGTGTGTGTGTGTGTGTGTGTGTGTGTGTGTGTGTGTGTGTGTGTGTGTGTGTGCACACACGTGTGTGTTCATGCATGTGTGTGTGCGTGTGTGTTGTGTGTGTGTGTGTGTGTTGTGTGTGCTTGTGTGTGTGTGTGTGTGTGTGTGTGTGTGTGTGTGTGTGTGTGTGTGTGTGTGTGTGTTATGTTTGTGCATGACCATGTGTGTGCGTGTGCATGTGCATGTGCATGTCCATGCCCATGTGCCGCATATATGCATGCATATATGTGTGTGTTTCTATATAGTTTTATGCAAAAGATAACAAGAATAGATAAGATAATAGTGAACACTGCAAGCGTTGAGAGTCTGTCATCTCTCATATGCATATGAGGTCATATTCATCTAGGTGAATCAATTAAGAAAGTAACCCCATCTTGTCGATGACAAAAAACCATTTTAGTCTTATTAGAAATTATAAACCATTGTACTATCCCTTATTATTTGTATTAAATTGAAGTTGCACCGTTATGCAATAATAATTTTGCATTCGAATGTATTTGGGTTTTTATCAAGTGTTTAGTTCTCTCTATTGATTTTACAACACACAACTTGCCTCTAAATGGAAGGTTTTCCCCAAAACAACATATCATAGCCCATGGCGTAGATCAAGTGTCATCAAATCATTTTTCTTTGGTAATAGTCAGGACAAAAATGTGAATTAATGATACCTTGAAGGTGACTTGACAATACTTGAAATATGACTTGACACTACTTAAAATATGACTTGACAATTCTAATAATGTTTGTTGATTGTTTTGATAAGTTGCTCAAATTATTACAAATTTTATTGGGTTCTCAATATCTCACCTTTAAACCCTTGGTTCTACTAACTATTCCCAATGATATTTTCCAAATATACATGAAATCAAATACAATTCTTCAATTCCCTCTTATTACACTAATAATAATTCAGCAATTAGAATTGAGTTTACAATATCCATGCATTGAAATCTGTCATAAAACATCTTTCCATAAAAATTCTTGCTGTGCTGTGGAATATTATTAATACTCTGACTTATATGTGTTTTCTTTATGAGAGTTTTGATGTTTCAACAATCCATGCAATTGAAAAAGAATTGACACCTTGAATACAATGTGTGCAGAAGACAAAGCAAAATCCAAAATATCTGGGCGTGACGAAGGCTGTGCTGTACATTGCATTATTGTGGCTACCTCATACGCCTTTCAAAATTCTTGATTATTTGGACAATTGTTGATGCTCGTGTTTTCTTGCGTAGAAATGTATGCCCGTTTTTCACAGTCAGCAGATTCCATTACAAGTAGCCAAGCGAAGTGTCTTTTCAGCATGGAAAATGAAGGCGCATCTGATTTTACCCAGCGATGTTTTCATTAATTGCCAACTTTTATGGAGTGGAAAATAGTGGACATATGCTTTACGTCTGTGAATGCTTAGTGGTCATTGGCAGGGAAAGGAAAACGATGGTCGTTTTGGCATGCGGAGTGCCCTTTCATCCGTCTCTTGTCGCCATTAATGAATAACTTATAAATGAAAATGACAGCTTTGGTATTATTCTCACTTATATATATCTACTTGGAAAAAATGAGTGGAAGAAGACTTTCCTTTTTTGATTGAATTCAAAGTTTGTATGTGCACAATTCTTGGGCTCAGCTATTAAGGACTATAGGGTATTCATTCTGTTAAATTCGTTAGAGTCGTATCACAACCATCATTATTATTTGTTATCTTATGGGATTTTGACCTTTATTGATGGCTAGACAATACCTTTTACACCACCATTCTCCCCATTGAACTACAACCCAAATATTTATATCAGAGTCGTCCAATGTGAGGTACCATTTACTAGAGAACGTCATTATTTTGGAAGACATTTTCTTGACTACCTATTTTTCATCCACATTTTCTTTTAAAGGCATTGGCATTGGCGGGGTGATAGTAAATGCACATCAACAACGTTGTTATACTCCGTGAGGCGGCTTTGAAATGAGCTTAAGTTACATGTTGGTTGTGCTTTGACTTGATATTTTGAAAACCAAATACCCAGTACAAGGGACATGATTGAAAACAATATTATTGTTAACAAATTGGGAATGCAAAATAACTGGAACAAGCGGAGCCTCCTACATGTCATTTGTGTATGCCTTGGTCATTGAATGTTCACCTTTTAAAATTTGTTGCATTAAGTAGCCACCATCAAACATTTCCATTTGCTTTCGTGGAGGAGTATATGACAACTGAGAATAGGATATGTGATGTAGTCTAGGTTAGGGCGACGAATGGAGACCAATTCCTAACAACCAAAATACAACTTCTCTAATGATTTGTCACCCCTTTCACATTATTCAATACCTTCCAAAGTGGCCATAAAACTTATTTTTGCCTTTTTAATGGGAATTTTAGCAAGTAAGCTAATTTGAATTGCACTTAAATTAGAATTTAGGGGAATAAAAGAGGAGATAGGGCATATGAGTACTCAAAATGATTCTTGCATCCTATTCAAACAAATTCACAACCTCGGTTGAGTCTTACATAGAAATCAAAATATTGTTTTTGGCTAATATATAGTTTTGGGCATCTTCAAAGCAAACCCACATTTACATGAACAACACAAAAATCTAAAAGATAAACTTAGCTTTACACTTACATGAATTTCATATCATAGATGATTCAAATAGGCCTATTGCATCCAAAACAATACTCTTCTTGGATTACAACACTATAGATGCCTACAAACATTTTTACTTGAACACTTAAGGCTTATTTTCAGACTTGTCGTTCTCTCTACAAACAAGGAATTTCTATAGGACATTTTTTGTTATACCTTACACATGAAAAACCCATTGCAAATATGTAATTAGATTCTCCAATCATTTTCTCAATTATCCCATCTTATACTTCTCCAAAACGTTCATTTTCCTCGCTCTTGTCACTTGTTTGCTAATTTTTGTAGGTTCCCTCTCTCCACTTCATTGTAGTTATTTTCTTTCCTCTTGGGCATCCCAAAAATCCCTCTCAATGAAAGATGAAAACAACCATTCCAAAAAATATACTTTTGGCCTTATCATCATTCTTGTTTGCTGATTTTCAAACACATATAACTCCACGACTAGGCCTTCTTTTCCCAAATGGTGTTAGATACACCAGGACCTTCCAAAACCAAGCAAGTACATATGATTTATTTGTTCGAGCTATCTCGAGGACTTAAAAAAAAAATATTATGTATGCCAAGTGTTAAAAAAAAAGGTAACTAAGTGAAATAAAGCCAAAAATTGAAAAATATATTCTTCTTCTATTTATTTTGGATATGTAAGATTGTTTGAATCCTTGGTGCATGCTCTTGCATCAGACACATGAGGATTGAAAAAATCATAAACTCTAGAACATGAAGGTAGGAAATTTTTTAAAACCATTCTTTTGGTCAACGATCTTGACCATGGTGTCCACTTCCACCTTGTTTAGTACAATTGAATTTTTGTTTTTTTCTTTCTTCCTCCTCTTCTAGCAACATACTATGTCATTAACCTTCTTCCTCAACATATCTATACCAACCGTTCTCTTTATCTTATTCATTTCTTGAACATAATCTCTATGCTTCCTCCAAGATACTCTTTTTATCTTCTTTCATCCTCTTGTGGGATTCAACACATCACCATATAACCACCGCCACTAAGTATTATCAATATCATTGTTTCTAAAGCCTTCATGGGATTTGAACCAACCACCTCTTCCTCCAATATACACAAAAACATATTCTCTATCTCAAATAATATTCTCTTCACTTTAATTATCATGGATTTCTTGTCAAATAATCCATCACATACAATCTTCATCATACCTACAAATAAATCACATGGTTGTACTCTAAATGTATTCGGGTGCAAATGTTGCTAAATTTGCCCCATGGTGGGTGCAAAAACTATTAGCAAGAAAAATTTTCAAGGAAAAATTGGTGGTTATCTTTCAAATGCTCTGGGATTCTAAGTCCCTCTACTTAACTGGTGCATCGGCGTACGTGCATGCATGAATAAAAAGTGATTTTTATCCTGGTATCCTTTCGACCGGGATCAACAGGGGAACTTCACGACCATGCAGTAAAAGATTTAATATATCCGCAAGAGAGGAATTTTCTAGGAAAGTGGGAAAGGGAGTGAGAAATTTAGAAAAGAGAAAACTAATGTTGCAAGTAGAAAATCAGAGACTTGCATACATCAACCAAAATTTTCATTACATGTAATTGAATTTAGAAGAAAACAAGTCTACGTAACAGCAACAAGACCAAATAACGTTTAATGAGAAAAAAGTAGCACTAAACTCCTCAGTCAAAAATGTCTAAAATTCCTTCTTCTTTTATTGAAGCCCAGGCAGAAATTGTACATAACATAGAAGTAGAAGACATTTTTGAGTAGGGAATTTTCATAAATTTGTTATCTCTTTGCTCTCTTCACAAGGATATCTCTCCCATGAATTCACAAAAAACATCTCCAACATTTAAGAAGTCTTAGAAGTTTTCTAACAAGAAGCCCAAATGAGGATCTTGTTAAAATTTATAGAAGAAGAGGCAAATCTTCATCTTCCTAGGTGAATTTTCAAATACTTTAATGTGAATTTAGACTATTCATATTCCACTTAAATATTTAAGTCCCTTTTATAAAATCAAGGTGACTTAAAGTTTACATTATGTTTCTAAAGTCACTTAAAGTTATATTAAAAAGTGCAAACCACAACGCAAAAATATAACATTGATGAGAGAGAGCATTGGGTGAGAAGAGAAGAGAGAGAAAGAAGAGGAAGAAGAAGAAAGAAGAAGAATTATGCAGAAGGGTGATTTGATGCAGTGGATTTTATCTCGTTCCTTGATTGGTTTCCACTTCACGATCCGAGAAATCCTATGTTCCTCAAAGATCTTTGTTGAAACAAGCAACTACAGGTTCCACCTTGTCGGCATGAGGAATGCGAATGCAGCTCAAGGTATTTGTCCATCCATCGACCACATTGTTGATGTCTTTGCACTTCCCAAACCATGATGAATGTTTTTTTATAAGTGCAATAGAGGCCCGAATATCTAAGAGGAAGTCGAGGGTATCCTTAGTGAAGGACGATGGGTTTCTACCTATTTCTTGACGTATTCTTCAAATGGACCAATCAACTCATCAGCAGTTGTATCCTCACCCATTGCAGGTACTCCAAGTTTCTAAATTTTTTGATTTACACTATCCTGCAATTTGTATGCTTGTTCCTCTTTCTCCTCCAGCTCTGTGATGGCCCGATTGATTTCCTCAAACCTAATTGCCAAGGCCCTCACCCATACACGTGACAAGTCTTCTGAGGGAGTTTCAAATATCTTCCTGTCAATCAACTCCTGGCAATGAGTGTTTCTCATTTCATCTACTATTGGGCCCAAAGGTTCCCAATAGTCCCTTTCTTTCTCCAAGTCCTCCTTGAGTTTTCGTGTCCTATTTTTGTCACACACATGTAGGAAAAGAGTTTGACCGCTTCTTGGAGCATTGACTTCCCTTTTCATAAATTGAGTTAATCCATTCATTATTCGCTCGCCCCTACATGGTGAACTCGTGTGTCTTTCTAATGGATTATGGATTAAAGCTACTGATGGGTGTAACTTCCTCAGTGGGGATTATCATGGAATTAGGATCAACTAGATTTTTCACATAGAATGATAGAGTCCGCACTTGCTCTTTTAGTTCATCAATATTATTCTTATACTCTTTATTCCTTGCCACCATGCGAGCGAAGAAGATTGCTAATACATGTGCATATCCCCTTCATGAGTTACCGGTCCCAGTTGGATTGTTCTCATCTCATAATCAGCTAGTGTCATCTCATCCACTGGCTTGATTACCTTGGTCCTAGATACTTCAATGTATTAATTACTCGTTTCCACACTGTAGAACCGTGAGGCTGTATGTGTGATCTTTCTTGATCTTTTTCTTTGGCCAATGAGAAAATCGTTGATAGATCAAGGGTTGCCACTGCTGCATAGTGCATGTGTCGAGGGACAGTTGTTTCCTACATATAAGGAAACATCCGATCGGACTTAGGCTTAATGATAGGTGCACAAATTGTACCCTATTTTGAAGGGGGAAATCCTGAGTGAGAGAGGCATGGGTGTCAAAAAGAGGGGAAACCTCCTGTGGTGGCTCGATGACCGAATCTTGGGCCATGTGTTCTTCATCCACTTGTTCTTTTTCATGGGGTGTTCTTCTTGCATTTCTGAAATCAAATATTCTTCTCGCAGTGATACAAATGAGCCTTCTTCTACCTTGAGTTTCTTTGGCATCTTCTCATGAGGAGAAGCTTCTAATTATGTGGCCTTCCTTTTGAACACACTCGGAGTGTTTAGAACTGGAAGTCACCTCTATGAATTTTGAAGATGACTGATGTGAGGCTTGCTTCTGACTTGGAGGAATTCCTTGTGAATAGATGGTCATGGTTCTCTTCTTGAAACCAATTTCTCATTCTCCTCACCACCTTCTCAGTCCGCTCTAATATATCCCCTGATTCACAAACATACCAGTTGATTGGAGGTAAAGGGGACATCTTGACTTCCTCATACTCAGAATCATACATCTTCATCCCATCATCTTGAAAAATATATTCATACCAAGAGAACTTGAATTTCTTCATTTCACTTATTGTCATCCTCATATGGTCCTTTTCACACACTTCAAATTCATCAATGCAATTGGCCTAGTAGTCCTCGACTTGCGGCTCATGTTACAATTCTGGGACATAGAAAGAGTCGGGATCTTCTTGAATGTTAAAATTAGGCCTGGCGATGTAGGAATGCAAAGTCAAATGAGTGAAAGTAGCCTCCAGATGAGATGCGTCATTTGAGATCTTGCACGTGAATACCCCGAGAGAGATAGGAAATGGAATCAACTTCTTCCTCCTGCTTCTAAGCTTGTTATTCACTTGAATGATCTGTCTACAGAGCTCGAACAATAAAATTTGGTCACTAAGGTACTTGGGCAGCCTTAGCAAAGCACTTGGTCGAAGCCAAAGAACTCGCATGAAGTAGGAGAATGTCAAGAATTGTATGAAATAGGAACCATACTTCTTGATCAAGGACGCCGCTTGTGATGAAATCCTAGCTTCCATATCTCCTTCCAAGCTTCGGACTATGTACATTGTGAACACATCATTCACGTGAGTGAAATTCCTATGGCTTTCCTCCATCACCACTGTGGATGTTTCTCGAAACGCAGCACCTTAGCGGAATTTTTTTGTCAAAGCCAATACCTTGAATGATATTGAGCTAGAAAGGAGGTATACCAAGTAAGAATTCATGTAGAAATTCTTCATCATGGGTAATTGGATCAGTTTCAGATGGAGGTTGTCATTGATGATCTTCCCCTAGTCAATTCTATGTTTTCCTTCTCTCAATGTCAAGATGAAGAGTCCCATCCAGTTTGGGAATTCTTTTGTGCTTACTTCACCCATTATTCTACTGAGGAGAGTGATGACATCTGAATATCCTTCTCAGAACTCACACCTTGGAAGGTTCTTAGGCATCCTTGAGGGATTTCTCCTGTTTTCAACCATGAACCAAGCGCAACTCCTTGCACGTATGCATCCATCGCTTTCCAATCTTACAAGGCCTTATATTTTTAGATGATGACCTTGCTTTAGGTGATGTTGGTATCTGTAAAGAAAGTGAGATGGTTCTAGGTTTGATGACCTCCATTTCTGTACCATTTTCATCTTAGATGGTTTGTGTTTCGGGCTCATAGTAGTGAGAGTAGGCTAGGAACAACTCATGACTTTGCATAGACATTGGATGTCCTACAACAATGAACAAGCCACTTGTGAATATTTGATCTTCAATATTATTTTGGTCTTTGGATGCCATGTGAGTTATAAGTTCATTTAGTTCCATGTACAAGACATCACTATCTTCTATCTCATATTCACAAAGCGAGGGGTTGTGCCAAAGCCATATGTCCTGTCTACTTTTGCTTCATGTTTTCCTTGGAGAGTAAAGAACTTACTATTTTTATTAAGTATGAAAAGCAACTCCCTCGAACCTCAACTGGATGTTGCGCAACTATGATTTCCCCTTCTCCCTACATTCCTCACTCCTTCTGGATCAACTTTCTATTTTTAGTAGGTGCTCGTGGGACAACTTACTATTTTTAGTAAGTGCCAAAATGCTCGTTCTAATGAATTCTCGGTTGCAATACATCTCTGATGTCTCCGTCTCCTTCGCAATGTATTATGTTGATGAATTTCCCAAAATAGTAGTCCCCTATGCAGAAGACCTACTATTTTTAGAAAGTGGGATTCTGGATGTCAGATTGACGTGGAGCAAATATTTTTGATATGGGTTTTTCCTAATATTGCCACTATGAAATTTTAGACCTACCCACTCAATAGTCTAGGAGATTTTAATCTTTCAATTTTTGACCAGTAGTGCTTCTTGATGGCAGCCATTAATGTACCGAAAAATTGCAGTCTGCTTTTATCCTCCATTTGCAAAAAAAAAAAAATCTGATATGGGTTTTTTCTTCTAGTACTTCACGTGAAATTTTTCTTCAATCCGACAACTGGTTTGATGGGAAACTCATTTTTTTCTTCGTTGAGCCGGGAAGGATATTTCTTCACTGTGAGTGATCTGTTGCACAAGAGGATATTTTGAAGGTATGTTTTTATGATCATGGATAGAGGGACAAACATAAAAAAATGGTTCGTTTGTTTGTGTAATTGGTTTGCAATATTTCTACAAATCTTCGTTACTACGGCAATGAAGATTCTCATTCTTTTCTTCTCTTCGTTCTTCGCTTCTTCTTCCTTATTTTCTCAAACTTCCTTCGATACCTATATGCTTGCATGGAGTGGAGGAAAACTCATTTTTATATACCTTTTTCTAGGATCAGCAATGGTTGAGTGATGGCAAGGAGTTGTAGAGGAGTGTGGAGGAAGAGCTGTACACGTGAGAGGATATAATAAGCGGGAAGAAAGTGATAGTTAGGATTTAAAAATAATTCAAAAAAATGCACAGAGAGAGATGGGTGAATTTTATTGTCCATGACATCCCTCACCTCAAAGGTACATTAGGGACATCAATTTCCACGATGAGCAAGAAGGTGACACATGGCAGCGATCCGACGGTAGGGAGAGAGGGCTGAAAATCAATTTTAAAGCACCGAGGGTTGGAAGTGGGTCACATGGGTGATCGAAGTATCTTCTAGGGGGCTCAGATAATTTTTCAAGGTTTTATGTCCCTAAAATTTAAATAATGTGAGGGACATAAAATTCTACGGTGATCCTAGAGATGACATGTGGCGGAGATCCGACGGCAGGGAATTTGAGCTCCAAATTGCACCCGGGGTCCGAATTGACAATCCACTGAAGGTCACATGGGGTTCCGAGAGATCACATGGGGGCTGGAATTTTTTTCCAAGGTTGATGTCCATACCCTAAGGGACTTCGGGGACATAAAATCTCGCCTGAGCTCTTGGAGTTGACATGTGTCCTAAAATTTGGCTAACTCCCGAACTCGATCCAAGAGGACAACTTGAGATGATGATAACTTTAGCTCTTGATGGACATTTCTGGAAACATTTTATATGATCCTAAATGTAAATGTCCTTTTGAATCTAATGTTGGGGGTATCATGTATTTATTCTTCCATCTGATCCCTAAAAATGGAATTTTGATTTGGTACTCCACATGTGCCTGAGAAAACCTTACTCACTTGACCTAATGCACCCAAGTGTTGTGAAAAAAATTATTTCACCATATTTTAGGGCTTGGAATCATATTTCGTCCAATGTTTTTTGTTCTCCTAAATCCCTTCAGAGCTCCTGGAATCACCTTTCGAAGCTCAGCGGTTGTTTTGACATGTGCACTGACTAGGCCTGTGGACCCTAATTCTGGTGAAACTACCCGAACTTCTCCAAGCCCTTCCTTAATCTTCCTAAATCATTTCCATGATGTCCCAATACCTTTGAATCACCTCCATGTCCATTTTGGCTTTTCTTCTCCGCTCCATGGGGTTGCTCTAGCTCTAGGAAGGCCAACGATAGCCCTTGCCACAACTGCATGTAGCTTACAATTTTTAATGAACTCCTAAAATCACCTAGGGGGAAAAATGGAATTTCCTAAATCACCCGTGGGGGTGGGGTAATGGTAATCGGGATATTAATTGGGAGCTAAGCTGACAGAACAGGGTGTCTTGGAATGATAGGACTTGAAAAAATTAACACAAGGGTATAGTTGTCATGCTCATAAATTGTTAATTTCCTTATTACACATTTGCATGACAACAGTAATTAAAATGATAATGGTGTGAGGATGAAGATTAATTTAACCATAGGTAATTAAATTAATACTAATTTGTAGAAGGGGTCATGGCTAAGTGTATGCGTCGAATTATTTAATGAAGGGGGTGAGAGGATTGTGACCCAAATTTGGTGTCTACAATAACTAAAAATATATGATATAACAAGGGTGATAAAAACTTCAAATTGAATTTCATAGTGGTGGACAATGTAAAAATTTTAAAATGGCTCGTGGATGCTTACATGTTTCTTTTCAACTTGTGTAAAATGAAGAAAAAAACCTTATCAGTTGAATGGATGATATCATGATCAATCACACAATCTATGACATTTCAAGGAGATATAATATAATAAATGTTGTTAAAATGTGTGGTTATTAATAATAGTGTTCACGGTCGAAGTAAATGGATAAAAAATATTCACCCAATGAAGTCGAGTTTGTAGCATAGCACATGAAGAAATTTAGGTGTGTTTTTTTATGGTAAAATCCCAAACATAAAAATTTGGCACATGAATGAATGAAAGGAGGATTATTTAAGGACCATACATGATGGTGGAATGATAGAACTATGTTGAATATATTATACACTAGCTAGAGAAGTAGGTTGTCTACTACCTTATCAAGTTATTTTTGTAATAAAATCTTATATCTTCTCTAAAATAAAAATTTCTCCCTCAATCAATATATAACTTAATATTCTATTTATATAGGAAAAATAGTTCTTCAATAAATCATTCGATTAAGAATGGAGGCCAATATTTCACCTTCCACATGCATGACTAGTACATTATTATGTAGGAAGATGACAAAAAAATGTGGTGAAGGTCATTGTTGAAGTACCGATTAACAACCAAATGCATAGGAATTTTTCAAGATTTTTTATTCCCTCAATTGAAATAATGATGCAAAATCATCCCATGGTTCAAGAAATATTTCATCTCCAAAAGAAATTAAAAATAAGGTGAATAGATTTTTCAAATTTTGGCTTCATTTTCTTTGTTTACATTTTGTCAAACACTTGGCATATGTAAATTATTTTTGGAATTCCTTGGGACATCTCATCACAAACAAAAAAACATATGGGTTCCTTGGCTTTGGAATTTCAAAGGTGTGTTTCCAATCTTGTTTGGGAAAGAAGGCCCAAGAAGGGAGTTATATACATTTTAAAATCAGCTAATAAAACTTATAACAAGGCCAAAATAAATTATTTTAAATGTTTTTTTAATTTCCCAAGGAGGAGGAGTTGTGGGATTCCCAAGATGTAAGAAAAAAACAACAAAAAAGTGGAGAGAGGGCACCCGAGAAAAAAATGAGAAAATGAGTGAAAGAAAAGCAAGGAAAAGGGGGATTTTTGAGAGGTATAGGATTTGAGAATTGGGACAATGGATGGGTAATATAACTACATATTTTGATGAGTTTTTCATACGCCGTTTATGGAAAATAAATGACTAAGATAAATTCATTATTTGTATAGAGTATTAAAATCATGAAAATAGGTCTAATTATTTGTAAAAATGTTTATAGGAATCTATAAAGTGTTGTAATCCAATAAGAGTGTTATTGGGTATGAAAAACGCCCATTTAAATTGTCTATGATCTGAAATTTTTGTAATTAGAAACATAATTTCATCCCATGGAGTTTTGTGTTGTTTATGTATGTGTGTGTTTGCTTTGTAGAGGCCCAAATTTTTCATATTGTCAACAACATTGTTTGATTTCTATGTAAGACACAATTGAGGTTGTGAACATATTCTCATTAAATAATCTAGTTTTAAAATGTCATTAAAAAGATGGGAATTATAGTATTCAAGTGGATGGCCCTTTGAAAGGTATTGGACAACATGAAATGGGTGAGAAATCATCGATAAGTTATATTTTTTCTTCTACGAAATGGTTTCCATTCATTTGCTCCCTAACCTAGACTACATCAATTGGTATCAGAGAAAGGTTTCCATTTTGGATTTTGGTGAGAGGATATTTTGGACTTTATATGCATGTTGTCAAAGATAATCCTATTTATGTGATAATATATAACACCCAAAGGAAAATTTATTGAGTAAGGAAGAGCACAAGGAGTAGAGGATTTGGAAAATATGCTAAACAAAATCTAAGTTAGATTGGATGTAATAGAGACTACACAATGTGGATAATTTTATGTAGATGTGAATGAAGATAAAGAAGAGTCAAATATGTTGATTTACATTGAAGCAAGTTTGGATGCCTTTGAGAGAGAACCAACAAGAAGAGGAAAGATACCAAAAATGTCTTAGTAAAAGATGAAGGTAAGGCCACTAATAATTAACTTTTTTATGGTAAAGAGACTCTTGAAGAGTTCATGATATGGATATTTGATCTAGAGTTTTGTTTTGAAGAGAAGAGTTTATAATACATTGCGATGGTTGAATTTGCAAGAACTAGATTGTGTAGAGATGAAGTTTTGTATTGGATAATTTTCCAACAGAGAAGAAAATTGAAAGGAAAGAAGAAGATAAATATTTTGGAATATATGGTTTCCAAGATGATGGGTAATGTTCCGCACCCTATAATGTGAGAAAAAAGGTTGAATAATATTCATGTTTCAAGACTTGAGTGTGAGGAGACGAATATTTCCTTGAGAGGCAATGAAAAGGTAATTTCCCATGTGAGAAACTCAAAGATATTTTTTTAAAATAACAAGAAAGAGGAAGAAGTGAAAGATATTCTAGATGGTTTTTGGAAAAAGTTAAGAGAATATAGTTTCTTTAAAAGGTAACAAGAGAGTGAGGTTTTCATGTTATAAACCCATCTATTTTACAAAAAAACATAGAGAAAGAGGGTTATGAGCAGGCCATAGAAGGATAAATACTCATGAAGGAGGATTTAGATGTGATTATTTATGAGAATTTGATAAGGAGGCCTATTATTTGATGATGGGAAAGAGTTTTGGAATTCCATAAGTGGGAAGAGGATGAGTTTTCATTAACGAGGTAAAGACAAATAATTTATATATCTCTTTTGTAGGGAGGAAGTTTTGAGGAAACCAAAGAAGAGTTTTAGGTTTCGTTGAAGGAAGCAATGGTAGTGGCTAAATTACATATTAGTAAACATGAGTTGATTGTAGTTAAAGACCATAAATATGAACAAGAAGAAAGTAAAATTAATATTAATGAACAAAAAACCATGGACGTATTTTTGAACGGGCATTTTAGATTCCATCATGTGAGCACAAATTTTAAGAAGAATGTAAGTAGATAAGAATTTCACAACATGTCTACAAGGCATAATGAAGAGATGAAATAAATGTATCTCGGGAACTCTTTATTCGAGTTAATGTATTTTTTTAATGTGTAGCGCCAACAAAGTAATATATTGTAAAGAAAAGTAAAAATCAAGGTTAAGTTTAACATGCATGCTCATATATATGAGAAGAAAAGTGGAGAGGTAGAATAAGAAGGTAATGTTGGACCAGAAGTTAAAGATCTAGTTGGCAAGGATATGGTAGAAGAAAATGATTTTCTTTAATTCCTCATGGATACAAGAGAGAGTGGGGAAGTGATGGTTAAATCAAGTTTTGAAGATAACATATAAGAGGAAGTTCATTTGTAAAAGCTAGAGGTGGAAGAGAAGAATCTCACAAGGAAAGCGAGAAGATATTGGAAAGATATTTATAAAATCACTCATGCGGTATATAATAAAATAAGAAGATAGAGATAGAGGACATGCTTCTACCAAGAATATTGAAAGGTCCAAGTAATGATTCACATGTGAGAGTATCCCTCATAGGTATTAGTGAAAAATTGATGAGTCAATATATGCATTGTTCACATATGGACAAGGAAAGTACAATGTTATTTACACATGGTATTGATGATAAGAATAAATAAGATTTTTGTGTACGAGCATGAAAATAATGGACCAAAATGGGTTAAAAGTGACCAATTTCCTTAAATAACCAAAAGCTAAACTTGAACAAGTAATTTGACATGTCTGTGCTAAAAATTCGATAATTTGATAATAATAAGAATTGTAGAACTTATAATATAGTTTATAAACTACTAATATTTCTAAATAGTGGAGATTAAGAGGGTCAAATTAGTTGTTAAAACAAAGCGGTCAAGTATTTGTGTCAAAAATGTAGCATAGTTACGTGTGTGTGTGTGTGTGCAACCATTTTTTTAGTTCGTAAATTATTTTACAAATCCCTTAAGTACAAAGTTAGCTAAAATTGTGTATTAGGTCCTAATATTTTTTATATTTATTAATGAATATATTATTTTTTTAACTAATTTTGAAATTAGCCACATCCTAAAAATTGAAATAAACAATGTGTAAACCCCTTTAATTTTGAGAAAATAAAATAAAAAATCGATTAATTCATTTTTGAAAGTGTGTAGAATGAAGCATAGGTAGTTTGGAAGTGATTATTTTAAAATTTGGATGATTGGATCAAAATTTATTTAGAAAAAATAATATGTGTTATTGGCAAAAAATGAAGACACTGCTAAAAGTAATTAAGGATCAAAACCTTAAACTATTCAAATTTTAGAAATAAATAAACCAACATAAATCTAATATAGAGCTTGACATTGTAGTTCTATTTTTTTAGGAATATGGCTTGAAAATATACAAAAAAATGGGAAGTATAGTATTTTTTTTTCAAAACATGGATTCAATCATGGAATAGATATTCCAACCCTTAGGCTTAGATATCCAAGACAAAGGGTGGGTAGTTTCAAGCCAAAGAAATCATAACACATTCACATTATAATGCGTTCAAATTCTTTTCTCGATGAAAAAGCATTTTCTTGTGAAAAAACTTGTTATTCTCAATTAACAAACATTTTCCCACTACATAAACACATTTACATTATAATGTGAGTGCATTATGAATTGCAATTACCAACACATAATGAGATTGCATTACGTTCAAAATGCCTCTAAAACACTTTTTGGCCACATTTTAGTCCCTTGTTTCCCTACACATGCCCTACAACCAGGCTTTTGTTGATGAAAATATTTTGAACATAGAAGAATACAAGGATGAGATGGACATAATAAGTTCTTTATCAGCTCAAGCAATTGATGAAAGGTATAAGGTTATTGCAAAGATTCATTTTGAAGATGATGGGATGGAGAAGATTTTTCTATAATCCTTAGAAGCACATGATTAAGAAGATGAAAAGGATAATGAGAGCCTAGTTGGGTAAGTTCGAAAGGAGCTAATTGGTATTTTTGAATACACATTGAATACTCTTATGATGAACTCAAATCCTTCCAACCAAAGGAAATGCATCACTCAATTCCCTTGAAGTAGGATGCCAAGCCATTCAGGAAAAACAAAGGCCATATAACCCAAATATTTCTAATACCATCAAAGAGGAGGTAATGAAGATGCTTAATGCAAGGATTATCTTTCCCATCCATCATTCAACATGGGTGGCCAACATTGTGCAGTACGAGAAGAAGAATGGTGAAATAATAATATGTGTAGATTTCCACAACTTGAACTAGGCATCGCTGAAAGACAATTATCCTCTCCCTATCATGGACCACATTTTGCAAGCAGTCATTGGATCTGAAATGCTTGATGGATTCTCAGAGTACAATCAAATCAAAGTGGTGGAGGAGGATCACACCAAGATAACCTTCACAACGCCTTGGGGCACTTTTGCCTATAGTAGAATTCCTTTCGGCTTAATCAATGCGGGAGCTACATTTGAAAGGGTGATGGATTTGGTATTTAAAGATTTAAAACATTGCATCGTCATATATCTTGATGATCTCACAAGTTTTTTCAAAGAAGAGGGGAGATCATATCCATCACTTAGAACAAGTACTTGCAAGGTGTAGAAAACATGGCATATCACTAAATCCAAAAAAGTGCATTTTTAGAGTTACGAAAGGCAAGTTACTGAGGAAAATTATGAATAAACATGGAGAAAACATTGATCCTGAGAGAGTACGAGCCATTCAAGAACTATCTCTACCCATAAGTAAGAAAGGAGTTCATTCATTCTTCAGAAAGGTGAATTTTCTTCGTCGCTTTATTCCTGAGTTTGTTGAATTGACAAAGCACATCACCACCATGATGAAACCATAGGAAAACTTAAAATGGAACAATTAAGGGAAGGAAACATTTGAAGAGATCAAAAAATCCATTGCTAACTCTCTGAACCTTGTGTCTCTAGATTTTAACAAAGAGTTAATCATGTATTGTTATGCATTAGAACACACCCTCTCTACCATTCTTTTCTAGAAGAATGATGAAGGCATAAAAGCACCTATTGATTTCATGAGTTTCCTATTGAAAAAACATGAACTAAAATACATCCAATTGGAAAATCATGCCTATGCAGTGGTTAACGCTGTAATTTTTTTCATATTTTACATCCTCAACTCTCATACGGTGGTGATGGCTCCCGACAATGCAATCAAGTCCATATTGACACAGCAGGATCCCGAGTTAAAAGAGGAAATTAGATTGCAAATACTCAAGAATATGGCATAGAGATTCAAACCTCCAATCTAGTAAGAGGGCATGGTTTTGTAGGTTGATCGAAGATGAAACACTCAAAGCTCAACACGGTGAAGAAAATTGTGCTTGCTCAACTTGTTCGAAAACAATCCACAGGTTCTCTTTGTAACCACTATTGATGAGTGGTATGCTGATATTGCCTATTACTTAACTTATGGAGAATGCCCTTCTCATCTTGATTACAAGAAAAGGAGAACACTCAAGCTGAAGGAAAATTTTTTTGTAATATGGAATCATGCACTTTATAAGAGAGGTCTGGATGGATGCTTCCTCAGGTGTGTAGATAAAGAGCAACAAGAAAAATTGCTTAAAGCATACCATGACCAAGCGTGTGGTGGACATTTCTCAATGATGGTCACTGCACACAAGATCCTCCGAGGAAGGTATTATTGGCCCACCCTCTTTGCAGAAACTCAGGAATGGGTTTCCAAATGTGAAGCATGTCAACAATTTGTTGGGAGACCACAACTTTCTACACTATCGCCGAGGCCAGGTGTTATTGAAGAACCATTTCAGCAATGGGGACTAGATTTCATCGGTGTTATGAATCCTCACTCAAGCATGGGGCACACCTATGTGCTCATAGCAACATAATACTTCACAAAAATGGGTGAATCCATTACGCCAAGCAAGCCAACACCGAAACAGTATGCAAATTCATCAAGGAGAATATCATAGTACATTTCGGAGTGCCATAGAAGATTTTAGTAGACAATGCTACCTATTTATCTTCAAGGGAGTTGAATAAGTTTTGCTATGGATGCAAAATATATTTATCTCATTCATCGAACTACTATCCATAGGGAAATGGATAGGCCAAATCAAGCAACAAAAAAATATAACCATCATCTGCAAACTCGTAGATGAAAACCAAAGGAATTGGCACAAAACATTGTATGATGCATTATGGGCGTAAAATATCACTCCCAAGAAGGCAATAGGTATGTCACCATTCCAACTGTTGTATGGGGTCGAAGTAGAAATTCCCATCATGATTGAGATGCCGGATCTCAAGTTGCTACTGAGGAATAGAAGATGGAAAATACAAGGATTCCATTGACAAGAGGATCCTCTTTCTTGAGAATCTAGAAGAAAATAGACTCAAGTGGTGGACCATATTAAAGAGCACCAGTTGAAAGTAAAGAATATTTTTGACAAGAAAGCCAAAGAGAGAGAATTCAAAGTTGGAGAATTCATCCTGTTATGGGACAAGAGATGGGAACCGAAAGGCGGCCATGAAAATTTCGATTCATTATGGTTCAACCCATTCTAGATTCGTGAATCTTACGGAAAGAATGTTTTTATAATCTCATATTTTGATGGAACACCACTGGAATTACCTCGTAGTGGGAAATACCTAAAATTGTATCATCAGTGAAAGCGGGTTGTCCCTTGCCTTGTACCATAGGTGATTTCTATGTGTGTTTCCCTTTATTTTATGTGTTGTGTGTTTCCTTTCGCTTCGTTTTGTGTGTGTGTGTGTATCCTTCTTCGTTATCCTTCTCTCTTGTAAATTTTACATGACTCTACAAGGCCCAATGGATAAGGCACTGGTCAATGGATCATATGGTCGAAATTGAGATTCTAGATTCCCCATGTCATGTATTCACTGCACTCAATCCATGTCATGTCCCCAAGCTAGAGCAATTTGTTGTCATGCAAATGTGCAACAAGGAAATTAACAATTTCTGAGCATGACAACTATACCCCTATGTTAATTTTTTCAAGTCCTATCATTCCAAGAGACCCCAGTCTATTTATCGATCCAAGTGATCTCCCAATTAATGTTACCCCATCCCCTAGGTGATTTAGGAAAGTCCATTTGTTCACCCTAGGTGATTTTAGGAGTTTATTAAAAATTGTAAGCTACAAGCAGTTGTGGGAAGGGATATCACTGGCCTTCCTAGGGATGGAGCAACCCCATGGCCTTCCAAAATAGACATGGAGGTGATTCAAAGGTCTTAGGACTGTTTCACCTGATTTCTTAGAGTTTCTTAGAAAATGACGAAACAAATAAGGTAATGGGCATAGGAGGAATACCTGTTATAAATGGTTGAAGGTTGTTGCATGCGTATTGACTCCTCGATCCAGAGCTGATCGTGAGAGCTTCCTTTTGGCTAGGAGGAACTACCTGAAAGAAAAGTAAGACCACAAAATAGAAGTTAAATGATATATGATAGTGGAATGCCTAGCGTATGCTAGTTCTAGGAAGTGTGATACTCCTTAAATGGCTGCCAGTCCACTGTTTAAAACAAATTAATGTAATCAACAACAAATAAAGTCCTTTGTAATTAAATGATTTAGGTATCTCACTAAAATACAACAAGTGAATCTAATAGTAATGGGCAAGTTATAATCAGATTCGAGAGGCAAGATGTCTGTCATAGGTGCAGGGACTGGTCAAGGTATGGTTCTGGGTAGTTTGGGTCAATAGGTAAGATGATTGATAGGTTTGTTCTAGGTCAAGGTATGAAGCACGAGAGATCGATGTTGGTCTTAGGGTAACCGATGCGATTAGGTATGACCGACGCGGCCACACGGACAAGTTAACAGGGGGTCGAAATGAGAGGTCTCAAGGAGATTTCTAAGGTTGTCGGGGAGTGAATAAGGTACTAGTGAGGTCTAGAAGGGCTACCAGTGAGGGGCGGGTTTTACGGGGTTTCGGTGGAGGTAGGATAAACCGTAGGTGAGTTAAGAGGGGATGGTATGAGGTCGAGGCACTGCAAGGTAATCGACACGGTTATGGGTGAACCGTGAGTTCGGTTACATGTGGAGTCCGGAAATATGAAAGAAATGGTTTTGGGTCCCCTTTGTGATTGCATAAAGGATAGGGTTGGTTGGGGTGAGGTTCTAAGTTATTCGGATAGGATCTAGTAAGGTTTTAGCAGGATGATGTGGGGGTGTAGCTATGAAAGGTGGTCTTGGGGTGGCCTAGATAATAAAGTACATGCAAAAGGAAAGAAATAAAATGCAGCAAGGAGGAAATACAATATGGAAGGAAGTAAACTAGAATAGTGAGAAGTTCTACTTACCTTGAAGCTGGTGTATGTGGTGTGAATGAGGAATAGAGGTGCTAGTATGAGACTGATCGTAGTAAGGAATATCACCAAGTGTTACTGAGCTCTTGCATGGACTACCTAGCTCCTTCTTACTTGGTTCCAATCAAATCTAGGCTGGAATGAGTGCTGGATGGATGCTTGGATGGATGTTGGATGTCTATGTGCGAGAGAATTTTGTTCTTGCTTGCTTGCATGCGAGCTTATCCATTCAGAATGTGCCAACCTCGAGAATGAGGTAGGAAGAGGGATTAATGGTAACCGATGGCAGTTAAAGGCTAAGCGGCGTCAGTTTAGGGGTGACCGGTGTCGGTGTCGGTTAAGGCAGGATTCCCTAGGCATGATAAAAATAGGAGATCATGGCTATAACAGTTGCTAGATCTCACTATTCATCTAGACAGGAGTGGGAGTGACCATTGTGTCTGTGAGAATGAGGTTTAGGTCTTTAATTTTAGGTTTTTAGTTAGGTTTTAGTTAGTTATGGAAACCTGCTAATAATAGGCTTAGGGCGAGGTGGCTAGGTGAGGTGGAGGGGTGGGTATTAAGTGAATTAGGGTATTTAAATAATAGTTATAATGAGGAGAAGGATTAATTTAATTACTATAATTAAATTAATAGTAGTGTAGGGTGAAAGCGGACATGGTTAGGTGAATTAGTTTGAGTCGATTAATTAACAAGGGGCTAAGGGGAGCGTGACTCGCTTTTGATGTCTACATTTTGCCCCTTTTTTTGCGTAACTTGTATTGGTAAGAAACACTAACAAAAATAAGATGTGGTTGCCCTATGTGAGGGTGAAGGTGATCCCCCTCAAACAAGGAGATGATGAGGTGGCAAAGCAAATCAGCGATTGGTTTGATAAAATTGATGCGAAGAAGAATGATGAAAAATGGGGAATGGGGTAAAGGTCAAATCAGGTAAACAGGAAACGAGCCAAGGGAAAAGGTAGTGGTAGTTGAATGTATGCACACGTATAAAGCTGCGGCACAAGATGCAAAGTTGAATATCTTACAAACTCTACATTATCTAAGGTCGATAGGTGATATCCAAACAAGGTTGAAGCAATTCCAGTATCAGGTATAGGATAGGGTCAAGAAACATGACATGGGTCAGGTGTAGGAATGTTTAGGTAGGTTACCTGCACACCAAGGTCAGGTGGTCAGGATATACATCACGACAATAGGCAAGGTAAGGTCACAGATAAGATATCATGAGATATGAACATCCATAATTTTGACTTTTTTAATTTTTTTTCCTTTTTTTTTTGTGATGGGGAAGAGATAGGTATAGCTAGGTAGACCACTAAGGAGGGACGATGATTTTACAAGTGACACCCTGGACCCTTAGCATGTTTCCAATAGGTAAACAAGAAGGTGATAGATATAATGATTGTGGAGTTCTCACCGAAAGGAAGAACCTATCCATAAGGAATATGCTATGAGTAGATCCGTGGTGCCCATATTTAAGGTCATGTCTAGGAAGTGATGATAGACCACATAGGTCCATATAATTAAAATGGTAGATGGAAGGGGTTGATGATGGAGGAATGATCTAAAGATATAACTATCTTCTCGGTGGTATATATACTAACAATATAATGGTCATAAGTGCAATGCATTAAGAGGTTCTACTTCGGTTTATCATCAAGGGAAGAAAAACCATCCATGTAATGTCTTGAATAAATTCGCATTCAAAATAGGATGAAATCTTGATAAGATGACAAGATAGATGAGTGAAGATAAAAAAATATGCACTACCCTTTAAGAAAGAAGAAAATATGCATCCCTAACGAGATGAATAGATGGCCACAAAGGTGGGATTAGGATGAAAATAAATGGTCCCCAAGAGGGGTACAAATGTGATCACAAAGGTGGGTCTTAGGATGAGGAGAAAGGGGGGCCCAAGGGACGGATGAATATGGAGAAAAAGGTGGACTTTGGGATAAGTGTACGACCACAAATGTGGACTTCGCATGAAAATATAGTTCCCGAGAGAGAGATACAAACATTATCACAAAGGTGGACTTAGGATGAGAGGATAAAATGGATGAAAATATGGTGCCCCAAGAGAGGCACGAATATGGCCATAAAGGTGGACTTATGAATAAATGATCCCCCAAGGGATGGAAAAATATGGCAATAATAGTGGATTTAGGAAAAGTATGAATGGTACCTAAAGGAAGGGACACGTATGGCCACAACAGTGGACTTAAAATGAAAAACATGGTCCCTCAAGGGAGAGATGAATATGGCCACAAAAGTGGGCTTTAAAAAGAGATGAAGATTTGGAAAAGATTAATTTGGATTTAAGATTGGATGAGATTAAATAAAGTGATGTCAAAAGTGAATTCCCCAAGATCAAGGAAGTTGTATGGATAGATAAGAGATGAATTGATGTGGAAGGGATGCTAAGGATGAGGGGAGGATGTCCCCCTAGCGAGGGAGATTATATTAGATGTGGATGAGTTAGTGGATGTCGAAGGAGTTTAGATAGGATTGTTTTGGATTTGGATTGGATAAACGGTCAGAGACCACAAGGGTGATTGGCAAGATAAATAATTATCAATGAACAATGAAGGACCTTCCTTATGAAGAATTTCATGTACAAGAGAGATGTTAAGGGATGATGTGGATGGGGAATTTTGGGAAACCTGATAGATGCGATACGAATTGGATTATATGTAAATGGAGAAGAATGTTACCCCGAATGAGGAAATTGTCTTTATTAATAAAGTCATGGACGATAGTCGAAAGGCATTACAATTTCTAATTTCATGACCAGGGCACAATGATAGGTACAAATGCAAGTGTGATCAAACCATGATGGCTTCTTACTATTGAGATTAAAAGCTCTAACGGGAGGAAGTGTGATGGCGAGATATTTGGATTAAGTGTCAAAATATGTCTGCGTAAGATCCAATAGAGGTGGTGTAGGGAATATAACTCTTGTGAGGCTTGAGAGTATGATTAGGTGTGGATGTAGGATGGACATGTAAATTAGGTGTCTTAAAATATGAACCGATTATGGGAGGAGAGTTATATTGTTTGGATTTTGATTTATTATTACAAGGTGTATTAAATGAAGGGATGACCGTAAAATAGATGTTGTAACATCATATTACCTGAGGAGAGGAAGGCTGTTGGTTGGATATTTTGTTAGGCCAAAATATGAGGTTCAACCATAGTACATAGGATAAAATCCTTCCTCAAAGACAGTGAGGCTGCCTATTTATTATTAATCTAAAACACAAAGATAAATAATATATACAATATTCACACTATTCTAACCATTAGGGTTGGGATATAATCCCGAAATCCATATTAACATGAGGTGTAGATATTTCAATCACGAAACAAAATGTATTAGAAAGGAAACTTATTTATGGAAGAAAAAAAGTGGGAAGGAAATGAGAGGAACGTATTTTCCTTCAAGCAAACACAGATCAAGAAGTACTCATACGAGTTTTAGACAAATGTATGTAATGTTTGGAAATGATTAAAATAATCAAGAACACTAACAAAGAATAGCTTAAGATCTTGAACATAAGAACAATCACTTAAGATAAATGAATCCCACAACACAAAGTTTGCAAAATAACACTTGTTTCTATTCTTCAATGATTAAAAAGAAAACACAAAGTTTTTCTTCTTCTTCACAATAGTTTTCTCAATAAAAATATCCCTCTTTCAAATACATAAGAATTCCATATTTATAATAGAAATAGCAAAGAGAAAATAGGATAAATCCTAGAAAATAGTCATTTAACCATAATCCTATTTTACTTGACTCTCACGTAGGAGACCAAGTCAAAATTTGCTTCCTACATGACAAAACAAAAATGAAAAAGACATGTCAATTTCCGGGGAAAATGACATGTAGAATTATGATTTTTTTGTTTCATCGTCCTTGTCTTCCTTGTCTTCCTCCAAAAATCCTACTTATCCCGAGATTCTGGAATTTTCGGATTATATCCTGCATCTCAACTTCTTCTGGCACACTGGAATGGTCACTCAGGACTTCACAAGTTTCTTGAGTATCACTTGCATTATTGGGAAGTTTCTTCAATCTCTTACTAAGTTTCCTTAATGATTCCAAGACATGCTCAATCTTTACGAATTTATCAATGATTTCCAGATTGAAGATGGAAGTTGGTTCATGCTGGATTGATTCTTGGATTTTTGTAGAAATCATCAGTGAGATAGAATATTTGAGTTTTCATCCAACACCTTGGGAAAGATCCTGGAAAGCTCCTCTTCAATGTCATTGGTAGCATCAACCAATTGATCTCTAGATTCCCTCAATTTTCTGCAAGCTTCATTAAGAATCTTTATCTTGAATCTGATGGCTTTGGGTAGCTGGAAATGCTTATCTCGTATGCGGAATGACTCCTTCAACCAAGATACGGGATGGAACCTGTTTCAATGCATTGAGAGCTTCAAAAGTTAGCTCGAGGTTCCCAATTTCATCTGAAAAATCTTCATCCATTTTCTCACCCTCCTTCTTTATTTCCCAAGGATTTATAAACCTCCAATGAGTCATCAATGACTTCTCTTCCTTGGAGGAGTAACCTCTGAATCCATTCATCAACCGTTCTCCCCTTCTCGTTAATATTTTCAATTCTAGGTACCGATGAGAAATCAAACCTGATAGGAGTAGGGGTAGAGGATGATGGTGTTGACTCAGAAGGCTTTGAAAGTTTGAGTAATACTTTTGTTAACTACTCAACTTTCTCCTTGAGCTCATCTCTACTCACCTTTGTCCTTGACTTCACCTTTCTAAAGACAACACATTCATGGCATCCTACGCATCTGTTGTACTCCCTCCATTATTACTTTTCCTAGATCAATCCTTGTGATCTAATAATCAGTGACCATTATATCTTCCTTAGTTTTTTTGGCCATGGGAGTGGCGATCTCTGCAAACTTATGCCCTGAGGCATCCATTGAAACCCTTGAAACTGTTTTGGGTTTCTTAGCATATTTGGCAGGAGAGACCTTAAGGGAACTGAAGTCAAAGGCTGGTAGGGGAACTACCACCTTCCTCTTCCTTGGAGTCTGATCAATTAACCATTGAGGCATACTGGAAGAATTTTCTCCTATCGGAGGTGTTATGGTCACATCTGCAGGTGGAGGAAGGTTTACTTGTGGAGTGGTGATGAATGCAAGTGTAGTGTCTATGGGGATAGACTCAATGAATGAAGGTGTAGAAGGAGGAGGCATATCTATGGCCATCTTAGTTCCAACAGAGAGAGGTGAGAGGTTGGAGAAGATGTTGGCCATGGCTGATGAATTTGGTAAAGAAATAGGAGGTGGGAGTGTTTGGAAAGGAGGAGGCAAGGATTCTGAAACCAAGGCCTGAGAAGAAAGAGAGAGACTTACCTCCGATGAGAAATCAACAAAAGGGGAAATTATAGGTTTACTAATCTCAACTTCCGAAGTAATTTCTCCTTATTTTGGTAGAGGAGGTGAATCTGGTATATCAACCATTTGTGAAGGAGTGGCAGATGATGCGGCTGCTTGCCCCTCTCCCTTTCTGAAAAACTTAAATTTTATTGGCCTCTTGGAAGACCTTTTATCCTTTTCCTTTTCTCCCTTGGAGGTTCCTACTTCCAAAGTAGCTAACTTTGAAAATCTCTTTTCTTTATAACTCATACCCCAAGAAATGAGCCACACCTTAGTACGGGTAAGAGTCTAAGTACCTTTGTCTACAATAGAATCTTTTTCAGCAATAGACCAATCAATGGTTGGGAATCCATGTTGGTCTTCATTCAACCCATCATACGCAGTGTCAAGGATGCTTTCATTTTCTACGGTGCCTTTGGGGATGTCACTAGATATAGCGTCCAAATATCTTAAAGTGTCAATTTTCTATTGTCATTTCTTTGGATGGAAATTTCATCCCGAAGATCAACCCAAATTTTTTCCACATTGTGCACGTGTAGATACAAGGTTCCATATGACTTGAGGAATCCTTGGAAGTCAAACCCATATCTTTGCTTCAAATGTTTCTTCAACTTGTCCTGAAGCTCATGGACCACGTTCTTGGCCTTAGCCATTAAAGAGCATGTATACCTTCCAATGGAAATAGGGAAGGATAGGGTAGCTTTTTATGCTTTCTTTTGGAATCTGTGGAAATCCAACAACTGTCTAACTAACTCCATAAGGATTAGTTTGTCACCTAGGAACCTGGGAAACTGGAAAGGATTACCCTAGAACCTAACCACCCGAAGATAAGTAAACTTCTTGAATTTCAAGAAGATGCAACCCCATTTTGACACTTCAACCCATGCTTCATCAGAAACCCTTCTTTTCCTTAGATCAGGATCCAACTTGTAAATGTTTTCATAGAAGAAGGTGTCATTCACTCTTCTATATTGGTCTTCCACCCCTTTCATTTTCAATTGAGGGAAGTAACGATATATGTGTTTCGTTACTCTATTTCCATTCGCATCCAACCTTGGATAATTTATCATACCCTTTGTGGTAAAGGTGACATATGAGATCATATAAAACTTGTTGGTAGACAAGACTGTTTTCATCCGAGAGTCAATCTCGTCACTTATCGATTTCCCCAATAAATCCCTAATCATTCTTCTTGATGAAAACCATGAACTGGTACATCCACCCTTGGAAATATCTTGACTGCGGGAGTCCAAACACTCGGCTCACTCAAAGGGGTGATGATATCACTGATTTCAAGAATGAAATCACTTCTAAGGACCGACACTGGGAAACCTTGAAATGGCTGGTTTAGCCTTAATCAGGAACTTCTTGTTTACATGCTTGATATAGTCTTCCGATCTCTGTCCCAGGCCTTTTGTGCTGACTAAAGGTTTATATCAACATATTCTTCAAAATTAGGCAACCTTAGGAGTTAATCAAGGTGTCCTCCATCTAATTTCACTATGGTCTCTCTTACTTGATTTCTTACTAAGTGGGAGGCAGAGTCATAGTTTTAAGTGCAAGCTAGGATGAATTCAGGGCATTGGGCTGATATTGAAAATCCTACAGCAAGAGGAATACCATTGCCAACTATTGACTTCATCCGGGAGCTCGAGAAGAATCCTTCGATTATGTTCCGAAGTCCTCCATATCTATACTACCAAGCTCTATGTCCTGAATGTCATAGTTTCAATCTATGTAAGAAGGGGACTCCATCTTCTGATACTTCTACTTCATCTTTCTTGACTTATCCTTAGATTGACCGGGGTCCGACATGATGAATCTTAGAGAAGAAATGCCCCGATGACTTCGGAAGAGAAATCAGATTGGAAGCTTGTTGGACATCTACATAGACCCGACACACTCGGAGGAGTTTGGAGGAAGTCAAACACTTTGAAAAACCCAACACAAGGTGGAATATGTCAGAACTTAGGACATGTCGAGCATCTATGAGAACCCCACACACTGCGGGATTCAAAAGATGTTGAGCAGTAGCAAATCCCAACACAAGGCGAGAACTTGGAGGATGTTGGACACTGGAAAACCCAAAACAAGGCAAAACTCGATGGATGTTGAGCATGAAGAAATTTCGACACAAGGCGGAACTAGATAGGTGTTGAGCACCTTACAAAACTCGACACAAGGTGAAAGAAGTGAGATGTCAAACACCCGCAAAAACACGAAACCATTAATATAGGGTTTACGATGTGTCGAGCATGAAAATTTCCCGCTTTCTTTTTCTTATGAATTTTTGATTCAACAAAGTTACAAATTATGAATTTTATACTCTTAAAACATCCATAGGGAATAAATTATAGAAAAATAAGTAACCTCTTGATGAATTCCAAACAAGAACCCAAAATGAGAAAAAGGCAAAAATGAGGAAAGCGACCCAAAACCCTAAACCAGTAATGGAAAAGGAAATGAAATAAAAACCCCAAACAACATCTCATGAATAACCCAAAATCTCAAAAATATAAAGGAGAGAAGAATACCTTCAACAATCTTGAAAAATGATCAAATATGGACGGTGAAATCGACCGGGAAGCTCAATCGGGTTTGGAGGTGGAAGAAGCACAATCAGAATCCAGACAACAAAAATGTACCAGGTAACAAATGATGTGGAAAACCAACTATTTATAATACCCTAACATTAATTACACCTCACTTGACGTGTGTGCCAACTACTAGACAACTGGACATTAATGACATGTCATCATGCTTGGAGCTTCGAAAACCTGATACAAAGGATTTGAGTCATTTTAGGTTTTAGGTTTCGGGAAACATGAGATGTTAAGATGATTCCAAGTCCCGAAAACCTGACATAAAGGTTTCGGGTTTTGGGTTTCGGGAAACATGAAGCATGAAACATGCTTTTGGCAAAGCATGTTCCGATGTCTGGGAGTTTTGAAAACCCAACACAAAGGACTTGGCAATCGGGTTTCGGGTTTTAGGGAACATGAGACATAATGCATGTAAAGAACATGTTTTCATGTAATGAAAACCGAAAACCCGAAAAATATCTTGAAAAGGGAATTTTTAAGAGATCCTTCCAAAATTTTATTATGGTTATCTAAATTTTAGCTGAAATCACTAAAACGAGATAACAGATGGCTCCAGTTTGGGACTTTCTTTGAAACATCAAAGGAAGACAAATCATGAATCAAAAAGCTTTATCCATTGGGCTATGGAGTCTAAAGAATAAAAACTAAAAACAAACAAATAAATAAAGAAAAAAGCAAACACACAATAGGAAATAAATTATATACAATGCAAGAGAGCATCTTGCATTGCGATGGAACAACTTCAAATTATGGGCACTTTGAAAGGTAGAGGGAGAAACTCTCCATCAAGATATGATAGAGGTAAGCTATTTTCACCATTCGGTGATGGATCTTGAAAGGGCCTTTTCATAAAGAATTGAACTTGCCATGCATCCCTTTCTATTCGCTTCTCTTATCCTAGAGAAGTACTAGATCTCCAATATGGAAGTCATGTTGCTTTGATTTTTTGTCAAATATCTTTTAAATTTTTTTGATGATCTGCAATGCGATCCACCACCTTGCTCCTTTCTTCTTCTAGCCTAGCTAGGTACATTATCCTTTTCTCAATGGAACTTTGAAAAGTTTCATCTTCAATTGCTTTAGCCAACCGTAAGGCTGGCAATTCTACAGAGATAGGAATCTCAACATCAATTCCATACAACACCTGGAATGGGGACATTCCAATAGCTTTCTTAGGAGTAATCCGATCTGCCCATAATGCATCATACAATGCTTTGTGCCATGTCCTCTGATTCTCATCAACCAACTTTCTAATTATGGTCACTAGGTTCTTGTTGCTTGATTCAGCCTGACCATTTCCTTGGGGGTAATAATCGGATGAATGAGCCAACGTGATCCCAAATCCATAGCAAAATTCTATCAACTCATGTGATGAGAAATTGGAAGCATTGTCAACAACGATCTTGTGAGGCACACCGAATCTAACAATTATATTCTCCTTGAGAAAGTTGCACACAGCTTCGGAGGTTGCCTACTTGATTGGCGCAACTTCCACCCACTTGGTGAAATAGTCTATGGCGGTGAGCACATAATTATGACCAGAACTAGAGGTAGGATTCAACACTCCAATGAAATCAATTCCCCATTGGCGAAAAGGTTCTTCAATTACCACATGCTTCAAGGGAAGACCTACTAGCTTAGGACGACCAACGAAATGTTGACAAGCTTCACACTTGGCCACCCATTCTACTAAATCTCGAAAGAGAGTAGGCCAATAGTACCTAGCCCATAAGATCTTATAAGCTGTCACGGAGGAAGAGAAATGTCCTCCGCATGCTAGATTGTGGAAGGATTCTAGCAACCTTACTGCTTGAGACTTATCAACACAGCGCAGAATACACCATCAATACCCTTCTTGTATATACCATTATCCCACAGAATATATCTTGCATACCTTAACTTAATTGTCCTCTTCTCTTTTGGTTTAGATGCGGGGACATTCACCATAAGTTAAAAAGAAAGTGATATTTGCGTACCATTCATCAATTGTGCTTACAAAAAGCACCATGGGTAATTCTGAAGAAGTTCCTTTAGTTTCTCCACATTCGTATCAGAATTGTTTTCTCCTATCAATTGGCACAAGCCTCTTCCTCGTACCAACTTAGTAGGTCTAATGTCCAAGTCATACTCCTAGACTTTGGCTATTTAGTTACCCTATTGACTACCCAAATCTTGTTGAGTCAAGATGGATTTAGTTGCGAAAGATCGGGAACAAGAACAAGAGTGTGAGAACTCAACACATAATACTTGAAATGCTTCACACTGCTATCACCACCGCATAAGCATGCTTTTCAATTTGTGACATCTTGAATTCATTTTCTTTTAATGGGCAGCTCATGAAAGTGATGGGAGTTTCAATTCCTTCTTCATTCTCCTACATCAGGATTGCTTATATTGTATGTGTGTAGAAGCATAGCCGTACATGATGAAATCCTTCTTGAAGTCCTGGGCATACGAGAATAGGGGCATGAGCAATTTCCTTTTGAATTCTTCAAAGCAAGCTTCCCTTCAGTGCTCTATCGAAATGGAGTTTTACCTTTCATCATCCCAAGGATATCCTTGGTTTTATCAACAAAGTCAGGTACAAATCTCCTTAGGAAATTGACCTTTCGAAAAAGGAATGTACTCCAGTTTTTCTTGTAGGTAAGGTAAGGCTTTGGATGGCCTTCACCCACTCTGGGTTGATCTTGGTTCCTTCTCTAGTCACGATGTGACCTAGCAACTTACCTTCTATTACTCCGAACATGGATTTTTTAGGATTTAATGAAATCCCATGACACCTGCACCTTAAGAGTACTTGCTCCAAGTGATCATAATGATCACTTCACTTCTTAGAGAAGACCATCAAGTCATCCAAATATACAACTATGACTTTTCCCATCAAATCTTTGAAAGCTAAGTCCATATCTCTCTTGAAATGTGGCTCCATCGTTAATCAAACCAAAAGGCATCCTTTTGTAAGAAAATGTCCTCCATGGGGTGGTGAATGTCATTTTATGTTGATCCTCAGCAGCTACCTCAACTTTATTATACCCCAAAAATACGTCAAGCATGGATTACATTTCTGATCTAGTGAAAGTCTGCAATACATGATCCATGATAGGCAATGAGTAATTGTCTTTTAATGAATACTGATTTAGGTTCCAAAAGTCAACAAAATCTGGATCTCACCATTCTTCTTTCTGACAGGGATGATGTTAGCAACCTAGGTAGAATGATGGATTGGGAAGATAATCCTTGCATCTAACATCTTTTGAATTTATTCAAGAATGGTTCCTTTGCTTTCACATTTATAGGGTTTTACATCAGACTTCAAAGGAATGCTATGTTGTACATCCTTGGGCTTCAAAGACTTCATATCCAAATAGGACCATGTCAAGATGTCCATATATCTCTTCAGAAGTGAAGTGAATATTCCTTTCTCCTCAGGGGAACAACATTTTCCAATGTTTACCATCCGTGGTTGGTTAGAAGAGCCCAGATTAACTTGATCTACCTCCGACGAGGAAGCACCTTCAGTTTGCCTTTTATTCTAGATAAAACGGTCATGCTTGTCAAACAGACCTTCCAGAGAAACCAATCCCTTTAGAATCTTATTGCCTTTGAGCTGGATGAATTCACCATCAATCTCTTGATATGAATTCAAGACAGACTCATGGAAAGCTAATTCTGATCCTTCAAAATAAAGCTCACTAAAATTATCAGCTTTCTCAAGAAAAGACAATACCTGTTGATCATCATTGAACACTTGCCAATGCGCTGAATTATCTGGAACACTTGGACGATACACAATCTCAATGGTATACGTGTCCTGTTTGAACTTTGGATGAGGAAGGAGAAGAGATGCAGACATGGCTAAAGAATCAGCTTTGTCATTGTAATCCCTCAAAATTACCTTAATAGAAAGAGTATCAAAGCATTCTATGTAGTCCCATACCTTGTTCCTGTAATGCCTTAGGCGATCATTTTTTACCTGATAGATCCCCTTCACTTGATTTACAATTAACTCAGCATCTCCCTACACTTTGAGATTTCGGATTCCCTTTTGCCTCACCATTTATAATCCTAATAACAAAGCTTCATATTTGGTCATGTTATTAGTATTGTCAAACTGCAACTTGAAGGCGAGAGGGAAAGATCTCGAAATCTGGAGATATAAGAACCACACTAGTGCATGATCCAGTAGTTAAACAGCTCCTGTTGAACTCGAGGGTCCAAATAGCATTAAGATCTTCTTCCTTGACATCTACAGCTGGTACCTTTGATGTCATGAAGTAATTTACCATGCCAGCATCTTCAAAAATAATTTGAGCCTTGGGGTCATCTGATTTTGTGACCAGGTATTTCACTTACGGCTCAGGGTGGAGGATACGAGGAACTCCATTCACTGGAATTTTAGCTTTGGTCCAATCCATATTGATTTCTCCTCGAAATCTTTGCAAAAACCTCTTCCTAAGAGAATACCATAAGCAAGCTGGGATATCAGCAACCAGAATGGTCATTTTTACTCTCTTTTCTGGAAATGCGACAAATGTAAATTGTGCATCCTTGATTTGGCCAATCAAGGGGACTTGCTTGGTTTCCATGGAGTAACACCGTCCATAATATTTAGTCAAGGTAATTCCAAGGGCATGGGATAATTTTGCAAGCATCACGTTATCAGAGGCTCCTGAGTCAATTATGCAATTGCTAAGTTTGAACCCATTTATAAGTAAGGACAAATAAAATGGTTCAATCTTCCCTAAAGAAGAAACAGAGGTCATATTATTCGAGGAGAAGGCTAATTAGGACTCAAAAAATGCCTTTTGAAGATGAAGGGATAAGCAACTCTTGCTTCTAATGAATTTGGTAAGTTTCTCAAATTGCTTTGGATTTGACTGAAGGTATTCTGCTTCTGACATTTGGATCTTACTTTTCTTTGCATGATCAATAATGTTGAAAGCAAAAGATATATGAAGGAATGATTATGGGCTCGATTATGGTTACATTGGTCCTGAGTGAGGCACTGGTCTTGGGAGTAGGAGAAAGAGAATTAGAAGAAGAAGTTACCTTTTTAGTTATCTCTTTTTAGTTTGTCGTTGAGATAGGAGAGCCTCTTTTAGCCATAACCATGGGAGCTTCTTTACTCTTCTCCTTAGAGCCTTCAACCAGATTTACGAGGTTCTCTGGGATTGAGATCGAGTGAAGACTACAAATGACTGACCATCATGCTCGTAATCATCTTATTCATATTCCAAGTACCCAATATTGGAGTCGCTAGCTGAATCATCAAAAGACTCATCAAGCATATCCTGAAGCTTCAAAATATTCATGAGAATCTTGATCTTCTAGTTATTCATCTTCCTCAACTATTTCCATTGTCACGTTGAGAGGAGGAGCTTCAATGGCCAACCTTGGTTGAGCAGCAGTCAACCGTTGTCTATCTCTCACGGGAGCGCCATTGGTATTATTGAAATTTTGTCTAGGAATATCCCGATAAGGAACGTTGGTCACGTATTGAGACATTTTCTTCTTTAAAGCGATCAAGTCATTGGCCATCTCTCGGATTAGTATTACTTTGAGAAGTACTTTGATTTTAGGCTTAGATGAATCTCTTATGATCCTTCCCGCCAGAATGAGATCATCTTCTATTTCGATGGTTGTAGATTGAGCAGTAGCCAAATTAGGGATAACAGACCTTCTTAATAAGAAGCTCACATCAGGAGGTTAAGCATTGATGAAGAAACACTTTTGATTTTCGAGAGTGGGAATGGCTAGCTCTAGAATCTTCTGAATCAACTTATTAAATTTTTCCATGAAGTCCCACATGGGCTCATGAGACTCTTTCTTCATATGTGTAAGTTGTGCTAACAAGGCATGAGAATCTTCTAGCTGGTTTGAACCTTGCTTGAATACGGTTCTCATGGTAGCCCATTTGTAATGCATGCATTTGGAAGATGGTAGAACCATTCTGTTACCACACCATGCAATGTTTCAACAAAGAGTCGAACATAGATGTCTTCGTGCGCTACTCCAAGGACACCGCATGCTACAAAGAATGAGGCAATGTGTTCATCAGGATGTTGCTTCCCATCGCCATTGAATTTAGGAATATTCTTACGTGATCCATGTGGTAACTCATGCAACAGTGGAGTTAGAGAAAGAGGACCAATACCGCACCCCAAGCACAAAGTTGTGCTACCATTCTTCCGAATGAAGTTTGTACAGAATTCGAGTATCGAGGACAATAATAATACAAGACAAAGTTGTAGACGCTTATTGTTCTTGAGGAATCTGAGTTCTTCGAATAGGCAAAGAACTTCTTGCTCGGCTAGATATAACATTGTTGGGGGAAAGTATGAAATTGTGTTGTTGAAGAAAATCAAAGAATGGATCAGTTTCACCCCTGGCTCAGCTTGACCAAGTGAAGATATTTCTAGCCAGCTTGAACCAGAAAATGGATCTCCCAAAAATAAGGCAAATACGGAGTCACCAAACACCAACAGGATAAGCTTAATCTTATCAATCCATATTCCTAAATGAGTCACCAAAAGCTGTTGGTTGGATATTTTTCAGGCCAAAATATGAGGTTCAACCATAGTACATAGGATAAAATCCTTCCTCAAAGACAGTGAGGCTTCCTGTTTATTACTTTTCTAAAACACAGCAGAAATAATATATACAATATTCACACTATTCTAACCTTTGGGGTTGGGATACAATCCCGAAATTCATATCAACATGAGGTGGAGATATTGTAGTCAGAAGGAAACAAAATGGATTAGAAAGGAAACTTATTTATGGAAGAAATAAAGCGGGAAGGAATGAGAGGAACGTATTTTCCTTCGAGAAAACACAGATTAAGAAGTACTCATACGATTTTTAGACAAATGTATGTAATGTTTGGAAATGATTAAAATAATCAAGAACACTAACAAAGAATAGCTTAAGATCTTGAACGTAAGAACAATCACTTAAGATAAATGAATCCCACAACACAAAGTTTGCAAAATAACACATGTTTCTATTCTTCAACGATTAAAAGAAAATACAAAGTTTTTCTTCTTTTCACAATAGCTTTCTCAATAAAAATCTCTCTCTTTCAAATACATAAGCATTCTATATTTATAATAGAAAGAGTAGAGAGAAAATAGGATAAATCCTAGAAAATAGTCATTTAATCATAATCCTATTTTACTTGACTCTCACACAGGAGACCAAGTCAAAATTTTCTTCCTACATGATGAAACGAAAATGAAAAAGACATGTCAATTTATGGAGGAAAATGACATGTAGCATTATGCTTTTTTGTTTCATCGTCTTGTCTTCCTTGTCTTCCTCAAAGCAAATCCTCGCTTATCCGAAATTCTTAGAATTGTTGGATTATATCCTGCATCTCAGCTTCTTCTGGAGCACTAGAATGGTCACTCAGGACTTCAAAAGTTTCCTGAGTATCACTTGCGTTCTTTGGGAAGTTTCTTCAATCTCTTCCGAGTTTCCTTCATGATTCTAAGACATGCTCAATCTTTACGAACTTATCAATGATTTCCATATTGAAGACGGAAGTTGGTTCATGCTCAATTGATTCTTGGATTTGTTTGTAAAAATCATCAGCATATAAGATATTTGAGATTTCATCCAACACCTTGGGAAAGATCTTGGACAAATCCTCTTCAATGTCATTCGTAGCATCAACCAATTGATCTCTAGATTCCCTCAATTTGCTGCAAGCTTCATTGAGAATCTTTATCCTGAATCTGATGGCTTTGGTTAGCTGGAAATGCTTATCCACATGAGGAATGACTCCTTCTTCAACCAAGATACGGGATGGAACCTGTTTCATTGTATTGAGAGCTTCAAAATTTAGCTCGAGGTTCCTGATTTCATCTGAAAACTCCTCATCCATTTTCTCACCTTCCTTCTTTATTTCCCCAAGGATTTATAAACCTCCAATGAGTCATCAATGACTTCTCTTCCTTGGAGGAGTAGCCTCTGAATCCATTCATCAACCGTTCTCCCCTTCTCGTTAATATTTTCAATCCTAGGTACGATCAAAAATCAAACCTGATAGGAGTAGGGGTAGAGGATTACAATGTTGACTTAGAAGGATTTGAAAGTTTGGGTAATACTTTCGTTAACTATTCAACTTTCTCCTTAAGCTCATCTCTACTCACCTTTTTCTCCTTGACTTCACAGTACAACACATTCATGGCATCCTACGCATCTTGTGCTCCCTCCATTGTTACTTTTCCCGATTAATCCTTGTGATCGATAATCAAGTGAACATTATATCTTCCTTGGTTTTATCAGCCGTGGGAGTGGTGATCTCTGTCAAACCGATGCCCTGAGGCATCCACTGAAACCCTTGAAACTGTTTTGGGTTTCTTGGCAGATTTGGCAGGAGAAACCTTGAGGGAACTCGAAGTCAAAATTTGGTAGGGGAACTACCACCTTCCTCTTCCTGAGATTCTAATCAATTAACCATTGAGGCATCTTTGGAAGAAATAGCTCCTATCGGAGGTGTTATGGTCGCATCTATAGGTAGATGAATGTTTACCGTGGAGTGGTGATGACTGCAAGTGTGGTGTTTATGGGGATATAATAAGTGGATGAAGGTACAAAAGGAGGAGGCATATCTATGGCCATCTTAGTTCCAGCAAAGAGAGGTGAGAGGTTGGAGAAGATGTTGGCCATGTCGATGAATTTACCGAAGAAATAGGATGTGGGAGAGTTTGGAAGGTAAGAGTTAAGGGTTCAAACCAAAACCCGAGAAGAAAGAGAGAGACTTACCTCCAATGAGCAATCAACAAAATGGGAAATTAGAGGTTTACTAATCTCAACTTCCAAAGGAATTTCTCCTTGTTCTTGTGGAGGAGGTGAATTTGGTATATCAAATATTTGTGAAGGAGTGGCAGATGATGGTTTGTTTGCTTCTCTCCCTTTCTGACAAACTTAAATTTTATTGGCCTCTTGGAAGAGCTTTTATCCTTTTCCTTTTCTCCCTTGGAGGGTCCCGCTTCCAAAGTAGCTAACTTTGAAAATCTCTTTTCTTTATAACTCATTCCCCAAGAAATGAGCCATGCCTTAGTACGTGCAAGAGTTTGAGCAGCTCTTTTTGCAATAGAATATTTTTAGCAACAGACAAATCAATGGCTGGGAATCCATGTTGGTCTTCATTCAACCCATCATACGCGGTGTCAAGGACACTTTCATTGTCCATGGTGCCTTCGGGGATGTCAGCTAGATCTAGCGTCTGAATCTCTTCAAGTTTCAATCTGTTATTTTCCTTTCTTTGGATGGCAACTTCATCCCGAATATCAACCCAGATGTCTTCCACATTGGGCACGTGTAGATACAAGGTTCCATATGACTTGAGGACTCCTCAGAAGTCAAACCCATATTTTTGCTTAATATGTTTCAACTTATCCTGAAGCTCGTGGATCATGTTCTTGGCCTTAGCCATTGAAGAGCATGTATGCCTTCTAATGGAAATAGAGAAGGATATGACAACTTTGTGTATGCTTTATTGGAATATGTGGAAATCCAACAACTATCTAACTAACTCCATAAGGATTAGTTTGTCACTTGGGAACCTTGGAAACCTGGAAAGGATTACCCGGAACATGACCACTTGAAGATAAGTAAACTTCTTGAATTGCAAGAAGATGCAACCCCACTTTCATACTTCAGTCCATGGGTCATCAGAGACCCTTCTTTCTATAGATCAGATCCAACCTATAAATTTTTTTGTAGAAGAGGTCGTCGTTCAGTCTTCTATATTGGTCTTCCACCCTTTCATTGTTAATTGAGGGAAGTAACGATATATGTGTTTCGTTACCACCTGTTTCCCTTTGCATCCAACCCTGGATAATTTCTCATACCTGCTACTGCATAGGTGACATATGACATCATATTAAACTTCCCGGTAGACAAGACTGTTTTCATTTGAGAGTCAATCTCCTCACTTATCAGACTGCCCCAATCAATCCCATGATCACTCTTCTTGATGACGACCATGAATTGGTACATCCACCCTTGGAAATATCTTAACTCTAGGAGTCCAAACACTCGGCTCAAATAGGTGATGATATCACTGATTTCAAGAATGAAATCACTTCTAGGGACAGATCTGGGAAACCTTGAAATGGTGGTTTAGCCTTAATCGGGAACTTCTTGTTTACATGCTTGATATAGTCTTCCGATCTATGTCTCGGGCCTTTTGTGCTAATCAAGGTTTATATCAACATATTCTTCAAAATTGGGAAACCTTAGGAGTTGATCAAAATATCCTCCGTCTAATTTCACTATGGAATCTCCCGCTTGATTTCTTTCTTGAGCGGGAGGTAGAGTCATAGTTAGAAGCGCAAGCTAGGATGAACTCGGGGCACCGAGCTGATATTGGAAATCTTGCGGCAGAAGAGGAATACCGTTTCCAGCTATTGACTTCATCCAGGAGCTCTGAGAAGAATCCTTGATTCTGTTCTAGAAGTCCTCCATATCTATATTACCAAGCTCTGTGTCCCGAATGTCATAATTTCAATCTACATAAGAAGGGGACTCCATCTTCTGATACTTATACTTCATCTTTCCCTGACTTATCCTTATATTGGTGGTGTCCAACGTGAGGAATCTCGAGAAGAAATGCCCGATGACTTATGGAAGAGCAATCATGTTTGGAAGCTTTTGGACAACTACACAGACCGACACACTAGTTGAGTTTGGAGGATGTCGAACACTTTGAAAACCCGACAAAAGGCGTAATATGTCAGAACTTAGGACATGTTGAGCATCTATGAGAACCCGACACACTACGGGATTCGGAAGATGTTGAGCAATTAGAAAATCCCAACACAAGGCGGAACTTGGAGGATGTTGGACACTGAAAAAACCCAAAACAAGGTGGAAACCGATGGATGTTGAGCATGCGAAAGTCCTAACACAAGGCGGAACTAGATAGGTTTTGAGAACCTTACAAAACCTGACACAAGGTGAAAGAAGTGAGATGTCAAACACCTGTAAAACCCGAAACCAATAATATCGGGTTTCGATGTGTCATAACATGAAAATTTCCGCTTTCTTTTTCTTATGAAATTTTAGATTCAACAGATACAACTTATGAATTTTAGACTCTTAAAACATCCATAGGGAATAACTTATAGAAAAATAAGTAACCTATTGATGAATTCCAAACAAGAACCCAAAATGAGAAAAAGGAAAGAAATGAGGAACTCGGACCCAAAACCCTAAACCATTAATGGAAAAGGAAATGAAATAACAACCCCAAACAACATCCCATGAATTACCCAAAAATCTTAAAAACATAAAGCAGAGAAGAATACCTTCAAGCAATCTCTTAAAAACGATAAAAATGGATGGCAAAATCAACCAGAAGCTCAATCGGGTTTGGAGGTGGAAGAAGCACAATTAGGAATCCAAAGATGAAAAAATGTACCGAGTAACAAATGACTTGGAAAAACCAACTATTTATAATACTCTGACATTAATTACACCTCACTTGATGCGTGTGCCAACTACCAGACAACTGGACATTAATGACATGTCATCATGCTTGGAGCTTCCGAAAACCCAGATACAAAGGATTTGAGTCATTTCGGGTTTCAGTTTCAGAAACATGAAGCATGAAACATGAGATGTTAAGATGCTTCCAAGTCTCGAAAAATCAACACAAAGGCTTCACTTTGAGTTTCGGGAAACATGAAGCATGAAACATGCTTTTGGCAAAGCATGTTTCGATGTCTGGGAGTTCTGAAAACCGACACAAAGTACTTGTGCAATCGGGTTCGGGTTTTGGGGAACATGAGACATAATGCATGTAAAGAACATGTTTTCATGTAGTGAAAACACGAAAAACTGAAAATCTCTTAAAAGGGAATTTTAAGAGATCCTTCCAAAATTTTATCATGTTTATCTTAATTTTAACTAAAATCACTAAAACGAGATAACAAGGGCTGACTTCTTAAGAGGATGCACATAAGACTTTTGGGGATGTTTACCACAAGCCTTATATTTTGATCAAGAGAATTTACCCTTCGAGGGGATGATAATAATCTCAATTAGAGGATCTAAAGATTGTGGTTTAGGTGTGCATATTGATGGAGAAATAGGTGTTTGTATAATGACATAAATAAGGTCTATGTGAGATTGGGATTGTGTAGTCTTTAGATTGGCCAAGGTGGAAATAGCTAGTTCTATAGTGGGAGGACAAAAATTGTTTGGGTTCTACTTAGGTGGATGTGCTTGTTCCATGAATTGTTCAAGGGGTATCATGGATATATTTACAAATGGACATGATGTGGTCAATGTGGTAATAGGTTATGTGGCCATGGGCAAGGATATACGCACGAGGTGATGAAGATGTCAAAGTAGGGGTAAGTGCATATGTTGATATGACAGATATAGGGGTATTTGGGATTGATAGGGAGGTGGGCTCAATTAGAACATTTGGAGATGTAAGTGATGTAGTGATAGGTATGGTTGATGTAGATGTGGTGACGGGGTGATAAAGGTAGGGATAGATGTAGATGTGGCCACAACATTTGAAGCAATGGGTACAAAAAAAAGTGCGAAGGAGGAATTGAGATCGACTCTAAGGATGGTATAATGGGTAAAGGTGGAATGGATGTAGGTAAGGTAGTCAAATCCAATGAAGGGGATGTGGTAACCAATGGAGTAGATATGATAGGTAATGAAGTAGATGTAGGATTAATATCGGGTGTAGAAGTAGGTGGGAATGGTTGTTTCATAAGTGTCTCGAGGGGTAAGAATGATATGTTTGTGAATGGGGTTGATGTGGTAGGTGTGGATGTAGGAATAGGTTCCAAGATAGATGTAGGTATGATTGGTGTGGTTGTGGGTATAAGTGTTAATGGGTTTTTAGATGTAGGGACAATGTCCAAGGAGGTGGATGTGATTGGCGATGAAGGAGGGGAAGTTGTGGATGGGATAGGATCTTGGTCCATGGTGTGAAGAGTGTTTATAGTATGAGCATTGGGCACTTGGGTTGTAGCGGTGGTGGTTTGACTTGTCGGTGTGTGGTTAGGGAATGGTTGTTTAAATACCTCTAGTGGTTGATTTGGAGGTGCATTGGGGTTTTCTACTTGGAGGTCACCTTGATCAATGAGTCTTTGGACCAAATCTTTAAAAGTTTGACATTTCTCTATGTTGTGTCCTCGGACTTGGTGGTATTTACAATAATGGTCTTCACGATACCACACGGGTTTTGGTCTTGATTCATCAAGTGGTTGGATAGGAGGAAGTGTGATTAGATTTACTCGCCATCAAATTATCAAATATTGAACTATATGATTCTCTCAAGGGGGTGTAGTTGGGCGTTGTTTGAGGGGCTCGGTTTTAAGACCATGTACTATATGTAGGTGTGTATGAGGATTTAACAACCATGATGTTGACCACACCTTTAAATATGTCGTTATGTGTAGATGGTTTAGTAAATTCAATTTTAGGTTTGTTCGTTCTAAGTTTTAAACGACCTTACTCAAGGGCACGTATTTCAAGTTTGCGAAGCCATGGTGAAGGCTTCATCAAAGGTTCAAAATGATTGGATTTGCAAGGTAGATGATATATGTTTCACACATGAATGTGAGAAGATCTCGATGAGTTCGGTTTGTGGAAGAGAGAAGGATAGTTGGTTTATAACGCCACACCATCGTGCAACAAATTATGTGATGGACTTTTCTTCAAACTATCGAATGGCATATAGGTCAGTGATAGTGATTTTATGCACAATGTTGATCAAAAATGTTCTAAGAACAACTGCACGAGTTGGGTGAAGGAAAATATCAAGTATTGAGGTATATTATTGTACTAGTCTAACGTGGGACTATTCAAAGACATGGGGAAAGTGTGAAGCATTAGGTCTTGATCATGTGCAATAAGGTAACATGCATGTTTAAACACACAAAGATGTTTTTAGGGATATTCCTTGTTGTTGAACTTAATGAACTTGGGAAGCTCCCAATGAGGAGGGTAAGGTTTGATAGGAACTGACGGATGAATCGATTCGTTACAAATTTTTTCGTATGATAATGCGCTTTGGGCCCTAAAGTGGCATCCTCAAGATTGGCTAACACATTCATTAGGGCATGAATAGGATTGTTCGATGTGATGATAGGTTGGGATTGGATTGGTTGTGTGGCATGGAATGTAGCTTGATAAGGCGGTTGATAATTTTGTGGATGTGTGGGTGTTTAGGGAATCGTTTGATAAGGATTAATATATGTCATGGGTTGAGATTGGGTAAATTGCTGCAATGATTGATGTTGAGAAATAGGGACATGATGTGATTGTTGAGATTGAGCAAGTTGTTGTGGTAAATGATGAGTGGGGATATGAGTGTTAAGAGGTTGAGATGGTTGGAGCATATGGTGGGTAGGAATGTAAGTGTTGAGAGGTTGAAATTATATGATAGGCATATTAGTAACGGATGGAATAGAGTTGACATAAAGTGACGTGGGTAGAACATGACCCACCGATTAAGTAGATTGATAGGATTGGGAGATTGTGGGGAATTTACGAAGGTAGAGTTCATTAATGTGGTTCGGGAAAAAAATGTCTAAGTGAGAAATGTGTACGATTAGTCACTTACAAACAAAAATAAAGGTGGTCTAAGAGAAGTGAATGCAAATAAAAACATGTTCTTGGAAATACTAATGAAGCGTCAATATTGTCAAATTAACGAACTAGGTGATGATCTAAAATAGTCAAACTTCTAAATAAAACTATTTAAACCGCTAACTAAATTAAATTCACTAACTAATATCGACTTAATAAAAATTAATTAGATACTAACCTAAATAGAAACGAACTATGCATTAAATAATATTGGTCACGGATTAATGAAATAATATAAATAAAAACGAACTATGCATTAAGGACATAATATAAATGTGAAAAGAAAAGGGCTCTAAGTGTAAGTTGTTGCTCGATGGGCGAGCTCGTGAGAACGGGCCATGTTGGGGAGGCAATGGAGGCCTCGGCGAGTGCTGCGTATAAAAATGCTTCTGAATGTGGACCAAGCGAGGCCTTTGAACGGTTGGACAAGCAATAAAAATGTTTCTGTACTTTTTTACCAACGTATGTGGGACAATAAAATAGTCCCCCACCGAACCAAGCACCTAGGAGTCCACGTGGATGATTGGGGAGAACATTACCAAAAGGAAGATCGATTTACAACAATGGCGGATTGTTGTAACGCAATGACAAATCAATTCAAATCTAGCTCTAGAAAAAGTAAAGTGGAAGGTCGAATCGTGGTCAGCCGGGTAGATTGGAGGCGGCTCATTGGCATTGCCTTGGGTCAGATATTGCACCAGTTATAGTCTTGTATGGTTTAATGGTTCCGGGACTAGAGCATTTGAAACCAGGGAAATGAAGAACAAAATTAGAGATTTCCTATTTATTTGCTAGCTATTTCCTCTAGATTCAGGACACCTTACATTTCAATCTCATACAAATCAATGCCATTTAAATGTCGTGCAACTACATAAGCTACTGTGTGTGGAAATAAATCTGTCCAAAACTGTACTTGTAAAGGATCTAGCCCTGATATTGTGATGATGCAAATAAAATACAGATTTTAATGTATTTGTAGCGGATGCGAACAACAAAGGACGAGATTGAAACTCCTAAAATGCAGAGAATTGCGAACGTACACAGATAAATGCAGGGGCGTGGACAAGTGGAGAGATGGGTCGGCCGTGTGATCTGATCAGCCAGGGAGACCTGCGTGTGGAGGGTAATTGGTTCGGCTGTGAACTTTCTAGAAGTCGAAAGAAGCGGCTGGGAAGCGTGTGCTTTGTTGTCGATTGCTCAATGTTTCCACCATTTGAAAAATGACAGATATTCAAATCTCTTTGAACAAAAGCTGGTCGATATCCTTAAAAAAGCGCAATATTGATACAACTGATTGTCGTAACTAAGCAGTGCACGTTATTCACCAAATGCTTGACAATCATGCCATGAAATTTTGCATTTTATAGAATTTAGCACGGTGAACGACGATTACCCCACCATTTGTCTCTGTAAATCTCGTTCTGATCTGATTTTGTTACCTTTCGAAACGAATTGGCTGAAAACTCCAGCAAATTTACATATTGTGATAGTCGTCCAATCTTCCAGGCTTTCCCCTTAATATGCCCTAGCAGGGAAAGTGTAGATCGGGAGAGGGGAGCTATGAGAGAACATGGAGGGGTGAGGGGTCAATCCGAGCCGTGTGTGGACAGTGAGGTAAGGAAAAATGGGACGGGGAGTCGAGGTTAACTGAGTTGCGTTCTGTGTTGCTGGAGTGGCCACTAAAAGAATACGATAAAATATACGAACAAATAACAATTGCGTTAGTCACAAGCACTTTTAATTATTCAACGAATATAAACTTTCTCTTTTTTATTTCTCTATATATTCAATCTTCAAAGATTTATTGGCTACTCCACAAAGTTGTCTTGATAATTTAGCTTCCATATACATATATAATGGAATGTGCGTATGGCAATTTAAATAAATATTTCACTTATTATTAAGAATTATTATTATTTAATATTTATTAGAGGTAAATCTTTCAAATTGATACATACTAAATATTATTAGATTTTAATTTTTTGTTTATAATATTAATGCTTATAAAGGATTTTTTTTGACATATAAAATAATATTGAATGTTCTTATCCATACGAATTTAAAAGATCATAATGGAATTGCTTTCAATATAAACATGTAAATATTCTAGAACTTGTGATTGATCATTCAAACCTCATCACATCTTATAACTACATCTTCTATCTATGTAAAGACCATTAAAATATGCTTACCCTTGTGATATGTGTGTAGGATGCCTCAAGGTAGCTCACGAACACTAAAACCACATATCTCCTCTTGCATAATTTGATCTCCTTAGGTTTTGTGGAGATATGAGGATGATGAGACATCGGCTTCCTTGAAATATTGAGACCCATCCCTCTCAAGGGCACTACCTTATATGCCTGGTATAAGAGATTAAACAATGTGGACCCATCCCTTTTAGGACAATGTGGATTTTAAAGTGATATATGAAGGTCTTAAGACATTTTTTGAGACAAAGAGCTCAATCAAGGATCCATGGTTGAAGGGTACATGGTTTTTCAAAACCATGTTTCATTTATATGATTACTTACCTTAATTGCATATGGAAGGTCCAATATTAGGGGTGATGAACAACCTCAATCCTTTGAAGATAGAAAACTAGAGGGTCAAGGAACTTCAAAGAGGATTAAAGATCCTCTCAAATGTTAGTAGTAGTTTTTATGTCAAATATTGTATGATGTATCTTTTAAAGAATGGTTGGATCAATAATCAACTATATATTTTTAGATGTTAAGGAGTGGGAGGCATGGCATATGTATGTTGCATACAATTATAAACTTATTGTAGGCCGGATGGAGAAGTAAAATTTTCATCAATATCAATCTTCATTTGTTATATCTTTATCTACCTACAACTATTGGGAGGATTGTGATGACAAATTTGGAGTAAAAAAAGAGTGCATGGGAGAATGAATCTTCAATAAATCAAAGACTTTAAGTTATTTCAAGTGCCAGATGGCATGGTTGATGATGGTTTTGATTTACTTGAGTTGAATTTCCAAATTCTATCAAATATTCTCATCTCCCAACAATTGAATGGTCACTTAAAGAAAAGGACACAATTGATGATCTCATGAACCTCATTCTTTCAAGGACTAAATATTAGTTCACAAATAAATTAGCTTAGTTTAATGTATCCCAAGGAATAGTTTCTCCTCAAGACACTCCTTCATCCTCCACTCAACAAGAATCCAATACAAAAGTGTATGCAAGAACCTCAAAGGATGAAATTGAAAAAGAAGGAAATAAAAAGAATACACTCAATAAGAATAAAAGAAGGAAGAGGTTGAACATGAAGGGTTTCCCATTTGTTAATAGTAAATCCCATAAAAAGCTTCTTCTTCTAAAGGCATCTTTCCTACTCCTAACACCCCGCCTTTACAAAATTTAATGGCTTCCACCCTCCTACATCCGAGAAAATTGAGCCTTTTTATGTGACTTTATTGATAACATGACATCAATAAAAAAATTGATAGCATGACATAATTTGAGTAATTGCATTATTGACTCTTACACCTCCGACAATGTTATGTCCACACATGATCTCGTTCTTAGCCTCACCCGAGCCTTTGGTTCATGATATTCTATGGAAAATAAGTAAAGTTCCTTTATTAGGTCAGATAAAATATGCTCAAGTTGCCTTTGTTGCTTTCCCTGAAAAATGAGTCAAAAATACCATTCTAGTAGCTAATATTCTAGCTTTCTATGGGATTATTTTGAGTAGAACCTTTTGCAAAGACATGGGAGGATAAATCCAGATGGATTGGTCTCATGCTTTAATCCCAAAGTCAAAGGAGAGATGAAGAAACTATTACCAGAGAGATAAGCCAAATATACCATTCAGAAAATAGATGATCCCAGAGCTGAAGTTTTATATCAAGATCTTGGTCATGGAAAATATATGGTTATGTCTAATTCAGGATTGAATCTTCCAAAGGTCTCCAAAGATGATACAAATTCCATTTGGATTTTAAAATTTGATGGGAGTTTTTTTTAAAGTGGTAAAATATCACACAAAATGTGTGGGGATAATAGAACCATTGTAAAGCAAAGTCCTTAAGACTTTTAGGGAAGATATTGGTAAGTAAGATATCATTAGATGCATAGTCAAAGTAAGCAAATAGGAATGATAAAATGTGTTATGCAGGGTCACCCTTGACATCATAAATAATAATCTTAGAACAACGAATCCAAGAGAAAAAAATAAGAATCCAATTTGATTCAGTAAGTGGGTTATGAAGAAATTGAACAGAATCTACAACATGAGAAGAAGTGAATGAACCTTGTTGTAATTGTAATATTTGAGCTTGTAAAGTGTGAACAAGGGTTCCAAGATCCGTGTGCTAGAAGAAGAACTATGTGTTTGGAAAAAATATATGTTTTTCAAATATACCTTAATCTTGTTCCCCCATCTCATGTCAATTCAAGTCTTTATACCAAATAGCTAGGGATTGTTATTAGGAGAACATTTTCAGATATATGGAGTTGTCACAAGTAAAAATGGTAGAGAAGAATAAGATGAAGGCATGAAAAATATAACACGAAACATAGAGAACCTGGACAATTATATACATAACTTGACAAGTTGTGCCTAGTCCATTTTTTCCTACTAATCCATTTTCTCCTAGTGGTTGTTTTTGTCCTACTAATCAATTATCTTACACCTAGTGTGATAATTGCACATGCATTAGGGATCAACTGGTCCATTTACACATGTAGAACCCTGATTATACTTTAGAGAAATATAAATTTTTATGCTTAAAAATTATCTACATAAAAATTATGAAACACGGGTATTCCACCTATAAGTAGGACAAACAATATCGAATTGGTTGGAAATAATATTATGCTTGTTAAATATAAATTATATTTGTCTCAAAAATTATTTATATATGTTCTTGGGGTAGCGAATATGTGAACATTTTTTCCCTTTTGAATCTTTTTATTCATGTCATCACCTATATTTTTTTAATAGTATTTAAAAATTTTAATTAATGGTAAAAAGGTTTTTTGACTGGGATCCTACTCAAAATACAATAGGCCCAAGCCCAGATACAACAATGAAGAAAAAAAAAAATCCAAATCACAACAAAGGAGGATCATAATGAAGAAACAACAGGAAGTGCAACAAAACCACTACCAAAGAAAATAAAGCAAACCTTAGTTGTGACAACATATCAAAACAAAAAACAAAAATCACCTAAGCTTGGACTTTTGATGGTGGATAATATTCCATCCAATGTCATCGGGAAGATCCTCAAGCTCCTTATGCAAGCCAAAAGTCATCCTCATATAGTAATTATATCTTGGGCCCTCCCAAACCTTAATGATTTTCAGAGAGTCAAGATTAAGAGGGATGGGAGACGATCCACCTGGAAGACTTAGATAACAAACCAAGGACATTATCAAAATTTAAATCAACTTCCGATTTTCCTTTAGAGAATCCTTCTTCCTCCAGTTTCCATCTTTCTTTTTTGAAATAATCCACCAAATTAGACTGCGCTAAAGTCACAAATTCTTCATCATAACAAAGCCCTGAACAATCAAATGGCATAGAAGGAAAACCAACAACAATTGATGTCAAGGCAGGGATACATCAATAATTTGGTCTTTTCATTATCTTCCAAGTGCACCGCAACATTGGAATCCTCTTCTCACAACGCATCAACATTGTCTTCTTGTTGTCCTTCATGTGATACATTTGGCAGGTTAACCAATGCATTCTCCAGGAAAGGCTTGATTCACCATAATAGTATTTAAATTTATTGAATTTTTGTGACCCTAAAGATATGTAACCATGCAAATAGTATAATCCCAAAATTGAATTTATTTATATATTTTCACTATATTCTTATGAAAGATAACTTTAGGTGACATGATACACTTCCCAAGTAAGAATTAATAAGCTTGTGGATATCATCATTTTTAAACACCACTCCTTAACAACATGATATATTTATTTTTATAAGGCAGTCAAAATATTTATATACATACTTTGTTCCTAAATTGAAGATTTTCTAAAAACAAGTTATATGAAACATGAAAAAGAGTTGAAAAAATCAATAAAATATGGAGAGAAATTAATAATCATGCACCATATATGACATAGACAAGTATCATTATATCACCCACGTTTTATTTTTCCAAAATAGTATATCCCAAGGTTTGGTAGCCCCACACTTGTTTTTATATATTTTCATTTGATAAGGTGTTTTACTAGTCTATGAAGAATTATTAGAAGTTTAAATATTTCTCACCAATTCATACTCAAATACAACTAGAACTAGGGAAATTTAATTATATTCAACACAAAAATAAATTATTGGAAACCAAACACAAAAATGTATGGAGTACATTACAAATACAAACATAAGGGAGACTCACATACATGTTTGAATCTCTCATGCTTCAACTCTTTCCCACCACTCCCTCTTGTCTATCATGTACCTTCTTCTATGCTTCAGGGGTCAACATCATTTCTACAATAGCCCTATTTGTCTATTCATAAGAAAGATACCTACAATAATATGCTCATACAAATGCAAGCACCAAGATTTTTATAATATGTTTTTGAAAGGATGTAACCAATATATGGATAATACTTCCTCAGGTTGTTTGTCTCTCCAAGGGGTTCATTTAAGGAACATAAGATACTTTTACACAATAACTTCATAACACCATTTTTCATACAACCCACTAGAAAGGATGGGTTCAACATTTCTCATATTCTTAACCTTTTTACAACAAGAGTTTGTATATAACAACTCAATGAAGAGATGTACTGGAAAGACACCATTCCAAAGAGTGTATGGAAGTAGTCCAAGGGGATTCAAAGAGTTGTGAAACATCATAGAACAGTAAAGATATAGGACATAAGCTTGAGACTTTGTAGAGTACATGAAAGAGGTGCACTATCAAGTACACAAGCAATTGGTCGAGTAATACACAATACAAGCAACATGTAAATTTAAAAAGAAAGTAAGTAGAGTATCAAGTGGGAGATTTGGTTCTAGATTAGTTGAGAAAGGAGATATTTCCTAGAGGCACTTATGATAAGTTGTAGTGGAAGAAGATTGGACCATGTAAATATTTTCATAAGTTTATGGAAAATGCATATGAGATTGAATTTTCTTGAAGGAATAGATGTCTCAAACATATTCAATGTGGAAAATCTGTATCCATATTATGAAGGGGGAAATTTTGAAAAGGTTTATTGGAGATAGAATATATCAAACAAGTGTGTAAAGAAGAATTTTTTTGATTGATTGTATGGTAAAAATAACACGCAACAAGGAGCATAAGGAATACTTGGTGAAATGGAGAGGAAGGGAAGTTGAGGATGCAAGTTACATGAGAACATATGAGGTTACAAGAAAAAAATTCTAGAAGTAAAGCTCACATAAGTAAGAGCTCATGGTTTCAAAATTACCTTAGGTGTATGATGTAGGATCATATGGGTTCACATGCAATCATGTATTAACCAAAAATAGTTAGAATAGTTTGTTTATTTTTACATTTTTTTGTTGATGCATACAATAGATGTTAGAAGAAAATTAAATAAGTCTAGAAGTGCACAGAGGTAGGAGGAAATTGAATAAGTATGGAAGTGTGCATAGTAATTGGCGCATGAGTTTATCACTTGGCGCAAGAGCATAAGAAGGAATTGAGAGTGCAAGAGTTGTGTAGACATTGAGAATAAAGTTTGGTCATGCGCAAGATTATTAAAGCTTCATATTATTTGGTTTTAATTATAATCGCATGTCTTGATAACCACCATTTTTGTACTTGATTGAATTGATTAGCTTATTGGTTGAAGTATGCTTGCAAGTAGTTTGGAGGAGAGAGGTTCTTTTGATTGTTGAAGGAATGTTTTGTGTTCTAGCGAGCGACACAACATTTGCGCTAAATAGTTGTTGCTTATTTGTTTAATAGATGAACATAATCACAAGAAACAAAAACAACATGAAATTGAAGAATTGTGTAAATCTTTATTCAAATGCACTTATTATTTTGTTTTACAGCTAAAAGTGTCCATCAGTGGCATTTTATGTTCCCAAGAAAAATACTTGGCAAGGAGGAAGGTGAACAAAGCTATGATTTTCAACAAGAAATGAAAAAATAATAAAGGTGTCATATCACATGTTTAAACCCTGCAAGTAATAACACTATTAGTAGAAATGTCGACTTAAGAATCCTTTGCTCCTCCCTATCACTGTATCTTGTTGCACAACTCAAATATGCAATTACTAGTAAATATCACTTTATACCTAAAAACAAAGCTACTCCAATATTTAAAAACATATACCAAAAGAGCTTGAATCGCATCCTTAAAAAGCAATGTACATTTCATTGGATCATATTACCTTCCAATGTCAAATTTTAGTTACTTCTCATTAAATATCCTCATATCTTCCTTTTTATTCTTTAATTCTTGGAGATATTTTCCCATTAGTTAGCTTGACCTTTCTCTACTTAAATAGAAATTAATATCTAAACTTAAATAAAATAAAACTCAATTAATCAAATAAAAATATAACTCCAAAATATCGAATCATCTTAAAAATTAAAAAAAAAAAAAAAAGGGAAAGAAAATAATATAATTAACTAAATTTTTTAATACAAAGCATAAACCATTAGATGCAAGTGCAATCTCACACATAACACAACCAATACTCTTTGTGTGAGTTTACATTTTATCATTAGGGTATTACTAAATATAAACATTAAATTGCCACCGTTTCCATGGTGGCCATCCCTAGTGGCTACACCGTCACCAAAATTGTAGCCACCCACAACCCCCACCTGCCATGTACTGTAAACCACGAACAATATATTCGCTCCCTCCTCTGAATCCCTATCTGACACCATTTATCACTATTTTAGTTTAAAGTGTATCATTAGATTAATAATTTTTGAAGTGTTTATGAACCATCGGGTTCACATAAAATCCCTTTTCAAGCTCCCAAGGATGCAATTTGTGTATAAATCTTATTCCAAGACTAAGTTGAATGATAAGTTGAATGATAATTCATTGTACATAATGCTTTGGTGTGCTTATCTATTTTGCATGTGTTCCCTCTCTAGTTCGTAATGATATTGAACTTTCTTAGATCTTTGTAGTTTTTCATTAGACTTTAAAGTATTTAAACGACCCATACTTGAGATTTTCCTCAAGTCCCTCATGATTAAAGTGGTTAGATTCCATATTAATCTTTTGCGTTAGGGAAAAGGGTCGATTAGTTGCCGATTTATTTTGGTAAATATGAAATTTGGCCCCTCCGCCAAATTTGTTATATCATATATCATTGTGCCCTTTTGAGCGGTTATCGCCTTCTTGGTTTCTTTATTGTTGGCCATTTCAACAAATCATCTTGCACGAGTACAATAACCTAATTTTCCTTTTGATACCACACAAACTGATATCATCTTTGGTTTAGGAGCATTTTCTTGGAAAGAGAACACAAACCTAGATCAATTTATATAATTTATTGTGTCGAGGAAGACGAAGCCTTCATTCTAAAAGACTTGATCGGTCTAAAGTATACACTCAACACGACATTATTGATATAAATAAGGAAGAAAGTGAAAGAAATAAGCTGATTTTGGAAGCTGAATATGTGATTAAGGTTTTATGTTTGGATAATAAAAAGATTTTGAAATATTTCTAATGATTTATGTTATGGGTTTTATGGTTTTCTACCTTTAAGATGAAATGTTTTTATAATAATCCATCATTTAAACATGAGAGCGTACCTAAAACAACCACGAATGAGATACCCACGCATAATATTAGGGATGAAGGAGATGTTACTGATGAAGACGCCCCGAGCCCGGAGGAGAGAATACAAGCGCTTGGTTAAGAGTAAATCTTGTTGATCTATGTATGAATCCGCCTAAATTTCCTTCTATGAAGGGTATTCAATTGACCAAATTTTCTGGAAAAACTGGTAGTTCTTGGGAAGACCACTTAGACTCCTATAAGTTGATATGTGTTTCTATTGGGTAACAAATGAAAGAGCTTCGACACTCAGACGTTTCTCTCAGACATTCAAGGGAGAGGCTTACAAGGCTTTCATTAGCCTTCTAAGTAAGTCTATCAATCACTGGTATGATATTGAAGACGGGTTGGAGCAATGTTTTGGAAAAGAAAAATACAAATATGAATTGATAAAATGGACTTTCAGGGATCTCCCACCAGACCCACCAGCAGCACCGCGAGCAATGTAAGTAGAGCCTCCATCCGAACCCTCACGACCTTGAACACCATATCTCCACCCGCGCCGTATCTTCCAGCACCACCGTTTCCATCTCAAACTTCTCGCTTGAACATATTGCAGCCTACTTTGGAGGCCTCCAGCGAGTGGATAAAACTTCATAAAAGAATGTGTGGGCGGGATTTTGTTATATTTAAAATTTGAATTTATAATTCAATGCCGCCCATTTATTTTTGAACAGCTGGCCTATTAGGGAAGTAGGAAGGGAGATTAGTTGGGTGAGGGAATAGCTCAGCCGAGTTGGCCGGGCTAAGGGAAGTAGGGGATAGGTGAGTAGGGAGGTGATCGAGTGGGTCAATATGTGAGGAGCCAGCTTCGCTGAGCTAGCCGAGCTAGGGGAAAGGGTTAGGAGAAATAAATGGGGGATGCGTAGTGGGTCATAATAATTTTTATTTGGTTCTATTTATTTATATATCATTCTTATTTATTTATTATTATTTAATTATTTAATTTTTTTTTTTGTTTATATATATATATATGTATGTATGTATGTATGTATGTATGTATGTATGTATGTATGTATGTGTTTAAAAATAATAACAATAAAATTTTATACCAATTATAAACAACCAAATAATAAACCTTTTGAAAATAATAAAACTACTTACCTCAAGATGATATAAATTACCTAACGTAAGTAACACATCATATTGATGAAAACAACACTAAACCATGTCAACAGATGAGTCTAAAAATTAAATATTCGAAAATATATCTAAATAGATAACAACTATGAATCCAGATAACCGTTATACTTCCTACACATGCACAAGATAGGTAAAGAAACAAACAAATGACCAGATCTTGGGATTGGTCCCACCAGCATTCGAGAATGTTTGGAGATTTTTTTACCTTTCTAGTAAAATAATTACGGTGAAACAATACAAACAAGACCGACCTCAGAAGATGCGGGGTTTAAGGTACCCATAGAGATGGATGATGATGCTGATGGGTGAAATGTCCTTCCTTCTTTTGCCAATGGAGGAACTTGTAGATCACAGACACTTGGAAGAAAATGGGATTAGACAAATATATGATGATTTCTGGAAAATTCCAGTCCCTAAGTGAATTGAATTCCTTGCAAAGGTGTCAATCCACATTTAAGAAATTAATCTGATAATGATAAGATAACATATAAAATTTGATATAAAAGCAAGCTTGAAAATGTCGATACACAATGAAAGCACGGGGATGATCAAAATAGATGTAAATAAACTAAACCTATAGATGGAAGGATGCCAAGAAATGGGATTGCTAAGGGGATCACAAGAGCATTATGGTGGTATAATAACACAAGTAAAACCACAAGGAGGTATGATGGTATAAGGATGATGTGAGAGGGGATATAATGTCAGAGGTTTGTTATCATTTCTAACTTGTCTAAAAGGAAGGGGAAGGATTCTATTTATAGCCTGAGGAAGGGGGGTTAATTTGGGTAATCTTGATTATGAAAAATTACCCTGATTAGGTGAGTGGAGATTACTTTTGAATATTAAATTCAAAAGTGGATTGCATATGGATTATCTTTGAATATTTAATTCAAAGGTGGATTGCATGTGGATAATATTTGAATATTTAATTCAAAGGTGGGATTTGATGTGGATTATATTTGAATATTTAAATTTGATTGGATTGGATGTGGATTTTATTTGACTATTTAATTCACTAGTGGGATTAGATGTGGAAAATTTAGAATTTAAAATTATCAAGTGGATTGACATGGATTATTTGGGAATTTTAAATTCGAAAGTGGGGTGACATGGATTATTAAATTCATACGTGGAATGACATGGGTTACTTTAGAATATTAAATTCATAAGTTGATTAAAAGAGATTAATTAACCAATTAATATTGATTAATTAGATATGTATTTTGGTGGGAAAATGAATTCAAATGGAATTAGGAGGGAAAAGGAATTTGAATGGGAAAATATAATGCGAGAAGATCGGATGTTGGGTGAAGTGGAGGAACGACACAAAAATTGGTGTTCTTGAACGAAACAAAAAATTGGTGTCTACAGTAAGAGAGGGAAAAAATGACTTAGTTGATTTACGTGTGATGTCGGGGATCATGCAAGAGTGGAGAAACCGATAAACAAGAAGGCTAGACTATCGCAACTGAGCACAATAAATTCTCAAACTACTGGATAAGCCTAAACTATGGCACCTGTATTGGATGAAGGGCGCCTACGCACTAGAGACTTATATTAGGAGCCTATGAGACTATCAGAGACCCCATGTCATTTATAGTTGTTTAGTTACTTGTATTTTGCACTAGGATCACAAAATTTTTGTATAACTTTGTAAAGAGATGATGACCTATAAAACCCTTAAACTACATCCAATCCCAAAAATAAAAGAAGCAAAATGAGGATTCAGATCGAACGCAACTAAGTGAACTTACGATCGTGCCTTGAACTACATCTAAGACTCCATGCGGTTCTTGTGCGTGTGTGATAGAATCGTGCCCTAGGAATCGCAGTGCAATATGTAATTGATAGAAAAAGATAGCTAGATATACCAATGTAAATAGATCTCGTGGATGAAAAAATTAAATTCCCTTTCGTATGAAGTGTATGCAAAAAAATTTAGTCCCTTTTCCCTTTTATGAATAATAGATGGATGACTTTGATGCTCTTAGATTCCTTTGGATACAAGCTTAGGTGATGATAATCGATGGTTAGTGATTAACTAAAAATTTGGATATATGATAGTTAATCTAATCTAGAACGACATGTAAATACAGTAAATGAATGCAATAAACAAGTATGGAAAATGACCCAAAAAAATAATCTAACAAAACTAGAAACCCTAATATGCAAGAGAAGTATGGAAGTGACTTAGTTGATTATATGAGCTTGCATGGACCGTGTAGAAGTTACTTGGTGAAACATGAAGCAAGAACGACCGTGCATAGGCCCCGAAAAGGTTGGATCCGAGATATCGACTGGATTGGAGTGCAGAGAGGGACTAGGGGAACTGTGGGTGCTCAGTCTGTAAAATTAGAAGCTTTGGTTTGTGAAGGAGGTCCTAAAATTATTTTTATAGGCTCAGGAGATGGTCTGAAACCCTCATTATGTGTCACATCAATTTTTTTTTATTCCACCACGTGTCGCTAATAATTCAAGATGAAAGGAAGACCTACAAGAGACCACAAGAAATATCAAAACCCTAAAAAATAAGAATACAAATGAATGGGTGGATGACCTCGACCTTGCCACAATAGTTGAATTACTAACTGAGCATTGCACTACATTTTGGAGCCAAATGTAGTTCTAGTGTGTGTGCATCATGTGACCTAGGTGCTCTTATGCTAGTCACACTTTGTGAAGTAACGAGAAATAACTAGATGTAAAAATGTAGTAGAATGGTGGATGGAATAGAATAGAATCCCCTCCTATGCTTGTGTGATGCAGATGAACCAACCTTGTCCTTTGTGATGGAGCTAAGTGAATGAAAATGATATCCAAATTCCTTAGATAAATGCTACCGTAGGTGGATGATATTATAAACTAGTGTTTGGTCCCTCATTATGATCTCATAACTTCATATTTATAGGGGTCCCTCATTATGATCTCATAACTTCATATTTATAGGGTTCTCTTGATCTAATTTCGTAATTAACCATGAAATGGCCAACCAAGAAAAAGTTAAGAAGTTCAAACGGCTAAAAAGTGCCCAAAAGTGGTGGGAAATTTTGAAAAGGATCGGGCCACCCCTGGTGGGACCAGGGTGCCCTTGGCTATCCCAGTATTATCCTGGGCACCCCAGTCAAAGCTAAAATGATGCAAAATGACAAAAGGTGACTGGGCATGTGGGTGCAAGAGGTCGAGAATGATGAAAGAAAAAAAAGTAAGACGGCCAAAAGACGAGGGTTAATTAGTGCTTTCTTCACTCAAAAACCTTTTAAATAGTAGTATGAGACCCAAACTAAATAATGTCTAAAGTGCATAATTTTGTGTCTACGCTTAGAGATCAGTCCTTTATTTTGGTTACATAGTGTTGTATTTATATGATTCCCTTGGTTGAGTTTCGTAATTGACAACAATAAGGTTGACCTATAAGAAAATAAGATGCCCAAAAGATAAAAGAGGCCCAAAAGAGGTGAGTAAGATAGAAAGATATCGGGGTACCCAAAAGGGATGAGAGCACCTAGGCGTTGGCATCTCAAACTGGGAATTGGTGTCGAAGTCAAGAAAAATGAAGAACTGAAACTATGAATGGGTTGTAGGGTGTGCAAAACCAAAGAGAAAGAAAGAAAGACATAAAAGAGGCCAAAGATAGTTGTCAATTACTAGTTTTCTTGCTTAGGAATCATGTAAATGCAAGTATGTTTTTAGGACTTAGAAATGTACCCAAGTGTGTGATTTTGTGAGTACATTTTCACTCACTTTATGTTGTTGAGTGATTAATTGATAACTTAAAGTAGACAAGAGATGCATGTACCTAATAACCATGTAGAGTGTGATAGTGATAGCATGTCGAAGAGACAAGTGAAAGTGTGAAGTGAAAAAATGAAATATTGAAGATAAAAAGAGGAAGTGACCCTAGGGGTGAAGCGTTTATGTTGTATTGTGTTGTACATGTTGTTGGGCTTGAAATTGTGCTTGAGATAGGGATTCTTCTTATTGTGTATTAAGGAAAGACATGAAAAAGAAGATTAAAAGATTAGTCAAAGTCATGTATTATGAAAAATCTATAAAAGTATGTAAATGTGAAAAAGTAGTAAAAGGAAAGTGTGCACTTGATGATCATGAGTGTAAGAGGATAGAAATATGTCTTGAAAATCCTGTAGAAGAGTGACTCTTTTGGGAGATCCCATGCCAAGAGTGATTTTTTTAGGCGATCTCATGCCAAGTATGAGTTTTTTTGGTGATCTCACGCCATAGAAGAAGAGTGTTGGGGATAGAGGTCTAGTGTTACTCTCCTTCCATGACTACTTCTTGAATAATAACCACTACAAATGGTACGTCCCATGTTTTTCGTAGTGTTCCATATTGTTTCAAATGTACCTGATTATGCAGAGTTGAAGATTATTGTAGGAGACTTCATGCATTATGTATTATGAGGCCAATCCCCGATCGTGTGAAACTTCTCTCGTGAACTGCTATATTTGTGTTGACATGTGAAAATAGTTATATCTTCCCCTAGGACATAGGTGCTTAGGAGAGGTTAGGATCACTCATGCGTTAGTGTTTGTAGCTAGGTGGTGGAGTTTATGTTGCACCGAGGACCCAAGTAAGATTCTAGGATGTTTATATAACTATAGTCGGTTTTGTTCTTGAACTTTGCGGGCATGTCTTGAAGCTCGAGTTGTTGCATGGGGTGACTAATTCACCCAATATATGCCCCCTCGTTTGGGTTGCATACAACATCGCTAGGAGTATTCTACCCAAAGAGAGGACCTGATTTTGAACTAAACTATATTCTGTAGGGGAGTGAATGAGCATGGTAGAAACCAAGGAACATATAAAACAAATGGTTAGAAACATGTTTTTGTAGAAAAATTAGGAAGCATGTAATAGAAAATTAGTGTAACAAGTAAGTGTGCATAAAAGATGGACCATGAAAAGTGGGTTTAAAACATGGGACATCACTCAAAATTTCACAAGACAATTAGGGCCAAAGAAGACAAAAAATACAAGCAATGATCATATTCTATGGATTGAAGCCATATTAATCGCCATAAACCTAAAACTCCGCCACACTATTAATTTTAGTGTGTACTCCATATAGTCTTTGCATTATTTTCGACACAATTCTTATTGTTTACACGTTACTTGCCACATAATCCATACTCCCTACCTTTTCTCGTTGATCATTCAATCTTGTCTCGTATGGTGTCCCCCTCCCTTTGGTCTAGGTTTTCCATGTTCCCTTTGGATATGCCATGGTCCATTAAGGTCTAACCCATACTTTTTTAAAACATTCACCAATACATATTTATATATCTTCATTTTATTAACCATAGCATTTACAAGTTTAATCTTCCATTGACATCATTTAAATATGTATCAATGTATTAATAATACATATACCACCAAAAATTAACCAATTCTTACATATTCTCATTCCTTCATTCCACAATATAATCATGTACCAAACTTAGTATCATTTCCTTTCATATCATTCTTAAGAGTCATCATCAACTTTTACAATTATAATCCATTGGTGATATCAAAATTAACAAATTTTTCGGTGTGAGCTAAAACTCTCGGTGATGACCTCATACAATCTTACCATGGTTAATTGATTTTTATAAGATAACAAATTTTGATGTTAAAAGACTCATGATGTTATAGACTAAGGATGAATAACATGTTAAATAAAGTTTGTATCATATTCAATTGAATTAGTATACAATTTTTAAAATTTTATGCTTAGAATGTGTCAACATAACACTTTGTAAGTATAAATAATGTAGGAAAAATGCCTCAAAATGTAGTAAGTGGGAATATAAAGGTTGTGTTTATATTAGAAAGAGTGCATTGTGAAAACTAAAAATTTCAAATAGTAAATTTCTAGCTTTAAGTGTCTACAAGTATAAAAAGATATGTTATGATAACCCAAACATATCTAGTTTTTTTATTATTGGAAAATAGTTTTGAAGGGACTATACCCCGTATACTGAGTAAAGGGCTCAAAAGCTAGATAAAAATTGAAAAGGGATCACAAAAGAGAATCAAAATCCAGATTAGGCATTAAAACCTAGCAAGAACTAAAAGAAAGTTCTTAGAGAGGATAAAAATAGAGCATAAAGCTGCAACAAAGTAGTAATACAACAACAAAAAGATAGCAAAAAGAACAATATAAAACAACAACTATAACGAAAACCTCCTGTGAAGAAGAATATTTCTTAGAATCTCTGTTTATCCTAGATTTGATAGTTTGGAACAAGGTGAATAAAGCCAAAGTTGTGATGTGAGTGGGGTCACTTGCATCCAACTTTTCTATGGTTTGGTTACTCTCCTTGTCCGTCCCCCAGATAGTATCAGGGACCCCACTGAGCACTGAGATACTGTGAACATGCTTCTCCAAGAAGTCACTTATGGCATTGAATATTTCCATGTTGTGATCGTGTCGGTCCTTAGCTTTCCCCAACCGATTGTCTAAGGAATTCAAATTTTTGTAAATTTCCATGACCTGATGATTTCCAAGGTCAGTATCCTCATTTGACTTTCTTTTTCCCTTTTGATTGGCCATGTGCTACACTTCCTTCTTTAGCTTCATTAATTCATTCTCCAGATAATCCAGCCTTTGGGTAGTACTTTTCCCCTCCTTTTGCAAGGCCGCCCGGTCAGTGCATTATTGATGTGAAATATGTTTTGGAGAACTTCTAGTTCTTGATAACTATGAAGAACCTAGGCAGAGTGAGGAGTGTCCAATTTGGGAATCTTAAGGTTCTTGGCCTTGGTTTTGGATGTGGTGACAAGGATGGGAGTGGGGGCATTGGAGGTAGGAATGAGTGGAACAACGCTGGGAGAGGATGGGAGGCTAGGGAATTTGGATATACAGAGCTTATGGAGAAAAATAATAAGGCCTTGATGAAGAGGAATAACACGAGAGTGCTTTTGAAAATCTAATATGGAGCGCTTAAGGGAGTTCAACAAATAATGCGGGAAGCAGACAATAATTTGCCTCCTAAAGTGGTTTAGGAAAACAAGGTGTTTTATAGGAACAATAATATATCGCCCTTCTAAAGAAATATATCTTACCATCATTCTGGTAATCTCATCAAAAGGCATGGGGATAGAACTTACCCTAACACCCGCAGACACAAAAACAAGCTCCTCATTATCAGCAGAGAATTTATTTGCCTCAGCAGTCTTATCAATCCTCTTATTGAAAAAATGGAAGCCTTCCAACTCCAGGCCTATCGCCTTAGCAATCAACTCTTCATTTACAGTGATTTTTTGCCACCATACTCCACTTTTCTATCCTTCCAGTCCATTGCATTTGGACCAAGATGCTCCGATCGTGCCCCTGAATGTGTTGATAAAGTTTGTAATCCCACCCTTCTTGAGGAGGTTCCATTACTCCTCATTATTCTTTCAATTTGCCGGGTCCTTTGCTAGGCTCTAGTTGGCATGGGGCTCTACCCATCTCCTTCTCTCTAATATTCCTGTAATTTTTGTGCTTGAAACTCTGTTTGAAATGTCGTTACCTTTACGATTGTCCCAAATTTTAAGAACACAACACTCTATTTGGGAATAATGGGAGTTAATGTGGCCGTAGTTAGGATGATATTTCACGCATGTGTGATCTTTCACACCCGCTAAATCCCACGCCATCTCATTATTCTCCCTACTCCATACATGATTGCCCATATTTATCCACATTAATGCTATTATGTACCTCCTTAGGGATGTGATTAACATTATCCCAAATGATTAAATTATTATTGATGCCATAATTAGCCAAGGAATCAGCAACCTTATTCCCCTCCCTATAAGTATGCTTAATTCGATATTCTTGAAGGTTTGACAAATTTTTATAGATTCCATGATGAAGTCCTTAATAGTCTAGCTAGGAGGAGATGACTGATTAAGGTGATTGATAATGTTTAGCGAATCACCTTCCAAAATAATATTCTGAATGTTATGATCCTGAGTAATTCTTAGCCCCCAGAGAGCAGCCAAGGCTTCTGCATAATGGTTAGTCTGAATCCCCATTTTTCAGCATAGGCAGCAACCAAACAACTTTTGTGGTCTCGAATCACACCTCCCCCTACAACAATCCCAGGATTACCCTTAAAAGCACCATCAAAATTCAGCTTGTGCCAGTTGATATCAGGAGGGTTCCAATGAATCGAAGACCTATCAATGTTTGAAATGTTTCTATTATGAATATTGTCAACTCCAATCTTCTAGGTGGAAATAATTTATTCTTCATTCTCAAGATATTTATTGTTCTTGGGAGGTTTAAATCTTTCAATATTATCTTTAATAACATGAGTAATCTTAACAAAGCTAATCTTGCACTGTTGTTTAATATTTCTGAAAATGATGTCATTTCTATCTTTCCATATCCTCCAAATAATATGGGGCATGACTAATTTCTAGAGTCTTCTCACAACACAATGTTTAAAAGGAGGATTCCATTGGGTCCAAAACTGGATGAATTCCTTTGGCACAGTCTAGGAAACTTTAAATTTGGAAAAGGCATAACTCCAGATCTTTGTGGCATACTCACAATGGACAAAGAGATGCTTAATATCCTCAGATTCTTTTTTGCAAAGGTGACATCTATTTGGCATTATGAAACCTTTCTTCATCAGATTGTCATTGGTGAGAATTCTACCTCTGAGAGCAAGCCAAAAGAAAAAAATATTTTAGGGGTGAGCTCAGTCATCCAAATCTTACTCCAGTTAAACTCACTCTGAATATTTTCAAAGAAAGATTTATACCCAGATTTGACTGAGTATTCTCCATCAATAGAGTTGTTCCAAACCATTTCGTCCTTAACATCCAAGTGACTTAAGGGAATTAGGTTCAAATTCTCTTATAGAGAGGACATCATGTAGTTCAGATCATTCCTGTCCACTGAGAGTTGCTTCCATTTCTTCTTGTTGCCATCCATATCCATGTAATCAATGACCCTAGTACCATACTTTTGTTCAAGGCTATCTTTGACTGCTCCAAATCTGTCAATAAGATTGCAGTTAGACCAGTTATCCCCCAAAAATTATATCTCTGTCATTTCCCACTTTCCATTTACTTCCTTGTTTGATGAAATTTCTGATTTGAACCAAATTATTCCAGAAAATGGATCCATAGGGAAGATGTTCTTCATGGAGGAAAGAGATAACGCTTGTTGATTAAGGTATTTGGCCTTAATTAGGTCAATCCAGGGTTGTTCCTCGAGAGCATTCTCCAGCCCATTTTTGCAATTAGGGCCCCATTCATTTTTTGATATCTTTTATGCCCAGGCCACCAATTTTTTTGGAATGCAGACTTGATCCCAAGCTACCAGGTGATACTTGAATTTTTCTTCCATCCCCTACCATAAAAAGTTCTTATGTATCCTTTCAAATTTTCTCTGAAGGCAGAAGGGATATTATAGAGAGACATAATATATATAGGAAGATTTTGAAGAGTGCTTTTTATGAGCAGACACTTACCAACACTTGAAAGAATGGCCCCTTTCCAACCAGCCATTTTCTTTTGGAATCTTTCCAGCAGGTCATTCCAGACTTTGGTTGATACTTTTTTAGTACTAAGGGGGAGTCCCAAATAAGTAGTGGGAAGTGAGTTGATTTTACACCCCATAATTTTAGCAATTCTAAGTTGTCTTTCCACAGGAGTGTTGAAAAAGAAAATAGAGCTTTTATCAAAGTTGATCTCTTGTCCAGAAGTAGATTCATAAAATTTCATAATGGACTTTTTCGCCTTAGCTTCAAGGATTGAGGCCATTAGAAGAAGGATTGTATCATTCGTAAATTTCGATGAGAAGCCGCATTTTGAATCGTGGAAGTGAGCTTAGAGCCTTTAAGGAGACCATCTTTAATTGCTTTGTCAATTGTTCTACTTAGGCTATCAGCCATAATAATGAAGAGCAAAGGGGATATGGTATCTGTCGACACTAAAATTTTCCCGTAATTTCTATTTCATTAATGTGTGTATTAGAAATAGGATGTTGTTAAGTATAATTAGTAGTAGCGTCCGATAGAAGATAACGACACTGCCGGTACGACGCCACCAATAATGCATAGTACGGTAATAGTCAAAAGTATAATAGGAATGTTGTGGTAAAAAGTAAATATTTGTCGTAAATGGTTCGGTAATGTTCAAATGTCAAAGTTAGGGTAAGTAGAGAAGTAGGGTCTACATGATTAGGAATTAGAAATATTATATTGGTAATAAGGACAAGGAGTGAGGTCATAAATATTTTGTGTATTTTATTTGTAAAAAGTTTAAAAATGTGGAACCCATGTGAAATGATAAGGTTTATCTTATCTTAAAACATAAGTTTACATGTACGAGATAAGAGTTAAGGTATAGAATATGATTCGTGGAGTAGATTTCTTATCCTATCTTAGAGATAAGATGGATAAGCCTCGAAGTTCTATAAATAGAGGCCACCCCCTCATTTAGCATATAAGGAAGTAGTGAGAAATATTGTATGAGTAAGTGTGTAAAGGAAGCCATCATTTTGAAGGTGTGTTAAAGAAGCCATTAAGAGGTGTAATTGTGAAGTTTCTCCCATAGTTATTGTTGGAAGGCAAGTGAAGTCAGTAACACTTGAAGTACCTCATGGGTGAGATTGTAACAATTTCATGTTGATATTATAATTTACACTTATATTTCAGATTTACCACCATTCCTTCTTATCATAGTCTATGGTATTCTTATGTTATGTTTGTTGTTGTGTTTCTAGATTCCATCCACCAAACTAAAAGTTGTGCATTAGTAAATAATCATAGCACGAGGAGTTCCCGGTAAAGAATTATCATAGTGCCGGATTGGTGATGACATTTTGGTTCCGTTGTCGGGACCATTCCTCGTTGGTGGATTTTCTGGAGAGATATTCCCACTTAGTCAGAAATCATTTGGAGGGTAACCTTGCTTTTACTGTGCATAGTAGTTACCATGGTAAAGTCACTTTTTATCGTGAATAGTATTTACCGCAGTAACTTCACTTTTTACCGTGAATAATGTTTACCATAGTAAAGTCATTTTTTACCGCAGTAAGTCAAGTTTTACCATAGTTTACCATGGTCATTTCTATTTTATTGTAGAAAGGTTTAAAGTCACTTTCTATTATAGTGATTCCAATTATTTGTGCACATAAGTCTTGTTGATTGTACTTGTGGGTTGGTATTTCTTTGTGGGTACTTTTGAAAATGGGAAAGATTCCTGATTTTTTCAGCCCAATCTAATGAAAATGCTTCCTCTTTCATTCAATATTTTAAACGATCTTGCATTTGTAATGGCCTCATAAGAAGGGAACAATGGATTGATTTTTTCGTACCTTTTTGGATGGTTCAACCCTTAGGTGGTTTGAAACACTAGGTGATAATGTAAAAAATCATGGGATTTATTAACTGAAAGTTTTCTTGAAGAATTTGGTGAAAAATAGAAATATGCAGATCTCATGATCGATATCATAAAGCTATCCCAAGGAGAGAAGGAGAAGATAAGGGATTATCATGCTCGTGTTCTAGAGCTAAGGAGGAAGCTCGATGCCCAGATTTGGAAGGAAGGATTAGTGGATGGGTTGATGAATGGCGTGGATAATCTTCTCTGTAAGCACTTCATTCTTAGGATGAAGCCAGAGAGATCAGACAATGAGTGAAGTATGACTACCTATCTACCATTGAACAAGCAAAGGAGATTACAAGAAGGCAAGAAGAAAGCATGGAAGAGGAGCCCAAAGAAATTGCTGCTAAGGTAGATCCTACACCAACACCTTTGGTCCAGAGTCCACAACCACTATCGGTGAGTAAAAATATTTCTCCTAGTACATCTACCGAGTATGAAGATCTAATCGGGAAGATGGGCCAACTAACTATTAATATTCTTCAAGGAAATAAAATTAGTTCTCGGGAGGAGATAGAGGTCCAAAAAGAAATATTTGTAAAGTTGTATGTTATGGTTTTCATAAAAAGGGTCATTACAAGTATAATTGTCAGATAGAGCTTCTACATCCAGTACAAGAGATAATGATAAAGGAAAATAACCTGTGAATTCTTTTGATGTAGTAGATAAGAGCATAAATAATGAAGCAGATGTGTTTGTAACAAAAAGAAAGAAAGAAAAAGATAACCAAGATGGAAATGATCCTAAGAAGATGAAAGGAGAAACTAGTAAGAAACATAGGAGAAGAAAGTTGGGTGTGCAGGATTTTCTGATTTCACAGGGACAAGGACCATACTCCATCTTAGAAGATCTATCCAAAAGGCCTGCAAATATTACATATGGTCAACTCTTGGCTATGTCTTTTGAGAAGAGGCGGGAGCTGCAAAGTGGACTCAATGCTCGACGAAGGAAGGAGGTTGAGGTCCCTGTTTTGGAGGCAGAGGCGGATCCCTACGCTCCACAAGATAAGGTATTATGTAATGGTATTTCAATTCATGATGTCTTAGTTGATGGAGGTGCTACAGTTAATGTAATGACCGAGTCTGTAATGAATATGTTGGGTTTAAAAATTGATCACCCCTCAACACTTATGTTAAGGTCATTAAATAAGGGAAAAACTAAACCAGAAGGTGTTGTTTCAAATGTGGCAATATCTTTTATGGGTGTTGTATGTGTGGTAGACTTTTAGGTGATGAAAAATGGCAGTTACATACCCAATGTTGTTGGGAAGACCATAGCTAAGGAGATTTCATGCAAGAAACTACTGGAATGAAGGCTTCATGACACTTGGACGTGGTAGAGAGAGGGTGAAGATAAATGTGATCCCTCGGCATCATAAGGTAGAACCTGTGGATTCAAGTGATGAAACTAATGATTGGACATCCTCTGATTACTCTAGTACCAGTGAAGTGGACACAGAAGATGAAGAAAGTGAGGTTGATGTTTTGGTCATGGATATCCTTCCAGTCACACCGACTCATGAACCCATAAAATTATCTGAAGAAGAAATTGATGATCATCTCCAACAAATAAAGATTGGTGATGCTGTGATGGAGAGTGAGAAGGAATGCTACCTCCAGCTCTTTCGAAGGTACATACACCTATTCACTTTTTATTACAAGGAACTCCGTCAAGTAAGTTGGGTAGAACATTTTATTGAGCTAGTATATGGTGCTAAGTCCATAAAGCAAATACCATATAGAATGAATCCTAATTTTTCCAAGACTCGTAAAAGAAGAAATACATAAGTTGCTTGATGCAAGATTCATATTTGTTATGGAGAATTCAGAATGGGTTTCTCCCATTGTGATCTCAATAAAAAATAATGGGAAGCTATGCATTTGTGTTGATTATAGGAAGCTCAATAAGGCAACAAAGAAGGATCATTACCCTCTTCCATTCTCAGATCAGATCTTGGGAAGAAGTAGTTGGCAGAGTGCTATAGTTTTCTTTGATGGACATAGTGAGAGATACAACCAAGTTCGTATAGCAAGAGAAAGATCAGCTAAAGACCACGTTCACCACTCCTTGGGGAACGTTTGCTTATAGAGTTATGCCTTTTGGGTTGTGTAATGCTCCGCAACGTTCCAGTGTTTGATGAATAGGGTGTTTGAACCCTACATTGGGAACTTCATCAGAGTAATTATGGATGATTTTTGCATCTATGGGAGCAAGATGGACCACTTGCTTTGAGATGGAGACATCATTTCAAAGGTTATATGAAGCACAAGCCTCACTAAACCTTACAAAGTGTGTCTTTGGATGTTTTAAAGGTGTTTTGTTAGGGCATGTTGTATCCAGAGATGGTATTGGTACTGATCCTAATAAAGTTTCAAAAATCAAAGAGTTACCATTTCCTATGAATAGAAGTAATTTGAGATCATTTTTAGGCCATGTGGGTTACTATAGAAGGTTCATCAAGAATTTCTCAAAGATTGCACATCCACTAACCCAGTTCTTGAAGAAGGATGTTACTTTTGAACCAGGAAATAAGGCGCATGAAGATTTTGAACAACTGAAGGAAGCCCTGGTGTCTTCACTTGTTTTAAAGAATCTAGATTAGAGCAAGCCATTCATTGTGTATACTGATGCCTCAGATGCAACACTATGAAGTACTCTGAGCCAAAAGGATAAAAATGGGAATGATCATCCAATTTACTTTAGGAGCAGACAAATGAGTAGTGCTGAGGTAAATCATACTGTAACTGAAAAAGAGGCTCTAGTTATCATTTTTGCTATAAAGAAGTTTAGAAATTACTTGTTATGGCAGAAATTTATAGTTGTAATAGATCATCAGGCTCTAAAATATATTGTAAATAAGCCTAACCCATCAGGGAGGATAACAAGATGGATAATTTTGCTACAAGAATTTGAATTTGATATTATAGATAGGCCAAGAAAGAAGCATGTCAATGCAAATGCACTCTCTCGAGCCTATGATGGTTTAGGTTCATCTTGTGATGATGATGATTTCCCAGATGTAACATTTTTATCCCTTGACACAATCCCTAGTGAATACATAGATATTTGGAATTATCTGAATGAATTCAAGTTTCCTGATGGTGCGAATGCAAAGACTAAGAGGAATATTACTCAAGCCAGTCATCCATATTCTATTCTACATGGAGTATTATTTTGAATAGGACCTGATAGACAGTATAAGAGGGCAGTTGGACATGATCAAGGGAAGGAGCTGATAGAAGAATTCCATAATGGTACATGTGGAGACACTTCTCTGGACAACTTACAACAAGAAGGATCTTAGATGCGAGTTATCACCGCCCACTCTTTTTAGAGATTGTTATAATTATTGTAAGAAATGTGATATTTGTCAAACACATGGTAACCGTAAGACTTCATCAGTCCATTATGCCCTATTCTTCCACTTGGTCCCTTTGAAAAGTGGGGAATAGACATTGTAGGTCCACTTCCAACTACCCCACACCAAAATACATATATTATAGTTGCCATGCATTATTTAACCAAGTGGGTTAAAGCTGGGCCATTGAAAACAACTTGCATGGATGAAGTGGAAAGGTTCATATATGAATGCATTGTCACCAGATTTGGTTGCCCATTAGAAATTATAACAGATCAAGGAAGCAATTTCATTAATGAGGTGGTAGAAGCCCTAGTCAACAAGTTTTCTATTAAGAACACGAAGAAAACAACATACAAGCCAAACACAAATGGACAAGTGGAACGAAATTTTTTTTGTGTTGTGTCAAATTCTAGCAAAAGATGTAGCCTTACAGGTACATAAGTGGGATAAAAGGATTCATGCAACATTGTGGGCATATAGGGAAACATCAAAGTCAGCCCTGCAACAGGATACTCCCATTTCGGTTGGCTTATGGCGTTGATCTAATTCTTCCTATTGAGTTTGATATTCCCACAGTGAGAGTTATGAAAAATGAAAGGATGGATGAAAGTGATTCAGTAAAAGAAAGGTTGGTATATCTTCATTTGCTAGAGGAAATGAGGGAAATAGCAAAGGATACAAGCTATAAGAAGAAAATGAAGTAGAAGGAATAATTTGATAAAAAGATCCGTTGGTCTCCATTTCATGTGAATGACTTGGTTCTAGTATATGATTCCAAATACAAAAAAGAAGACAGAGAAAATTTCTTCCAAAATGGATGGGGCCCTACAAAATAGCTTGTTGTGCATGAAAATGGTACATACATTTGGAGGAATTAGATGGCACTCCCATTACGAAATGGGTCAACCACGAGAATTTAAAGATTTTCCAAGCACCAAAATAGTCTACTCGAGGACGTAGTAGAAGCTAGGAAGGGGAAGATGTCGATATTAAAATTTTTCCTCCGTAATTTCTATTTCATTAATGTGTGTATTAGGAATAGGATGTTGTTAAGTATAATTAGTAGTACCGTCCGATAGAAGATAACGGCGTTGCGTACAACACCACCAATAATTTATAGTACGGTAATAGTCAAAAGTACAATAGGAATGTTGTGGTAAAAAAGTAAATATTTGTCGTAAGTGGTTCGGTAATGTTAAAATGTCAAAGTTAGGGTAAGTAGAGAAGTAGGGTCTACATGATTAGGAATTAGAAATATTATATTGGTAATAAGGACAAGGAGTGAGGTTATAAATATTTTGTGTATTTTATTTGTAAAAAGTCTAAAAATTTGGAACCCATGTGAAATGATAAGGTTTATCTTATCTTAAAAGATAAGCTTACATGTACAGATAAGAGTTAAGGTATAGAATATGATTCATCAGAGTAGATTTCTTATCCTATCTTAGAGATAAGATGGATAAGCCTGGAAGTTCTATAAATAGAGAGGCCACCCCCCTCTTTTAGCATATAAGGAAGTAGTGAGAAATATTGTATGAGTAAGTGTGTAAAGGAAGCCATCATTTTGAAGGTGTGTTAAAGAAGCCATTAAGAGGTGTAATTGTGAAGTTTCTCCCATAGTTATTGTTGGAAGGCAAGTGAAGTCAGTAACACTTGAAGTACCTCATGGGTGAGATTGTAACAATTTCATGTTGATATTATAATTTACACTTATATTTCAGATTTATCATCATTCCTTCTTATCATAGTCTATGGTATTCTTGTGTTATGTTTGTTGTTGTGTATCCAAATTCCATCCACCAAACTAAAAGTTGTGCATTAGTAAATAATTATAGCATGAGGAGTTCCCGATAAATAATTATCATAGTGTCGGATTGGTGATGATAAATCCCTTGCCTTAAACCTATGTTGTTGGTGAAGAAACCCACCGGCTCACCATTAACCACCACTGAGAATCTGGCCATAGAGATGTAGGCCTTGATAATTTTTCTAAATTTATTAAGAAAACCAAATTTAGCCAGAACCTTGTCAAGAAAGACCTAGGAGACTTTATCGAAGGCTTTATTCATATCGAGTTTAAGGGCCATGCTTGCTTTTTTATTGTTGTCCATAGAATGCATAATCTCATGCACCATGATCACTCCATCCTGAATAATTATGCCTTTAATGAATCCACTCTCTGCTTTGAGATTAAATCATTCAAAATGAGTTGAAGTCTGGTAGCAATGATCTTAGTAAAACTTCTATAGATTACATTCACTAGGCTTATGGGTCGTAAATCCTTGAAATATTTAGCATCCATTTTTGGGAGCAAGCACAATGTGGGTGTTGTTCAGCTCTTTCAAAAGATCACCAGTTCTAAGGAATTCATTCACAGCCCTAAGAAGGCCATCCGAACAAATTTCCCAAAACTTCTAAAAGAAGTTGACATAGAAACCATCTAGACCCGGAGCCTTATCCCCTTCTAGAGTGAAAATAGCTTTTTGAAGCTCTTCCAAGGTGACAACTTTAGTAATGTCTTTAAATCTCTGTACTTCAATTTTGTCTTGTGGAATAGCCTCTAACATGAAAGAGACCGCCTCATCATTAATGTCACTCTTCTCGTTAAGCAATTTTTCATAGAATTTGAGAGCTTCATCTTTGATGTTCTGCGGGTCTTTGTAATGTGATGTCATTCCCTTTAGTAACTTCCACTATCCTATTGTAGGCTCTATGTGTCAAAGTGGTCATATGAAAGAATTTCATATTTATGTCTCCCTCTTTCAACCAGATAGCCCTGGATTTAAGTCTCCATAAGGATTCTTCCCTGCTACAAACCGTGTGTAACTCTGAGAGAATATTTTTTTCCACTGATTGATCTTCCAGAGATCTCCCCTTTGATTTCATATTGATTTCCAAATCCTAGAGATTCTATTTTAATTCCTTTTTTCACGAAAACATTCCCAAAAACTTTTTTATTCCAAATTTTAACCTTCTTTTTGACATTTTAAAGTTTCTAAATGAGCCTAAATTGTGCAGTACCCTCACCATCCCAATTCCACCATTCCTTAATCTTCTCAAATATGTCATCATGTTCCATCCACATCTTCTTGAATTTGAAGGAGCTCCTGGTGGGCTTAGTCCAATTGAAAAGTTTTAAAGCAATAGGATTGTGGTTAGACCCAATTCTGGGTAGGGAAGTGAGATGAAAGTCCTGATGAAGAATCCAACTAGCAGAGACCAAAGCTCTGTCTAGTATGACCTGAATTAAGTCCCTCCCCAACCTTCTATTTTTCCGGGTAAAGGCGATTGCCATGAAGATCCACATCCATGAGATTTAAATCAACAATTAAATCAAAAATTCATCCATGCCTGTGGAGAAACTAGAGTTTCCCCCTTGTTTTTCCCTTGGGTTTAAAGGATTATTGAATTCTCCCATAATAATCCAATTGTCACTACTATGTTGAATTCTAAAGATCTTAAGATCATTCCGGAGTTTCCATCTCCCAATATCCATATTAGGAACATAGATATTAGAGAGGATCCAATTACAATTATTCTCAATAACATGAAATTTAATAGCAAGATGGTTGTTGGTTTGAGAGAGAATCTTACCAAGTATAATGCATTTTATCCCGAAAAGTAGCCAAGCCTCTGATGCACCCTAAGAATCAATTGCGCAGCCATGTCTCGAGTTTTCCAAGATTTTTTTACTATTTTCAAGTACCTTAGAGTTCATCTTAGTTTCTTATAGAAACAGAATGCTAGAGTCTACTAGAAACTCTTAACTCAATTATTCTTTGTTTAGAGTTTCCATTCATACCTATAACATTTTAGGAGATGATCTTCATCTAAAAGATATAGGTGTTGAGATTTCGATGGTTCAATTAATGTTGAGTTCCATCTGTAATGTCTTCCTCTATTTTCTTAGCTTTGAGTGTCTTCTTTGGGGGTCTTCCTATTTTAGAGTTGCTTCCAAAATCTACTATTCTTCTAGCAGATGATCTAGTAGTTCTAGATGTTGAAGTTTCCCAGTTGTCAATTTTCTTTTTTTTCATGATAGAGTGAATCTGGGATCTTCTCGATTCCTTTCAATCTCTTCTTTTTCTTAGAGATGACCTCTATAAATCTAGTAGTTAGCTCTGAGTCTTCCTCAAAGAGTATGTTTTCTATGAGTATCGTTACTTCCCCCTCTTCTTTCTCTCCCTGTTTATTTTCAACGAGGTTGAAAAGTTTTGATTTGTTACTAGATAGGGGGTTCCCACTTTTAGGTGAAAAACATTTTTCCAACGGAGAATTTTTCGCAATGAGGCTTCACGGTTCCGCATTTTCTTTTTCCTCATTTAGACCTTCCTCAATGATGAACAATGGATTTAGATGATCTATCTCAGCTGCTTTTGTTTCAGCCTTAGCACCCTCAAACTGAGCTACAGCCTTAGAAAGAAGATTCACTTTTATTGTTCCATTTTTCTCATCTACCTCCAAAACCACCTTTACTATATTTTGTAGATCTAAATCTTCTTTGGAGGTTGTGGGTATGCCTAGAGAAACCGATGTTGGATTTTTTGGATGCCGAGCTTCCTAAAACCCGGTGGCTTCTTGATTGGAGTTCTAAACTCCTTTTTCTTATAGTTTAGCTTTGGTTGGTTAAGGGATATTTCTTCCCTCTGTCTTTGTTGGGATCCTTATTGTTTACCCTTGTTTCCTGCATACGTGTTGAAACTTCATCAAGTTTATCAGTTTTTCCTTTTTTATCCTCTTGAGAGATCTCATTGTTAGGACACCTTCTGGTGAAATGACCTATATGATGGTAGTGATTACATCACAAATGAAAGGTTTCATATTCAATCTTTTGATGCCATATTCCACACTTAGAATACAAAATGATATGTTCCGGTAGCTCCTGCTCCATTTCAAAAGAAATACAAAATATAGCAAAAGCTAACGGATCTCGTTCCTTGTAGGTCCATCAAGCCCAATAGAGCACCAAGGGTTTAGCAACATTTAACAGAATCTCATCATCCCAAAATTGGGGGTAGTTCGGAAGTCTACACGGATCGGAATGGTGTGTATGTTCTCAATATTTGGATCAAACCCAGGATACCATCGTTTGAAAAAAAAGATCCATATTACCCGGACACCATGGGCCTCCCGGAAGCACCGATTCCAAATCAACTCGTTGATTAAATTTCACCGAGAAAATATCCCCTTGACATAGTGGTAATGCTCAGATCCCTTTTGGTTTCCACTTTCTAATGCCCCATTTTCTAATGACATCAATATTAGGTCTGGATCCGAGAAAATTACCAACTAGGGAAAGATTCACTTTGTCCAAAGCCCTATGTAGATAGCCATCTGGCACAGATAAGGCAGGTAACACCTTCCTTGTCCTTCTCCCACGTAAACTGCACCTTTTCTGGAGATTACAGACCCACATTATTGTTTAGAGGGTTTTGGAGTTGAAGAATCTTATTCCAGGATAAAGGTGTGGAAGCCAACGTGGAATTAGTCTATCTTTGCATGCTTAACAACTATCTCGATTGAATTCAAGTAAATAGCCCCTTCCTTGCCATGTTTGGTCGAAAAAGTAGACATTCTATGCCCAAGTACAACATAAACAATGCTAACTATCCCTCCATCGCTCACTCCCTCCATCGTTCACTCGAAAATTATATTTTTAGTTAGATAAATGTATAATGTAACTTTTTCTAAGGGATAGGTCATGCGAGGATGGAAAATATGTGTAAGAACGTGTAATTAAAAATCGAAGAGAAAATATTACATTCCTTAAAAGAGGTTAATTATGAAGATATTTTACGAAGGGTGTAAAATATCATTTGATTCATCTAAGGAATATGATCATGATGCCTCTTTTATATTAAAGTTAAGATTTAGGGTTGTAAAAATATAAAATTTCAAATAAATCAAAAAATCATGAGAGGTGAGTAATGAAATTTTTATGAATAAAATATTCTTGTGATTCATATGTCATTTTTTTATTTTTTATTTTTTTATTTTTGAGATTATGGATATTAGGTCAATCTAATTAAGATGAGATGAGAGGTCATGTCCAGAACATGGGGTGAGGTGTTAGCAGATGAGGAAGTGAAGATGGAGAGTAATATGAGTACGGTGCTTGTTATCACCGAATCACAGCACCCCTACATTTATACAAGTGCATATACTTGAACTCAAGGTGTGATTGGATAACATGGGTACTATCTCCAAGTTGTGGGACTTGTTACTTGAGATAGACCTCTAGAGAAAGCTGGTTCTTGCTCCTAAACTACCTGCCACAATCTACTCTAATGCAGGGAAACTAACTATTCTAATCTAACTTTCCAAGGACCAGGAGAGAGAATGCATAAAATGAAAGCCTACACTAAAGCGGTGATACACCAGAAAAGGAGGGTGTGAGAGTAGTCTCCAAATGCGTGAAATACAGAAGCAAAGTGCACACTAGAAGAGGTGATGACAATTCTCCACAATCTAGCAAAATGCATTCACAAAAATATTTCAAACATACACAATGATAATGGATCCCTGCAAGAGCATAATAATAGACACAATATTCTTATAATCAAGGTTGAAGGGGCAAGAAGAATGCAAGAAAACACAGCAGGGGAAGATGCATCCACAAACTTATATTTTATTGCTTCCTGATACGCACAGTTCAATCGGTTACAAGAAAAGGGCCTGGATCACCATGCAAGGAGTCCACAACAAGGGCCTATAACACATCATCTTCACAAATAAATTTTGGTAGAGCTTTGCTACAAAACTACCTCCCCTTCTTACAATGAGCCCAACACTCCAATTTATAGAAAAATGAGAAGGGAAAGAGAAGGGAAAATGGAAATCCTGAAATCTGTCCTTCAACCACTTGTAAGAGGCATTAAATGGAGTAAAATGATTATATATTACTTGAAAAAGGCTCCCCATACTATCCCAGGTGCTGCAACAGAGAAAAAATGATGACTATTCCTCTTAATTGCACTCCTAACCACCAAATAAAACACTGTTATGAACCCGTCCACGTTTTATGAAAAATCCCCACCAATATATCATAAAATCTTTAATTTCTTAATTTCTGTGCGTCGGGCTTGGAACCACGATTCCAACGGTACCAATTTTGTGCAATTTCGTTGAGAAATGCAAAAGTTATGGCCTTCTGAGTGCGGGCAGCTATTTTGGCTCTGGCAGGCGTTTTCTGTCATTTGACGGGAATGAGCATTAACTGACTGGAGCCGAATATGTTTATTTTATTTAAATATATCTACCCTTGTTAAAAATAATAAATATATTTAAATATGTCGTGCTCATTCTAGAAAGTCCAATTTTGTGAAAATCGGAGCTCGGAGTCAAAAGTTATGGCCGTTTGAAGTTTCATGGGTCAAACGTTGACTTTTCTTCTTTGCCTTTCGCCGCTTCGCGCGTCCTCGCGTCCCCGCACGTACCTTTGTTCAACTGCCCAGGACAAAAATCTCCTGCTTTGGCCGATTCGGGCTTCCTTGTTCCTGTTTGCGGCCTTTTCGCCTTTTGCCCACGCGTCCCTCGCGTACTTTTGTCCCGGACGTCCCAAATCGCACAGGACAAATATCTCGAACGCCCGAAATGGATTGTCTATCGGCGAATCGGCTGGTTCACGTCCCCCGCGTACTTTTGTCCCGGATGTCCCAAACCGCGTGAAAACAAAACTTGACTATTTTTTCCACTTTGGCCGCTTCGGCCAGGCGTCCCTAGCGTCCCAACGTCCCAACTATCCCATGAGACCGCTGGGACAAAATGTCTCGACTTGGCTGATTTTCTTTGTTTTTCGGCCCCAAGCTTGGTACGATGAACCTCGCGTGACGACCCAAACTGCACGACCGAACCCTTGGACCGAAATGCTTTAAAACAATCCTGCAACCTTATTTTTTGCATTTTTTCCATTTTCTCAACTCGTTGGGATTTCTTCTTGGATGAGAGAGTTAGAGAGAAGCTAAGGGGGCCCCCGAAAACATGATTTCGGGCCTTGAATCAATCTACTTGCTTGGGAGTGAATAATTTGATGCATGTTATCAAAATTACCTTGTGGGGTGAATTTTGGATAACGGTTAGGTAGATTTTTCAATTGAATCGGGAAATGGTACTTTGTAAAAATTTAGAAATTATGTCCTAGGAAACTTTAGTTAGAAGATAATTCCCTAAACATACTCAAATGTAGATTAGGTTTATATCTAAGTGGGTTTTTGTGAATTTGAAATTTTAGTGCCTTTCCAACGATTTTGAGTAACAAATACAAAAAGGGTACGTAAATTTTCTATATAAAACATAATCCCTTTTAGGCAGATGACATCATAGGGTGGTTGAAGGAATCATGAAAGTATAACATGGCCAATACAATCTATGGAGAAGAATGAATTTGTATGGAAAATTCATCATTTTCGATGTTTTCTAGAAAGAGGGTTAATGCCATAGGTAGGATATTCTTTTTTTTCTAGGATCTAATGCCATCTAATAAAGAGGATGATGTTGTCAGACAATGACATGTATGAATATTTTTGATAATGAAATTAATTTTTAATGTTGATTTAATAAGTTATGATGTTTTTATTGATTATTTTGGATGTTTTTATCGGATAACGTAATAGGTACCTATTATTTGATATTTTAAATTCCACATATGATCAATATTTAGAGGTCAATATATGTGGTATAGTTTTTAGCCTTATTATAAATATTTTTATTTACTAATATGATCCATTTATATAATCGGGGATTAGGAGGTATTATTGACAACAACACGACAGTTTGATATGATCCATAGCTCGTTTGTAGTGTATAACATAGTGCAAATAGATATAACACAAAAACAATAGATCATAAGCCTTACCAAAATATACAATATATTTCCCTCTATTGGTGTGGTTACAAATCTTGTAACAAACTTAATAAAATACAAGTGGTGGTAATTTATGAGCTCCAAAGGTTCTCTGCTCTAGCTTTCCTCCTAGCATCTTTTCCACCAGCCCTAAATGATACACAACTAATAATTTTATAGACATTTTTTTTTCTCAATTTTGGATTTTGAGATTCCTTCCAGAATACTCTCATTAGCCTTCTAAAATTTGAACTTGAATTTCTATGCATTAATGGAATCTGTAGGCACAAAATCACGCACTTACTACTATTTACTATACCACCAAGTATGTTGTTTTATATATGGATATTGAGTAATAAAAGTATTCACTAATGACACACTTCCTAGTCCATTCGATTGCATTGTTTATTTCTATTGCTTTCATCTTTCAAACTTGTCACTCATACACCCATCTCTAGTCAAGTCAAAAGGATCCCTATCTCTCAGTCTTCGTACATTTTGTCATTAGTTGTCTTTGGACACTAGCACCAAAGTGCTCCTATCCATCATGGGTGCCCATGTCCTCTTTATTCTTAATCTTATTTTTACATTTGAGATTGTTACTTTTAGTTTTACCACTCGGATCCCAAGGTACTAGTGGGCATGTCGGGTCATTAGTGTTTAAATTCAAGCACGATATCCCTATATAAACACAACACACATACCATTATAAGGGAAGGAAATATTTATCATGGGTTATCTATCTACATATCATAAGGGACTGAATTTGGGAGCATTTTTCTACATACACATTTCATAGGAAGGGAAAGTACATTTTTCCAACCCACACATTTACATTTTATCTAGCTACGCCCACTATCTTGGTGTCATCGGCATGAGGGAAACCTATGAGCACTATTGCACACACAATCACATAGAACTACATTGGTTTTGAGATGTAGTGTAGTTCTCATCGTAAGTTCACTCGTTTGTGATTGAGGACATCGACCCCTCATTTTACATCTTTATTTTTTAGGATTTGATGTATTTTTTAGGGTTTTGTAGGATGTTTTTATATTGAAAATTTATAGGTATTTTGTAAGTCAAAGTGTGACATATAGGTGATCATTTCTGAAAAGTGTGAACCCTTATTGACGGTTTGAAACTAGATTTTAATCTTTTATGGAGACTACAGTACCCACCATAGGTCTAGGGTGTCTACAACTACCCTTGCCCCTACTTAGGTGCCCATGTCCAGGCATTTCAGAACCTCTTAATTTTCCTAAGTGGGATCCTCGACATTCTAAGTTTCTATTCCATTATTTTTCCCATTCCATACACACTTTGAGATAAGAAAAATCAAGGTAAGTGCCCTATATCTTTCATTTTCTCAAATAAATTACCTAGCATTTGTATTTCATTATATATCATTGTAGCAATCATTGCTTTCAAATTTTAATAAAATATATCAGATTTTATAAAATCATTTTGGTGAACCCATAGCTTATAACTCCATGCCCTAGGATCCACTAAAACCCTAATGGATAAGGATGGGTATCCTTCTCCTAATCAAGTATTGCATCACAAGAGTGTTAACCCTATTTATGATGAGGTAACTACAATGAAAGCACTCTTAAATATGATACTCAAATAAGACTCTTGGCCAATTAATGTAATGTTCCTAATATATTTTATATTCTATCATTAGCATTTTTCCGATCCAACAAGTTTTTCTTGTTATAATCCTTGTTATTCCGTAAGAAATAGGCCTCTTCCACCTTCTTCTATTAGTTTTGAAACTCTAGATGATTTTATTATAGATCATCTAGTTGGTCTTGATTGTGATAGTATAGATACAAAACATGATGAAAACATACATGTGCATGATGTTGTTTCTAATACTAGTTAGGATGATTGTATAGTTGCATCTCATACTCCTTGCATTTCTGAAAATGTCTCTAATGTTTGTAAAGACACATCTCATACTATTTATTCTCCTATTGCATTATATATTAATAATACACATAATGAGATCCTTCAATCGAGTCATGTCTCGATATTAACAATACACATACTAGTAACGATTAAACTTCTCTTCATACTATTGAATGTGAATTCTCCACTGTTTTCATCTTCGAAATTGTTTCTAGTAACATGCATGTTGATTCATCTCCTTTTGTTACTTCATCACCTAATAACTCCTCCAATGTTATTCCTATTGTTTTTATTAATATTCCATGTTCTTCTTCACATATTATTTCTTCAGCACCTATGTCTAGTGTGCCTATAACATCAACATCCCCCACTTCCTCTTCTAACATTCATATGGTCCCTCGTAATGGAAAGATTCAACCACTCAATATACCATTCACATCTTCTACCATTCCTTTAAATGATATATTATCACTCATGCATGTTGTTGGTCAATTACAATCTTAGGTCTAGTCTCTCACTCTTGAAAGCAAGAACTATTATCCTTCAATTGATAACAATTCTTTACATGATAATCCTATCCAAAAAAATTAACAATTCAACATTCCTTAAGGATTTCATCATGCCTACCTTTTCATGATTTGATGGTACTGACAATCCATATTTGCATCTCACCATGGCTTCTTACTCCAATGATCAATTGTTGGTTAAATATTTTTGTCATAGCCTTATCGATGATGCTCTCTAATGCTACACGCATTTAGATTTTGGATCTATTAGCACTTATTAAGAGATGGAAGAGGCCTTCCATTGATGATTTATAATTAACAATGGCCCTAGAGTCACATATGATCGCTTACCTCACTTACATAAGGGAAAGACAAAACTTATTATTGATTAAATTCTTTGTTTCAATGCTTGCATACATCAGTTAGTCTTTCATTCCATTGATTTATAAAATAAATTCATCTTTTGTCGTGGCTTGATTCCTCCTTTAAAACAACACTTGCAATATGATACATGTGAATCATTCACATGTTATAAATTCATTGATCTAGAACATGATCTCATTCTACACATGTTATACATCCTCCTCCTCTTTTGAGTATTTCTTCTTCTCCTCTTCCATTTGTTAAGCATCATCCACGATCTCCATCCCCTCCACCTCATAAGCAAGTCCAGTCTTCTCCATTTTATAAGCATCCTTCATCCTCTCCACTTCATCGGACTCGCCTAACACTTCTACATCTCCTACTCGTGAGTAACTTTACCATGCTGCTAGGCCTCATGATGTGCTGCATACTTTGCTTAAAAATCACTTTATTAACTTACCTTCTAATCGGCATCATCCTCCTTATCGCTTGTAATGTCAAAGTGATTGTCCTTATTGCAACTATCATCACATCAATGGCCATTGTGACTATGGTTGTTGTGCCCTTCATGACATATTCGCAACTTGATTAGAAGACAAGGGTATCATTGTATTTGGCTCTTGCTCTCATGAGCGGTCTATGTCTCCAATTCCACGTAAGTGTGTTGTTACTCTAGTTCACTTATATACTTCTCCAACTACTAAGGTTATTATTTGTCCACTGCTACAGGTCATTATTTATGTGTGTCATCCATTTCACTAAGGTTATTATTTGTCCACTGCTATAGGTCATTATTTATGTGTGTCGTCCATCTCATTCCTCCACTGTTGCACCATCTCATCCACCGCACAACTCTCCTACTACACATTGTCATCCTAAGCCATCGATTCTCGCACTCCCCACCGATGCATCTCCCATCATTGGCACCATCTCATTAGACATTCAGTTTGGTTTATTCCTCATGCTACTTCCACCGCTCCACGCCCACTTGGTCTTTGGTAGGTGATTTTTTCACCTCACCACCCGATGATGCACTTGTGTTCTCATGATTCTTATATGGATTTTGAGGTATTTTTTTACAATAAGAACATATCTCTCCACTTTTACAATACATGCTTCATCGATCTATCTATCTAGCATACATTATCAAACCACTTCTCGATGATGCATTTTTGCTTCATGGTTCATTCTGACTATTGAGAAATATTGTATAATTGAACCTCATCATTCACACACTAGGGGACATTGTTATTGTTCCCCTCTCTCTTCATCATACTAACACATGATTCAATACACTTTTATGATCATCTAGTTAATTTTATACTTAATTTAGCATTCATCACATCTCTATTCATGCATACAATACAATTTTTCATCATTTATCTATCACATGCAACAATTACACAATATATATTAGTTAACATTAACAACTATGTAATGAAAATAAAAACAATACATACGAACAATGCTCAACACATCACATATCAATATAACACAAAATATCATGGTTACAGTACAAATCAATGATTGTTGGGGCGGGGGCCCCTACATACACATACATCATATATCATCATCACTATCACTATCTAAAACTGCAAGAGCTCTAGAACTAGAAGATTCACCGCTTAATTTTTGTCACCGATCGTTTCCCTTATACCTCTCTACTTGCCTACGTAACAAATTCAACTCAATCAAATTTTGTGTAAAATGACCATGTATCTCGACAAACCTTGCAAATACATCATGTGCTAGGGTAAAACCACATGTAGCCTCTTTATCTCATTGTGTTTCCTCTTGCACCTCATCCTCTTGATTAATAACATGATATAAGTAGTTACCACTACTTCCAATGGATAAAATAGATGAGCATGATCACTTATAATGGCATCCAATTGCTCCAACATACCAAATCCAATAAAAACATCGGTATGCACATTCCAAGTCAATGTGCAGATTGAGGTGTCCACAATTGGCAAAAATAAGCATCACCGCATGCATAATCGACATATTAGTTATTATATATAATAACAATAATTAATCAACTATGTAACAAACCACAACTATACTCACACTTTTCTATTTCTCGCCATTATACTATAACCATTGGGGATAGATTCCTAACCCTCTACCCCTCCACATGCAAAGATTACTCTCGTCAAATCCACAACAACTCAATATAGTAGCACCCATCGGTGTGCCACGCCCATACACTATATGCCTCTACACATTCTGTGTCATCCTGCTACAATGGCTCTATGGCCACATCACTCTTATCTGGGCCAAGGGGTACTAACTCTACTCATGTGGTTGCTAGTCTCACTTCGGTCCTCCTAGGGGCCCTCATGGCTCTTACCCATATATACGGCTGTGGGGGAAAATCCTGAGCCATGCCAAACTTCCGTGACACACATTCTAATTGGAATAAATCAGTCACTCCATGAAACCAATCCTCTAACCACATAATACAATGAATACATCGTAGCTCCATTATATCCTCGACCATCCTCTATAGTCTCGATATGGCCTCTAGATAATGGCCCACGGCCCCATATGATCCAAAATATATTTATATGTAATTTTATCCATCCTCTTACTCCAAAAACCGATCCATATCACAATGTATATATGGTATTTCCAACCTTGCACACGTCCCAACAAGTAGCCTCAAAGTATCGTAATATGATCATAAACCCGCACATGTAACATTATGGTGGCCCCTAGTCCAACCCCATGCTCCTCCCGAGTAAACCTATATAGGTCCCCTGTACAAATGATCTAATGCACATCATGCCCAGGCATATCTCATCCCATCATCCTCTATACAACAAAAATATAATGAATCTTATACAATATGCCTACACCACCACCCTCCATTGCCACCAAAGAAACAATCACAACTACAATAAACTTCTGTAATCATGGAACACCTGATCTCAATATGGCATCCAAGCTAATATGGGTTATGCATGTACCCATTTCCTGTAAAGTACCACCAAAGTGTCACACATATGTCTCTCATGCACCATCTACAACCATCACTTGAACCTCTCCCCTACAACAAGAAATCACGGTATGTGATATACGTCCTCTAGAGTCATAGTTATATCTCTAGTATGCAACCAAAATGTGCAAGTATCCATTAACCACCTCTCATAAAATGTATTAATCATCGGCATATTATGGGGCACATCTCCCATCCTCACTATGCGCCACAATCTAGAACATTCTAGTACATCCCACTCATCATCTGACAAACCCAATCCTAACAAAGTGCTCAAATGATGACCACCACGGAACTCCCATAATGAATATCCCTCTGCGCAAAAAGACCACAACAAAAACATGACATCGATTACCTTGTGTACATGAAAAAACACCTACCAAAACCATAAACAACCATAAATTTTTACATTCATAGCATTATGGGCTAAAGTACAAGCCTTTTTATCGCGAGGAACCTATGAGCGTGACACGGGAACCTAGAAGTAGGTCACTAATGTCCTTATCTCAGGAGCTAGTGTTAGAAGGTTGTGAGGACCTTCACCGCTCATACCTAGGTCAACAATGCCTAGAAACTTAAAAACGTAGATTTTTCAAAAATTCATAAAAACTAATTTCAACAACATTTTTGAAACAAGTCACACTCACCAGCTCAGCTGTTGTTTGTGATGCCATAACTACCACCACCATCTCGAATTGACTCAATCGTGGTGCTCTCACTTGCGGCATCTTCACACACTCAAATCTAAAAATCACACCCGTGCACCATTCAAATGAAATGTCTATTCACTTTTTAATATTACTATTTATAGTAACTCTCAATCTCCTACCTCGCTATAGTCACTATTTACACAAATTCTCCTAACTAATACACCTCACACAATTTCAATCGTAACTTGAGCATCACTACTCCTATTCTTGTCTCGTTTACGTCATTCTCTTTAAAATTTTGCATAATATCATATTAAAAACATTCCACAAACAATATATTCCTATTTGACATAGCTTCACCTCAAGTACATACACAATTTTACATCTACTATATTTTGCTTCGATAATGATTACATTGTAACACATTTAATTTCCGCTTAGTATTCATTCTCATCATCACTCTCCCTTTCACAAAAATTGGGGAATACAATTGTGGCCATCCTAAAATTCCCCTCACACCGTTATGTGACCATTCCGCGTTTCTAATTTGTCATCATTGAAAATTTTCTCCTACATTATGTGAAATTTTATACCGCTCTTTAGCGATTCCCCCTAATGAACTAATACAGGGAAACAAATGTGAAATATCTCCATGAGTAACTAATCAAACACATTCAAAATCTTAACACAAATTTTATACTCACATCAATCAATCAATATAAACATAGCGCACTTCTCCCGTGATGACCTAACTTGGGAGATACATCACCACTCTCCTAGATGACCTAACATGGGAAGTTACATTTAAATTTTTCTATTGAGTCTAGATGACCTAACATGGAAGCCATCTCATATGTATTGTGGCACACTTTGAGTGTGAAAATGAGACATCACTACCTTTCTATATTGTTCATATATGGGTTATTCTCATTTGATTGAAATGTATTGGAATGAACAACATCGATCTTTGTCCATCTGTAATGGATAGACCTTTTAAGGATGTAGTTAAAGTTAGAGGGTAAAATAATACCTCTCTCCCTACACTCTTCCTTTGATTGCGGGATGCCTAAGTTCTTCATTTTTTCACACATACAAAATCAGGTTGGGAACTGATCACTCCCTATCCCATAAAAATATCCATCAGCGATAATATTAAAATATCTAACCGCTCGAAATCAAAATCATCAATCTCGCTTAGTGATCCTCATAATGGTTCTCTCTCTCTATTTATTTCCCATGGATTGACACATCGATCCATGGTTCATCATGCTACATATTTTAATTTTGTGTGTATTTATGCAACAAGACTTCTCCGGACTTTTTACAAGTATGTTCCTTACTTCCTTTACACTACTTGAATTTCATTCAAATAACATCAAGGTGGGGCAAATGTAGACACAAAATCACACACTTACTACTATTTACTATACCGCAAAGTATGTTTTATATATATGGATCTTGAGTAAGAAAATTATTCACTAATGACACACTTTCTAGTCCATCCACTTGTATTATTTGTTTCTATTGCTTTCATCTTTCACACTTATCACTCATACACCCGATTCTGGTCAAGTCATAGGGATCTCTGTCTCTTATTCTTCACACATTTTTTTTCTTCAGTTGTCTTTGGACACTAACGCCCAAGATCTGGACACGAGCACCAGCGCTCCTGTCCATCCTGGGTGCTGTGTCCTCTTTATTTTTGATCTTATTTTTGACATTTGAGGTCAGTATTTTCAGTTTTCCCACTCATATCCTGAGGTACTAGTTGGCATGTTGGGTCATTAGTGTTAAAATTCAAGCAAGAGATCCCTATATAAACATAACATACATACCATTATAAGGGTGGGAAATTTTTATCAAGGGCTATCTATCTACAAATCATAAGGGATTGAATTTTGGAACATTTTTCTTTATACACACTGCATAGGAAGGGGAAGTTCATTTTTCCATCCCATACATTTGCATTTTATCTAATTAGTGTCTCATTATCTTGGACGTCATTGGCACGAGGACAACCTAGGATCACTATTAAACACATAAGAACATATATATACATTGGGTGTGAGATGTAGTGTAGCACTCGGTTATAAGTTCACTCATTTGACAGTAAGGATAATCTAACCCCTCATTTTGCATATTTCTTTTCGGATTTGATGTCTTTTTAGGGTTTTTTAGGAGGTTTTTGTTTTGTATATTTACTGAGTGTATTCGACATTCAAAGTGCGACGTGAGGGAGATCATTGGTGAAAAAGTGCAAAACCCTATGAGAATGGTGTTGAAACCAGATTCCAACCTCTTTTGATGACTACAATGCCCACCATAGGTTTAGGGCATCATCATGCGCCCGCCCCAACCCGGATGCCCGTGTCTAGGAATTTCCATCACCTATTTATTTTCCGAGCATGATCATGACATTATGAGTTTTTGTTCTATTAGTTTTCCCAATCTAGACACACTTTGAGATAAGAGAAATCACATTAAGTTCCCTATCTCTTTCATTTTCTCAAATAAATTTCCCAGCATTTGTATTTCATTGTATATCATTGTAGCAATCGTTGCTTTCATATTTTAATAAAAGGTATCAATTTTTTTAAAAATAATTTTAATAACCCCAATCTAGTAGTTGAGATAAATCGTCTCTTTTTTCTTCTCTCTCGTTCTTCTTCTATGCATCTTCTTTCTTTCTCTTGTTCTTCCATTTTATTTTCCTCTTCTTATTTTCTTTACTTTTACTCTTATTCCTCCTTTAATGCTTTATCTTGAACAATTATAGTGGCTTATTCTTGTTTTTCCTTTTCTTCTAATTCCTTAAGTAGATATTTTTGCTTGGCCTCTTCAAGCAACTTTTTATCCTATTTAGTGGGTTGTTTCTATAGAAATGATAGAGATTAAACTTGTTGCAAAAAAATTTGTATTCATTCTGCTCCAAGTCGCTCCATTTGACCCTGTGTGTTTGGTTATTTATTTTACTTGATACCTTCAAGGTGAGTAGGACTAGTGATTGCAAAGGAGTAGCTTTAGTTAGCTTAATAGTATATTTTGAGACAAAATCATTGTAGCATTTAATACAAGCTCTTCTATCTACACACCTTTTCCTTTCCTATGCATCTTTATTCTTGGCATCACCTTTTGTTACTTTTTCAAACCAAAGTTCAATGTTGACAAAGTCTTATTTCTTCACTTGATCTCCACATTTAGATGTCTTTGTATAAATTAAGCGGTCTTAATAGAGAAAAATAAAACAAATTAAAAGAAAACATAAATAAAAACATAGTAATTAATGAAATTAGCACTATTGTGCATAAATTTTATTAATTCTTTTCCATGTCGAGCTTGAGCTCGTTATATTCAGATATATGTGTGAACCACTCTTTCTACATCTTCTTGCATATGTTATGCATCTAATATTCACATACGCAACAATTACAATACTTATATATATATATATATATATATATATATATATATATATATATATATATATATATATATATATATATATAGACTCCTTTAAAAGTAACAACCTACAACTCTAAATAGAGCTTCCCATAATTAGAACTATAGTCTCAAAATCCAATGCATGTTGTGCATATGTAACAAAAACTTCTTTTGTTTTATTTAACTTTATCTATTTCCTAAATTATAACTAAAATGGACTTCTCTAAACATCTACAGATCGCATGAAAATAGTGAAACTTCTCTTTGCTAAACTTAAACTTCATCCATTAAATGAACATATATGCAACACTCCTGTTAATTTTGACCTTGAAGATTTCATTATTCGAGCTGGTTTTCATTTCGAATCTACCATATTTAAAATCAAAACTCCCAAACAACTTCTTAAATATTCAAAAACTTCCTTTTCCAAATCTCTTGTAAAAATATTAGCAAACTAATCTTTAGATCTGAAAAAATCAAGAAAAATTTCATTGTTGTTAACCAACTCCTTGAAGAAACGATACCTCGTGTCAATATGCTTTCTCCTCTTGTGAAAAATATGAGTTTTAGATAATGTTATTGTAGAGTTGTTATAACAAAACATTTGTGTCACGTCCTCTTGATTATGCCTCAAATATTTCAACACTCTTCTCATCCACATGGATTGACATGTTGCTACATACTTTTCCTCTCATCGAAGATAGTATAACTATGGGATACTTCTTTGATGCCCATGAAACCACTCATGTTCCAAAATGAAAATTATAGATAGATATGATTTTCTTGTCATCTATACTACCAAAACTATCACTATCTGTATAACCAATGAGTTTGAACTCATTTGAATTTGAATACAAAATTCCATGGTTTTTAGTTCCACATACATACCTCAAAATCCTATTTCTAGATTTTCAATGTAAATATTTTGGATATTCCATAAACCTTGATACGAGGCTCACACCATACATAATGTCAGGCCTTATGGCTATCAAATTCATGGTACTTCTAGCTAACATTGTGAATAATGTTGGATCTACAAATGATCCAATGTCATCTTTGCTTAACTTAAAACCAACTACATCGGTGTTGGAGTTGGCTTACAATTCAACATGTTAAATCTCTTCAAAATATCATTAGCATAATTTTCTTGTAAAATAAAAACTCGACCTTCTAATTGTTGAACTTGAATGCCTAAAAATAGTGCATTGGGCCTAGATTTGTCATCTCAAATTATTTCTTCATGGTTGATTTGAATGAATATGTAGATAGATTTCCAATGATGATTAAATCATCCAAATTATATAAAGAAAAATTAAAATTTTACCTTTCTCATTTATCTTGTTGTATAGAGTAGGCTCACTTATGCTCCTACTGAAACCATAATAATTCAAATAAGAATCAATTATGTTGTACCAATCTCTAGGTGCTTACTTGAGACCATACAATGATTTTCTTAACCTATACACCTTTCCTTCATTACCTTCAATCTCATAACCTTCTGGATGATTCACATAAACTTCCTCTTCAAGAAAACCATTCAAGAATGTTGATTTTACATCCATCTGATAAATAGGCCATTTGTTTTGAGTTGTAATTGCTAAAACCATTCTTACCATGTCCAAACATGCTATTGGTGCAAATTTTTCATTGTAGTCAACTCCATATTGCTACATAAAACCTCTGCAACCATCCTTGCTTTATGTTTATGTACTTTTCCATCAACATCATATTTGGTCTTGTAGACCCACTTCACTCTTATCACGTCCTTTCCTTTTGAAAGATCCACCAAATCCCATGTCCGACTCTTCTTTATAACATCTCTCTCATCATTCGTGGCTCATGACCAAAATTAATTATTTATAGCCTATTCAAAATATACTAGATTTACAGCTTGAGAAAACAATGCAAAAATTGAAAAAGAGTTAGTTGTATCAACATTATAAATCTTCCTAAGCCTCCTTGGTTTCCAATGCAAATGGCTATCATATAATGGAATATTTTGTGGTGATGGAGTTTCTTCGGTGTTCTTTGTGGTGTATTTTGCATGGTTGAATATGATTGAAATCTTGGAGACCTTCTACATGTATATGAAGGTGTAGCTTGTGCTACAACCTGTGATGCATGTCCAAGATTTGAAGAAGATATAATACCCGATGTTCTATATTTTCATCCACTATATCATCATGAGGAATAACTACTGCTATATTAATTATTTTCTCTTTAATTCTATCTCGTGCTTCATTTTCAATATAGTGTACATCTCTGCTAATCACAACCTTTCTAGCGACTAGATTATACAACTTTTATGCTTTTGCATTCTTTGAATAACCAAGAAATATACATATTTGTTCTTTATTGTATAACTTCTTCCTTAGCTCTCTCGCACATGTGCCTATGCCACACAACCAAAAATTCTAAAATGAGAAATAATTTGTTTCATGTTACTCTAAACTTGTCAAGGAACCATGTTCCTACAAACATTTTTGGACACTTGTTTAAAATATAAACAACAATTGCTATTGCTTCGCATAATACTTATTTGAGAGATCTTTTTTTCTTCATCATACTTCTTTCCATTTCCATAATGGTTCTATTATTCTCTCTCGCTACACCATTATATTGTTGTTTATACTTTGTAGTTAACTTCTTGTTGATTTAATGATAATTTTAAAAATATATAAATTCATTGGAAACATACTCACCTCCTCTCTTTTTGTCCTCAGAACTTTGATGTAGTATCCACTTTACTTCTCCACTAAGGCCTTGAAATGCTGAAATATATCAAAAACGTCTAATTTTTGTGATCAAAAATACACCCATGTCTTCCTTGTATAATCATAAATGAATGTCATAAAATATGAACAACCTCCAATAGAAGTTGTTTGCATAGGTCCACATAAATCTGAGTGAACAATTTCAAGTGGTGCACTTTCTCTTGTTGTTTTGCCAACTAGGAAAGACTCTCTCGTGTTTCTTCCTAGAATACAACCTTCACACACTCTTTTTGGTTTCTAAATCAAAGGAAAACATTTTACCATATTTTTCTATGTAATAAATTCAAACCTACGAAATTTAAATTTCCAAACCTGAGATGCCAAATCCATGATTCATATTTCATAACCGATTGAAAATATGTTTGGTTTTCTTTGAGCGCATGAATCAACTATATTAGTGCATTACTCAAGACAAGAATCGCTTACATTTGAGTAGGAAATTCTTGCATTAGTGCATAATGCATTTACAAATTGGCATAGGACTTGATTTCATTAGCATAGGACTCAACGCAACACTCATTTACCTTAGTACAGACTCGTTTACACTAGCGTAGGTGTTGTTTGCTTGAGAATGAGACTCACTTGTGACTTATTTAAATTAGCGCATGACTCATTTGGCTTAGTGCAAGACTTGGTCATTAATTGAGCTACTAATTTGGCTCAAACAAATTTTTTTTTTTTTTTTTCTATTTGTAATCTCAAAGGAAACATTATATTGCTACTCATCTTCACTTTTGCAATCAATTGAGTGCTAGGAGATTTTTCCACAATTACACATTCATTATCTTCAATATAAAATCTATATCCTTTATGTACCAATTTTCCAATACTCATAAGATTATGCTTCAAACCTACAACATAGTAAACATCATGCATAATATTTTTCTCCCCCTTTTTAGTTAGAATATTGATTGTTCCTTTTCCTTTTATAGACATTGTATTGTTATTCCCAAGAGTAACATCACTCTTCACTGACTCATCCAAATTGGAAAATAAATCTAAGTTACTCTGATATGTGTGTACTGTAACTAGAATCCAAATACCATACATCACAGGGACTTTCTTGTGATAGATTGCACTCAAGTAGACAAATAAAAAGGTATTGTTTCATCAATCCTTGTTCATGCAATAAACATGGAGCTTGGAGTAGAGCTTCTAACTTGATTTTTATTCTACCTATTATGATAATATTTATTTTTATCACAATCATAAGCATAATGCCCGTACTTCTTGCAATAGTGACACTACACATGAGACTTATCTGTCTCTTTCTAGAAAATTGATTATGATTGTGTTCTTGATTCTTTCATCTTCCACTTGAGTTTGATAAACTGCTATTCCATCCTCTGCATCAACTTTTTCTCTACCTCTAGGGTTGAACCTTCCTCTTCCAATTTCCTCTTCACGAATACTGATATATGAGATTCATAAGATTGATCTACAATTACATGTGATATATTCAACTTATGTTTATTATTTATTAGTGATACATGCAACTCATCAATTAAAAACCGACTTAGATCTTTAGTTTCTTTAATTACAACAACCAAATGATCGATTTTGCATGAAAAATCCTAAGTCATTATTCAATAATCCTCATGTCTTCAATAGTTTCAACTCGGGATTTAATTTGATTGACTATGCCAACTACGAAAGTAAAGAATGATTCTACATAATTTGTATCATTCATTGACATATTTTAAAAATCTATATTAAGTAAGCGTAGTTTGGCGATTTTTACTTTCTCCTAATGTTGATATGTAACTTGGAGAGTTTCAATGCATTTTTCTCTTGACTAGATGTTACCACTCTAGGAAGGATGCCTTCATGCATGACTTGATGAATATAGAAAAGTGTTTTTTCATCTTTCTTTTGTAATTCCTTCAAATTATCTTTCTTTTTCTGTGAGAGTGTAGTATACGATGTTGCATTGGTGGGCTATGTGTACCCATTCTCTACTATCTCCACATCCTTGGATCTGAATAGTTCCTCCATTGTCAACAACCAAGTACTCATAATTCTTTCCATTAAATTACGGTGTCTGCAGACTAAAGAGATGATCCGATGTGGAAGCCATCACTTTGTAAATTTAATAACCTATTGGAAAACAACGCTCTTATACCAATTTTTAGAAATTAGGAAGTCTTAAACAACGAACAACAAAACAAATTAAAAGAAAACATAAATAAAAAAGATTATTAACAAAATCAACACTATTGTGCATAGATTTTATTAATCCTTCTCTATGTTAGAGCTTGACATTACACTCATATTTGTGCATGCAAAACTTTTCCTACATCATCTTACATATGTTATACATCTAGTGTTCCCATGTAAAGTAATTACAATTTAACTAATATATATAGACACCCTAAAAATACATACATATTTCTATCTCGCTTCTATCCAATTATAATTAATTAAATTAATTCTATCTCACCATAGTACACCCCTTTAGAATTAATTAAATTAATTCCATCATTCAAATATTCCCCCTTTAGAACTAATTAAAATTAATTCTATTACCGAGCTATATTCCTACCCATTGGAATTAAATAATTTAATTCTAACATGCCTTTGGAATTAATTAAATTAATTCCTACACCCTCCTAGCTAATATAATTAAACATTTATTTATTTAAATGGTTAATTATATTCTCACAATTAAATTAATTTAATTATACCATTCTCTTAAAATTAATTAAATTTATTCCTAATACCTTCTAGCTAATATAATTAAACATTTATTTATTTAAATGGTTAATGATTTCCTAATTAAATACTAATTAAATTTAGTTATTTAATTCCACTTATCTCGATTAACACCCACATGGACACCACTTGGACTCCATATCTTCATCCTAATTAACTACCCTTCTAGAATCCTAGAAAGGTGGGGGCAATTGAATTGCACGTACAACCACCTTTCCAGATGCAACTTTTTGTAATTAATTCATTTATTTCCCCCCGCACTGTTGTAACTTCCTCCAATGCTATTTTTAGCATGAGCATTCAACTGTGTTTATCTAATTTCTAACTACTTATGCCTCTATAAATTGCAGGCTTACTCTCTTACAAATCCTCTTGGATTTAAGTACAATAACTCTGCTAAATTTCCAATCCAAAGTCTCTATGTCTGTAGCATTTACAATCACATTTGGAGAACATTCAAGAGCACTCACATTCATTTGCAAGGTTCCACAAATGAAGTCTCCACAACCTTACTAATGTTTGCACTGAAGGATTATAGGGAGGTTTGCATTGTATTTTGTTTATCTTTCATTCCGTAGTTTTCACTGCATTTACAATATATAAAAAAATACTCCTCTAAAAATAGAAACCTACGAGTTCTAAATAGAGCTTCCTAGAATTAGAACTATAGTCTAAAATCCAATGCATGTTGTGCATGCATAAAAATAATTCTTTTATTTTGTTTAACTTTATTTATTTCTGAAATAGAATGAACTGGACTTCTCTAAACAACTATGGACCGTATGAAACTAGTCAAATTTCTCTTTGTTAAACTTAAACATCATCCACGAGTGAAATTAGATGCATATATTCCAACAATCTTGAGTTCTTCCATCAAATTTGAATTGCACAATAGTCAAAATGGATTGTATTCTTATTTGGACCATTGCCCCTATCCGATCTTTTTCACTTGTTAGGGGTTGTGAGTTCCTCTTCTCCTTGTGTAGCCACATGAATCTTTGGTTTGGCATATAGTTGAGAACCTAGTTGTTCTTGCTTCAAAATTTGGCCTATGTTACATAAAAGATTATGAACGTAGGTTTTAAGAAGTAGTGCATCATGTCTTTTTATTTCCAATTATAGATGTTTGGTCAATTATGATGGTTTGAGATTTAATGTTCCTTACATTTCTATCTATTCGATGTATATTTTGCTAACAATATTCAAATTTATTGAATTGCTACAACTCGTACAATTTATGTCGAAATTTATGAATTCAAAAAAAAATATGATTAGCGAAGTAAGGTCAAAATCAGCCAAGCAACACTCCCACAGGTAGCATGTTCATTGCATGCACTAAGATTGTTGAAGAAATCCCTACAAACTCTCCAGTTGAGTGTAATGTTGTTCAAGAAAGCCCATGTGACATATGGTATTTAGATTTGGGTTGCAGTAATCACATGACAGGTAATAAAGATTTGTTTTCTAGCTTGGATGAATTAGTTCAAACTGATGTTACACTTGGTAACAACAACAAAGTCATTGTTTTGGGTAAAGGTACAGTTAATATTCTAACTAAAAAGGGGGAGCTGAAATTTATGCCTGATGTATATTATGTTGCTGGTCTAAAACACAACTTGATGAGTATTGGACAGTTGATACAAAAGGGCTATAGAGTGTACATGGAAAACAATGAGTGTGTTATTTTGGACAAGCTTCCAAGAAATTTGATTATTGCCAAGGTACAGATGACTATAAACCACATGTTTCCATTAAAAATAAGGCCGGATATGAAAGAAAAAATAGCTCAAGTTGTTCATGAGACAAATAATGTAAATTCTGGAGCAGCTTTTAAGGTAGAAGATACAAAATCAGTAGTAGCCAAAGATAGCTACGGAAAATTTCAAGATAGCTACGGAAATGTTCAAGACAGCTCCAAAACTCTAAAGAAGAAAAGGATGGTTCTGTAGAAACTCAAGCAACGTTTCAATCAGTAGTAAAGGATGAGTCTTGGCTATGGCATTTTAGATTTGGGCATTTTATATTTTGGAGCACTGAAACTACTACATATGAAGAATATGGTGAAAGGTTTTCCATTAATTGAGAAACCGGAAAGAGTTTGTGAAGGATGTGTTATGGGAAAACAACATAGAAATTCATTTTCGGTGGCCAATCAAATAGAGCTAGAGCACCACTTGAGATTGTGCATTCAAATATTTGTGGGCAAATGCAAACACCATCTATAGGAGGATGCACTTATTTTCTTACTTTTATTGATGATTTCACAAGAAAAACTTGGGTTTATTTCTTAAAACACAAATATGATGCATTTGCTTATTTCCAGCAGTTCAAGGAACTTGTGGAGAAGCAAAGCGACTACTACATCAAGGTTCTAAGAATGGATAAAGGCGGTGAATTTATATCTAACGAGTTTCTAAAATTTTGTAGATCTCATGGCATACACAAGCAATTTACAACCCACTATACACCTCAAAAAAATGGTGTGGCGGAGAGGAAGAACCGAAAAATTATGGAGATGGCTCATAAAGCATGATGGCAGCCAAACATTTACCTAATGAATATTGGGTTGAGGTAGTGGCAACTTTTGTTTACATCATGAATAGGTGCCCAACAAAGAGCGTAAGGAACAAAGTTCCTCAAGAGGCTTGGACAAGAAGGAAACATAATGTCTCTCATTTGAAGGTATTTGGATGTGTTGCATATGCGCATATTCTAGATGAGTTGAGAAAGAAGTTAGATAATAAGGGACAAAAATGTATATTTGTTGGTTACTCAGAGGAAACAAAATCATATAAGTTGTTTGATCCTATCAATAGGAAAGTTATAATCAGCCGTGATGTTCAGTTTGTGGAGGATGAAGCATGGGATGGAAGCATAGAGAGGACTATCAGAATTGCAGCTGTTGTCCCTAATGATAATATGGCAGATGAAGTGTTTCCAACACCAAATATAACTCAAACAACAGCTCCTTCCAATCCTAGGATGGTACCACAAGTTGCAGCTCAAGCTACACCTTCAGTCACACCAAGGAGATCTTCAAGGCTGCTTTCCACACCAACAGGGCAGCAAACTTCACAAGCATCTACACTAACATCTACATCAATTGGTATCCTTGGAGCAACACCATCTAGCACTCCAAGTAGTTCTTCATCTCCAGATCCAACTCTAGCAAGCATGATGCCACGAAAAACAAGGAGTTTGAGTGAGTTGTATAATGTTGACACAACAAATTCATTTTCAGCTTTTGCTTTATTTTCTCATATTGATGATCCATTAACATTTGAAGAGGTTGTGAGTAGTGATATATGGGCAAAAGCCATGGATGAGGAGATTGAATCCATTGAGAAGAACCAAACATGGGAGTTGGTTGATTTGCCTGAAGGAAAAGATGTAATTAGTGTCAAATGGATTTATAAGACTAAACAAGATGTTGATGGAAATGTGCAAAATCATAAAGAAAGGCTAGTTGCAAGGGGCTTTACACAACAACCCGGTATAGAATTCAATGAGACATTTTCTCTTGTTGCTCGATTGGATACTGATTAGGACTGTTTTAGCTATTGCTGCCCACAACAAGTGGCATGTATATCAAATGGATGTAAAGTCTACATTTTTAAATGGATATTTAGAGGAGGAAGTGTATGTGGAACAACCACAAGGCTATGAGCTACTAGGTCATGAAGACAAGGTGTATAGGTTGAAGAAGGCACTTTATGGATTAAAGCAAGCTCCAAGAGCTTGGTACAACCGCATTGACTCCTATCTCATTCAAAATGGTTTCCAAAGAAGTGGTTGTGAACCAACATTGTACATCAAAGTCAACAAGCAAGGTAACATTTTAATTGTTTTCTTGTATGTGGATGATCTAATCTTTACCGGTGATCTAAACATAGATTCTTTCAAATCAAGTAATGAAGAATGAATTTGAAATGACTAATTTGGGTCTTATGAGGTATTTCTTGGGGATTGAAGTCCATCAATCCAATGATGGTATATTTATTTCTCAATCTAAATATGCAAATGAATTTTTGAAGAGATTTAATATGGCAAAGTGCAAGGTATCCCCAACACCGGTTATGACAGGAATGAAATTAAGAAAGGAAGATGATGGAGCATGTGTGGATTCTACATTGTTCAAGAGGCTGGTTGGAAGCCTTATGTACTTAACAACCACAAGGCTGGATATTATGTACGGTGTAAGTCTGATTTCAAGGTTTATGGAGTCTCCAAAAGACTCACATTGGCAGGCCGGTAAGAGGATATTGAGGTATGTAAGTGGTACAAAGGATTTTGGTATATTGTATTCCACTTCAGATGATTTCAGCCTTGTTGGGTACACCGATAGTGATTGTGGGGGCAACATAGATGATAGAAAAGTACTTCTAGGTATACTTTTCACTTTGGTACAGGTGTTGTGTCGTGGGCATCGAAGAAACAACCCATTGTGACTCTTTCTTCAGCTGAAGCTGAGTATGTGGCAGCCACTAGTGTTGCATGTCAAGTTGTTTGGATGTGAAGGATGTTGAAATATTTGATGCATGATAAAAAATAAGCCACTACAATATTTTGTGATAACAGTTCAGCCATAGCATTATCTAAAAATCATGTGTTTCACAAGAGAACTAAGCATATTGATACAAGGTATCATTTTATCAGAGAGCTTGTAAGAAACAAAGAAATTTGTCTTGATTTTTGCAGGTCTGAAGATCAGTTGGCTGACATATTTACAAAACCATTGGCAAAAGAGACATTTGAGTATTTACGAAGTGGCTTAGGAGTTTGTGACTTTGCACAAGTTAGCAGCTCGAAAAAATGTCAGTAAGCTCTGGAAATGTTACAACAACTTTTGAACAAACTTGATTCAAATTTCTGATGATCTCCAACTGTTCATAATTAAGGGGAGTATTGGAAAATCAACTGGGCATTAAATGTGAAACTAATTTCTGTCTTCCTCCAGATTTAGTTCACTGACATCACAGATTTGTATTTAATTATGACAGCTACATATTTACTTTTTGGTTGAAAAAATCTCCTTGATTATCTCTTGTCAGATATTTTTTGCTGCCTTGTAAGGCAAGTTTTTGTGTAGGTGAATGTTATTAAAGTATCATGTTTTATTGTGTAATAGTAGAAAAAAATCAGATTTAGGAGAAGAGAAAAAGTGTGCGAGTCCCAGCTCAAGTCTGGACTGGTTTTGCTGAAAGAAAAACTACATTATCAAGTTGTTATTGTATGAATGAAAGTTTTGTGTGCAGTTGTAGTTGCTGTTCATTTCAGGAGAATATAAATGTATTGTTGAAGCAATTTGAAGCCCAGATCTGTGTTATTTGAAGCCAAGATTGTTGTTTTATTTTTCTGTTATAAATTTATGTAGTTTCTCCTTTCTTTCCATGTTCTAAATCATTAAAAATTTGTTGCGTTTTATTTCGTATTGCTATCTATTGTTGTCTGTAGATTTTGTAGATCCTCATATTTCCTTCATAGTGATCTATATGTGAGTTGATTTGAAGTGACACCTTCCTACAACATTTGCTTAAGTAGCCTCTTGGCCTCCTCAACCTCTCCAACCTTTGAAAACTTGGTGATGATAATATTATAGGTTTGAGTATTTGGATAGCAACCGTCTCTAAACACTTCATCCCAAATCCTTCTAGCCGGATGCAACAGATCAGCTTTACGAGAAGCATCCATCAAAGTATTATAGCTTTCAACATCAAGATATAGTTCATTTTTCCTCATTGTTTCCAAAGCCTTGTAAGCTTCCCTTACTATCACACTCTTACATAACGAAAACACTATGAAATTGTAAGTGGGTATGTCTTTGATTAATCCCTTTTGAATAAAGTTTGAAATAACTATCACATATCATCCGCTTTCCCACTGCTACAAGGATCCTCAACCAAATTGCAAAGATTAAGGCTTGCGGGAAAATGGCCAGCAACTACCATTGCATGAAGAAATTCCAGTGCAACATCTATATCAACACTGGAAAGTGACCCAATAAGGACATTAAAAACATCTTCATCCAGAGGAAACTTTTCTCTTCTAATCAATCATGTTATCTCATGTGCTTCCTTAATCCTTTTCTCCTCGACAAGTTCAAATATAAACTCCTTATACTTGTGTGCATAATGAGCCACACTTAACTTCCTTTTCAACCTCATACCCTTTGAGCCTCATCAAATTTATTCACTTCCCTATTAGCTTCAACTACAATTTGATATGCAATGAAATCGGGCTTACAACCCCTAGCACTCAATTCCTCCAACATCCACTAAGCTTCTTCGAATATAAACCCATGTTAGAGACCATAGATCTCCAATGTAGCAACAATTGAGCTCCTAATCATCAATTTAGAAACAATTGATCCCCTAATCCATGGAACATGGATTTATTTAAAGATCGCCTATAATTTTTAGTGCCATTTTACGGTCCCTTGACCTAAAAATATATATATTTAGCACCGTGTATAATTTCTAGTGCCATTTTAAGGTCTCCTAACCTATAAGAAAAAACTCCCAATGAAAATCCCAAACCCAATTGCACTAAACTACACACACACAAACCTCATTTCAAATTACAATCCCTTGGCCAACTCAATATTCCTATCCAAACCAAAGCTACCAAAAAAAAACTATAAACACCCACATTATGTATGCCCCAAACTATTCATTTCTTTGTATATCTATATGCATCTAAACTTTAGTTAGCTTCTTGTATTTGGGTCTAGATCATTGTACTAAAAACAAATGTTGTTAGTTCTAGTTTTGTAGTTGCATTTCTTTGACAACTTTTCCTATTGACAAAGTTGTTGTAGATGGAGGACCAAACCTGTTTGGCATGCCTTCACAAGAATTGCAAGTGGAAGAGGGTATCATTGACATTAATCACATCTCCCACAACTGTTGAGTCTTGCACCATGATTTTTTTAACAAATTAGTATTAACCGTTTGTAAATGACTTATTGACAAGCATTTTTTTCTCATCTTTATATCATATAGGATTGAATTCCTATCACTTTATATAGTCTGAGAGATGCTTTATTCTTTTCTGTTATTGCAAGGTATATGTTATGCACAAGATTCCGCTTTTGAAAACAAATTTGTGTTTGTTTGCCTCAATCCATACATTTCATGAACTAAATACAATAATGAATCGTGATTAGTGTGAAACATTGTCAATGACATTCCATGATGACACATCTCGTTCTTTCATTTGAGAAAACACTTGGTGAACATCGAGTAAACTTCCAGATTTTTTACGCGTGCATATAAACTCTTTCCATATGTCAATTGCATTTGTATTCACATTTGCATCTACATTACACATGTATTAAATTAAATGTGCTTTTCAACTATACCAGGAACTAATCGCATTGCGACTTTTGTACAAAAGATAGAGTGAATACATTTCTTTGATATAAAGGGGGATATGCTGAAATTGTAACGATTTCAAATTAAAAGATGATTTTGAGATGAAATTAGTTGAAATTGTCCCCAATTTGAACTATAGAAAAACGGTGTTGAGATGACCTTTGGTACCAACCATCTACCAAGCCAATTTTAATTTCTTTTGTCTGAGACAATATTTTTGTTTGTGTTGCGGCCTCACTTGTTTATATTTCTAAAGGTTGCGGCAACTCTATTTTGTTTTGAATGTAGTTTACACAAGAATTTGATATCTGTTTTTATTTCAATAAGCCCTTGCATTTTCCGCATATTAATTCAATATTGATTCATGGGGTAGTACTCAGACCTTACAAGGCACTCGTTTAAATTAATTAACAACAAATAGTGTCAATCTATTTGTATAATTTTTTCATTTTATTTTCCTGAAAAAGGGTTCAAATTTCATCATAGGATTAATATATTATGATTTTTCGATTAAAATTGTATCGAGATAAAAAATATTAATGATGTATAAATAGATGTCATATTTTAGTGACATATCCACATGCCTTACACTCATCCACCGGTAAAAAATAGAACCAAAAAGGTTAGCCCGATTTTCACCTTTACACGCATTAACTCAAACACAATGCAACACAATTTCGACAAACTACTTAAGGAGTAGGTGCACATAAGGGTTGTAATGGTGTTGCAAAGTACATTAATGATTCAAATTGGAAGTACAAGATAATCAAATGACGATTTCTGCAAAATGAAATGAAATGTTAGTTGTATTGTCAGAGGTACAATAGATACACATAAACAAATTCCTTAATATAAAATGGGGATATCTTTGAGATTGCAATGATTATAAATTAAATGTATTATGTGAGGTTCTCTATAGTGAATAAACTATTAGTGTAATGATCAAGTAGATATATTTATTTGAAATATTATTGAAGAGATCAATTTTAATGTTTATATTTTTCACATTATATTAATTAACAATTTTATTAACTTATTTTGTATTTTTAAAACTAATTAATAACAAATGATGTCAATTGAATTGCACTAATTTATTAGTCTCTTTTTTGAAAAAAGGTTTCTAAGCTCTTCCATACGAATAATATATTTTGATTTTTAATTGAAATTGTAAGGGGAAAATAAAAATCTTAATGATGTATAGATAGATGCCATATTTAAACAAAATATCCACATGCCATATGCTCATCCACTTGTGGAAAAATAGAACAAAAAAGGGTATCCTACTTTTGACCTTTGCACATGGTTCAAACTCCATCATAGGATTAATATATTATGATAGAATAACTCTTAAATACACCGTAATACAAAAATTTATGTGCATCAAATCTTCCATTTACACTTGCACATGAGCATCTAATGAATGAGCTTCCAAATTCATAGCTCATCTTATATCAACAAAAAATACTTTAACAATTTGAATCAATCGTATGTGTATTTTGTGGAGTATTTTGTTTGTCGTGTATTGAATAATCTTATTTATGGTAGACCATGAAGTCTGATGTCACATTTTTAGGTCTACATGTCCATTGCTGGAAAGTTTGTGGATTACATGGTTTCTCTATGTCATTCATGGTTTGTTGCACAATCGTCCAATGCACATATTTCCGTAGTCCCACTCAAGCTAAAAACTTGGCATAATTAAATGTTTGAAGGAACAATTTTGGAGAAGGTCAGTGAATGTGTTTGGATATTTTTTAGGTCCTTTGATCCTTTCATTGAAATATAAAAATTGGGAGTCTTGGCAAGTGGCATGAACAACTATATAAGTAGATACAATATTCCTAAGAAATTAATTTAAGTCTAGGGAAATCGAGACTCGCCTAAGAGAACAACATGGATGTGAGCTTAATGCTCACCGGTCATGATGATGGATAAGTAAACATACTAACAATGTGAAAACTTTGAGTATCACAATGATCCGATGTGTGACATGAGTGTTGAGTTGTAGTCTATTGAGGATTTTTATTTTCCATATGTTGTGTAAAAGGTTTAATCATTGGTGATTGGTCAAATGGTGCTATTTCTTAAAATACGATATCCGAAACTTTGTTTTGTTCAAAATAAGTGTTCATTTAATCTTTATGTCAATGTTTTTATCATTCTTTCGAGTTATTCTTGTATGCATATACTATTGGTTATGATGTGTAGATTACTCTTCGTTATCACCCTCACCCCATCCATTTCATTCGGTATTAGAGAAGGGTTTCTTTTTGTGAGAAGAGGCATTTCAAATCTTTGTGTTTTTCCAAATTTACGAGTGTGGCTCAAAATTGTTATAAATAACATCTAGTAAGTAACTATTGGGCATATGGTGTGAGAATACTTGACATAGTAAATGATTTAATAAATTATTAATATTTTATTTAAATCTAAATGCAAATATATGCTACAGATGATATATAATGAAATATAAATGCTAAATAATTTATTAAATGCTAACTATGAAAGGAAATGAGAGAGGTAAGGTACCTATCATAATTTCACTTATCCACAAGTAAATATGGACTAGACAATGTCATGAAACAACATCATACGTAGTCACAAAACCATGCACATTAGACATTATTTAACCCTATTTTCATACTACTATTTATAAGGTTCTAGAGTGAAAAAGTAGTAATTAACCCTTGTCCCTTGGTCATTTTATTTGCTTTTATTTCGTCTTTCCCGAACATTTCCATATACTTGCTCAACCCATTTTGTAACTTTCTCACAATTCCACCCTAAAGTATGGGGTGCCACTGGTCCCACCTAGGGCACCCCGATCCTATTTGAATCTTCCCACCACTTTTTGGGCTTCTTTGACCATTTTTGTACTCATCTTTTTCCTAGTGAGGCCATTTCGGGGTTAATTACGAAATTAGATCAAGAGAACCCTATAAATATAAAGTTATGAAACCATAATGAGGGCTAGCATTATATACTACTATCAATCCATCTAGGGTTGCATCAACATAGTGTCATGCATCAAGGATAAGATATCCGCATCAATGCGAGACATAACATAGGGGAGAGATTCTATTCTATTCCATTCACACATGTTATTACATATTTTACATTTAGCTATTGCTTATTATTCTACATTGTGTCATTGACACTAGAGCACCAAGGGCACGACATGCACACACACCCCGAACTACATTTGGGTCCGAAATGTAGTGCGATGCTTAGAGTAGTAAGACAACTATTGTGGTAATTGAGGTCAGTCTGATCCATTCATTTTGTATTTTTATTTTTAGGGTTTGATACTCTCTCTTGTATCTTACATGTTTTCATTTCATTATCCGTACATTGGCACATTCGATAGATTGAGTGCGACAAATAGCTAGGGTTACAGATCATCCTACATCATGGTAAAACACATATTTTGAACATTTTCGAGGACAAGCCACCTATTTTGCCATACCAAGGCACCCCAAGTACCCTCACGGGTGCTCCGGTCTACTCGCATCCTCCATACCCGGTATTTTGGGACTTCTAGGTGATCGTTCCTACTTTTGGATTCTCTGTCATCACTATGACACTCATGCGACGGTCTTACATAATCGAGTTGAGTTCATTCCTTACTCTTCTCTTGCATAGTGGCGTTTAGTTTCATTTAATATAATTATTTAAATCATTCCATACTATTAGTGCATTTATTTACAACATTTTAGTCCTCTTATATTAGATTAACTAGGTTAACATTTAAATTAGTTTATTCTAATTTTAGTTAATCATTTTGGTGAACCCCGCATTTTAACACCTCATTTGCATTATGCCATCTCCTTATCAAGTTATGGCTCAATCTTATGAAATAAAGTTGCACTTAATCAATTATTACCTTGAACTTGTCAAGGTGATATATCATACTCTTATATCCTTATGTTGTTTTTGGTGGGTGGGTGAATGCTCATGTGTTACACTTTTATATAGAGAAGTGACATGTATTTTCTTAAAAATGAGAGTTTACATACAATTGAGTGAAGATAGGTGATACATCGGTTTAGAAATTTTCAATTGTGTATATGTATGAAATTTACAAGTTTGAGTGTAGAATTATATATATTGTTTTGGCCCTATTGTGCAAAACATTACTTTATTTGTGTAAAGTAACATATTAAGTGACAAATTCACATGCTCATGTATGATAATGAAAAATTATTATTAAAATAATATTTTTTGAAAACATATAGTATTTTAAATGTTATAGTGTAAAATATTTTTAAATTAAATTTTTAAATAAATATATAAAGCCTCAAGAAAGATGTCAAATTACATCAAAACCATAATAAAAGGCAAACAAAAAGGAAAAAGCATCATATATCTCTTGTTTATATCTATAGAAGTTCTCTTTTCAAAAAAAAATAAATTTTTAAAATTTAATTGTATAATGGAAACTTATATGGATTTAACAATTCTTTGTTGCATCTAAATATATCAAAATAGAAAGTAGTATAATTAGAAAAACAAATATAGATCATGTCATAATCATATTTTGTAACTTTAAATATTTTTTTCTGAAATTTAATAATATGTATATTTCTATTTTAAACTATAGGACTGAAAAGGGAATAAAATTTTTCAAACACCTATCTTATTGAAAATATGAAAAAAAAAAAAACAAGAAAATAAATGTTAAAATAGGGAAAAAAACTACTAGGAATTGAGGGCTACCAATTTTTTTAAAAAAATCCTTTAAACCCTTTTCTCGAAAAAGCTGAAGTGGATCTTAAATGGCTAAAACTGGCCTATATAGGATTTGAGACTATTTTTGTTGCTGCGAATGTTCCATACATACATAAGTTTATTGCAGTCATAAGCCTGACATATACAAATGCTACTCTTCCAATGCTCTGTGCTTCTCCAAAAATATTTTACAACTCTTTTTTCTTATATTTAATTTAATTTATTGTTTTGCAGTGTTGATTAATGATTTTTTTCAATAATAAATTAAATATATTTATAATTTTAATAAATAAAATAATTACTGATTTGTTTTTTAAACAAAGGTTTGTTTAATAAATTGAGACAGACTTACAGAGAGTGGTGGAACAAGAGAGTTAATTTTTTGCTGACTTTCTTCAATTAAAGCCATCAATGAACTATATTTTTTTTTGGAGACCAATTCAAATACACAAAAATTTAAAAACAAAGAATTTCCTTTTGGGATTTCAATAGTTAACATTAATAAAAATAAAGAATTAATGTTTGGCCTCTTCCTACACTATAAATATGGATGATGAAATATTCCTCCATGTTAGAATCAAATTAATAGAAACCAATAATCTCATAGGCATTAAGCCCCAAATGCTTCCTTCAAATTTAATTACAATCAATCATGGCCTTATCTTCCATCAATTTTATTTTTGCCTTCTTCGATCTTTTTGCTTGTCTAACCTAGAACAACCATGTTTGCAGTTTCAAGAAAACTTTTAAGCATTTTTCAACTTTATAAAGTAGTTTCTAAAGATAACACTTTACCATAACTAACTCATGAACATTAGATTTTAATTCTTTCAAATTCACACTAGATTTATTAGATCTCAAACTCAAATTTATTTCAATACAATTTTACAAATAATTTTGTGAATTCCGCACGGTATTTAGTTTTGAATGTTGATTAAAAACATAAGAGTTGCCCTATATATTTCCAAACAATACCATACTAGTATTTAATATAATTTTAACACCAGTAACACATTTTCAAAGATAATTACATCTTCTTAATGAGTAATATTGTTATTTTATTGTATTTAAAAATACATTAATTATCATTACGGATGTAAAAATTGTAATTATTTAAGTTTAATGTGTTCTCTTCAATACTATTTTATCTACAAATGACATAATTACTCAATTTATATATATGAAATTATGCAATCCCATAAATGTTACGTTTAAGATATTTTATAAATGTTAATAGAGTTTTAAAGAGGAGGTATAAGATTGCCTTAACATGTTACTAAAAGGTATTTTCCTAGTATTCTTTTGAATTTTTTTAGTAATTATAAATATAGAAAATAATTCAATTAAAGTGATATTAAATCTTGATTAAATTAAGTGAAATGTAGTATAGGTGATATTATGATAACACGGTTTGTGATTTAAACATATTGATTAAACAAATGAAAATTGATTTATTTAAGAGTGATATCAATTAGGATTCAATGTTGAAAATCTTTTATATAGATTGAGAAATAAATTTGATTTAATTAAGAGGAATGTTGTTATAAAATATTTTAATAAATTTGAAAAGTTTGTTAAAGGAAATTAAATTGAAATATAGATCGATTTAGATTATATTTTGTTTAAATATTAATAATCAAATAATTATAACAAATTATAAACATAGAGTCATGATACCATGAGTCTTAGAATCCTAGTCTTAATATTGAATTGTTGATTTGTTTTAAATTAAATAGTAATTAATTTTTTAAATAGGATTCAAATTTGTCTTTATCTCCATCTCTTATTATGCCGAAGGTATCCCCCATATGGAAAAGGACCATCCAGATGTCTCTCGCAACTGTGTTAAATTTGACGGTTTGACGTCGTCTGGACATTTTCATGTTTTTTGGCTATTTTTAACAGTTTTTTGATCCATGCATGCTCGGCTCCATTTGCACTACTTTGCGCCCATGGTTCGAGCTCCTTTCGCATTTGTTGACTAGTTGCATTTTTCTTGGCTCTCAATAGATTCGTTGCCCTAGCTCGTGTGGCTATTGATGTTGTCGAGCTCGCAGAAGCCACACAAGACAATGCAACGCTCCAGTTTCTTGTGCAGATAGAGGCGTGGGAATAACCAGAGCTAGATAACCTTCATCAATACATTTTGATGAGCTTGACATAAAAGTTGAGCAAGTGGGAAAGTAGTCGTCGTTCTTCATGTCCTCCAGCAGCTCCCTCACTGCATGGTAAAGCGCACGTCATACATCTGAGATGAGGCGGTCATATGTGGCATCAGGGTGCTTGAGGTTTAGGGTTTTTTTGGTGAATTTGAAGAAATTTAGCGCTAATTCAAGAGTTTTTAAGTGGACGATCATGTCCATGCCTGCAATGCGGGGTCAAGTTTAGGGTTATGGGCTTGAGGGTTGATTCTATGCCGAGGGTCCCACCTGGTTTCCTTTCTCGGCTTGAAAAAGGAGCAGATTGAGTCCACAAGATCCATCATCTGATTTCTCCACTATTGACACTTCTAAGTTGAATCAAAGGAATAAAAAATGGCTCCCCCTGTCCAATCTCAACGTCTACCACCTCCCTCTCAGCCTTCAGGGTAGGTTAACTTTAGATTTGATTTCATGGTGTTTTTGGTCTATCAAATCTTAAACACCCACTTCTTGAAAAGAAAAGAAAAAGGTTATTTAAATCTTCATTATTTTCTTTTGATTTGATTCCATGGTGATTGATTATCATCAAGTTCTAAATACCCAGCTTCAATGTTTTTTTACCGAGGGGAAGTAGGAGAATTGAAAACCCACTTAAGACAATTAGTTGGGGCGAGCATCGGGAGCCAAGGCCTTAAATTTTGAGCTATACAAGAAGGTCATATCTAATATGACCATAGGGATAGATGTCTCCTCCCTCTTCAGTGAAATGGTCATGTGCTCTGCAACTTTAGACATTGTGTTGAAGAAAACGTGTTATCTCTACGTGGGTAATTATGCAAAGGTTCATCCAGATTTGGCTCTTTTGACTATTAATTTTCTTCAGAAGGATTGTCAGGATGAAGATCCCATGATCATAGGGCTTTCTCTTAGGATCCTTTGTTCTCTCAGAGTGAAGAACTTGGTGGAGTATCTTGTGGGTTCTTTGAGAACATGGCTTCAGGACTAGTAATAGCTATGTTAGGGAAGTGGTAGCCACTGGGGCATTGAAGCTTTATCATATATCTCCATCCACATGCATTGATTATAATTTCCCCATGGCCCTGAAGGCACTTATGTTGAATGATCTTGATTCCAAGGTGAGTTAGTTGACATTAATTTTCTTAGGGATAATTAAAGTGGGGATCAATATAAGTAGAGGCAAGTTGGTTGATGTCATGGGTTGTTTTGGTGTTTGGAAAGCATCAAGTATTATGTGAATACAATGTATTTTGTTTTGTGATGTGTGTTTTTGCATTTTAAGATGTTTGAATTATGAGTCGGGACAATATTGTTTGTTGTTATTGTGTTTGGTAAATTAAAGTATTTCTTTTTAAGGTTTGGTAATAGGTTTGGTGAGCCCAATAATTACAGAGTTGCGAGCAACTTCGTTCTGGGCATAGTATCTACAAAGTATTCTCGATCCCACTTTGGTGTGCTGATTAGAGAACCCGACATCACAGACCCTGAGATAGGTAGATTTAGATGTTTGAGTTATGATTTGTGTTGAATTTTTTTATTTTTTTGTTGGTTTTGGGCCATTGGAGGGTTGTTTCATTGTTTTGGTAACATTTTCAGCTAGCCCAATTCATATAGAGTTGACATTGACAAGAATTTAATATACTGACTCCACATTCTTTGTAAGGATGAAGTTGTTCAGCAAGAAGGAAGAATATTTGAATAATTTCCACAAGTGACAAAAGTAGGTGAATGGGACTCAAACGTACAGTGGCGGTAAAAATAGCTAATCAAGAGTTCTAATAAGACCCTAGCCGAAATATGTAGATGTAGTAGGCAAAGATTTAGTGCAAGGTTTTGAATTTTTGTAGCTATTTTTGGGCACTTCAATATCTTGATCAAGACCATAATTCCATGGAATGAGTGTTATTGACTAGTAATACCAAGGAACTAGTAGGTTTAAAAGGACTATGAAAAGTGAGGTTTGGACACATAGGGTGGACCGAGATAGTTGGATTGTTTCGTGTGGAGATCGTGGTGGGAGACTTGCCTAGGGAAAACTTAGTTTATTTTCAAGACCCTTCAACTCCTTGACCTAAAGCATTCGGAATTTTGTTGTACATCACAGAATGAACTTCCCTACTATGCAAAATCTCTAGAGATATCTTTTTTTTGTCTTTTAAATAAGTCTATCATATCTGATATCCATGATACAGTGAAACATAATAATAACCACAAAAAAGAACCAATATTTTTACTTTAAATGGATAAATCTTGACACTAATTCAGTGGTCAAGATGTGTTCTTTTCACTCTGTAGCAAGTGTGCTTGCTTGGTTTTGATCCTGGGTTTTTGCTTACAAGAAGTGTACCAACTTACCACTAAACCAAACCTCAACTAACATTTTGCTAAGTTCTTAAATACATCCGTCAAAATATATGCATGTGTATATAGGTGACTCTAATATCTTGATCATGACTATAATTGAGTTTGCACATGAAGAAACCACCTATTTCACAAAGATTAATGGTTATTCTTAAAATTTTGATCCTTTGGACAATATTTGTAACCCTTATTCAGCTTAATCCTTGAGAGGTTGGATGGGTTAATCTTTTGTAATTTGAACCGGCTAGGATTTAGGACCAAATAATCTAACTTCCTCCTTTTTACCTTTTCTAATCTTATTTTCTTGTCTCATTTTGTTCACTATTCTGAATTAGGTAACTATCGAAAAGGAAAATTAGAGCTTAGATTGTAAAAACCAATACCAGCCTCGAGAGAGCATATATTTGGATTTTTTTGGGTGGTTTTTTAAATAGCAGGTAAGGTAACGACCTTTTGTTTATCATTATGTACCGTTTCAGCAAGATGTGCAAATGCCATGGGGATTACATAAAAAAGGTAAATATTTGGTATCATTCTCAGGAACGTTTTTGACGAGCTTGAACCACTAGAGTTCTACAACCATTTACATATGTTCAAAAACTGAGAAAACAATATGACATTGTGAAAAGTGAAAAAGGGATTTATCTTTTCTCGTAAGTTGGTTCATATTCATCCCGCTTCTTGCACAAATCTTGATCCCTCGTAAGTAGATTCGTCATATTTTATTTTGGGTTCCTCTTTAATTTTCCATGATTTGTTTGTATTGGGATGCTGGTTACACCTCGAGCCTTCTACGCAGATCCTTGGTCCCTCATTTATTTTTCCTCATTTTTTAAAATAGTTCGCTAATGTTTTCCCTTGTTTAGTTTGTTTCTAATATTGATCCTTATTTTTCCAGGATGGTGTGTATAGTAGGGGAAGGGATACAAACTATATGGGGAGTGTTAGCCAAGCTGAGAGAGACTCCACATAATAAGATGCATTGGTGAGAAGGGAGATTTGATTATAGAAATGTATGGAGCCTAGATAATAATGGCAGAGGAACTCCATGCATGTAGGGGAGCAAGGAGTTCTTTTAGATTTCACGAATCCTTGTTGGTGAAATGATCATCAGTGTAGTAATGGGATTAATCCTTCCACTTTGGGTAGATATGACGAATGATAAAAATCTGGCCTGGGACTGGGTACTTGTATCAGACTCTCAAGACTAACTCCTAAATAGCAGCACAAAATAGACTTAACCCACACATTTCAAGGAACAAAATATATACAACCGGGCTTAGAAAATAAGGATATTAAAACTCTGACTCGGACCCTTCTTCCTTATCAGATCTGACATTTACACTAAAGACAGATAAATTAAACTAATAGGAAGGAACAAATAAATGTGCACATAGTGATGGACCAAAAATATCTAATCGCCAGTATACTGTATACTCTTCCTCATACTTATGAGATCTGATTGAAGGAAAAATCCTATCTACCATATTTACATGGTAGATTGAAAGAGATTTAAGAAAACCATGACACTATCACGTACCTACAAAATGACATAGTTAAAGCATTGACAGTTCCTCATATTTTGACCAGTTTTATCTCACTACTGAAGGCCTTAAATGCATCGAAGAAGAAATGAAGGTTTGAAAACTTAGCCTCATTGCTTTCAAGTTAATCGAAAGCTATATAACAAATGACCTTGTCGCTTGGTCAAGTATCTCTTCTGTCATAGTTGCACAATCTAATCTGCATTAGAGCCCAAAGAAAAATTGCTGACACCTAGTGTGGATGCCCCAACCACTAATGCCTAATCTTATGAAGAATGAGTTTCCTCAACAACTCTAGGTATTCATTTCCTCCAGAGCACATTACCAAGACAGATTCCAAGCCATTACAAGAAATGTACTGAAACAGAGGACCATGGATAGGATAAGAAAATGGAGGGTAAGAGTGAAAACAAATTTGAAGAACAATGAAATAAACAAGTAGGAGTGATACCTTCAAAACTCTAGAAAGAGGCCAAAAATTAATAAAAGAATATGGTATTCATCTTTGTCTTTGTTTTATATCTGGTATTGTTGGCAGGTACCTTTGACACTCTAGAGAGGCATCACACCCCCACAAATGGCCCAGGGAAAAAATAATGAGAAGTGATTTCAGGCATATACATGATCAACTTGACAACTCTCAATGAACACAATAACTTTAATAAAATAGAGATGGATATTAAAACCTTGCCACTCACATTACGATCATTTCATGTCCATTTCCAAAGCTTGTATACAAAATCAAAAGGAAAATCCAAGATAGAAACTCCCGAATTAGTATATATTAACCTTGAAACCTGCACTTAATGCACAAAGAAGAATGCTTCAAAATATTAAATGGAATAATAATTTAGGCCCATAATTTTATGATTTAGAAAGTACATCCACTTATGAAATGGATTCTTTTGAAGTCAATTCATTCAAAGAAATGAAACACAACAAAAGAAAAATTCTAAAATAAGGTTAAAGCATGCGTGAAACACTAAAAAAAGAATGAAATTGTGCATGGTGTCCAAAGCACATGATTCCAATAGTGAAGCATAAGTGAATCGTTAAAGGCTTGCACATTTGAAAACTTAAAATTGATGCCTTTATTTGTCTTAATACTTATATCTGAAGTGCATAAACTATTAAATATTAATTTTAATGAATATAACAAGCTCCTAATGGTCTTGTTTCTATCTCATTTGTGGGAGCCTCAGAAAATTCATTATGGGCTATTCAAACTGGAATTAGAACACACCTTGGGTGTAGGTAGGTTATCTGAGAGTCTCATAGATCGACATTGAATTGGATCATTTATTTCCTTCCAATTCTTTTTCTTGTCAAAATGGTGCAATGTGGAGCACTGCCCGAGGAGAGCATCGAGTTGTCAGGGTGGTTAAACGACCACTAAGATTTTGATAGAGGGAACCGAGCTGGATGTGTAGAGCACCATGGCAACGAGTCAATTAGGATGTAGAGGATGACGAGATTTGGGAGGCAGCACAACACGAACCTCAATAGGAGATCCTAATGATGATCAGTTGGAACAAAAATTCTATTGCAAACAATAAAAAATCATGCTTATTGCAAAATTATGGGTTGATGTAGGCCTCGTGAATGGTGTATACAGGAACAATCACCGACATTGTCTATGACACATCAATTCCACCGCCATCATTACCTTTATTTGTTGTAGTCAAATTTGATAGATACAACGACCCATGTTGGGATACCTCCAACCCGTTACATATTCCCATACCCCCTATTTCGAGAGGGAATTGAAGAAAATTTATGATTAAAATGGCCTCGAGAATTAACTATCCACATATCTCAGGACTACCTTTGTAGAGAGAAACTATTGACATTGAAAGCACCTTGAAAGTCGGGTATGACATTCACAACTTTCTCTAGAGTTCACTCACTTGTAAATCTGTACATTTCACCTCCTTTTTCATTCGAAAGGTACTCAAAAATGGCGCACGTACCAACACTTGGAGCAAGAAGAAAGGATTCAAGACTACTATCCCTCAACCCGTCGTAAATACAACCCTCTACTTTGATAGCACCTCCACTACTACTTTACTCAACACTTGTATCCAAAGCGAGATTGTCGTTCAAGGGGTATCAAATGTAATCATGTTTACTGAAAATAAAATTTCCCACAAAAGGCTACCATTCATGATATAAATACTGCAAATGTATACATGTCTCGTTATGTGTATGAAGGTCTTCATGTATTTGATGTTGTCATATATGATTTGCAACTTTAAATGTACAAATCTGTAACAAAATTAAATGTACACATACAACCTTTCAATGTAATGTTTCATCTATATTCCAACACTACCACTATCAATCACATGCCTTATCGAGTGTACAATAAAGGTTTTTTCAACAAAAGACCAACCAAACACCCGATGCAACACTAACACAATTACCTTGAAATAAATACAAACCATGTCAACTATAAATGTAATTAACTATCGAAAATGGTATCAAATGTATTCATGTTTAAAGCGAAAAAAATGGACACAAACGACTACCACTCATTGAATAAAATCTACACATGCACGGAAGCCTTCATGTATTCATGTTAAGTTCAAATAAAATAGTCACAAAATGCTATCACTCATGATATAAGATTTGAAATTGTATATGTATGAATTTGTAACAAGTTTGAAATGAAGAGATGATACCTTTAAAAAAAGTGGTTCATCTATATTTCTACACTTACAAAATAACACTTTTCAACATACATGTTCAAATTTTCCTTTTTACTATTGCTCGCTTCTTTATGTAAACCAAAAACAATGCATTTTTAATGTCTTCTTCATTATATCTGCATACAAATACCTATAGTTTTCAAATGTCGAGAAAGAACCATGCAATGTATAGTTGTTTCCATCCAAAGCTTTGTAAATTATATCACTTTTTCCATATTGAATTGTTTTAAAGGTTAGACCTCATGTTTGCGCTATTTAAATGAAGTGGTTTATCTATATTTCTACACAACCAAAATCAATCACACCCCTTATCAACATCAACTAAAAAAGTAATAACTATCTCTCTAAAATAAATATATATATATATATATATATATATATATGAAATTATACAATCCCACAAATGTTACATTTAAGATATTTTATAAATGTTAATAGAATTTTTAAGAGGAGGTATAAGATCACCTTAACATGTTACTAAAAGGTATACAAATTAATCGACAAACATTATATGGTCCGTATTGTATATACATTATTTTCACTAGTACTTTTTTGAATTTTTTTAGAAATTATAAATATAGAAAATAATTCAATTAAAAATGATATTAAATCTTGATTGAATTAAGTGAAATGTGGTATAGGTGATATTATGATAACATATTTGGTGATTTAAACATATTGATTAAATAAATAGTAATTTATTTAATTAAGAGTAATATCAATTAGAATTCAATTGTTGAAAATCTTTTATATAGATTGAGAAATAAATTTGATTTAATTAAGAGAAATGTTGTTATAAAATATTTTAATAAATTTGAAAAGTTTGTTAAAGGAAATTAAGTTGAAATCTAGATCAATTTAGATTATATTTTGTTTAAATATTAATAATCAAATAATTATAACAAAGTATAAACATAGAGTCATGATACCACAAGTCTTAGAGTCCCGGTCTTAATATTGAATTGTTGATTTGTTTTAAATTAAATAATAATTATTTTTAAATAGGATTCAAATTTGTCTTTATCTCTATCTCTTATCATAATAAATGATCCGAAATTATGAAATTATAATATAAATAATTCTAAAATAGAAATATGTATTCAATACATTGAATGAGATAATTTAGAGATTATAAATTCATAAAAATGGAGAATGTTGAGTGAGTAAATATATTCATTTAAAATATATTTAGAGATTGTGGGATGGCAAAACGTCAACATGAGAAACATAACTAGTGGAAAGATGCCCTCCCAGAAACACCTGATTTTCGGTGCAAAAGAGGATCTAGACTCAAATGCAGATACAAAAACTGAATTTGATTCTCTCTGGAAACCCCTTTATCCGAAATTCCAATTGTGAGCAGCAAGAAAAATGCACAAGTTGTTGGTGGCGTAAGGAAAATGATAAAGATTTATCTCAGGATAACAATGTTGTTGTCCCAACTGGAACAAATGCGACTAAGGAAAATACTCCTCCTTTGTCTTTTCCTCCAACCGTGGAGGCTTCATCAGGTTGGGTAATGGTTCGTAAAAATAAAAAAATTATTACTAAGAATGACACCTCTCCGCCTAGATGATTCTCTTTTCTGTTGTTGTTCGTTGGGCTATATTGTTTCATTTATCTTTGCCGGATAGCAACTTGATTTTCTACAATGGTGTTGTTGTGTCATTGCAGATTGGTCGTTGCACATCGTTATTTTTTCTTTGATGCGTTCTGGTGGTTGGTTTTTTCTAACTAGACAATTTTTTGTTGTTGGGCATTAATGTTCTATCTAGGATTTTGATCTTTTTCTTGTGCTTTAATTATAAAATCGACTTTTGAGCCTTATTGTACAAGGGTATAGTCCCTTTCAAAAAACTATTTACCAATAATAAAAAATCATTTAAAATTAATGAACTAATATATTAATAATACCATCACTTCCATTATAATATCATCTTCATTAACATTAAGATTATAGTATATAAAATTCATATCTTGTATGAACTAAACATACTAATATTATTTAATTTTTTTAAAAATAATTAAAAAAATTAAAATAAAAATAATAATTCAAAAATAGATAATAAAACATTTATTAAATAATACTAAATTTTTAGCTTTGAAGAATTTGAAGAAACCAAACAAACAAACACCTTTATTAATAACCAATTTACATAAACATTGATTATTTAAGTATTAGGATGTAAACTTCCACTTAGCCTTGCCCTCTTTCTACTACCACACGTCAAACATTTACTCACATTTAAAGATGTGAACTTCCACCTAACATACCCTCTTTTCAAATATTGACATTAAATATTAAAATGCACATTTCCACAATAGTTGTGCCTTCTTTCAACGGTCAAACATTGACTTGAAAATGGGATCTTTAAGAAATTCTTCCTGACATAGGAACTTCACAACTTAAATTAAAGATTATATATTTTACCAATCGCCTAGACACGTGCAACAGAAACCAAGACCACGAATTGCTTATCTAATGTGAAAGGACAGCGCATTACACGAGAGTTACTTTATAGTTCTGCTAATAAAAGTCGGGTCTGCTTCACCATAGATATCAATTTTAAATGTTTTGGCGTACCTCTCTATGGATATTATTGAAAAAGGTACTCAAAATAGTGGTCTAATCATATCGTTGATCCGTTGTAGCATTTTGATTATTCTATCCATTTATTGTATTGAAATAGTTTTCGTTTTCGTAATGTACACACTTTGGATGTATTAAAACAAGGCCATGATATGGCAAATCCTGCCGAAGAAGTAGTTTTCTGTTGAGGAGGAGGATTTTGTTATGAACAAAGGATAAGCTAAGAGTAGTTTTTTTCTTTGTATATTTCTTGCTTGGAATTCGATGTTGCAGTGGTCATTGTCATGTTGAAATGTTAATTGAAAAATATTTTTAACATGTGGTTTGAAAGTGGTGAGTGAAGGGCATTTAGGGGGACCCAAAAAATTGGCATTGATAAGATTGTAATATAGCAATTGTTGTTTCATAAGATTTAAAGCTTTAGGGTTGGCTTCAAGAATTTTTAGAAATGCTAAAATGAAATGAGAAAACCCTTTACATGTCATTATACAAGAGCAAATTGCGGTGGTAAAATAATAATCTCCTATCGATTAAGCCAAATGTTATGTAGATTTTGTTGCAGTAGTTGTAGAACTGGAAGAAGACAATTATATGCACAATTATTGTTCAACTGTTTTGCATGAACTATTAATGGTTCCCTAAGGGCATCAATTTTTGCCAGAAATATTGATAATTATGATATTCTCTATTTGCAGGGATTGGTATGTGCTCGTTTTGCAAAAATGGTAGTATGTATTCGAATAGCATAAGTAAATTTGTGGTCATACTTGAAAATATGAGTTTGAAACAACCACATTCAAAACAATATGTGATTATCCAAAATTTATAATCATAGTCAAATTTGAAACAAACAAACTCAAAACAATTAGATTTGAAATAATATGATATTACTTGTGCGGGATTTTGGGTGACATTTGTATCCTAGTAGAAATGTCGTCTTTGTTATTCAAGATTTTGGAGCCTTGCTAGAAACTATCCACCTGAATACCATCTTCCAAGACAATGTTTTTTTGTCATTTTAAAAACATTGAATATATTAATGGTATGAAATATTTTGTTTATAAAGTTGACTGCTTCTGAGTATTAAATATTAGTTTGATTTGATACTTTGATAGGAAGGGACATTTGTGAGATGTTTTAGTTGCAAGTGCCCTATCACATATGTGAAAGCAATAACAGAAGGAAGGGAAGTGAGAGAGCTCAAATATCGAATGTGTGAAGTTGGAATAAGTGTTGACCAAACAAATTTTTTTATTGTTATTGATGGCACTAATATATTGTAAGGTCAACACCATATTGTTGTATGTTTTACGAGATAACTTTTAAAAATTAGAAAAGTACATCTCTCTCTATCTGCCTTGTTTGAAGAAAGATATAGTTTCGTTGAAACGAAATCTCTTTTCCAGTGAAGGTGTTGTGTTGTATTAGAGAAGCTATATACTTTCTCTCTTTTGTTTACGAGGCATCAATTTGGCATGCGTACTAGAAAAATCCCTATTGAGAGCATTTTTTAGACATAACACCGAGCTCACACACCAAGCTCACAAGCAGAGAAGTAGATCATTCCATTGTTAAATAAAGAAGAAAGATGGTTTTTACCTAGTTATGATGAATTAACTCAATCATTTGTATTGACAGTCTGACCCTTTTGACGTCTCCGCATCTACACATCAAAGAAAGAAAAAATGAAGAATTAATCCTTATGTTTCATATTGTTAGTACGGGTAGCTTGTTAAAAAAGAAAAAATATATCCAGAAAAGTTTTAATGCACAGCCAGGGTTTTGAGTAATTCCACATCAATTAATTCATATAGATTACAATGATACAATGTGTGAAATACATAACAATAAAAATAAATTGAAGGGGATGGCAACAAAGTTATCACAAAGACAATAGTTTTTTTAATCTTTAACTTAGTAGATGTGAACCAAATTTTCTATTAACCAGGCTTTAGCGAGCAGCTATATTGTATTTCGAGATATTAGATTAAGCCAAATAGTCTTCCAGAGTGCCCTGAAGGAACAATATTTTTAAAATTAACAATAGTGAACAATCCAAAGATAATTTAGAAGATTCTTATCAAATTCTCCAGCCACCCTAACAAATGCAACTTGATGTCAAAATCCAAGTTGTTCAATGGTCATGTACATGTGGGAGTCAATCAATGACTCAAAAAATTGGAAATAAGTTTATACTACGAGTTGTAACTCCACAAAAAATATCAAGCATTTTTAATATTTCACATGTCAAATGGATAATATCAATGTTGAAAGATATCTCATTAGATGTAGAGAAAAAATTGTTCTAGTATTTAGTATTACTTATGAAGATAAATATCACCTTTTATTTACAATAGTAAATATCAAACTTCACACACAACAATATAACATTGTAACGAATAAAGTTTTCGTATCACTAATTAGCAAGACATGAAGAGTTGAAAAATTATTAATTAATATTCCACATCCCTATCTATTGAGAAAAAGCAGGGTTTCCAAAATATTAGATTCATAGCGCCACTTTAACAAATACATATTCTGGAAATGGAGCAAGGTGATTTCAAAGCCAAAGGTTATAAATCTCGTTCACAATGCAACAGGGTGACAAAAAACATGATGTGGTGGTGATTGCAATATTTTCCATTGTTTTCAACATTCCTATTTTTTTCTATAATTCCTTAGATAGGAAAATATGTAACAATTTTGTAAACAGAGTTATGAATTGCCAATGGCACATTTCGTCAAACAATGTTCTTGCATTCACAAATCCTTTGTCACTAGTATTTTGTCTAACATTGGGAAAAACCATCTATAGAAATGTTTTGTGGGTTATATATTGGTTAAGAGGGATATATCCTTTCCAACGATTTCCTATTTTCAGTTTTCTTGGTTGTATATATACAACGAAAATAGTGAATACACGAAATATACTCGCACACTTAACGCCGAAGGTGAGTATAACTGTATTTGAAATCTTACTCACAGAAAGTAGTTTATAAATCTTTGGAATAGAATGGGAAAAGAAGTTAAACTATTTTAATATTATTTTTTTCAGTAGATAAATGGGGGTTTACAACAGAGCCCTCAACCTACCGACACAAAACCACCACTCTGTTACAACATGAAAAATCTGTAAACACCCATAACAATTTATTTTAATTTTTTCTGAAAATGACAATGCATTATTAGCACTATTTTCTAAATAAACAGTTTCAAGTAATGGTTTCCATTAGTTTTTACCTGCTAAGCAAAATAAATGCCAATGATAAAAATATTCCTAAAAAAGACAAAACACCTTCAATATGAAACAACACAACTTACAATTTTTATTATATAAAGATCATGCTTGCACAATATATTGTTTGTCAAATTTTGTGACAAAACTTGGCCCCGTTCTTCATCAAGAGGAAAACTATTTAATTGCCTCCTCCCATAGGTGAAGTGCTTTACTGTGTTGCTCAGTGTTTTCCAGGGATGGACACCACACAAGGGAAGGCTGTTGAAGCTTGAGGTTTACCTGAACACTACCGACAAACTATATTTTGGTAATTCTATCGTGTTTTTTGTTCTAACCACATCATCCAAACCAAACATGAGAGGCATAGGTATATCTATCTTTCTGTACTATAGACTATAGTATGATTCTATTATATAGTAACTATCTACTGAAAAGCAAGAGAAACACTTGGTAGTCCCAAAAATGCTTGTCAATTATTTATGGTATAGCTAGTATAATAGGTATTATTCATGCTCAATCATCAAGCCAATCCAAAGTGAAGTGTTCTTCCACCACTTCAACTATAAGATCTGGGATGGCAGACTTCTTGATGAATATCCATTGTTGTTCAATCTTTTCATCACAGGTAACATGCTTTAAAGTTTTCAGGCCTTGAACAGATTTGGGCACCTTCCTCAAACGAGAGCACTCTCTCATGTCTATCTCCTTCAAATCCTTAGTTTCCCTATTCCTTCCGGAAGTTCTACCAAACATTCTCAGAGAGAAATATCGAGATATTCCAGTTGCTTAAGATTGCAGATAGATGCTCGGAGCTCTTTCAAACCTGGACATGCAGATAACCTTAACATTCTTAAAGAGCTGAGCTTCCCAAAATCATCTGGCAACTTGTGGACAAGATGGCAGTTAGTGATTGACCAGTTCTGAATAGTACCCATGTTGCAGATACCAATGGGTAGCTCCTCTAAATCACTGCAATGATCCACGTTAACATCTAGCATTATAGGAAGATTTAAGTTGAGCTTGATATTGAGCTTCATTAAATTTCCCAGCCCTTCACATAAGCTCAAAGATAGCTTCTCCAAATTTGGTAAGACTTTACTGAGCTCCTGAAGTGGGGGCAAAATCAACCTCTCCAAGCGTATACTCTTGAGCTTAAAAAGTGAGGATAAGGCAACAACACCTTTTACTGTCACCCTCTTCGAACCATAATTGAATACTAAGAGAGGTTTCAATTTTTACATGGCAATAAAAATAAAAATAATCCAAATGACAATATTTAATGAAGCAAAAAAAAAAGGTTAATATGCGAGGTGAAGCAAATATCCTAGCCTTCGGCAGATAATAATGTCAAATCTCATTAATTATTTATGAAGGGAATTTTATTTTTTGTTTAAAAATTTGCAAGAGTTAAAAACATCAACTATGTTTAATTAATTTCTATTAATAATTTCTTCGCAACCATAAGATAGTTGTAACCAATTTATAATTAAATATATTATTAATTTATTTCTAAATCATCTTCTCATGCACAATATTATTTATCTAATCCCTATAATCAAATGTCCCTTATTTATTTATTAATCCATAATGAAAAGGGTTACAACTTATTCTAACCCACTAAGTGGCCCCATTCACTTAATACCCATACCTTTTATTCAAAACTCATTCCCATAAAATTATTCACAACTTAACATTGTATGACTAAATCTTTACCATAGGATTAGATCAATATGGGCCCTTAGATTTAGGTTGTTCCTAAAAACCCTAATTATCCTTATGATGCCTTTTTATTTTTTTCTTTTCCCTAATCTCTTCATTTGTTCATTTGTGATTTGCAGGTTGGAGGAGTGGAAGCCATGGAAGCATGAGGGGAAACCATGGAGAAATTTTTCCTTGGTCCTAGTATTGCAATTGGAAGGGAACACTTCCTCTGTTTTACTCTTCATTTTATTATTTGTATTAGGATTGTAGTGTATAGTTATCTCTTTGTTTTTTTGTAAGGATCCAACCATAATCTAGTTGTGGGTATTTTTTGCTCAATTTTTCTTGAGTTAAACATTTGGGGAAAATCCTTTTTCGTTGATTTAGAAGTATATACACTTATATACATATATACATGCATGTATATATGTATATATATATATGTATATATATATATGTGTGTATATATATATATATATATATATATATATATATCTAGGATGGACCTACATTTTGTTCACAAATATATTCATTTAAGTTACTTGTTTGGATGAAAAACATGTTTTTTAAAAATAAGTTCATCGCATTGGTGACTTGTGTCGAGTCATTTAACGCTTAGCTGCTTGTGTTTATCTCTGTCTATCGATGTCGGTTACTTTATCGTCGTCATTTCTATAATTCGACACATTTTACATAAACGTGTATACAAATATATATATTGTCGAATATATATTTTTGTACACATTTTTGTCAAGTTCGGATATACGACAATCTCTGTTATATGTTTTTGAGAGCAATAAACAAGCAACTTAGTTTGGAAAGTTGATTTAATGAAATCAGTAACCATATTTCGAGACCGATTCTTGTTTCTGTTTTTGCCGACGGTTGGCCGACCAACGCGTCACCATTGTGGAAAATAGTTTGTTTTAAAAATGTATATATATACATATATATATATATATATATATATATATATATATATATATATATATATATATATGTATATATATATAGATATATATATATATATGTATGTATGTATGTATGTATGTATGTATGTATGTATGTATGTATGTATCTATTTGATTAAGATCACTAAATGTATATATTTTCCTTTATAAAATTGTTGTATAAACTATATCAACAACACTAAATCTTGCCATTTTACACACTTAGTTGAAATAGGAAGAAAAGTATAACATAACTCAAATGCAAGTTCATTGTTTATCTTATAACCAAGTTTGACAAGAATACTTCAAAAGAGAAACAAACATACTTTCCATATATTTCAATGCAAGAAAACCATTTTCAAAATGAAAACACAATGGAAAATTTTGATTAAATTCTAGATTTGAAAAGAGCTACATTTCCATTATATTACAACTCCAAAATTCATTCTTTCAACTAATACAATACATGGCTTAAAATTTTCATTTATAAGAAGTCCATTTTAATACAAATTACAACTTCTTTCAACCATTGCAATACATATTTTGACAATCAAATTACAAGAATTAACTTTAAAATACAAGTATATACAAGTCTTCCACTCAAAGGTGGAAACAACATGGTAAAATTTACAACAATATGACTCTTTCTTTTGGTCTCAAAAATATATCTCCATCCCTTGATCAACTTGCAACTCCATAAATTTTCCTTCATCTTCAAATCACAACAAGGAAGGGACCATGGGCAACACTCACCTCCCAACCTTTATTCCAATGATAAGGGAAGCCACCTTGCTCATTGGCCCCTAAGCCCCAACAATGGAGAAATAGGGAATATTTGCAACCAATTTTACAAAGGATTCACATTACATACACTCATGCCGATAAAATATACAACACATATAAACACAATGACCCTAATAGAAACAATATACAACTTTCAAACACATAGGCTTAAAATCTAAGTGAAGGGAGAAGAGAAATATGGAAACCACCTCCTTTTACTTCGCAAGTGAAATAGGGTTCCAACCAATAACCTCCATGTGCACATCACAATACTCAAAATATCGTTATCTCTCCTCATTTCAGAATATAAAAATGTAACAATATTATCCTTTTCTCTCCTCATAGGTGGAACACCCTAATCACACTCCCTCAACAATGCATGTCTCACAATTCCATTTTCCCTCCTCAATGGTCCCATTTTTTTTCTCCTACACCATCCTTAAGGTCATACTACCCCAAATCCAAAACAACACATACATTCATTCATTTTACAAACAACACACAATAAATAAAATAAAATGCAAGGGTATAGACCCTACCTTTTAATTTCAAGAGCCTTCAATCCATAAGCAAAAAAATCTAAGCTTCCCAAGTCCAAGCCAAATCCCAAAAGCAAGTTCCCAAGCTCCAAAACAAGAACACAAGTAAAATTTTAAAATATGTAAATTTGCAACAAAAACCAAGTAACCCCAAAACTCCAAAATAACTCACATAAATAGAAAATGAGGAGAGGATGGTGAGGTGGCTCCATGTAGGATGCCACATCACTTCTCTTCCAATCCACTTCACTAAGTCAAAAAAAAATACCAAGACTCATAAATGGGTGGGTGAGGATATGACAAGTTTCCTTCCACACACAAATCACTACTCCATACTTCTAAGGACATCATTAAAAGAGTTTGTAAGAAAGTGAAATTAATTTCCTCTTTTCTCTTCAAAATACATAATGAGGCCTAATTTTGACCCCTTACATCATAGGTATAGTTGGTGGGTGAGTTTAAGAGGTATGAGATAAACTTAACTTATCCCCAAGCCTCAAAAGTGGTGCATAAGCCCAAATTAGAGATTTCAAAAGTGAGGTTTAGTACAAACTCAAAATTAAAAAAATCTAACTCAAATCCATAAGGTATGCAAGGACTATCCACCACAATAAGTGCCCCTTTGTCACATCCAAACTTAGCATAATCAACATGATTAATTAACTAAATAAGAGCACATTACTTTAAGAAATAATAAAGTGAGAATTACATCAATAAATAAGTAAATCACATACACAACAATTAAATAACATGAAGGAGGAAAACAACACATAAACCCATGGTCACATTTGAGGTTACCCCCCCATGGGGACCTCCTAACAACTCAACAAAAACATAACAATATGCATGAACACAAAGTTTCTAAGGTGACCTTCATTGCAAACATCTGATATTCTTCCATGGTTAGTCTCCTAACCTCTTCTTATTTATTGTGATATAATTACCTGCAACCATTAAATAAATACCTCTTAGGCCTCAAGGCCACATAAAATAAATCAATAAATAAACTACACATGCATATCTATCAATTAACATCATCATATAATGTAACTAAATCATCATCAAGGTTAAACAATTCTATCAATTATTTATAATTCTAAATATTTCAATTTTATCATTTTCACCAATCATCAATGAGATCACAAGACTATTCGAACATCTAAACAAAATAAATGCTTTAAGAATCCACGTGTTAGTATATATATAGTAACAACACATCATCATCAACATGAAATATCTATTCATGTCTCTAGGAGTCCATATAATCCACAATATGAGTCACAACATATGAATATTCAAAATGTCTCTAATGTCTATCAACATGCTAGTCAAAATGTAATAATAATGTCCATGTATCTAGTCAAAAATAATCAAAATCATAGTATAATAAGTGTCAAAGAGAAATGTGCATTACACCCCCTCCCATAGACTTGACTTCCTCCTATAAGTCACTGGAACAAGTGTGAGAAGCTGGGCTCTCGGTAAGGTGACGTCCTCTCATGTAGTTGATGTCTCATCATAATGATCCCATTAGGCGTGCACCGATCAATCTCTCATCCTCAAAGACCAAGGGTCCTGCGCTCTATGATGCACACGGGATCCATAGCCACATGTCCCTACTCTTGTACCTATAATGCGGTCTAATGCAAGACATGAGAAGGATTTGGAATGTATTTCCGTAATACATAAACATGGAAAACATCATGGACGTAAGACAAGCTGGGTAGCAAGACTAAGCGGTAGGCCAAGGGACCCATCTTCTCCAAGATCTCAAAATGACCCACAAACCTCGAGCTATCTTAGAAAATTTTCCATAATGAATGGGGTGATTATGAGGTCTCGACTCTCAGAACACCTTGGATCCCACTTCATAAGCTATGTTGAATCTCCTCTGATCTATATACTTATTATTCCTATCCCGAGCCTCCTGCAATCTATGACCAAGATAACCTGCTGCTCCATGACCTACAACATAGCTGGCCCAAGAGAAACCATATCCTCCAACGTATCCCAACTTAAAGGAGTCCCCTAATCTCGCCATATAATTCCTGAAATGGTTCCATGCTTGATAGAACTCTTAAAAGTTGTTGTGATAAGAAAACTCTACCAGATATAGGTACTCCTCCCATCGTGATCGATGATTCATGACATACATGCGAGGAATATCCTCTAATATCTGGTTTACCCACTCGGTCTGACAATCTGTCTCCGGGAGATAAGTTGTATTGAATTTAATACTCGTCCCAAGAGCATACTGCATGGTATTCCAAAAATGAGAGGTGTACAAAGAATCTCGGTCACAAATAATCTTCTGTGGAATCCCATGAAGTTTGACTATCTCATCTAAGTATAATCATTCTCTTGCACTAGTTGTATAGGTTGTCTTCACCAAAGAAAAATGAGCAGCTTTCAACAATCTATCCACCATCACCATGACCACGTCTTGGTGGTATCTTGACGTAGGTAGCCCTACTATGAAATCCATGAAAATGGTGTCCCATTTCCACTCCAGTATAGCACATGGGTAAAGAAGGCCAGCTGGATGTTGATGATTGACCTTCACCCTCTGATACTTCAAACATCAAGAGAAAAACCATGCTACATCCATATGAAGTCCTCTCCAATGATATAATTATCTCAATGTGGTGTGCATCTTCTTCACCCTTGGGTGGGCTGAATAAGGTACACGGTGGGCCTCTGTCACAATATATCCTCACACAAACCTCCATCCCTAGGTACATAAATCAAACCTATATGTCGAAGAATCCCATCGAATCCAATGATAATCTCTCAAGCTTCCCCTTAAGGGGTCTCGTGACTCAATATCTACTTTGGCTACAAGGTAGAAGTTGTCGTGTGGAAGTTTTCATAAGATCCTACTGTAAGTTTGTATTAACCGATGTCGCTATGATAAATTTCCTTTGTTGACTCAAAACACCTCAACCAAATTCTCCTTCCCCTTCACATGATCAATCTCCATGTCACAGTCACATAGAAGCTCCATGCAATGCCCTTTCCGGTCGTTGAGATTTGGCTATGTGAAGAGGTGTTGTAGGCTTAAATGATATTTCTTGAGTGAGATCCTCCTACCTAAAAAAATGTCTCCATCTAACCAAAGCATGTACCACTACTACAAGCTCAAGGTCACGAGTGGGTAATTGAGCTCATAATCCTTAAGTTTGTGAGAATCAAAATCTACAACTCAATGCAACCCTGCATCAATACTCATCCTATCCGTTAATGAAGCATCAATACATACAAAGAAATCTCTTTGTGGATTTGGCACCGCTAGGATAGGTGTTGTAGTAAGGAATTCCTTCAGAGTCCTGAAGGCCTGCTCACAATTATTTGTCTAAACAAACTTCTTCCCTTTCTGTTGTAAGGAAGTGATGGGATGAGAAATGCGTGAAAAGTCTTGAACAAATATCCTATAATAACCTATTAATCCCATGAAGCAAAGTGTAACTCGGTCACCTTTCAGTGGTGCTAGCCAATCAAGTATAGATCTAATATTGGAAGGATTGATTGCAATACCTTTCTCATAAATAATGCAGCCCCGAGATCTTGAACCTTTGTCTGAAAGAATGCACACTTCTCTAGGTTCCCATAATGTTTATACTCTCAAAGAGACACTGCAGAACCGTAAAAGGAGATCCTCGTGTTCCTCATGCATATGTGAGTATATCAATATGTCATATAGGAATATGAGGATGAAGCGATCCAAAAATATCATGAATACCCCATTCATCAAACTCATGAACACCGCATGGGAATTTGTCGGACCGAATGAAACCACTTTGAACTCATAGTGGCCATATCTCATGTGAAAAGTTGTCTTATGAATATTTTCCTCCGTGATCCTCAGTTGATGGTATCCCGACTTAAGATATATCTTGGAAAAAAATGTCACCCCCTTCATCTAATCAAATAATTCATCAATGCGTGGAAGGTGGTAATGATTCTTGATCGTTACTTTGTTCAACTATCTATAATCAATACATAAATGTAGTGATCCATCCTTCTTATTCACAAAAACCATTGGTGCACCCTTTAAAGATACACTAGGATGGATTAGGCCTTTCTCAAGAAGGCCCTCTAGTTGTATCTTGAGATCACAAATCTTAGGGGTATTCACCTATATAGAGCACATGAGATAGGATATTATCCTGAAACTAAATCTATATGAAAATATATCTCACGTGGGGGAAGTAGGCTAGGTAAGTCACTAGGGAAAACATCTGCAAACTCCCTCAAAATGTGATGGTCATTAGGTAAAGGCCCACTGTCTCATCCTCCGACTGCCATTGACTATAATAGCATACAACCGACATCCCCATCGTGCACACGCTTTTTAGCATCATAATGGATATAATGTGAATATATATGGGTCTCCTAATCCCAACAACCACTAACTCTACTCCCAAATCATCTTCATAAGATATCACCTTACTGTAACAATCCACACTATCCCTATGTGCAGATTGAAAATCCATACCCGTAAGACCCCAAGGGTAGGATGGGAATATCCAAGGTCATGGTGAAGGGTCCTAGGTCGACTACACACTCCTTAACTAAGGATTCCACTGTGACCTTGGCTCTAGAAACCATCTCTATGTCCCAATTATGACCTTGCCTAGTCGCCACTAACTCGCATCACTCTAATAATGATGAAGAAATGAAAGAATATGAAGAGCCTGAATCAAATGAAATAGAGGTAGAAATACCATTGATGTTCCCTGTGGTCTTAATCACTTGCCTTGATTCTCTTCTTGGTAGTTCTTGACCATTGCATAAATCATGTGGCTCAGTGTCATGTCACCAACTATAGGCTCATAAATAGGTCCCTTACCCTTGTTATTAGGGTTCTATGGACACTCTCTCTAGTGATGCCCTGTACACCGCATCCAAAGAAACTACTGGTCCCCATCCAATGGAAATATACTCCTCTAAGTGATCCAATAGTCGCACTATATACCTGGTGATCTTTCCATAGACCATTATGGGTGCTGCAGATGAGCTCCAGTTGATTGAGCTCGGGTGTTGCATATGTCCTAATAGGTCCTCTAGGAGGAGGCACTATACTCCTCCCTTTTAGGTACATCATATCTCTCGTGGAGGCCTAAAAGTTGGGTGGGTCTTCTTCTGTTGTGGTCGGAAGGAATGTGTGGATCCATCTCCACCATGAGGAGGAGGGGTTGTCCCCCTTGACCGATTATCTTGCATCTGTTGTATGCGGATCCTATATATGTCTCTAGCCATTTGTGTCTTCCCCATATTATCCTCTTAAATATATACCTTCTCAATGACCTCGCCTAAAGTCTCATTGACAATACATGTGTAGCACCCTCCCAAATCTAAATTTTGGCCCCCGATGAACTGTGCACTCTAACTTTCTCATCCGCATGTAATCAACATACTCGAATCAAGCCTAAAAACATATTCTCATACTCTTCCACTATCAAACTCACATGTTGAAGATCTTGGAACTCATCGATCTACTCCTGAATAAACCACATGGATATATACCTTCTCCTAACTCGCTCTTCAAAGATCTCCCATGTCATAGTTTCTGAATCTACGTGGAGCTTCTTCTCCTCATTCCTCCACCAAAATCCTACCCCGTCTCTCGAGAAGATTAATCAAAAAATGAGCCTTTGTGTTATTCTTTACACGAACATATCTTAAATAATCCACTCAAGCTAACCAACCAAGCCTCTACTTGAAATCCTCCTATATCTCTAGCGAAGTGCGGTAAATGAAGCTTCAATATTTATCGATATGATCGGCGGCTGTCATCTATCTACCTCTAGGTCTCTCCTCATGGTCATCTCTCTATCTTGGGATCCTAGATCTCTCCTTATGTCCCACCGCCTTATCTCCATGCCTCTCTCGAGGTTAATCTGGTCTAGCTGGCTCCACATGGGAGTTCTATGACCTATGATCCCCCTATGTCTTGGATGGTCCTCGGCTTCATGTGAATTCAATATATCCTAAGGACTAGGTCATCCCCCTCAACCCGAACCTTTGTGTATAATGACATTGACCTCATGTAAGGTCTGTAAAATCTATGACAGTATAACAGCGAATTTCTACTCTGGGGGTGGTACCTCTAACTCAACGCGTAAGAACCCATTGCTCATGCACGTGCCTCCTAAATAGACCAAGGTGATAGTTAGTTCATCATCATCTAGGTTTGTTTCCAATTACTGTGTTTCTATGTTTTAAGTTACCAACAATGTTGTGTGTCCTAGATGTAAATTTGTGCTAAGTTTACTATCATGTTTCAAAGTGTGCCCATGGTCCAAGTGTTGAACCTATGAATTTGATAGCAAATGTAACACCCATAATTTTGACATACCAAAACATGTCAAACCTCATTAATTACTTAGGAATATTACGATATTTTTTTGTTTAAAATGTGCGTAAGAGTTAAAAACATCAATTACATTTAATTAATTCTCATTAATATTTTCTACACAACCATAAGGTAGTCATAACCAATTTAATAAGAAAATATTATTAATTGATGCATCCTAGAATTCACTATAAATAACCCAAGCACGCTCGGCACATCACTCGGCCTTAGGCGAGTGCTCATCAAAGCACACAAAGGCACCGGGTCCCTCTTTAGAGTTGCTTGATTATAATGTTAGGATGATGATGCATATATAGATATATATATATATATATATATATATATATATATAGAGAGAGAGAGAGAGAGAGAGAGAGAGAGATTCATAATCACTCATAAAAAATCTGCAATGCATAATCTAGATTTAGATCTTAAAATATTAAGATGAACTAGACAATGACTATAATCAGATTTACCATGCAACAATTAGATTAGACACGTTCAATACCATTATCCACCCAATATATTCCATTACATTGTATATATTGTAAAGACATAAGCTTCTTAAATTACATAAGTATCTCCATGAGTCATGTGCGTGTCAAAACTAGCGATGAACTCTAAAAAAATTCACCACACTCCAAACTATGAAAATCAATACATATTTATAGGGGTGGGGACTTCCCCTTCACCACCCATGCACTTCTCAAAATAGGTCACATGCTAATAATAGCCATGTGCCTTTCTGATGGAATGCAAAACTATGCAAACACTCTAACAATAGACTTCCTATAGTTAACTCTCAGTAGAAATCCTATTATTATCTTAACCTATGCACGATTCTCAACCGATGCTTTTTCCCAAAAATATCATTGTGTGAGATGTAAGTCTTCTTGTATTTGTGTTCTCCATAGGCTATGCCTAAAAATAGCCTAAATCCATAAATCGAGATAAGTCCTGAATTCAAAGTGTTATGGCTCACGCTTCCTTTGCTATCCTTCTGCGCCATCAAATGTGCCTTCAAATGTGACTTGTTCCCACGCATTCATCATTTGTGTGTTTTCTCTTTAAATCAATATTCTATTTGCTCAACATTACCCCACACTAAAGTACAGTGTCACCCCGGAAATGGGTAATTCCCTCTTATTTCCTTGATAACAAGAATAAAGAATTGGAAAGAATGTATAAAATGAAAGAATGAAATTTTACTCTGTAGCCTCCTCTTCGATTTGGTAGGATCAACTATGGATATTCATTTTTGACCTCGGCCTCCAATGTTTTCCAGTCACTGAGTGCACTCCCTATTTTCTCCTAAATATCTACAAATATGGCATCCAATTTATCCCAAGTGATCTTGTCTTTCTCATTTTGTAGCACTTGGACAACATTGGCCATACCTAATAGCATTCCTTCCACGAGGTCCATCTTCTGCGCTATAAGTTTCCCAATCTCATTGATCCTATCCTTGTGTGGATCTTGGGCTACTGTGAGGGCCTCACACTTTTGTTTTACCAGTGCTAACCTTTCTGCATGCCCAAGTGTTTTGTATTTCATCACCTTCATAACTTTGTTATCTTCCACTATAGTTTTGATGCTTATTATGGCGTCTGGAGTACATAGATTTAGAGATTGGTCTATTTTCTTCAACTCATCTTTCAAAGTTTTGAGCAAAGTCTCGTAACTTGAATTTTTATTTTATATTGGAATTTTCTCTTGTTGATTTTACGTAGAATCTTTTGGTGTGGAATTCAAATGGGCCCGTCATCTAACACCAAATTTACCAAAGTGCACAAAAAAGCATAAAGAAAGAAAATTTTGAGGACCTGAAATTTTAGATGTGGCCTTTCCTTTAGAATGTGGTCACCAAGCTCCTCAGCCATGCTAACAAACACCTCATTATTTACCTCTTCTTGTTCCTTCTCTTCCTTCAGGCACTTTATTTCTACAGTTTTTTCCTTGTTGTCCTCCATTAGCGTTCTTATTGTTCTTTACTTTATGCACGTTTATCCATATAAATTTAGTAGATACCTTAATCAAGGCATTGTTAACTGCTCATCAGAAATCAAATGAGGTTTTGTTTTCATGTTCCTAATTTTGGTTCCTTCTTTACTCTGCATGAGACACATGACTCTTCGCACACATCAAAATATGGTTCAGCCATATGAGTTTGCATGGACCAGGAAAGGTTCTTTCTTGTGCACACATTGCGATCTCTGGATCCATCAATTCCCATCCATATAAATATTTCAAACCCATGGTGCTATGCAATCGGGTGCGTATGATTTTTCTTGTGTCCTCTGCATAGCCCATAGAAGGAGAAACATATTCTTCTCTCATTCTCCCATTTTTGTTCTCGACCCCTTAGGAACCCGGGTGCCAAAGTCCGGAGCTAGCCCTTCTTCTTCCCCGAGTAGTAAGGGGCACGTTGGATGTCTCACCCACATATTCTTCTAGTTCTTCAACCCCTCCTCATCATTTTTCATCTCCTCATCACGAGGCTCCTCTGCATCCATAGGTTGTATTGGGGTTCCGACACACTCTCTCCGGATTCCTCCTCCTCATCATATTTAAGCTTAAGATAACTTATTTTCTTCTTCTCTAGTGCTTCCTTCGAGGGAGAGTCGAGGTGACCTTCGTAAATACCGGGATGTTCTTGAGCCTTAGGTTATTGTTCTTTAGAACACATTTTAAAGCGGTGCTCCTCATGGACTAGTTACGCATCCAAGTCTTCCACACCTCTTCTTGCTACTATGGAGGAGTATCTTTGCACTCACTTTTTGCCTTGTCAGTGGGCTGTCTTCAACCCCTATGTTCCAAGCCTCCACTTTCCTCATTGAGGTCTTCTTCTTCTTCTAAGGCCAAGGCGGGCTTCGTAGAATGCCACATTCTCAGCTGTATGCTTCCCCTTAGGTGAGCTAGGGAACATGAACTCATTTTCAACAAATTTTCCCTTTTCAGACCTAGGCTTGAGTTGGATATAGATGAGCATAGCCCCATTGTATTGAATGGAAAATATTACATGAATCATGCTTATGTCATCATAAATTATCCTTTCAATGTAGGCAGACTTACCTAGATAAACATAAGTTTTCCTCAAGGTATGGTAGTTGCAATCTACCTTGTCCGCATTGTATGTTAATTTATGTGCATTGGAAAACCTATGTACTAGTGCTGGAAGAATCACGTTGTGAAGTCGTATGGAATTTTACACTAGGGACTATGCATCCCATCCTTCATAAAAAAATACGTGATGCAAAAATGTTAGTACACCGCATGAATTGCACTACCTTTCCCACCACTGAGGGTAGCTCCTTTGGAATTCTCCATTCCTCCTCGAAGGCCGTGCGAATTCGGTCATACCACAACTTTTCCCTTTGCTTGAAGGGGCCACTCATTGATCCTTCACATAAGTATTTTTCAAACCTCTCTGTGAGGGACTTCTTCTCCATGGGGTATTCCCAAATTTTATTATTTGGCCCATCGGGCACTCAATTTCTACAAACACAAGAGATAATAGGACAACACCAAAACTTATCTTCTCACATGTGCGTGCTTCCTCAATGATTGTGTCAGTGATGTATCCTGCCAAGTTGTATATTTCTCCTTGTGATATTTTCTTGGCAATGTGTAGCCACATGGTTTTCACCTATGACAACCTCTCCTAGTCATTCAACTTTGTCGGTGGGTGCATGACCACTGTATAACAGGATATTTCCTTAGTTTGTATATGTCCATTGTGCATAGACCCTTTGAAAACCCCAACTCCTTCTTTGGTGGCCACAACATTTGCCTTATCGATTAAATAACTCCTAATATTTGTCCCCTGTACCTTTTAATCTGTCGGTGCAGCAATTAAGGGCGCTATGGTCCTCATCCACCGCCCCAAAAAAATAGAAAAATTCCTCATGGAATCTACTCATAAGCCTTGGTATAGATTTCTGGTTTTAAAAAGTAAGGAGTTCATATATTGGTATACCCCTACGTTATTCAATAACTTCTCTCCATCATCATTGTATAATGATATGTAATCATTCATTCTCTTGTTTGTCTTTTTGTTTAATAGCACATCTATCTCCTCTTTGTTATCATTTGTGTGATGATTATAGTCACTCACCTTGTAATGATGAGATATGGGAATCCCAATCTGTCGATGATTACATCTTCGGGTACTCAATTTCCAAAATAATATTTTAGGGCCATCCTCGACCTCGACCTTGGTCTCATCCTTCTTCTTACCCTTTTCTCCTACCCCAAGTTCTCTCCTTGGTTTCATAGTGATGAAAAGTGTGCCTTTTACCTATGTCATCTTTTGTAATTCAAACCCCTTCGCCCTAACTCAAAAACCTCGTGCCCTTGATTCTCCTCAAACCCCTGGTGTTCTATTCCTCATTTCCCCACCCCTTGCTTGATCAAACCCTTCTCCGTTGGGGACACAAGCCAACGTCATGCACACTTTCAATATCTTCACACTGGTTTCTAAGATCTCTACACTTCAATGCATCCTGCTTGGATCGGTTGCAAATAGATCGCTCAAATTCTCGAAATCGCAAAGGTAAAAATGAACCCACATTACATCCTTATATAGATTTTTTAAAAAAATTGTCTTTATTGCTCCACCTACCACCAAGTTTCCTCTTAATTCGTCAATCACCAACCTTTTGTGCCATACATCCGTATGCCACGGTCATAATGTTTTAGTGCACCTTTCTACTTCTTGGCAATAGAACTCCTTGTGCGCGCTTCTATGCACTAAAGTACTTCACCACTGTTCCTTCCTCTAAGTAGTTCACGGCATGAGACAACTTACCTCGTGTTACACTTTGTGCATTCATTTTTTTCTCACCTATGGTCTTCATTACGAGAAATCTCCTTTCTAGAAGCACTTTTAGATACCATCCGCACTTTTCCTTATACATATCCAACTTTAGATGACAACCACCCCACACTAAGGGTATGTGCAGTCCTCTACGCATGAAAATATTTAGATTTTTATTAGCTTTGCGCATGTAAGCACACTTATTACACAAAACTTGAACTAAATTGAAAGATCATAACGGTGATGAATGAAACACATATAAGGGAATGCATTAAGGAAACCTAATCTAGTTGGTATCTTTGCATTATTACAAACACCAAGAAGGATTATTTATAGTAGGGATTCAGCCTACTTTGTTAAAGTAACCGGGAAACCGTGTTCCATCAAGCACTCGAGTCAAGTATATGAGTGATAACATATGGTCCCAACCAAAACACCTTAAGCTTTCTGGGTGGCGCGAAACTTTGAATCATAAAGAAGTATGATCTCCCCAACATCAAGCTTATTTTTTCCAATGTGCCTATCATGCCATGCCATCTTCCTATATTTTTCTTCCTTATGACTCCATCGTTCTATGACCCGCCTCTCATCCAATTGTATTAACTTGTTAATTCTTTCTTCCAATGCCTTCTCATCATCCAGACCTCCAGCACGTGTAATACGTAAAGAAGGTAACATGAATTCTATAGGAGGAACTACTTCTGTGCCAAACACAAACTGAAAGGGTGTTTCCTTATTCAATCATTTGTAGGTTGTTCTATATGCCAAAAGCACAACAAAAACTTTATCATCCCAATCTTTTCTTCCAACATCAAAAATTTTGGTCAATGTTTGGCTCAATATTTTTGGAAAGCTTCCACGTTCCCATTCGTTTTGGGGTGATAGGTTGTTGTCTTGTGGTGTGTAACCATGAATTCATCAAATATTATCCTGATAGTCTCATTAAGGAAATGAGTTCCCCTATCACTTATCAAACTCAAAGGAAATCTATACTTGGTAATAATATTTTCCCATAAGAACCTTGTTGCCATAGCTCTCGTATCAATCATTCATAGGTGTTGCTTCCGCCCACCTTGTAAGATAATCTATACAAGTTATGATGTAGTGTGATCCAGTTCTACATGTGGTGGGAAATAGGACCCACAAAGTCAATTTCCCATTTCTCAAAAGGCTCTGCACTAACAATAGGCCTTAAGGGAATTTCATCTCTTTGCCCGAGTTTTCAAGGCGAAAATGATCACAAGCATTACAATATTATTTGTAATACTTGTACAAGGTCTCTTATAAAAAACAAGCTATTAGGATCTTGCGTGCGGTGGTGTACCATGCATAGTGTCCACCGCAATACCGCCATGTACCTCCTCTATAATCATTGTTTGATCATGCTCCAACACACATCGACACAATACTTCATCCTAACCTAGTTTGTATAACTCACCACTAATCAACATGAAAGGTGGGTCATGAATTTCAAGTTTTTTCTTTTCTAAGGCCTTCATCCCTTCAAGCACCATACCGTGAACAAAAATGCAACAATATCCTCTAATCCGAAGGTGCAAATTTTATCCTGTACATCGTGCATCTAAAATTGTATCTTTAATACTCTGCATGTCCTTTCTTGATTGAATCCTTGATAAATGATCTAGGTTGGAATTACTTTTACCTTGATTTACCACAATTGTGAAGTCGAATTATTAGAATAATAGAACCCATCGACATATGATTCCTGTAACACGGGATTGTTCACCAATTATTTCAATGCCATGTGATCTATATAGAACACAAAATGTGTTACGAGAAAGTAGTGTCCGAACTTATGTAGTGCGCAGATCATTGATAAAGCTTCGCACTCCGTCATTGTATAATTCTATTTTGGAGGGTCAACTTCCTACTAGAGAAAAAAATAGGATTATCCACAATACCTTCTCAGCTGAGCTAGAAATGGACTAATGGCCATGCCAAAAGCATCCACATGTACATGAAAAGGTATATCCCATGAAGTAAAATGCAATATAGGTGTTGTAGTAGTATTTTCCTTTAGTGCTTTGAATGCACTGCTTGTTGTGGTTCTCCCCAATCAAACTTTCCTTTAACATTTAATAATTCCTCTAGGGGCATGGAAATATTAGCATATCTTTTGATAAATTTTCTATAATACCCTATGTGCCCAAAAATACGTGTACCTCTCTTTGACTAGTAGGCTCCTCCAAGCCTAAAATAAGCGCAACCTTAGCTAGATCTACTAACAAACCTCCTTGCAGAGTCTGTTGGTGTGTGTTATTTTCCACATCATTAGGTGAGTCATCTCACTTAGGTGAGATCGTAGGTCCATGTGTCATTTAGGGGTCATTATGATATTCTCTTACGCATCGGACACATCGGTGTGTCGGTGCCTCGGTGCGTCAGTGCGTCATATGCATAATTGAGAGTTACACTTCTATTTTGGGAATGTAACTCCCCCTCTCTACTCGAGTTGTCATGATTGTAGCACTGGGGGTTACTCAACACCTCTATATGTACACCCCATTTGATATATGAGATAGAGGAGAGTTTTATGGATTAACCGGAGTTACGCCCATGTTTCAAATCTTTACATGCACATTTAGTTGATGCTTGCTCATCGAGATCTCTTCACGTTGTCATGTCATTCATACATCTGTTGATGTGCATGTCATCCTCGTATGTGATCCTTGCTTGCAGGTTTTAAACCCTCTTTTATGGTATCACGGTGAATCTTCTAGATCATGCACTCCTCGTCATTTTCATGCATTTTCCAGCTTCCATGGCGTGATATTGATTCTCATTGCATGCGTCGTAATGGTTATTTTATTCATGCACTTCTTCCATTGATTCATGTTAGGAAATAAGAGATAAAATATGTGGAATAATCCCTTACAGAATCGCAACAATAGAAACTAATATGCAGAAAATATTATAGATCTCAAATAAAAGTGCAAAATAAATAACACAACACAGAGAGACAAGATTTAACGTGGCTCACCCAATTTGGGCTACGTCCACCAAGAATCACTTGCTAAGATTTTATTACAAGCCTCCACTCTCTCAATACAATACCCAGATCTGTTTGGAGCTATGCTCAACAAACTCTACAAAATTCACACCCGAATTCAAAACACATCTGCAATACATTTGCTTGTGTTTCTATCATATGCATAAGACCATATAAATAGACAACTGCTTAAGCAGTTTTACAAAACCATGGGTATCAAACAATGGGAAAAAACAAAACCGTCCCATAAACTTATCGATAGCCGAAAGGCGGTTTTACAAAACAATAGGTACCGAAAAAACCATGGGCCCAAAAACAGCCCATAACGGTTACCCATTACCCATGGGTTAATAAACCACCCATGAAAATTTGCTTCGGGGGCTTCACCCCCAAACCCCCTAACCCGCTCACTGGCGAGGGACCGCCATAAAAATACCCGAGTGTAACACATAGAAGGTGTACCACACTCTAACATGAAAATAGGCTCCACAAACATAACAATCTCCCACTTAGAGACCGATTTCCCGAGCAAGCTTCTCAACGACCCTTCTTTGTCATCCGCGAAGGCCAACCAAAGCTGAAAATAGCTTTAGTTTATCCCTTGTGACCACCTTGGTCATCATGTCTGTAGGATTCTGACTGGTATGAATCTTCTCCAACTTCAACTTATCTTCCTCCAAAGTTGTCCTGATGAAGTGATATCTCAATTGTATATGTTTTGTCCCTGGAGTGAAAAGTAGAGTTCTTAGCTAGGTGTATAGCACTTCAATATCACTATGTAGCTTACATTCCTCCTACTTATGCCCCTGACTCCTCAAGTAATTGTTGTAACCAAATCATCTCTTTTCTTGCCTCTGTAAAAGCAACATACTCGGCCTCTGTGGTTGACAAAGCCACCAGCTTCTATAGTCATGAAATCCAACTCACTGCTGTCCCACCTATTGTATAAATATAACCTGTCATGCTCCTCCTGCTATCTACATCTCCAACCATGTCTGAATCTACATAACCACGTAAAGTGGTGTCGATCCTTGTAGCACAAAATCTGTCCCCATGGTTCCTCTCAAATACGAAGGATCCACTTTACTACTTACCAATGCTCTTTACCGGATCACTCGTAAATCTACTCATAGCTCCTACTGCATGGGAAATATTAGGCCTAGTGCACACCATAGCATACATCAAATTGCCAACTCTCGATGAGTAAGGTACCTTGGACATCCGGTTTCTTTCTGCCTGTCTTGGGACACTGCTCCTTTGATAACTTAAAATGGCTCACGCCAAAGGAGTCCCAACCGGGTTAGCATCTTGCATGTTAAACTCCTGTCCAATACCTTCTTAATGTACTCTTCCGAGATAAAGTCAACTTCCATTCCTTTCTATCCCGAGTTAACCTCATACAAGGATTTTTTGCTACACCCAAATCCTTCATATCAAAAATTCACTTAGTTGTTTCTTGAGTACTTTTATTTCCTACATATTTTTACCTACAACCAACATGTCATCAACATACAAACACGGGATAATATAAATTCCATCCTCAAATTTATTTATATACACGCAATGGTCAGAATGACATCTAATATAACCTTGCTCCATCATGAAGCTATCAAATTTCTTATACCATTGACGTGGAGCTTGTTTCAATCCATACAAGCTCTTCTTCGGTTTACACACCATCTCCTCTTTACCTTTGACCTCATAGCCCTCTGGTTGCTGCATATATAGTTCCTCCTCCAAATCACCATGGATAAATGTAGTCTAAGTTACATCTAAGCTCGTTTCTAAGTGCAAGTCTTCATTGTCACTATTCCAAGAACGAGTTCTAATAGAAGTCATTTCTACTACGGGAGAAAATATCTCATCAAAATATATACCTTGTTTCTGTGTAAACCCCTTGACCACCAACTGGGCCTTATATCTTTTCTTTCCTCCTTCTTCATCTTTAACTCGTACACCCACTTGTTCTACAATTTCTTTTACCTTCCGATAGCTTCACCAAATCCAAGTCTAGTTCTCCATGAGAGAATTATGCTCCTCATCCATGGCTTGCTCCCACTTCTTACTTGACATCTACCTACATTGCTTCATCAAAGCTCTCTCGGCTCTCCACTATCGGTGAGTAATAAATAATAAAGAGAAGGAGAAAAATGTTCAAGTTCTTTTCTTACCCTAAAAGACGCGTCCTCACTTTGTAGGAGTTTGGGGTTCTCTTTGAGTAGGTTCTGGCGATTCATGGGTCACTTTCCCATTCGGAAGATCCTCTACCACCGCATATTCTTTCTTGGATTCTTCCCTGTTTTCCTCTGTTGTTTCATATACATGAGTTTCTCATTAAAGACCATAACGCTAGATCGAATGATTTTCTTGTCCTTAATAATCTAACATTTAAACCTAAAGTAATCACCACCATAACCAATGAAAGTACATTTTTCTGATTTAGCCTCTAGCTTGGTCCTATTATCCTTGTCTATATGAACAAACACCTCACATCTAAAGACTCTAAGAAATGAATAATCAACTTTCTTACTATACCATGCCTCCTTAGGTATGCCTCCATCCAAGGCACTTGAGGGTCCTCTCTGTTTATCAAGTACACAACAGTTGTGCTCACCGCTTCTACCCAAAAAGAAAGAGGCAGTCTGCATGTAACCTCATGCTCCAAGCACGTTCCATTATTGTTCTATTCATACTTTTACGATACCCCATTCTCTTTGTGGAGTTTTTGGAACCGTCTTTGCCTCTTGATTCCATTCTTAGAACAAGAATCATTAAATTCATTCTTGTAATACTCCCCTCCATTATCGACTCTGAGACATTTTAGCTTAAGACTGTTTCATTCTCTACTAAGGCTTTCCATTTAACAAAAGTGTCAAATACATCGATTTGTTTCTAATACAATAAACCCAAACTTTCCTTGTTGCATCATCAATAAAAGTAACATAATAATTTGAACCCCAAGAGATGATACCTGAGCCGGCCCCACACATCAGAATGTACCACTCTAACTTACTCTCTTTCTTCATAGGTCCAACCTTGAGAAACCTTACTCACTTTTGTTTCCCATATATGCAGTTCTCACATAAATCCAAACCTATTTCTGTATATCTAGGAAAATTATTCTTTATGATGTTCATGCCCTTATGGCTCATATGAGAGCCTATAGTGCCATAATGTTGTATCTGCATTTGAAGCCACAAGATTACAATCATTAGTACTATCAGTGGTTAAATACAAGGTTCCAACCTTCTTACCTCTTGCCACCACAAGAGCACCCTTGGTAACCTTCCAAGAGTTAGCTGTAAATATCACAGTACAACCATCACTTCCCAATTGCCCCGCCGATATCAAATTTCTCCTTAATGTAGGCACATGTCTAACATCCTTCAATAGCCATGTATTCCCATTCTGCATCTTAACCTGAACAAAACCTTTTCCAACTTGTTATCCCGTTTTGAGTTCACAACGAAACGATCGGATAACCCCTACAAAATTTTTGAAGTGATTTTGCATTATGACCTCTTTTAGAGAAAATCGGGTTTTCGGGTTATTAATGACTTGACATAAGTTTTAACATGCTTTATGTCTTATGACCTCCAAACCCGAAAACCCCTTTGCAATGAGAAAATCCTTTGTAATCGGGTTTTCGGAAATTCAACTCATCGGAACATACTTGAGTTAAAACATGCTTTGTGTCGCGTGACTTCCGAAACCCGAGACCCGCCTTGTGTTAAGACAATCCTTTGTATTCGGGTTTTCGGAACTCTAAAGCATCGGGACATTCATGTTCCAAAACATGTTTTATGCGCCATGTTCTCCGATTCCCGAAGTCCGCTCAATCCTTTGTAATCGGGTTTTCGGAAGTTCAATGCATCGGAACATTCATGATTCAAAACATGTTTTGTGCTCCATGTTTTCCGAAGCCCGAAACCCGAAATGCACTAAATCTCCTCGTGTCGGGTTTTCGGACTCCTCCAACATGCTGACGTGGCATTCATGCCGAGTGGTCGGTGAGTTGGCACGTGCCGAGCTGAAGTGTATTTGACATCGATTTTCTTATAAATACGTGGATTTCCACGTCATTCTTACCGCTCATATTTTTAATTGTGGATTTTTTCGCATGCTCTTCCGCTCCCAAAACCCGCAAACTCGCGTTACCAGACTGGATCGTTTGTTTTCGATTTTACCTGTCTCGAATTGAAGGTATTTTTCGTTCCTTCTTTATTCTTGATTTTTCTGGATCGACTGCGTGTATTTTCTTTCCAATTTCTTGCCAGTTGTTGAGGGTTTTTCTTCCTTCTTCTTTCTGTGTTGTTTTGGAAAGGGTTTTGGGTTTTTAGGGTTTATTTTCTTTTTGAGACTATCAATTGGTGCTGTTCCTTCCAAATTTCAATTACTTGCATGATGTATGGAATATGAATAACAAAAAAGAAAGGAAGTTGTGTATGTAGAAATTCAAAGGAAAGACTCTGTTTTTTTTTCCCGGATTTTGAAGGTTGTGTTGCAGATTCAAAAGTCCGAAGAACATTGGAAGCTCGAAGTGACGGGGTTTCTCAACATTCCGACCTCAACACTAAGTGCCGGGCATCTCCTAAGTTCCGTCATCGAAAGTGGGTGCCGGGTTTTCTCCTGTTTCCGCCATTGAAAGCAAGTGTCGGGTTTCGCCAAGATTCCGACATATCAGACCTGTCGGGTTCTCAAAGTTTTCCGATATCTTCTTCTGCGTGTCGGGTTCTTCTCTTCTTCCGACGCATTCAGTCAATCAGGTTTTTCAGTGTGCACAGCATCTCCGGAGTTCCGAGCCTTTCTCCTTCCAATATTCTTCATGTCGGATCCTGGTTCATCACAGGAGAAGGCCGAAAAATCTAGCAGGATGAAATACAAATTTAAGAAACCAGAATCCCCGTCATATATCGACTGTAATTATGATATCAGGGATACTGAAATGGGCAACATAGATATGGATGACTTTTGGAATAGGGTGAAGAGTTCTTCTCAAACCCCATGGATGATGGCTTTAGCTAACAGTGGCTTGCCCCTTGCAGCAGGCTTTCCCATGTCTGCCCAATGTCCAGAGTTTGTTTTGGCTTGTGCGTCCAGTTACGACTCGGCTTCTCGTTCGGTAAGGAATCAAGCTGGTGAGGTAGTTATCAAACTAGATGGAGCTTATTTTGATGATCTCCTAAAACTACCTAATTTCGAGGAGTATGGGGACCTAGACATCAAGTCGGCTCAGAAGGCCTGGGACAGTAACCAGGAAAATTGCATTAAGGATGTCAATAAGAAGTTCTTGGTCAAAGTAAATACCAGCACATCTCTTGGTAGAAGAAGGCATTCTTCCACATACGAGATAAACACTTTCAACCGATCAAGGCCATCAAGTTCGAGCAAAGATCCTCAACAAAGCTGCAAAGCAAGTTGAGAGAATCAAGGGATAAATTGATCGATGGGAAAAGTGATCTGGAAGAAGAATTGCTAAAGATTTGTCCAAAGGTGTCAGTTGGGAACTCAAGTGCCCTATCAGCAGATGATCTCTTCAAACAAGTTCAAGAGACTGTTCAGCATGAACCTGTAGATGGATTCGACCTTGAAGTCATTGGTCAGTTTGTGAGGATTGAACATACGTTGGAGGCCTTAAGAAAGCTCAGCAAAAGGTTGAAAAAGCTTCCCGGCAGTGCCAGTGATATCCATGAGACCTGCGAAATGTGGAATGATCATTCCACTGCACCTGAGGAAAATGAAATGCAAGGCATTATTCGGAAGTTCCAGGAGTTCCGGAACAAACAGTCTCAGCTGGAGGAAGAGAAAGAAGAAGAATCAAAAGATGATGACTCGGATTAAGTTCCAACGTCCCATGACATTTCTATTTTTAGAATGACATATCTTTTATTTCCGTTTTGTCATTATTTTTAATTCATACTTTGACTTGATCTCCTGCGTGAGAATCATGCAAAGCTGAACTCTAGTTAGCATGCTACTTTTCAGATCTCGTCTGCTTTTATCTCTAGCTTCTTTTGTTATAAATAAGGGATGCTTGTGCATTCTAAAGGGTCGAGAATTTTTGAAGCATTAAGAGGCTATTGGAAAGGAGAAAAACTTTTTGTTTTCTTTCAATCATTTTGAAGAATAGAAGTTGATATTGTTTTGCAGACTTTGTGTTGTGAAATATATCTTATTTAAGATAGTGTTCTTATGTTCATGATCTTAAAGCTATTCTTTGCATAGAATCTCGTTGTTTCTAATTATCTCTGACGCTATATCTCTGTGATCTAAAACTCGTATGATTATTTCGTGCTCTGTGTTTACTCGAAAGAAAATACGTTTCTCCCATTTCTTTTCTACCGTGCTTCTTTTCATTATAACAGTTTCTAACCTATTTCACTTACGAAAGCAATATCCTTGAATCGTGTGAATGTGGATTTTGGGATTTCATCCTAACCCCAATGGTTAGATTAGTGTGAATATTGTATATATTATTTATTGTGTTTTAGATTAGCAACAAACATGCAGCCTCACTGTCTTTGAGGAGGGATTTAATCCCATGTACTGTGGTTGAACCTCATATTTTGGTTTGACAAAATATCCAACCAAAATGATTTTGGCGACTCACTGGGAAAATACGGATCAATAGTATAAAGCTTATCCTCTCAGAACTGGCGACGCCATATTTGCCTTATTTTTAATAAGATCTCCTTTCGATTCAAGCCAGAGGATCTTCACTCGGTCTCGCCGAGCTCAAGGTGAAATTGATCCACTCTTCGAGTTCTTTGCAACAGCATAATTTCAGCCTTTCTCCCAACAGCGTTGTCTCTAACCGAGCCAGAAGTTCTTCACCTGTTCGGAGAAATCGGATCCCTGAAGAACGGGAAGCATCTGCAACTTGTCGTGCACTACTCTTGTCTGATACCCGGATCCCTGTACGCACTCTTTTCAGAAGGATGGCGGTTCAACCTGTGCCTTGGGGTGCAGTCATTGGTCCTCTTACTTTGACTCCTCCATTGCATGAGTTACCACGTGGATCACGTAAAAACATTCCCAAGTTCAATGGGGATGGGAAGCAAAGATCTGATGAGCATATTGCGTCTTTCTTTGTTGCATGCGGTGTCCTCGGAGTAGCTACGAAGATGTCTCTGTTCGACTCTTCGTTGAAACATTGCAGGAGTAAAAGCGGTGAATGGTTTTACCACCTCCCGAATGCATGCATTCCAGATTGGGCTACCATGCGGACCAAGTTTGAGGCACGTTTCAAACCAGCCGAAGATTCTCATGCATTGTTAGCTCAGCTTACTCATATGAAGAAGGAATCGCATGAACCTATGCGGGAATTCGTGGCTAAGTTCAATAAGCTGATCCGGAAAATTCCAGTTATAGCTGTACCAACTTTGGAAAACCAAAAGTGCTTCTTCATCAATGCTCAACCTCCTGATATAAGCTTTTTATTACGAAGGTCGGTTATCCCAGATCTGGCTACTGCTCAGTCAACGGCTACTGAAATAGAGGATGATCTCATCTTAGCCGGAAGGATCAAGAAAGATATACCCAAACTCAAAAATCAAGGTTCTTCTCAAGGTAATACTGACCCTATGTTTCAAAAAATGGCTAATGATTTGATTGCTTTAAAGAAGCAAGTGTCTCAGCAGGGGAGCAATGTTCCGTACCGGGATATCCCTAGGTGGAATTTTAATAACAATGGTGTACCTGCCAGAGATAGGCCACGGTTAGCTCCTGCTCAACCGAGATTAGCAATTGAAGCTCCGCCCGTCAATGCAGCAGTGGAACTGATTGAAGAAGATGACGAACCAGAAGAGCAAGATTCCCGTGAGGATTTCGAAGCTTCAGGATATGCTTGATGAGTCTTGATGATGAGTCGGTGGCGACTCCAAAGATTGGTTATTTGGAATATGATGAAGATGAATGTGAGCCGGATGGTCAATCATTTCTTGTGTTCACTCGGTCCTGGGCCTCAGTTCCGTAAAGCCTCTGGAAAATACTAAGGAGAAGAATAAGGAACCCCGTATCCATAGTCAAAAGGGGTACCCCTATTTCTATGGCGCAAACTGAAAGAGAGGTTACTAAAAAGACAGCTACTCCTTATTCTCCTTCTCCTAAGGCGTTGCCCGGCCTCAAAGACAAGCTCATGTAATTAGAACTGAGCCTACTATCATTCCTTCTTACACTGCTTTCGATATTATTGATCATGCAAAGAGAACCAAAATTCAAATGTCGAAGGTAATACCTTCGAATAATCCCGAACAATTTGAAAAGCTGGCCAAGTTCATGAAGTAAAGCGGGCCGTGCCCAGTCACCGCTAAAGGTCTCCTTTCAAATCCTACTCAACCCTCACCTCGAAATAATCTGACTTCTGCTTCTTCCTCAGGAAAGATTGAACCATTTTATTTGTCTCTACTTATAAATGGGTTTAAACTCAGCAATTGCATTATTGATTCAGGGGCCTCTGATAATGTTATGCCCGCAAAAGTGGCCCATGCCCTTGGGCTTACTTTGACTAAGTCATATGGACGGTGCTATTCCATGGAAACTAAACAAGTCCCTCTGATTGGTCAAATCAAGGACGCACAGTTTGCATTTGTTGCCTTCCCTGAGAAGAGAGTAAAAATGACTATTCTGGTTGCTGATATCCCTGCGGCTTATGGTATTCTCTTGGGTAGAGGATTTTGTAAAGATGTCGGAGGAGAGATTAGTATGGATTGGACCAAAGCCAAGATCCCAGTCAAAGGGGTTCAACAGGTTCTTCATCCTGAACCGCAGGCAAAGTATTTGGTGACTAAATCAGATGATCCTAAGGCTCAGATTCTTTTCGAAGATGCTAGCTTCGGGAATTATTTCATGGCATCAGAGATACCCATTGTAGATGTTGAAGAGGAAGATCCCAATGCTATTTGGACGCTTGAATTTGATGGTAGCTGCTCAACCTCTGGATCAGGCGCTGGTGTTGTTCTCATATCTCCTAGCTCCGAGATTTTCCCATCAGCTTATAAGTTGCAATTTGATAATACTAACAACACGGCCGAATATGAAGCCCTGTTATTAGGATTAGAATTGGCCAGACAGAAGGGAATCAGGAATCTCAAGGTTCAGGGGGATGCGGAGCTGATTGTTAATCAGGTCAGGGGTATATATCAGGTGAAAAATGATCGGTTGAGGCATTACAGGAACAAAGTTTGGGATAGTATAGAATGCTTTGATGCATTTTCTATTAAGGCAGTTTTAAGAGATTATAATGACAAGGCTGATTCTTTGGCCGTGTCTGCATCTCTTCTTCTTCCTCATCCTCAGTTCAAGCAAGACACATACTCTATCAAGATTGTGTACCGCCCTAGCGTCCTAGATAATGCAACTCACCGGCGTGTATTCAATGATGATCAACAGTGTTGGATTTTCTAGAAAAGGTCGACAATTTCAAAGTGAGCTATATTTTGAAGGTTCGAATCAGCCTTTCATGAAACTATTTCAGAGCCATATCAAGAGGTTGATGGTGAATTTATCCAGCTGAAAGGCAACAAGATACCAAAAGGTCTGGTTTCCCTGGAGGGCCTGTTTGACAAACATGATCGCTTTATCCAAAACAAAAGGCAAGTTGAAGGAGCTTCTTCCTCTGCAGTAGATCAAATCAATCTAGGTTCATCTGATCAACCTCGGATGGTGAATATCGGTAAATGTTGTTCTCCTGAAGAGAAGGTAAGATTCATTTTGCTTTTGAAGAAATACATCGATGTGTTGGCCTGGTCTTATGCAGATTTGAAATCCTTCAAGCCTAAAGATGTACAGCACAGTATCCCTTTGAAGCCTGATGTCAAGCCGTATAGACAGAAGCAAAGACATTATAATCCGAAGATTTCAGGGACAATCCTGGCAGAAATTCAGAAGATGTTAGATGCTAGGATTATTTTCCCAATCCATCACTCCACTTGGATTGCAAACATTGTCCCTGTCAGGAAGAAGAATGGTGAGATCCGGATTTGTGTTGACTTCCGTAACTTAAATCAGTCCTCACTGAAGGATAACTATCCCTTGCCTATCATGGATCAGGTATTACAAACTGTAACTGGATCGGAAATGTTATCCATGCTCGACGGGTTTTCAGGATATAATCAAGTCGAAGTAACCACAGAGGATCAACACAAGACAGCTTTCACGACCCCATGGGGTACCTTTGCTTACAGAAGGATGCCATTCGGCCTGATCAACGCCGGAGCTACTTTTCAGAGGGCTATGGATCTAGCATTCAGAGATCTGATGGGCAAGGTCATAGTCGTGTATTTGGATGACTTGACCATTTTTTCTAAAAAGCGGAGTGATCATTATGGTCATTTAGAACAGGTACTTTTAAGGTGTAGACGTCATGGGATTTCATTGAATCCCAAGAAGTCTATGTTCGGGGTAACAGAAGGAAAGCTGCTGGGTCATATTGTGACTAGAGAAGGAACTAAAATTGACCCAGAAAGGGTAAAGGCTATTCAGAGCCTTACCTTGCCCACAAGTAAAACAGGAGTTCATTCTTTCTTCGGAAAGGTTAATTTCTTGAGAAGATTTGTACCCGATTTCGCTGACAAAACCAAGGATATCCTTGGAATGATGAAAGGCAAAGTCCCATTCAGATGGAGTGCAGAAGGGAAACTTTCATTTGAAGAAATCAAAAGGGCAGTTGCTTGCGCTCCTACCTTAGTATGTCCAGACTTCAAGAAAGATTTCATCATGTATAGCTATGCTTCGCCCACACAAAGTGTCGGCGATCTACGATGCAGAAAATGGAGAAGGCATTGAAACTCCTATCGCATTCATGAGTGTCCATTGAAAGAGCATGAATTGAAGATGTCGCAGATTGAAAAACATGCTTATGCGGTGGTGCAGCAAAGTGAAGCATTTTGTACTATGTGCTGAATTCTCATACTCGTGTTCTCGTTCCTGATACTGCTGTTAAATCCATTCTAACTCAACAAGAGCTGGGAAGCCAACGAGGTACTTGGATTGCTAAGGTTAGGAGTATGACTTGGACATCAAATCTACCAAGTTGGTATGAGGAAGAGGCCTGTGTCAATTGATTGCAGAGAATCATGCTGAAGCAGAGTGTGAGAAGAATCAAGATACTTCTTCCGAGCTGCCTATGGTGCTTTTTGTGAGTACGACCGATGAATGGTACACGGACATTGCTTTCTTCTTAACTTATGGTGAATGCCCTCCGCATTTAAATCAAAAAGAGAAGAGGACCGTCAAGTTGAGATCTGCAAAATACCTTTTGTGGAATAATGCAATATACAAGAAAGGTATCGATGGTGTCTTCTTGCGTTGTGTTGATAAATCGCAACAGGAAAAGTTATTAGAATCCTTTCATAGCCTAGCATGCAGAGGACATTTTTGTCCTCTCAGTAACAACATATAAGATCTTACGAGCTAGGTATTATTGGCCTACTCTTTTCCGAGGACTCAACAGAATGGGTGTCTAAATGTGAAGCTTGTCAACATTTTGTTGGTCGCCCCAAGTTAGCAGCCTCTTCCTCTCAAGCCTCTGTGGTGATTGAAGAACCTTTTCGCCAATGGGGGATTGATTTTATCGGAACATTGAATCCTCGCTTCTTGTATTTGGACACAACTATGTGCTAATCGCTTTCTACATTATTTTACCAAGTGGGTAGAATTTGTACTGCAATCAAGCAAGCAACTCAAGTCAAGCTGTTTGCAAGTTCCTGAAAGAAAACATAATCGTCAGATTCGGTATTCCTCATAAGATTGTAGCGGATAATGCGTCTAACTTCTCGTCACATGAGTTGACAGAATTCTGCTATGGATTCGGCATTACTTTGGCTCACTCATCTGACTATTATCCCCAGGGCAATGGGCAAGCTGAGTCCAGCAATAAGAATCTGGTTACTATAATCAGGAAATTAGTAGACGAAAATCAGAGGAATTGGCACAAAGCATTGTATGATGCGTTGTGGGCTGATCGGATCACCCAAAGTGAGCCATAGGGATGTCCCTTTTCTTGCTATATGGGATTGATGCTGAAATTCCTATCTCAAAGAGAATTGCCACCTTGGTTACTGCAAAAGCGGTCAAGATGTAGCTTTTCTGAATTCTATCGAAAAGAGGGTTATGTACCTAACTGTGCTAGGAAGAAGAGTGAATTAAGGTGGTTGGTCGTATAGCAGATCATCGTGAGCGGGTGGTGAAGAATATTTTTGATAAAAATCAAAGGAACGTGACTTCAGGATTGGAGACCTGGTGTTGCTTTGGGATAAAAGAAGAGAACAGAAAGGAATGCATGGAAAGTTTGATTCTTTATGGAAAGGACCTTTCAAGATCCACGAGTTGAATGGTGAAAATAGTTTCCTTCTATCATATCTGGATGGAGGGTTACTCCCTTTGCCTTTCAGTGGACAACATCTAAAGTTGTTCCACCATTAATGCAAGATGCTCTCTTGCATTGTACATATTTTGCTTTTGTTGTGTGTTTGCTTTTGGTTTTCTTTCTTTCTTTCTTCGTTTTGTTTTGTTTTGGTTTTCTCCTTGACCCCGTAGCCCAATGAGCGAGACCAGAGACTCTGAGTTCTCTTCCTTTGGTATTACAAAGAAAGTCCCCAACTGGAGCCAGCTGTTATCCCCGTTTTGAGTTCACAACGAAACGATCGGATAACCCCTACAAAATTTTTGAAGTGATTTTGCATTATGACCTCTTTTAGAGAAAATCGGGTTTTCGGGTGTTACTAACAGCTTGACATAAGTTTTAACATGCTTTATGTCTTATGACCTCCGAAACCCGAAACCCGCCTTGCAATGAGAAAATCCTTTGTAATCGGGTTTTTTGGAAATTCAACTCATCGGAACATACTTGAGTTAAAACATGCTTTGTGTCGCGTGACTTCGAAACCCGAGACCTACCTTGTGTTAAGACAATCCTTTGTATTCGGGTTTTGAACTCTAAAGCATCGGGACATTCATGTTCCAAAACATGTTTTATGCGCCATGTTCTCCGATTTCGAAGTCCGCTCAATCCTTTGTAATCGGGTTTTCGGAAGTTCAATGCATCCGAACATTCATGATTCAAAACATGTTTTGTGCTCCATGTTTTCCAAGCCCGAAACCCGAAATGCACTAAATCTCCTCGTGTCGGGTTTTCGAGACTCCTCCAACATGCCGACATGGCATTCATGCCGAGTGGTCGGTGAGTTGGCACGCTTAGCTCAAGTGTATTTATTATGATTTTCTTATAAATACATGGATTTCCACGTCATTCTTATTCATATTTTTAATTCGTGGATTTTTCGCATGCTCTTCCGCTCCCAAAACCCGCAAACTCGCGTTACCAGACTGGATCGTTTGTTTTCGATTTTACCTGTCTCGAATTGAAGGTATTTTTCGTTCCTTCTTTATTCTTGATTTTTCTGGATCGACTGCGTGTATTTTCTTTCCAATTTCTTGCCAGTTGTTGAGGGTTTTTCTTCCTTCTTCTTTCTGTGTTGTTTTGGAAAGGGTTTTGGGTTTTTAGGGTTTATTTTCTTTTTGAGACTATCAATTGGTGCTGTTCCTTCCAAATTTCAATTACTTGCATGATGTATGGAATATGAATAACAAAAAAAGAAAGGAAGTTGTGTATGTAGAAATTCAAAGGAAAGACTCTGTTTTTGTTTCCCGGATTTTGAAGGTTGTGTTGCAGATTCAAAAGTCCGAAGAACATTGGAAGCTCGAAGTGACGGGGTTTCTCAACATTCCGACCTCAACACTAAGTGCCGGGCATCTCCTAAGTTCCGTCATCGAAAGTGGGTGCCGGGTTTTCTCCTGTTTCCGCCATTGAAAGCAAGTGTCGGGTTTCGCCAAGATTCTCGACATATCGGACTGTCGGGTTCTCAAAGTTTTCGATATCTTCTTTCGCGTGTCGGGTTCTTCTCTTCTTCCGACGCATTCAATCAATCAGGTTTTGAAAGGTTGCGCGGCATCTCTGGAGTTCCGAGCCTTTCTCCTTCCAATATTCTTCATGTCGGATCTGGTTGCGTCACGCCAGGAGAAGGCCGAAAAATCTAGCAGGATGAAATACAAATTTAAGAAACGTAATCCCCGTCATATATCGATGTAATTATGATATCGGGGATCTGAAATGGGAAACATAGATATGGATGACTTTTGGAATAGGGTGAAGAGTTCTTCTCAAACCCCATGGATGATGGCTTTAGCTATGATAAAGTGGCTTGCCCCTTGCAAAGCAAGCTTTCCCATCCGCCCAATGTCCAGAGTTTGTTTTGGCTTGTGCGTCCAGTTACGACTCGGCTTCTCGTTCAGTAAGGAATCAGGCTGGTGAGGTAGTTATCAAACTAGATGGAGCTTATTTTGATGATCTCCTGAAACTACCTAATTTCGAGGAGTATGGGGACCTAGACATCAAGTCGGCTCAGAAGGCCTGGGACAGTAACCAGGAAAATTGCATTAAGGATGTCAATAAGAAGTTCTTGGTCAAAGAAAATACTAGCACATCTCTTGGTAGAAGAAGGCATTCTTCCACATACGAGATAAACACTTTCAGTGATCAAGGCCATCAAGTTCAGAGTAAAGATCCTCAACGAAGCTGCAGCAAGTGAGAGAATCGAGGGATAAATTGATCGATGGGAAAAGTGATCTCGGAAGAAGAATTGCTAAAGATTTGTCCAAAGGTGTCGCTTGGGAACTCAAGTGCCCTATCAGCAGAGATGATCTCTTCAAACAAGTTCAAGAGACTGCTTCAAAGCATGAACTGTAGATGGATTCGACTTGAAGTCATTGGTCTTGTGAGGATTGAACATACGTTGGAGGCCTTAAGAAAGCTCAAGAAAGGTTGAAAAAGCTTCCGGAAGTGCAGTGATATCCATGAGACTGCGAAATGTGGAATGATCATTCCACCGCACTGAGAAAATGAAATGCAAGGCATTATTCGGAAGTTCCAGAGTTCGGAACAAACAGCTTCTCAAATTGGAGGAAGAGAAAGAAGAAGAATCAAAAGATGATGACTCGGATTAAGTTCCAACGTCCCATGACATTTCTATTTTTAGAATGAAATATCTTTTATTTCTGTTTTGTCATTATTTTTAATTCATACTTTGACTTGATCTCTGCGTGAGAATCATGCAAAGTGAACTCTAGTTAGCATGCTACTTTTCAGGATCTGTCTTGTTTTATCTCTAGCTTCTTTTGTTATAAATAAGGGATGCTTATGCATTCTAAAGGGTCGAGAATTTTTGAAGCATTAAGAGGCTATTGGAAAGGAGAAAAACTTTGTGTTTTCTTTCAATCATTTTGAAGAATAGAAGTTGATATTGTTTTACAGACTTTGTGTTGTGAAATATATCTTATTTAAGACAGTGTTCTTATGTTCATGATCTTAAAGCTATTCTTTGCATAGAATCTCAGTGTTTCTAATTATCTCGGACACTATATCTGTGATCTAAAACTCGTATGATTATTTCGTGCTCGTGTTTACTCGAAAGAAAATACGTTTCTCCCATTTCTTTTCTACCGTGCTTCTTTCATCGTAAGGTTTCTAACCTATTTCACTTACTTAAAGCAATATCCTTGAATCGTGTGAATGGATTTCGGGATTTCATCCCAACCCCAATGGTTAGATTAGTGTGAATATTGTATATATTATTTCTTTTGTGTTTTAGATTAGCAATAAACATTGCAGCCTCACTGTCTTTGAGGAGGATTTAATCCCATGTACCGTGGTTGAACCTCATATTTTGGTTTGACAAAATATCCAACCAACACTAACTCCAACTATACCGCAAGGCTCATCATCACCAAGAAAAACATGCCCAAAATCCTGAACATAATCAACAAAATAATGCCTATGTGGAGTAGCATGAAAAGAAGCCCCTGAATCTAAAACCCAAGATTCAGTAATATTATGCAAAGAAAGAATCAAAGCATCCTAACATACATTACCCGATGCCACATTTGCCTCCTTGTTTTCTTCCTGTTGTTTCTTCTTGTCCCGAAGCTCCCAAAAATCCTTCTTTGCATGCCCAGACTTTCCACAATTCCAACATACAATCTTGCTCTTGGATTTTGACCTTTCCCGATCTTTCGATTTTCCACGGTTTCCTCTATTCTTCTATCTCCCTCTAGTTTCCATTGTCAAAGCATTCCCTAAAGTAGAATATTCCCTGAGCTTTTTCTTCACATTTCCTCGCTTAGAATCACCCCTACAACATCCTCAAACTTCAACTTCGAGTTAGCTGGAACCGAAGTTGCTTACCGCCATTACCAGGTTATTCCAAATTTCAAGTAAAGAGCATGAATTAATAAAGCCCTCACTTGTTCATAAAATTCTATTCAGAATCGAAGCTAGCATATTCACAATCAGTATTGAAATCATTTAAATGATCTCAGAATCGAACTATTCTCAGACATCTTCATATCAAACAAATTTTTCATTAAAAATATCTTGTTAGAGGTAGAGGGTTTTTCATACAACTTCCCTAATGCATCCATTAGATCTTTTGTAGTCTTTTCCTTTGAAACATTAAATAATACGGAAGATGCAAGACACAACAGATCGTTCCAAGTTCCTTCCGATCCAACAAATCCCATTCCGCATCTGTCATACTTGAGGGTTTGTTCACCTTCTCAGACAACGGAGTATAAAGATCCTTCTGATAAAGGTAATCTTCCATCTGCATCTTCCAAAGACTAAAATTCTACCCGTTGAATTTATCAACCCTAGATCTTCCATCATCGCCATAGCTCCTACTCAAGATAAAACTCTCCCTGCAATTCAACACTTCAACAAACCAAACTAGGCTCTGATACCAATTGTTAGGAAATAAGAGATAAAATATGTGGAATAATCCCTTACAGAATCGCAACAATAGAAACTAATATGCAAAAAATATTACAGATCTAAAATAAAAGTGCAGAATAAATAACACAACACAGAGAGATAAGATTTAACGTGGTTCACCCAATTTGGGCTACGTCCACCAAGAATCACTTGCTCGATTTTATTAAAAGCCTTCACTCTCTCAATACATTACCCAGATCCCTTTAGACCTATTCTCAACAAACTCTGCTGAATTCACACCTAAATTCAAAACACATCTACAATACATTTGCTTGTGTTTCTATCATATGCATAAAACCATATAAATAGAAAACTTCTTAATCAGTTTTACAAAACCATGGGTATCAAACAATTGGCAAAATCAAAACTGTCCCATAAACCTATGGGTAGCCGAAGAGGCGGTTTTACAAAACAATAGGTAATGAAAAAACCATGGGCTCAAAAACAGCCCATAACGGTTACCCATTACCATGGGTTAATAAACCACCCATGAAAATTTTCTTCGGGGCTTCACCCCAAACCCCCGACCACTCACCTGGCGAGCAGGACCACCGTAAAAATACCCGAGTGTAACACATAGAGGGTGTACCACACTCTAACATGAAAATAGGCTCCATAAACATAACAATTCGGGTGTTTATACCTCTTCGGGTTGTTTTTGGTGTGTTCATGGTTTTATAGCTTTTGCATGTGGTCTTCAGAGGTTGTCGTGTTGTTTTGTATCGGGTTTGCATTATCCATTGTTGAGTTCGTGATTGCTTCTATTCATGAGCTCATTTTGGCTTGGCGTGGACCTATGGGTTATTATTGTGATCCGGTTTTACATTGGTTTGGTCCTCTCTACATTGGTTCGAGTTTGTTGTATGCTCGACTCATGTTGGATCGTGTTTTCACTGGTGTTTACCCTACCATGGGTTCTTGGACTGTAGTCTTTTTCAGGCTCTTATTGTGTGCTTGTTTCCCGTGCATCCGCCTTGGCTCCTCAAACTTACGCCCCTGCTCGATCTTAAATTTTGTAACTCATTTTTGGTTTGAGTGGACTCCTCATCCGCAGTGCATTGTTCAGCTCAAGCACTTCTAGCACCTCCCTTGCACCACATGGACACCACAACAATGTTTTAACCTCTGTATTGGAAACCGCTCTAGCTCCACCGCTCCAGCTCAGACCTGCAGCACCTCCTACGTTTTCACTCAGCTCCAAATCCTTTGAGCTCAAACAGTGGCCGTTTCACTCAGCTCCAATGGTTACTCCAGCATTTTCTCCTACAGCGTGGCTTTTTTCTGCATTGAAAAATGTTTTGAATTCTACGTTTAACCTGACTGGCCATTTGAAACCATTTTGGTTGCTGAGTTTAAACATTTTGGTTACATTGAAAAATGTTTTTGGTTGCTGAGGTGCATTGAAAAATGTTTTGGTTGAAAAAATTTTGGTTGCATTGAAAAACATTTGGATTCTGCGCCCTTTGAGTGCACCGTTTGGATTATGCACCCTTTTGTTGAGTGCACCATTTGAAAAAAATGTTTTTGGTTGTTGTGTTTGATTGACCAGGTTCTCAGTCCTTCTCCAATGTTCAAACTCACCTGTAACACCTCCAACATCTCTCCTCCACGTGGGCTCTCCTCCTTCCACCTGCTGCCTCCAACCTGGCACAGACCTCGGCACGACGGTTTTCCTTCTCTCGCAGCAACCTACTCCTTATGTGGCATTGACTCCTCCATAACGTGGGCCCTTTCCCTTTTAGAAATTGTTTGGAGGTAAAAACAACATGTTTTTAATGTTTTAAGGAAAAAACATTTATCACATGGCATGTAATTAATTTTTAAGGTTGTTTTTTCTTGTAATTAAATCCCTTCCTACGAGTGTCGAAGACGGAGGGCGAGGTCCGGGGTTGGTAGGAGGCTAATCCCCCTCACAAGAAAAATAAACTATGCCTAAAATTTGATGCCGTTTCCAATGGGTACCCACACGATACCCTTTTCACCCATTTCGTGCACTTTTTAAATGTGTTTACAACGTTTATTGACATTTTCCATTAGTTGCAGGGAATCGTTTTAATGCTATAAGTTTTGACTGCCGCTTTCGCTTTTAGCACTTCTTTAGTCAAAGTTGCATGATTTTTTGCACATTACTTGATGACATTGTCATTTTTTCAAACACACTACTTTATAAAGTGCCACATTTTGGGGGTTGACCAGTACTCTTGGGCTTTCACCGCAGATGCATTATCGACTGAGTTCGACGTCTTGCATTTGTGCATCTTGCATTCTTGCATCATGGAGAGTGCTCCTTCTAGACTTGAGCATCGTAGGATCACTTTACAACCTCCGCCACTTCTCACCGGAGAGGGAACTATTCATCTTGGCGTGCTTCCATGGAACGTTACTTTGCCCACGAGGGTCTTTTACCCTTCTTGCTTGGGCTAGTTCCTACACCCACTGATCATCGTCATCTAGAGGACTTTCTCAACACTTGCGACCACATCTTTGGTCACATGATGATGCATGTCTCTCATTTTCTCTCGGTTTCATGTGGAAGACTCAGATCCACCTCATCGTGTCTGGAGCATTCTTCAATCCCCTCTATGGAGACCTTTCACATACTACCGCCATTATTGTTGCTGCTGATTTAGTTGTCTTCTCCATTTTTTCATGTGATGGCAGTTCATTGACATAGACTCATTTGGTTCTACTTCTGATGACGAGGATTGTGCACCTGTTCAGTTTTGATGTAGAGAGCATTATAAAGGACTTCTCTCCTCTTTCTCTCACTATTCCAGAGAGTGTTGACACATCCCACATCTCATCAAATATCGAGTAGTATCATACTCAGTCTCACACCGTCATTACACCAACCTCGTTTCCACTTCTAGTGTGTGAGGCCCCTTTCACTCCTCTGCCTTCATTGGATGACTCATACCTATCTCGACATCGCTCTTCTGTTTGTTGAGCCCCCTCATTGGGATGAGTATCTTCCTGACCTTTTTCATCTTTTCGTAGAGTCCACTTGTGATGCTCTACATGTTCCTCATCCATCTACAGGTGTTTCAAAGGAGTTCATCATCTCTGTTGTTGGAAGTGCCCCTTCCAGAATCATGTCACTTCCACATTTCCAGAGACCTTCATTGATCCACCCTTAGCTATGGATCCCTTTTTTGTTGTGGAGGATGTTTTGTTCCCTTCACATCACTTGGACATCCTTTCTGCGGGTGTTCCTCTTTTTACTCTAACAATTTTGCACTTGTGACATTACCTTCGGTTCCTTGGCACTCACTGCTAGACCTATGTCACACTTCATGCGTGCACCAGACTTAGAGTTCTTCGTGTTGCTACCTTCATTTTCCCTTGTGGAGTGGGTGGACTTCCAACATGTCATTTTTGTCCTTCCTAAGGGCAGGCACACAGTTCATTACAGGTGGCTCTTCTTTAGTCCAGAGGCAGAGGATATCATCATCGACATTCTTCTGGGAGACTTCTTAGAGTTGTGGAGTTGAGATCTTTCCATGGCATCTTCTGCATTCCTCTTGTCTCCCTCTTCTTCTATTTTCTTCTTCTTTCCGAGAGATTTCCTCTTTGTACATGGGTACCTTTTCGAGGCTCGTTTATGCATTTGGAACCCATATTTGGCATCTTTCTTACATTAGAGAGTGTGTTTTTCTCTTGTGGTGGATGTTTTTCCCACTGGGTTTTCCTTCACTACTTGGGATCTTTTTCTTGTACGTGGGTACCTCATCAGGGTTTGTGTCGGGACCCATTTCTTGTTTCTGAATTTCCACCTCATCCTAAGTTACGATGAAGGGGGTGTTGGTGTGTGTTTATTTTCCACATCATTAGGTGAGTCATCTCACTTAGGTGAGATCGTAGGTCCATGTGTCATTTAGGGGTCATTATGAGATTCTCTTACGCGTCAACATGTTAGCACATCAGTGTGTCAGTACGTCATATGCGTCATTGGGAGTTACACTTATATTCTAGGAATGTAACTCCCCCTCTCTACTCGAGTTATCATGATTGCAGCAATGGGGGTTACTCAACACCTCCTATATGTATACCCCATTTGATCTATGAGATAGAGGAGAGTTTTATGGCTTAACTAGGTTCTGCCCATGTTTCAAATCTTTGCATGCACATTCGGTTGATGCTCGCTCCTCATGAGATCTCTTCATGCTTCCGTTCACATGTCCGTTGATGTGCACGTCGTCCCCTATGATCCTCGCTACATGGTTTTAAACCCTCTTTCAAGTCCCAAATGGTGTAGCGAAGACACACTTCTTAATATTTAGAGAGATGATTAACATTTTGCACCTCTCAAACATTAGCCTCAAATTGTCAAAATGATCCTTGACAAGCCCATATACGGTCCAATCATCTAAGTAAAACTGTAAGAACTTGTGAATAAATTCTTGGATTGCTTGAACAAAATATGCGATAATATTGGAGGCAAGTTTTTCAAACCAAAGGGCATCTTTGTGTATGAGAAACTTCCCCATTCGGTGGTGATATGTTTTTCTCTTGATCTTCTTTAATAATCCTTACTTGATGATATCTAGAGAATTGATCTATAAAGGAGTAAACCTCGTGCCCTGCGATACCTTCTAATATTTCTTTAGTAAACAAAGTAGGAAGGGATCAATCACACATGTAGCATTCAACTCTCTCGTAGTCCACACAAATCCTAATCCTTCTATCTTTATTTATACTAATTACCATAGGGCTAACCCACTGATTCCTCTATGGGTTCAATGATGCCATATTTCAACATTTTGTCAATCTCTTCTTTAAGTTCTACACGTATGTTATGGTTCATCCTGTATGTCATTTTCCTAACAGGAACACACCTTATTTTAACTTAATTTTCATCTCTCCCAAATATTCATGTACTCCTTTTAACTCATGGTAGCCCCTAGGAAATAAGTCCTGGAAGTCACGTTGAAACTCGTTATCTTATCCACTTTGAGTTAGACCAAGTAATCTCTAATGGTGGCCTCTTTTGGTTTGGCGTTCGTCCCAATATTTAATCTTTTTGTCTTCATAGGTTCATGCTAGGCGCGTGCCTTCTCATCCTGTACTATCTAAAACATTGTGCATACCCTTTAAATGATCTATGTCTAAATTTTCCACTTCTTTCATCATCCACCATGTATATAATCTTCCCTTTATCCTTCTTATGAAAGCGCTCTCTAGAACTTTTGACTTTTCTCTTCTACTTCCTCAAAATCCACTTCTAGGTCTGATTCACCAAGTAACTCCTGAATGAGTTATTTAGCTTTTGAATTATCTCCCATAGTCAAACACTTCATAACCTGTAAGGCATCATTCAATAGAGGTTTAGTGGAGAAGTAGTCAAAATTTGTGATCATACCCGTAATCAAGTTTTGCCAATTTCCGGTCTCTATTCAACTCCGCATAAACATACCATGTGCACACGCAACCTCACAAGGTGAAATAAAGCTTGTTCATCCACAATGTAAGTGGTAAAGCCCCTGTCCCTCTATCTAGAGTCTCTCACATTGCTGAACATTGTACTAAATAGGACTATTACCATGGTATTCACATATCTCGAGTAGGTTTATTTCTTCGAGAAACCTCGCTAATAGGGAAATTCTCACTTATTGCCATTCTATGAGGTTATCCCTATGAACCATCCACCAGTGCATTGTTGTTCCACACGGGGTATAAAATAACATATTCCTTCTATCAATCTAATCCTTCCAGGTGTAGTTCCATGGCCTACAACAATACCTCATGGTTTCTTTCACTAGTGTACCGAGGTATAAGTTTGTTGCCAAAATGCCTAACACAATGTAGTCTATTTACACGTGTAGATGTCCTCCTTACCTCATTCCCAACCATCTTGTAAGTTCTATGGGCCCACTTCTCACGGGAAATACTTGTTGTATCACCGATGGACTGGGCATCTTCCCCTTTGGATAATTCCTTCCTTAAATGGCTCAAGCACTTCCGGATCTCGAATGACGTGCACATAAATCTTATTAAGGTCTTCTTTACTTAAAGGATAAACACAGGTTTCAATTTTCCATCTATCAAAGGGATAATAACTCACTCCTATGTGTTCTCAAAACTGATATAGCCCTTGTTAAACATAGGTCAACATTGTTTTCATAACATCAAGGACACCCAAGTAGAGTGGGAAGTTGTCCGCTTCTACGAGAACCAAAACCTTAATATATCTAGTGAACTTAGACCTGTATGGTGATTGATGCATATTTTAAGACTCCAATTAGTGTATCCTTAGTCCAATTTTCCATAACTAATACATTAGAAGATGGCTACAATGGAGGTCTACCCATCTCGAACCCATGCATCTAAAGTAATAACATTAACTTCCATTCATGTATCAATCAAGATAGTACTCAAAATACATCCATCTACAACAACATTCGGGGTGATCTCTTTTTCATAATCCACACTATGAGGAGGGAAATTAGCATGCAAGATCTACTGTTCATTCTCAAGACTAGTGCACGTAGTGTTTCCCTTTAGCCAACTCCCTAGTAATGGAATAATGTTTTCCTAATGTAACAACTTACATACTTCCTTCAGATCATCAACATCGATTGGATAATGTCAGCTTCCTTATTTTTTTCCAACTTTCATGACTTTTCATTTAAATATTATATCTCACCTGTAGAACTCGAGTACCTCCATGGCCTCTTGGTAAACCTCCTTCTGATGTGTAGGGTATGGATACCTTGCATGTAGAACCTCCTCCTTAGTAATGATAGGCTTCGTTGCAACATTTCTCCTGGTGTGCACAACTTCAGTGCGTGTAGTAATCTTTATAGGTACCATCTCAGGATCTAGTTCTAACTTCGGTATCCATTGGTTTTCCATGACATCTTGTATTCTAACCATCTCAGTTCCCTTGTTCTCCTATTTATGCTTCTTGATAAGATGTTCATATAAATCTGGGCACTCTTCATAGGTATGATTTTTTCCACAAAAAGAACAAGTAATGCTCTGAGGACATTCATGCTGTAGTGGTCAAGAGATCCACACGTATAACATATCCCACGAGGAAACTCACCTTGTCCACCACCACAACCTCGGCCCCCGAATCTACCATAGTATCCTTGACCTTTGCCATGGCCTTCCTCAAAGCATCCTTCATTCTAGTCATATCTCCCTTGAATGTGGTCATGATCATGTTGCTTACTTTTCTCCTTAGAGTTATTTCCAACTCCAGTCTATTGTAATCCAATATTAATGGCATCATGGATCTGATCAATGAGCCTACAATCTTCAAAGATTGTGAGTTGTGTATCTAAATGTTTTTCAATAACAAGACAAGTTTTTTTAATATCGCACGTTGCAATGATGAGCAAAGTGGCTTACATCATGGTCTAAATGACATATCTCATAATCCAAGTAAGATGGAGCATACTTGATCTATGAGGAAAAATATTATTAGTATGCCCTCTACTTCACAATCAGGCACCGAATTTTGTTACGTGTATCATGTGTTGAGTTGGCTAATAATTTCTCCAACTATTTTTCCATTGCTAGAATATGAGCTTCCATGAAAGGACTTACTCTAGTAGTGTCTATACTTGTAATTTCCTTAGCGCGTAGAGATGCTTCAATTGCCTCACGCAGATATGTATATGTCTTATGTGAGATCACCATTCTAAACGGCATGATTAAGCCTCCAAAAACCATTGTGCATGTTGACTAGCATTGATATCATAGGATAGTTTAGATAGGAGTGTTTTGAAATGAGAATTGTACTCCTGACACTCTCGGTAGTTCCCTATTTTATATCCTTGAGTGCTCTTATAATTTTATACTTGAAATCGGGGATATAAAATTACTTAAGGAAAGGATCTCATAATTTTGCATAATCCACACATGTCCGATAAGGGTAAAACTTCCTGTACAATTGCCTATGCATGCATCCCTATAACATAGTTGCAAACCGACTTGTCTTGCACTCTGAAGTTATAATCCCTTTCGCACACCATATTATTTCACACATATGGACATGCTCAACATCATCTTCTATTCCCATATGTTCTAGGAGACGAAGTGACATCTCCATGTAAATATTCTAGGGTTGGTGAGGGCCATACCCATAAGATCCGTAACCTCATGTGTTACCTCTTCCTCCAGATCCACCCAGATCCCGAGCCACCCGTGCCCCCTAATCCTCCACTTGTAGTAGGAATTGAACCATAGGATGCACTTCCTTGTGTCCCAATAGTGGTGTTAAAATAAAATCCAACGGCTGAGGTGGTACTACTCTCATATGTGAGTCCAAAGTTTTGCATGCCTGTGTTTTGTGTCGATGACCAGCCTAAAAAGGTACCTCCAAATAACAAGGAAGACATCTTCCCAGCCATAGATGTACTTTCTATTTGATTTACTCCTGAACCTATTGATAAGTTAACTTTACCTCTTGCTACTCTACTTCCCAAACTAGCTTTTTGACTATTAACTATACTAGAGACTAGAAAAACCAAGCACAAGGGATAGGTCACTAGGTAGGTTCGTATGCGTTCCTCGCAACCCATTTTGTCTCTGTTGCTGCACACTCCCATAAGAGGTCGATGAGGGTTCCCTGTCATGCTTTCCCAAATGGGGGAGTTCTTGATGCTCTAGCTCCACATCCTTTGTGTGAGCTCCAAATCCTTCACGAGCCATCTCTCTCCACAATGCCATCCGTCTCGTAACCTTGCGCTACTTTTATAAATCCCTCTCATGCACATCATTAAAATTAAACTACATTTCTTCTCTTTGCATTTCTATTGCTAGGTCCACCATCCTTTACCTCACCTGCTCCTACCCCCGCGCATGGTGGGGTTTAGCTCGCCATCAGCTTCTCTTCAAAATTCAGGGTTACCATTAAGAACTTGATTTCTAGTGGAATTATGTGTAGATATGGTCCCCTGGGATAACGTAAAAATTAAAACTCAGCTACCTTCAGACAAGAGTAAGTAGAAATTGAGTACTCCAAACTATATCTATTTAAAACACCACAAAACCAAGTATCCACAACGCACATCCAAATCAGATCAACATCATAGATGGCCTGAAATTATTCTTGTGTCCATAAAAGCGTACGAAACCTCTAATTTATTTTAGATGCATAAAAACCAGCCACTCGTATATTTATATGGGAAATATATCAAAGAATCTCTCATATAAGAAGTCATACAGATTCTATTCAACCCACATGCATGCGTCAAACTCGGATCCTGTACTAAATCTCTCGAGTGTATTCTTCTTCTTGATCTATTATGCAATCCTCAACACTTGCTAAGGTCAACCGGTACATCTTCATCACGCGACATCCTGAAAATAATCGAGAAAGAGGTCCCCACAATGGAACCAATGATGTAGCCTAGCATTCACTATAAATAATCCAGTGCGTTGGCTCATCACTTAGCCTTAGCTAAGTGCTCACCCAAAGCGTGCAAAGGCACCAAGTCCTTATTTAGATTTGCTTGATCATAATGTTAGCATGATGATGCATATATATATATATATATATATATATATATATATATATATATATCATCATAATCAATCATAAACAATCCATAATGCATAATCCAAATTTAGAACTTAGAATATAAAGATGAACTAAATAATGACTATAATAAGATTTACCATGCAAGAATTAGATTCGGACACATTCAATACCATTATCTAATTAATATATTCCATTTCATTAGATACTGTAAAACACATAAGCTTCTTACATTACATAAGTATCTCCATGAGTCATGTGCATGTCAAAAACGACAACAAAACTCTACAATAATTCACCACACTCCAAACTATGCAAATCAATACATATTTATAGGGGTGGGGACTTTCCCTTCACCGCCCATGCACTTCTCAAAATAGGTCACATGTTAATAATATCCATGTGCCTTTACAAAGGGATGCAAAACCATGCAAGCGGTCTCACAATAGACTTCCTATAGTTAACTCTGAGTAGAAATCCTATTATTAGCCTAACCTATTCATGTCGCTCAACTGATGCTTGTTCCAAAAAATATCATTGTGTCGGGTTGTAAGTCTTCTGTCTTTATTTTCTCTCGCATGCTATCCCCAATAATAGCCTAAATCCATAAATCGCCAAGTCCCGAATTCAAAGTATTCTAGCGCTTGCTTCCTTTTCTATCCTTATGTGCCTTCAAATGTACCTTGTTCCAGCAAGCGCATCCATTGTGTGTATTCTCTTTAGAGATATATTCTATCTTCTCAACATTAATTTATTTCTAAAAATTATTTCAGGTTTAAATCCTCTTCTAGGGTTTCCATTAATTTTTATTTAAAATATTAGCTAGGTTAATCTCATTATTTTACCCATTTAAAATCCTCATAAGTTATAAAAAGGTCATTTCCTAAGTTGGTTTAAATTTACTTCACATATTAACTTTAACATCCATGCCCATTATTTAACTATATTAACTATATATTTTTCTTTTAATTAACTTAATTCTTTTAGAACATTATCTAACATACTCATGCACAATATTATTTATCTAATCCCTATAATTGAATGTCCCTTATTTATTAATCCATAATGAAGATGGTTACAACTTACTCTAACCCACTAAGTGGTCCCATTAACTTAATACCCATGCCTTTTATTTAAAACCCATTCCCATAAAATTATTCAAAAATAAACATTGTAGGACTAAATCTCTACCCTAGGATTAGATCAATATGGGCCCTTAGATTCTAGGTTTTCCTAAAAACACTAATTATCCTTATGTTTCCTTTTTATCCCTATATTTTCCCTCATCTATTCATTTGTTCATTTTTGTTTTACAGGTTGGAGGAGTGGAAGCTGTTGTATATATCTCCCTCCCTAGGGTAAATATAGACAAATAGAAGAATATGGAAATCAAAGAAACTCAAAACCTGACATTTATTTATGCCACTAGTCACGCCCTAGGGCGAGTTGAAGGCATAGATCAGAAGGTGTCGACATGGAAAAAGTCGCGCCCAAGTGTAGGTTGAAGGCGCAGATAGAAGGTGTCAACATGGAAAAATTTGTGCCTTGGTATAGGTTGAAGGTGTAGATCAAAAGGTGTCGACATGGAAAAAGTCATGGCCTGGTGCAGGTTGAAGGCACAATCGGGAAGGTGTCGACATGGAAAAAGTTGCGCCCAGGTGCGCAGTTAAAGGCGCAGATCAGAAGGTGTCGATATGGAAAAAGTTACGCCTTGGCACATGTTGAAGGTGCAGATCAAAAGGTGTCAACATGGAAAAATTCATGCCCTGGCACAGGTTGAAGGCGCAGATCAAAAGGTGTTGACATGGAAAAAGTTGTGCCCTTGAGCAGGTTGAAGGTGCAGATCAGAAAATATCGACATGGAAAAGGTTGCGCACTCGCGCAGTTGGACACGCAGATCGAAGGTGCGACACCACATTTTTAGCGCCTATGGAACACTTAAAATTATGTTGACATGAGGATAGATGCGCCAAGGTGCACCTTCAGGAGGCACAACATTTTGAGCGTTGACACCCCGAACCCGACAAAAAGAAAACCCCGACCGGATATTTAAATGGCCATAACTTTTAGGAAAGATTACAAGGTCCTCTGTCCAAGTACAACTGGATATCTTTAATTGGGTGAGAACAAGTTCTTCAAAAATGAAAAATATAGTTCGCCATTTTTTGGGTTTGTTAGGGTTCTCACCTACCGCCATAATGAGATGAAACTAAATACAACGGAGGTGGTTAGGGTAGATTTGGAATTCCTCTCTCTTCCCTCTCTCATTCTTCCTATAAATTTTAAGGAGGGGATTCTTTCTAAAGGTTGGACATTCTTGTTTTGCCCCTCCCTTCTTCTCTTTGGCAAGTGAATTTGTGGAGTTCAAACCTCCCATCTAAAACTATAATGCAACTTTTCCTCTTGGCATTTTGTAGTGTATTGTATCAATCTTTGGAGAAAATAATGCATGTCTGTGGATGATTCTCAACCCTCTCTGTGTTCATTTGCATCCTCCTAATCTTTCACTACAAATTTGGTTATCTATGCATGATCTTGCATTGCATTTTAATGGTTTGTGTTTATTGGCAAGACAAGTGTTCTTCATTCCTCGGTGCATCACCTTTGTTAGTTTAGGTTTATTTTTATGCATCTTCTTACCTTGTCTCCTTGGCAAGTTAGATTAGGTTTTTGAGTAAACCCTCACGAATTTTTATGTGTGCATCTGAACAGAGGAATAGGAACCGAGCCTTCATCCGAAGACCTTTCCCGATTTACAAGGTCCACACTTGGGAAAAGCTCCATGTTATGCAATCGCACTGAGAGTCTCAACCCATCGATTTTCAGACATTGGGGTGCTTTGATTACGCCATCAACAAAATCCATGAAAGCTTGAGGGGAAACAATGTATAAATTTTCCCTTGGTCCTAGTTTTGCAATTGGAAGGGAACACTTCCTCCGTTTTACTCTTCATTTTATTATTTGCATTAGGATTTTAGTGTATAGTTATGTCTTTTATTTGTTGTAAGGATCCAACTTGGTTGTGGGTATTTATTTTCTCACATTTTCTTGAGTTAAACATTTGGGGAAAATCTATTTTTGGTTGATCTAGAAGTATATACACTTATATACATGCACGTATATATGTATATACATGTATATATAGTTATATCCATGATGGGCCTACATTTTGTTCATAAATATATTCATTTAAGTTACTTGTTTGGATGTAAAACATGTTATTTTTAAAATAAGTTCACGCATAGGTAATCGGTGCTTGCTACATTTAACCGATTACGCTTATCTCTGTAATACCGATGCCGATTATATTGTCATCGTCGTTTCTATAAATACAATTTTTTAACATAAACATTATATATATTGTCGAATATAAATTTTTTAGAAATTTTTATTAAGCTCATATATACTACAATATCTCGTTATATGGTTTTTTGAGCAATAAACATACAACTAAGTTTGGAAATTTGATATAATGAAATTGTAACCACATTTCGTAGATCAATACCAATTTTTGTTCTGCCGATGCCGGTTGGCCAACCGACGCGTCTGGTCACTTCGTGGAAAATGATTTTTTTAACAATGGATATATATAAACATCTATATCAAGAAATATATAGTTACACACACACACACACACACACACACACACACACACACACACACACACACACACACACACACACACACACACACACATATATATATATATATATATATGTATATATATATATATATGTGTGTGTGTGTGTGTGTGTGTGTGTGTGTGTGTGTGTGTGTGTGTGTGTGTGTGTGTGTGTGTGTGTTGTGTGTGTGTGTGTGTGAAGCAAAGTTATAACTTGCTAGTTTTTCTGAGTAATGCACAAGTGAAATTAAAAACTTATTTATTTGATTAAGATCACTAAATGTATATATTTTCCTTTATAACATTGTTGTATCAACTATATCAACAACACTAAATCACACCATTTTACATACTTAGTTGAAAGAGGATGAAAAGTATAACATAACTCAAATGTAAGTTCATTCTTTCTTTTACAACCAAGATTGACAAGAATACTTCAAAAGGGAAACAAACATACTTTCCATGTATTTCCAATGCAAGAAAACTATTTTCAAAATGAAGACACAATGCAAAATTTTGATTGAATTCCATATTTGAAAAGAGCTACATTTCCATTATATTACAACTCCAAAATTCCTTCTTTCAACTAATACAATACATGGTTTAAAATTTTCATTTACAAGAAGTCCATTTTAATACAACTTACAACTTCTTCTTTCAACCATTGCAATACATAGTTTGACAATCAATTTACAAGAACTCACTTTAAAATACAAGTATATACAATCCTTCCACTCAAAGGTGGAAACAACATGGTAAAATTTACAACAATATGATTCTTTCTTTTGGTCTCAAACATATATCTTCATCCCTTGATCAACTTGCAACTCCATATCTTTTCTCCTTCATCTTTAAATCACAACAACAAGGAAGGGAGCATAGGCAACACTCACCTCCCAACCTTTATTCCAATGAGAAGGGGAAGCCACCCTTCTCATTGGCCCCGAGCCCCCAACAATGGAGAAATAGGGAATGTTTTCAACCAATGGAAACTTTTACAAAGGCTTCACATTACATACACTCATGCCAACAAAATATGCAACACATACAAGCACAAAAACACTCATAGTAACAATATACAACTTTCCAACACATAGGCTTAAAATCTAAGCCAAGGGAGAAGAGAAATATGGGAACCACCTCCTTTTACCTCCCAAGTGAAATAGGGTTCCACCCAATAACCTCCATGTGCACATCACAACACTAAAAATATCCTTATCTCTCCCCATTTTAAAATATACAAAATGTAACAATATTTTCATTTTCTCTCCCCATAGGTGGAACACCCTAATCACACTCCCTCCAAAATGCATGCCTCATAACTCCCTTTTCCCTCCCCAATGGTCCCATTTTTTTCCTACACCATCCTTAAGGTCATACTACCCCAAATCCAAAACCAAACACATATATTCATTCATGTTACAAACAACACACAATAAATACGGTAAAAATGCAATGGTATAGACCCTACCTTGCCATTGCAAGAACCTTCAATCCACAAGAAACAAACTCCAAGATTTTCCAAGTCCAAACCAAATCCCAAAAGAAATTTCCCAAGCTCTCAAACACGAACACAAGAAAAATTCCAAAATATGCAAGTGTGCAACCAAAACCAAGTAACCCCCAAAATCCAAAATAACTCACATAAATAGAAAATGTGGAGAGGATAGTGAGGTGGCTCCATATATCTAGCATGGTTTTTACCTTGGTTATCTTGATGGATTCAAGAGGTAATGACCGAGCTTAACCTCGGTATGATGGGGTTTGTGAGTACCCACAGATGTTGATAATGTTTTGTTTTGCATACAATTTTAAAACAATGGATTAGAAGCATTCTTTACCTATAATCAAATTATTAGTTAAGTACATATATGATCAACATATAATCATGATTTACTACCGCAAGTCGATTCTTGATCTATATAGAAATTCTCAAATGTTTTGGAGGATATGGAACCAAAGTGTCCTCCTCTTCCTCGGTGAAGTCGAATCAAGAATCGAGATGTAGTCTTCAAATGAAGAAGTCAAAATCTTCTTCCTGAGTGTCATACAAGTGGGTGAATGTGGAATTTGAAATAGAGTTGCTGATGTGGCTGAAAGAACTAGAATTAAAGGAAGTATGATAATCCTCCTCGAGATGTTCGAGACCAGTCTTGTACTAACATTCGTATTGAATAATATCCTCCTGGAGTCTTAGTGCTTCATCATATGCCTCCCAAAAGGCATCTCGTAACTTCTGAATGTGATGTGTTGTAGAAAAAATGGCATCTAAGTGATCGAATGAAGATACTTGGATCACACAAATTTCAAGGTCGTGAAGTAAGTTGTATTGCTCCCAATACAATGGATGGAAAAAATAGGAAAATATTCAGCTATGGGAAAGTTAGATCCTCCTAAAGACAACTAAAGTCGTCATGCTAGATAGAGGATCAGTAGATAATAAGAAAAATGCATTTTAGATAATTTTTAGATTAAAATGATGAAAAATCATTAAAAATACATGAATCACTGGAAATTCGAGAGGAATTGTTGGCGATTAAGAGGAATCACGCGATTGTGGTAATCGCTGGCATTTACTATGATAATCGAGAATTTAAAAAATAGAGTTTAAACTAATGAATCAGACATTATTTTGCAAAAACAAAATTCTATTAATCATATCAATGATATACAACAAATAATACACTTGTTTGTAGTTCCTAAAATAAATCAAAATGAATGATGTACCTTGCAGAGTGCGTTGGTGGATGGAAGAGAAGAGGAAGTTGGCTGGAGGATGAAAATGATCAATCGATGATGACCTTGATGTTAGTGGAGCAGAATGACATTGGGTAATGTCATGGCAAAGTGCCTGGATACTTGATGGATTGAGATTGTGACAGAGTACACTGTAGACCTTCGAATTCATCCCCCAAATGAGGTTTGCAAATTAGTATATATAGATCACCGGCGATTGGGAAAATCACTAGCTATTTTAGGGAATTCCATCTTGGTTAGAAAATCAAATTATTTCCTTCCATTTTCAGATCAAAACAATGGATTTTGAAGTGACAAGGATGGGTGATAGTTAAAAAAACATGAAATAATTTTTTTAGGATGAGGGGTCTCAATTTTGGATGATTCAACTAGTTAAAAAGCTAGTTAGGGAGTAAGTTAGTGCTTTTTAGGAAGTGGTTTTAGAAGCGGTTTGGGTGGTTAGTGAGGTGTCCAAGTTAACTCAACAAGGTGTAAGAGTGAGGTGTGAGGGGATAATAAGTAATCTGATTATTTTAATTGAATAATCCTTTTAGATTTTAGAGATATGATGGGTCGTAAACAAATTAATTAAAAAGGGGTGAGATAGTGGGATGTTGTAAATATGTTGCCTTTGGTCATGAGCATTTTTGAGCTTGAGGGGGCATTGTAGATTTTGGTGTCTACATTTTGCCCCTTTTTTCTTGTGATTTTTATAAAAATTGCTAGACAAAAATAATTTGGAATAGTTGTGTCATCATGGGTGAATTCATTGTAGCATAGTACAATGAGTACCAGTTTGTTTTTATTTCAAAAGGGGTTACCCCAATTAGAGAGGGTGCAAGAAAAATGTTGGGGAATCAATTATCAAGGTGGCCAAAGGGCTCAACTCCTAAAGACATGTGATTCTTACTAGGTAGTGTAGGGAAGAACCAAGTGATGGGGCCAAAGGGCTCGTCTCCCATAGACGAATGGTAATTCCCAAAATTTGAATGTGTCAGTTTGTTTAAGAATTTTGAAGGCTAAATTCCTGTGAAAACATGGCACATTTGTGTAGAAATTGAAAAATGGTATGTTTTTGTAGGCAAATGTGGATGAGGATCTTCATAAGGTACTCGCTAGTGATTAAGGTCAATCACTGGTGATTGAGGGACGACGATTGCCTTGTGTGGAAAATGGGTTATATATAACCCACCATTTTTATGTTTTTTAAATTATTATACATTTTAGAACTATTGTGAATTTTTTTTTTTGAGCATTGTTTTGAGTGATTAATCGAGAGAGATGGAAACCATGAGCAAGAAGAGGAATCCCATGCGTAGGAAGAGGTAAATTCCAAACTTCAAACTTGTTTAGTTTTGTTGTAATTATTTTTTTAGTTTTTTTAATAATTTGGATGGGTTTTGAGGGTGTTTTGAGCGTTTAACAGAATCATTGGTGATTGATGTAGATCATTTAGTGATTCATGTGAATTTCTAGTGATTCAAGTGTTTTGTTAAAAGTTTGTGATTTTTTATTATTTTGCTAATTGTTTTAGCTTATGCAATGATTTTTCTTCATTGATTGTATCACCATGATGATATTAATGCTTTTTTTGTGTGTTTGTGATTTGCAGGTGGATGTGAATCTTACTATCAAAGACCACATCCCCTCGATGTTAGATGAGGTTAGGGAGGATTTGGCCGATGATGAATGAGAGCACTTAGAGGTAATGGGTTTTTGGAGGATGAGGTATTATAGGTAGATTCATAGATGCCGCAGTCTTATTCTTGTTCTAATTGAGAGGTAGAATCCTTTCACTAACACTTTTTGGTTTCCTACTAGAGAGATGAGAATTACTTTAGAGGATGTTCACTGGATCATGAGGTTTCAGTTAGGGGACAACCGATTTATTACATTTCAGATATAGAGAGGTATGATACCATGCGTAGAGATTGTATGGGGATGAATCTCGGGGTTTACGGTATATGCATCGGGATCCTTTGATTATTGGACTTTCTATGATTTGGGAGAGATGGATTTCCTCGAAGGACCATGATGATGATGATGGGTATTTCTTGTTTTTCCTTCTGGATTCATGAGGGGGAGGTTCCCATGGATGATGACAGGGGTATTTGTAGAGATGATGGAGCATCATACTATATTCGAGTGGGCCCCCACTTTACTTGCACAAACATACAGAGAGTTGTGGGCTTGGACAACCCATAAGAGATATGACATTGATGTTTTTTTTTTTGTTGCAGTGTTGGGCCCACGAGCATATTTCTATTTCTCATCCACTAGGGTTTTTAGGTGTCATAAGACGTGAGGAACCCAAGTTTTATGAGGTGGAGTGCTAGTCTTGGGATGTTCAGGAAGGCCAAGGGGCCTACCTACTATCGAGACTTGATATCAGGGTTACAAGTTTGGGGATGTTATCTGAAGACCATATGTTGGATTCCCTGATTGGCCTAAGTTCCCACATGATTTGCAGAGTTTACAACAGGATGTGTGGGTGTAGGGTAGGAGAGCCGAGGAGGATGAGTTGATGAGGTTTAGTTGGATCGGGTGGTAGTTTTTCTGATTCAAGTATATACCCGAGGATCCAGCCTTACTATGATGGAGGAGGAGATATAGAGACCCCTGTAGGACTTTGTAGTAGGGGTTATTGATATTTCTAATCAGGTGGGGGATACTGATTCTCGATGAGGATGGTGACTTCAGCTCCCCTTGATAACGCAGGGAGATACTATAGATTTTGGTGCATGGTGGGATCATTCTTTGAGAGCCTTTGAGAGGACCATGGCAGTGGAGAGGGCTACACAGGTAGTTCATCATGTGCATGCTCAGGCAGAGGGAGGAGAGAAACATCCTAAGGGAGAGGAGGAGAGAGCTAAGGAGGGTGATGGTGTAGCTGTAGCAGTGGCATCGATGACTTCCGAGAGAGATACCACTCAATGACCTTGTTGGTGTTTGGGATGTGCACATCGTTGATCCTGATGGCTTGATTATAGAGCATGACAGTCTAAAGACCTAGCTTATACTTGTATCTGCTGATAGAGACTAGTACAAGAGTTAGAGTGAGACACTGAGGAAGGCCTTGGGGATACCGATCATTCGTATGTAGGATTTTATCCAGGATGATTATGTATACTTTTAAATTTATTTTGGTATCTATATGTGTTAGATGCATTATGATTTTGTAAAGGAATTTGTAGCTATATTAAGTATGAAGTCCAAAAGGAAATCAAGATAAAAATGAAGAACAAGTGGAAAGAAAATACCTCTAAATTTATTCATCGCATATTAGGGTTCTTGATAGGATTTTCACTTGTAGACTTTCAAAATCTAAATGAGATTGTCATTGGGTAATTTAGGGATTATAATGGTGAAAAGAAATCACTTTTGTAACAATGATAGGAAACATATGGATGTATGTCATTGTAGTGGAGGAAGGTTATCATTTTTTATGAGTTCATAGGAATTAATGCCCCAACTTTTATAATAATATTTTTATTAAAACAAACTGATTAATGTGGGAAGATTTCCTAGGTGATTTTTATTTCAAAGGATGATTAATGCGGGAAGCCTTATATATAAGTAGCCATCCTTCAAGGGTGTGGTCTACATTTTTTATTTTAATGGAATGGATGTCCTTCGTGGGATCAGTTCATGATTTTTCTCGGTAGATGTCCTTCGAGGATCAGTCTAGTTTTTTATAATATAACTTTTGAATATTTTTCCTTCAAGGGATCATTCTATTGCTTTTGAATTTTAGTAAGAAGCGTCCATATATACATACTTTTTCTTTTCCTAAACTGAGGGAAAGTCCCTAATAAACCACTTACTAAGGAGGGGATAACTTCATAGGAGACCTACATCCATATGCCTTATGTAATAATGATAGGAAGGAGTGATGGAATGGATTATGAGATTTGTGTGATAAAGGGAGAATGTTCAATTGAAAATTGTTGTCATGATAATCAATCATTTAATAGTAGAAAGGCTGCAAGTGCAAAAAAATTAGGGGTTCCGCCTTAGGTTCCCCTTCAAGAGAAGCGAGACGATATGCCCCTGACCCATACTTATGAGTGATAATATATGGGTGATCCAGTTGGGGGAAAACTTTCCACGTTTACTTCATTCCAATGTAGTTATATTTTGATTTTCCTTAAGTACGAGGTCACAAGTATTAAATTTACACTCCTTGACATGTTTGTTAGAAGATGTATTAATGCATTTTTATAAACCTTGTGATGTTAAAGAATCGTTAAATTTTTTTGTCTAATAGTTAAAGTTATGCTATGTGATTTTGGCAAGTACTCTTCATCGAAATGAAGTCTTTTATAGATACGTGAAGTGATGGAATTTGAATTTCTAGGGTACGATGGTTTCAAATCTATAAATAAGTGAATAGGGTTTGGTGCCCGTAGGTGTTCAAGATACTAGTTTGATAAGCCACGAGTGAATGGGTTTTGAGTATGCCGATTCCCTCTGCGTCATTTACGGTTTTCATAAAAATTTAGTTTAGTGTTTTGTTGGAGGATTCAGCCTATCCAATTGTTTGGGGCTAATATGGTGATGATAATCTTAGTTTAATGTTGAATATATTACATAGTTTCGTAACCTCCTTATTTTTGAAGGACTTTCCATTTTCTCGTGACAACCTTGTGTGGGATTCCAAAATGACAAATGATATTTTGGTATATAAAATTAATGATAGGCCTGGATTTTTTCAAGGTCAAAGGAATTGCTTCAACCCATTTAGTGAAATATTCGGTTGCGATGATAATTGAGGATGGTTGGGGGATACAATTCTCGATGAGGATGGTGACTCACCTCCCCTTGATAACGCTGGGGAGATACTATAGATTTTGGTGCATGGTGGGCTCATTCTTTGAGAGCCTTTGAGAGGACCATGGCGGTGGAGAGGGCCACATGTGGTAGTTCATCATGTGCATGCTCAGCAGAGAGGGAGGAGAGAAACATCCTAAGGGAGAGGAGGAGAGAGCTAAGGAGGGTGATGGTGTAGGCATTGTAAAGCGATGGCATCGATGACTTCGAGAGAGATACCACTCAATGACCTTGTTGGTGTTTTGGGATGTGCACATCGTTGATCCCGATGGCTTGATTATAGAGCATTTGTCTAAAGACCTAGCTTATACTTGATATCTCTTTGATAGAGACTAGTACAAGAGTTAGAGTGAGACGAGGAAGGCCTTGGGGATACCGATCATTCGTATGTAGGATTTTATCCAGGATGATTATGTATACTTTTAAATTTATTTTGGTATCTATATGTGTTAGATGCATTATGATTTTGTAAAGATTTGTAGCTATATTAAGTATGAAGTCCAAAAAGGAAATCAAGATAAAAATGAAGAACAAGTGGAAAGAAAATACCTCTAAATTTATTCATCGCATATTAGGGGTTCTTGATAGGATTTTCACTTGTAGACTTTCAAAAATCTAAATGAGATTGTCATTGGGTAATTTAGGGATTATAATGGAGTGAAAAGAAATCACTTTTGTAACAATGATAGGAAACATATGGATGTATGTCATTGTAGTGGAGGAAGGTTATCATTTTTTTTATGAGTTCATAGGAATTAATGCCCCAAATTTTATAATAATATTTTTATTAAAACAAACTGATTAATGTGGGAAGATTTCCTAGGTGATTTTTATTTCAAAGGATGATTAATGCGGGAAGCCTTATATATAAGTAGCCATCCTTCAAGGGTGTGGTCTACATTTTTATTTTAATGGAATGATGTCCTTCGTGGGATCGGTTCATGATTTTCTCGGTAGATGTCCTTCGAGGATCAGTCTAGTTTTTATAATATAACTTTTGAATATTTTTCCTTGAGGATCATTCTATTGCTTTTGAATTATAGTAAGAAGCATCCACATATACATATTTTTCTTTTCCTAAGCTGAGGGAAAGTCCTAATAAATTGTTTACTAAGGACAGGATCACTTCATAGGAGAACTAAATCCATATGCCCTATGTAATAATGATAGGGAGGAGTAATGGAATGGATTCTAAGCTTTGTGTGATAAAGGGAGAATGTTCAATTGAAAATTGTTGTCATGATAATCAATCATTTAACAGTAGAAAGGTTACAAGTGCAAAGCATTTAGGGGTTCCACCTCAGGTTCCCCTTCAAGAGAAGCGAGACAATATGTCACGACCTATACTTATGAGTGATAATATATGGGTGAAGTTGGGGAAAATTTCCACGTTTACTTCATTCCAATGTAGTTATATTTTGATTTTCCTTAAGTACGAGGTCACTAGTATTAAATTTACACTCCTTGACATGTTTGTTAGAAGATGTATTAATGCATTTTTATAAACCTTGTGATGTTAAAGAATCGTTAGAAATTTTTTTGTCTAATAGTTAAAGTTATGCTATGTGATTTTGGCAGTACTCTTCATCAGAAATGAAGTCTTTTATAGATACGTGAAGTGATGGAATTTGAATTTCTAGGGGTACGATGGTTTCAAATCTATAAATAAGTGAATAGGGTTTGGTGCCCGTAGGTGTTCAGATACTAGTTTGATAAGCCCACAGAGTGAATGGGTTTTGAGTATGCCAATTCCCTCCTGCGTCATTTACGGTTTTCATAAAAATTTAGTTTAGTGTTTTGTTGGAGGATTCAGCCTATCCAATTGTTTGGGGCTAATATGGTGATGATAATCTTAGTTTAATGTTGAATATATTACATAGTTTCGTAACCTCCTTATTTTTGAAGGACTTTCCATTTTCTCGTGACAACCTTGTTGGGATTCCAAAAGGAAAAATGATATTTTGATATATGAAGTTAATGATAGGCCTGGATTTCATCAAGGTCAAAGGAATTGCTTCAACCCATTTAGTGAAATATTTGGTTGCGATGATAATTGAATGATGTTTTTGAGATTATTTTGGATTGATTGCACCAATGAGGTCTAATCCCCATTGAGAGAAAGGCCATAAGTCTGAGCAAGTTGTAATGCTTGACTAGGAATATGGATAAGATCATAATGGAGTTCACATTTGACACAATTCTTTACGTACGTACAACATTCCTTGGTGATTTTCAAATAGTAGTATCCTAGCCGTATGATACGTTTGGTGATAGCATTACCACTAAAATGACCACCACAAATATGCATTGTCATGGACTTCTTCAATTACTCTGATTGACTTATGTGACTTAAGACAACACAATAATATAACGTCAAAGCTTAGTTTATAAAGGATACCTCCTATGATAACGAAGCGAGTGACACGTTGTAGAAAAGAGCATTTGGTGCCTTGTAATAGGTCTAGGGGATTTTAGATTCCATGAGGTAGTCAAATATTTGATTATACCATAGGTCTGATGAATTTGCATTGATATTGTAGATGGAAGGTAGCTCATTTTTATGTGAAGGATGATCCAGGTGTTGGATGACTACATACATTTTAGTTTTATCCTTTGATTTCTCTGTTAAAGGAACACGGGATCTAAGGAGGCCATAATATCAACGAATCTATTAAAGGATTGTGGGATGGATTGAATAAAATAATGAGCGAATGCACTAAGGAGAAAATCAGCAATAGACTTATATTTTTGAAGTATTTCATTTTTACATTGAAATTCCACTTTGACTTGGTTGATGACAAGTTACTGAATCTCCATAGATCTCCAAGTCTTGGACACCTAAGAGAATGGCGGTTTACAAACCCATGATTAAAGCTTCATACTCTGCCATGTTATTAGTACACTCGAAATTGATTTTGAATGATAATGGAATGGGGATGTCCTAAGGTGGTATGATGAAAATGCCAACTCCTCTCGCCTTCTTGGCATTTAGCACCATCAAAGAAGAGGGTCATTTTGACAGGGACGAAATCGATGAGTGATCATTTGATTCATTAATGTTATTAATGGATTAATTGGGAAATCCTTCATAAGGTGGTTTGTTATCTATAAGAGGTACCTCAGCGAGTTGAAAAATAATGGCTTGTCCTTTAATAAACTTTTGTGGTATAATTTTCAAGTCAAATTTGGTCATTAGTATGATCCATCAGGTTATGTGGTCATTATGATATGGTTTGGAATGCATGAATTTAAGAGGATTAAAAATAGTGAAAACATATGTTTTGTGGTTTAAAAGATAGTGGTGTAGCTTGGAGGTGGCGATATATAATGTAAAACATCATTTTTCATGTTCTCTATAACACGTCTCATATTCATGAAGTTTTGGATGATGTAATATACAACCTACTCATGACCTTCACTATCACGGTGGGCAAGCATGGCTCCTAGGGCATGCTCGGAAGTAGATATGTATAAGTAATATGGCTCCCCTTTGCATGGTGGAGTGAGGATAGGTGATGTCAAAAGATATTGTTTAATTTTCTCAAATCGATTCCCAATGGAACTCAAAATCTTTGTGAATCGAGGTGATGAAAGGGTTGAGTCCCAATGGAACTCAAAATCTTTGTGAATCAGGTGATGAAAGGGTTGGATCGATGACATATCATGGAAGAAAGCATTGAGCACTCATTTTCCCCATATCATCATTAATTAATTACACTAAGCTAATTAATTAAGTCACCTATCTAACAAATACCCTAATTAACGACCTTAGTTAATAAATCACCCCTTCTACCTAGACTAATTAATTATTATTAATTAATTAGCTTTCCCTTCCATTTAACCAATAAATCAATATTTAATTGATTTAATCCCCTTATAATAGCCTAAATCGTACTAATATTCCTCTAATTATCTTTATAAGCTTACATCTACCTATTAGTTAATCACCTTTGATTAATTAAAACACCCCCAACTCCCATGACTTGCTAAGCATAAATTAAACCCTTCTAAAGTAAGGTTACCTTTAATAAAGCAACCTTATCCATTCCTAATCATGTTTTACCTTTATCCCACATTCATGAGAATGTGTTGAATCCTTTATCCTTTGGGCTATATAAAGAGCCCTCCACCTACCTTTTTACTTACACCTAAACTCCTTAGAGAGAAAATGCAAAGCATATAGCAAAGAGACTAAGAGCTTGCACCTTGCCCTTTTGAGAGTTCATCATCTTGAAGAGTTAAGCCTCTTTCTTAAGTGCTTAGGTCATATGGGAGGTGTCAAAGGGGTCTTGTAGCCCAACTTTGATAGGCCCTCATTCCTAGGTTACTTGGCATACTAAGGACAACTATTTTGATAGCCATGGAGCTTACTTAGGTCCATTCATTTATTTGTTGTTAGAGAATAGAGGAGTTTAGATATTTAGCATTGTTAGTTTCAAAGTTTGTATTGATGAATGCTAGCATCTAACCCTTGTTTAATTCTTATCTTGATGGTGTTTAGTTTGTTGTTCAATTCTTGCTAAGTTAAGGCTATTTAGGTGTTAGTATTTACTCATATTAGCATTATTTTGAAAACAAACACATGCACACATTTGGCATGCACCCGGTGGGACTTACTCCATTGTCCTTTGCACTTAATTTCAAGTTTTTGTAGTTAAGTTTCATTTTTGGTTACTAACCCTCTTTTACACATGTTGATCTAACTTGTTTTTTTAACTTGTTTTGTTGAGTTTGCATGTGTTGAGTCTTCCTTGTAGGTATAAAGGAGGTGAAGTGCTGTCAAAATTGGAATTGATGGGAAAATTTCAAGATTTCTCCATGTTTTCATTTTTAGAGCTTACTTTTCAACATTCTACATGCTAGTTTTGTCAATTTCTTGAAAATTTTAAATTCTTGAGCATGTAGGTTAGTGTTTGATAGTGCTGAGTCTTCTATTTACATATTAATGTGGTGGGTTGCTGTCAAAATTTAATCTTGGTGAGAAAATTTCAAGATTTCATCATGTTTTCATTTTTAGAGCTTACTTTTTCATCATTCTACATCTTTAGTTTTGTCAATTTCTTGAAAATTTTAAATTCTTGAGCATGTATGTTAATGTTTGATAGCGTTGAGTCTTCTATTCATATATTGATGTGATGGGTTGTTGTCAAAATTGAATCTTGGTTGGAAAAATTTGCCCATTTTGCAGATTAAGAGACGTTTTTTTGACATTTTTTGAGTGCATGTCAAGTGCATACCCGTGAGCATAAGAGCATATGCGTAACCCATCTTCCGAAGGCCATAACTTTTGCTCCCGAACTGAAATGACTCCATTTTTTTGCGTTGGAAAGGTATTGAAGTTAACTATGCAATGAAAACATAAATTTAGGATTTATACTTACAAAAATTATAGGTTTTTCTGTTAGTTTAAAACTGGTCATTTTCTAACATGTCTAATGTTTTGATGAATGTTGTATTTCCATGCTTCCTCGATTTAGACCAAAGCGTGTGTATGCTCTTCTCTTGCACCTTTTGGTGATCTTGAGAATCAAAAACAACTTTGATCTATATCTTTTTAACATTGGGATTAAACTTGGAAATTTGATTATTCATTTTGCTTAAGGGAATGAACCTTTTACAAAACATTTTTCAATGGTCCTTTGATTTGAAGTTTTCCATTTCTATATAGTTGGGATAAAGTTTGTGTATAATCTTCTCTTGCACCTTAGGGTGATCTTGAGAATCAAAAGCAACTTTAGTCTTCATTTTATAACATTTGGTAAATTGGAAACTTCATCTTTCACTTTTGGTTTAAGGAATGATGACCTTTACAAAGCATTTTTCAATAGTCCTTTGATTTGAAGTTTTCCATTTCTATATAGTTGGGATAAAGTTTGTGTATGCTCTTCTCTTGCACCTTAGGGTGATCTTGAGAATCAAAAACAACTTTAGTCTTCATTTTATAACATTTGGTAAATTGGAAACTTCATCTTTCACTTTTGGTTTAAAGGGAATGAACATTTATCAAGAATTTTGTATGGTTCATTGATTGAAAAGATTTTCTTTACTTTTTAGTTGGATTATTTGTTGTGTATGCTCTTCTCTTGCATCCTTGGATGATCTTGAGAATCAAAAGCAACTCTTAATCCTCTTTTAAATAATGTGATTTTCTTGGAGAACTACTAACGCTTGAGTGCAGGACCTAAAAACGCTTGTCAAAGAAAGGAGGAATCAAAATGAAATCAAAAACTACTAATATAGTTGTTATACAGGTTGCCAAAAGGTGTTCAAGCAAACCACACCTAATTAAACAAGATAAAAAGAACAACATATTCAAAACACTTTGTATTGCGAGGTTTGAAAAAGTACGTCCCTCTCGCTCATTTGGAACATAACCCCTTTGGCATAACACCTTAAGCTACAACAATGGGGGTGGTTCAGGAACCCCAAAGTAGTCCACGCAAGAGGGAACCTTGTGGATGAAACGGGAAGTGCTCTGCACTACCTACTTGACTAGTGATTCCTTTGTGAGATAGCGTTATAGGTTGTCCATTGTGGTGACCCTAGTGATAGTACACGTAGACGCACTAGTTGCCTACTATTCTTGAAGGGGGTAAAGTAAAGCGAGATACTCCCAAACTAGTCAGTGTGACTTTTTGGGTAAATCGCACTCGCTCGTGGCAACTTTGTAACACCTAGGGTGAGAGAACCACCTAGGAGAATATACTTTGGCCAAGAGCCCACTTTGACCATTTTAAAATAGTGTTGAGTTGTGAACCTTCTTTTTGAGAAACGTGTGACGTATTACTTTCGCCTAGTTTTTACTTGCCTTAGGGTGAGGTGAAACTCTGCCGAAGTGAGGCTAGCATTTTTCGTCATTTTTCTTGATTTATTTCCTTCATATTCTTTTGACACTTTGTTGATCAAAAGAGGTGTGATTACCTTTGTGTTGCCATTCGATTGTTTCTCTCACTTTTATGTCATTTACGCCCATCCATGTTTGTGGTTGGGTTAGTTAAACGTCTAAAGTGAGCGGAGGCATTTTCACGTCATTTGGTAGCCATTGTGATCTTGATACCCACGTCAAGATCGTCATTGTAGTTAGGCGTGGTTCATCACCATGGACTTCCATAGAGGAGTTAGCTTGTTTGTCTCGTATCATTACAATTTTGATATTTACGTCTTGTTTCTTGTAAACTCGACATAAATACCTATATTATGGTTACGTTGCACACATTCTTAACTATTCCTAGCTATACTTTGAGCTTTTTTTTTTGTTGGTTTTATTATTACCTCGATTTCAAAAGGTGTTAGGTGTTACCATTTGTGCGTGTTATATCAATAACACCTCGATATCAATACTTCACTTTCTTGCAAAGTGGGTTAACATATCTTGGTGATATTGTTGTGTCATTCACAAATTGTAATTGGCACTTTTTGAGATATAGGTCTTAATCAGACTTGAGCTTGCTCATCGTATATCTTGATTGGGAGATCGCATTTAACTTCATGTATTTACTTACGTCTTGTTCATTCCTTTGAACTTGGCATAAGTGGAGACATCTTGTTAATCATCTAGCGTCACAAATTACTTTGAAACGTAGTCTAGGAAGTACTTCATTTGATTAAGTTTTGGTACCAAACGATTGTTTCATTGGTGACTTTATCATTCTATCACATTGGTATTCTCACATTGTTAATTTACTCTTAACATGTACATCTTGTGTTTCACTTAGGGGTAGTCATTGAATTTTGAACAAATCTACAACTTACCTTAGTGAAACTTATCATGAAAACATGGCTCCCAAGACGCGTCTAGGTTTAAAGAAACAAACATATGAGGAACAACAGGTGCAAGCTTGGGAAACCTCTAACAGAAAAGGGTCAAACCCATTTATCGGACATGATCTAGGACCACTATTTTCTGTAGAAAAGGAAACAGAAGAAATGGTCGACCATAGTGGAAATGAATTAGAGTCACCACACGTGGACTTTGATTTTGACCCTACTCTACTAGATGAGTTTCTCCTTAGAAACAAAGATAGAGTTTTGGCATGGGTCATGGAATTAGGGGCCAAATTTCCCACCGAGAATGAACCAATATTACCTACAAATGACACTACTAAGGAAGAATGCCCCCTTATCAATATGGAAGATATTTTAACAGGCGGGCATGCTTCCACTTCTTACGTAGAAAATGATAAAGTGGTAGGGCATAGAATACCCCTCATCAAAGTGCCACGAAGAAACAAGATAGAACATGAGACAGGGGAAGAACCTCCACAATACGAAGAGGAAGAACCTTTAGAAGAAGAAGACACAAACCAAGTCACAATCCAACAACAACTCAGTAACCTAAGCCGACAACTAGCTTTGCTTACTTTCCAGGTACAGAAAGACACAAACAAGAATGTTCAAAAGTCAAGGCCTAAGTTTAGGATCCATGAACTCCATCGAGAAAACCAAGGAGAAGAAGACACGGGGTATCATCGTGTACACATCCCGCTTCTCCCACTAGAGAACAATTGCTCGCACAAGAAGTGCAATCTATGAAAGCAATGCTTGCGAGCATACAAGAAAGCAATATAGGGAGTATTAGGAAATACCAATACGAAGAACTATGCCCCTATCCTTTTGACAAGACAATGACCCTTCAACCCTTTCCAAAGAAATTTGATATGCCAAAGTTTGACAAATACAAAGGAAAGGGAGACCCAAAGGATCATGTTAAATATTTCTACATGGCATGTCAAGAGGTGTCTTATAGTGATAATTACCTCATCAAACTTTTTCCTAAGAGTCTCGGAGGTCAAGCATTGGAATGGTTTACGTGCTTACCACGAGGATCAATTTTCACCTGGCTAGAATTGGTGGAAAGATTCGTGCGTCATTTCTCGTATAACATAGAGAGTGACGTCACCATGGCAGACTTGTGCGGCACAAAACAACGCCCAAATGAGACCTTCGCTAACTTCCTCCAACGATGGAGAGGGATAGCTAGTCGCTTCCCTTGCGCTTTCCCTGAGAAGCAGCTGGTCAGTATTTTCATCCCTAATCTCAACCCAGATATAGCTTTCCACCTCCAAATGCATTGTGTCCGCACCTTTGAGGAGGTTATCGAGAAAGGGATTCAAATAGAAAAGGCTCTCATTGCCAAAGGCACCCTCAAAACCCAATCTAAAGACAACGAAGTGTCAAACCCATTTGAAAAGCCAAAGATCTTTAACAAAAACAAAAACGTGGTGGGAGGCGGAATCAGCTTGATTCCAAAGCGTGTTCAAGCGGTCCAAACAGTCAACCTTTTAAACTAACCGAGGGCCCAATTCAACCACCACCAAAGTGAAGCGAACATTCACCTCCCTCGATGAACCGTTGTCCAGTCATACTAAAATAGTTGGATGCCGCCCACATGATGACCTATCCTACAATGCAACCATTTGATGACAATGCTCCTAAACCTTCATGGTATAAGGAGCATGAATACTGTGAAATGCATCGCGTTAAAGGTCATAAGACAGACAAATGTTTGCGGCTTCGCCACTATATTCAGGACCTCATTGATAATGGGGAGATAGAGGTGGATAACCCTGGAAAAATGCAAACACCTAATGAGAAAATGGGGATTTATAAGGAACCATTCCCTAAGCATGATAAGTCGGAAAAGACAAAGCCGGATCGGGGAGACTCATCCCAAACCTATAAAGCCGTGAATTACTTGTATACCAAAAGAGATAACAATCATTACGATTCACTTATCGGATGTATTCACTCCCCTGTTGACCGTGTCAATACCATCGGATCAAGGGAAAGGACTGCGCTATGGTAACAAGGCGTGCCCACCTCGTGATTCCGGAACCCTCTCTATTGACCCCATAAACTGGTAAATATAACCTTTTAGAACAACTTGAGAGGACACCTGCTAAGATCTCGATCTTAGATCTTCTCAAGATATCTAATGTGCATAAGGACATTTTTTATCAAACTCTTCAGGGGTCGGGAGTGCCTTTAGAAGTCGATCTGCGTACCTTGAGCCACGGTGGCAAATATTGCACCAGTGAGCATCTCACTTTAACCATAGGGAGGTCCCTACCTGAGAATCCTAAACATAATCTTCCCTTATACATTGAGGTAGTTGTCACCCGCAGGAAAATCAAACGGGTGCTTGTGGATAACGGATCTGGATTGAACATCTGCACGCTTAAATTAGTCAAACAATTGGGACATACGGAGGTAGATCTTGAGTCCCATATCATCACTATCACCGCATGATGACGACAACGGAAAAAGAGTCGGCGAGGCACCATTACGCTGCCCATGGAGGTGGGCCCCACTTGCCATCAGACGAAGTTTCACGTCCTAGACTTGGAACTTCCATATAATATGCTTCTAGGCCGACCATGGATCCATGCCATGCAGGCCGTGCCATCAACATTTCATCAATGCATCAAGTTGAAGCATGAGGGACATACGGTTACAATACCTAGGAGATTCAGAGCCCTTTGCTCATTGTAGAGCTCTTAATAGCTTTACGAAAGGGTACATACGCATGTCCCTCCTGAGATATAGCCAGCCGTCCCTCTTCATTACGAGGCCATGGAATCTCGAGTAGATTGATTCTCTTAGTTCTTGTGCTCATGGGGCGTCACTTCCACATCTCCATTTGATTCATGGGAGATGAAAATTCTGGGAATATGGTTGTGGGGAGTATAATGTACAACAAGCACTCTTGGTTTGACCTCTCCTTGTCACCCAAGACTAGAGGTCGACCCAACTACCGCTTGGGAGACCTAGAGAGGAACACACTATTGGGTCGTTCCTGCACGGAGGCTTGTTAGGCGAGGAAAAATTGCTTGATCCACCTCTACTTGGGTCCCTGAGGACACTCAACCATCTTGTTATCAAACCCGGAATATGAAAAATCTAGCGAGAATGATGTACTCCATGGGCTCAAAGGCCTAGGATGTGGGAGGAATGAACAAGGACAAAGAGAACTAGTCCCTCTTCCACATTTCAAAACACAAAGATATGGCATTGGGATTTGCCCTTATGGAGCACACCCCAACGATCAAGAGATGTGACTTGTTTTAGAGCATGAGGATAGCTCGAGTACCTAACGGTGATCAGATTCCCATTGTAGCCTATATGAGGATCTGGCCTCCACGAACCTTTTCATGAACAATGTTGTCCTGACCATAACCCCACTGAACCGACCCTTGACCTTGTGTACCCTTCCCTTGTTGAATGGGACCAACAACGTCACGTGCCACTAGATTTATTGAGAGCAGCGAGGCTATTGCGAGTTCATGGGCATAAGGGATACAATTCCCATTGGAGATCACAAGAAGGGTTTCTTTATCGACTTAGACACCTGTGCCTACTTCGGCGAGGAGGCTGAACTTCGTGGTCAACAAAATTTAAAGAAAAGTGAGGGCAAGAGTTCTAAAGAAAAGCCTCGGCAAAAATCAAAGTCAAGTCACACGGTGAAAACCTCTTTGAGGCCTTTGGTGACAAACAAATAAGAAAATCAAAGGACAAACAAAGTGACCACGCGAGGATGAAAATCTCGTAGAGACATCCTTGGATGAAGATCTCAACCTACCTCCCGATCCTACGCGTATGGAGGATTTATCAAAATTGTTAGTTGAAGAAACCATTGATGTCGATATTAGTGCAGAAGAAGATCCCAAGATAGTAAAATTGGGAGCATCACTCTCGCCGGAGAGAACAAAAGGCGTTCACTTTATCTGCTCTTTGCGAGAGTTTATTGATGTGTTGCATGGTCTTTAAAGACATGCCGGCTTAGATCAACTTTGGTTGTGCACTGACCTAGTTGTGCATGCGAGATGCTAAGCCTATCAAACAGAAGCTCGAAAGATGCACCCAAGAGTGGCCTTGTTAGTTAAAGAAGAGTTGGAAAGGTTGCTTTGCGGGATTCATCGAGCCCGATTGATTATTACGAATGGATATCGAACATTGTTCTGTCAGGAAGAAACCTATCGATATATACGAATCATGCTGATTTTAGGGACATCAATAAAGCTTTCCCTAAAGATGACTTTCCATTGCCCAACATTGACATGATTGTTGACTCAACGCAAGGTATGAAATGCTATCACTCATGGATGGATTTTCAGGTTATAATCAAATTAAGATCGTTGAGGAAGACCAACACAAAACAACTTTCACAACTCCTTGGGGCACCTTCTATTATCAGGTGATGCCATTTGGCCTTAAGAATGCGGGAGAAACTTATCAGTGGGCCATGACAGTAATATTTCACGATATGATTCATGACATCATGGAAGACTACGTAGGCGACATCACAGGAAAGTCCAAAAACAAGAGAGGATCATCTATCATTTTGCGGCGTATCTTTGAACACTGCGTGAATACAAAGTTAGGTTGAATCCAAAGAAGTGTGTCTTCGTGTGTCTTTATATCAGGAAACTATTAGGCTTCATCGTGTCGAGAGATGAGGTATTGAGGTAGACCTGCTTTAAAGTGTCTGCCATCACGAAATGCCTCCACTGAGAATATCAAGCAAGCTGCGTAGCTTGCGGGGAAAATTCAAGCCATTCACCGCTTTATCTCCCGACTTGCGAGATAAATGTCACTCATTCACTCATTTTCTTAAGAAGGACGTCACTTTCATCTGGGGACCCAGCAAGCAACAAGCCTTTGCTTTGCTTAAAAGATACACAGCTAATCCCTGTCCTCATGCCTCCCACTCAGGAGAACCACTTTTGCTCTATATTTCCGCTACATAATATGCTATTGGTGCGTTGCTCACCCAATATGACCTTAGCCATAAAGAGAAAGTAGTGTACTATCTGAGTCGCACCCTCATCACCTATGAACTTAATTATCCTCAGATTGAAAAGGCTTGCTTGGCCATTGTTTTTACCTTTCAGAAACTTCGCCATTACCTGCTAAATACTAAGACCAAGCTCATATCCAAGGTCGACCCACTCAAGTATTTGTTGTCCAAACCCACCCTCACAAGGTAGAATGGCTAATTGGATCATTCTACTCAGTGAGTTTGATATAGAATTTGTCCATCAAAAATTAGTTAAAGGACAAGTACTTGCTGACCAGCTAGCGGAAGCACCTTTGCAAAGCACAGAACCTTTGAGTCTGGATCTGCAGATGCATCTTTGCTCTACATTGAAGAATCTATCGTATGGAAGATACATTTTGATGGATCTTTTACATTTCATGGTTCAGGTGCAGGAGTGGTCCTTATTACTCCTTCGGGTGATCCTATACCATGAGGCTTTCCACTTTGGCCTTCCCTTGCATGAACAACATTGCTGGAATATGAAGCACTCATTGCGGGGATGAAGCTAGCCATCAAGTGGAATATTGACATGTTAAGGTTGTAGGTGATTCATGACTAATCATCAACAGGTTAATGATGAGTATAAAGTTAAGGATGACAAGCTCATACCTTACAAAGAAGTTGGTGGAAACTCGAAGGAGTATTTTGTGCGCATTACCTTTGAGCGAGATCCCGAGAGCGCGAGAATAGATCGGCGAGATGCTATGGCAATGGTGGGATCTATAGCCGTATTCCGCCAGGGGGGAACAATGATATGCCATTTTTGTAGAAAATCTACACCAGCCCGCGTATGACGTGCCAGAATCTTGCCTGGCTTGTGAGGTTGTTGGTCCCTATTCCCCATGGTATGAACCCATTTTCACCTATCTTAAGGACAGTACTTTCCCTCCCAATATCTCCATTAAAAAAAAGCAAAGCTGATTCGCCGAGATAGCCCATTACACCCTTTTAGGAGGTACACTTTATCGTCGTGGCTACGATGGGAATCTATTACGTTGTCTGGATGTGACGGAGTCAATCCAGGCAATTAAAGAAGTACATGAAGGAGTATGCGGAGCACATACAAATGGAATGGTCTTGGCTAAGAAACTATTAAGAGTAGGTTACTATTGGCCCACCATGGAAACTGATTGTTGTAATTATGTTAGAAAATGTGTGCTTTGCCAAAAGTATGGAAATTTCATCCATGCTCCATCATGACCATTACTGACCAATCACTACCCGTGGCCATTCTCCAAGTGGGGACTTGATCTAATAGGGAAGCTTACTCCTACCTCATCTGATGGTCATACACATATCATCACAGCTACAAAATACTTTACAAAATGGGTGGAGGTTGTCCCTTTAACCTATGTCACAGGAGCAAGATTTCTAAATTCATCATGAATCACATTATTTGCCGATATGGTATCCTATGACCATTGTCACAAGATAATGGGAAGTCATTTAAGAACAAAACTGTGAAAGGTCTTTGCCAATGGTTCCAAATCAGATTGAAATGGTCCACACCATATTACCCTCAGGGTAATGGACAAGCTGAGGCAACAAACAAGACTTTGGTAAGGATAATGGAGAAGATGGTTATAGCAAAACCGGTGGCTGGCACCTACAAATCCACCCGGCCCTGCTGGGCCTACGAACATCAATTCGCACTCCTACGGGTGCGACGCCATATTCCTAGTGTTCGGGATAGAATCTATCATCCCTTTAGAGATTGAACTCCCATCCTGTGAATTTCTCTTTGGGACTATTTGGATAAGGATGAAGATTATCGAGTGCAAAGATTGGTGAGTTAGAGCTCTCTGGATGAGAGGCGCATTCACGCTCTTAATCACTGAAGGTATATCAACACGAGAATCTCCACAACTACAACAAGAGAATCATCCCTCACTTAGTTTGAGGTGGGTGATTTAGTTATGAAGGAGAACCGAGTTCAACACCGAGAGGAGCGAGAAAAGAAAGGGAAGTTGAACCACCTTTGGTTAGGACCCTATGTCATAGTTGCCAAGTACGGCACGGGGCATACAAGTTGGCTCACCCCTGATGGTGATGAGCTCGAGAGCCAATGAATGCCATGCATCTTAGAAGTTCTATGCTTGAACATGGCACAAAAATAAAAAAACAAAAACATCCAAAAAAAAAAAAAAAAAAAAAAAAAAAGAAAACAGGTCATCCACTAGTGAAAACCATGATTGTGGCACTTTGGACAAGTCCTTGGGTGAAAACCGGTTTCGGCGCCTCGGGAGGATTCGTTGTTCACAAGCATTCTGTATTAGAAGGGTAGTTGTCTTTGTCTGGACTGGTTCTACGCCTTGAGTTTCCTTGTGCACACCATCTATCTTGTCGGCCTTGATCGGCTTTGCCTTCTTCTATTTAAATCTGTAAGGGACGTGGTCTTTCGTTATTTCCCATCTTATGTTGGGGGAAACTCAACGACTTCACCTTCTTGTTCATAAGCGCGTGGCTTTACGCCCTTGTATATTCCCCACCTAACGTTGGGGGCATCCATGCTTTCTTGGTTACCTGCACATAGCTTTGGAAAACTATTAAAAACACAAAAACAATAGAAAATTGTTTTGAGAAAACACAAAAACAATAGAAAATTGTTTAGAGAAAACAAAAACAAAAATTGTTTCGAGAAAAATAGAACATTGTTTGAGAAAAAACACAAAAACAATGAAAATTGTTTGAAAACACAAAAACAATAGAACATTGTTTGAGAAAACACAAAAACAATAGAACATTGTTTTGAGAAAACACAAAAACAATAGAAAATTGTTTCACAAAACACAAAAACAATATAAAATTGTTTCACAAAAACCTAAACAATAGAAAATCGGTTTATGAAAACATATCTTACAAAAACATTTACTTGCATTGTCTTGTTTTCTTGCTTTGCTTGTTGCTTGTATAGTGTTTTGCGTGCTTGCTTTTGAGTTGTTTGTTGCTTGGGTGTACTTTGTCATAGTTTATCTTTTCTTGCTTAGAATAGATTCATTCTTGCTTGTGCATATTGTAGTGGGTTTCGACATGCTAGTGTGTTAATTCTTTATTTCTTTCTTAATGCATTTGGTTGTGTTTTGTTACTTGTTAATAAGGCATGGTGATTCATGGTGTATTGCATTAATTCCTGGTGTTCTTTGTAGCATTTGGCTGTGTTTCTTGCATGTGCTCTATTTTTTTATCATTCACATCACATTACCATCACTATCATCACATCTAGCATCATCTATACATCATATATAAACAAAAATGCTAAGTTTTACATCATGCATGTATGTTAAGCTAATCATCACATATCATATCATCAATGGGGGCAAGAGGGGTTGCGCATAATCAAAAATCTATCCCCCCCACACCAATATCATCATATCATCCCATCCATATACATCAAAATAACACTTGAAAACAACATTTGATATTGTCTACAGATCTATCATCTCTGATCTGACACGCCTCAAACGATCACGTGCGATCACCATCTCTCCTGAGTGTCAGAGCCTCATGGTAAGTTTTCTAAACTGAGCGGTTAAAATGAACTGATTGCGATGTTTTTACCCCCTGGGGGGTATATTAACCTGTTTTTCATCGATCGGATGGCGGGACACCCGTTTAGCTCACCGTTTTCTCTCATTCATTTGTGGAATAATTATTTTTAATTAAATAATTATTTTTCTCTTATTTTCACCGTATTGGGGCATTTTTGTCAATACCCCTTTCTTCTCCCTCGGACAATTTTATTGCTCCTGGAAATTTTATTCTTCTTCACACCCTCGTAAATAATTATTTTTCAAATAATTATTTTTTCTTAATTTTTCCACTAAACAAGGACATTATTTGTCGTTTGTTTCTCTTTTCTTCCACCTAGGGCACTTTCTGTTGCCCCTAGGCCCTTCTTTTCTTCTTCTCCTTTCTTCTATTGTTTATCATGGTTCAGAAAGCCAAAACAATACAAACATTTACTATATCAAAAAAAAAAATCCAAAAACAAGGCAAATTTTTTTAAAAAAATTCCTAAAAAGTAAAACACCCTACAAAATGGTAACTTGCTTCTTACGGCTGAAACTTGTGTCTTGCGCATGGTATTTTCTCCATATCCTGTTGGTTTGTCTCACATCTTCCCGATTAATATGACTCGCGGATCACTGGATTCATAACCATTCACAAAAGCTAGCTGCTTGCTTCATCTGTACTCTGGGGCACTTTTGGTTGCCTGGTGTTGTTTCGTTGCGCACAAATGCTTTTCATGGACCCCATGTCCATTTTCATTTCCCCTTGCATGTATCCTTGCTTGGGGCATCATTTTTAACCCTTGTCATCAATCATGAACTTGTGGATCTCTCAACACTGATAACAAAACATTTGTACAACTGTCTTGACCGTTGTTGGGTTGGATATGTGCGTTCGTACTTGTTTTCCCTGTTAGATGAGCTTGTTTCCTTCTCGTATTGCATTGCATTTTTGTATGTTGCGTGGAGTTGGTATTTTCAGCAATGGAAAATTGTTCGTATTATGGATTTTCATGTCATTCTACCTTTGTCGTATGCTTATATTTTCATAAGGACCGATGCGTAGTTCTATGGCAATATGATGACATCAATTGTTTCAAAAACAAAAATACGTGGCTAGAGGCTAAGCTCTTCTCCCCCTCGTCCATATTTCTTCTACACCACTTCCCTTTCACCCCTAATTCTCCCTCTCTTGGGGCATCTGCCTCGTCCCCATTCTTTTGCCTACTATCTCATCTTTTCGATCGTCGATCAACTTCCTTCATCACCCCATCGACACTCGAGGGCATCTCTCCCCCTCCTACTAATTTTTCTTCTATCCCTTCAAAATCTCTTACATCTACTATCTTTGAAGTGGCATCACTTACGCCACCCCAAAGAGGGGAAAATGTAGACACCTATAATTATGCCCAAGCAATTTAAATACTTAAATTGTGTTAATTATCCTCTTTCTCACAAATCGACGACATATCGTCAAAAGCACTCATTTTCCCTCATATCATCATTAATTAATTACACTAAGCTAATTAATTAAGTCACCTATCCAACAAATACCCTAATTAACGACCTTCCGTTAATAAATCACCCCTTCTACCTAGACTAATTAATTATTATTAATTAATTAGCTTTCCCTTCCATTTAACCAATAAATCAATATTTAATTGATTTAATCCCCTTATAATAGCCTAAATCATACTAATATTCCTCTAATTATCTTCTATAAGCTTACATCTACCTATTAGTTAATCACCTTTGATTAATTAAAACACCCCCAACTCCCATGACTTGCTAAGCATAAATTAAACCCTTCTAAAGTAAGGTTACCTTTAATAAAGCAACCTTATCCATTCCTAATCATGTTTTACCTTTATCCCACATTCATGAGAATGTGTTGAATCCTTTATCCTTTGGGCTATATAAAGAGCCCTCCACCTACCTTTTACTTACACCTAAACTTTCTAAGAGAGTGAATGCAAAGCATATAGCAAAGACTAAGAGCTTGCCTTTTACCCTTTTGAGAGTTCATCATCTTGAAGAGTTAAGCCTCTTTCTTAAGTGCTTAGGTCATATGGGAGGTGTCAAAGGGGTCTTGTAGCCCAACTTTGATAGGCCCTCATTCCTAGGTTACTTGGCATACTAAGGACAACTATTTTGATAGCCATGGAGCTTACTTAGGTCCATTCATTTATTTGTTGTTAGAGAATAGAGGAGTTTAGATATTTAGCATTGTTAGTTTCAAAGTTTGTACTTATGAATGCTAGCATCTAACCCTTGTTTAATTCTTATCTTGATGGTGTTTAGTTTGTTGTTCAATTCTTGCTAAGTTAAGGCTATTTAGGTGTTAGTCTTTACTCATATTAGCATTATTTTGAAAACAACACATGCACACGAATCGTTGCCCTAGCATTTTTAAGTCCAAAGGACATGACACGATAACAAAAGGTTCCCATGGGTTGATGAAATATGTTTCATGTTGATCATCGGAGTGCAATTATGATTTGATTATAGCGGAAAAACCATCCATGAGAGATAGCATTTCGTGTGGTGGTGGTTAAGTTGAAGAGTTGATCTATATTCGGAAGGGAAATCATGCTTTGGGTAGGCAAGTGTGAGATCCCTAAAATTTGTACAAATGTGAATTTTCCCTAAGGCCTTGGATACGAGGATAATTTTGGATACCCATTGTGGATAATCACTTGTGGTTACGGGGATAATGTTGGAGACACTACAATTCTTCTTTAACAAGGAGAGCTATACCAGGTGTATTTTACGAAGGTTTTGTTTGTTGGTTTGGCATTAGGATAGGTAACGATGTTATGTACAAAAATGTTGGGGTAAATTTTTGGCATATCATTATATTTCCAGTGAAGGCTTGGTGATATTTTATTATAAATGTTGTAAAGTCATGTAATTCTTGTGGATCTAGACTTAGACCGACTTTGACTATACGGGGATCTTGCGTGGTTTCTAGATTAACATCAAGTGTGGATTCATTGAGAAGAGTGAATTTTTCAGATGGTAGGTATTTCATAAGGAAGCGTTCTTCATCTCCCATGTGAAAGAGAATTTATTGATCATCCCGACATTGGAAGATATCTACGGTAGGTAAATATTCATCAATAATTTTTGGTGAAACAAGTGGTAATGATTTGATGGAGCCCCCTAGCTGATACCTAAGTGGTCCTAAGGATATATTGTTAACTAAAAAAATGTTGGGTGGAATAGACACAATGTCATCATTATCTGTGGAGTTCTTAAATTTATTTGGTGATGATGGTTATGATTTGAGAATGGGTACGATGGTTCCTTGTTTGGATGAAGGAGCTTTAGTAGTTTCAGGGTAAATTTTCTATAACCTAGACCATTTTTCTCATATGTCTTGAGGGTGTGTAAGATGGGTTGATCATGTATTCCTTGTTTGTAATGCCTAAGGCCAAAGCCTTTCCATTCACAATAGGTACATATGGAAAAATTTGGGATTATCAAGGGACTCAAGGTTTGATTTAAATAGTTTCATGTGGTGCAATTTGGTTGATTGGGATGGTGGTCTATCAAAATCACCATAAAAAGATTTGTTTTAAGGTATGCAGGCCCGTAAGAGATAATATCTCCCACATCTGGATTGTACATCGAATGCTTATCGGGGTGACCATGCATTTTTGGAGATGGAATAAAGTTAAGCATAATAAGGTGATATTCCCTAAGAGTGAGACATTTAAAAACTTATGTAACAGAGGAATCATCTGGTAGTTTAGAAGAAGAAATTGATGTGCTAGTGGATGCTCGATTAGAAGATTCAAAAATGGATTTAGGTACCAATACATCATTTAGACGATACATCATATAACGGTTAGCAAATGGATTCGTGTCGGCAGGAGTGCTGTGTAAGTATCCCCTTCATGTTCATACTTAAGGTAGTGATGGAGAGTTGAAGGAATGCAATGCATGGTATGTATCCAAGGAATTCCTAATAACATATTATATTGGAACTCTCCTTATATAATATAGAAGAGTTCAGTAGAGATTTAACAACAAATTTACGTGGTAAAATGATAGTGCCTAGTGTGGGTGTGATTGTGTCTTTAAATGAACACAATAGGACTGGGTTTGAGTGAAAACCATGTTGGGTAATCTAATTTATTCAACGGTGGTGAGGATATAATGTTGATAGCGGAACCACTATCAATAACTGAATCTTTTGATAGAGATATCATTGACTTAAGCGGTGAAAAAAACTTGTAGGTCATGTTCTTCTAGTCTAAGAGTAGGTATTTTAGATGTTTGAAAGAAATTGTAGTGGATGCTTTCAAGGAACTTAAAAAATTTACAAGAGAGGGGCTGAGTCATTGGATGAGATAGTAATGGATTGAAGTGATTCTATCATGGCTTGTTTGTAAGTTGGTGATGTCTGAATGAGTTCATAAAGTGACATTTTGATAGGGGATTGGTGTAATTGTTTAGTGGCTATTTTTCTGTAATGTGGTGAGAGAAAGAGGAGAGGATTTTATCAAAATTTAGCTTTAGATGATGATGATTGATTAAGATCTTGAGAGCTAGTGAAATCAAGAATTTGAGTTTATTAGATGATGTTGATGATCCTGGTGGTGGAGGTATAGCGATAGTGTATTTTTATTTTTCGGATTCATAAGATTTGTTGTCATAATTTTGTGAGTGTGTGGTGATGTGTACAACATTGATTTGATGATCGGGGGATTTAGAAGAAGACTCGACCAATGGTGTTGATGTTGAAGTTGGGGTAGGAAGGGATGGGAGAAAGAGTGAACTTCCCATCTTCTGAATCTTCTGATGGAAATATTTACAATCTTCTATGGTGTGATCCTAGGTTCTGTGATAATCATAAAAAGTATTAAAATCATACAGACGGGTTTCCACCCCGATGATTTGTGATTTGGATGGGGTAATGTGATTAGTGATTCTTGTAATAGATTATCAAAAATGGTAGCATACCACCCTTTTGGGTCGAATTCCACTAGGGATTGATTTCTGATAGGGGTAGGTGAAACAGGTTGCTAAAGTTTACTCGGTGGTCATGGTGGTCTCATAGTTATTCCAATGAATGGGCGACCACGGTCTTGTATTGGTGGTGACTACAAGGGATACTTGGATTATATGGGAATAAATGGACAAGGGTCAGATGTAGCTGCCCATTGTGGGATAATGGATGTAGTGTAAGGACTCACTATAGGAACATTATGAAGGGTTTTACTCTGTAATAATAAGGTGATTGATGGGTATAAGGAAGGATCGTTCAAGGGTTTTGGTTAAGGTCTTGAAAAAAATTGTTCAAGAGATTGTATCACGGTTCTTGGTTTTGGCATGATAAATGGTTCTTTAAAAAAGGTATGTCACTTGGATGAAGAGGTGGTGGAGGATTTGCAAAATGATAAGTTTCATCACAATGAGGATTTTTAAAGACTTGGATAACATCCTGCTTATTTGGACCCTTGAAATATTGGATGGACTCAACATATTTTTGACATTGATGTTAATGAAGGGAGAGGGATTCGGATAATATGGTTAATATAGTCCACATGATTTTTAGGATTATTGATTTTTTTAGTTTGTTGATGACTAAGATTCTTGGTGGATTTAACTAGGGGTGACTAAGCCAAAAATGTTTCTAATCGTACCATTGTTATATTTGCAGATTTGGGAGTAATTGTAGTAGTATTTGTTGATGTAGGCATGGATCTCATAACAGTGTCGGGTAATGGTGTGGGAAGAAGTCTAGTGGTAAGTGGTGGTTCAATGTCTGCGGGTTTATCTAGTGTTGGTATCAATTTGGTAAGCATTGAATCAACTGAAAATGGCAAGGGATTAGTTTATTTGTTGAGTGGATCAGGGGATAGCTCTGTAATAGCGATAGTGTGTTCATTTGTTTCTAACAAGGATTTTGTGGATATAGTTTTGCTAGACAACAGAGCGGATGAAGAAATGGGTTCAATTTTCATTATTATGTTAATGGTGTGGATGACATTAGCTTGTGGTGATTCATATGAAGAGGAATGATTCACGAAGGGTTATTTAAATATATTAAGGTTTCGGTTTTGAGGAACATTTGTATTATCTATAAGGAGTTCACCTTTTTCAATCAAATCCTAAAGGATATTGTGAAAAGTGTAACATCTTTCTATGTCATGACCGTTTACTCGATGGAATTTGCAATAATCATTATCATGGTACCAAATGGGCTTTGACACTGATATATCAATAGGTTGAATGGGATGTAATGATATTATATTAGAAGTGATTAATTGTTTGAATAATGCATTATAAATTTATGTTGTGGGTGTGTAACTACGTTTTTGATGGAGTCCTTCAACAACATGAGTTTCTTTAGGAGAAGATTTGATGACAACGACAATGGAAGTTGATTTGGTTTTGTCTGGATTGGATGTTGGTTTAGATGGGAACTATAATTTTGGTTTCTTGGGGTGAAGCTTCACCCACCCGTCTTCTAGCACTCACATTTCCAACTTACTGGCCATGGTGAAGGCTTCATCGAAGGTGTGGAATGATTGGATTTATAAAGTGGATGAGATATGCATTACACCCTTCAAACGAGTGATAAAATCGGTGATGAATTCATCTACAAATCATCTAATGGCATATAAATTGTTAATAGTGATTTTTCAAGCTATGTTTACGGAGAAATGGTCTAGGAAAAGATGGGAAAGTTGCATAAAATAAAATAAGGAATGTTGTGGAATGTTATTGTACTAGTCCAGAGTAGGACCTTCAAGAGACTTAAGGAATGTTCTTAGCATTAAATCTTGATCATGGGATATCAAATAACATGCATGATAAAAAGCGTGAATGTGTTGTTGAGGGTCTTCTTTGCTATAGAACTTGATAAACTTAGGGAGTTCCTAGTGTGGGGATATGGTTTGTATGGTACGGAAGGATGAATGGGTTCGTTGTAGATTTTTCGTAGGAGAGATTATTTTTGGAAAAAGATGAGGAAGACTCCAAACCTGGATATGCGGCTTAGGAGGCGTGGAGGGGTCTGCACTGAGCACTGTAGGCTTGAAGATGGGCTATTTTGATATGAGGAATAGGGGAATAAGCTTGGTGTTGTAGAATATCTTTTTGATAAGGATCATTTGTTTAAGGGATATTTTGTTGATAAGATAGGTTAAATTTATAAGGATTATTTTTTGTGAAACGTTATGTTGTGTGTTGTGGTATTGCGGAATATTTTTTGAGGTACATGTTGTTAATGAGGAAAGTTATGTTGAAGAATTTTATGCTGATATGGAATGTTCGGTGATGGAATGTTTTGTACTAGCTGGGTATTTTGCAACATGACACTTTATTGAGAGAGGTTTGGTATGGGGAAATAAACCTATTGCAAAGCACTAGATTGTGGAGTTTGAATGTATTGTTATGGTGTCCATACTTGTGTAAGGGGATATGAATATGTGGGAAAGTTTTGGGATGGTGTAGAATAAGAAACAAATGATGGTGTTTTCCACGAGAATGTTTTGTTGTAGAATATTTTGTTGTGTGTTTTTTTGTGGAGACTGTGACATCAAAGGTTAAGAGAGTTGTGACATGTATTGCAAAAGCAAGATGTGTACTTGGAAATAGAATTGGTGTTAATCATCGACGTTGTTGAAGGGATAGACATGGTGATGCTTTGAATGGGAACGATATTCTATTGAGATGATATAAGAGTAGAAAGAGGAACGAAACTTAATGAAGAATTTACACATGTCGGGAGCATGAAAAATCCATTATGGAGGCAAAGTGTCACTACTTTGGAGAAGTGCAGACCCTATTGAGGAACTAGAGGAAGACATAAGTTGTTAGGTGGACACGTTTTGTGATGAGATCATATGGATATCATAGAAAGATGCCGAGGAAACATGAGATGTTTCGGTTAACTAGAAAAAGGTTTCTCATCCAACGTGTCAAATGGATTAGAAGAGCTAGTAGAGTTTTGTGATTGAATAACGCTTGGATTTTAGGTTGAGCTAAAGTATCAAAAAACAATTGCTAGATAACAGGTTCTTGGTTTTATTCAATGATTTGTGCAATGGCGGGTAAAGGGTTGTGAGCATGTGCAATAGATTGTGGTGTGAGTGACTACATTTATAGATTTCTTGCTTCTAGATATGCATTAACCGCAATGGGATTCCACTCTAACATCTCCTAAAAAATATCACTTCCATTATAAAATGGGAGTTCACGTGCAATGGGGGAAAATGAATGTTCTGATTCCGATGTATAAAGAATTCGTCTATGGTACTATTGTGGATAATGAAAGGATTGTTGTCCAATTTCACTGTTATGACAAAACCATACTCCATTCCAAGTTTGTGTGTTGGAAAAGGGATTGGATGCGTTCATTTTATAAAGCAATGCTTGTGGTTGCATTATGAAGAAAGTTTTATTGGGAGTGGTGTAGTTTGAAGTGGGGATTGAATTTGAAATATAGGGAATGAAGTAGACATATTTTCAAACTGTTGGTTACATGCTTTTTGTCTAGTGAGAACCATGATAAACAAAAACACACAACACAAATAGTAAAATGATTACTAAATAAATGTATTGATTAATAATCGGTAAGTAAAGGCAAGCAGATTATTATTTTATTCTTATTTTACTTACTTAAAAAATGTGAAATGTGTAAAATATTAAATGAAGGTCCTAAGAAGTGGTTATCTAAGGTGGGTTTCAGGTGTGTTTAAAGACAGAGTCCTCGATATACCCTAAGGTACGTGAGGCACAACTCTATATTGTTTTCGAGTACATGCGTGTATATTGGGGCCTACCACGTCACTTCATGGTCCCGCTACGATAAGGGAGTGGGTGTTGATCAAAAATAATGACAAACAGGTGTTTATACTTGTCCAAATCACCAAGTTGGTTTCCCTGTTGGGTGATGAAATCCCAATTAGTTTCACCTAGGTGGGAGTTTGTTTGGATGCATTTTTTATTCGACGTGATTTGGTTGTGTGTGAGGGGAAAATAATTGAATGCAATGATTTTCCTCCTAATTAGACTACGTGATCAAGAAGAATGAAAACATTTTATTTTAGAACCCCAAAATGAAATGTTGAGCTTTTATGAGAATAGAAAGACAAAAATGTAAGACAAAAAGTAGGAAGGTTTTTAGGACTTACCATGAGATTTCTAAAAAAAAATTAATTCTTTTGGCAATTATTGATTTTTTTAGCAAATCCAAAAGGTATTATTTCGAGAGAAACAAAGCCCGCAAATTGATCGAGAAAAATCATAAAAAGAGAAAAATACTAAATGTTGTTAATGAAATGTTAAGAAAAACAACACATGGGAATCACTAGCGATTCAAGGAATCACGGGTGATTGAGCCAATTGCTAGCAATTATCGGTTAATGAAAATAGAGATCAAAACAATGATAAAATGATGGAATTGGCTAGGGATTAATGGTCCTACTGGGTGTGCCATAATGTCCAAAGCATGGTTTTTACCTTGGTTGTCTTGATGGATTCAAGAGGTAATGACCGAGCTTGACCTTAGTATGGCGTGGTTTATGGGGTACCACGAATGTTGATTATGTTTTATTTTTGCGCGCCATTATAAAACAATGGATCGAAAGCTTATTTACTCGCAAAAAAATCTTAGTTAAGTACATATATGATCACCATGGACTCATGATTTACAACCATAAGTTAGATTCTTGATCTGTATAGAGATTCTCATATGTGTTGGAGGATATGGAACCAACAGTGTCCTCCTCTTCCTTAGTGAAGTAGGAATCGAGAAGGCGAGATGTAGTCTTCAATGAAGAAGTCATAATATTCTTCCCGAGTGTCATGTAGGTGGGGGAATGTGGAATATTAACTAGAGATGCTAATGTGGTGACAATTGGAATCACATGCGGATGGTAATCCTCCTCCATATGTTTGAGGCCCGGTATTGTAATAGCATTTGTATTGAATAAGATCCTCCTGGAGTCTTAGTGCTTCATCATATGCCTCCCAAAATACATCAAAGTGGCTTCCCGAATGTGTTGTGTTGTAGAAAAAATGGCCTCTAAGCGATCAAATAGAGTTGCTTCAATAGCACAAAGTTTGAGATCGTGAAGCAAGTTGTATTGCTCCCAATACAATGGATGGCAAACAATAGGAAAAGAGTCAGCTGTGGGAAATTTAGATCCTCCTAAATCCATCTGAAGTCATCATGCTAGACAGAGGATTAGTAGATAACAAGAAACAATGCATTTTAGTTAATTTTTTAGCTAAAAATGGTGAAAAATCATTAAAAATATAGCAATCACTTTGGTGATTCGGAGGAATTGTGGCGATTACTCTAAGAAATGAGATTTTAAAAAAATAGATCCTAAACTAATGAATCGAGACATTATTTTGTAAAAATAGAAGGCTATTAATCATATCAATGATATACAAACAATAATACACCTATTTATAGTGCCTAAAATAAATCAAAATGAATGATTTACCTTACAGAGTGCGTTAGTGGATGGAAGATAAGAGGAAGGTGGCTAGAGGATGAAAATGATCAATCCAATGATGAACCTAGCATTAGTGAAGTAGTGTGACGTTGGGTAATATTGTGACGGAGTTCTGGATACTCTTAATGGATTGAGATTATGACAAAGTACACCTGTAGAGCTTTAAAATTCTTCCCCCAAATGAGGTCTGCAAATCAGTATATATAGATCATCGACGATTAGGAAAATCGTGGCGATCAGGAAAATCACCAACAATTTTAGGGAAATATAGTTTGGTTAGAAAATGAAATTATTTCCTTTCATTTTCAGCTCAAAACGATGGATTTTGAAGTGATGAGGATGGGGTATGGTTAAAAAAACACGAACTAAATTTGTTACGATGAGAGGACTCACTTTTTGGATGATTTGGCTAGTTAAAAGGATAGTTAGTTAGGAAATAAGTTAGTGCTTTTTAGGAAGTGGTTTTAGAAGCGGTTTGGGTGGTTAGTGAGGTGTCCAAGTTAACTCAACAAGTTATAAGAGTGAGGTGTGAGGGGATAATAGGTAATTTAATTATTTTAATTTAATAATGTTTTTATATTTTAGAGATATGATGGGTTGTAAATAAATTAATTTAAAAGGGGTGAGATAGCGAGATGTCGTAAATATGTTGCCTTTGGTCATGAGTGTGTTTGAGCTTGAGTGGAGGTGTAGAGTTTTGGTATCTACAACATGTAGGATGCCACATCACTTTTCCTCCAATCCACTTCACCAATTCAAATACAAAGGCCAAGACTCATAAATGGGTGGGTGAGGATATGACAAGTTTCCTTCCACACACAAACCACTACTCCATACTTCTAAGGGCATCATTAAAAGAGTTTGTAAGAAAGTGCAATTAATTTCCTTTTTCTCTTCCAAAACACATAATGAGGCCTCTTTTTGAACCCTTACATCATAGGTATAGTTAGTGGGTGAGTTTAAGAGGTATGGGACAAGCTTAACTTGTCCCACAAGCCTCCAAAAGTAGTTCATAAGCCCAAATTCTAGATTTGAAAAGTGAGGTTGAGTACAAAACTCAATAAAAAAATATAACTCAAATCCATAAGGTACTATCTACCATAATAAATTCCCTTTGTCACATCCCAACTCAGCATAATCAACATGATTAATTAACTAAATAAGAGAACATTACTTTAAGAAATAATAAAGTGAGAATTACATCACAATAAGTGAATCACATACACAAAAATTAAATAAAATGAAGGAGGGAAAACAACACATAAACCCATGGTAACATTTGAGGTCACCCCATGGGGACCTCCTAAAAACTCAATAAAAAATAACAATATACATGAACACAAATTTGCAAAGGTGACCTTTATTACAAACATCCGATATTCTTCCATGGTTAGTCTCCTAGCCCCTTCTTGTTTATTGCGATATAATTATCTGCAACCATCAAAGTAATATCTCTTCCACCTCAAGGCCTCATAAAATACATAAAGAAATAAAGAACACATACATATCTATTAATTAACATCATCATATAACATAAATAAAGCATCATCAAGGTTAAGCAATTCTATCAATTATTTCCAATTCTAAATGTTTCAATTTTAACATTTTCACCAATCATCAATGATATCACAAGACTAGTCCGAACATCTAAACAAAATAAATGCGTCAAGAATCCAAAGTGTTAGTATATATATAGTAACAACACATCATCATCATCAACAAACGAAATATCTATCCATGTCTCTAAGAGTCCATATAATCCACAATATGAGTCACAACATATCAATAATAAAAATTTCTCTACTTTCGATCAACATGCTAGTCAAAATGTAATAATAATGTCCATGTCTCTAGTCAACAATAATCAAAATCATACTATAATAAGTGTCGAAAAATGTGGGCATTATGGTTTCCGCCTTTTGAAGCAGAAAATATTTTTATAGTGATGACTATCTCTTCATTTCTTATATTAGTTGATGCATGTATTTCTCATGGAGCTCGAGTTAAACTAGCTCCGATGAAGGAAAGGAAGTTTGTTTAGAATGCCTTCCACAAAGTAGTAAATTTGACCAAAAACCTCTTTTCCCAATGTTTTTCTTGATATATTGTAGTTTGATAAAACATGTCATTGACTTGAATTTTTACACATTCATATTATTTTATTGGTTGAGTCCCCTTGGAAAGCCTACTTAAACAACATGTCATAATCATTGACATTCCTATGGTGTCAAGCTTGAGGGGTCCCAAATTTAACCAAGGGTTTGTTTGTATTTCATTACAACAATGTTGAACATTGTAAAGTCATATTTATCACATACCATGGTTTAATTACAACAATCAAATTATTTTTTCCAAGAGACGTGAGATTTCCAAGTGTCCGAGAAAGCTAAACTCAAAATTCCGGTGTGGATTAAGCTCCCTAGTTTTTCTCTCCCGCTTTGGGGATATGATAAACTCATCAAACCCTTTGGGTAGATTATATTATTAGAAAAACCCAAACTATACATAGCCCATCCTCAAAAATGTTTTTGTATTGAAATTAATTTGACCATAGACCTAAAGGAAACCATAGATATCCAAATTGGTGACACTCAATTCTCCCATCATGTACTTTACATTAACCTCTCAAATACATGATTCTACTACCAAACTTTAGACCATATGATTAGGTGAGTGTTCTATAATGGATTTCTCGTGTTAACCTCCATAGGAAAAAATATTGACAAAATCCAAAGCCCCTCTCAAGGCATGTGATGGATGGAGCACGATAAAAATAAAAAATCCTCCAATGGTGTCACTTAACCTCCACCATATTTTTATTATCCTTTTGGTACCCAAGAATATATCTCCTTCATTTCCACTACCAAACTTGTTGAACCTCCTTCTCGTCAAAGCTTCACATCCTCTCTCATGTAACACACTTGTTGATTCTTTTGTTGTGACCTCCAATCCCATTGTGCATGCATCGCAATCCCTTTCGGTGTGAGATATCCAGAGGAAAACGTTTCCTCACTTGGACACAATTAAATGCTCTGCTGCTCTCAAATCCTTCCCCATTTGAAGATGGATAATTTTAATGATGAGGGATCCATGTACCTTGATATGTTCATGTCCTCATTGAACTACCACGCCGATATCTAGGTAGGGAAAATTGTCCTAAATTTTGTAATATGAAAGTTCATGCATGTAGGAAGTTAAAATACAAAGGTTTATTTTTAGTTTGTTTACCCCATTATTTGGCCAAGAACTATTTTCTTGATGTCTAATAATGTAATGAATTTATCTAGATAGATATGATTATCAGCAGCAATAGGATGCTAAAGAACACTAAATTATAGAGAAATGGTAACAATATACAAGTAGAATTCAAATTACCACTTCAAGGGGGAAACCTCCAAATCATCAAATTAGAATCAAGTGCTCAATATGATGCTTAGATTCTCTTATATATATATATATATATATATATATATATATATATATATATATATATATATATATATATATATATATATATATATATATATATATATATATATATATATATATATATATATATATATATATATACCCTTACTATATTATGTCCAACACCTATTTCAAGCTACTAAACATATAAAATAATAAATGAATGACATATTACAAGAAAATGGATTGTGTAGGCTAAAACTCACTCTGTATATCTAATATAAGCTATAGGACTAAGGGTGTAGCATACCCCTCTCCTTGAAGAAACATTGTCTCTAATGTTAAAATCCCTAGATGTCACTTTGCTGAAATGATTAATCTTACTATGTTACATCTTTAATGTCCATATTCTTCCACTTGATTAGATACTCGGTAATGAATCTTGTTCACATCCTTTTGGTGCACGGATGAAGTATCCCTTCATGTTACTGATGATCCTTCCCTCCTTGTCTAGTTTAAAAATCATTGATTGGGTTGATAACTTCTACCTAATGAGCTTATTCAAGTAAGAATCATGGAATAATTGATATATTTTATTTCCCGAGGAACTCCAACTTGTATGCCAAAGGGAATTACTCTATAGCATAAGGTTCCCTACTGGGTGATAAACGATGTCTTATGTTGATCTTTTGGTGCAATGAGGATTTGATTATAACTAGAGAACTCATCCATAAAATAGAGCATCTCATGTCATGTCGTTAAATCGACAAGATGATAAATGTTAGGTAGGGGAAATCATCTTTCAGACAAGCAAGGTTTAGGTCTCAAAAGTCTATACTGAGATACACAATTTCTCGGAGGTTTGGTTCTTTGGTAGGATTTTAGAAATCCATTGGGGATAATTGATGGGTAGTATGAAATTAGCTGAGAGAAGATGCTGAAGTTATTCTTTGACTAATAACACTACGCGGCCCGATGAATTTTACGAAGCTTTTGTTTCACTTGTGTAACATCGAGGACGGTGATTTGATGCTATGGATATCAATTTTAGGTTTGATACCCTGTATGTCATTGTAATACCATGCAAAGGCTTGAATTTTATTGGATAAGAATGTGTGAACTCATGGATTTCGTGTGGGTCCAAAGCTTGACCAATTATGAGTATGTGCAGTTCTTGTGGTGTATTGCCTATATTAATCTCGATGGTAGATTCATTAAGGAGTGTAGACGTGTCAAGAGATAGGAATTTTTGGAGGTGGCGATCTTCAAATCCCATATAGGTTAGGATGGTCTTCTCATCGTGACAATAGAGAATATCAATGGTAGGAGAATCATCTTCTATCATGTTAGGTAATGTTAATGGGAGGGACTTGGTCTTGCAGATTAGCTTGGTAAGTCGGTGGTCCTAGTGTGATGGCCGAATGTTTTTGGGAGGAACAAATATGGTGTCATCAATATCGAGGGAATTTCGGACGATGATGAAGGGGATGGTTTATATTTAAACGGTGTTAGTAGTGGTGGATTTGAAGAGGGGACATTAAAGTCGCGTCCATGTTTCTCGTGAGCTTTCCTCAAATCCTGGAAGGATAAATTATGTGGACCATTTAAATAACTTGATATGATTTATGGATTGACATTATAAAAAGTCCTTCTCAATGTGATCAAATAGATGTAAAATTTCATGTTGGCATTAAAAGTAAACACACTCGTGACATTAGTACCCACCACCACTCTCCAAGATGTCACTATAGAATATCTTTGAGCATTTAATACTACTACTATTACTCATAAAATGTTTCTTTCTAAGTTAAATATTCTTGACTCTAGAAATGGACCATTTAAATATTTATTTGAGAAGTATCAAGGTAAATTATTTTAGAAAAATATTCAAAAAAAGTGTAGAAAGTAGCAAAAATACTCAAAAAATAGAAATAAAAGCCACAATAAATGTGACGAATTTATGTAAAATTGTAAATAAAAGCTGAATTTTTTAAATTAATTATTAATTAACTAAATATATTTTTCATTTTTAGTAGAACAATGGAGGTTTTTGTGCTTGGATTTTTTCCAAGGTAGAATCTGTGAAGTAAATGATACCATCTTTGAAATGTATACTCCATTCGTTTGCACGAGAAAAAGAAAGTGTCATTAATCATTTGAATGCATTTGGTGCTTTCTCACTATATCATAGTGTAATATTATTTCAATCATGATGACCTATATTTCACGGCGATCATTAATCACTATGCACTAACGTTGTATCTCGAATAGAAACAACAAAAAAATCTTAGAATTCATTTCATCTAGATACTAGCAATCACATGCGTACAATGCAATGTGAACGCCGAATGATATATGTTATTTAATTTAGAGGGATAGTTATTACTTTTGTAGTTGATGTTGATAAGGGGTGTGATTGATTTTGTAACAACAGATTTTGTTAGGGGCATAACAAAGGCCAGATTTCCTATTTCTTCCCATAACTTTGTTTTAAGGGATGAATATTTAATGAAAGGATAAAGAGTTCAACCAAAAACAAGAAAGAATTGTTGAATCCTAAGCAGGGATGACTGAAACGGGCTCAAGAAAAACGAACAACAAAACAGGGGTAAAAATAAACAAAAATACGCTCTTCATGTAGAAATCACTGTAAAATGAGCATCTCGATGGGATACATACCTTTTAATGACAGATGATCAGATCCATTGGTTCTCTATTATCAATTCGTTGATGATTGTTTTGTTCCTTGCAAGAAGGGGTTTGAGGGAGGTGCATATTTCTTGGTGTAAGCTTCCTTAATTGTTTTAACTTCATAGGTATATGGATATACCTCTTTGAAACCCCAAATATGATTATTGAATCTCCCTTTTAGTTGGATTTTCCAAAATTCTACCATTGGTTAGCATCAAGAGCATGTCGAGTGTATGAGCCATAAAAAGCATGTCATATTTCCTTAAATTCCAAATGTGTTTTCACCTAAGTTTTCCATGCAGATTAGTTGTCATCTCAAAGAATTTGTATATTTGGCAGAAAAGACTTTGGTCCATTGGAAACCATTGCAAAAATTATAGGAGATGGATTGGTTCTATATATTGTTAGTCTGATATATATGCGACTTTCCTATATACTAATTGGTACATGGAAGAAAATTGTCATTTCAATATACCCAGTAGTACATGAAAGAGACATTAATGCATGCACAAAAAGAGTGGTATGTGGTACCTAGACAATATGTGAAGAGGACTCGGTTATCCTCCCTACCAATCAAACTATAGGTAGCTCCCATGGATAAAAGAAATGGGTGCCATTTCTCCCCAATCCGTGAACAAAGAACAAGGTTTTTTGTATTCAGATGGTTGGGTTTCAAACCTAGAACCTATTGGATTTTCCCCATTTTTTGGACCCCTTTAACCAAAAATTACACTCACGTGAAAAATGCACCTCCCTCAAACCCCTTCTTCAACACCTCTCTTCTCCTTCGGTGTTTCCATCACACATTTCTTCTGTGCTTGTAGAAAATTAGTAGGTTTTTGATAGATTCAGTAGTTCAGAATTGAATATGTAGGTTTTTCAATGGATTCATTAGATTTGGGAAAGTATTTCTCTATTTTTTCTTCAAATATCTACATTTTGGGGGAGAGGAGAATATTTCTAGCTATAACTCCTTACTATTTACAACATTAAAATATTCGCCTCCCAAATGGGTGTCCCCTCCAACTACTTTCACCTCAATTTTAGGTCTCTGAACCCTAACAACTGAAACATCAAAGGTTCCTTCACTTAGATTGAAAATCATTATGTCCTTTTTCTTCTTCTCTCTCATGGATCCATAACTTATCGTTGTGGCAGTGGGTTCGTTGATAATCCACAACTTTGACAACAGGACCCTGTGCATCCACACTTTCTGTTGGTTGATCTGTTGCTGCTTTGGGCATGAATAAAATCAATTGTCCCTTGAACATTATTTATCATTTCATGGGATTTATCCTCATTGAAATTCCCAACAAAAGCTGGGAAAATACCTCCATAATAAATGGTGGGAAGCGACTTGTCAACAAGTGATTAAGCCTCTGTGCTAGTATACAAACTTGAGAGGGCCTATGGCTATTGTTGTGATCCAATTGATTAATTGGGTACAAAGGTACACAACACATAAGTGTAGATTCCTTCTCATATATTTGAAGTGAAAATTTGTATTTTTGTGCCTCCTTAGTGTGTACCTTTTTTGTAATTGGATGGAATCCCAACTTTGGAAACCATTTTAGAAAGAAGTTAAAAGCTCGCCAACATAGCTCCTCTCCATAAGTAGATCAATAGTCAGTGTGACTACCCATGAGATCATCCATTTTTCCAGAGTAGCTACACTGCTACAAAAACATTTCACATTCCTAGGAAGTATCTACAATAGGATAGATAGAGAAAGACAAAAATATCAGTGGCATGCCTTTAAAATAATTAGGATGACTAGTCATTAGATTTATTCCCCATTTTCTACCAAGAAAGAAGAAATGCCACCTACTCAATGTTATAAGTACATCACCTCAAACATAATAATCCATGGGATGGCACCCATACCAAGAGAGAAGGAAACAATGAAAATATGTAATGAAACCACAGCCAATAACATATATAAATCAATATTAAAACAGAACATATAAAGGCAACAAATATCAGAAAGTTTTAATATATTAAGTAAGTTATGCGAAAACTCTTCATCGCCAAAGCAATAAAGATTCCCATAAGTTTTCATTAATATATTCTGGAGTTAGTATTCAATTATAACTTACCAAAAAAATTTAAAGCTAGAACACTGAAAAATGTTTCATATTGAGAATCTTGTGTCATATGGGCCTACAATAACAAGAAAAAGTTAGCTTCAGCGTAACCAAATAAGGAGCCTCATACCTCTAAGAATCATGAATTTTTAAATTATTACATTATAATCCAATAAAATCGTGATAGATCCCAACATCTGTAAAAATATATTCAACGCCACTTTTTTGGCATGTTAAGAACTAAAAATAACACTTTCAATTCCTGATCCTGAAGTGGAAAATAAAAGTCTGTTTTGCTACCAAATACAGTATAAGGACAATTATTGCATATTATAGTTGATATTATTTATAGTTGGAAATCTTGATTCTTATAGATGTTTTCAAGAGGGTTAATTCTTCAACAAAAACACTTCAAGATATATCAAACACCACTCTAAATCTTCTTGTCCATAGAAGCACACCTCTGGCGAACAACCATTTATCAAGGCTCCCATTAGACATGTATTCGTAAGCGGCTGACCAGGATTAGCATATGACCCTGCAACAGACATATGGGGTGAACCTGCTATCCCCATCCCAAGCTCGTTCTTTATATAAACCCCACTCATTGTTTGAGATATTGGATTGAGGTTTGGCCCTGATCTTAACCATGTATTGTAAGAGCCAACATATGATTGCCCAGGCTATGCCTGTGGGGAAGCTTGGGCCTGGGGTGCTTGTTGAACTGGCATAGAAACCCTCTGTTGTTGCTGAGCATTTGCATCAATTATCTGCTTTGGTTCACCAACTATATCACACTTGAGAGCTATAACTTCCATATTCAAAACTATAATAATCCTGCAAAAATGCAAACAAAAATAAAAACAAGTAATTGCCAGCACCATGTGAAAACTATAACTTATACATTTCAAGTCAAATTTTCTATACAAACCCACATCATATCGACTGTGTCAACTTTCTCAACAACATGTCTGGAAATAAGACCATGAAACATAACATGCAAGGATTTTGACATGGTGGATTTGCAAGCTAGTAGATGTACAATGTTACACAGAGAACCTCATTCATATTATCATGTTCATTGCATTTAATTCAGTTTATGTGTGCAACATGTTGACAACTCCATAACCTTGTTATCATTGATTAACGATATAACACAGACAACATGTGGATCACATAAAATCAGTTAAAAAGAACAAAGATAATAATATGAATGGGTTAGTTGTGTGACAAGGTTCATTAAAAATATCATCAAAACCATGAGTGCAGATTAAAACTACTAAACCTATTTAAAGTAAAGACAAAGCTCCTTGCAATTTTGCACACAATCACATATGTATTCTATCAGTTGAACTACAAACCCCTTCAGAATCTATCTTGATTTGACATATTCATTAAGTTGTGTAGCAAGCATTCCTGCTGCATATTTGTCCCATCTGAGAGAACCATCCTATACCATTCCTGCATATTATGTTTTATTTCAAACATGGGGTAATTAGACTTTAAATTAGGGATTTGGTGAGAAGCAGTTGAGATTTTAAGTTGTAGAGTGGGGAAAAAAATCAATGGAGTGATTGAGGTTCAAAACTTGAGGATTTTAGGGAAAATATATGTCAAAGTACAAATTTTTGGATTTTTGGGTAAATTAGATGGAAAAAATCAAGATTTTTAGGGAAAATAGTGGTATAATTGTAGCCAAACTATAAAAATAAATGCAACAACATAATCTAGAGAAAATAAGTTCCAAAACCTTATCACGATGCAAAACAAAATTTCAAAGAGCGAAAAATAACCTCCACATCACATGTTCGAGTTCCAATAAATATTAACTACCGAAAATGGCTTGGATTTGGCTAGCATAGCTAAAATAAAAGACATATAAATACACTTGCACCATTGTCTCAGTGAGATCGAACAAAAAATAAGACAAAAAAAATTCATATGATAAGGAAAAAACGATCCAAATACCCTGATGATAGCTTTTCACAAGGGCTTTCATTGCTTTGCAAAGTAGGAGAAAAAATCCACAGTGATGGTAAAGCCCTAAGCCCCATCCTCTGAGGGGCACCAAGTTGGGATGTCTTAATCTACTCAAAATCCCAATTTCCTTGAGAATTTTCCTTCTATCAAGATTTGCATGGAGAATTAAAAGAGGGGAAAATATTTTTACGGCCACAGAGGATCCATTCTCCAAGGTTCCCAAAATCTCCTTTCACCCCTTTCACCATAACCCAAAATCTCTCCTTCATTGAATGATCTTGTTGCCAAAGAGAGTTGCTTGTGGATGAGAAATTCCATGATAGAATACTATGTATTTGTGTCAAGTGACATGTACTCCTTCAAAAAACTTGATAGATCCAAAGGAGATAGATAAATTGTCTTGGATGGATTATTGTCATTCTCTTTGCCCAGGCTCAAATCAATCCATCTTCTTCTCTCCCTAGATCGAAGAAGTGAACAAGATATGAGTAGATTGCTCTCCCTGAATGAAATGAGATATTTGTGTTTGGATCGGAAGGTTGGGTAGGTATTTTGCGAGGCTTTTGCTTCCTAAAAGCTTCATGTCAAGATATCTCTTGTTGCGGGGTCTGAAATCAATAAAGTACATATGCTTTGAGACATTACTTGAATAACCTAACTCAATTGTTCCATAAAGATTCATTTTGATAGCAAGCCATGACATAATGCAAAGTGCATGAGGAACTATCCGAGTGATCTAATTGAAACACCCATTGAGGAAACAATTTTGTATAATTGCAACATATATACATACCTTGTATTCAAAGCATGCAACTACAAAAAGGAAAAATCTAAAAACAACAAATCATTTAAAATGCTAAAAATGTCAAAAGCACTGTAAAATATAAGCACATGGAAAAAACATCAAAATGATCGTTAAATTTAAGCGATGGCATGAACGACCGCAAATCGTTTACCATAGGGGACGCCTTCGACGTAATTAAATATTCATTTTTCAAACTCTTTTTCCTATTTATATTGTAAAATACAAACATTATTCCAGTCTATTTTTAAGGATTAGTTTTTTTTTAATTTTGTAAACATTCAACTATGTCAAGAAATCTATCCCTTAGTTTAAACATTATATATGTTTGCAAGATTGACTCGTCAACCAACTTATAAATAATTCCCTTCTTAAAAATTGGTAAACCACCCATTGATTGGTTGATCGGTCGACCTTACAAATACATGTGATGAATATAAACCCTTCCCACAATTCTTAAAAATATAAAACCCATAATTATAAGAACCACAACCAATTAATTGTGGGCTTTCTAATATTTTATATATTTTTCAGTCTTAAAAGTTTGTTCACTATTTACTAGTTCCAATTTGACTTGCATTTTTATTTTTGCAATGCGAGTGATTTATGAATCTCCAAAAATTATTACAAATTTTGGTAATTTTTATATTTTGTATTCATATTTCCATATGTAAAAGATCTTCTTTGGCTGAAACCTGCACTCCCGAAACCTGACATTGATACCCAATAGACTCGGGTTTAAAACCTAAATTGAATTTTCAATAGTTTGACTCTACTTGAAAACTTTAAGTATTGATAACGTTGAATGGCATTGGCAAGTCTTGTGTAATTAATTAATGGTAGCTTGCATTTGACTCCATTACAATATTATTTCCTTTTCTCTGGTAATTTGCTTTTGTATTGCTGCCAGATTGAGGACTACAAGAAATCCTTTGCCTACTTAGTGTACTAGAAAAATAATAAATCATGGGATTTTCAATATTTTTGTCCAGGTGACTGTATTTGGAAGTGACAACTGCACTAATATACATTTGCACATATATCAAGGTTGTAATTTTCGTATGAAACAGTGGATTTTAAATATTGAACAAAATAATTATTGAAAATAGGAGAAAAAACCATAAATTGTATATTTAAAAATATCAAACTTTTACTAATTAAATACATAATCATACAACATGTATGATTTTTTGAAAGCTTCCAAAAATACTAGTACTTAAACTGCCAGTGTTCACTACGTAATGTCTTATAAAATATTTAAAATAATATATTTAATTAATAATAAATAATATTAATTATAACAAAAAAATCAGATTCAAAAAATACATCATACTTTATAATTATAATAATGCGGATAGGTGCTTACACTGTCAGATGCGTCAACCTGCAGGGCGCTCACATTCGGCTAGATTTTCTCTGTAGATAATGACCATGGAGAAAACTTGTTCATCCACATGGAACAGGGAGGAATACGACGTTTACTCTGTTTTGACTAGGATTAATGCACTGGATGTCCTAGGCTTTACAACCTTGCTTCTCATTTATGCTAAGGTCATACATCCCAACATTACCTGTGCGCTTACGGGATATGATCATATGAGAAAGAGAGATGTTTTCGTTCAGCAGAAGACTAGTGCATGATTTGGAGCGGTGGCTAGAGCCATGCTTTTTGCAATTGATGCGCTTTGGAAATCGCTGCGGCCTAGGGTTTTTAGGAAGGCCGCTGAATAAAAACATGATTGTTGTCATCCACGAGCTGGAAGGAAGAAATATTCTTTGGCACCAGAATGTAAGGTTTCTAGAATTTTATTTATGGAAACATTAGAATTTGTTTTCTAGTTGTTTTGTGCTGGATTGGATATTGAAAGCTAGATTTTTCCGTTAAGGAGAGATTTGATGTTGTCTATAAATTGGTTTTCGTGATGTTTTGGAGTTGTCTCTTTTCTTGGTCTTTGTCAATGTCTTCATCAATATTAAATTCTATTTCGGATTTAGGTATCTAGCTCAGTTGATAGTTTTCTGTTTCTTATAAGATTCTAAACAGGATTTTACCATAATTAGAAAGTATATTTTTTGAAGAGTTCATCTTAGGAAGCAGTAGATGTGCATAATTGCATTTAATATAATATTGCATCCCTATGCATCATGCGTGGCAAGAGTATGCAGAAAATTGGGTAAAAAATACCAAGGAGTTTTCTGTTTCTTATTATTTTTGCTTGATTGAAATTTGACCTTGATTTAGAGATAAGAACAGAGATCACCCATAACCCAACTTCCTGTTTTCCAATACCCGGCCCCCAGATGTTATTTTTATTTAAACATGGGAAAGCCCAATGTACTACTCCTTCTTGTGATATTTTGAGCAGAATTGGCTAAGCAGAATAGAATATACGTATCCATGTTTGCACATTTTTATCCTTTGAAAGCATAATCGTTGCCGTGTTATACAATTTTTTTTCTCTGGGTAGATTATGTGTTGGTGTTACTCTGACAAAGAAGCACTTATCCTAGAAGGGAGGATGCGATACGTATGTTGGAAAACATACTGAAAGCACATAATTCTGTTCCATTCATTGGGTAGATGAATGCAGAACGTAGGGCCATTATGTGAAGAGTACTGTGTATAGTTGACTGCATGTTCCACCCGGGTTTAATATTTATTCAGAGTGTCCTTGTGAGAAGATATCGCCTTTCAAATAGTGATATTTTTGGGCCTTAGAAATGTTTCTTGTAGCTTTACATTGGCCTTTGGTCTCGTATTTTTAGGATTATGATTAGAATATTGTTCTATCTCGAAAGGCCCTGATTCATACTATTTCTTTTGAAGGCTGCGAATGAAGTACACCCAAAAAGCACAGTGTAGTCTGAACGCAGTCTAGGGTTCTTATGGGTTCCATAGGTCTGTAGTTTTGTATGTGGCTGTATACAAATCTATAACTTTTAGTGTCCATCGAACCATGGTGGTTGTGCAGTCAGATAGCTACCCAGATTGAAAAGATGTGTTGGTGGTGTCCAGATTAGTTGATAACATCATATGTAAGATTATTAGACATCTGATTAACTAAAATAACTAAAACCTATGGAAGGTATAGCCAATAGTTAATCTAAGTAAGAGTACTAAAACGTTGTAAAGTATGTTAAAACAGTATGGAAATAAGTCTAAATAATTATACTAAGTGAAATAAAACCCTAAATATGCAAGGAAGTGAGGAAGAATGACTTAGCTGATTAAAGAAGACTTTAGCAGGTTGTCACGAGTTTGATTGTCGATTCCGAGAGGAGCGATCACGCAGAAGCTCCCGAAAAGGCCGGATCTGGAATATCCGAGCAACCGAGGCACTTGGAATGGTACTAGGGAACCTTAGGCGCCCCGATCTAAGAAATGGGTGCCTGGTCTCTGTAAATGCTCATAACTTGATCTTTGCAGGTCGCAAAATATTATGAAATATTCGTTGTTTGTCCCACTCAATCTTTCGAGCTGCGCGAGATGTGTGAGATAAGGTAGGATGAAGTAAATGACTGCAACATACATACAGAGGTATCAAACCCTAAAAATAAAAGATGCAAAATGAATGGGTTAAACTGACCTCAGCTATAAAACTAGTGGTCTTATCACTAAGCATTTTACTACATTTCAAACCCGGATGTAGTTTTGGTGCATGTGTGCATGTCGTACCCTAGGTGTTCTTGTGCTAGTCACACTTTGTGAAGTAGCGACCAATAATAACAATAGAAAATGTACTAGCATGTGTACATGGAATAGAATAAAATCCCTCCCCCTATGTTGTCTGTGTTGATGCAAATCTCCTAGCCTTGACGCATGGCATTAATGGATGCAAGTGATGCAATGGATGTAACTCTAGATGGAGTGATAGTAGTGTGTGATGCTAGGACCCTCATTATGGTCTCATAACTTTATATTTATAGGGTTTTATTGTTCTAATTTCGTAATTAATCCCGACATGGCTGACTAGGAAAAAGATAAAGACCAAAAATAGCTAGAAAGAGCCCAAAAAGAGGCGGGAAACTTGAGAAATGATCGGGGTGCCGGGTGGGACCGAGGGCTCCTTGGTTTAGGCTAAAATGGAAGGACAATTGCGAAATAGCTGGGCATATATGTAAAAATATGCCGGAATGACGAAACAAAAGATAAAACAAGATGGCCAAAAGATGGGATTAATTAGTAATTTATTCACTTAAAAATCCTCTAAATAGTAGTATGAAAACCAGGCTAAATAATGCCTAATGTGCAAGATTTTATGACTACATTTTCCCCCCACTTTATGTTGGTGAGCGGAACGCTTGGTAACATAAAGTATACAAGATGTGCATACTTGATATCAATGAAGAGTGTAGAAGAGACATGCTGATGGACTAGACTCGAGTGTGGAATGAAAAAAAGAAAAAGATGGAGCAATGTGGAATTATAAAGATGAAAAATGCACATAAAAAGTGATGAGAGTGAACCTAGGTCGGAACACGTATGTAGCTATTGCGATGTGTAGTGTACCTACATGGTTAGTAAAGGCGAGTATTGTAGTGGTGTGTCGTGGTTGCACTATCATTATCATCATTGTTATTGTTGTTGCCCCCAATTTGATTTCTTGTTTCTCATATGACCAAACCTACAAGGAGAAAACTATCAAAAATTCAAATATTTATGTATGTAAAACTGCTATGTAAAATACGAATGTGTATAGAAAATGTGTAAAATACGCAAATGTAAATACGTGAAAAGGAAAGTGTAAATGGAACATGTGTACCCGATCCATGTCGAGAGAAAGGGTATAGAAGGATATCATGTACTACTGCAAGATTTTTGGGCAATCTCAAACCACCATGGCTGAAGAAGTATAGGGAGGAAATGCTCTGTGTCCTCTAACCTTTAACCTTTCTGCTAAAATGTGTGTAAAGAGATCTATGTAATGTCCTAGTTTTTGGGCAAAGTATGACACCAACCGGCCTAAGGAGTGTAGAGAGGCACACCCATTGCAGCCCCCAAGCATGTAACTACTTCCCATAAATGCTAAGGACATCATTTCATGTAAAATCTATTGTGTATGGAGTTTAGACTGGTCTAAACTCACTCGTTGTATGTAAACCCACAATGCCAAGGGAGGAAATTGCATTGTACTGAACCAGTGTAAATATGTTGTGTTAGTGTGAAAAAACCCTCAATGATGCCCCCTCTTTGGGGGCACATGCTATGACACATAAAAGAGAATGCGGCCCCAAAAGAGGACCTACCACACTCTGACCTATAAAAATCTTCCTTGAAGGGGAAAGGGAAAATTCTTGGTAGAAACCAAGGCACACACAAAAGGGGATGGTTATCAAAATAAGTGTTAGTCTGAAAACACATGCATGCAATAAGATAAGTGTAAAATACATAAGCAATGTAAGAACTACCAAGCATCGTAGTGTAAAAACGTAAGAAAACAAGAAGACTACACAAAATGGGTTGAAAATGTGGGACATCACTCACGATGTCACAAGACATGAAAGGTCGTCATGGCCACAAACAAAATACAAGTGTGCACACAAGAAAAGGGAAAATCCCGCATACAATGAAAATTAATAGCGAGACAAGTAAAGGAAAAACACACAAGTAGTCATGGAAACATGTAATCCTACAAAACAAGTGCTACACATGGAACACCCATTACGATGTTAGAAAAATAACCCATATGTAAAAACGTGTATGATCAAGTAATATAAGATATTAAGTACAAAATGAAACAATAACACTTGTATGAGATGAATGTGGATGCCCCCAGCAATCAATATAGTAAATGGTGATTCATCCTTATGTGTATACCACTACGATATGGAAAGATAAATGTGGGTGAGGATTTAGCCTAAAGAGTATATCACTAGATGTAGAAACATTGGAGGATGAAATGTCACATGGTGAAGGTAAAGGTCCATTTGATTTGTAAACCCTCGTGATCGAGTATGGACTAAGGAACTAAAGTGAGTCATAGGGTGGTGAGTGTAGTGCCTAGAACAATGTAGTATAGTGACTAAATGGTGAATAGGGTGTATAAATGCTTGGTGTGAAGAATGCAATGTAGAATATGGAAAATACGGTGATAGGTGTAGATAGAATATGTAATGGTGAAATGTAAAGCTAGACTCATATATGATGTAGACTGGCATAGCATATAAAATATGGATGATGTATAAATGCACAATGTATGATGTGCCTAAATGTGTAAATACCATAATGGATATAATGTGTAGAAATGATTATAATGAGGAATGCTCAACAAATGTAGAATGGACGTGATGTGCGATGTGATGATAAAATGTAATCTAGAATGCCTAGCATGGTGTGTGTAGGGCTAAGTGTAATGGTAATCCCTCAACAACCAAGTGTGAACCGAAGCACAAAAGTGTGTAATCGGGTAGTGATGGTACTATGATACGTGAGGTGATATGTATATAGGAGATGCAAATAAGTGATAGATATGACATGTGCGATGTAAGACTATATGACTATGCCAACAAGAAGAGAGGGGAATGTGTGATGGATATACTCCCCAAGTGTGCATAATGGAGAAATCAACCAATGAGGTTGAAAGACGAAGGTCCCTCGACCGGTGCCTGGTATGATGAAAGTGGAGGATCACGATCAACTAGTAGGGATATAGTAGATAAAGTCGGTGTGGGTGAACAAAATATATATGCGTGTGAAGGACAAATGAAGGAGGAAGATTGAGATAGAAGAAAAATATGTAGTGATAAATCCGGTGGAGGGGATGGTAAATGATTTACGAAAGGTTATTATTGAGGCGGTGACGTGGGTAGCACAAGATTGACACTTGAAATTTGAATGATCCGAATGGGATAAACATAGAATAGAAGGAGGTTGGCTAAAAGACAAAAGTAGGCATATATGTTGGAGATCTCTAATAATACGGGTCAAAGCGTGGCAAGAATCAATACAATGCCCTCAATTCGATGATAGTGATAAAATGGACGATCACGAAATCGTATTAGTTGAGAAGGAAGATAGTGACGATTATACGGTAGGGAAATGATTTGATGAGTAAGAATATGACCAATAATGTCATATGACATAACATTAGAGGGAAAGATAAGGGGTGGAGGTAATGGTATACTAGGAGGGTTAGTGATATGGCGAGGTAAGGGACGTAGACGACGTATGAGTTGTAGTAGGAGTATGTACACATGAGTTAGAGACATCCTTAAGTTGTTCTATCTCAACAAGGAGAGACACAATTGTTGCTTCCATGGAATGACACTAATTTTTCAATAATTGTATAGAATCCAATAAGTGTGTGTTAGATGGAGGATTGTGAGGGTGAAAGTCATCAATTGATTAGGTGGACACATGATGATTAGAGTTGGTGACAAATTGGTGTTAATGAAAAAGGTAAGGAAGGAGTAAGATCTTCTAAAGGATCATCAAGATAAGTATCAAAATTGTATTGAACAACATGAGAAACTTGATAAGGAAGGGTATGTGGTTGGTCATCCAAGTAACCATGAATACGTAAGATGTACATGACCATGGCATATTGTTCATCCATAAAGGGAGGTAATGGACATCCCTGAGCATACCAAATAGTGAAGTTAGGTGAATAGAAAATAAAGGAGCTACTAAAAATGCACACGGTACCAAATGGCATGGGAAAGGTAATATCAATATGACCAGGACCAGTGTCTATCAATATAATCTAACCAAGATTGGCTCGAGTGAGTGGAGAAGTAATATGAGAACGCGCAAGATGAACAACAAGATGGAAAACGAAGGCCATATACATCGGTGAGACTGAGTAGGGCCATGATACAAATGTGGATCACATAATGGAGAATGAAGGTCGTTGAAGTTAAAACCATCATGTGAACATACAGTGGTCATGCATGATGTATTGAGTGGTATGTGCTCCCAATAAGAATTATTCATGAAGAGGGTGCATGTAAATGGTGGGCACACTAAAGAGGATGATGTTGGCGGAGAGGATGGGATGACATCCATGGATGGTAAAGGTCCTCGATATGGCACAATAGCAATAGTGGTAATATTCGATGATATTGTGTCAATCATGCAAATAGTGGCGGAAATGGCATCTCATATAGAAAAAGAGACAGTAGAGGAATATGTAAAGAAAATGAGTATTGTGGAGTAAGCCCGTTATATAATACCATAGCATTGTTAACGTCAACAATATGTGGTGAATCGAAGAAACCACATCAACTATACAAATAGTAGGAACTAATTCATGTGGAGCTTCGCAAGAGTGAGATTTAAGAACAAAAGAAGGAGAAATAGGGATAACATGTGTATCCATAAAATCAATAGGCGAGTGTGAATGATCGGGGTGTACTATTGATAGCATGTGCAACAATGGAAGTAGGTGGGAGAATGTCCACCTCTACTATGAGTTGTGCTAAAATAGCAGGATCGATAGTGTGCAAGTAAGCGGAAACAACATCATCAATAGCTCTAGGGTCCATATTGGAAGATGGAAGTTGAATAAACGAAGGGTAAGGTGCAGAGGCGGAAGGAGTAGTGGGGTATCAAAAAAGCGTGACCACGACTATCAAATTTCAAAGTAAGGGAGACTTAGGAGAAGTACGCTTCCTACCATGCTTACCCATGATGAGAGGTTCGATTCACCAAAATGATTAACTATAATTAACTAAAACCTATGGAAGGTATAACAAATAGTTAATCTAAATAGGAGGACTAAAACGTTGTAAAGTATGCTAAAATAGTATGGAAATAACTCTAAATAATTATGCTAAGTGAAATAAAACCCTAAATATGTAAGAAAGTGAGGAAGAATGACTTAGTTGATTAAAGAAGACTATCGCAGGTTGTTGCGGGTATGACCGTGAATTATGGGAGTAGAACGATCACTCAAAAGTCCCAAAAAGGCCATATCTAGAGGATATGAGCATCGAGGTGCCCCAGGACCATTCTAGGCACCTCAATATGCTTAAATCGTCTAGATCCGGCCTTTCTCGGTCTAAGAAATGGGTTTCCTGGTCTTTGTAAATTCTCATAACTTGATCTTCACAGGTCGTAAAGTAATCTGGAATATTCGTTGTTTATCGCACTAGATCTACCAAGTTGTGCCAAATGTAAGAGATAAGGTAGGATGAAGGAAATGACCTGCAAAAGATAAAGACGTATCGAACCCAAAATAAAAGATGTAAAATGAATGGGTCGGATGACCTCGGCCGCCAAACTAGTGGTCTTATCACTAAGTATTGCACTACATTTTGGACCCAGATGTAGTTCGGTGCATGTGTGCATGGCGTGCCCTAGGTGCTCTTGTGTTAGTTGTACTTTTTCATGTAGCGAGAAATAATAACTATAGAAAATGTACTAGCATGTGTGCATGGAATATAATAGAATCTCTCGCCACTATGTTGTGTGTGTTGATGCATATCTCCTAGCCTTCATGCATGAATCTAATGGATGCAAGCGATGCAATGGATGCAACTCTAGATAGAGTGATAGTAGTGTATGACACTAGGAACCTCATTATGGTCTCATAACTTTATATTTCTAGGGTTCTCTTGTTCTAATTTCATAATTACTTCGACATGGCAGACTAGGAAAAAGATAAAGACGAAAAATGACTAGAAAGATTCCAAAAAGAGGCAAGAAACTCGAGAAAGGATTAGGGCACTCTAGGTGGGACCAGGGCGCTCGGTTTAGGCTAAAATGGCGGGACAATTGCGAAATAGTTGGGCATATATGTAAAAACTATGCGGGAATGACGAAACAAAAGATAAAAAAAGATGGCCAAAAGGTGGGATTAATTAGTACTTTATTCACTTAAAGAGCCTCTAAATAGTAGTATGAAAACCGGGTTAAATAATGCCTAATGTGCAAGATTTTTTTACTACAGCATCTTTGTGTGGAAATGGAGTATTGTTTATTAAGACTTTATCATAAGTATCAATGCTTTGGGACATGAAGCTTTTTCCTTGGATTTGGAGCATCCAAAGTTGTAGAAAAGCCAACTAAAAGGAAAACGCGATTTCGAACCACTATGAAATTTGAATAAGGATCATTGCATAATCGGGATGGAAAACAAGGATATAAAAAGTAACAAAGTTGGAGGAATTTGACACATTCATTCATCCATTCATGTAACTCTCTTCACTAATGTTTCTAACATGTCCGAGAAAGTGAAAAATTGGGTCGAAAAAAAAAAAAAAAAATTGTTTCGGAGTGACAATTTAGGAGTCCAAGACTAAACAATACGATATTCAAAAATGGAATAAGTGCATGTATAGGACATCCAAGTATCTTGAGAAGTTTTACGGTTTTACCTGCAACATGTCTCTGGACCAAGCCCTTTAGGAGTAGTATCTTTTAACTTTATTTGTAGGACTTTACTTTAGCAAGGAAATTGCTTGCTAGCTAAGTCATCCAAAAAATGATTGAGAAGAATTTTACTTCACATTTCAAGTTGTCTTCATTATTTTTTTATTTTTTCCTCTAAGGTACTTTCTTGTTGTGGAGTACAAGGAACATTGAATTGCCTTTTATATGCCTTAGATTTACTGAAATTTTTAGGATTCATCATAAATATATTAACATTGATTTTCCATTTGAGTCCCTTTTAAATTTTGGGTACTTCATTTGTCGACAATTAGTCTAAAAGTCATAAAATCTCAGACTCCTCATATTTTTGTTTTAGGAAATACACCCATATCTTCTTGGAAAATTCACTATTTAAACGGATTAAATAGACTATTCCAATTGATCTGATTAGCTGCAGTCCAAATGTCTCTCTATGGACAAAATCCAACATGTTGTAGTAGCACATAACATCTTATCTTAGCACAAAATCAGAATTCAATTACAAACAGACATTTCAGATGGGTCATGGATCCACTATTAAATACGGCAGTCAATCATTATACAATTAAAAAAAAATCAGTAGTATCTTTAAATCACTTATACGAACTCCAAAATATTTATCAAGGATATAGAAATGAAATGGCGAAATGAACCAATATTCTCTAATACCATTGAAAAGAACAAAGTTACAATATGGAATATCTGGATCCAGAAATTTTATGAAAAAAATTTCACAAATATAAATTACTGCAAACAATATACCTGATTTGATTTGTAAGGATTTATTCTCATCCTAATCCAAGCGTGGAATTATGGTTTATTCGCACACTACCTTCGCAGAGTAAAATTATTCTTTATCCATGTCCTTTCTTCGTAGCAAAAATTTATCCTTCATTTTTGCTGGCCAATTAATCAGCAGCCCAAAATTTGACTTGGAACTCGGGACTTGGAAATTCATCAGCATTACTCAACAACTTTCTCACTGCTTTAAAAAACATTTAAAAATCATAAAATAAACTCAAATAAAATATAAGACGCTAGTAAATGTCATGAACAATGAGAGTAGGTTGTAGGCTGCCGCTGTGTGACTGTGTTTTCCTTGAGGTTTGAAAATGGAGTATGTATTGAAAAGCGGTAGGAATCACTGAATCAGTATGTATAGAGAAGTGATAGGAACCGCTGAATCAATATGTACTACTGAAAGATTAAGTGAATTACGTAGTAGAAAAAGTGTGATTTGGATTAACAGCAATAACAAAAGGCAGGATGTTCACCAAACTGCAGCTTGGTTGCTGATTAATACTTTTACACTTTTATCTATAATGTAAATGAATTAGACATAGATTTAAAAATGGCCAGAAACTCGTTGAGTTCTTCGAGGGGAAAAACACAATAAAATGCTACAGAAATAAGAATGAAAAGTTTTTATTTTCATGTCTTCTATAAATTCATGGAATTTTTTTCCCTGTTATTGACAATACAATGTCGATTAATAGGAATTTTTTGGGAAATGACACTGATTTTTCAGTAAAAATCGCTTATTAATAGGAATTTGCCTTCTCATGATTTTTACAAATACAAATAGTTCAGAGTCTGTCTCACTATTTTTTGTCGATTTCTTGCAATTTCTGAATCTGTGACACAATAAACAGTGTTAGAGTATGTCAGTCCCTTCTAGGAGGATTTTTCAATGGGTATTGTGCCGAATGTAACCCTTCTCCTAACACTATCTTAAGGCAAATGATTTTCAAGATAAAAAACCAGATTGGATTACAAATGAAATGGTGCATCCTTCATCTGGTGATTGAATTAGGTGGAAAATAATGATAGTAGGAATTACCTTCCGATTTTATACCACCAAAATAAACACTCTGGTATTCTGAAAAAATGAATGAAAGCGTTTGGCACACGCGTCACATGTTCTCAGAAAATGACATTCAATCCACATGCACTTAAACTCCTAACTTTAATTACACGTTCCTTGCAAAACTGTGTAACTCCTTTGATTTCTTATGTGGCAATCCCAATTCTTTAACTCCAACAAGGATATTGGTTGAAACGCTCAAACCTTCACCTGTAACAGGGATATTGGTTGAAACTCTCAAATCTTGATCGTCCTCCCTCAAAGTTCCTTTCATTTGAAATATCTTGTCGCCCTTTAAAATTCCTTTCTTTGTAGGCTTATATAGTGCATGCCCATGAAAATTATGTTAAGATGCATGAGGTTCTTACTGATTGTGTCAAGCCTTTTGTCAGCAATTGTAATAGGCTAATAGGTAAAAACAATATTTGGGTCACATGAAAAAAGCATATGGTCATACAGCCTACAATGATTATAGGATGATATTTTTCAGATGTTTTAGTTGTCAGTTCCAAGGAATATATTATTGAAAGGTATGCCAAAAAATTGTTTGTTAAAACAAATATTTTTGCTTTTTTAATTAATAAAAACATTAATAAATGCCATTTAAAAATTAGTTTAGGATTCTCATAATTTAATTAAAATTTGTCAAACATTTCATGTGTCTTTAACATGCTTCCTATGGTTGCCTCTAAATATTTCATGTTCCTTGATCATGCTTCCTTTGTCTGTACATTTTTAAAGTGCTATAATTTTTATTGTGCTAACATGGGTTATTGATGGTTGCAACTGTGCTCTTACAAAAGCTTAAATTTGTATATTTGTCTTATGAGTCTTTGAATAATTTTAGAGATTCAAGATTGTAAATATTTCTCAAATACATTTCAATTTTCAATCAATTATCGAAACTTGTTTTGCATATATATTTCCTTTATTGAATGAAATTGACTCTTGAAGTTAACCTTTTCATGTGTTGTAGACTTTAAAGTAAATTGAGATATATCATGTGGACCAGACAGTTTCATAACTTTCCCACGTGCATTGTGGTTGAAGCCATGGTAGTGGTGGACATGACTTATTTTTCCTTTTAGTTTTCCATGGCATTAACAATAGCTTGAGACAATACAATGATTTGTGAAGTGAATCTCTCTTCTTTTTGAATTACATAGGCTTTGCTACCATTTGAAGCATTTTTTCCTTAACCATTTTTCTTGCTTAAGTATTGTACAACTATTCTTCTTAGGTGGAAATAATTCATGGTGAATAGCACCCCTACGCTCATCATTGCACCGTAGCAACATTTACTAGACACAACTCCAATCCAAAAACTCTTTACTTCTTCAAAAGCAGACCTTGCCTACTTTTAGTACTCGGCTATATTGGAAAAATACGTTCTTTTTGTATACAATATACAAATAATTCACTTGTTTGTGACCTCAAGTTATTTTATGTTACATATATTGATAAAGACACTCATTTGTTTTAGATTGTTGTGCACTTTAAATCATTTTCCACTTTCCTATGCCTTATTCAATTTCTACATATAAGTACTATCCCACACTAGGAAATATGAAAATTATATTCCTATAGTAATTTCATGTCACTCAATTTATCATCATGTTTCGTAATACATGGGATGTGTTGGATATGCAGCATTTGGTAAGCACACACCTGGCAACCTTTTAACAGGCTTCGGATTCTACAATCCTTTCTGGCTGGTTGTCATAACCAACATTTATATCGTAATCCACTTGGTGGGAGCTTATCAAGTATCTTTTAAGTACCCAAAATCCCTTACCGCTACAAGTTTTTAAGGTTTGTTAAGTACCAATTTTCTTTACCTATTCTTAGGGCTCATTAAGCTAATCAAATTTCATTAAACAAAGTGGGGTGCCTAGCTGAAATCACAATTATGAAGTTATGGGTTTCATTACCAAGTTGTAGTACTTGAGCTAACCAATTTCATGAAGGAAAATTGGGTGCCTTTCTAAATCACGTCTTTTGACTAAGAATGAAGTTATGATTTCCATTACCAAGTAGTAGGGTTGTTTGAACTAATCACTCTTACCATTTATGCCCTGTTACAGGTTTCCTGCCATCTGCTGCATGTATTTTCTAAAGAATGGATCTCCAACACATGGATCAAGAGTTGTGTCAAGGACTTGCTTTGTGGTTTTTACAACAGTGGTGTCCATGATCCTTCCCTTCTTCAATGCCATCATGGGAGTGTTGGGGACATTGGCCTTCATTTAACTCACTTGTTTATTTTCACATACAAATGCATATACCTCATAAAAACATAAATTAGTTAACACCCAAGTGGAGTTTCTTGTAGCTAATTTGTGTAATTTTCTTTGTTATCACAATGACAACACTTGTGGGTTCCTTACCGGTGTGGTGGACATTCTTGACATTACACTCCATTTAAGACCAAATACTAATGCAAGGCCCCATTTTTCTTCTTTTTAATCTTACAAAATAATTATATTGTGCAATATATGTATTTTCTCAATCATATTCAACTATGTCACTTGATGAAAATTAATGTTGTAGTATCATATTGCTTTCCAATCTCACGGAGGAGAATATAAATGCAAAATATGTATCTTCTTGCACATCCTTGAAAGAAAAATTATAATAATGGTGCATTGAGGGAATTATCTATCGATTGTCGTTGATGTAATTTCATCTTCTTTTTTATGCGTTTGTCTCTAATTTGTAATGTTTTTGTATTTCTTCTAGGATTTGATAAAAGGCATGTTCAGAAAATTCTCATAGAGTATAATAGATTTCAATAAAATTACTTATATTATGTAGATTCATTTTAAAAAATCAAATATTTGTTTAAAGTAGGTTGTACAAATATATTGAAGATATATAAACATTTAAGTGCTTTACTATATGCATGCTTAGGAACAATTGAGGATTTGAGGCAACTCATGGTGCAATAAACTCAAGTTCTGATTTAAATGGTTAAGCCATATTGACATAGAATGACAACTATTATTTATATACGAGACTCTTGTTAGTTTCTAATGCAAGTTGATTCTAAAATAACCTATCAAATGACTCTTGGTCTATTGGTGTTGATGTATATGTTCATTTTCATTGGTTTCATCTATTCGCTTACTTTGCATTTTTGGATTTATATGTTCCCTCTAAAAGTAAGGCAAAGTTGCCATCAAATTGTTGGTTAAGTTTGTTCACTTACTTTACATTTTGGCTCTATATGTTCCCTCCAAAATTTTGGCAGAGATGTCGTCAACCTAGGTCATCTATTGTCCAACTCTACGACCCCCTGTCAAGGTGGCCAATCGAAAAATGTGCCTAAATAGACTTTAAAAATTACTCACTTGAAAATATGACCCTTGCAAAAGGTGAGGACATGTTCATAACAGGTAGACATAATAAGGAATATTTTTTTACATAGGCTACAAAATTGTCGTATGGCCCTTAACACTCTAAATTGAAATGCTGAAGTGTGTATTAAGATATATTTCGACTCCAATATAGATTGAAATCCAATCTTTAGTTCTAAACTTGTATGATCACTTAACAAAACGCGTCCAAAACACATGATTCAAAGATTCTAAATATTTCCCCCTCATTGAGTACGATTTAATATCCCATTGCTTTCGGTTTTGGGGACCCCTTTTAAACTACTACCCCTTTTATAAAAATATAACAATCTAGAGAATTTAAATACTAATTACCTATCTATGAAAAAATGTCACCCTATCTTATGTGCTCATCTAAGAAACAAATGACTATCTAAGAAACAAAACTTCAACCTATTTTATGTACTAGCCTATCAAAGCATTCCCATTGCACACTTTTAATACAATTGATAGTACATACATACATACATACATACATACATACATACATACATACATACATATACATATACATATACATATACATATACATATACATACACATACACATACATATACATATACACTTTTTGAACAATGAAGACTTTTGAAATGTGAACAATGGAAAATTAAAGGCATAACAAGAATGGAATGAATAGATAGTGGTTTTTATTGATGTCAAGTGGTCTAGGTGAATTAGGAATGTTGGCTAGGTGATATAGGGGTCTCCATAGTTACATAAGTATGTCTTAATTATATCAAAGGTGGTATGAAGGTCAAACAAGTCCACTTGGTCCACTTGGTCCAGTCAAGTTAAGTCATTCCATGTTGGGTCAATTGATGTCTTCTAGTTGCATGTGAAGTATGTAAGTATATGTGGTAAAAGTGCATAATTGAAAGTCTTGAAACATGTGTATACCAGGTAAATGAACTCATCTTGATACTCAGGAAGTCAAGAAACAAGTCTTGGAGAAAAATGCTACATCTAGCCAAAACTACTCTTTGGGAACTCATAAGTTTTGACATAAAAATGAGATAGGTTAGAAAATTTTAGATCTATTGTTTTAAAAACAATCATGTGAGATGGAGGAAGGTGTATTTATACTTCATGTAAAATTTCAAGTCATTGTGAGGTCATTTGAGCAAGTTGTGTGAGTTTTTACAAATCTGGTCTATTGAAAATCTCATTTTGAGTTGCTTGGCTTCTTAGTGGTCAAGAAAAAATATAGAGCTTCTTTAGAATAAATCATAGAAGTAATTTTTGGAGTAAATTTTCATATAAATCATGTACAAAAATATTTTTCTCAATGGAGGTGTCGGTGAAAAGTTATGGGCATTTTTGTGAAGCGGTTACGGGATCTTCTAGATTGTGCTTTAAATGGAGAGGAGAAAAAGGTTAAATTTGATCTTCAATGGATAATGGTCACATTGTGTGCAATACTATCATTGTGGGGTCCACCGTGTGTTTTCTATAAATGGAAATCATTGTGGCATACATAAAAGAGAGGAATGGACAATAATTATTAAATATTATTTGAAAGTCAACTGGAAGATGAAAATTTTATTGAGAGCGGAAAGGCGATGGGAAATAGAGACTCGAAACATGCTAGCTACGACAAAATCTCTCATTCGTCACTCTCTTTGAGTGTCCCTAGGATGGAATTTCTCAATTGGGGGACCAAAAACCCCATTGCTGTTAAAATCCCGTTTCTTTCCGACGCCTAGGAGAAGCTTCCGTTGAATTAGAACGACTCGGAGGACATGGTTTTGGATGGGGTTTTGAAAGAGGTGACACAAAAGATAGACTTCCCCAACTTGCGTTTAGGTATGGGGATAGACAAAAACACTAATCTTTATCCGTCTAAAGCAGGGACGTAGGGTAGAAAAACTTTTAAAAATGTGAAAATGTCCAGACAGACGGTCAAACCATCAAATTTAACACAATTGCAGAAATGTCCGCAAGGGCCTTTCCCATAGGGGAACACCTTAGGCGCGCAATAATAATAATAACTAGCAATCGCACGTAGGGAGTGCAATGTGAACGCCGAATGGTATAAGGAATTTGATTTAGAGGGATATGTTAATTACTTTTTATAGTTGATGTGGTTTTTAATTTTTCTGGTGTGAAATTGTGTTACTGTTGCAATGTGTTTTAGACTCCATTGGCTGCATACAGGCCTATCCTTATGATAATCATTGCAAGGAATTTTTAGGCTTCTGTTACCAAGTAATTGAACAAAATTTACTCCTTGGTTGTCAAGCTACAAGGAAATGTTACATGCGTGACATTTAGCAGCTACAACCACTATATCTTCATAGTCAAAGGTTGTAAAAAGAGACCCACATGTTCCACAGTTTCCTTGACCAGAAGGTAGCCTAAGCCTATCCTCTACAGGAACAGTTGTAATATTTGGTCTTTAATACATATCAATATTTGTTCTCTTTCTTTCTGTGATTTTGATGGAAACTCAGATAAAATATTTAGAACCTTGTAGTTTGTGACTGAGTCACTTAGTTGGAGAAGCTTGATATGTTAAGGATCTATGTGACTGATATAGTTGTACACGTGAATATAATATGTAATTTTTAATCAATTAATTTCATTTAGTTATGGAATATGATGTCCTAAAAATTATTTGTTGAATTACATTTCCAACATCATTTATGCCAAGCTGGGAAGGAAATCCAAGAAACTCATACTCAAAGCATTTTCTCAAATATCCTTTTAAATGGAAAGCTTAAAACCTCATACTCAACACAAACAGAACTCCAACAGATATAAAAAATAAAGCCTTAATATAACCACAAACAAATATAAAATCAAGATGGTCACAACGTATTTGTAATATAAGAAGTTGCTGGAAGCCAATTTGTTCAATCAACAAATTTGTAATTTTAGAAGTTGCTTGCTGGAAGCCAATTTGTTCAATCAAAAGATTTATAATTTAAGTAGTTGCTGGAAGTCAATTTTTCCAAAGAAAAAGAATGTGTGAAACAAGGCTTCAATTGATTGTTTGGTTAGCAACCATAGTCTCAAAAATTTGGTAGACAAGGCTCAAACAACTTCCCAATATATATCCCTGGAAAAAGAATTTATGTGCCAATCCAGGTTGATGTGTTTGCATCCTCCTCCTTTCTGCAACTAACATGGCTTAGAGGTACTTGAGTGCTTTGTCGGTCCTCTTGCCTTGTGATTATTTCCAATTTAGTAGTTGTAATGCATAATACATGACACTGGCACATGAAATTAATGGTAACATAAGCACAAAGGCACAAAGAGAAAATTACCCACTCAATTCTCGTTATCATTTAGTTATAATTGTAGTGCCTACTTCCCTATTACACTTTGAGATACTGATCTTAATACTATTGATCTTATTATGGACATTATTATGTTTTGATTTAGTATGATGTTTAGATGTTAGACCATGGATTATTATGGATCTTGATTCAGTTATTATGCATGATGATTATTAGAGACATTATTACACATGGATGATGATATATTGTTTGACATGGATATATTATAGATGATTGTTTAGGCATGTGATATTGGATATTGTGAGTAGATCTAGTATGGAAATTTATTGATGATGATATAGTTGATTTATTAAACTGAAAATGATAATGTTGATTTCTTGATGTTGTTGTGATTCATATGTTTAGATGATCTTGAGATGTTGTTTATATCATTTTGGATGTTCTGATATGGCCATGAGGTGAAGGAGGTATTTGTATTTTGTAGGATAAAAATCACAACAATGTCGGGGGATTAGAGACCAACCATAATAGAATTCTGGATGAATTCAACAAGGTCACCATGGCAACTATTATTGTTTGAGTGTTGTGTTTGTTAGGGATTCCCATGGGGGAATCACCTTTAAAATGTGACCAAGGGATTTTATGTATTTCTTTAATGTGGTTTCTTTTATTAATGTTTGCATGTGTTTATTTTTGATGTGTTACCCCTTTCATTAGTTGTTATATGTTGAGTTAATGTTGTGAATAATCATGTGTTAAAATAAATAAATCAATATGTCATATGTTGGAATGTAATTAAAATAAAGTTGTTGTCTTAAATGTAAGTGCCCTTAAATGTAAGGCGTGTAGAGCGTGTAAGAAAAATGTAAGAGTGTGTAAGAAATATGTAAGAATGTGTAAGGGATGTGTAAGAGAATGTAAGATAGATTTTGGAGTGTTAAACACTTCATCCTCTTGGGAATTCGAATTTGTCCTTGGGGGCTATTTTTGGAGGCTTGTGGGACAAGTTAAAATTGCCCCACACCTCTTAAAATTATTTACCAACCATACCTATGGTTTGGAGGTTAAATTTAGACCTTTTAATGCATTTTGAAATGACTATTGTAAGTTTTAATTGCACTTCTCTTACATGTTTTAAATTTAGTCCTTTTGGGGTATGGGTTGTTTTGGAGTGTGTAAGTAAATCTGTCATTTTAATTTATTGTGCTTAGGTGAATGATGTTGACTTTTTTCTTTGGGGTTGAGGAAGAGTGATGTGGCATCCCACATGGATCCACATCATCCTCTTCTCTTCCCTCTCCTTTAAAAATTCGAACTCTTTATTTGTTTTGGGTTGTTGAAACTTTGCACATTTTCTCTTGGGCGAATTTTCTTGTTGTTTTGGAGTATTTCTTGAGGAAGGAGATTGAAGACCTTTGCATGCTTTTGTGTTGTTGTTTTTGGACTGCATTTTGACATTGGGAAGCTTGTTGATCTTGGAAAAAACTCCATTATGGAGAGGTAGGAACTTGAGCCTTTTAAAATGCTTCCTTTCTTTCTATGCATGTATGAAATGGTAAATGTTTTATGTTTTTGATTGGGTGGTTGGGTAGATTTCTTAAGTATGGTATAGGAGAAGGCTATGGGGATTTCATATGGGGGGCATAAGGGAATGCGAATGGCATCAGTTTTATTATGGAGGGAGTTTGGGATTGGAATCCACCATGGAAAAGAAATAGCTTGCATTTCTTACTCTGGGGGTATAAGGGAGAAACTTTGGGGGGGCATAATGAGGAATTTGGTGGGGGCATAAGGATATGTGAGATGGTTTATTTTGGCGGGTTGTATAGGTGGATTCCCATTTCCCATTGGGAGGCATAAGTAGTTCCCCATAGATCCTTGCTCTTGTTTTGGCTTGCTTGATGAAGCCTCAGTTTTGTTTGCATTTGTTTAATGTAGTTGTGAACTACATTCTTCTTGAAATGTGTTTTTAAAATGTGAAAATGATGCATGTGTGTTTGTGGAAGTCTTGTTGCCATGAGTTGATTTTCATCTCTTATTTCATTATGGTTGGGGCTCGGGGCCAATGAGGAAGGATGGCTTCTCCCTTCTCATTGGATATCTTTGTTGGGTGGAGAGCATTGCCTTTCCCCTATTTTGTTGTGATCCATTGGAAGATTGAAGAAAATCAGCATGGTGCTGTTTTGGAGCAAATAAATGTATAGTTTGACAGTCCCTCCTTGTGAGAAAGTTTATTGTAACCCTTCCCACTTTGAAGTGGATGATTTGTATGATTATTTGTAATGAGAAGTTACTTGTATTGATGAGGAAAGATAGAAATTGAAATGTGAAATGTAAAGAGTTATTTATTCCATTCTCTATTTTGAAAAGAATGTGAAAGGATGAGATATGTATTGTATATTGTAATTTGAAATTCAAGGAAAGAGATAAGTTGTAAAATTGTTTATTGAAATCTATAAAGGAATGCTTCACTTCTCTCAAACTTGTATTGTTTTTTTGAAATTGATTTGTTGTTGTTCAATTAAACTCTCGTTGGAAAGGAGAATGCGTATGAAAAAAAAAGATAGTTTTTATTCCCTTGAAATGTGTTTGGAATGTAGAAATAAGACCTTTCCTTCTTGCTATTAAATGGTATTTGAATCAATGAAAGGTATTAGATCAGTTTAGAAATGATTTCCCATACTTGGAGGATGTAAAATGTTAAACAAATATTTTTAAAAATGATCTCTGTTTGTTTATTCAAAACTAGAAATCAATTATTAAAAATGAACATTTCAAACTTACAACAAGAAATAAGATATGAAACATTAAAATTCAGGCTTAGTAAGTCTTAAGGAACTCAAATTGATGCTAACATTTAAGAAAGACCCCTCAGAATTTTGCAAAATCCAATTTGAAACTTGCATGACCGTTTTCTTTGTCAAAAGATGGAAAATATCAATTGCAACTCAATCAAGTAAATAAAATCCTGAAACCTCTCTTAAATCCATTCAATAATAAGTCTCCATGTCCATTTGAATTGTTGAGGAAGAAGAGGATCAAAATTGAACAAAAATTTATAAGTTAAAAATTACCAGTTTACTTTACAAAACCCCGCGGATTGTTTTCTTAAAATTGACCTCTCAAACTTCATTAGATTCGAAAATTGATGACTCTGTGCAAAGAGGGCTCTGAGATATTTCTAGAAATTCCTTGTTTTCCCAAATCTGAGCTTCTTATCAAATGTTATGTCCATTTGAAGTTTTATTTCAATTTGGCCTTCAAAAATAAAATAAATCTAAGCTGTTAACTTTAATTTTGAATTTGGAAACATTTCCGAGAAAAATCTGTGGCCCCCGCCATCCCACAACCAATTAGGTTCTACCACGTGGCACTCGAAGGGGCGGACCCATTTCTAAACTCAGTCTTTTTGAAAATTTACCTTGGGAAAATTTTCCCATTTTTCCCCACATTCCCGCCACCCGCGGCCAATCACGTGCTGACACGTGGCTCCATGGATGCACGGAGAAAATTTGGAACTTAATTTTTTTTTCACTTTGGAAAAAATTCCATTTTTCCTCTGCGAGCCCACACAAAGGTGCCCTACCTTGAAATTTTTCTTTCACGCACGCGTGGCCCGCATGAGCTTTTTAGAGTTTTTTTCCCATTTGGAAAAAGTCCTTGGATTTCTCTGCCACCCCATCGCCCACACCCAATCATGGGGTGACAAGTGGTGTCACCTGGCTTCACCGGGGAAAGTGGAGAAATTTTCCCCTTTGAAACACGGGATTTTTGGCTTGGGCAAAAATCCAAACGCTTTCCCGCCGCCCGCCGCCGCGTCCAATCACGTGACGACACGTAACAACCTAAGGCTTAGCGGAGGCATGGGATTGGTTTTGATCTTAAAGTTTTGAGTTTGGTTTTGGTGAAAATTAAAATGTTTCCCCACCACCCCATCTCCCGCGTCGAATTAGGTGATGACACATGGCACCCTTTTTGCCTTCGGCGGAGGTGTGCGTGAAATTTCTCCCTTGCATTTTTAAGCCTAAAATTCCTAAATATTTTGCCACTCCCACCCATCCATTTTCCCCTTGCCAATACCCGAGTGGCATGTGGCATCATGGCATCGGCATGGGTGTGGACCATTTCAGTTCCCTTGCATTTTTGGCGAAAGAGACTTAAAGTCTCAACCCGCTCCGTCGGCCATTGTTTCTCCCAACCAACCAGGGGGCGACACGTGTCTCCCTCACAGCTCACGGGGCATGTGAAGGTAATTTATGCTTTGCACCAAAGGAGGGAATATGTGTTAAGTTTTTCCCCGCCTCGCCGACTGCGCTTTGGGCAAAATTTTCTCCCTAGGCACGCAGAGACTCTCCCTTGGGAAAATTTCTTTCGCAAAGTCGTCGGCCCATATCTTGCAAAATATAAGGAGTTAGGAGGACTTATTTATACCATTGGAAAGGTGAGAAAATTTCCTATCCAATGGGCATGATTTAGGGAAGTTTTGATGGAATTAATTTTGTGAAAAATCAAGTTGAACCCTATGAGCCAGTTAGAGAGGGGTTGAGTGAGAATTTACTCTCTCCGACCTAAGTGGTTAATCCAATCCCTTGTTTTGACCTTGTGTTTTGTTATTAATAGATGTAAGAGGTAATTCTGTAATCCATTCCTTGCAGTTGATCTTAAATCTTGTTGTGCTAATTGTTTCCTTGTAACCTAGTTATTGATACTCTTAAACAAAAAAAAAATATTCCATAATTTTCCTAACTAATCCTAGTTGTTCTTGGGTCTCAAGTGGTTGTTTTAAGTGGGCATTACACTTGGTATCAGAGTAGTGGTTCAAAATATTGGACCATTGGGGCACCTGGAAAATTTGAGACATGGAATTTATACTAAAATACCTTTTAAATCTAGAAAACAAAACTGTTGAAAATTGTATGTGATAGTAAACTTAGAAACTGAAGGAGACTTAAAATAATGAACTAACTCTCGTTTTGTTCTGTGCAGGAGGTGTAGAAAAGATGAGGAGTCTTTCCACATAGACTTAGATATACCACCTCCGGATCATACATCCATCCCGTCGTGATTAGCATCCATCCCGCCACGAGATCTTGTAGACCCTTTAGGATGTTAATGCCACGTTACATGTGGAGGATCAGTTGGAGGGCATGGCAGACATGATAGAGTTACTTCCATTGAGGGACATGCACCTCCTCCACTCAGTGAGGAGCATGGAGGAGAGAATTTTCATGGAGATTCAGCCAGAGTAGAGTCACCTCTGAGGGGACATGGTGACCAAGTTTCGGACACACATTTTCAACCCTAGAGAAGAAAAGAAGGGAGAGATCTTGGAGCCCCTACAGGCTTAGGGGGACGAGCATGGGAAACGAGAGGCCTAAAGGCCATCAGACCATACCATCACTTTGACTGATAACATCGACCCATTTGGAGATCCTGAAGCTTTGTCCATCACATTACGTAGGTGACACAAGTGGATTTTAGGCAGAATCATGTAGGCATCTCAACGGTTAGTGAGCTTGAGTGGTTGCTTCAAAAGCTTTGTCCTGTTCATAGCGAACGTGGCACGAAAGCTCGTGTTGCGATCCATCTATTGCGAGGGATGGAGCGTGGGAGTATGGTGGAGGACGGAGAGGTAGCTCCTTCACGTGTACTCATTTCGGCCCGGTTCGGGCGGTTCCATTTTGCCCTTGTCACGCCGGGGAGCATGCTCCATGTAGATTCTAAGTCATGTCCCATTTGATTTTCACACGGGAGCTATTTGAGGAGAGATTTAGGAGTAGAACGCGCTCTTTTGTCCCTGCACGTCCCAATTCATGGAGGTTCATGCATGCGGTTAGAGGATCGATGAGTTCCATGACCTCAACAAGCATCCCTTCGAACGGCATTTCGCGCCCGCCGCGTACTTTGTCCCACTTGTGGCAAATGCTTAGAGTAGGCTTTTTGGATCTACTCTGTGGCGTCCCAAATGTTGAGTACATGTGCGATGAGAAGGTGTGGATCCAAAGGTTCATATGGGGCCTAAATATAGACATTGGAGGTGTGGTTCGATGAGTCCACTACACACAGGGTGAATTTTGGATAACTGAGAATCTTAACTTTAGGAGGCCGTTGAGAAGGGCTACACATGATGAGTTACTTCCTTTGAGGAGACTCTGGGGAAGACATGGAGATTCCCGAGCAAAATCACCTGCGAGACTAGAGACCAAGTCGGGAGCCACATACAATAGATGCGAGAGATAGTATATTGAGATAAGCTCCTCCTCACTCGTGGTGGTCGAGAGGCATTGTTGACTTGAGTGGTCATCCTTTAGACCCCTTGAGGGATGGAGCTGGAGTATGGTGGAGCAGAGGAGTAGAAGCTCCATGTAGATTCTAAGTCACCACAGGAGCTATTTGAGGAGAGATTTAGGAGTAGGGAAATGCATGTCATGGAGTTCATGCGGTAGATCTCGCCTTGCAGCCTCGCTCACCTTATAGACCTCCACGAGAGTTGATGCACGGGGCCTAAATATAGAGAGGAGGTCGAGTATGGGGCCTCCTCCTAAGGGTCCCATCGGGACATAGCTAGGTGGACCGCAGAGCTGAGGGGGGCCTCCTCCTCGTGGGGCTCATTAGTAGAGGCCGTAGCTTAGTCTCGCTCACCTTATAGACCATAGTTGATGCACAAAGATCATCAGGGGATCCCATCACATAGGGTGGACCACGCACCTATAGAGGGGGTGTTACTCCTTAGAGGGGATCAAGCGGTTGCTTTGGATGTGGAGTGATGAGACCAAAATATGTCTCATTATATCACCAAATAACATTCTTATTCTCTCTCTCAAAATAAAGCTTTCAAGTGAATTTAGATGTAGTTTTAATAACATATATCATATTTAAGGTAGAATATAGGATTTATCTTATCATCTCTTTAGAAATCTATTTGCAATCTAATTGTTGTTATTTCTTGATATTTCTTCTAAAGTTGGAATGCAATAGTGTGTAGAAAACAGGTCATAAACAACTATACTCCAAGTTCATAGATTGCAGCTACGGAAATTCTTCATGCAACTATGGAAATTCTTCACACAACTATGGAAATTCTTCACACAGCTACGGAAACACCAACTAGTGAAAGTATTTTGGTTTGTTCCAAAATAATGTAAAGGAGCACCAAACTATTCAACCTACTCTTTTCTTCCACATCATCAACCAAGAATATAGATCCAAACATGTGGCAATCCAAATTCATGAATGTATGTGGCATTCCAAGAAGAATTCAAAGTCATGGACTTAGCACTCCTCTATTTTCTCTCCATGTTTCAAGGATGAGAAAATAGTGGAATAGTATTAGGAATTTTGAATAAGTACTCTCCCACTTTGTGTTCCTAGATTAAAGGGATGAGTTGTAGAAATATTCTCCACGATGAGTAGGTTGTTGTATTCAAGTTTGTTTAGTATTTATTGCTTTGAATAAATCCACCCAAGAATAGGTAGTTATTTCTTAGAGTGTGGACCAAGTAAACTAGGAGTAATGTCTATAAATACCTCTTCCATATATTTGGAAAAGGGGGCATATTTTGTAAATCAATTTTGAATCAATACAAGTGCAGTTTTAAAAGTTAATTGTAGTTTCTCCAAATCCAAAGGGAAGAGAATGGCCAAAAGCTGCTCTTCCCCAAGGAGGAGGATTTTTCTATTATTTCTTAGCATAGTTTATTTACTGCAGATTTATTTTAGTAGTTTAGTTGTTGTGTGTTTCTTTTTCATGCATGTTTAATTTCTGTATGTTTTCTTAGGAAGAAGTATTGTTGAATAAGATTTTCCTTTCTCCTTTTGCATACTGACTTTAGACACCGCCTTGGTTATAATGACACCAACTTGTCTATGAGTTGGTTAAATGACTGGTAATACAACGACCCGTCATTTTTGGCGCCATTGCCGGGGATCATGGTGTTATTAGGAGACTCAGATTTTTCTAAAAGAGTATTCTAGTGACAGTAGAATACCTCTTAACAAGATTTGTGACAGGAGATTCTTATTCAATAGCTTCTTTAGAATTTATTTTCATGCAACTAGATTAGAATTTCCTTTCAAGTTTTTCATTTTCTGCAATTTCTTTTCCTGTAATTTCATTTCCAGCAATTTCTTTTCCTGCAAATTTCTTTTTTTGCAAATAGATTAAATTTTTCTGCAATTAGATTTAGAAACTTGATGGAGATTGCAAAAAAAACCCTCCTCAATAACATGGAAACACCATTTTATATTAGTCCATCAGACATGTGTTTATACAATTATTTATTCTGTTAAGAAATATTTCTATTATATTCATATTGAGAATTTCAATATGATATTATAGATTGTTGATAATATTGACTACCTTAATCAACATATGGATGAAAATTCATAATAGAAATATGTATTATCATCAAATAAAACTCGTACTTAGTTTTATTTCCTATATACACAAAGAATTACAATGCTAATTACCCATGTATTTTGGTGTGATGGAATGGATACAATAGGAATTTGATGATAAGTTTTCTTAATTTTTATAAAAATTGTAACATAATATATTTCAATAGGGTCTAAATTGATTTGGGTTTCCTCAAGTCTAAAATATTTCTTGTTTGCATGTATTAGATTCAATACTAGTTCATGCATGCAAGAAATGCAAAAAAAAAAGAAAAAAAAAAGAAACTAACTTTTGCAAGTTAAGCGAGACAAAGATTTCGTGGAATATTTGTGTAAACAGATTGAGAGTTGAAGGAAATTGAGTTTTCATCACGAAGAAGGAAACATCATTTGAAGGAAAAAAACATCCATCTCTACAACTCAAATTCTTGTAATAAAAAATGAATCTACAACAATAATGAAAGTTATTAGAACATAGTAGACAAATGCAAAAAAGTATGCATTATTCTCTCATATAACAACTCATTTGGTTGAAAAGTTCAAGCATGCAACAAGAGAATTTTATTTTTAACTCTTACATTTAATGAAGTGAGACATTCCTTTTTACATGCAATGACTCATGCGGTTGTTAGAAAAATTCAAATAACATGCATTCCTATTTTATCTCTTTTATTTAACGAATTAGTCAAACTTTGTTAAGAAATTCCTTGCATGTCGACTTAATTGATTTAGAAATAAATTTTACATACAAAGAGGAAATAAATTTGAATGCAATGAATGCTAAAGATTACATATCTTTTGATCAATTAAGTCTCATGCAAAGAGTGCTCCTAAATTGATTCTATTTATTTAATGAGAGAGACTTGTTTTAAATTATTTTCAATAAGTATTAGGGATTTGAATTTGAAGGAGCTAATTGTTGCAAGCATATATTTTTTAGATGACATAATTAATGCAGGAAATTACAAAATCAACATACATGGCGCATTAAAGAGGAGGTCAAAGGAAAAAGAATCATTTGATATGGAAATCACACATGAAAAATAGCCACATTTTTGATATAAAATGCTCGCGGCTCATAAAGAAATAGATCAAAAAAATTCTAGATTTTGTTCTACATGAAATGGGCTTTCAGATCATTTTGAATCGCCCATTTTCATTTAGAAATGACCAAGATATCGCAGTTTGAATGCACGCTGCTCAAAATAAATAACATGTTGCAGACTGTTTTGATAACAGTGTTTTCTGATCCAAACTACTTGCATTTTGTAAAGAAATCACTCAAACTATTTCTAGGTCTTGTTCTACATGATCTAAGCTTTCCATATCATTTTGAATTTCTCATTTTTATTGAGAAACGACCAAGATATCGCATTTTGAATGCATGTTGCTAAAAAATAACATGCTGAAGATTGTTTTTAAAAAATATATATATATCTTATGATGCATGTAAGTATTCCTCGTCAGAGTGCTCCTCATTTTCAGTACCTGATTCGTTCCATGCTACCCTCTTTGTCTCAGTTTTTTGTGAAAAATCATTTTCCCAACTTCTGAAAACACCAAAAATTCCTCTGATATGCAATAGTCAATGTTAATCTTCCAAAAAAACAATGGGGAAAGTTGAAAACCAGCAAATGGTTGCTTTTCCCAAACCAAAATAAAAATAAAAATGGGAAAGTTGAAAACCAGCAAATGGCTGCTTTTCCCAAACCAAAAAACACGAATTTTTTTCACTTCAAAGTCTTTCTTGGATTCATATGACTGCTTCTCTTATGCCGACTTGGTTGATGAAATCATTTTCTTCTGAAAAGTTCTATGTTGCAGTGACCTTGACTTCATATCTATTTATTTTTTTAGCTGCAGATGGAAATCACGGTTATACAACATGATGAAAGCAAGGATAACTACTGAGTATGGTATGGTAACTTCTTGTAGATCAAGAATTTCGCGCTTGTTACTGTCCAAGTTAATGCACCAAACTAAACACAAAACCCTGAAAAACTCCAATAAAATCGATACCTGATGGATAAGATCCGAAGATGTAGATGAATGAGGAAGCCGATGTAGATAAGATGGGCGCACACGAGCAATTCGCACAATAGATCCGAGTAACCTGCAAGACACCGATGCTTGACAGAAAAAGACGGCGTTAAGAGATATTTAGGTGGACTGCCCGAGAAGCGGGTCCGGGAAGCGATAAGCTTCCTCGGCGGATGTCAGTCCACGTTTTCAATTAAGAAAAGAAGCATACATGATAAAAGATGTAAGTAAAAAGCTAGATTTTCTGATTGCAGTAATAAGACAGAATCTAAACAGCAGACAGAAAATACAGAAAACAGGGAACTATGAAATAATGCTGAATTTGTGTTACCTGTGTCCTTTTACCTGTCTGCAGGGAAATCGGCGTCGACTGGGTAGAATCGGCGTCGATTGAGACGAATCGGCGTCGACTGGGTGAGATCGGCGTCGACTAAAGGCAGATCGATCAATCAGGGACTGTGCGATAAGATTCGGGAATTGGAAGGTGAATGTGGTCTGCTGGATGTGCCGAAGTTGGCGAGACACTGGAACAGAGTCACCAGATGATAGATGGTGGTGTGCGATGCTGATGTGACAGGGACAGAGTAACGGTGCTCCTCTCAGGGATTGATTCGGACAGGATCTGCCCTAATTTGATACAATTGATGCTAAGAAGATCTCTCTTTCTCACAACCTGTATCTCTCTCGCTCTCTGTTCGTGCGTAAGTGCTTCCTTTTTTCGTCTGTTCACTTTTCGCTCGTTCGTGGTCTCTTTTTCGGTCCCTAGAACTGAGTTCTGGACTTGCTTTTATAATCGGCGCCGCTCCTAGAAAATTGGCGCCGACCATATGGGTCGGCGCCGATCGCGGAATAGACTTCGAGATGGCCAAAATGAGCGATTTCAAGAAAGATGAGAATTACCCCGAATACGGGAAATATCCCGCTTAGGGAAGCGGAAAAATAGATGTGATACATAGATAGGATAAATTTGGGGTAGATAAGTGATTAAGATGCATGGGAAGAAGCGTAATTAAATATTTAATATTTAATCACTCATGGGTAAGATATGATGGGGTGAATTAAATTTAGAGTAAGTGATTAAATCACAAATTGGATAATATCCCAAGGGGATAGTTGGTGACGTAAAACGTGCCCCAGGTTACCTAAGCAAGTAAATGGATGAGAGGGACACTAAATTGAGTAACCAATTTTAAGTGTCTACATTTTGCCCCTTTTTGTCAAGTAACTTGCGATAAGCAAGGTTATGAGACAAAAACAAAGGGATGGAAGAAGGGAAGAATTTGTGATGATGTGATCCCCCTCAAACTGGGATGGGATGGATGATAGAACAGACGATCCCAAGTTTGAAAAAGGTAGATGAAAAATGCAGGATGCCCCAGTCGGATGTCTGGAGTAGATCTGATCATTGATGACGCATACACATAAATAAAAGGCAGCAACCTAAGGAACTCACATTGGTAGGTCAAACTAGCCGGTCTTCTCATGAGGCACGTTAGAAATGGTGCCTGAGACCCATGAGTGTAAGGAGAACTGCAAAATAGTCAGCATCTAAAGAGAGACACATTGGTAGGGACAACTAGACGGTCTGCAAAGCAGACGACGTTAGTGCCTACAGACCCGTTTAACTCTAAGCTGCCAAAAAGTACGAGTGTCCCACGCAAAGGGAACAAACCCGAAATAGACAAGGATATCTAAAAAAATGTGCCAAAAGGCAAAATTTCACACAACAATGAGCGAGATAGATAAGTAAGCCAAGCATCAACACTATGGCAAAAAGATATGGAAAATCGCGGCGGACAAAATTTTCGGACTAAAACAAACGGCGTCGACCCACAAAATCGGCGCCGACTCAATCAGAGCACATATAAATATGCGAGCGAAAAGCGTAAAGCGATTTATTTTCAACGTGACGATTGATTGAGAAAGCGCATTTTTATTTGAGCATCATGGAAGCCTCTGGGAGCGGTCAGAAGCGCAGGAGGACACGACCAGGGGTAAGTGGTCATTCTTGAACCCATTGTTCTTAATGTATATTTTTTTTTTGTTTTTGTTTGATTTTCTTTGCATGGAGGCGTGGTCCGGTGTATGTCCTGGAGACGGGGCGATCGGCGCGCCGATTTTTGTAATCGGCGTCGATTGCGTTGTTAGATCGGCGTCGATTGGTATTAATCGGCGCCGACTTAAATGAACGACGTCGCTTTTACCAAATCGACGCCGATTGATATATGTTCATTTTTTTGTTATTGTTTTGGAGGATGTGATTTGGGGAAATAAGAGACTAATTATGTTTTTGATGTCGTGGATGCAGGCACGAGAGGCTCTCCATATGAGGGATGTCATTCCTGAGTTATTGGAGATTATTCTCCCTGATGTGACAGATGCAGACTGGCAGCATTTAGAGCTACGGGCTCGGGGGTTTTCGGTATTATAGATGAGTGCCACGAGATGTGGAGCTCATGCGGGCACTAGTGCGATGGTGGGACAGCCACACGTGCACTTTTTGGTTCAGGACGGGTGAGATGACTATCACCCATGAGGATATATTCAGGATCCTGAGATTGCCGATCGCTGGGGACCCGATTGAGATCACACCCCGGAGAAGCGGCAGAGAGGGCCCTAGGTCGGCTATACGAGATATAGGCGAGATGACTCGGAGATAGTGTCCGGGGCAGTGAGGATAGCCTCACAGTACAGGCAGGATAGCCCTCGGAGCAGACGGATAGTGCTGATTCAGATGGCTATATCCTACTTTGCCCTGCCAGATTCAGGAGGTGGGAGATTCCCATTGTTACTGTTAGACTGTGTTTGCGACATCTTGCAGTACAGACAGGTTTTTGCCTTCGCCGATGCCCTGATAGCTCAGATATATCATGAGCTATGGATGTACACCACTGGCCGGAGGACAGGGATTGACGTCAGTTTTGTGCTCCATTGCTGGGCATATGAGCACATAGCGGTGATCAGGCCATCCGGGCTTCCTTGGATGCCAGCAGGAGTGGGAGGCATTGATTATGGATTTCGGAGATGGCGGGCTGACATGGCCGCAGGGGATACAGGTAGATCGGCCGAGTGGTACTCTGAGCGTTTCAGGACGCTGACACCAGATCAGGTTATCTGGAGGCCGTATCGGGCATTTCCGACATGGGCTGGTCAGGATGCCCACTTGGTAGCACTGAGACGGAGCCGGGTGGTCAGGGGCCGTAGGCCGGATATGTGGGAGCGAGTCCCGTTCATGCGGATACTGAGGCAGTTCGGCCTAGTACAGACAGTGCCGACCACCTACACGCCATATAGGCGGGATAGCAGGGAGACGGATTTGCCGGTTTTGATCCCAGCAGACCCATTGAGAGAGGCCCCACCCTCCGCAGACAGTGATGATGACGCGGGGGTGGATGAGGGCTACGCAGCATGGTACGACACAGAGCTTCCACGACATCTCCCGCCATCTATAGATGCTGACGAGGAGGACATAGCTGCTATGCTGGATAGACTGGAGGTAGAGCATGCCACCCTTACACAGACACATCAGGTAGCTCTGGAGGAGATCAGGGCTTTGACAGAGGAGAGGGATGCCCTGATTGTGGAGAGAGACACCGCTCGCCAGGAGCGAGATATAGCGATCCAGCAGAGGGATCGCTACCTTCGGCATAGGGAGGCCCTCAGGGCCAAATATGGAGAGACCGGTGCCACGTCAGAGTCGGTACACAGGGCACGACCCTAGGAGGAGCACCACCAGCAGCGCCAGCAGCCCCAGCAGCACCAGCAGCATCGTTACGAGCACCGGGTACTGTGAGCCTGAGCACATACCAGTCTCTCCTCGCTGAGGTGAGATACTATGAGGATGCCCTAGCGCAGCATGCCCCAGATGTGCCTCGGTACGGGGCGAGGAGGAGAGCAGCGACGGCTACGGCGAGCGGAGCCTCAGGTGGAGGGAGTACTGGGAGAGATCGAGGTGGGCCGAGACCTCCAGCAGCAGGTGCATCGAGCTCGATAGGCGGCGGCCAGGAGAGACAGCCAGGTGCAGAGGAGGGTGGAGGAGATAGTGTCCTCCATGCGTCGGACTTTACTATATAGAGATTGATAGATTTTGTATCTGTATAGTGATGTAGCCTCGATTGGAAGGCATTGTATAGATGGCTTGATTGAAAGCCACCCATTTTTGTACAGACACCCATGTATATATAGATTCATCATGTTATTTGTTATATGATTGTACTCATGCTTTTAATTTTGATATACATGGATAGATGGATATAGATATAGACTTGATAGAGGATAAAATAGATGTGGTTGGATAGATATAGACTGATAGATGATAGAAATAGATGTGATTAGATAGATTGATATATGGATATAACTTTGATAGATGGATGTGATGTAACTTAGATGTACATGTGTTTAAATGTTTTGATGGATAGATAGACAGATGTGTTTGATGTATGGATGAGATATAGATAGATGTAATGTACCTTGGATGTACATATTTTTAAATATTTTGATGGATAGATAGATAGATGTGTTTGATGTATGGATGTAATTTTAATGAGAAATGAATACAGATAGATGTTTTGATAGATAAGATGAATTTTGATAGAAGATAAATTTTGATTGAATTAACATGTGAAATGTCAATTTAACTAGATGCAAGACAAAGAAATGGGAAATACTCCTTGCAAGAGCCAAAGATGTAAATGGAAACAACCGTGACTTAGAAGAGAAGATACTCGGAGAAGGAGAAAAATGATAAGTCGGACTTCCAACCGACCATAGATAAGATCCAGATAGGAAATCGAAAGACCAAGCATACAAGGCCCTATATAAGATTAAAATAAACCTGACACTAACTAGTCGCAAACCAGATCTAGGATAGAAACGGAAAGAAAAGTAAGTATCTTGTCGGAACTTACAAGGGACAGAATACATGTCCATAGTAGGGAAACAGGATTCTCCATATGATTGACAAAAGGTCCTAAATCTCAGCTTCATGATTTTGGCAGAAAAGCAAACTGATCAATGCGGGAAGTTTGCTTGATATGGAAAGACTGATCGATGCGGGAAGTCTTTCAGTGATGCTAAAAAGTGTATAAACTGACTGGAAGGCTGATTAATTACAAGAAGCCTTGAATATTTCTTTGAGAAACAGCCGTCCTTCAAGGGAGCGGTCTGTATTTTGAATTTTAATGATAGCCATCCTTCGAGGGTATGGTCTATATTTTTAGAATTTTTGATAATAGCCATCCTTCAAGGGCATGGTCTATTTTCTTTTTGATTCACTTGATAATGTATGGATAGCTGTCCTTCAAAGGATCAGTCTATCTTTTGGATAGCATCCCTTTTTTTTTTTTTTTTTTTTTTGAAACTCTTCTTGGAAGAAGCTGAGTTTAGACCTAGATAGATCAGATGGAGGGGAGGAGAACAAAGAAGAACATGCACTCATGCCCCGAGTAGATCCGATTAAGATAAGTACTTGGGACAGATGAAGTGGTGATTAAGGTATTCCTACCATGAGGAGGAACATATCCAAAAGAAACGTGCAATGAGTAGAGCCGCGATACTCATATTTAAGGTAAACGAGGCAATAGGCGGAGAACCACACAATTTCGAATCACCACGAAAGTAGATGACTGGTTATTAGGATGGATGAAAGATCTGTGTTGCGACTAGATGTGTGTAAGATAGATTTTAACAATAGAAGGGCCGTAGATGCAAGGCATTAAGAGGTTCCGCTTCAGGTATACCATCCATGGAAGATAAACGATAAGCCCCAGACCCATATTTATGAGTGATAATGTACGGGCCCATCCAGTTGGGAGCAAACTTACCACGTTGACTTCTTTCGAGTGTAGTGACATTTTGATTTTCTTTAAGAACAAGATCACCAATTTTGAAGTCACGGTGCTGCAAATGCTTGTTATAAGCACGTTTGACACGCTCAAGATAGACCTGATGATGCTCAAGAGCGTTGAGACGCCGCTCATCTAATAATTCAAGTTGTGCTAGATGATTTTGACGATAATCCTCATCGGAGACAAATTCTCTGAGAGAAACACGGAGAGATGGGATTTGGACTTCCAAAGGAAGGACAGCCTCAGACCCATAGACGAGAGAGAAAGGAGTAGCACTTAGTAGGAGTACGAATGCTAGTCCGATAAGCCTAGAGAGAGAAAAAGGGATATGTAAATGCCAATCCTGCCATTTCGACTAGTTACCTTTGCGAGGATGCTACGCAAAGTTTTATTGGGGCTTCGGCTGACCATTAGCTTGAGGATAGTATGGAGAAGAAAAGCGAGCTTGATATTGAAAGCGTTAAAGATTCTGCAAATCAGCGTTCTTGAAAGACTTACCATTATCCGTGATTAGCTTGTGTGGGCACGCCAAAGCGACAAATGATGTGTTGATAGACGAAATCAACTATGGGTTTAGCCTTTGTTGAAGAAAGAGGGATAGCTTCTACCCACTTAGTAAAGTACTCAGTGGCAGTAATGATAGAATGATGACGCTGTGAAGAACGGGGATTGATGAGACCAATAAGATCAAGACCCCACTGCGAAAAAGGCCACAAATCCGCCGCAGGTTGCAAAGCTTGACTAGGGATGTGTGTGAGATTGGAATGTTGCTGACACTTGACGCATTTCTTAGTGTATTCACAACAATCTTGATTAAGAGAAGGCCAATAATATCCCAAACGTAAAATGCGCTTAGCTACAGCTAAACCACTAAAATGTCCACCACAGATACCGTCATGGACCTCCTGGATGGCTTTAGATGATTCATGGGTTTTGAGGCATCGAAGCAAAATACCATCAAAGCCGCGTTTGTAAAGAAGGCCGCCTAGAATAGTATAGCGATTGGCGCGTTGGACAAAAGACCTTCTACCATTGGAAGTCAGATCTGGAGGAAGCACCGAATGAGATAGATAATCAACAATCTGTTGATACCACTCATCCTGAGTATGGGTTGTGACAACATTGATCGAAGTTAGTTGCTCAAGATGAGATGGTTGATCTAATCGTTGCACAGCCACATAAAGACGCGAGTCTTCGGTAAAAGGTGGGATAAGTGAGGCTAATGAGGCCATTGTATCTGCGAATCGATTTGCAGTGCGAGGAATGGCTTGGATAGTGAATTTATCGAAAGATTGGAGTTGAGCAAGAACGATGTCACGATATTTTTGAAGGATATCATTCTTGCATTGATAGACACCCGTGACCTGATTAACGATGAGTTCAGAATCACCGAAGATGTCAATATGACGAGCACCGAGATTAATGGCATTTTGAAGACCTAAGACAAGAGCTTCGTACTCAGCCATATTATTGGTGCACTCAAAGTTTAATTTGTGTGCGACTGGGATAGGCGTACCCCAAGGAGGAATCATCACGAAACCCGCACCTCCCCCTTGCTGGCATTTGGATCCATCAAAGAAGAGCTTTACTTTAAATGGAGATAGACCAAAATCAATTTGTTGGATATATTCATCGGGGAATTGAGCAAGGGGGTCTTGAGTGTCCGGAAGAGGAGCATCAGCTAATTGATCTGCAATAACCTGACCCTTGATAGCCTTTTGCGGGATAAACTCGAGGTCAAATTCTGTCATGAGCATAAGCCAACGAGTGATACGATCATTATGATAAGGCTTTGCATGAATTGTCTTGAGGGGATTGATACTTGTGACAATGTAAGTTTTATGATTAAGGAGATAATGACGAAGCTTAGAAGTTGCGAAGAAGAGAGCACAACATAGTTTTTCAGCTTCGGAGTAACGTGTCTCATACTCATGGAGGGTGCGACTGATGTAATAGACAGCTTGTTCTTTACCACAAGTGTCCCGATGCGAGATCATGGCTCCTAGAGCATGGTTAGTCACAGAGATATAAAGATAGAAAGGCTCCCCCTCGCGTGGAGGTGTAAGCACGGGTGGAGAAAGAAGATAAGCTTTGAGATCATCAAAGGCCTTTTGGCAATGCTCATCCCATTCAAAATGAACATTCTTACGGAGGAGATGGTGAAAAGGTTGACAACGGTCTCGACAATTGGGAGATAAAATGACGCACTGATTGAAGACGTCCTTGGAGACTGTGGAGTTGCTTTAAGTTAGAAGGGGGAGGCATCTCAAGGATAGCTTTTATTTTTGCGGGGTCCACTTCAATACCCCTAATGGAAATGATAAAACCTAAAAGTTTACCAGTGAGAACGCCAAACACGCACTTAGATGGATTTAGACGAAGACAAAAGTGGATAAGCCTCTCAAAGAGAGGTGCAAGGATGAAAAGATGATCTGATGACGTTTGGATTTACCGAGGAGATCGTCAACGTAATCTTCCACAGTTTTGTGTAAGAGATCATGGAAGATGTAGGTCATTGCTCTTTGATAGGTTGCTCCTGCGTTCTTAAGACCAAAAGGCATGACACGATAGCAAAAGGTCCCCCAAGGAGTTATGAAGGAAGTCTTATGTTGGTCTTCTGGTGCGATGAGGATTTGATTATATCCCAGAGAAACCATCCATAAGAGAAAGCATCTCATGACCCGCAGTTAAATCTACGAGTTGGTCGATATTAGGTAGAGGAAAATCATCTTTTGGACAAGCAAGATTAAGATCCCGGAAGTCGGTACAAATTCAAATTTTCCCAGTAGCCTTAGTTACTGGTACTACATTGGACACCCATTGTGGATAATCGATGGGTTGGATGAAGTTAGCCGAGAGCAAGCGCTGTAATTCTTCTTTAACAAGAAGGGCTACTCGAGGGTGCATTTTACGTAATTTTTGCTTAACTGGTTTGATATTGGGAAGGGTAACGATATTGTGGACCACAATATCGGGATCGAGTCCTGGCATATCCTCATATGACCAAGCAAAGGCTTGACGATGTTTGGAAAGAAAAGTGGTAAAGTCCCCTAATTCCTGTGGATTAAGGGATTGGCCGACCTTAATGATGCGAGGGTCTTCAGAAGTCCCTATATTAAGGTCGATAGTGGCTTCGTTGAGAAGGGTAGACGTGTCAGAAGGAATAGTCTTGGGAAGATAAGAATCCTCTGCTCCCAGATAGGTGAGGACGGAATCGTCATCCGCACAGTGGATAGTGTTGATAGTAGGAGAGTCGTCTCCAACTATTTCAGGGAAGATTAATGGTATAGAAGCGGACCGATTGTTAGTCTCATAGGCTAACGGCCCTAAGGAAATGGTATTGATCAAAAAAAAAAGTTAGGTGGGATGGAAATGTCATCGTCCACATCAAGTGATGCTTCTGACTTAGTGGGGGAAGATGGTTCTTCAGTAGGAAGAGGCTCATTGAGAATAGTGATGGTGGCTTTTGAAAGAGGTTTAAATCCTAAACCAAATTTCTGATGTGGCATGAGAGTAGGAATGGATTTGAGGTCATGTATACCTTGTTCATATTTTCCCAGGCCAAAACCTTTCCACGCGCATCGATATAGATAAGTTTTTGCAAACGTGGGATTCTGTAGATAATCAAACCCTGTTGAGTAAGGTTTGGTCCTAGGAGGAGAATCTGGGCGATAGTGAGGCGTATCAAGACCACCGTAGATGAAATTAGTCTGTTGATTAGGCAGACCAATGGTGACGATGCGACCGAGACCTGGTTGATATTCAGGTTGTTTGTCTGGTCTACCATACTCATTAGGTTTGAGATGGGCATCAAAAGAAAAGAGAGGAAGCTCTCCTAGTGAGAAACGCTGCAATGTCTCTTCTAGATTTTGTAAATCCGGTAGTTTGGTTGCAGGTATGGAAGAAGATGAGGCCCCGTCAGGAGAACATGCATTTTCTTTTAAAGGGGCAGATCTTGTGGTCATGTCGCATTGTGCGGAAGGAAAAGGATCTCCTGGATGAGTATATATTTTGCCCTCATATTGATATTTTAAGCATCGATGGAGGGTGGATGGGACACAATGCATTGCGCGAATCCAGGAGCGTCCGAGGATCATATTATAGTGGAATTTTCCTTCGACGATGTAGAAGAGTTCATGAAGCAGCTTCTTACCTACTCGAATGGGTAAGACCACAGTTCCTAAAGTAACTGCTAGCTGATCGTTAAATGATCGAAGGGCGAAAGGCGGGGGTGACACTACATTCTTTGGTAACTTAAGTTGCTCAAACGTGTGCGAGGAGATGACGTTGAGTGCAGCTCCACTATCGATCATAACACGTTTTAAGGTAGTGTTATTGATTTGGACTGTGATAAAGAGGGGAGCCTCCAAATCCTCGGAAGAAAGAGAAGGAATTTCTGAATCTTCAAAAGAAATGGTGGTTGATAGTCTATTCAATCCAACAACCAACTCGTAGGGCTGGGGCTCATCTGAATTCACTGCGATGCGACGCAGATTATCGATTAGAGCCTGGCGATGTTGTGGAGAGGATTGGATGAGGTCAAAAAGAGACATTTTGACCGGAGCCTGGGTGAGTTGTTTCATAACACTCTCCTCAACAGACACGGGAACTTGAGCCCGAGGTGCAGCATGAATAGAGACCCTGGGTCGTGGGGCTGATGAGGAAGGAGAAACACCTTCAGGGGCTGCAGAAATGACAACCCGTGGTCGAGATGTTGAAGATGAAGATGGGTTATCATAGTGTTGGGTTCTAGTGGCGATATGGATTGTGTCAATTTGAGAAGGAGGAAGATCAAGTGGAGTGGGACCACTAGAGGTCTGAGTGGATCGTTGCGGTCTTTGGAGACAAAGGGGGTTGCTTGGTCGAATTTACTGATGATTTAGATAATGTCGATTTAGAAGAGGAAGAAGCTCCCAAAGTAGGTGTAATCGGAGGAACATAGGGTGCCTTGGTTTTTGGTAATGAAGATGATGATCCTGATAGAAGAGGTGGCGTCTTTTTAGTAGGTAAGTCTATTTTTCGGGGTATTGGTGAAGAATGTGTTGTAGAAGAAGATGATGGCTTTGATAAGTGTGTAGAAGAAGACACCTTCTCAGTGGGCAAATCCAATCGTTTATGAGGCGTAGAGAGAGATTTTTGTGGAAGAGCACCAAGAGTCTTGATGGTCCGAAATATGGGCTTTCCTTTTTCAGGGATGGTGACAACTTCAACGGCATAAGGTGATTGTAACCTTTTCGGAGGAAGCAGGTGGGGAGGTACTGATGGTGTAACGTTAGATTTTGGTTGTCTCGGTTTAGGTTCCGGAACCGAGTGTATAGGTGTTGGTGCTACTTCTTTTGATTTTTCTTTAATAGGCAAAGTAACATTAGTGATGGAAGAAGGGGGTGATGAAGAAGCAGTTCCTTGCGAAGGGACTACTTCTGATGCAGTAATCATGGGTGAAACTACTGTAGGAAAAGAGATAGGAAGGGTCAAAATCGAAGATGCTTCCGTCGAAGTCGGCACAATTATAGGTACGTTCACCAAGGGCATAGTTGCAGCGGGAATGGGAGCAACAGAAGTAGATGTGTCTGTAGTGGAAACTCGAAGGGATGTAATTGCCTCGAGTATTGAAAGAATGTCTGATGATGAGACAGATGAGGATGACACTGTCTCGGGTATGGATGGAAGGTCAGACAAAGGAGCGGAGAGAGATGATTCCGTGCTTAGTAATGTAGGAATATTCAAAGACGGGCTATCTGAAGATGGTGGAACTCCAGTGATTGATGAAGTGGAAGGAGGTTCTGATTCGATTGATGTGTTTGCAGATGGCTTGGTTTCAGAAGAAGATTCTTCGGTAGAGATGAAGTTGATGGTATGAGTGTTTGGTTTTTGAGACTCTGAAGCATTATGGTTCGGGGCATGATTGGGAAAAGGTTGTTTAAAAACATCGAGTGCCTGATTTGGGGGAGCATTTGGGTTATCCAGAATGAGCTCGCCTTTATCAATGAATTTCTGGACAAGATTTTTGAAAGTCTGACATCGTTCGATGTCATGACCTTGGTTCTATGATAATGACAGAAATCATTTTCCCTATACCAGAATGGACGTTCTTGGTTTTCATCAATATCCCTAATGGGGGGAAGTTCGATCATGCGAACTTCCAACATTTTTTCTAAGATAGAGGCATATGATTCCCCCAATGGAGCGAAGGATCGAGATGATGAAGTCCCTTTTCGAGAAGATGAGGGTCTCTTCGTGGTGTTTGATTAGAAGTATTATCGGCTCGTGATGCTTTTAATACGATAGCGTTGGTGGATCCTTGATTCTTGTCTTTAGAAGGGGAAGAATTTGGTTTGGTAAACCGAGAAAAATCTGGTTTAGATTTAGAGCGAAGTTTTAGCTTCCCTTGCTCAATGGCGCGAGATTCAAGTTTGCGTGCCATCGTGAAGGCTTCTTCAAAGGTATGAAAAGTTTGGATCCTTAAAGTAGAAGAAATGTGATTAGCACAAGATCGAGTAAACAACTCGATTTGTTGGGATTGAGGAAGGGAGAAAGACAATTGGTTGATTATCCCTCTCCAACGAGCGACAAAGTCTGCAATAGACTCATCATCGAATTGGCGAATGTTATAAAGATCTGTGATCGAGATCTTATGCGCGATATTTATTGAAAAGTTTTCAACAAACATCTGGGCCAATTGAGAGAAAGAAAACAAGGAATGTTGAGGAATGTTATTGTACCAGTCTAAAGCAGGACCTGCTAGAGACATAGGAAAGGTACGGAGCATAAGCTCCTGATCCTGGACTATGAGGTAGCAAGCATGTTTGAATGCTCGCAAATGTTGTTGAGGGTCTTCCCGACTATGAAATTTTGAAAATTTAGGAAGTTCCCATTGGGGAGGATAAGGCTTGAAAGCTACTGAGGGGTGAATGGGTTCATTACACACTTCTTCAAAGGAGTATGAAGGACGAGCCCCTTTTGTGGAGGCTTCCAAGTCTGCGATTTTCTTGAAGAGAATTTGAACCACGTCAGATTGAGGAGGAGGTACATTGGTATGTCCTACATAAGAAGCAAGTGGTGGATGTTGTTGAGGTGTCAATGGGGGATTCATCTGTTGATGGATAGGATGATAAGAGGAATAACCAGGTGTTCTGGGTGACACCGGGTGGGGTATTTGCTGTGAGGTAGCTTGCGTATAGGCAGGCTGTGAGATAATAAGTGGTTGAGAAAATGAAGGTTGGGTGACGGATGGAGCCTGTGATTGGTGGACTCCTATGTTTGTTGATTGAATCGAGACAGATTGAGGAATATGAGTGCCGGCTTGATTGGACATATTGGGGAACAAGACCTGAAAGGGGCCTTCTACTGCCGGATTAGGTATTAAGGGTGCTGATGTTAGAGGATGGGTGAAGGTCACAGTTGCTGGAATATTGGAAGAAAGACCCCCTAGAGGATGAGAAGTAGGAGCCAACTGACTATTCGGAGGGGGTTGGCTCATGAAGAGGTACTGACCTTGGGACACGATGGAGGGCATAGATGAATTAACAGCAATATGCGGGTGTGCAGACGCATTCATTATAGCCAGGGCAGAAGACTTCTCAGAAGTAGGTTGTGGAATACTCGAGGTAACTGCGGTGTTAGGAATAGGTAAGACTATTTGAGAACTAGTCGATATGGTAGGTGGAAGAGAAAAGGGAGGCATAGGGGCCTCACCCTTCTCCGTGACTCGAGGCAAGAGAGATGATGCAAACTGCTCTACAAAGGCCTGGGGTGATCCACGAGGATAATCGTACACTTGTTGGATTGGTGGTCCTTGATCAGATATTTGAATAGACTTGTGTACTAGGTAGTCCATGAGGGCTATCGGATTGCGGTCGAGGAATGCCTGGAATTCAGGATCCCCGCGGGGAACATACTCCGAGCCAGATGATATTTCCGAAGGACTAGGGGAAGCTGGACGTGATGGGATTGCTTTGGCTTGATAGAAAGGATTATATGACCATGATGGGGAACCAACTAACAGCGGTCCCGAGGAAGATTGGGGGGGTGCCGTAACCTCCACACTAGTGGTGATCTCGGAGGAAGAAGGAACCAGTTGAGCCATTCTTCTAGATTGTGACCGAGTGATAACCGTCATAAACACGCAGAAAAGAAGATTGACCTAACTAATGCACAGACAATTCAAGCAGCGCAAGTGATTATCTCCTTTAAATTTTGATGCTTTTAAGAAAAGAAAATGTTAGGGAAGGCTTTTTAGAACAGGAACTACTCAGATAGCCAAACTAAGGATGGTTTGGGTAATGTTTGGTGAGGAGTCCCGAAGGCACTTCAGTAAAAGACCGGTACGTGGCTTGATATAGGGGCCTACCCCCGCACTTCACACACCGCTGCGATAAGGGAGTCGGGTGCTTTGCCAATATATACCAAAATCTTCCGTGAATTTATAGCGCGGCCCGAGTACCGCGTAGGCTCTTCCTCTTGGATATCACTTCCAAGTAGGCGAGGCCAGGGAAGGAATTTTGTTTAAATGCTTTATACCTAGTGATTTTGGCTTTGTGTGCAAGGGTGAAAAATAAAAATCAAATAGTGTCACTACCGATTTTGATCAATTTTCCAGCCTAATTAAAACTAGATGAAAAACATGCAGCAATGACAAAGGAAAAGTTCTTTTTAAGCACTTAAAAACGAAGTGTTTGATTTCGATGAAGACAAGTCAAACAGATTCTTTCCCAAATGCGATTAAGTTCTTTTTAAGCACCAAAAATTGAAGTGTTTGGATGTGATAGGCAACCGACAAAGAAATCCTAAAAAGGAGAAAACACCGTAAAAGAGGAATACCTGTAGATTTAGCTCTCCAAGGTGTGTGGACTTCAAAAAGCGCGTTGTTGAGCTCTTCCCCTCGAACAATCCCACGAACAAGCAAAGTGCTCCGCAAGAAGAGGTTAAGCAAACACCAAAGAAAACCCAGAAAGATATATCCAGATAACGGTGAAACAGAAATCTCTATTTTTAAGGAACTAGAAAAATTTCGAAGATAACGATTTCGCCTAAAAAAAAGCAAGATTGAAATGATGAAAAGAAATGCTCAAATAGGACTGATAGAAATCAGTGAAGAAAAGGAACAAAGTTCAAAACTAGGAAAGAAATGAACTTACCAATAAGGGACTTTGGTTGGGTCCCACCGGGCGTGCCAGAATGTAGATCAAGAATTTCGCGCTTGTTACCTGTCCAAGTTAATGCACCAAACTAAACACAAAAACCCTGAAAAACTCCAATAAAATCGATACCTGATGGATAAGATCCGAAGATGTAGACGAATGAGGAAGCCGATGTAGATAAGACGGGCGCACACGAGCAATTCACACAATAGATCCGAGTAACCTGCAAGACACCGATGCTTGACAGAAAAAGACGGCGTTAAGAGATATTTAGGTGGACTGCCCGAGAAGCGGGTCCGGGAAGCGATAAGCTTCCTCGGCGGATGTCAGTCCACGTTTTCAATTAAGAAAAGAAGCATACATGATAAAAGATGTAAGTAAAAAGCTAGATTTTCTGATTGCAGTAATAAGACAGAATCTAAACAGCAGACAGAAAGTACAGAAAATAGGGAACTATGAAATAATGCTGAATTTGTGTTACCTGTGTCCTTTTACCTGTCTGCAGGGAAATCGGCGTCGACTGGGTAGAATCGGCGTCGACTGATGTGGTCGGCGTCGATCGAGACGAATCGGCGTCGACTGGGTGAGATCGGCGTCGACTAAAGGCAGATCGATCAATCAGTGTCATGCGATAAGATTCGGGAATTGGAAGGTGAATGTGGTCTGCTGGATGTGCCGAAGTTGGCGAGACACTGGAACAGAGTCACCAGATGATAGATGGTGGTGTGCGATGCTGATGTGACAGGGACAGAGTAACGGTGCTCCTCTCAGGGATTGATTCGGACAGGATCTGCCCTAATTTGATACAATTGATGCTAAGAAGATCTCTCTTTCTCACAACCTGTATCTCTCTCGCTCTCTGTTCGTGCGTAAGTGCTTCCTTTTTTCATCTGTTCGCTTTTTCGCTCGTTCGTGGTCTCTTTTTCGGTCCCTAGAACTGAGTTCTGGACTTGCTTTTATAATCGGCGCCGCTCCTAGAAAATCGGCGCCGACCATATGGGTCGGCGCCGATCGCGGAATAGACTTCCAAGATGGCCAAAATGAGCGATTTCAAGAAAGATGAGAATTACCCCGAATACGGGAAATATCCCACTTAGGGAAGCGGAAAAATAGATGTGATACATAGATAGGATAAATTTGGGGTAGATAAGTGATTAAGATGCATGGGAAGAAGCGTAATTAAATATTTAATATTTAATCACTCATGGGTAAGATATGATGGGGTGAATTAAATTTAGAGTAAGTGATTAAATCACAAATTGGATAATATCCCAAGGGGATAGTTGGTGACGTAAAACGTGCCCCAGGTTACCTAAGCAAGTAAATGGATGAGAGGGACACTAAATTGAGTAACCAATTTTAAGTGTCTACACTTCTATTTTTCTATTCTTAAATATTGTTATTTGTTGTTTTAATTACAAATAGATTCACTTCTCGAAAGCATAAAAAAAAGAGAGAAAATTTTCAAGATCTCCATGTGTTGATCAAGTCAAGTAACAAAGAAAATGATGCAGATGAAGTCTTTTTAGTTTATAGCAATTGAGATCTATAAGCTGCTGAATTAAAAAAATTAAAAAAATAGTTTGCATGAGGGCATGCACAAAGCTAAGTGTGGGGGAGACTCACTCTCTTCCAAATATTTTGAAGAATGCATGAGGAAACAAAGAGTTAAGTGTGGGAAAAATATCTCTACATTATCTACGAAAACCTCATGAGAGCATGAATAAAAAAGAAGTAAAAATTTTACTTCTAAAATCTCAGTTTGCTACTATCATGAAAAAGGAGAAGACAATTTGAAAGATGTAGAAGTATTGACAAAATCAGATTCTATAGGAAGATCAGTAGCTTGCATGAGGGCATGCAAGAAGTTAAGTGTGGGGAAATGATGAGACCAAAATATGTCTCATTATATCACCAAATAACATTCTTATTCTCTCTCTCAAAATAAAGCTTTCAAGTGAATTTAGATGTAGTTTTAATAACAGATATCATATTTAAGGTAGAATATAGGATTTATCTTATCATCTCTTTAGAAATCTATTTGCAATCTAATTGTTGTTATTTCTTGATATTTCTTCTAAAGTTGGAATGCAATAGTGTGTAGAAAACAGGTCATAAACAACTATACTCCAAGTTCATAGATTGCAGCTACAGAAATTCTTCACGTAGCTACAAAAATTCTTCACACAACTACGGAAATGCCCAGCTACGGAAATTCTTCACGTAGCTACGGAAACACCCAGCTAGTGAAAGTATTTTGGTTTGTTCCAAAATAATGTAAAGGAGCACCAAACTATTCAGCCTACTCTTTGCTTCCACGTCATCAACCAAGAATATAGATCCAAACATGTGGAAATCCAAATTCATGAATGCATGTGGCATTCAAGAAGAATTCAAAGTCATGGACTTAGCACTCCTCTTTTTCTCTCCATGTTTCAAGGATGAGCAAATGGTGGAATAGTCTTAGGAATGTTGAATAAGTACTCTCCCACTTTGTGTTCCTAGATTGAAGTGATGAGTTGTAGAAATATTCTCCATGATAAGTGGGTTGTTGTAGTCAAGTTTGTTTAGTATTTATTGCTTTGAATAAATCCACCCAAGAATAGGTAGTTAGTTCTTAGAGTGTGGACCAAGTAAACTAGGAGTAATGTCTATAAATACCTCTTTCATATATTTGGAAAAGGAGGCATATTTTGTAAATTAGTTTTGAATCGTACAAGTGCAGTTTTAAAAGTTAATTGTAGTTTCTCCAAATCAAAGGGAAGAGAATGGCTAAAAGCCACTTTTCCCCAAGGAGGAGGATTTTTCTGTTATTTCTTAGCATATTTTATTTCTTTGTAGATTTATTTCAGTAGTTTAGTTGTTGTGTGTTTATTTTTCATGCATGTTTAATTTATGTATGTTTTCCTAGGAAGAAGTATTGTTAAATAAGATTTTACTTTCTCCTTTTGCATACTGACTTTAGACACGCCTTGGTTATAATGACACCAAATTTTCTATGAGTTGGTTAAATGACTCGTAATACAACGACCCGTCATGGAGTAGCATGACATTTTTTGGAGAGACTTCCTCGTAACCCTAATAAGGGTAAGGCACCAATCTCGAGCCGACAGATTGGTGATATGGGGTGTAAAACCACAAGATTTATATAGTAGTTGAGAAGCTGCCATGCCGAGCACTAGAGCATAGTTATTGAGACTTCAGGTAGTATTGTTGGTGTTCCTACCTCCATATTGTTTGACTCTATGGTTCTTTTAATTCATTTATTACACCATCTTTAGTAGAGCAATGCAAGCTGGTGGCAATTAGGAAGGGTCATTATTGGGACATTGAGATGGCTTCGGGAGCCAAGATCTTTGTAGACTCCTTGGTCAAGGAGTGTGTTGTGGATTTGGGACCTTTCACCACTACTTCAGATCTCCGCATTCTTCCTTTGGGATCATATGGAGTCATCTTAGGTATGGATTGGTTATTTGGATTCAGGCACGAATGGATTGTTATCACAAGACTATATCTTGTGTAGATGATCTTGGAGTTGAGTTGGTGATTTCAAGAATCAAGAGACTGTTTCCATTTCGCACCATCTCTCTATATGCGGCTTAAGCGTGTGTGTGCGCGGGGTTGTTAGATGTATGTCATTACAATGGTGAAAGGTCGAGGATGGGTCTAGTGGACCATTGTAATATGATCATCCCATTCGAGAGGTTTTGCAGATGTCTTTCCAGGGGAGCTACAGGGTATGCCACTCCCATGTGAGATTGATTTTCATATAGATCTTGTTAGAGAGCAGAGCTAATATCATGAGCACCTTATCGGATGACCACCCTGGAGCTCTGTGAGCTCAAGTTACATCTGGAGGGCCTTCGGAGAAATACCTTATCCGTCCTAGTGTATCCCCTTGGGGTGCACTGATGATTTTTGTGAAGAAGAAGGATGGATCCTTGTGGTTGTGTATTGATTACCACTAGTATTTGAACAAGATAACAATCAAGAATCGTTATCCCCTTCCACGTATTGATGACTTGTTTGATTAGATGAAGGAGCCATGGTGTTCTATAAGATTGAACTCAAATAATGCTATCATCGGTTGAGGATTACGGATGTAGACATTCATAAGACTACTTTTCGTATGAGATATGGGCATGATGAGTTCACGGTGGTGCCTTTTGTTTTGCCGAATGCCCCCACAATGTTTACGAGTTTGATGAATGGGGTATTCAGTGACCTTCTTAGATCGCTTCGTGCTCATCTTCCTTGATGATATTCTGATTTAATCACGTACACGTGAGGAGCACAAGGGGCACCTTCGCCAAGTTCTTCAGTGTCTTCATGAGCAGCAGCTTTACGGGAACTTGGAGAAGTGTGTTTTATTTCATTCGAGTGCAGACTTAGGTCATATCATCTTTGGGGAAGGTATCACAGTCGATCCTTCCAAGATTAGAACCATTATGGATTAGCCAACACCCACTACTATGATAGAGGTGCGCAACTTCATGGGGTTAACAAGTTACTACAAGAGATTTTTTTAGGACTTCTCTTAGATAGCACATCCCATCACTTCCCTTCAGCGGAAAGGGAAAAATTTTGTTTGGTCAGACAGATGTGAGTAGGCCTTCAAGACACTAAAGGAATGTCTCACTACAAAGCACCTATTCTTGCAGTGATGAATTCACATGGTGAGTTCTTTGTATGCACGGATGCTTCGTTGGCAGGCCTTGGAGGTGTACTGATGTAGGAGGGAAAAGTAGTGGCCTTTGAGTCTCGCAAACTCAAGGATTATGAACTTAATTATCCAAATCATGATATTTATCTTGCGATAGTTGTGCATGCCCTTATTAAATGGAGGCACTTTCTTCTTGGTCAGATATTCACACTCAAGATAGATCACTTGAGTGTTCGCCACCTCTTCATGCGACCCTAATCTAAACACTCGTCAACAACGTTGGATGGAGTTGCTTTGTGAGTATGACATGGAGATAGAGAATGTGAAGGGGAAGGAGAATGTGGTTACAGATGCTCTCAACAGACAGAGACATGTGAATATGACCACTTCAGTGGGCACAGATTTGCAGAGCAGGATTCTTCAACAGCTTTCCCTCGACAGCTTCTACATTGCAGTTCGAGTAGAGATCGGGTCCCAAAGACCCCTTGAGGGGAAGTTTGATGGTTTCTCACTAGAGGTAGATGGTATTCTCAGGCATAGAGGTTGTATTTATGTTCCCAAAGATGGATGCTTGAGGTAGGACATCTTGACAGAGGTACATCGTGTACCCTATTTAACCCATCCTGGGGTGAAGAAGATGCACGCTACCTTGAGACAGTTGTACCACTAGAGAGGACTTCACAGGGACGTGGCTTAGTTTGTGCCACGCTATTTAGAGTGCTAAAAAGTGAAGCCCAAGCATCAACATCTAGCTGGCCTTCTCTTTCCTCATCCTATACCAGAGTGGAATTGGGACACCATTTCCATGGATTTCATTTTTGGGGTACCGATGTCGAGATATCACCACGACGCCATCATGGTCACGGTTGATAAATTGACAAAAGTGGCTCACTTTTCTCTCGGTGAAGACCACTTATACTAGCTAGTGCAGTGGCACGTGTCTATTTGGATGAGATTGTCAGGTTGCACGGGATTTTGTGGAAGATTATTTGTGACCGCGATCCTTTGTACACTTCCCATTTCTGGACTACTATGCAACATGCCCTCGGGACGAGGATTAATTTCAGCATAGCTTATCACCCCAAGATAGATGGATAGACTGAGAGGGTGAATCAGATTTTGGAGGACATGCTCAGGATGTACGTGATGGATCATCAGGCGAGATGGGAGGAGTACCTGTACTTGGTGGAGTTTTCCTATAATAATAGTTTCAGAGTTCTATAGGCATGGCTCCTTTTCAGGACTTGTATGGTAGAGAGTGCAGACACCCCTTAGCTGGGATAGGTTGGAGGATGAGTATCTCTTGGACCAGCCCTTTTGTAGGACATGGAGCAGCAGGTAGTGATGATCGACAACGACTACGAGGAGGCACAGGATAGAAGCGAGAAGAAGTACGTTGATCAAAGATAGGACCAAAAGTAATTTTGATGTGGGCATGAAGGTGTTCCTTCGTGTCGGGTCATATAAGAGCCCTATCCATAATGGAAAAGGTTATAATTTTGTTCCTCGATTAGTTGGTCCTTTTGAGATCTTGGAGCATATCGGCCCTTTGGCTTATCGTTTAGCATTGCCACCCACTTGTCTCACATACATGATGTGTTTCATGTTTCTATTCTTAGGAGCTACATTGCAGATCCTTCTCATGTCTTGGATTGGGCCTCTTTACAAAGTGTGCACAGGATCGGGGGCAAGTGATGATGGATCCCATCCATATCATAGATCGCGAGACCACGGGCCTTCGAGGCAAAGAGATTGATCGGGTATGGGTACAGTTGGACAGAGATATGATGAGACTGCAGCCACTTGGGAGGATGCCATCGTGTTACGAGTGTCGTTTCAACATTTTTTCTAGTGACTTCCAGGAGGAAGTTGAGTCTAAGGGGAGGGGGACGTAGTGCCCACTTCCCTTTGACACTTTTAGATACTGATCTTGATACTATTGATCTTATTATGGACATTATTATGTTTTGATTTAGTATGATGTTTAGATGTTAGACCATGGATTATTATGGATCTTGATTCAATTATTATGCATGATGATTATTAGAGACATTATTACATGTGGATGATGATATACTGTTTGACATGGATATATTATGGATGATTGTTTAGACATGTGATATTGGATATTGTGAGTAGATCTAGTATGGAAATTTATTGATGATGATATAGTTGATTTATTAAACTAAAAATGATAATGTTGATTTCTTGATGTTGTTGTGATTCATATGTTTAGATGATCTTGAGATGTTGTTTATATCATTTTGGATGTTCTGATATGGCCACAAGGCCGAAGGAGGTATTTGTATTTTACAGGATAAAAATCACAACAATGTCGGGGGATTGGAGACCAACCATAATAGAATTCTGGATGAATTCAACAAGGTCACCATGGCAACTATTATTATTGTCTAAGTGTTGTGTTTGTTAGGGATTCCCATGGGGGGAATCATCTTTAAAATGTGACAAAGGGATTTTATGTATTTCTTTAATTTGGTTCTTTTATTAATGTTTTCAATTTTTATTTTGGGAAGTGTTACCCCTTTCATTAGTTTTATATGTTGAGTTAATGTTGTGAATAATCATGTGTTAAAATAAATAAATCAATATGTCATAGGAATGTAATTAATGAAGTTGTTTCCCTTAAATGTAATGTTGTAAGAGTGTGTAAGAAAAATGTAAGAGTGTGTAAGAAATATGTAAGAATGTGTAAGGGATGTGTAAGAGAATGTAAGATAGATTTTGGAGTGTTAAACACTTCATCCTCTTGGGAATTCGAATTTGTCCTTGGGGGCTATTTTTAGAGGCTTGTGGGACAAGTTAAAATTGTCCCACACCTCTTAAAATTATTTACCAACCATACCTATGGTTTGGAGGTTAAATTTAGGCCTTTTTAATGCATTTTGAAATGACTATAGTCTATAGTATGTTTTAATTGCACTTCTCTTACATGTTTTAAATTTAGTCCTTTTGGGATATGGGTTGTTTTGGAGTGTATAAGTAAATCTGTCATTTTAATTTATTGTGTTTAGGTGAATGATGTTGAATTTTCTTTGGGGTTGAGGAAGAGTGATGTGGCATCCCACATGGATTCAAATCATCCTCTTCTCTTAACTCTCCTTTAAAAATTAGAACTCTTTGTTTGTTTTGGGTTGTTGAAACTTTGCACATTTTCTCTTGGGTGAATTTTCTTGTTGTTTTGGAGTCTTGCTTGAGGAAGGAGATTGAAAAACGTTTTATTCTTGTGTGTTGTTGTTTTTGGACTACTTTTTGACATTGGGAAGCTTATTGATCTTGGAACAAACTCCATTATGGAGAGGTAGGAACTTGAGCCTTTCAAAATGATTCCTTTCTTTCTATGCATGCATGAAATGGTAAATGTTTTATGTGTTTGATTGGCTGGTTGGATAGACTGCTTAGGTATGGTGTAGGAGAAGGCTATGGGGATTTCATATGGGGGGCATAAGGGAATGCCAATGGCATCAGTTTTATTGTGGATGGAGTTTGGGATTGAGATCCACCATGGAAAAGAAATAGCTTGCATTTCTTACTCTTGGGGGGCATAAGGGAGAAACTTTGGGGGAGCATAAGGAGGAATTTGGGGGCCACAAGGATATGTGAGATGGTTTATTTTGGCGGGTTGTATAGGTGGATTCCCATTTCCCATTGGGAGGCATAAGTAGTTCCCCATAGATCCTTGCTCTTGTTTTGGCTTGCTTGATGAAGCCTCAGTTTTGTTTGCATTGGTTTAATGTAGTTGTGAACTACATTCTTCTTGAAATGTGTTTTTAAAATGTGAAAATGTTGCATGTGTGTTTGTGGAAGTCTTGTTGCCATGAGTTGATTTTCATCTCTTATTTCATTATGGTTGGGGCTCGGGGGCCAATGAGGAAGGATGGCTTCTACCTTCTCATTGGATATCTTGGTTGGGAGGAGAGCATTGCCTTTCCCCTATTTAGTTTTTATCCATTGGAAGATTGAGGAAAATTAGCATGCTACTGTTTTGGAGCAAAGAAATTTATAGTTTGACAGTCCCTCCTTGTGAGCAAGTTTATTGTAACCTTTCCCACTTTGAAGTGGATGAATTGTATGATTAGTTGTAATAAGAAGTTATTTGTATTGATGAGGAAAGATAGAAATCGAAATGTGAAATGTAAAGAGTTATTTATTCCATTCTCTTTTTTGAAAAGAATGTGAAAGGATGAAATATGTATTGTATATTGTAATTTGGAATTCAAGGAAAGAGATAAGTTGTAAAATTGTTTATTGAAATCAATAAAGGAATGCTTCACTTCTCTCAAACTTGTATTGTTTTTTTGAAATTGATTTGTTGTTGTTCAATTAAACCTCTATTGAAAGGAGAATACCGTGAAACAAAAGATAGCTTTTTTATTCCCTTGAAATGTGTTTGGAATGTAGAAATAAGACCTTGCCTTTTTCTATTAAATGGTATTTTAATCAATGAAAGGTATTAAATCAGTTTAGAAATGATTTCCCTTACTTGGAGGATGTAAAATGTTAAAAAAATCTTTTGAAAATGATCTTTGTTTGTTTATTCAAAACTTGCAATCAATTATTAAAATTGAACAATTCAAACTTACAACAAGCAATAAGATATGAAACATTAAAATTAAGACTTAGTAAGTCCTAAGGAACTCAAATTGACCCGAACATTTAAGAAAGACCCTTCAGAACTTTGCAAAATCTAATTTGAAATTTACAAAGCCGTTTTGTTGTCAAAAGATGCAAAAATATCAATTACAACTCAATCAACTAAATTGAACCTTGAAACCTATCTTAAATCCATCCAAGAATAAGTCTCCATGTTTGTTTGACATGTTGAGGAAGAAGAGGATCAAAATTGAACAAAAATTTATAAGTTAAAAATTACTAGTTTGTTTTGCAAAACCACGAAGATTGTTTTCTCAAAATTGACCTCTCATACTTCATTAGATTTAAAAATTGATGACTCATGTGCAAAGAGGGCTTTGATATCTTTCAAGAAAGTTCTCGGTTTCCCAAATCTGAGCTTCTATCAAAAGTTATGGCCATTTGAAGTTTTACTTCAATTTGGCCTTCAAAAATAAAATAAATCTAACTATTAACTTTAATTTTGACTTTGGAAAAATTTCCAAAAATTCTATGGCCCCCACCATCCCGTAACCAATCAGGTTCTGCCATGTGGCACCTCGGAGGGGCGGACCCATTTCTAAACTTAGTCTTTTTGAAAATTTACCTTTGGAGAATTTTCCCATTTTTCCCCGCATTCCCGTCACCCACGGCCAATCACGTCGACACGAGGCTCCATGGAAGCACGGAGAAAATTTGGAACTTAAATTTTTATTTTCACTTTGGCAAAAATTCCATTTTGCCTTCGCAGCCCCACACCAGCACCCTACGTTGGAAATTTCTCTTTCATGCACGCACGGGCCCACGCAAGCTTTTTAGACTTTTTTCCCTTTTGGCAAAGTCCTTGGATTTCTCTGCCACCCGCCACCCACACCCAATCATGGGGTGACATGTGGCATCACCCGGCTTCGCCAGGAAAGCAGAGAAATTTTCCCCTTTGAAACTTGGGATTTTGGCTTGGGAGAAAATCCAAACTTTTCCCCACCGCCTGCCGCCGGTGTCCAATCACGTGATGACACGTGGCAGCCTAAGGCTCGGTGGAGGCACGGGATTTGTTTTGAACTTGAAGTTTTGAGTTTGGGTTTGGTGAAAATTGAAATGTTTCCCAAACGCCCCATCTCGCATGTCGAATCAGGTGATGACACATGGTACCCTTTTTGCCTTCGGTTGAGGCACGCACAAAATTTCTCCCTTGCACTTTTAAGCCTAAAATTCCTAAATCTTCCACCACTCCTGCCCATCCGTTTTCCCCGCGCCAATCCCTGAGTGACTTGTGGCATCACGGAGTTGGCGTGGGCGCTGACCATTTCGGTTCCCTTTCATTTTTGGCGAAAGAGACTTAAAGTCTCAACCTCTCTCTGTCACTGCCGTTTCTCCCAACCAACCAGGGCACGACACACGGGTCTCTCTCATCGATCTCGCGGGCACGTGAAGGCAATTTGCACTTTGTGCCAAAGAAGGGAAAATGCGTTAAGTTTTTCCCGCCCCGGCTGACCTGCACTTCGGGGAAAAATTTCTCCCTAGGCCCGCGAACTCTCCCTTGGGAAAATTTCTTCCCCAAACTCCGTCAGCCCATATCTTGCAAAATATAAGGAGTTAGGAGGGCTTCTTTATACCATTGGAAAGGTGAGAAAAATTCCTATCCAATGTGCATGATTTAGAAAAGTTTTAATGGCATTAATTTTTTGAAAAATCAAGTTGAACCCTATGAGCCATTAGACAGATGGGGTTGAGTGAGAATTTATTCTCCGACCTAAGTGGTTAATCCAATTCCTTATTTTGATACGGTGTTTTGTTATTAATATATGTAAGAGGTAATTATGTAATCCTTTCCTTGTAGTTGATCTTAGATCTTGTTGTGCTAACTGTTTCCTTGTAACCTAGTTATTGATACACTTAAACAAAAAAAATTATTCCATAATTTTCCTAACTAATCCTAGTTGTTCTTGGGTCTCAAGTGGTTTTTTTAAGTGGGCATTACAATAATTCACAAATTTTGTCCATGTGATAGTGCATGACACAGTGAATAAGAATATATTAGGCCACTCTAAAGACCATACACAGAAACCAAATTGTTATTGCAGTCTTTTGAGGCATTTTGTAAATACCTTTGAAACCATTCCCATTTTCTTTCACATTTTTCCTACATGTTTACAAGACCATTACCAACAAATGCATCAGAGGCCAGCCCTAATGTGGTTATTATACAATAATAGATGTTTTTTCTTCCTGTTAATCATGGAGGTTAGCAACACGATGAGGACAACAGGGAACATAAACATATTTGGGTGAACGATTCAAAGAACCTATGTGCTGTCCTTGGCTTCCATTGCCTCAAATTATCACCATCCATCAAAAAGAGTACAAAAGAAGTCAAATGTCCAAGCCCAACAATCAAGAAAATAATTTAGCAAAAATGTAGTGGCGCTTCCCAGACTAATGAGGCCACTTCAACACTCAAACTCAAAGGCTAAGACTGAAAAAAGAAACAAAGTACCTTCTTTACCTCAAAGTTGAATATTGGCCGCAAAACAGTCCAAATTGGTTGACAACCGGTGGAAAAACAAATCCTTCTCCATTACAGAGTCCAAGAGTTTGTAGATTGGCAAGGTGACAGCCTAATCTGTTCGCAACAACCTTTTTATGTTGCGGAAGGGTTTCGAGCACACTTGAAACAAAAAAAAAACAATCATGCCTATTACAATTTCTTCAACACAGGTAAAAGGTCATAGAAGAAATGACTACACGTCAACAATAGCTCAAAAAAGTTATCAAAGGATGGCTCAAGTGTTTGCTCACTTCGCTACCCTCCTCTCTCGACAAAACTCTAAAAAAAAACACTATGACCTAATCCTAAACCGTAAGACAACAAGACAACGACATCCCATCTCTCCAAATCAGAATGGAGAAGTATGTAACAATTACATATGCAGAAAAGATGTGAAATTGTGAGTATGAAAAAGAATAAAACAAAATCAGAGATCTAAATAAAAATATTGAGATCTGAAAGCATTCAATTTTCTACCTGCACAGAAAACTTTATGGGTCTCCGAACCTTCAATTGCCTTGACCCCTTTGCCTGCTGCACAGAATAGCCTTGAAGGAGGCCGTCAGAGAAAAAACACACAGGGTTCATGTTCACATTGGAACGAAACGACACAGTTTTGGGTAACAACACTTTTACCGAATATTGCGTCATAGCAAGACAACCCCTCTAGTTTTATAATTGCAATTCATGAAAGAAGAACAATCCAAATTGCGAGTAAATGATAAATAACAAAAAAAGCGTCAAAAGCACAAACGTCCATACGGCCGTCAAACCGTCAAATTTAACATAGTAGGAGAAACGTCCACAAGAGCCTTTCCCATAAGGGGAATGCCTTTCGGCGTAGTAATAATTTTCTTGTAAAGCGAATTATATTCTAATAATAATAATAACTAGCAATCACATGTGTTTCATGCAATGTGAACACCGAACGGTATATGTTATTTGTTTTAGAGGTATAATTATTACTTTTGTAGTTGATGTTGATAAGGGGTGTGATTGATTTTGTAAGTGTAGAAATATAGATGGGCCACTTAATTTTAAGGTTGTTTCTACATTTCAAACTTGTTAGCAATTCGTACATGAATACATTTGATATCATTTTCGATAGTTAATTTATTTTATAGTTGATGTTGTATGTATTTAATTCGGGTTTATTGTGTTAGTTGTGCATCGGTTGTTCAGTTGGTGTTTTGTTGGAAAAACATTTATTGTATAGTTGATAATGTGTGTGATTGATAGTTGTAGTGTAGGAATTTAGTTGAAACATTACATTGAAATTTTGTATGTGTACATTTAATTTTGTTACAAATTCGTACATTTAAAGTTGATATCATATTTCACAACATAAAATAAATGTAGATCTATGTGCACATAATGAGACATGTATACATTTGCAGTTTTTATATCATGAATGGTAGCCTTTAGTGGGAATTTTTAGTTTCAATAAACATGATTACATTTGATACCCCTTGAGCAAAGTGTCGCTTTGGATACAAGAAGTGTTGAGTATATTAGTGGTGGAGGTGTTATCAAAGAAGAGTGTAGTATTTACGATGGGTAAAGTGATTGTAGTCCTACTTCCTTGTTTCTTCTTGCTCCAGTGTTGGTACATTCGCCATATTTGAGTATCTCTCGAATGAAAAGTAGGTGAAATGCATGCATTTACAAGTGAGGGAGCTTTAGAGAAAGTTGTGAAAGTCGACCACCGCTTTCAGTGGTTCCAATGTCGACGGTTGTTGTGTGCAAAGTAATTCCCTATGAATTTTGGATAGTTAATCCCCATGCCATTTTAATCGGAAATTGTCTTCGATTCCCTCTTGAAATAGGGGGTATGGGAAAATGTAACGGGTTGGAGGGATCCCAACATGGGCCGTTGTATCTATCAAATTTGATGACAACAAATAAAGGTAATGTTGGTGGTTGCATTGATGCGTCGTAGAAAATTTCGGTGATTGTTCATGTCACACCGGGATCCACGAGGACTGCGTCAACCCTTAGATTTGCAATAAGCATGATTTTTTGTTGTTTGCACAATAGAAATTTGTGTTCCAACTGATCATCATCAAGATTTTCGTGTCCATCACTTTGTTATTTTCAAAGAATGGATTTGGCAATCATAACGTTCAATGCCTTCAACATCTGAAGGTTGTGGATTGTTTTTTTGCAAACAAATGTGGTGCATATTTAAAAATGTTGAGCTCTTGCTGAGTTAGGTGTGTGTTTGTGCAAGACATTAAGAGTTCCCAATCCTCAATTAGAGGGGTTGAATCTCACATGTGGAGTAGTAAATTCCGAGAATGAAACCTATGCATTGGTTGTTCCTTGTTGCTGAAATATTGTTTGCAATGTAATGGAAGAATGAAATCCCTTCCAAAGGGTTGCTCTCGTAGGAATTACTTACATAAAGAGGATTTTCCAAAACCGGTGGTAATTGGCCGAGGTCGCCGAGGAGGATGACTGATTTGTTCCCAAATTCAGATGTTCTTGAGTGTGGGAAAGCTTCGCAGAGCCTACTGTCAATTTTTCTTAGTAACTTTGGGCCGATGAAACTCATTTCATCAATAAGAACATATTCTATATGTTTTAGTGACTCTTGAAATGATGATAATGCACTACCTTCAAGGGGTTTTAGTTCTTTGATTGGAATACGCAAGGATGCATGGATTGTGGATGCGAAGATGTTGAAAGCTGAAACACCGGTAGGGGTGAGCACAAGTAGAGGTGAGGGAGATGTGCTTGGTGCTGTGAATGTATTCTAGATTTTATTTATCGGAAATGATTTTCTGTGCTCTTTGTTCCTTGAATTATAAATCTTAGTAGAGGTAGATGGGTTTTGTTTGCTGAATGGTGTAGTATGGTATCAAGAGCTAGTTGTTGTTCTGAAGACAAAGGAAGTGTTGTAGATGGTGGTGTGACTTACATGCTATTGTTAATTGTGTCTACCTTTTCTCTCTCGATGAATGATGAACCAGTTAGTTTCAAATCTTGTAGAACGTCATGTATGCTCCAATTATTGTGTACGTCAAAGTCTCGTTTCCCCAACATATCAAAACTGTCAAGACCCGTGTTGTTTCCAGACGAAGTTATGTGAAGACCTGTCATTCTTTCATTGGTTCATGTTCAATACTTTCAGCCATGTGAGTCAAAACTAACATCTATAACAGGTCCTGTGTTAGCGGTAGTGTGAAAAAACATGCCACAAAGATGTAGTTGTACTTGAGCATGTCCTAAGTGTCATTGATGTCATGTGGGGTTGAGCCAAATTCGGACGTAATATTTCTAAAAGGTTTGTATAAAAGAATTTCTGACCAATAGAAAAGGTCATATGACGTTGAATCTTGAGTTGGGATATCCACAAATCTCGGGTGGACCCGAACAATTGCTTATGTCAATCACTTTTTCCATTTATCACCTTTACGGTTCTTGTTGTAGCTCCAATCTCAAGTAACTTGAATAAGTGGTAGGTGTTCCATGGTTGTAGGATGAAATTTATATGCATCCAAGAAAGCGGTTGTTTGTTGTGCATCAACGTCACTTTCAATGACACATCTCAAAATATTTTTGCCAACATTTAATGATACAACTAGACAGTTGTACATAACAAGTGGCAATTTTTGCAGCATGTGGCATGTTTCTTGTGCACATTATATATGGTAGGAATTGAACTTGTGCATGAGCTATTATTGATATTAGATTATGTAGCTTCAGTAAGATATAGTTTTAAAATATCTCATGCATGTCATAGGTGTTAGAGGGTTTGGAAATTTTGAGTATTTGGGTATTCATAAATAATAAAAACAGATTACAGGAATATACAAGAAGCCATTTCCACGCGTAGATGATACTGTGAATGATGATTTGGTCCATCTCCTTATGTAGAAAATTTGGGTGGAAAGGATGTCTGTGTTTAAACTTTTACTGACTCATGACTGTGTTCAATACTGATCTGATACAAATGTTTTACCATATTCACTTGTCATTTGTTTGTTCAAACTGCAGAATCGCCAATCTCAATGTACTCATAAAATGATTAAGACATCGCAAAATTGGATATCATTTCAGGATTTCTCGATTTAGTTACAAATATAAAATGATTCCAGCATAAAAAAATTCAAAATCATTTAAGGAATTCACTAATCCACCATTCTAATATTTGAATTAATTATGAAAAAATAGGCAATTACACAAAAAATAGCCATTCAAACAAGCTGAACCGAACACGTATAGAAAAGTAATCAAGGGCATCTCGTTGAAAATATTTCTAGTTGTAATTTCCATCTCAAAACCGAAAAATTCCAAAATAATAGATCGAATGGCTCCCGCGAATGTCTCATTTACATCACAAAGCTAAAATAGTTAGGAAAAACACAAACACCAAGGCAATATAGATAGAAACGAAGAATTATATTTAAAGATTCTATCTCTACATTTTAAATTGGTTACAAATTTGTACATATACATTTGCAAATCTCATATCATGAGTGGTAGCAGTTTTGCACACTATTTTATTTGAACTAAACCTGAATACATGAAGACTTCCATACATTTGCAGATTTTATATCATGAGCGGTATCCTTTTCGGCCAATTTTATTTGCACTAAACATGAATACATTTGATACCCCCAAGGTGATATAACTAACATGGCTAGACATGATTTCATATTGTATAGATTATCATACAACAAATCAGAAAGCAATATCTTATTAGAATTTATTTATTCACACATTTATTTGTTACATTTAGGTTCTCCAAGGTTGGTCATATTGCACATGGACATGGCACTTCACATGTAAGATGACATAATGAGAATCACAGAAAATCTAAACAAGAAATATATAATTCGCTATGGTGCTACAAACACTATTTATAAATGTGTTCTAAAGAATTGTAAGTCAATTGCTATAAAGAGACTGTACACTCACTACCCACAAAGATTGCGTGAATTTGAAACTTATTTGGAAATAGTTTCGAGCATCAAGCATCAAAATCTTGTGAACTCATCATGGTTATTTTCCTGTATGCACTCTAATTTATTGTGTTCCTTCTGCATCAATGAGAAATATATGAGTAAGAGCTTAAAACTGTGTCATCTCATGGCATAGCAATAAAACCAAGCTTATCTAAGTCATGGGTTAATGAACTTTCCTTTTCATTAAAAAAGGTTAAGACTACTAGTGCTCCTAACTTTCATGACAGTGATACTATTAATACATATCATCATAAGTTCTGAAGGCATATCAAAAAAAAAAAAATTCTCTAATCTGAAACCAATAAAGGGTTATGCCTCCTAATCCCAAAAATGGTCTTATAGGAATAAACAAATAACTTCTTCAAGCCATGGGCTGGTAAGCTTGACTTTGCAGTCAGGACATTTGAGGTTGTTTATGTTTATTGCCCATATAGGACTGTTAATGTCAAGTTCAACACATCTTTATTATTATTAGTAGTGTGATTTCTTTTGCAGTCAAAAAGGTTGAGGCCAATGGAGCTTCCAACCCATATCATAATGGAACTATTGATGCAAACCTTCTTTATTACTTGGAATTTTGACAAGAAAATTGAGCTTCTTCAAATTATGAGCAATAGAGGGTTGTGTTTCCTAATGAACTTTCCTTTTCCTCCTTGAAAATTGTATCGTACAATCCAAATTATATAGTATACTCAATATTCATATTTTGCATACCATGAGCTATTTGGAAATTGCAACTTCAGACTATTAACCTATGAGTTTAAATTGTATGCAACAATTATGCATTCATTATGTAAATATGGAATAGTACATGTCATGACAACCATATGTATTCAATGTGATGAACTGGAATGTATAGAGTGGTGTTTACTATATTCAAGAAAATTGTTGTTTACAGTAGACACTAAAATTTCACTTGTTTAATGTTACATTTCCATTTAGTACATAGTATGCAAAATATGAATATTGAGTATACTATTGTATATTTTATGTTCAAGGACATGTATCACAATTTTTCCAATCACTATTACCTTTACATTGGTGGCTACAACTCCAGCAAAAATGTCAATCTTGACTGTCCATCCGCTTGAGCATTCTTTTGGATGATAATTTTGAAACACATTTGTCATACTTTGGCATTGCCAAGTGCATTTCCTCAGCCCAAACCCACACCTCTACCTATGTTTTGGGTACCATTGGTTACATTGACCATGAATATGGAAGAACATCAAGGCTTAATGAGAAATCTGATGTATACAGTTGCGAAATTGTTCTTCTAGAGTTGCTGATGGGAAGGAAGTTGTGGACAATAACTCAATTTTTCTTTAGTTGGTAAGATTTCTGCTTGTTAATTTCCTTTCGGAATTTACATTGTACTTTGTTTAAGTATTTTTTTAGGTTTGTTGTCTGGAGCATGGAGCGATCAAATGTGGATGGAGTTATCTTTGAAATTGGCATGTGAACACATATTCTATCAAAAGTAGAAAACAACACAGTCATGGAAATTGTTGATACAAAAGTTGTTGTAACCTATATGGATCTTGGGATTGTAAGAAAAATATTTCAGTTGGCATTGCTATGCACCAAGAAATGGCCCTCTAACCGACCCACCATGCATGAAGTTGCCATAGTTCTAAAGTCGATGTTGCCAGTGCCTACTCCTAAGAAAGTTCCTAGTATCCGAACGAACCAACTGACCCCGAGTAATAATTACATGAGGTATTTGGATGAATATGCAGATGGTAAGCACAAAGATGTTACATGGAGCACAAACAACACTTCTAATGGGAATTTGTTTTGAGATTTGGTGAGGTGATTTCACTAAACACTGTTTGACTGGAATGAGACTGGGACAGTGTTGTGTCGGGAAAAAATGCATCACCATGAGTCCTCTCTATCCCGGGGTCTTTTTTTCTCAATGGATGAGCCGATTTTCAAGTAAAAATGACCAGGTTCTGTGTTTTGATTTTCAAGTAATAGTAGTTGTCTTTTAAATATTGGATAACTTGGATAGTATGATGTTGTGTAGAAAACTTGTGGACCAATGCAATGAGTTGATTGTCTGCAATGTCAAGCAATATTAAACTGGCCAACCTACCCAGTGTTGGAGGAATTGGGCCTGTAAAATTGTTTGAATTCAAAGCCCTGACAAAATTAACCATTAAACCATTAGTTTGAATGACATTTTGGATCAGAATCCATGATCCATTTTCAAAGATTAACATATGAAACAATGTGTGTCTCGATAATCTTATTATTAAAATTTTTTTGACTGAATTTTATTGGGAAGGGATATAATATCTTACAGAAAACTGAGATTAATCAGGTTCCCCAATTCATTTGGAATTTTCCCATTGGAACTGCACCCAATTGCCATCCTGTGGGAGCCAAAAGTTTACCAGTCATAAAACATATAATTTTGTAGTTTAATATAATTGTGAAATCCAATATCGACACTGATAATGCTTCAAAAACTTGCAGGTTCTTGGGCTTGGCTTGAAACTTACAAAATTATCAAAGAATCCAAGTTTCCTATGTTGTTTGGAAGCCTTCCGGTCAAGTCTGTGTTGTAAGATAAATCCATGAATGGTCAATGTTAACAACAATAATATCAATACATATCCTTGTAGTAATGACTAATATTGTTATTCAATACAGTATTCACTTTATTTGGTAGATATGGAGCTTACAGTGTTGCAAGTGCAGATAGAGAAGCAATATCATTCGAAAGTGTTCCCTTTAGCCCCACGCTTGATAATATCATTTAATCATGGAAGACAGAGGTACCATATGCTCTTCTAAAAAGACAATGATTATTCTTTCATTTTGATGTTTTGACCTACATAAATCGTTGTCATTCAACGTGTTTCTAGTTTCTATTTTCTATTCCCTAAACTCTATTGTATTGTGAGGAAAGTTCTCATACCACCTTTATCTATAATATTTCATTTTTGTTTTGCTTAAGAAAATAAAATCACTTTTTTCCCTTCCTCTAGAGCTTAAATACATAGAAAGTTAAAAACTAAACAAAACCATTTTACTTAAAACCAAACATTAATGTAATAAATTATGTACACCATCTATCTCAACTCATCCCATAGTCTTCCACAGACATTATTGTGGAAGAAATAATTCATAAAAGCTAATGATAAGGCTACAAAATTCTTATCTAAATATTAAAGAACCAATCTATTGGGTGCAGACAGCTTACAATGAGGTCATGTAGTCACCTATGGAGCTCAAAATTTCCCATGTAGTGTCACAAGGATCTGTACCTCTAATTCAGCTGGATGGAGTTGTACCTCCCCATGATAACATCATGATTTCCATGGCAGAAGTTGTAGCCACAAAATCAAAAAGACCATACATAGATTATAAGTCCGTGTCATTATCAAATCAAATATCACCAAAAAAGAAAAGGGTATTCTATACAGACAAAAGAACTTATACCATACCAATTCCTGTATTAGCAAAGGCTCTGAGAATTACAGGATTTGTTCCATAGAGATTCACTTTTGAAATCCGAGTGCTCTAAACCAATTGTGCTATGTACTGCAGATGGAGGGGAAATATACTGCAATCCATTCTTACAGAGTCTATTTATACTGTCATTCCGAATTCTAGCTTTTGAGGATGACAAGCATGCACTGAAACACAAAAATGTGTGTCCAGAGGAAGGGTACACATTCCTAAGACAAGTCTACATCTCAGAAACATAGATCTTTAGAAACATCTTGAGAAGGCAGAACAAATCCTCTGATATCTCACAACACCTCAATAGACATCCCATGCTTTTACCACCGCAGGAGTTTACCAAATTTACACAGAGGTCCCTCATCTTTTGGTAAAAAATACAAGCACAAAAGAGCGATCACTTTCCATTCTGCTCGCTGCCACTGCCTTTACCGTTGACTGCATATTTCATATGCTTCTTCAGAGCAGCTTCTTGAAATTTTGTTGCTTCTACTGCCTCAGCAATCTGCTTGAGCTTATGCTGAATTGCGCGAACCCTATCCCCCATTCGTCAGAGTGTCCTCCACGTGTAGATGGTGTAAATACACAGTCTATCCCACACCACACCATAAGAAGCCCACACATATGGGTAAGTCTGAGCGTGTTCCCAACAAGAGCAGTTTTTAGATGAACCGTCTTCCTCGTCGGGATCCTCTAGGGTTTCAGGAAATAGATCAACAAAGCATTCCGCCTCCTCAAACGTTTCGTAGCGCTCGTAGACCCAGTAATCGTGAAACCACGGCAAAGACTGTGTGAGCTTCCACGGTTCTGGCAAAAAATCGTCCACCTGCTGAGATGCCAACGGAAATTCAGAGTAGAACTTCCATTTAGCCTTTCCCAAATTTAACACGATCCGAGAAACATCCCATGAGGCCTTTCCCATAGAGGCGCCTTCACGTAACGTAATAATAATAATAATAATAATAATTTTCTTGTAAAGAGAATTCTATTCTAAATATTTACTTAAGTTATGAACGCCGAATGGTATATGTTATGTGATTTAGAGGGATTGTTATTATTTCTGAAGTTGTTGATAAGGGGTGTGATTGATTTTGTAAGTGTAGGAATATAGATGAAGCATTACATTTAAAGGGTCTATATAGGGATGGGAAACCTCCACACCACCTCTACAACACCTGCAAACAAGTTCATCTTTAATTTTATTACACAGTTGATCCCCTTCAATATGTTTCAATCCACAAAGGCATAGAGGCAAAGATTGGACAAACCTTGCAAGAAAAGGCTTGTAATGATGAAATGCAAGCAAAACAAATCCTTTGGAATTTAAACATTGTGGTATTTAATATCTATTTTTGCTTGGTGGAGGATCCCGAGATGGAGAAATAATCTAAAAACGTATGCAGCCAATGCCTATTCTCATTGTTATAAATAACTCTGGAAATCCGTAAACAATGCAAACTTTCCTTGCGTACCTAAAGAAAACAATTAAGTTGCAACAGAACCTGAAAAAGATTCAGAGCATAGAAACCAATGTCTCTCCTAATCTAAAGTGTTTCAAAAAATAAATCCAAATTGCCATAACCTATTACTCACGCTCAAAAGGTTGCAAGTTCCAGAAACATTTTTGCAACAGTAATAGATGTACATAATTTCTTAAACATAATGCTCAAATTGAAGATTTGCAATATAATGATAAAAAATTTGAGCTTAGTTTTTGATGTGCTAATGTATTATTTGTGTTGCAGAGTACCTATGAAACTGCAATATGTATGTTGGCGTGCAATGCATCTCGTAATGGAGTTTCAAAGCATAGCCTACACATATTTCCATTTTAAAAACATTTGCACCCTGGGGCAACTAAGAGATTTCTAGCACCAGAGTTTGAAAAATTCCAATATCAAACAAGTTGCATTAAACAAATACTCAAACCCAATTACAAAAACAAATCACTGGCATAAGATAACATTCACAATTTTGAACATCAATAGAAGCATGCTCTTAAAACTTTTGTGTACATGAACATAGGTTAGTAATGCAACAAAGTTGCCAAATGAATGTCCTCATATATTCCTACAAGAACTTAGCTTAGATGTAGAAATGGTCATTGTAGTTTTACTTCTTTAGAGCCTATGGATGACTTGGTGATCTTTCCAAAGGATAAAGATGTGGAAGCTCGGGCCTCATTGCAAGAACATGGTTTATCAATGCCCATGACAAAAGACATGTCTAAAATTCAGGGTTATTCCTTCTTATGCTGCAAATAATCAAGAAGTGTTTGTCGTCATTGAAGGATCAATGTATGCTTAGTCTTTGTTCCCATTTTCTGCCATGTTTTTTTTTTTTTACTCAATCAAGTACAATGAGTTTATCACAAAATTAATCCCCAACTATTGTCATTCTTGACTTCACTAAATTAATACAATAATCAACTACTATATCAATTCATCACAAGATTAATATTGGACCTACATCATTTTTGTTATATCAGTTCAATCCCCCAACCAGGTGGAAGTTCATCACAAGATTAATATTGGACCTACATTTATGCTTTTCCATGTTAACATGACTGTGATCATGTAAGCAAAGCATTTAAAGAAAACAAAAACCCAATAAGCATATTATACTTTCATTTATCTGTAATTATATTTACAATTAAAATTTGCACGTATGATGACATAATTAGAACCAGAGAAAATCTAAATGAGAAATATATAATTGGCTATGGTGCTACAAGCATTGTTTATAAATGTATTCTAAAGAATTGTAAGCCAATTGATATAAAGAGTCTGTATAGTCACTACCCACAAATCATGCGTGAATTTGAAACTGAGTTGGATTTGAAGCAAAGGAAAACAGATGGATTTGATATGGTTGTCTTTCTATCCATTCAGAGCTACTGTTGCAGTACCCTAAAAACAATAAACAATATTTGGATTCAATGTATGTACGTGGAACTTAAAGGCCAATATTCCCACAACAAATTTCATTCATTTCTTTACACTCCACAACAACAAATATACAATTTAAAGCTCGATTACAAATTTAGATAAGATTATCTACCACATACAAATTTCATATTTTCCTCATCTTCTCATTCTACTAATCACACATTTTTCCTGAATTCTCAAAGGCAAGAGGACTACTCCCACACAGATCAACAAAAAAAAAACAGCTCAGCTCACTTGGACTGTCGAGATTTATCCGAAGCGGCAATTGTTGTTGTCTACAACCTCTGTTAGTTAGTAATAAGCCAATCCTGAACAGAAACCAAAGCATAACAATTGTGGTTATAGTCTTTCCATTTTTCCACCCTTGGGAAGCAAAAAAAAACTTTTAGTATTCAAATCCAACCTTTAAAATTTATATAAATTATACCCCTTTTTACCAACTGTCATTTCAATTAGTGGAGGATTGAGGTCGAAATCAAATGGTGTGGCGAATAAACAATGGAAGGAATCTGTTTTGGGTTATGGTGTTAGAAGCTCTTTGTTAGTGAAAGCCTGGGGCTCTGTTGTAGGATAATATAAAGGGAGATTTTAAGTTTTTCACATTCTACCCTCCTTCCCATTGAAAACACATCATATTTCTACCAGAATCACAAGAAAAATCAACACCGCTGCGCACCAATCAATTTTTTTAATACTATTACGTTTTAACGTACTTCACATTACCACCAAATCATATACCTACCTCTGCATAACTCCACTTCTTACTAAAGCTGCACAACGGTCGTTTCTATTATTGGCTTCATCCTATGTTCCTTCCTAGTTTTGGTATTGCGTTTGAGAATTAGCTGTGCACAATTGCATCTCTTCCCTTCCCTGATGCAATCTAACTGGGTGATCCGAGGCAAGCGTTATGACAAAAATTAGCCTCAAAAATAAATTATGGTGGATTTTATATGATGTTCAGTGTCTAAGGCTTGGCAATGGCTTCATTTTTTCTAAGCAACCATGGAATCGCAGTGAGAGGAGGCATTTACATTTACCCAATACCAACCTCTCTTCTAGTAACAAACAATTTCTTCGATACCCAAAAAATGGTGATTGGAAAGGCGAGCCGGATTCTGCAGGCAGCTATCAGGATGTTGTTTCATGGAGTAAAATTATTACGAGCCATGCTCGGAACGGTAGATTACAATTTGCACGCCAAGTGTTTGATTGTATGCCTCAAAGAAATGTGGTTTCATGGACTGCAATGCTTCCTGCCTATGTACAAAATGGGAGAATGGAAGATGCAAGGAAACTATTTGACGAAATGCCTGAAATAAATGTTGTCTCCTGGACTACCATGATTTCAGGATATGCTCACAATGGCAGATTGGATGCGGCATTCGAACTGTTTGATGAAATGCCTGAACGAGATGTTGTTTCATGGAATGCTATGATTGATGGGTATTTGCGACATGGGAGGATAGAGGATGTGCAAAATCTGTTTGACCAAATGCCAAGCCGGGATGTGGCTTCGTGGAATTCCATGATTTTTGGATATGGTTGCAACGACAGAGTAGAGGATGCTCGCCAACTGTTTGAAAAAATGCCTGAACGAAACCATGTGTCCTGGACTGCTATGATTGCAGGTTATATCAATGATGGCAAGGTAGATGAAGCTCGAGATTTGTTTGGAAAAATGCCTAAACGAAATTTGATCACATGGAATGCAATGATATCCGCATATGCTGAAAATGGAAGGCTGGAGGAAGCGCATGATTTGTTTGAACAAATGCCGAAAAGGAATGTAGCAACATGGACTATCATGTTTAGTTTCTCTTCATATTTCTACCAGAAACACAAGGAAACAGGCAGTGCTTCAAGCTGCATTTTGCGTCTGTGGACAAATATCGGAAAGACAGGACAAGATCGCATGGAAAGCAAGATAAAATTAGTAAATGTTTCTATGGAATGCAAAACACTTACTGCTGGCTTGGCCCTTCTTCGTGTAGAGGAAAATCTGAAAAATTCTTGTCCCAGCTCCACCACCTAATATGACAGAACAGACAGTGTTGAGGTCTGCATAGTGTTTTTCAAAGTTGTGCACCTGGACTGTCTGCAATCATGTCACATTTCCCAGAATTATTATAATAGAAATAAATGAGTAGTTTGAAAAAGCTAGTAATAAGAAAAAAAAAATTGAAATCAGAAGCACTGTAACTCATGATAATTACACTTCCATCGAATGCCAGAACATGTAAATTCTACTAATATTTCTGAGGTTCTGCTAATATTTCTGAGGCATCAAGCATTACAGTTTTTGAAATACAAATTAGAGAGAAAAAGAGATGAGTACTGGCTGCATAAGTGTTGGAGGCAATCATATTTTGTCTGGATACAGGAACAAGTATTGCAACTTCTGAAATGCAAACTGGCAAACAAAAACTACAAAAACTAATTCCCTAATGGCAGTTAGATTACCAAACTTGAAAGACCAATTACACTATATCTGCATAGAAATACTTGGTCGTAGCCAAGAAAATTGATTGAGCCATACTTTTAGAACCTGAAAGCAAATAATTACATGTCTAAAATGCTCAACTGCAATAAACATTTCATATGTATTCATCAAATGCAAGCTGACCAAATTAAAAGTAGCCCAAAGTAATGTAAATTTTATGGGACTGTCCTAAGTCCTCTTATTTGAACTTTGACAAATACACAGGTAGCAGTCAGATTTGCAATCCAATGGTCATAAACGCCTGTCATCCATTTTTTAATGCAATCTAAGGTTCAACTTGCCCCTATATAGACAACAACAAATCCATGATCTCCCAGTTGTTAAATTTTAAATATATGCAAGTAGTTATTCAAGAAATAGATCGGTAACTTATACTAATTGATAATGGAAAATTATATGATTTTGTTTTTCTGTTTTGTTGGATGTTGACAACCCCACGGGGCTGCACAAATACTTGTACTTGCTTTTGCTAAGATGCCAAGGTCTGGGCATTATCTCTTTCACTAAAGTCTCTATGTTACTTTACAAAATAAAATAAAGAAAAAGTCCTTGACAAAATCTACACCTATCAAACCATACCCATGAAGACGAGGAAACTAAGTGGTCTAAATTAACTAAAGAGAATTGGAAGGAACTTTGGCCATCAAGTTCAAACCCCAACATAGTACTGCACAGAAAAACTGCCTTCTGAAAAGACTACCCTAGAGACACCTTCAATTCTGGAACACCACCTACATCAAATGCCATCAGTACTTCAAGTCTAAATAATCAATACTTAGGGGGCTCTGATATTACATACACAATCCAGTGATTGAATAAGATGAATCACTTATTCAATCAAAGGGATCAAAACAATAATATTATATTTCCTACTGAAAACATGGTTGTTCAATGATTAGAAATTGGGGTTCTAGGTATAGGTAGGCACTAAAATAAAATTGAGTACTTGATTTGAATTGAAACAGACACTTTTGTTGAGATTTGTTGGAGTGACCGGAAGTTAAAACAATAACATTATCTTTCTTACTGAAAACACAAGTGTTCAATAACTATAAATTGGGGTTCTAGATAGAGATATATACTGAAACAAAAATGAGTGCTTGATTTGAAATGAAACGGGCACTTTAGTTGATTTTTTTTTATCAGGCTGGATTTTGAATCTAGGAACTACACCCAGTCAATAGCCATGTTTGATTGAACTTTCAAATTCTTTCAAGAAGTATGGATTACCATTTCAAATCACCCCATTCAAGGTCCTCCTAATCACTAACACTTCTCTGAGAGCATGTTAAAAACTTGGAGCAACGATGATTTAAACCCACTATGTTCACCCATTTCATAATGAAACTTTCAAGTACTCTCTAGAAATGTGGACTGCAATTTCAAACAAATATAAATCCAAGAAAATGAACCCCATGCATTTTTTTCCACAGAAATTAATTGTCTGGGATAGAATTTGAGAGAAGTGAACAGAACCGTTGTACTGTTAGTTGCAGTCTCCATGACAAAGTATTGGACCAAACACGTACAGACCATTATTAGACTCCATAAGACAAAGCAACAAAATAAAATAATTATTTACTTTGGTAGAGTCCAATTCCAAGCATTTTAAATATTCACCTTCTACCGTAACGATTTTGTATGCTAACCCCAACAAATATTTTATTTTGACAGAGTATAGCATGGAATCTACTTCACCTTCTACAAATTTTTGTATCTGGGTACAAAAAGTCAAAAATAGTGGACAAACCGCAGGTAACAGACCTTAAATTAAGCAATAGAAAATCTAAAGCTAAGAAAAAATATAAAGAAAAGGGATGAGTTCATTCAGGGGAAAACTTGCATGAGTCCCAGGCCCATTGCCATATGTTTGGATTCATTGGTGTGGTTCAGACTCCTCATATGAACAGTTTTTTCCTAAAGGATGTACTATGAGCAACTATTCCCTGATAAGTATAATATACTTTTGAAGGCTTCATGGGATCTCATCATTAAAGCAACACTCACCTAAACAAAAATAAAAAATTATAAGTGCAGAAAGACCAATTGAACAGTAGCCAAAAACTCCTAATGCAACCGTGTCTGTTCCGAGTATGATGGCCTAAGTTGATGGTTCAGGTATCAACTTTTGTTGGGCCAAAAAGATCATTAAAAAGAACTGCACCTATGAAGAAGCAACAAGGACTCCAGAGCTCTAATAGATAGTTTTGCATAGGCTTCCTAACATAGGACCTCCTTGTTCTTGTTGACATTTTTCAGCCACAGGGGCTCGTCCATCTGTGCCATGCAGATAAACTCATCCATTGCATCCATCCCCAGCTCTACAATTAAAGATTTTACCAGTTCTGTCATGAAGCTGCTGTCATGTGCATCAACAGACAAATATCACAGACCAGGACAAAAATTAGCATGCAGTGTGCCCAGCAAGCCAAACTGCAGCAAGGCATTAATGACAAATGTATGTTTTTTCAAAAACTATAGTTAACCAAAATAATCTTGCACTTCCGTTGATCAATGGAACAAATATTTTTCACTAATTTAAAATAATCCTACATGATTAGAAAATTCTATTAAAACCAATAGAATCAATGAAAAATGGTCTTTATAAACCAGACCAAGCCAGACCTACTAATGCAGACCTACCAGTAAGGGAGAATAAATCATTCACACTTTAACCTCCTTCACAATGATAATATTTTCTCCCATGCAAACCTCCTTCACAATGATAATTTTTTCTCCTATGCAAAACTCCCATTGGACCAGGCTGAACCTAGTAATAAGAAGGATAAAGTGCTTAACACTTTTCAAGGCTTAACACTTCACACTAACCTAGATTGAAATTTCTTCCCATGTAAAACTTGATTAGTCAGGAAGATTAAGCTATTCACACACTAACCTACTCCCCTTGTTCGAGAGCTTGGAAACTGTCTCCTAGTACTAAACCTAATTCATTTCGATCTCCCGTGTCATAGACATCAACTGGAGATTTTATTAAAAAGAAAGAAAATGCATAGGGTTAGTTAACCTACCTTGAAAGGCGACCTGGAAATTTTCCTTGGCGCCTTAGGTGGGCTGCACACGACTCCGCACAAATCAGCGTCAGACCCCACGGGCGAGAGAGAATAGGGTGACTCAGGTCGCGAGTTCGAACCCGACTTAAACTTGAAGATGTTTCTATTGGGGCTCATGGGGGAATTCTTGGAGTCCCTGCGCATGCCCATGCCCATCTTCTCAGGTGTGGCGGGAGAAAGAGGACCCGCCGCCTCTGGCCCAAAAAGCTCCATCCGTAGCAATGTGGAATAAGCCCCCGATGCCTCCTCTCGCCCGTCGCTGGAACCCCCTGACGGCGACGCCTTCTCCAGCAGAGCGAAGCCTGCGAGATTCGAACCAGATCGGCTGGGAATGAAGCGGTCGCTGTACTGGTTCCTCGATGGGGAGGGAGACGGGGTGCTACTACTAGTACCAGTGCCATTGCCAGCGCCATTGCTAGTGCCAGCATCAGCTTCTAGTCTTGTGTTTACAGAAAGCGTGGTACGAGACATCCCGGGCGGAAGATTTAATGATCTCCTGTTGAATTCATCCATGGTATTGTTGTTGCTCACAGTGCCATCCATGCTCGCAATACCGTCCATATTATCCATTCAAGATTCAACCCTGTGCTTTGCTTTTCTTTCCTATGTCCTGTTGTGTCTGTCTTGTCGTGTCCCGCATGTCTCCGCCATCAATTGACAACACACAGATCTTCCCACCTGTGCCATTGCCAATTTTTTTCACGACGTCCAGACATGCACGCCAAACCTGTCAAATTGAACACAGTTGTAGAAACGTCCGGAAGTGCCTTTCCCATAGGGGAATGCCTTCGGCGTAATAATTTTCTTGTAAAGTGAATTCTATTCTAAATATTTACTTAAGTTATGAAAGTGAATTATTTTAGAAATGATATTGAAAATAATGGTATAGAAAATAGTAATGAATGTTTAGAAATATTGGAATAAGAGCCGCAATTAATATAATGATTTCCTAAATACAAAATATAAATAAAAATTGAATTTTTTTAATTCGGTAAATATATTTGAAAACTTTCTTTTAATTCAAAATATATGTATCCAAACTTTAAACATTTGAAAATCAACATAAAAATAATATTAATTGCTTATTGACCGAAAACACGGAATACATGGCTGTGATTTAACAGCTGGCCCTACCGTTCAAACAAAATCGTTGACGGTAAGTCATTTTTAAATGACCGTCCGAATCTAAGTTCAGATCTGTTGTAAGTCATAATTTTTAAATTATATATTCCCAACAAACAAACTTTGTATTATTCCAGATTTATTCTGAATAATTTTAATTTTTTTAAGACTCTATCCCTTCAAAAATATAACAATTCTTAATATTGATGTTATTCTTGTACTAGATTTAGAAGTTTAATACAGATATACCATAATCACGTCATTTAAGATATGTAACTGATTCACCGGTAGGCGTCCACCTTTGAAGAAGCCCTTGCTAGAAAGTGTCAAATTCCGGTGGTTCTAAATTTTACCAGTAACCGGATTTTAGATATTTTAGATATTTGTAGGTTACCCACTTCCTTCTTGTTATTAATTTTTTATTCTAATTTCTTAAAATATTATTGCCCACCTATAAATTGATACAATGAATAGGGAATGTGTCAAATCTGATTAAAACTTACTGCAGACACGACTGTCTTATATGCCATTTGTCTTTCTCTAAACAATTGTATTTAATTCATGTTTCCCACCATGCGTTTGTCCCCTACCATCACTGTGTCTGGTGAAACAGTCAATTACACCATCCCTGCAATAACTGTCGAAAATATCTTCTACTCCCTATAAATGTAGCATCCATCTTTATGTTCTTGTCCAAGGTTCTGCAAGGAAAAAATTGTGATGAGATGGTGGATGTGTGGAGCGCAAGGATCATTCTGTACATAATACTCCTGGGATTCCTCCTTTTAATGGTGAAATAACACAACAGATATCTAGGATAACTCCATTCATCCAAAACGCCTCTCCTGATCTTTTCTATTGCCATATTAGCAAGGCCGATTTCGCTTATGTTTCGGGATGTATCCACGACTACTTTAGCAGAGATGATCTCCATCAACACAACCCCGAAACTGTAAACATCAGACTTTTCGGTGAGTTGGAAGCATTGACTGTACTCTGGATCAAGATACCCAGGTGTGCCTTGCCGAGCAGTTGTGACGTGGGAGACATTCACAGGCACCAATCTGGAAAGCCCAAAATCTGCAACTTTTGCCCTAAAATTTCCGCCCAATGTTGTTCCGAGACGTAGGCAGAAGATTACTACCCATCAGGTGTAGGTATATAAAAATGATGTCCTTCCTCCTTCCATTTAATTGTTTCTCATGGCGTTTCTGATTTTTTTAACTAAAAAATTTCTTGTTGCCGAGTGGAATATTCTGTCAGAATTCAGACATTTCATTTGTGATGGTGGGTGGTGGTGTACGGATTGGGTTTGCTTATTCGGCAAGTGGCCATGAGACTTTTCCTTATGTTGCACTTGCACTTGCCAATGTGCCATCATATTAAAGTTTGATGCTCTTTTTTTCTTACGTAATTAGTAGAGGGAACACCTCGATTCTACATGGATTACAACTGTGAGATGATGCGCGTACAAAGGAAATAATGAGATGCCGATTTAAAGGTGAAAAGTTTAGCCTCGAGTGGGAAACGTATCGGTTCAAATTAAAGAGGGGATATGGATATATAAATATTTCTCACGAGTAGAAGTAAATCTCAATGTGTGTATATGTATAAACATTTTTATGATTAGTAAATTGAATTATGTATAAATGGTAATTGTATATGAGTTGCAATTTACGTTGGAGAGGATAACATTATTAAGTTTTTTGGTGGAGTAATTTGTTCCACAAGTGCCATTTGGGGTTTGGAGATTCGTTGTTTTGGTGTATGTATTTGTCACATATGGACATGTTGTTAAGTGTGGAGTTCTCTATTTTGTTTTTAACTTCATTGAAATAGAGATTTGACAATTGGATTTATTATTCGAATGATGGTGGACGTAAGTACTTCCATTTTTTAATAAATAAAGTATTCTTCCATTGATTGGGAAAGGCTGCCATTTTTAAGTACTTGATGGATGATCTATTCATTTATTGGACAAGGGGAACATGTGAGCGTCAATAATATATGTCCGACGATAAAACTATTTGTACTTAGGTAATTCAGGATCCCCTACCATAGAAGCCCTCAAATCCCTGCAAGAGGCTATAAAATTTGCCAAGGATCAACTCAGATTTGGCCATGAAGGGAGCAAGTTAGAGTTAGAGTAGAACCTTACACAAGGCGCATGAACTGTTTAACAAAATGCAACTTATGTTCTTCTCTCAAATATCGATGCAAAAGTGGGCAAGTGAGGTGAGGTTCAATTGATCCGAAGATTGATAAAAGATAGAGTTATAAAACAGATCCCTGGATGTATTTGGATTGAAAGTCATGAGACAGATCATAGATCATAGAATACATTTTGCAACAAATTACTACTCCAACAAACTTAATAATGTTATCCTCTCCGGCGTAAATTGCAACTCATGTGCAATTGCTAGTTTTAAAACTGTAAAATACATTTATAAAAGCCAAAAACGTTCCTCGGCGGTCAAATATCATCTCTGCTAAAATAATAATTTGTTCTCAAAGTGCAGCACAAATGTATAAAGGCACTAATAATTACAAAATGAAGAATTATAAAAGCTCAAGGCGATTAATGAAGGTCTCATTGAGGCTAACGAAATAGAAACTATCACCCACTTTTAATGCACCACTGATCAACGTCCTTTGGGAATCAGAAAAGAAAGCAATTACTTCTCCATTATCATTTATACCCAAAATACCAGCTGCCCCAAAAATATCCGTCCCTGTGGTTTGTGTCTGAAAACCAAAAACATTGAAATCCTTCACCATGTTATCCTATATTAATAAAAAAAATAATGAAATATGAAAACAAATGAAAAAATGCAGTAAAACTTATTTTTATTACCCCAAGAAGACCAATCCAAAATATGCCTTCTTCGTCCAATCTAACATTATCCGGATATGCTGGTAAATTTTCTGCAAATGTTTCAAGTTTTCCTGACTTCTCTCCTGTCAGCCAGTATTTGAGGCATCGAAGAGAGTAAGTTTCACATATTACAAGGAAATCTTGTTTGGCAGAGAGGGCCACTCCATTGGGATAGACAAGTTCCGTGAGTAGAACAGTGGAGGTGCTTGTGCTTGGATTGTATCTAATCAGCATTCCCAAGTTAGAATCTGTGAAGTAAATTATACCATCTTTTGAAATGTCTACTCCATTCGTTCCCCTGTGAAGAAAAGAAAGTGTCAGTTTTCATTTTAATGAATTTCGTGCTTTCTCACTGTGTCATGATGTAACAATATTTCAATCTTAATGACCGTCAATCTAGTTGTTAAATAGCCATATTTCAAACTCTTTTCTTTATCTTATTGCGAAATTAAAACATTGCCTCAATCAATTTTCAAGATTTATGTTTTTAAAATTTATAAACATTCAACCAATTCGGAGTCGAATTAAATAAATAAATTGTATATAAATAAAAAAATTGTATATTATCATATTTTAAAATTTTCCTAAGAATTATAATAAATCACTAATTTAGATAAATTGGTATACAAAACAAATATAAATATCCTAACGAGGTGTTTAGAATGCAACAAATATAATTTTTATACAAGGTTGGTTTCTCGTCTATTTACCAATACCAAGTTGGTGATGGGACTCAAAAATGAACAAAATACTATTTTTTTGAAAAGCAATAAAAATCTCTAGATAGCTCCCATAGTTTTGTGAAAAGTGGTATTTGGAACAAGCCTGCTAATTCTTCCATTTTTTTGAAAAGCAATAAAAATTCCTAGATAGCTCTCATAGTTTTGTGAAGAGTGGTATTTGGAACAAGCCTACTAATTCCTCCATAAAAAAAAGACATTTCTCCAATATATTAAGAATAGAGAATTAAATAATTATTTCTTTCAATTATACTTGCCTCTACTAGCTACACTAGTGACTTTATGAAAAACATATGAACCCTTTTTAAGAAAAAATTACACTCCTAAATTATTTAGAACTACATTAGAGAATGTGTAACAATACCAATAATATTATATGATCTTAAAAATATGCATATGTATTTTTATTTGCAAAGATATTATAGTATATTTTTATTTGTGTGTGTGAAATTTATGTTACTTTATAATATCAATAAAAGGGTCAATTAACATTGACTTCAAATAAAAACATTAATGTTAAGTTCTAATAATAGCCAAAAATAATGAAAATATTTAGATTTAGGCGCCCCTTAATTGACGTAACCCTAGGCGGTTGCCTAACCTAGGGCTTAATCCCCCATGTCAACCATGCCAAGAAACCTATGATTACAAAGAAACACAACTAACCAATTGTGGGCTTCCCAATGTTTTATATGTTTTCTCGGTCTTTAAAGTTTGTTGAGTATTTGCTAGTGGTAAGTTGGCTTGCTTTTTGGTTTTGGGACATTATCAAGTCCTACCACTAAATTTCATGGGACATTTGAACAATTATCACTTGTGAGTGATTTATGAATCTCTAAAAATAATTATTATTAGACTAATTATTTTAACGTCGAGAGGCATTCCTACATTGGCAAGAAAGTTTGTAATGGAGTGTGTTGTTCACTTTTTTATTCTTGACAACACACTCCATTATAGGTGCATTTTCCCATCCCTCATCTCATTCATCTCTCCCCACCGTTGTCACTTGTCATGATCTTGCTCCAAGTTGCCCTTTATTGTTCCTAGTGTCCCCCATGTCCCCATTACACCATTTGAATTTAACTCTCTCCAAATTCAATTTAAACCCAACTTCATTGCTTAGATTAATAGGGTGAGTTAAAACCTTTTAAAACCCATTTAAACCTCTCACTCACCACACAAGTCACCATTTTCATGATAGGTTGTTGTTGTAACACCCTCCAAACTCCATTTTTACCCAGAGATGTTGCTAAATTTCTTTCATACATCCATAGCCACCAAAAACAAAGATTTGAACATAACTTTTTAATTGGCAATCCAATCACTTTGAAATTTTTCCAAAATATCCCTCTCCAAAACAGATTTGGGAAGATTGTAACAATAAATTCATTGATTCCCTAGATTTTCACATGAGAAAATTAAAACATCAAACCCTATAACTTTTTTTTCAATTTCTCAAGATACAACGGATGGAAAATAATGAAATTGTGAGTAGAAGATCCTGTTGCAAAAAAGAACATTTTGACTATGGTTTCGTTTGCAACATGAAATTACTAATTGTAGTTTCTAAAAATAGAAGGTATTTAGAACATTAGCTTGCTAAAAATAGTAAGTTTTCCAAAGTGATGAATTCTCAACATTTGTGATATCCAAAAAGTAAGAAACATCAAAAAGGATAATATGGGAAACTTTCTAAAAATATCGGTATTCGGGAAAGCGGGCATCTAAAAAAGGAAGGTTTCTAAAAATAGTAAACCTTCAACAGTAAAAATAGTCCAAATGATCGAAGCATCAACAAGCAAAAACAAGAGGAAACTTTCTAAAAATACTCCTGGATTTGACTTACTAAAATAATTAAGTATTGGAATTAAGCCTAGAAAGTTTTGGCATCTCTCATTCTACTTATATTTTTCTTTTTACCATCATCGAAAGGTGGGGAATTCATTTTGTGTCCCAAAAAGAAAGAACCCCCACAATCCCTCAAAGTATTATTTACGAGGTGATCTTTGTAAGGAACAACTTGATGCAAGAAGTTAGAATGATGAGAAAAGATCACCATGAGTGATGATAACTATCATTTTAGGCTCCCAAACAAATCATACCTCTTGAGATTGTTTTCAAACACTTAATCAATGTTTGGTGATGAGCTCAATGCAGTTTGGAGTTCAAAAACATGTGATTCATCCTCAAGTTCCATTCATGGATCAATCCTTCTATCTGGAGAAGGAAATCCATTTCCATGAGGATGCAAATTGAGTAAAAATGTGTCTAGATGTTATAATCATGTTTCCACTCAGGTGTCATCTTGGTTAAGGAAATGAAGTCGAAATGAAAAGGAAGTCATCATGTTCAAAAGTGAAATGGGAAGCTCATGGAATATGTTTAGGGTCATCATATCATGAATATTCCATCATGTCTAAGTATTTCGAGAAGTAATTCAAAGTGAAGTAATCAGGCTAACGAGGTACTCAAAGCCATCATATGTGAAGGATCAATAAATCATATTTTCCCATGAGAGGCATATGAGCAAGAAGGTACATGAGCATCCCAAATTTGATTTCATTCAAGAAGTACTCTGGAGTCAAGAAGGGTAAATGAGTGATCTTCATGTGATGTTATGATCCTCATGTGCAGATTTCACTAACTCCTCAAGGATTTGGTGTAACGGTTCATTACATTTGGTATCGAGCAACCATTTAGGTTCAAGTCCGGCACGGGTGGCTCTACGCCGGCATTGCAGTGTTAACCACAGGCTAATATAGGGTAGGAGTGGTCCCGCTTATATGGACACAAATCTAGCCGAGTTCGGGTTGCGGAAGTGTGGTGGGATGTTATGATCATCATGTAGTGATTTCACTAATGCCTTAAGGTTTTGGTGTAACAGTTCCTTAGTGAAATCCTTGAGACATTAGTGAAACCTACACATTTGGATCATAACATCCCGCCATGCTTCCGCAACCCAAACCCCGAGCTAGATTTGTGCTCGATATAGTAGGACCACTCCCTACCCTATACAAGCCCCGGGTGAACATTGCAATGTTAGCATAGCCACCCGTGTTGGGACTTGAACCTAGGTGGTTTCTCTGATACCAAATGTAACGAACCGTTACACCAAAACCTTGAGGAGTTAGTGAAATCCGCACATGAGGATCATAACATGTGAAACATTGTGTATGCAAGCATGAGAAACCATCTGAATTTTGCTTAATAGCATTCTTAAAAACACATTCAACACCTAGTAATGTGATCACACCTCAAAAGGAATAAGAAATGCAAGTAAATATCATTTCAATACATTTGAGGGCCATTGGGAAAGGACCTCCAAAAGAAAGATGATGAAAAGAGGGCACGAAGAGTTTCCTATTCTTAGAAGCTTTATAAGAAGGTCAAAATCATCAAAGATTATGTAGAGCCTCTTGAGCCATGTGAGATTGATCCATCACTACCTCTCATTCTTCATCAAAATTCAATTTGTCTTTCTCAATGGCAAAACCTTCCCATAATGAGAAAAATGTGATCCCTCACTAGACTCCTAAAAGTGTTCCTATGACTAACATCATATCTACTCACGGAAGATGTATTCCCATAGATTCAAGTGTTGCTCGTGAGAGAACTAAAAACAATACAACAAGTGTAGTTCTTGACTTTAGAGCTCATTCTTAGAACTCTACCTCATGGATCAAGAATTGGTAGTTCTTCATCAACAAAATTTTCATCTTCATCATATTTTTCAACTCTTATCTCTGCTTCTTCTCTCTCCATATTTTAATTATCCATTAAGAATGTGTTTTTCTCTATTTCATCCTATTCACTTAAGTGACCCTCAATTCAACATTGTAAGAGTCATTTTTCACTAATAAGGAAAAGAATAGCTTTTGTATCCAAATTTATGGAAGGTCATAAGTGATAGGGATAGGTGAAAATTCGTGTGGGGGGTAGATGAAGAAAATTTTGATATGCTATAAATTGGAATGGATCCTCCATTCTAAAGGGGGCAATTTTTGATTGATTGTATGTTATTGAGATTTACCACTACTACATCAAGCAATAAAAGTTGCATTTCCTCTATTTATTTGTCTATGTTCCTCTACTTTCTCTCCCTCTAATTTTCAACTTTGTAAACATGATGATCTTGTAAAACCAAGAAAGGTGTTAGTGCCTTTGATAAATGAATCAATAGAATTTTGTGTCTATGATTTGTTAGTCTTATCATTGTTAGCATTGTTTTGTTCTTCTAATTGAATGTGGACCTACTCTGGTTGATGTATGCAAATTTTGTAAGCCTACTCACAACATTTCCCCTCTTTCTCCTTATTTTCCCAACTCCCCTTTACATCTCCTAATAGAAAATTTCTCCCTTGAACTTTGTACAAGCACTTTTCCAAAGGTTTATTGGAGTATTCTTGTGTGATCCCGACCTAATGGCCACCCCACAACTTTAGTTAGTTTACATTCAATAATGGGAGCCTCCCACACATAAGGAGGGACTTAACCTCATGACTATTGGTGAAAACCAATAATTTGTACTGCGACAAATTATTTCACAAACAAAAGATAATTAGATGTCATCCCGAATTATACTAACTCGACAATTATGGGATTTTCAATTATTTTGTGGGTGACCATATCTGGAAGTGATAATTGTGCTAATCAATCTATCCACACACACACATCTTATATGTGATCTTGTCACATATTATTTTTCATTGGGTTGCCATTGTCGTCATGTTTTACATTTCTTGTAACATATGCACTAACTAAGAGATGATTATTGAGAGTACAATTGCATAAATTAACTTCTCTGCTTTTAAAGGTATTTGTTATCTTTTACGTCATGGCCAAGCCATGCAAGATCACGATGTAAACTATTTCCGTTTACCTAATATATTGTTCAAATTTTATGCATTTAGCTATGATCTCATGATCAATCTTCGAAGTAAACTAAACTTTGTAAGCTTTAATTATATAATCCCAGTGCTTGCAATATAAGAATGGCCTGCTCAAGATCATATACCAATATAATGAAATAAATCTCGGAAATTTTATCATAAAGCTTAGCAAGTTTTAAAACAGACTTTTACCGAAGTACATAAACTTTGATATATTTTACAAACTAATTTGGCTGATAGTAGGTTAAAAGTCATTCTTCTCGGGAGAAATCATCATATGCCTTTCATGAATCTTATGCTATAATCATGCCCACGCATATATTCATACCAAAAACATTAAATTGGTTGGAACGTTTGAAGTGGATAAAGAATAGCGAGATCAATGTCTCCAGCTTCAATGGTGGACAAGATTTTTATGGTGGGTTAAGTTGCAGTGTCTGTTCCCATTAAATAACTTTGAACTAGGTACCATTAAATTCTTGAACAATTCAATCAGTATTCCTAAAAACATCAAAATCAATGCAATTTGAAATACAAGCAAAGGGAAAAATCATTTCACATACGTGAATTTTGACCCTCCTGCTTCACTGCTCAAGACCTCCACTTTGTCTTTCGTCACATTCAGTAGGCCCTGAAACAGTTATATTGAAAACATGGTATTTAATTCAAAACTTTTGAAGCAAATAAAACTAATGATTTCATATAAACTTAAATCATATTTATGATAAGTAACACATAGATTACAAACATGGAAAATAACTTACTTGGGAAAGTTCAGAGACAATGATCTCCTCATTAAGACCAAGAACCACACCCAAAGGTCGACCACCAACAAATGTCCAGTTCTCCACTCTGTGTCTGCCAACCTTCCCATCAATCCAAACCCGTTTAATCCAACCATCCTCACAACCAGTAAAAATGACTTCTTTTCTCTATCAAGAGTTAAATCTTCTGCACTGGGAAGCAGTCCAAACCCTATCTTTTCTGCCTTCTCAAACCCAATACCATAATTCGTGAGAGGAGTTGGGGCAAGATCAACGGGGTCTGGACGAGCTTCAGAGCCTGCTGCAGATGCCAAGCATACTATAATAACTAGCAAGGCTACCTTCTCGTTTTGTATACCCATGTTAATCACCGTATGCACATAAACTGAAACTTTACCTATAATTTTGAAGGCAATGCTGGAGAGACTATATATAAGTGAAAATTTTGGAAAAAATAACTTCTAGTAGAACTTCATTTTGGTACGAAATAGGAATGATAAACACCAGTCACGAAACTACTAGTCCAAAGCCTTAAATTGAATTGTTCAATTGTTGTAAATTGACATTGTCTTAAATACAATTCAAATTCATCCTCATCTTTATTTTCTATCCAGAAATTTAAAGTTACAGCAGTAATTCTAAGATACTAAATATACTCATTGTATAATTAGTCAACTATTACATTAGTAATATTACCACTTCCGATATTATTTTCATTACTACGAAAATTATAGTATATAAAATTTATATGTTAATATTAGATAGTCATTCTCTAAGAATATCTAAATTTTTAAAGATTAAAATCACAAAAAACTGTCCACAGCTTGTCAATTTCCAGCCATGACCTTACCCTCCTTTCACCATCAAACATTTACTTCACATTTAAAGATGAAAACTTTCGCATCACATTTTCCTCTTTCCATAATCAAATATTGACTGTAAATCTTAAGATGCAAATTTCCAGATGGTCTTTCCAGATGGTCTTTCAACGTTCAAAATTTCCAGATGGTCTTTCAACGTTCGAAATTGACTTAAAAATGGAAGCTCTAGAAACTCTTCGTGAGATAGGAACTTTTCAATGAAGATATTTTTGAAACTATTGACTGACAATTTAAATAAAATCGTCATTAAACATGTAAGATTCTATATATTCCCAATAACCTAAACACGTGCAAGTGAAAGCAGGACCTCACGATGCATATTCTTGCTTGTCTAATATGAGAAGACAACGCATTACTTACATAAATTCATTATCTCTCTGTTTAGAGCCATAAATGTCGATTTTAAATGTCTTGGCTTGACCATTGTTGGTGGATTTTTTCTTTTTGGGGTTAAATTTGACGGCCATCTATGCCTGTCAAACAATTTTAAGTGAGAGCGAATTTCAAAATTTGCCCTTCATACATACAAAATAGTGTTATTTTTATAATGTTAATAAAATATATATAATATTATTTTATATATATTTAATTATTTTAAATATATATTTGTATAATTTACTTATAAATCTATATAAAAAATGACGGTCATCCTTAAAATTTGCAAGTTGCATGTGATGTTTTTTTCAAATATTTACAAGTATTTTACGACTAAAATCATGAAAAACATTTAAACGACCATCAAATTTAACCCTTATCCGGGACAGTTTTGGTGTTTATAAAACCATTTATTACTAGCAAAAGCATCCATAGGTCTTTATGAGAGACCAATACGCATATAGGAGGAGTAATTGAAAGAAGTAAATTAGTAAAGATTTGGTAGCCATCCAAGATTCAGGTATCCATGCAAGGTGTTGAAGGTCAATTGTGATTGAAAGATCCTGCAATAATTAATAGTGTTATTAACATCATAGTATAAGTCACCTTGATCTTGGGAGAAGATATATTTATTTAATATAAAATTTTATAAGGGGTAAGATTTGAGGATGGTATTTAGAAATAAAAATATAGTTTTTCCTCTAATTAATGTCTCTAAATACCCCTTTTGTTGTAGTGTGTGAATTTGAATTTTCTACACATACATAAGTACCCTAGTGTTGTAGTGATCATTACAAGTATTACAAATAAATTGAGCATTGTTTATAATATTCATTGAAGTACTAACATATACGGTATAGACACATTGCACTACACTTACATTTGCCTGGCTAGAAAACATAAATATAAATTTGGAGTGATGTCTTTGATATTGTATAGAAGGATGACATTTGATAAGAATTGAGCTAAGTGGAATATGCATCCCAAATACAAACCCCATATTTTGTTAGGTTTAGATGTTGGCACCCTGCTTAGGGTTAAACAAAAGAAGATTAATTTCCTAATAATTAGAGAGAAGTTTCAAAAAGATAGATTTATAGATGATACAAATTAACAAATCTATTCATTAAAGAAAAATTAAACTTGAAAAGTTTTTTTCACAAGCTTACATATTTAAAACACCACCTTTTAGATAAAAATGTTACATCTCTTAGGAATTTTGTAAACTCTCTTTTTTTCCCCTAAAAAAATTAAACATGCAAGTTCAAAATCTAACACCTATCTCCCAATTTCCAAATAAACCAATTTCCTCAGCCTGTAAAACTAAGCATTCATATTCGAAATCTATTGAAAATATATTTATGTTATATAGCATATACATAGAAAACATCAAATATTTAATTATTTAACAATTGTGTCACACAATACAAACAATGGAGCTCTTTATTTATCTTATCAACCAAATCCAGTAGCTCTTGCTCAACTAATCAACACAGTCACACATAACTATCGAGCCTTGCATTCCATTATTGTACACAAGAAATTGTGTTAGCATGCACAAATGATAAGATTATGCAACCAAACCAATACAAAATCTAACACAACTAATTATCTACCTCCGATTGAGCAATGATGAAAGGGAAGAGAAGATAATTCCGTACTTACCTACAAGTAGAATCCTCTTCCTTTGTTGCTTTGGATTTTCTCCTTGGATTTTACTTGCTTGGATGTATGCAATGTGTTCTTTAGATCTTTGGACAAATTCCAGCAGCACCTCCCCTTGATAAATTACTTGATTGAGCTCATTAGATTGTTTTAATGATTGCTTAGATTGCTAGAAAATTGGGCAGCATATATTTGCAAATTTTAAAGATGCTTGCCATGGAGGGTGACACCTCTATTTATAGTTGGAGGAGTAGAAATGGATGGTTGAGATTATGCCATGGTGGATTAGATCAATGGTTGAAAATGGATGAGAGGGGAGGGTGTAGAAAATTCTAGATTTGCTTAGAATCCTCTATTGAATTTAAAATTCAATAGAATAGTATTTTTAATTTGAATATTTGAATAAAAGGAGGGAAAGATGGAGAGACTTCTAGAATTAGAAGTCTCTAGATTTGGGGCTCATTAAGTGGTGATTAGGTGAGATTAATTGCATTTAGTGGGGGTGATTAGATGGAGAGGCTAGGCATAGCATAGGTATAGAGTAGGTGGTAGGTGGGTGAGTATTTTTAAATTAGAGGAAAATAGTTAATGAGGTTTATTTAGTATAATGAATGAAATATTAATAATTGTATTAATATTTCTAAGGGTATAGATGGGATGTGTAGAATATGGAATGATTGGAATGTGATTGTATATGATATAATAATTAATTTATAATTAATTATTATAAGGTCGGTGGTGAGGATGGATAATAATTGGTGAATTATTTATTAGATGACTATGTCGACATTTTACATGTCTACATTTTTCCCTCTTTGAAGGATTATTGCGTAGCAATGATCATTCAAAGAAGAAGTAGAAGATGATAGGATAGTCATATGATGCCCCCTCGAGTGGGTAAGAGGAGAGGAAGGAGGTGGTTAGATACTTGAAAAGAGAAGAGGCTGAAGTTAATCGGCAAGGAGAGAATGGTAGTGGCAATGAAAAGTCTTAAGAGAGGAGAGAATGTTAGAAGAGGGAGAAGAGCAAAGGGAGAGAAAGAAGAGGGGAAAAATGAAGGAGTAGAAGGATAAGAGGAAAATGAGAGAAGGATAGAAGAAATAAATAATTAGAGGAAGTTAGGAGAAGAGAGGAGAATTAAGAGGTAAGGGATTTGTATGATATGTTTGGAGTTGGTGATGTAGAGTTTGGGGTGTCCTAGTGAAGGATGTGTCAATGCTAGGGTGCCCTAGTCATGGGTGTAGGACATGGGTAATTAATGATGTGGGATTCTTAAGATGCCCTAGACATAAGCTATTAAAAGATGTGGGATTTGGATAAATGATTGATAAGTGGGTAGAAGATTGGTTAGATTAGATGTTGATGAGATGGTATGCATGATAAGGGGATGTGTTGGTATATTGTGTCCATTGAATCATCATTAGCAATTGTGGTTATGGGGGCACAAACTAAGATGTGTCAGGATATAAGGACCATGATGTTTTAATTGCTAAATACCCTTGTCCTCATATCATTGGATAGATTAAGAGGGTCCTCATATCATCAAACCAATGAAAGTGGCCTCATATCATCAGCTAAATGTGATTAAAAAGAAAAAGTGGCCTCATATCATCGGCCCAAAAACACATTCAAGAAAAAAATACATATTATAGATGTATTTTAAATTTTTGGAATTTTTTTTTTAGATTTTTTTAAGTTTTTAGATTTTTGAATTTTTTAGATTTATTGAATTTAGATTTATTGATTTTTTAAAATTTATTGAATTTTTTAGATTTATTGAAGTTTTTAGATTTATTGAATTTTTTTAGATTTTTTGAATTTTTAGATTTTTTGAATTTTTTAGATTTTTTTTTAGATTGGGGTGATAAAGGAGGAAATTTGATGAAGGTAGGAAGAAACAGGGGGAAAATAGAGTTACGGGGTGAGAGAACAGCTCTCGGAAAGTTGGAGGTCATCGCGGCGTGGGTATATAAGGTTTCAAGGACCACGGGATAGTCATTTTCACCGCACTAAGTTTGAGAACGAGAGCTCAAGAGAGGATGAAATGGCATATGATAGCATTACAGAGCATAGGGGCGGACCTCGTGAGGAGTACCAATGGCCAATGGAGCGGGACAACCGTTGAGTAGTTTTAGAATTTATTTTGTGCATTAATTATTGTGTTTTTTGATTTTTGGGGGTTTTAGAAAAAAAGCCGATTCACATGCACCTTGTTTAGTGCATACGGGCCCAAAAGTGGTGCATATGCACTAAATAGCAATGTATTTGGGAAAGGATGACATATGGTTTAGCACATTTATTTAGGTTTAGCACATATGATTAGAAATGGCGCATATAGAGGAAATAGTAGCACGTTTAGGTTAATTTGGGTTTCAAGGTTTTATTTTAGCACATTTAGTCTGTTTTAGCGCATATAGATGCAGGATGGGTGTGTGGAATGGCACATACAATATAGTTTAGCCCATATGCAAAAAAAGAATAGCACTATGGGATAATGAAGCGAGTGATGTGGTTTTAGCGCATATAGACTATGTTTTAGCGTATTTATTACATATTAGCATATATGGGAAGCATAGTGGTGCATTTAAGAACATGAGGAGGAATGATATACTTAGGATAAATATGGAATGGAAAGTGAGAAAAATGCTTTGTGATAAAATAGAGATAGATTCTAACGTATTATATGTTGTGCAGATGGTATTATTACATGTCCAAGTGAGGCATCAACGGTCAGCAACATTACAGTATCTATTGGGAGGCACAGATGTAGAGGCCAAGGAGGAGGAGGTGGAACTACTACATATGTTAGGACTACTATATGTAGTAAGGATGTCAGTGATGAGGGTGATCAATCCCTTCGATGACCTTGGTGGAGTGGTGGCATTCGGAGACTAGCACTTTCTGGTTACCGACAGGTGAGATGATGGTGACATTGGAGGATGTATATCAGATATATCAATTGCTAGTAGAGGGAGAGGCTATAGTGTGGCTGAGAGGTAGACCAAGTGATAGCCCGAGGTTCTTGATGCATGACATAGAGGGTGCTCCTCGAGAGGGGATCAGGATAGATTTGGGGATGTATTTTAGACATGGGTGGATGGAGCAGGTACCATTGTTATTGTGCTCATTGATTAGTTGTATATTATTTCTAGATGGTGGGGGCAGATGGTTCAGTTTGGGTTTAGCAGAGGTAGTACATTTGATGTGGTGTGAGGAGACAATTTTTGTGTGGGCTCTTCAGCAGTGTTATCACGGATATATCGAGATTTACACCAGGTGGTGTATGGTGGTGGGGAGTATTGGTGCAGGGACACTTTTACAGATATGGAGTTATGATCATATAGCTATTGGGAGACCGATTGGGGTCGGAAGAAGCATGGGGTGTGGGAGCCATCGGGTGCAGGTTGGTGGATGGTGGGAGGCAAGCATGAGCATCTAGGAGAGTTGTTGTGGTATCGTCAATAGTTTGATGAGTTACAGGCTGGTGATATTACATGGAGACCTTACCGTCAGTATGAGGTATGGGAGGGAGAGCATCGACATTTGGGGAGGATTTGGTCACTGTATTATATATAGTTTTTGGTCGGCTGTATACAGGGGAGAGATATCAACCTGATAGGGTGCTATGATAGTTTGGTATCGTACAAGGCATACCTGCAAGGAGACATGTATATACACGTACGACTCAGAAGGTGAGTGTGTGGGGTTGTGTGATTCCTGAGGTAGTGGCTAGGGATATTTTGGATGAGGTCCATGTGATAGCATGGGTACTTTTACTAGTAGTGAAGGATCCAGGAGTATCGTTGGGGTACGCAGAGTGGTGGGTAGGGATCATCCCAGTACGTTTGACGAGGCCACGAGGAGGGATGAGATTTGTGCATGGTCGGTGAAAAGTTTATAAAGGATTTCCCTAGGGATAGGCATTGGTTGTGCATCGCCTAGAGGCATAAGTACATGAGGAGGAGGCACTGAGGGCACCTCCAGTCATTATTTTGGGTGGCCCACCAGACAACGGTAGCCAACCAGCAGTGCGTCTCCTATTCATAGTTCGAAGAGGCCGAGGTGCAGTGATGGAGGTGGACGCTACTATCATGCCATTACATACAATTATTTCATCATAGATAGCTTTAGTAGGCCGTCGGGATTGGGAGGGGAGGGAGATGGAGTAGTAGAGAGGGGTGGTGGAGATGGAAGGGATGGAGGAGATGGGGGAGATGGAGGAGATGGAGGGGAAGGAGGATATGGAGGATATGGAGGATATGGAGGTGATGGGGTAGGAGGAGGAGATGGAGGGGATGGAGAGGGGGATTTATAGTCATGGGTAGAGATATTAGAGAGAGGCAGATGCAAGCACAAGTAGTAAGAGATAGCTAGCCTACGTGCACGGGATGTTGTGAGGATGAGAGACTTGTATGGCTTTATTGTGATAGTATGGCAAAGGGAGAGTGATATTGCATGGTTGGATTCAAAGATAGCCTGATTGGAGTATGAGCAAGACCATGTTATATGGCACAGGGATAGATATCGTGGAGATTGGGATGCTTACAAGGCGAGGTATGGGCCTTTGGATAGAGGAGTAAGAGGGAGTAGCACACAGAGTGTGTCTCGAGCTACATGGACAACTGCGGAGGACCTAGTGTTGCAGTAAGGAGGATAGTTTCACTCTAGTAGTACTAGGAAGTGATAGAAGAGGTTCGTTATTATGAGGATATGGTGATGTAGGGAGCGGGTTATGTGTGATATATTGATTATATAGCTAGTAATAGGTCAGGAAGTAGATTAGGTCGTTCCACAACATCGTAGTATTGCGATCATTCAACAACCTCCTTTAGGAGGAGAAGATACATGTAGTTCAACCTAGTGTCTTTAGATGTTTATATATGTATATTAGTGATTTTTTGTGATGACCTTGCATGGTCATGATGGTGATATATGTACAAATGATTGATGCATTTTTGAAAACCAATTATTTATATGATGTAGTCATTTGTATATGTGATGTTTATTTATCTTTTATATGTTGATGATGTATTTTGATGTCATGTATTTGGTATATGTTAGATTATGATGATGATTAGGGATGTATGCGTAGTATACTTTTGGGATGGTTAAAATGTGATGTACTATGTTGATGATATGTGTGGATATGGATTTATGTGAGTTGATGATGTTTATTTTAGAGTAGTGTTGTGGATGATGTGATGGCTTATGATGCTATTTTATGAGAAATAGTTTATGATGCGGTGTTGATTTATTGTATCATATATGATGTTTCCATGTATGTATATGGCATTAATGAATAGTGATGAGGTGATGTTTAATTAGTATTTTTATTTATGAGGTAATGAATTCATGTTAGTAATGGATTTATGTATGTGGATGTATCATTTGTACAGTGGATAATGTTTTTAAATTTTGTACAAGTATTTACAAAGTATGGTTTTGGCATTGATCATGTTAGGATGGTAGGGGGAGAAGGAGAGTGATGAGGAAAAAGTGATGATAGACGGTAGGGGGGATGTAGGTAAATGAAAGCCTCAAAATATTCTAGGGGTTGTGTTGCTCGGTACATAAATGAGACTCCTAGTGACTTATTTTATAGGGGATGAGGAAGGAAACCTAAGTTGGAGTTTGGATGGATATTCCTATTTAGGACAGTGAAATCGATGCGACATAGAGAGGGTTAGTAGAAATTTGGATTAGGATAATGGATAAGATATTTTTTTGAAGAAATTGTGGATAGGGATATGAGAGAGGAGAAGGCGGTGGTATGCACCTAGTTTACGTGTACGTGTGAATTGTAGAGTGCTAGTAGATAAAAAAATCGGATTCCTTTTACCATAACACCAGAAACTGGTTTTCACCATGGTACTTGCCCAAGGCGCCACTGAAGTGGTTTTCACCATCGACGATTTTTGTGTTTTTGGAGTGTTAGATGCTTAAGAATGGAAGTGATGAAGATGCATGATATTCATGGGCTTGTCCAACTCATATCCATCCAGAGTAGCAAGCTTGTAAGCACCTGAGCCGAATTTGGTGATGACGACATATGGTCCAATTTGGTTCAAACATTAGTGTTGTGTTGAATCTCCTTTTCAACATTAATGTTGTGTTGAATCTCCTTAAATACTATGTTTCCAACTTCAAATTCACGGTATTTGATTCATTTTCCATAGTGACAGTGGAAAGAGGTTTTGATAGACTTTGAGATGATCGAGGGCTTGGAGTCATTTTCATCAAGGAGCTTGAGTTCGTGTAGGTGATGGATGCGGTAGTCTTCATCTTGGATGATGTGTTGGAGGGATAAATGTAGGGATTAGATTTTGATGTCAACAGGAAAGATTACTTTGGTGCCAAAGATAAGAGAATATGATGTGGCATGGTAGGTGCAAATGGATGTGTGATAAGCCCATACAATGGGATATATTTGTGTATGCCAATCACATCCTATCTGATTAACTATTTTTCCTAGGATATGCTTGAGGGTCTTATTAGATGCTTCGAATTGACCATTACCTTGGGGTAGTAGGGTTTAGAAAACTTGAGCTTAATATGGAATTTTGCACAAAGGTCACAAAAATCTTAATTTTTAAAGGATGCACCATTGTCTGTAATAAGTGTGGATGGAATGTTGTAGAGCGACAGATGATTCGACTGAGGATGAATTTGAATATTTTATTTTCTTTGACATAAGTGAGTGGCATGGCTTCTACCTACTTAGTGAAGTATTCTATAGCGGTGATGATGAATTTATGACCATCAAGAGGGTGTGGGATTTAGTTTTCCCATGAGATCTAATCCCCAAGTAGAGAAGGGCCAAGGGTTGGTAATGGGTTGTAAGGCTTGTGAGGAGGCGTGGATGAGATCAACATGCTTTTGATAGGGGATGCATTTTAGACGTATGAGCATGTATATTTTTCCATGTTTGGCCAATAGTACTGATGTGCGAAGTTTTTGGGTGAGTCCAGACCATCGGTGTGGGCACCGTAAATCCCTACGTGAACTTCTAGAGTGTTGATTCAACCTCTTGGGAATTTAAGAAATGTAGCAGAGTTCCATTGAAGATTCTATGATAAAGGGTATCTCCAAGGATGATGAAGCGGGAGGCTCATTGGATGAATGATTTGTGATGGTTGCGAGGGAGATTAGGTGGAAGGGTATGATCATGTAGGTAAGTATAGATGTCATGGTACTAGGGGGAATTAGGACCAACAATCTCACAAACCATCTCTGACTCAGGAGTATCATAAGTGGGAATCATTAATTTCTCGATCAGGAATTTGGAATTGGATGCATCTGGAGGCATGTCTAGAAGAAAGGCAATGGTAGCCATAGTGTTCGATGACTTCATTTCTTGTACGAGGACTTGCTCAAATTGAATGTGCTTAAATTAAGCCTTAAAACTATCAAACTTTATTTTATAAGGAACCAACTTATCATCCTTGGTGGCGTATTCATCATTAACTTGTTTAATGATTAGTTGTGAATCACCAAATACATTGAGATGTTTAATATTCCATTGAATAGCCATTTTTAAACTAGTGAGAAGTGCTTCATATTCAGCAATGTTGTTGGTACAAGGAAAAGCAAGTTGAAAAGATTTAGGAATTAAGTCTCCTTGAGGAGTAATAAATAGGATACCTACTCCTAAACCATGATGTGTAAATGAGCCATCAAAGTACAATGTCCATATGTCTGATCCTATAATTGTACATATGGATTCATCTGGGAACCATGTGGTGAGTGGTGTAGTATTAGAAACTAGAGCTTCTGCCAACTGGTCAGCTAGTACTTGTCCTTTGATAGCTTTCTGATTAACATATTCAATGTCAAATTCACTTAGAAGCATGATCCATTTAGCCATTTGTCTTATAAGAGCCGATTTGGAAAGTAGATATTTAAGTGGATCTACTTTAGCTATGAGCTTAGTAGTATTATTGAGCATGTAATGTCATAGCTTTTGAGAAGCAAAGACCATAGCAAGACATGATTTTTCCATAGGGGTGTAGTTGAGCTCATATGTAATTAATGTTCGGCTTAAATAATAGATGGCATGTTCCTTTCCTTGACTATCATGTTGTGCTAGAAGGGCTCCCAAGGCATGCTATGTGGCAGATATATAGAGTAGAAGAGGTACTCCTGGAGTGAGAGGTGCCAAGATGGGAGGATTCATCAGATATTCCTTAAGTTTATCAAAAGAGGCTTGACATTCCTCATTCTAGTGAAATTTTGTTCCCTTTTTCAGCAGATGGTGGAATGGATGACATTTTTCGGCCAACTGTGATATGAATCTCCTGATAGCTTGGATCTTTCCCTATAGGCTTCGTAACTATTTGAGATTTTTAGGTGGAGGAATTTCGATTATAGCTTTGACTTTATCTGGATCAATTTTGATTTCGTGTCTAGAGACAATGAAACCTAAGAGCTTGCCAGATGTGACGCCAAAAACACATTTCTTGGGATTTAGATGAACTTTATATTCTCGAAGTCATTCAAAGATTTAGCGTAGTATTGCGGGGTGTTCCTCACAAGTTTTGGATTTACCTAAAATTTTGTCAAGGTAGTCTTCTACTATATCATGCATCATATCATGAAAAATGATAGTCATGGCACGTTGATAAGTGGCTCTAGAATTTTTGAGTCTAAAGGGCATGACTCGATAGCAATATGTGCCCTAAGGTGTAGTGAAAGTTGTTTTATGTTGATCTTATTCTACAATTTTGATCTGATTATAGCTAGAGAAACCATCCATGAGGGATAACATCTCATGCCCAACAGTAGAGTCGATGATCATATCAATATTTGGTAGTGGAAATTCATCTTTTGGGAAAGCTTTATTGATGTCACGGAAATCAGTACAACTATGAATACCCCTAGTCTTTTTGCCTACTGGAACAACATTTGAGATCCATTCAGAATAATCAATAGGTCGAATGAAGCCTAAATCAAGCATCCTTTGTAATTCTTCTTTAACAAGGAACACAACTCTTGGATGCATTTTTGAAGCTTTTGTTTGATTGTTTTTTCATCTTTTTCATACTACAAGATTATGGACCACAAGAGAAGGGTCTAAACCAAGCATGTCTACATAGGACCATGCAAAGATGTCTGAGAATTCTTTGAGGAGTGTGGTGAAGATATTTTTCTCTTCTATAGACAAGGATGCCCCCAGTTTGAGAATCTTGGGCTCCTCATCTGTGCCGATGTTGATCTCTATGGTTTCCTCAACTACAGATGCGGAGCCATCTTGTAGAGGTTCAGGAGCGAGAAGAAGTTGATCGATGACCGGGTCATCTTGGGGATTTGGGGATTCTTGGAAGAATTCAGCGAGGGGATATTCTTTGTCAAGGTGACAAGAGAAGATGGGGTGAGGGATATTAAATTGGGATGGAAGAAAAAGGGAGTGCTCCTATGCCCCAAAATAGGCATCAATATTCAAACGTACTTGGAAACCCTTTTTGTGATCTCCAGTGGGTAGGTTTTTGTGAGTTCCCATGAACTCAAGAATTTCTTCATCATTTTGAAACAAGTCAAGAGGAGGATGTTTCGATTGTTGGTCCCATTCAATGATTTTTGGGTATGTGAGATCAATGTTGATGGCGAGAACAACAATGTCAAGGAAAAGGTTGGTGTTGGTAAGGTCTTCATATTGGCTGTAAATGAAACTTGCATCGATATTATCAATGACCTCCTCAACGGTACTAGAAGTATCACTCAGGTCATCATGGATGCTTTCACTAGGTGGTTGATATCCTATTCCACATCCATCAAGGTTAGGGATGATAGTAGGGGGTTTAGTGACGCCTTGCTCATAAGTGACCTAGCCCTTGTCCATAGTATCCCATATGGGTCATGATCCTTTTAGGGATTAAATACGACTATCGAACCAACAAGAAGGTATAGATTCATTAAAAGCCATGATGAATTATATGGCTCAAGGTATTTGTTATCTAATTTTGTATACAAAGAAAAATTAGACAACGAGGTCCTATTATGATCAAATTATGACATTGGTCCCAGGGGCCCATTTCTAGTCATCACGAAGATAAAATGATTAAAATAATTAATAAATTGATAAGTGAGATCACTTAGATTTAAAAAGGATCAACTCGGAGCCCAACTCAAGCTCAACTTAGTTACCATCTTGGTTAGGGTTCTCGATGTGTAGCTCGATCTGTAGGAAGTGGTTGACCATTTTTATGAAAACATAACAAGGAAATCCAAGCCAAATAAACCGAGTTGATCACACAGAGACGCGAGCTCATAAATGAGCCAAGGATTGGCATGAAAAGAATCAAGCCTATAAATGGTAGGAGGTCGCTAAGATAGGTCAACTCGGTCTAGTTGGTGTAGTCATCTTAGAAAGAGATCAGAAGGTAACTCGGGCTTGGTTGAGTCATTTCAATACAAAGCTCAGTTGGCTGCGGAGCTCGCTCAATGGTGAGCTTGGCCTTGACATAGAACTCAGCTTGGTATGGAGCTTGATGTGGAGCTCAACAAAATGATTTTTCAGGTGAGTCCATGTGTGGAGGAAAGCAGAGCACACGAAGTTGGCCTCATGGGGAAAATTCCACTTTGAAACCAAGCTCATAATTTTAGTGATGGTGAGCCAAGATGAAAGGTTTGTGTCGGGGAGTTTCAAACCTTCATGGCCAAATGGAGATTCGAGGAAGCTTTTCCAAGCTTCGTATAACAATGATGATCGGATTCTAGGATCTGAGTTGCCAAAATGTGGAGATTTGGATTGTTTGAGCCAAGGAAACTCAACTCCTTTCACCCACAAGGGACCGAGTTGAATACTTGAAGCGTCCGAGGCTAGTGCATGGAGCTATAACGATGATCGATGGAATGGAGTGAGTCATGGGGAAACAACGCAACATAATACTAATTTCAGAGGAGGTAATGCCAAGCTCATTAATACAAAGCATGGTGGAAGAATAGGAGGTAGTGAGATCAAGTGAAGTGGACCCCAATGAAGACAAGTCCAAAATAGATGTTTGAACGCATCTCATCCCATAACCAGAAACACAATACTCAAAGGATGAGATGATGTAACAATGGTGATAAATGCTCATAGGTCGAGTCAATTGAAGGAGCTCGTAGATGAGCTGAGGCACTAGCAAAACTCATGGAAAAGGTGATAGGGTTGAAACAAGAGGAGGCTTGGTTCATAATTGGAGCTCGGTTGATGTGATGTTGACAGATCTTTAAGATTAAGGAGCTCTACGAGCGGGTTCGAGATGAACCGAGTTAGTCAAATGGTGAAAAAAAGATGGGCTTGACGCATCTACAAATAGGGCACCGAGATGACTATTCGAATGAGCTTGTAGTTAGAGCCAGTGCACGATTTCCCAATATATGATGGAATGAAGGAATAGGTGGTGGGATGCTCGAATTGAGCTTAGTTTTTTCTGAGAACAATAAAAGAGAGAGATTTAATCTCATTGAGCTCATCGAGGTTACATGATTCTATAATGTCAGAGATGAAAGACACGAAGGAATCACTGTTCCATTCGGGGTGTTCGGTAAATTGAGCACGTAGATCTAGTCCAACGCGAGGGGGTCAGGGTAAATGAAATTGAGCTCATGACATTTAGGAGAGCTCTCTCGTGAAGGAAATAAAATTTATAGGGAATGGGATTTGTAGGCCAAGGTGTATGAAATCATGGCAAAGCTAGGTAGAAATGGTAGGAGGTATGATCACCTTGGAATATAAAAAAATCAGGATTGAGTTGAGGAGAGTCGAGCTCCACATGCATTTTGATGGCTCGGTGAAAGATTTTGAAGGAGGCTCGCTCGATGGGTCATCGGTGAATATGAAGAATAGAGTCGAGATCAGGCACATAGTTTGGTGGATCAATGTGACGTGATGAGAAGCTTGTTTTGGCCATGATGCGTAAGAAATAGAGGAATCTCGGCGTATGGTAATGGGGAGCTCACACAAAACTCGGAGGAGATAACTCGGTGTGAGGAACTCAATTAGCTATAATGAAATTTAGATCGGTGGTGGTCTCAAATCTCGATGGAGCCCAATGAGGACAATCTAGATGAGATGTGAAAGAGAACACGAGTCATTTCAACTTAGATAGTCATGACATTGGAAGAACTTAGCTCGACGGTGAGCCATAATCAAGATAGACAAGATCATAGTAGAATGAATGGGAAGAGAGCTCAAGTTGAAGTTCATTGGTCAAGGCCATGGGAAGATTTCATCCGATTCGAGCTTGGAATTTTAGAGTTAAGCAAGATGATTCATCTCGAGCAAGAATCTCGGCTCGTCGAGTCACATAGCGAGATGTGTTAGGTGAAGATGGAACTCATAAGCGAGTTCTTTGTTTGACGTTGGAAGGAAGAATCAATGATGAGCTCAATGGTGAGCTCATTTTGGGTTTTACGTGAAAGGAACTTCGCTACGTGAATCAACTCACTTGATGAGTCGTGTGTAATGGGAAGTGGAGGCCGAGAAGATCGGTGTCAATGTACACATGCCTGCGGGATTCGAGGTGAGTTCAAATGAGCTCGTGGATGAAACTCAATTTGGAGATCGGTTGTGGAAATGTAAAGTAGCTTAGTCAATGTGTGTTGAATGGGAGCCGATTCGGAAAATAATAGAGGACCTTGAGTAAAACTCATTGATTTTTCTCGGCAAGCCACCACCGAGTTAGGTTATTTTGAACCTATTTTCATGGCCCCCACTTTCTGCATGTCAAACTAGTCTAAGGGGGCCACCATAGTTTTTAATCCTTAAATTAATGTTTTAATTTAAATATTTTAATAATAATATTTATTATTATTATTTAAATATTATTTTAATTAATTAAGGAGAACTAGGTCAACATGAAATTAATGACACATGATGGAACCTTCTCAAGTGGTTCAACTAACTGTAATAAATGAACATCATGTGCCTTCAATTTAGGAAGGGAATTTATGACTCCTTTCTTTTCTCTCTCAACTTCTATAAATGTAAGTTGGAAGTTGATTCCAACGGGTTAGATAGGTTGGATAGTTAGATATCTAAGACAAGTGTAAATTTTTCAAGAGTCCTCTCTCTTTTGCAAGTTTTCCTTGTATGTTGAGGGAACTTTCAAGCCTCTTTTCAAGACTCTAATGGCAATCATTACCTCTTCTGAATGTATGATGCATTGTGCACATTGTTGAAGTAATAAAAGTGTGTGTTTTGTGACTAACCTCGGTCCTTTCATCCTTTCATCCTTCTATACTTCTTTTGTGTGTGTTTTGTGTGAGTTCAAGTTTCTATTGCAAGTTTTAGGATTTATGTGCTTATCAAGTGGTGGAGTATTGAAATGAGCCTAAGTTGTGGTGCTTGTTCACCCTTCTCGAGTTCATCCTTCTTCACTGGAATACTGATAACTTGTTTCTCTGATCAATTTTAACAAAGGGAACACATACTTCCTAGTCTATGGTATTTTGTACCCTCTCTAAGTTGATATAGGTGAAGTTGACTTGTGGTGGACACACCCTCTTAAAATTAACCCTTCCGAGTCGTGCAACACCCTTTATTTGGTGCATCACCATCCCTAGTATAGTTTCATTTCTTACAAATATCTTTCCCTAAAACCCATGAAAATGTTAGCATAGGTCTATATAACCATTTTATTGCACTAGGAGTAGTACAACACTTAGTTTAGGAAGAGGAAGCTAGCCTTCTCCGGAGGTTCACCTCGAGCCCAAACACCACAACTTGAGAGGTGATCCCATGATTCCCAATCACACCGAATGTTTTGTTCACATTCTGGTCATTCAAAGGGTGCAGTGATTTGGCGACAATAGTTTTATGCATGCCTAGTGGGACAAAGTTAGTACTTCTCTTCTCACTTACACAAGTCAAAGTACCTAGTGACTATATATCTCTAGATTCCAAATCTGAGTGTGTTAACTTATGCGAATAATTTAGACAAGAGATTCTTCAAAGAAAGGAAATTATCAGCATATCAAACTTTCTTGTCTCCTCCAAAGAGAAGAAGAAGAGGTGTTTCAACATCACCAGTTGCAGATTTACCTCATAGGGGTCATTCAAATCCTCCATACGGAAGGTTTCCTCCACCAAGGAACAATCAACCTCTTGTTGTTATGGCACAAAACCAAGTTTTCCCCCTTTCAATGCAAGTATTCCTCTTCTGTTGGCTCAACATGATCCTATACTTGTTGCAACACTCAAAATTTTACCCTTTTACATAGGGGAAACTCACGTTACTCCAATGGAACATATTCTTGATGTAGCCAACATTTGTGTAGTACATAATATCACGGAGGAAAATGTTGCGGTTAGACTTCTTGCTACCTCTTTCAAGGGAAAATCACTTTAATGGTTTTGAGGGTTAAGTGTTGGCACTATAACCACTTGGGACGAGTTAGGAGAAAATATCTGTAAACATGTTTGAAGACAAGAGTGATCACCTATCACTTTTGGAACAACTCACTACCATGAAGAGAGCTCCCTAAGAATACATGAGTGATTTCAACTTCTCGATTCCATAGGACCTGGAATAGGATTCCAGCACTCATAAAGCCTTCTCCAAATAATGCATTCTTGTACTATTTGCAAGCCTTGAATAGCGATGTAGCAGTCATGATCTAGTCCATGGGAGGGACTACATTACCTGATGCCTATGAAGTTTCCATAAGAGCATAAAGTTCCTTAATTCAAGCTATAAAGATAACTCCATGACTACGTCAATGTCGTTGCCATTATCATTGTATATTATGAATAATCAGCCTATCATTTCTCCTATTCCAAGCCTCTAATCAACCAACTCAGTCTTCCCCGCCTCTTCAAATGATCTATTTGAAGTCAAGTCATTACTGCAAACTTTTGGAAATGAGCTCGTTGCACTCAAGAGGAAACAATTTCAATACAATCATCCATATCAGCCACAAAATCAACAGTATCAAGCTAACCATCCTCCTTTTCAAGGGAACAATCAGCCACAAAATCAAGCTAAAAATCAAGTTGCGAATGTCAGGCCTTTGAAATTTCAGAACCCTCTTGTTGCTAGCTCATCTAGAGCCATAGTACATGTCTAGAATAATCTAGTTCAAGACTACGAATGGTGTTATCCTTGTTCTCAACCCCACAATCAAAAATTTTGTCCTAATGAAGTTCTTAGGTAGTCCCTTATGGTTCAAATCATATCTACCCCTTCAAAGCTAACAGAAAATTTATCTACACAAGAAACATTAGATCAACCACAGGCACCTAAAGAGACCACTTTGCTAAACTAGCAAGTAGAATATTTTTGTAGGTTGAATACAGATTCCTCATCAGTGGCAGAAAAAATTCATTCCAAGAAGAGAGATTAAACCTCAACCTTCCAAAGCTTATTAACAATCCACTTCACAATCTCAGCCGTAAGTTTTGGTTGATAAAGATGCGGGAAAGAAACCGCCATAAACACCTATTATCCAAGCCGCAAGGAAAGAAGGTTCTTCAGGAATCAAAGTACCCAACAAGCATTTTCAAAAGGAGGACTTCAATACCCAAAGAAGTGTCAGCAAAGTAGGAGTGATTCCCTTCAACATAGTAGAAAAAATGAAGAAAACCAATCTGAGCATTACTATGTGGGACGCACTTTTAATTCCTTATCAAAGGAACTTACTACGTGAAGATTTGAATAGTTTTAGTAATGCTAAAGGATCATCGGGTGGTGGAGTAGCAACTGCTACAAGTTTGTGTCAACCGGATGGAAAAATTATTCCTAAGGCAAACAAACTACCACCATTCTATATTTCCCTAATCATTGGTGATCACCTGGTGTAGAATTGCATGATTGATTATGGTGCCAGTAGCTCAGTCATGCCCAAACAAATTGCAGATGTACTAGGTATACAATATACGCTAGTTACAAGAGGAGTTGTTCAGCTAGATGGAACACATATTAAGACTGTTGGAGTTATTAAAGGAATTCAACTTACCATTCATGCATGCCAAGTTTTTCATTCACCCAAGACATATCAGTCATTGATTTCCCTCCTCTATTCGTCATCTACCTATCACAAGATTTCACTACCAAGATGGGTGGTTATCTATCAGTTGATTAGTCACATATGATTATCAGGACTCGATATGGAACCAAAGTGACTATAAGGGTGAAACCAATCTTCCATAATCATTTAGAACCCTACACTTGCTACTCTTATAAATGATAATTACACCATCAAAGATCCGGAAGAAGAAGATGTTGATCATGAACCGACCACTCTCATTGAAGAAGTCCTCGATACTTGTGCTAGATGAAGTAAGTGGATATCATTAGTAGGATCCCTACACTGGTGTGTTGGTAGAAGAAGAAGCTATTTTATTGCTATTGGATGAAACGAGATTGGGTACATACTGCATTCATGAAGAAGATACAATCATACCACAATTGGTCAAAACACCAAGCGATTCGGAAGGAATGTGGCAATTGTTCTTTGATGGATCAAGAAGTAAGAATGGATCTGGTGTTGGTGTTATGTTAATTTCTCTAGAGGGAGATAAGTACTTCTCATATTTTTGGTTATAATTCAATTGCACTAACAATGTTTTTAAATACGAGGCCCTTGTGTAAGGAATTCAGCTAGCCCAAAAGAAGGGAATCAAGGCTCTAACTATTTTTGGAGATAGTGAGTTAGTTGTTCATCAAGTGACGGTATCATAGTGCATCCAAGAATTATCTTTTAAGATCATACAAGAACCAATTCTGGGACTTGATTGAATATTTTGAATCTTTTGGGATCCATGCAGTTCTAGAAATCAAAATCAAGATGTTAATAGGCTTTCTACAATTGGCTTACAATACGACATACATGTTGATATCATGAAAGAAGGGCAGTAATTTTTCAAAATGGTGGTTTGACCTGTAGTCCCGATAATGTGAGTAGCTGAAAAGTGTTTGATAGTGACAAACAAATTGTCCTTTTCCTATAAGAAGAGGTAGAGTTTTCTACAAAAATCAAGATAAGTTGCAAGAATCATATGGTGATCAAATTATACAATTGAAAAGCAACAAGCTACTAAAAGGATTAGTCACTCGGAATCCATTTTCAATTTAGATGATCAAGCCAAAAGACAAAGCTCTAACATGGTGGTCAAAGAAGAAGATTTTGAGGAAGTTGAGGTAGCAAATGAAAAGTTTCTAAAGATCGGAAAAGTATGTACTTCCAAAGAGAAAGAAGCTTTCATCAAACTTTGTCAAGATTATCATGACATTTTTAATGGAGCTATAAAGACCTGCATGGTTTTGATCCAAGTCTAGCACAACATACCATCAAACTGGATCCTAATGCTAAGCCATTTTGTTAGAAACAGAGGCCAATTAATCCCAAAATTGAGCCACTAATGAGAAAGGAGATAACCAAACTCATCGAGGCCTGTATAATTTTTCCCATCAAGCACTCCTCTTGGGTATCCAATCTGGTGCCTATAAGGAAGAAGAATGGAGAGATTTAGTTGTGTGTAGATTTCAAGGATTTGAATTGTGCCTCGTTGAAATACCATTATCCTCTCCCATCAATGGAGAAAATTCTTCAAATGGTGGCAGGATCCCAAATATTTTCTTTGCTTGATGGATATTTGGGTTATAATAAAATTCTAGTCCAAGAATCAAACCAATTCAAAATGGATTTCACTACCAAGTGGGGCACGTATGCCTATAACAAAATGCCATTTGGATTGTCCAATGTTAGGGCTACTTTCCAAAGATCCATGGACATGGAATTTAAGGGACTAATCAATGATATCATCTTGGTTTACCTTGATGACATAACTGTATATTCTAAGCATGCAAAAGACCACATCACGCATCTAAGGAAGGTTTTCCGAAGGTGTAGGGAATTTGGGGTTTCACTTAACCCCAAGAAATGTATTTTTGTAGTGCATGAGGGAAATTTGTTAGGGCATGTTGTTTCAAAGTGGAATGAATATCAATCAATCCAACTAGGATTCATTCGATTGTGTCCTTATCTTTCCCAAGTCACATGAAGGGCCTCCAAATTTTTCTGGGAACCATAAATTTTGTGCGGAGATTCATCCCTCAATTCACGACATTAGATAAACCAATGACAACCATACTAAATAAAAACATGCCATTCTCATGGACAAAGAAAGGAAGGGAGTGATTTGAAGCCATCAAAATGGCCATTTCTCAAGATCCCATGCTACTAAACCTAGGATTGATAAATACTTTATCCTTTATGCTTTTACAGGTCAAGAGAGCATTTCAAGTATCCTCACCCAGCAAAATGATGACCTGATGGAGTAACCAATTGCTTTATTCATTCAATCCCTCAAATAATATGAGATCAAATACTCATTCATTGAAAAAAAAGTCATTGCAGTTATTCGATCTTTGAAGAAATTCAAGCATATGTTGTCCAACAACAAAATTCATTTGATGGTGTCTTATCCAGGTGTCAAGGAATTCTTGTTTAAAAAAGAGATGAACGAAAAGTGTGCTAGATGGATCATGAAGGTGATGGAGTATGACATACATATCAAAGTTAACAAAATTGTCTGAGGTAAAGGTTTGTGTCAACAACTTGCTACATACATGGAATCAAAAGTGATGAGGACTCGACACTCCTAAACACTGATGAGAGTGATAATCAAGGTTGACCGGTTATCCAAAAAGAATAATTTCCTTTTCTTAGGAGTATATCCCGTGAACATGGATAAAAATCAAAGATGGACTTTCCATCTTCATTATGTTGTCCCCCTCAAAATTCCCCTCTTTTGAAAGTCAAAAATTTGAAAATTTTGAGTTGGCACCCTTCAGTAGTGTTTTAGTGAAGTAAGAAATTTGAAGAGATGGTGGAAATTCCATTTCTTGGGGTCATTTTAGTGACTTGTCGGGTCTGTCAGAAATTTTTTCCCTCATGTCCCAAGTACCGATGGGCCTCTACGCTCGCCAATCGGCTAATTTCCGCAAGGCCTTATCATCGGCTTTTTTAGACTTTTTCAACCCATCTATCCCAAGTCCGCCCGGGCCTCCTATTCACCGATTCCCCACATCACCCACATCGAGATGAATTGTCTCTTCACATCCTTTGCATTTATGTGTCCCTCGAGACCATCCGTGCTCTCTTTTGGCCCGCATCACCCGCATTGCTCGAATCGGCTCTTCACGTCCCTCATGTCCCAATGTCCCATGGACCGCTTGGGCTAGTTTTTTCCACTTTTCCCACATTTCACCTTTTTGAGTCAGCGTGAGGTATATTTAATATGCATTTATGATCTTCTCTCTCTAAAAGCTATTTAAAGGGGAAACCATCTATGCACTTGTCACATTGTCTACTCATTATCTCTTGCCCACATTTTTGCAAAATCGAGTCATTTGTCCACCTTCCTATATCTCCTTGCAATAATTGTCATGAGTTTATTCTTTGAAGGCCATTCCTCTGTTCACTGTCAAAATGAAGATCAAATTTCAAGGGCACGAGCATCTGTCCCCTTTGGAGACTTTTGTGCCCGATATTGGAGATAACGAAGTTTGACATTTGGATTTTGATGATTTCTGGGGCAGATTAGCATGCGACAACCCTGCTCCCATGGCTCAAATGATAAATGATAGTGGAATCACGTACGCCACTGGTTTTCCTCTCTTTGTGCAATGTGCCGACACTATGCTCACCTGCTGGGGCTAGTTTCAATCCGGACACCAAGGAGGTTGTCAATGTGCACGGTGAGTTGATTACAAAATTGGATGCTTTGTTGGCATCACCACAACCCTGCACATCCTTGAAATAGAAGAATCCAGTGTTCTCACTCTCACTCAATCTCAGACTCTGTTTGATCAAGACAACAAGAAATATAAGGCTTGGGTAGTAAAATCATGGCTGAAGTGCCCTAAGAAGGGAGTGTCCCGACTCTCTAAGGCATTGTTTAGGGTTGAATTCAAGGAAGAACTACTAGATATCATCACCTTGCTCACCAGATTATGGGAATGCACTCTACTAACAAATTCCATTTTTGGATGTGCCCTTTCATAAATATCATCTACGAGGGTAAGAAAAATATGAATTGGGCTGAGATTATCTAAGGAAACCTGACTAAACAATTGTCAAATGTTTAGCAAAACAAAAATTTCTACATGAATTCCTATCTCATGTACACCTTGGCAAAGCATCTCGTGAGTGGCTCGGCTTCACTTTCATTCTAGACAAGAAGGATGAGCCCATCTATGCATATTTCCCTCAGTTTACCCTCAAGGTCAGTAATCATAATTTTAGAAGGGTAAATGATGCCTTCACCATGTACATTGTGAGGCTCTTGGAAGGTGACACTACCAGAAGGTTCTTTGATGAGGCTATGGATTTGATAACCAAGTATGGGGCTTTCTTTACTAAGTTTCGAAAGTTCTCATACATCAGCTAGCTTGTTTTGAAAGCACACCTCTCAAGCTTCCCATGTTCTGCAATGACAAAATGGCTTTGGTTGAGGTGTGCAGGAAGCTGGATAAACTTCATAGAACTTGCCGAGATAATAAGATTACTTGGTCTTTATTTCCTTATCACCTTGGGGAATTATACATGGGATAGATGTAGATGCCCAAAATATAGAAAGGACTATTGCTCCTCTTACGAGTTCATTTCTTCAAGCCCAAGACTTACTTTGATCTTATTAGATACATTGATCAAAATCTTATGATAACTTATCATCACCGTCCTAACACCGAGGATTCTTGGGTTGATTGTCTTTGATGATTTTGATGCCAAGAGGAGGCATTTTAGTAGATTTTCTCTACAACATGAGATCATAGACTTCAACCTCTACCAGGTGCTTGAATTTCTTAAGGACAATGATGAATATTTTCAATCCTTTGAGTATGAAAGATCAATCAAGCACACTCCTCTGGAAACCCTAGATTGGTATGTGAAGGAAAGAGATGACTTGAATGAGGTGATCACCCCTGTCTTTGTCAGAACTAAGATTTTGTTTGACAAAACAATACGTGACCTCAGGAAGAACAAAGATAGATCCTCTTTAAGAGATATTTCCACAAATAGGAAGGAGGTACATACGCTTAGCAATGAGGCACTTGAGAAAAATCCTCCTTCATCTTTGATGAAATAACTTGAGTTGTTTACTCCTTCCTCTTCCACTAAATTTTATCAAATGAAGGTTAAAGAATTCAAGCAAGAAATGATCGAGGAAGAGACTCTTCTGGAGCATTCAAAATTGCCTATTGGGTTGGAGAAAATTATTGTTCTAAGTGAGAATGATGATGATGAGATGAAAGACAAAGAAGAAACCCCTAAAATCATTGTTGAAGTGGAGAAGGAAGGACCAAGGACTGAACCTCCAAGTTTAACAAACTCCTCTGTAAAGGAAATTCCTGAGGTTGCATTCATTTCCCCACTGGAGACAACATTGGTTCATACTCTGAGTGCCATGAGTTCACTTGTACTCGGGTCCCTTGATTCTTCCATTTCTTCTTCTTCCTTTTCCTTGGTGTAGTCCCTAGTTGATAGAAAGAAAAGGAAATCTTCCTCACGATTAATAGTGCCGACTTTGATGTTGTAGCATATCTGCTTCAGTACTACTCCCCTCCTCTATCAAAGAAATAAAATAGAACTTTGAGGTTGGTGAAGCGATGCCCAAGGCCAAAATTTCTTAGAGGTTGCAAAACCCAAAGTGGATAAAGAGGAAAAAGATATTTTGATCTCTGACTTGGAGCTTTCTAGAATTCCAATGGGAGAATCCACACCTAAGAGTGAAGTTCATAACCTTTGGGAAACCATGACTAAGGTTATTGAATGGGTAGAGAAATATAAGAAAACCATGGAGCCATTAGAAGAACACAACCAAGTTCTTTCTAACTTTATCAGATCATTATTGGAAAAGGATAAATTTTTTGATCCAGCCCCATTGGCCTCTCTCCCACCTCCCATAGTTCTCAGCCAAGATGAGGTCCAAACCATCAAAGACATCCATAAGTATTCTACTTATGGGAAGGTTGTTAAGGCCATGGTGGATGATATAACTGTAGCAGGTTTAAACTTCATTGAGGAAGCCTTCAAAACTAATGAGAAGGTGATCAAGCTGTAGCAGAAATTCATTTCCTCAATCAATCCTATGTATAAGGAATTGAAATTCTAGAGTGGATGTATCATAGATCTCCATCTGATGGGTCAAACCGATGATAGGATCATTTTGGCCAACAATGTGTTTGATGATGTCAAGAATAACTTTTCAAGGACATGGATCTTTAGCATCAAGTGGAAAATAAAAGTTCTAGAAGAAGCATTGGGGAATTGAGGAATGTATGGCAAAAAGGGGAGTCTTTTAAAACTTGTGTTTTATCCACCTTCAAGGATATCCACTGCCATCTTCAAGATGAAACCACGGGTGTATTATTCTCTCTCCAAGAAATCAAGGCTCAATTTAAAGCCTTTTCAAGGATGATTTGTTCAAGGAAGAGTCAATCACTAAATAGAAAATGAAGGACATTTGTTCTCTCCATTCAGCTATAACCGAGGCTAATAAGGAATATCTGGAGCATACTAAGTTTGAAAAAGATATGGAGAAATGTCTAGGCACGTGGACTCAAGCTACTTCCAACACAATGATTCCAAGGGGCATGGAGATAGCGGAAGCATTGAAGAGATTCAGACATTGTATCCTCAAAAAAGTGGGCCCTTCTTAGCCACAACTGGATGCCTCTACTTCTGGCTCTTGACTTTCTTCTTCTATTTTTAGTTCGGATATCCTTGTGATTTAATTAAGGACTTTATATTATGTATTTCCTTAATTAATATTTTGGTTAAAATAAACGGTTACTAATGTAACCACTTTGTAAACTATATATTGGGCTCTCTACACCATTCCAAGGGCTGGAACTCTGATAATTTTTGAAAGTGTAAAAGAACTAAAAATATATCAATACAAAAGATTTCCCTTCCTGTTTCTATCTGCATCTATTTATTCTCTCTTTCTTGTCTAAAGTTTGTGAATCATTAATCTATTGCATTAAGAAGCTTTGTATTCTTATGGATGTTATTTTTGGAACTTTGTGTCTATGAAATAATATCTGGTGGTTTAATATGAATGATTATGTTCCATATATCATCCTTGCTCAGTATTTATAAGGAACTATTTTGCTATCTATATTTCTAGAGAGTGTTATTATGTTCTACCTTTTCCCTCCCTTAGTTATTACTGTTATTTTGTATTAATGATCTACCTTTGCTTTAAAACACTTTCATGATATCAGAGTTCCTCATTAAAGTAGAAAGTTGTACATTTGTAAATAGTTTTGTTGCTTGCTTTCAATAAGGGCACCTCTCCCATTAAAGAGGAGGGAATTTATGTCCCATGACTGTTGCTTTCATTAAAGTCCTAATTTGAAAACCAACACATTCTATTCCATATGTTTTGGTAGATAACGTTCTCTTTTGAAAGGATTTGAATGGTGTTCTCCTTCGGTGTGTGGGACTAGAACATGTAAGTAAGATACTAGAAGAGTTTCATAATGGCCTATCTAGAGGAAATTATTCTTCATGAACAACTATTACCAATATTATGCAAGCCAGATACTATTGTCCAAATTTGTTCAAAGATGCACATCCTTGGGTAAGGAAATGTAAGGAATGTTCCTTTTTCATGGGCAAGAAAAAGTTGGTAACTCTTCCACTACATCCAATTCAAGTGGATCAACTTTATTGAGTGGGGGTTGGACTTCATCGGAATGATTAATCCTCCATCCATTGACAGACATAAATGGGTCCTTACTAAAATGGACTACTTTACTCAATGGACAAAGGCGGTAGTGTTGAAGGAGAGAAATGAGAAGGCAATTCTTGATTTCTTGGAAGGTATAATGACAAGGTTCGGTGTTCCGTTTATAGTCATTTCAGACAACGCAATGGATTTTCTTGGTATGAAGTTGAGTGAATGGGATGTTAAAAATGGGGTCTACCTCAATACTTCATCCAATTACTATCTATAAGGAAACAAATTGGTTGAGTCTAGCAACAAAAACCTCATAAGTATTATTAAGCGCACAATGGAGACTAACGGAGAACTTTGCATATAAAGCTTAAGGCGCTTTATGGGAAGATTGAATCACACCTAAAAGGGCCATTAAGAATTCTCCTTTCATTCTTGTATATGGAAGAGAAGAAAAACTTCCGCTCTCCTTGGAGTTACCTTCTTTGGAGTTATCTCATCAGCTTGAAGTTATGGAGAATGATTCTTTGACAGTAAGGTTTTTGAACTCATGGAGTTGGAAAAAGTACAAAACAAGACTATGAAGAATTTGGAGCAACATCAGGCTCAAGTTAAGAAATATTTTGATAAGAAAGCGTCAATAGGAATTTTCAAGAAGGATATTTAGTTCTCAAATGGGATGAAGATTGAGCCAAACCAAGAAATCACACCAAGTTTTACGCTCTCTGGAGTGGTCCATACATCATCATGAGTTGCAAAGAGGTGAATTCATTTCGTCTATCCAGGCTCAATGGAGAAGAACTATCCATTCATGTGAATGGGATACATCTCAAATCTTATTTTTGAGAAGTGTTCCACCCCTGTATAGTTTAGTTAGGTGTTTTCCTCCAAGTGCTTATGCACATTGTTGTGTGTTGTTGTTCTTTTGCTTTCCTTTTTGTCATTTTTGTGTTGTTCTTGCACATTGTATCATCCTCAAAAGTTTCTCAAGGGAAGGAAGGTTCAAAGTTTCCATAAGAGTTTCATACATCTACTTCATTCAAAATTTTGTAGTGTTCATGATGCCAAGCATTCAATAGATTCAGTATACCTCATGCCTAGCATTTCAAGGAGGTCCAAGATCGGATTTGCTCAAGGGGATTCTAGGAGGTATCACAAAAGATCAAATTACTTTCAAGATTTCAACATTGAATCCATGCCCAATGGATGAATTAAGGCTATGAGAATCATGCTTAATAGGAAATCATACTTGAGAGGTTGCCAAAAATGTTATCCAATTTTTCACATAGGGAAAAATTAGACAACATGGTCCTATTTCGATCAAATTATGACATTGGTCCCAGGGGCCCATTTCTTGTCATCACTGAGATAAAATGATTAAAATAATTGATAAATTGATAAATGAGCTCACCTAGTTTTAAACAGGATCAACTCGGAGCCTAAATCGAGGCTCAACTCGATTACCAACTCCTCGGTTAGGGTGCTCGATGTGTAGCTCGATGGTAGGAAGGGGTTGGCCATTTTTATGAAAACATAACAAGGAGATCCGAGCCAACTTGACTAAGTTGGTCACATCAGAGACCCAAGCTCATAAACAAGTTTCAAGATTGGCATGACAAGAATCAATCCTAGAAATGGTAGGAGGTCGCTAAGAGATTTCAACTCGGTTGAGTTGGTGTAGTTAGCTCAAAAAGAGCTCGGAAGGTAACTTGGGCTCGGTAGAGTCATTTCAATACAAAGATTAGTTGGTTGCAGAGATCACTCAATGGTGAGCTTGGCCTTTACATAGAACTCACCTCAATATGGAGCTCGATGTAGAGCTTAACATAATGAGTTGTTGGGTGAGTCCATGTGTGGAGGAAAGAAAAGTACACAATGTTGGCCTCATCAGGAAAATTCCACTTCAAAACCAAGCTCAAAATTTTAGTGATGGCAAGTCAAGATGAAAGTTTCGTGTCGGGAGTTTCAAACCGTTGTGGCCAATTGGATATTCGAGGAAGCTTTTCCAAGCTTTGTATAATGATGATGATCAGATCCCAGGATCTGAGTTTCCAAAACATGGAGATTTGGGTTGTTTGAGCCAAGGAAACTCAACTTCTTTCACCCACGAGGAAGGAGTCGAATGCTGAAGTTTCCAGGATAGTGCGTGGAGTTGTAAGGATGATAAAGGTGATGGAGTGATTCATGGGGAAACAACGCAACCTAATACCAATTTCGAGAGGAGTTAATGCCAAGCTCATCAATACAAAGCATGGCGGAATAATAGGAGTTGAGGAGATCAAGTGGAGTGGAGCCTAATGAAGACAAGCACGACTCAATGTTTGAACGCAACTCGTCCCATAACCAGGAAACTCAACTCAAAGGATGAGATGATGTAACAATGGTGAGAAATGATCATAGGCTGATTCAATTAAAGGAGCTCGTAGATGAGTTGAGGCACTATCCAAACTCATGGAAAAGGTGGAAGAGTCGAAAAAGAGGAGCTCGGTTTGTAATTGGAGCTTGGTAGATGTGATACCGATGGATATTTAAGAGTAAGGAGCTCTACGAGTGGGTTCGAGACAAACCAATTTAGACATATGGTGAAATAAATATGGCCTTGACACATTTGCAAATAGGGGCACCGAGGTGACTATTCGAATGAGCTTCAAGTTGGAGTTGATAAATATTTCCCAATATACGGTGGAATGAGGGACCAGGTGGTGGGATGCTCGAATCTAGCTTAGTTTTATCTGAGAACAATAAAAGAGAGATCTCTAATCTCATTGAGCTCACTAAGGTTACATGATTCTACAATGCCAGAGATGAAATACATGAAGGACTCATCATTCCAGATAGGGTGCTTAACAAATTGAGCATATAGATCCGATCCAACCAAGAGGGCGAGGTAAATGAAAATGAGCTCATGACGTTTAGGATAGATCTCTTGTGAAGGAAATGAACTCGACATAGATCGGGATTTGTAGGCCAAGGTTGATGAAATCATGGCGAAGCCATGTAGAAATGGTAGGAGGTTTGATCACCTTGAAATGTTACAAAACTTGGCGAGTCAAGGAGAGTCAAATCTCGACCACGAGTTTTATGGCTCAATAGAAATCTTGTGAAGGGAGAATGACTTGATGGTTCATTGGTGAATATAAATAATAGAGTCGATCTCAAGCATAGATTTTGGTGGCTCGGTTGTGGACGTAATGAAAATCTCATTTCGGCCATGATGCGTAAGAAATAGAGAAATATCGACGTCAGTAATGGGAGATCTGTAAAAACTTGGAGCAAATCACTCGGGTGAGGAATTGAGGTCGTAGTATTGAAATTTGTAGTTAATTTTTATACCCCTTAACAAATAAGGACAATCCCATGCACGTCGGCCTATCACCCAGCGGGCGTTGGGTGCTCACCCAAGGCATGCGCAAGCACCGAGCCCCTCTTTTAAGTGATTTGTGTAAGAATGTAGCATAGATGCATAATAGAAAGATAGAAGAAACTCCTTATTCAACTTAGGACTTCGAGTAAATGTTACACTAATATATTTATTCAGACAAGAAGCATATTGACAAAAGATAGATCTGAACCATGAGGGGAAAAGGATGCATAATGATTATACTCATTCACATGGAACACACTGAACATAACAAAAATAGATATGTATAAGCCGCGAACCATATATATTTATATTTGAACATGTCCAATAATCACATTACATCTATCAGGGTCATTACAGACCAAAATGATAGTATAGATTAGAACCATGTAGCAAGACTAGACTTACATCCCTTACAATGCAAAAGAAAAACATGTACCCATCCCTTGATACATCATTCTTCCTACATATCTCCTAACCCAACCCATAAATCTCTCCATGTATTTCTACAGAGCTTCACCTCTCATCTTCTCTCTCTAAATCTCCCCCTTTTTCTCTTTCCTTTACTGGGCGCTTGTATTTATAGCCTTTCTCAACACCTTCAAGCCTTCGCGGGAGTTGCAAATCCATTTCCAAGTGTCCAAGGTGGTCCTTTATGGGAGCATGCTTCTCCATACTCGATCTCTCCACTCTTTGTAATGATGTCCTTCTAGAATCCTCGATCGTAAGGTATATTCCTTCCTAGGCCACCCTGTTTCCAAGATGGCACCTTATCCACTCCGCATGCGCATTCGGGTCATGCTTTTCTCATTTTCTATCTGATACACCAAATATGGATAAGTCCCAAAACATTTTCTCTACCTTGTGTGTGCACCACTTGTTCTACTAAACCCTCCTATAACCTTGTCTTACACACTTTCTCCTTGTGCACCCTTCTTTAATTAGGTCATGCACACCCACGCACTTCTTTGTAGTTAGCCAATAAATTAGGAGCCCAACAAAAGTAAGATTAGTGGTGTTGTCAACTCTATGATGGAGCACGAAGAGGACAAGCTTCGATGTGATGCATAAGAGAACACGAGTCATTAAAACTTAGGATGGTCATGGCATTAGCGAGAACTTAGCTTGATGGTTGATCCACAATCAAGGCAGGCGAGCTCGTAGAAGAATGAATGGGAAAGAGTTGAGGTTGAATTTTTTTCGGTCGAGGCCATGGGAATATTTCATCCAATTCGAGCTTGGAATTGCAGAGTTAGCACAAAGAGTCATCGCTGAGCCAAAATCTCGGCTCGTCGAGTCGGTAGATGCGTGAGGTGAAGATGGAGCTCGCGAAGCAAGTCGTCGGTTGACATTAGAAGGATGAATCAGCAATGAGCTCAATGGTGAGATCGTTTTGGGTTTGATGTTAAAGGATCTCAGTTTGGTGAATCAAATTTCTTGATGAGTCAATGGGTAACATGGAGTGGAGGTCGAGAAGCTTGGTGTCAACGTACGCACATGCCTAGGAATCAAGGTTTGTTCAAAGGATCTTGGTGGATGAAACTCGGTTTAGAGCTCGGTTATGGAAATGAAAAGTATCTCGGTCAATGCGTGTAGAATAGGAGCTTGGTTATGGTGAACGGAAGTGGAGCTCGAGCGCAACTCGGTGAGTTGGCTCGGTGAGCCAACCACTGAGTTGGGTTGTTTTGAACCTATTTTCATGGCCCCACACTTTCTTCAAGAAAAACTAGTCTTCAAGGGTCCACCATATTTTTTAATTATTAAATTAATATTTTTATTTAAATATTTTAATAATAATATTTATTATTATTATTATTATTTAAATATTCTTTTAATTAATTAAGGAGAACTAGGTCAACAAGTAATTAATGACACATGATGGAACCTTCTCAAGTGGTTCAACCAACTGTAATAAATACATCATGTGCCTTCAATTTAGGAAGGGAATTTATGAATCCTTCTCTCCTCTCTCTCAACTTCTTCTATAAATGTAAGTTGGAAGCTCATTCCAACATGTCAGATAGGTTGGACAATTAGATATCTGAGACAAGTGCAAATTTTTCAAGAGTCCTCTCTCTTCTGCAAGTTGTCCTTGTATGTTGAGGGAACTTTCAAGCCTCCTTTCAAGACTATAATGCAAATCATTGCCTCTTCTGAATGTATGATGCACTTTCGTGCATGTTTTTGAAGTAATAAAAGTGTGTGTTTTGTAACTAATCTTGGTCCTTTCATCCTTCTATACTTCTTTTTCCTTTTCCCATGCTTGCAAGTACACTTTGTGCTAGTTCAAGTTTCTATTACATGTTCTTAGAGTTCTTTGCCTATCAAGTGGTGTTGTATTACATGCATTTGGGTTGTGGTGGTAGTTCACCCTTCTCAATTTCATCCTTCTTCACTGGAAGAATGATAACTTGTTTTCCTAATCAATTTTAACAAAGGGAACACATTCTTCCTAGTGCAGTGGTATTATGTACCCTTTCTAAGTTGCGGCAGAGGTGAAGTTGACTTATGGTGGACACACCCTCTTCAAATTAATCCTTCTTGAGTCGAGAAACACCCTTTATTTGGTGAATCACCATCCCTACTATAGTTTCATTTCTTGCAAATATATTTCCCTAAAAGCCATGAAAATGTTAGCATAGGTCTAGTTAACCATTTTATTGCCTGGGAGTAAGTACAACACTTATTTTAGGAAGAGGAATTCAACCTTCTCCAGAGGTTCACCTCGAGCCCAAGTCCCACAACTTGAGAGGTGATCCCATGTTTCCCAATCACATAGAACATCCTGTTCACATTCTAGTCATTTGGAGGGTGCAGTGATTTGGCAAGAATAACACTCATTAGCAAGGTATTTGAAATAGATGAAAGTGGATGAATCAATCTTGCATGTTTGTCACTTTTTAAACTAAATGTTGGTCCTATTGAGCTGTTTAGGTGATGGTGGTAGGTGGTCGATGCTAAATTTTTGGTATTTGCCACACCCTGTCACTTTTAGCTTAAGTGATGGAGTGGGAAGAAGGGGAGTAGATATGGATGGAGTAGGTAAAAGAGGAGTGGATGATGAGGAGGTGTAGTGAGATGGGGATGGGAGACTATCAAGGAGACATACAAAGTGGCGGATGATGAAGGTAATGTTGCTGGTGCAGGTTCGGTGATGGGACAATAAGGTTCCCGATAACTCTCAACCTCTAATGCTTGACAATATTGGAAAGGTTGAGGGTCGCCATGAATAGTAATTTTTGTACCAGCATGTTCAAATTTAAGACACTGATGGAGTGTGGATGGTATAACATTCATGTTGTGAATCCAAGGTCAACCAAGTAAGAGGTTATGTGGGAACTGGATATCTATCACATGGACAAGAGTGGGGAGTATGACAGGCCTGACGTTGATGGGTAGATAAATGGTGCCCACTGATCTATGCTTTGTATTGTCATATGCTTTAATAGTGATTATATCTTGTTTCAAATCCAAATCACTAAATCCTAGATGACGTATGATATTTAGGGTACAAAGATTAAGGGCCGATCCATTGTCTATTAGCACTCTTTTAACATGAACACTATCAATAAGAATTTCAATGTAAAGAGGGATGTTGTGGTCAGGACCATGTGGTGGAAGGTCTTACTGAGTGAAGGTAAGTGGGATTGTAGAATATGGAGAGAGATTAGCAATGAGGGGTTTAAATTGTGTAGGATTGATATTAGTGGGAATGTGTGCTTCTTGGAGGGTGCGGTATAAGATGTCTTTGTGGATGGATGATGTTTTGAGAAGGTCCATAATGGAGATTTGTGTAGGAGTTTTCTCAAGTTGTTTAATGATATTATATTGTGTTTGTGGTGTTGGATTGGAAGATGATGGAGTGGCTCCTTGAACCACCACATGGTTCCTGCGAGTAGTGACAACACACTGGGGGTTTTGTGAAGGACCTTTCACTTTAATGGTGGCTACTTGATGGAGAGAATGGTGAATATGGCCAACAAGTGATGTATATGGAGGGGGTACGCGATGGTAATTAATATGATTGGAGTGGTGAGTGGAGGATTCAGGTTTATTTCTAGACTTCTGTTGTCCTTAGTTAGAAGCATTGCTCTGCCCATGATTAGGAAACGGTTTTGATGTATCCCAAGTTTTTTATTTTGGGAGGAGGTGGAGGCATTATCCTCTATTTCAAACTCACCTTGGTCGATAAGATCTTGGATATAATTTTTCAATTTCATACACCGGTGTGTGGCATGACCCTTGATTTTATGGAACTTGCAGTATTCATGTTCTTTAAACCATGAAGGTTTGGGTCGGGATTCATCAATAGGTTGATTTTGAGGAAAACAACCATATTAGCAATGATTAGTTTATCAAGGATTTCTTCCAAGGATTCTCCAAGGGGGTGTATACTCGTCGCCTTACATCTTGAGTGGACCGAGGTTGTCCTTTAGGGATGGATATGGTGGAAGTGGTATGGACATGTTGGACATTTTTAGTGTTTGTTACTCCATCGCTGATGACATTTTTATTCTTATTAAAATACTTGGGATTTTTAGATGTAGAGGGTTGATTGGGTTGGTTGTGATTTTCACAAGAATATATCTTAATAAGACCCTTACGACAAGATCTCTCTCAATTTGCATGCCTTTCTCAATGATGTCATCAAAGGTGTTTAAAAAATGGACTTGTAGATGGAATGCTAATTCCTAATGAAGGTTGGACACGAAAATGGTAACTAGTTGCTTCTCAAGTATAGGCCATGGAATGTAGCTAGCAAGGGCTCACCATCATTGTAGGAATGATGAGAAAATTTCACCATTTCTTTGCTTATTATTACACAAATCAATCATCGTGACATCATGCTCTACATTGTAGGAGAAGTGTTTTACAAATTTTTCTTGATAAGTTAGTGAATGTTGTAATAGAACCTTTGGGTAATCGAAGGAACCATTCTAAAGCTAGACCACCTAGACTTCTAGAGAAGAGTCTTAACAAATAGGAATCATCGTAGGCAACTTCTTGACACAACATGTAGAACTCCTTGACATGTTCATGGGGATATCCTTTTCCCTTGTATTTTTCAAATTTAGGTGGTTCAAAATATGGTGGGAAAGGGACTTGTAATATATCATAGGTCAAAAGGATAAGGGCAAAGTTCCTTGAATTTATATTGACATCCTTGAGTGCCAAGTTGCAACCCTTGAAGTGTTTCCTTCATAGACTTTACTTCTTGCTCCAAGGTTGGTTCTGGAGGGTTAAGTGGTGGTGGTTTGAAATTGGGTTGGGAATGATGGGATCCATGATCATTGGATGGTTGTGGTTCAAATTGAGAGGCTAATTGGGTGATTTGATTGCTCATTTTTTGTAATTGTGAAAATACAGCTTCTTTGGATATATGGGTGTTATTCTCTCTATCATCCTATCCATGTGCAACACAATGGTGATTTGGATTAGGATGATATGTGGAGGGTGGTATTTGGCCAATGTCATCATTGTTGTCTGGGAGAAGACTATGGAGTTGTTCATGAGTGTAATCAAAAGGAAGTTTTCCCCCATATGATATAATTGGAGTAAAAGGGAATCCTTATTCTTTTCAACAAAGCAATTTAACATCTCTCTTCATCTTCCTTCTATGAAATAGATGCTAGAGTCATCATCACTATTAGTGTCAACCATAGTCTCTTCATCTTCTCCTCTAGGTCAGTTTTCTTTGTTATTGGCATCATAGTAATTGTGATTGAATAAATCATTTTCCATGTTGTGATTACTATTTTCGTCATCATTTCCATATTGAGATCAGTTATTATTCACCTAGGTGCCATTAGATTTATAATGTTGATGAAATGTGTGGGATGAAGTGTTCTTGGGGTGAAGGATGTATGGATGAAAGGGAAGATTACGATTCCTTAATGAACTTGATGTTTAACCTTGGTAATCTAGTCTTGCTTATAGGATGGAAGAGCTTGGAGGAGAGAACAGAAGAAAGGATGTGCCTCGTTAGTAGAGGGCTTAGGATGTGCCTTATTTATAAGGGCTTAGAAGAATAGGATAGAGGATAAGGGTATTCGGACTATATGCAAGATGTCGATTAATAGTATTAAGTTTGATTTAATGAAAAGGATCGTAATTAGGATGTTTTAAGCTGAGTGTGATGATATGAGATTGTGGCAGGGATAGGTGAATTATGTGATTGGTATGTGTCCTAGAACCTAGGTTGATTAAGATTTCAATAGGAAATGTCAAATAGGATAAGCCTTAGGTGGTTTAAGATTTGTGATAGTATGCTTTAAAAGTGGAAAAAGACATGAATATGGTTAGTGAAGGTGGAATTATGAATTTATTTAACCAAGATGGATGTGCTTGATTTGATTTTATAACAATTTTGTGTTTTTGTATTAATGTGAGGGGTTTTGTAAAAAAATATTTATATGATAATGGTGTATGTATAAAAGCTTATATGGGTAAATATTTGATTTATTTACAAAATGTGGGTATAATATTAGATGGGTAATGTATGGTCAAAAATTTGGATGTTAGCAGTATGTGGTGTGGGAAATTATGGTGTTATTTTATTTTGAAAAATTGTGGTCAAAAATTATGATCAAAATTGATGGGTGATAAGTGTATGGTTTATTTACAAGAGTTGGTGTAGGGATTGTTACACTGGTTTCAACAAAACACTCAAACAAGTACACTCATGCATGCACAATCCTAACTAGTCAAGTGGGAGTACAATCAAGCTATATCTCACTTTCAATACCACACATGATAGTGGCGCTCACTGAGTTGGCCCACCTTTACGTCAATGTGTGATTAGCTAGCGAGTGATATTCAGTGGTTCCTTCCCCTACACTATATCTTGATTATGGCCGAAGGCTACCTAGTCTAGGATAAACAAGCTCTCTAGGGGCATCCCCTATATACCTTATGGTACATGGGGCCCAAATCCATGTGGCAAGGATGATATTTAAGGTCTGGGTATTAGGACTTAGAATCCCCTCACTTCATTTCATGTCACACTTAAAACACGTAGACATTTAGCTAATAATGATAGTTGTCCTTGAATTTGTATACCCTTAGGAACATGGGGTGTGTCTTTGTGCATGAAGATGAAACCCACAATCACGAGACCCCTAGGACTATGGTAAGTGCGTGGATGTCACTTCCACGTCATGTTACACCCTATAAAGAGAAAAAAGGAAGGAAGGTTATCTACTTTTGATCCTCAAAATCATCCTAAGACGCAAGAGTAGAGCATACACAAAGTGTCACCTTTGGGTTTAAATAGAAAAGCACACAAAGAATGAAAAAAATACAAAACTTAATCAAAATGAGATATTGGAATGGGGGTCTTTGACTTGGGAAATCTGCAAGATGAAAGGTTAGTAGTTTTAATAAAAACCCCAATGCACTTGGACTGATCGAGTTTGCAAGAAAAAGGTTAGTAGTCTTGGTTTGTTTTAATATCCTACAACCACAAAATGTTAGGCAATATATGTATTATTTTGATCAAGTGGAAAAATCGGCAGAGTTTCCCCTTGTTCCTATAGTTTTTCTACAAAAATAGAATGTTAGATACTATAAGAATGTTGTGGAATGAAAAATATGCAAGTTAATATTTATTACAAAGTCAAAAATGGTCTCTGTTATAAATGTGTGGCTATAGGAGACAAATGTGCTAAAACAATATATATATGTGTCGAAGTTCAAAATTTGTAAACAAAAGCTTTAGTTGTTATATGCACTAAAACAATGTATATATGCTACTTTGAAAAGTTATCCAAATGCACTTGTATCCATAACTTGCATAAAAAAATATGTTAAAGGATGTATGCACTAAAACAAAGTATAAACATGTGAAGTATTTTCTTGCACGAAAGAGGTAAAAAAGATCAAGTAAATGCACCTTGAAATAGGCGATGAATGCACTAAAATAGGGCGTATGCGCTAATACGTCACAGAGACCCAGAAAAATTCAAATTTTGAGGTTGAATTTTCACTGAAAGTTTCTAAAATTTTTGGGAATTTTTTCTAAATTATTAGTGTGACCTATTCTAATGAAAATTAGGGGGTAAGCCCCATGGTGGGTGCCAAAATGTAGACAAGAAATTGTGTTAGCATGCACAAATGATAAGATTATGCAACCAAACCAATACAAAATCTAACACAACTAATTATCTACCTCCGATTGAGCAAGATGAAAAGGAAGGGAAGACAATTTACTGTACTTACCTACAAGTAGAATCCTCTTCCTTTGTTGCTTTGGATTTTCTCCTTGGATTTTACTTTCTTGGATGTATGCAATGTGTGCTTTAGATAAATTCTAGCAGCACCTCCCCTTGATAAATTGCTTGATTGAGCTCACTAGATTGTTTTGATGATTGCTTAGATTGCTAGAAAATTGGGCAGCATATACTTGCAAATTTTAGAGATGTTTGCCATGGAGGGTGGCTTTGTCATCACCAATCCATCACTATGATAATTCTTTACACAGGAAACTCATCGTCTTTATGATTATTTACTAATGCACAACTTTTAATTTGGTGGATGGAATCGGAAACACAACAACAAGACATAACACAAGAATATCATAGACTATGATAAGAAGGAATGATGATAAATCTGAAATATAAGTGTAAATTATAATATCAACATGAAATTGTTACAATCTCACCCATGAGGTACTTTAAGTGTTACTGAATTCACTTGCCTTCCAACATAACTATGGGAGAAACTTCACAATTACACCTCTTAATGGCTTCTTTAACACACCTTCAAAATGATGGCTTCCTTTACACACTTACTCATACAATATTTCTCACTACTTCCTTCTATGCTAAATGAGGGGGGTGGCCTCTCTATTTATAGAACTTCAGGCTTATCCATCTTATCTCTAAGATAGGATAAGAAATCTACTCTGACGAATCATATTCCATACCTTAACTCTTATATGTACATGTAAGCTTATCTTTTAAGATAAGATAAACCTTATCATTTCACATGGGTTCCACATTTTTAGACTTTTTACAAATAAAATACACAAAATATTTATGACCTCACTCCTTGTCCTTATTTTCCATATAATATTTCTAATTCCTAATCATGTAGACCCTACTTCTCTACTTACCCTAACTTTGACATTTTAACATTACCGAACCACTTACGACAAATATTTACTTTTTACCACAACATTCCTATTGTACTTTTGACTATTATTGTACTATATATTATTGGGCGGCGTCGTGCAGCACCATTATCTTCTATTGGATGCTACTACTAATTATACTTAACAACATCCTATTCCTAATACACACATTAATGAAATAGAAATTATGGAGGAAAATTTTAGTGTCGACATCTTCCCCCTTCCTAGCTTCTACTCCGTCCTCGGAGTAGACTATTCTGGTGCTTGGAAAATCTTTAACTTGTTGTGGTTGACCCATTTCATAATGGGAGTGCCATCAATTCCTCGGTCGGTATGTACCATTTTCATGCACAACTTTATTTTGTAGGGCCCATCCATTTTGGAAGAAATTTTCTCTGTCTTCTTTTTTTGTATCTGGAATCATATACTAGAACCAAGTCATTCACATGAAATGGAGACCAACGGATCTTTTGATCAAAGTATTCCTTTTGCTTCATTTTCTTCTTATAGCTTGTATCCTTTGCTATTTCCCTCATTTCCTCTAGCAAATGAAGATGTACCAACCTTTCTTTTACTGAATCACTTTTATCCATCCTTTCATTTTTCATAACTCTCACAGTGGGAATATCAAACTCAATAGGAAGAATTGGATCAATGCCATAAGCCAACTGAAATGGGGAGTATCTATTGTTGACTTTGATGTTGCCCTATATGCCCACAATGTTGCATGAATCCTTTTATCCCACTTATGTACTTGCAAGGCTACATTTTTTGCTAGAATTTGACACAACACAAAATTTGTTCGTTCCACCTGTCCATTTGTGCTTGGCTTGTATGTTTTTGCCTTCCTATGCTTAATAGAAAACTTGTTGACTAGGGATTCTACCACCTCATTAATGAAGTGGCTTCCTTGATCTATTACAATTTCTAATGGGAAACCAAATCTGGTGACAATGCGTTCATATATGAACCTTGCCACTTCATCCATGGAAGTTGTTTTCAATGGCCTAGCTTCAACCCACTTGGTTAAATAATCTGTGGCAACTACAATATACTTATTTTGGCGTGGGGTAGTTGGAAGTGGACCTACAATGTCTATTCCCCACTTTTCAAAGGGACCAAGTGGAAGAATAGGGCATAATGGAGCTGATGAATTATTACGGTTACCATGTGTTTGACAAATATCACATGTCTTACAATAATTATAACAATCTCTAAAAAGAGTGGGCCAGTGATAACCTGCATCCAAGATCCTTCTTGTTGTAAGTTGTCAGAGAAGTGTCCTCCACATGTACCATTATGGAATTCTTCTATCAGACTCCTTCCCTTGATCACGTCCAACTACCCTCTTGTATTGTCCATCAGGTCCTATTCAAAATAATACTCCATGCAGAATAGAATATGGACGACTGGCTTGAGTAATCTTCCTCTTAGTCTTTGCATTGGCACCATCAGGAAACTTGAATTCATTCAGATAATTCCAAATATCTATGTATTCACTAGGGATTGTGTCAAGGGATAACAATGTTGCATCTGGGAAATCATCATCATCACAAGATGAACCTAAACCCTCATAGGCTCGAGAGAGTGCATCTGCATTGACATGCTTCTTTCTTGGCCTATCTATAATATCAAATTCAAATTCTTGTAGCAAAATTATCCATCTTGTTATCCTCCTGATGGGTTAGGCTTATTTACAATATATTTTAGAGCTTGATGATCTATTACAACTATAAATTTTCTCCTAGCAAGTAATTTCTAAACTTCTTTACATCAAAAATGATAGCTAGAGCCTCTTTTTTTATTACAGTATAATTTACCTCAGCACTGCTCATTTGTCTGCTCCCAAAGTAAACTGGATGATCATTCCCATTTTCATCCTTTTGGCTCAGAGTACTTCCTAGTGCTACATCTGAGGCATCAGTATACACAATGAATGGCTTGCTCCAATCTAGATTCTTTAAAATAGGTGAAGACACGGGGCTTCCTTGATTATTCAAAAGTTTCATGCACCTTATTTCTGGTTCATAAGTAACATCCTTCTTCAAGAATTGGGTTAGTGGTGTGTAATCTTTGAGAAATTCTTGATGAACCTTCTATAGTTACCCACATGGCCTAAAAATGATCTCAACTTACTTATATTCATAGGAAATGGTAACTCTTTGATTTTGAAACTTTATCGGGATCGGTACCAATACCATCTCTAGATCTGACATGCCCTAACAAAACACCTTTAGAACATCCAAAGACACACTTTGTAGGGTTTAGTGAGGCTTGTGCTTCATCTAACCTATGAAATGCTATCCATCAGTGCAGGTGGTCCATCTTGCTCCCATAGATGAAAAAATCATCTAGAAATACTCGATGAAGTTCCCAATGTAGGGTTCAAACACCCTATTCATCAAATGCTTGGAACGTTTTGCGGAGCATTACACAACCCAAAAGGCATAACTCTATAAGCAAGCGTTCCCAAGAAGTGGTGAACGTGGTCTTCAATTGATCTTTCTCCACTATAAAACTTGGTTGTATCATTTATATCCATCGACAAAACTATAGCACTCTCTGGCCATTTACTTCGTCAAGATCTGATCGAGAATGGAAGAGGGTAATGATCCTTCTTTGTTGCCTTATTGAGCTCCTATAATCAACACAAATGTGTAGCTTCCCATTCTTTTTATTGAGATCACAATGGGAGAAACCCATTCGAATTCTCCATAGCAAATATGAATCTGCATAAAGTAACTTATCTATTTCTTCTTTTACAGTCTTGGAAAAATTAGGATTCATTCTATATGGCATTTTTTTATGGGCTTAGCACCATCTACTAGCTCAATAGAATGTTCTACCCAACTTACTTGATAGAGTTCCTTGTAATCAAAAGTGAATAGGTGTATGTACCTTTGAAAGAGCTAGAGGTAGCATTCCTTCTCACTCTCCATCACAAGCATCACCAATCTTTATTTGTTGGAGACGATCATCAATTTATTCTTCAGATAATTTTATGGGTTCATGAGTCGGTGTGACTGGAAGGATATCCATGACCGAAACATCAACCTCACTTTCTTCATCTTCTTGTGTCCACTTCATTAGTACTAGAGTAATCAGAGGATGTCCAATCATCAGTTTCATCACTTGAATCCACAGGTTCTGCCTTATGATCTCGAAGGATCACATTTATCTTCACCCTCTCTCTGCCACATCCAAGTGTCATGAAGCCTTCATTCCAGTAGTTTCTTGCATGAACTCTCCTTAGCCATGGTCTTCCCAACAACATTGGGTATGCAATAATACCATTTTTCATCACTGAAAGTCTACCACACTCTGACACCCATAACAGATATTGCCACATTTGAAACAACACCTTCTGGTTTAGTTTTTCCCTTATTTAATGACCTTAACATAAGTGTTGAGGGGCGATCAATTTTTAAACCCAACATATTCATTACAGACTCGGTCATTACATTAACTGCAACACCTCCATCAACTAAGACATCATGAATTGAAATACCATTACATAATACCTCAGCTTGTGGAGCGTAGGGATCCACCTCTACCTCAAAATAGGGACCTCAACCTCCTTCCTTCATCGAGCATTGAGTCCACTTCGCAGCTCCCGCCTCTTCTCAGAAGACATAGCCAAGAGTTGACCATATGTAATATTTGTAGGCCTTTTGGATAGATCTTCTAAGATGGAGTATGGTCCTTGTCCCTATGAAATCGAGAAAATCTGCACACCCAACTTTCTTCTCCTATGTTTCTTACTAGTTTCTCCTTTCATCTTCTTAGGATCATTTCCATCTTGGTTATCTTTTTTCTTTCTTTCTTTTTTTTTTACAAACACATCTACTTCATTATTTATGCTCTTATCTACTACATCAAAAAGAATTCATGAGGTACTTTTCCTTTATCATTATCTCTTGTACCAGATGTAGAAGCTCTATCTGAGACAATTATACTTATAATGACCCTTTTTATGACAACCATAACATACAACTTCAGAAATATTTCTTTTTGGACCTCTATCTCCTCCCTGAGAACTAAATTCCTTTCCTTGAAGAAGATTAATAGTTAACTGACCCATCTTCTTGAGCAGATCTTCATACTCAGTAGATGTACTAGGGAAAATATTTGTGCTCACGAGAGTGGTTGTGGATTTTGGACCAAAGGTGTTGGTGTAGGCTCTACCTTAGCAGCAATTTCTTTGGGCTCCTCTTCCATGCTTTCTTCTTGCCTTCTTGTAATTTCTTTGCTTGTTCAATGGTAGCTGGGTGGTCATACTTCACTCGTTGTCTGATCTCTGGCTTCATCCCAAGAATGAAGTGCTTACAGAGGAGATTATCCATGCCATTCATCAACCCATCCGCTAATCCTTCCTTTCGGATCTGGGCATCGAGCTTCCTCCTTAGCTCTAGAACACGAGCATGATAATCCCTTATCTTCTCCTTCTCTCCTTGGGATAGCTTTGTGATATCGATCATGAGATCTGCATATTTTATGTTGTTCACCAAATTCTTCAAGAAAACTTTCGAGTTAATAAATCCCATGAATTTTCACATTATCACCTAGTGTTTCAAACCACCTAAGGGTTGAACCATCCAAAAAGGTAGGAAAAAATTCAGTCCATTGTTCCCTTCTTATAAGGCCATTACAAATACAAGATCATTTAAACTCTTGAATGAAAGAGGAAGCATCTTCATTAGATTGGGCTGAAAAAATAGGAATCTTCCCCATTTTCAAAAGTAACCACAGTGAAATACCAACCCACAAGTACAATCAATAAGACTTATGTGCACAAATAATTGGAATCACTATAATAGAAAGTGACTTTACACCTTTCTACAGTAAAATAGAAATGACCACGGTAAACTATGGTAAAACTTGACTTATTGCGGTAAAAAATGACTTTACTGTGGTAAACACTATTCACGGTAAAAAGTGAAGTTATTGCGGTAAATACTATTCACGGTAAAAGTGACTTTACTGTGGTAAATACTATTCATGATAAAAGTGACTTTACCATGGTAACTACTATGCACAGTAAAAACAAGGTTACCCTCCAAATGTTTTCTGACTAAGTGGGAATATCTCTCTAGAAAATCCACCAACGAGGAATGATCCGCAATGGAACCAAAATGTCATCACCAATCCGGCACTATGATAATTCTTTTTGGGAACTCCTCATCTTTATGATTATTTACTAATGCACAACTTTTAGTTTGGTGGATGGAATTTGGAAACACAACAACAAACATAACACAAGAATACCATAGACTATGATAAGAAGGAATGATGATAAATCTAAAATATAAGTGTAAATTATAATATCAACATGAAATTGTTACAATCTCACCCATGAGGTACTTGAGTGTTCTGACTTCACTTGCCTTCCAACACAATAACTATGGGAGAAACTTCACAATTACACCTCTTAATGGCTTCTTTAACACACCTTCAAAATGATGGCTTCCTTTACACACTTACTCATACAATATTTCTCACTACTTCATTTCTATGCTAAATGAGGGGGTGGCCTCTCTATTTATAGAACTTCTAGGCTTATCCATCTTATCTCTAAGATAGGATAATAAATCTACTCTGACGAATCATATTCCATACCTTAACTCTTATCTGTACATGTAAGCTTATCTTTTAAGATAAGATAAACCTTATCATTTCACATGGGTTCCACATTTTTAGACTTTTTACAAATAAAATACACAAAATATTTATGACCTCACTCCTTGTCCTTATTACCCATATAATATTTCTAATTCCTAATCATGTAGACCCTACTTCTCTACTTACCCTAACTTTGACATTTTAACATTATTGAACCACTTACGACAAATATTTACTTTTTACCACAACATTCCTATTGTACTTTTGACTATTACCATATTATACATTATTGGCGGTGTAAATTGCAGCAGCTTAGATTATCTTCTATGACGCTACTACTAATTATACTTAACAACATCCTATTCCTAATACACACATTAATGAAATAGAAATTACAGAGGAAAATTTTAGTGTCGACAACACCTCTATTTATAGTTGGAGGAGTAGAAATGGATGGTTGAGATTATGCCATGGTGGATTAGATCAATGATTGAAAATGGATGAGAGGGGAGGGTGTAGAAAATTCTAGATTTTCTTAGAATCCTGTATTGAATTTAAAATTAAATAGAATAGTATTTTTAATTTGAATAGTTGAATCAAAAGGAGGAAATATAGATAGAATAGAATTAGAAGTCTCTAGATTTGGGGGCTCATTAAGTGGTGATTAGGTGAGATTAATTTTATTTAGTGGGGGTGATTAGATGGAGAGGCTAGGCATATCATAGGTATAGAGTAGGTGGTAGGTGGGTGAGTATTTTTAAATTGGAGGAAAATAGTTAGTGAGGTTTGTTTAGTAAAATAAATGAAATTTATTAATAATTGTATTGATATTTCTAAAGGTATAGAATGGATGTACAGAATAAGGAATGATTGGAATGCAATTTTATATAATATAAAATTTAATTATTATAAGGTTTACGGTGAGGATAGATAATAATTGGTGAAATGTTTATTGGATGACTATGTTGACATTTTCATGAGCTTCCATATTTAAAACGCCACATTTTATATAAAAATGTTACTTCTCTTAGGACTTTTGTAAACTCTCTTTTTTTTCTGAGAAAATACTAAACATGCAAGTTCAAAAGCTAACACCTATCTCCCAATTTCCAAATAAACCAATTTCCTCAGCTTGTAAAACTAAGCATTCATATTCGAAATATAATGAAAATATATTTATGCTATATAGCATATACATAGAAAACATCGAATATTTAATTACTTAACAATTGTGTTACATAATACAAACAATGGATCTCTTTATTTGTCTTATTAACCAAATCAATAGCCCTTGCTCAACTAATTAGCACAGATGCACATAAGCTGCCAAGCCTTACATTCAGTTACCATTTTCCATTATTTGGTGCTTTTGCGCAAACCCCATTTGACAAACTCGCCAAAATTAAGTTGATGAGAGTACACCGACATCTAATTTGGATTCCAGTTCCTACACGCCCAACCTCGTCGAAATATATTTGATGAGAGCACAATGATGTCTAATGTGCATGCAGCTTCTATCAACACTTCAATTTCGATATTTGTTGGATGTAATTCTTTAATTTGTCAAAGAATCTTTTTCTTTCAACTACTTTTTGACATGCTTTTTACCTTGATGGAATTTGTGAGAAGGAAATGTTAGACTCAAATAGCCCTCGTTTTCCCTCGAGTTGTGTAAAGTAAGAGCTATCAAAAGTAAGGGAGCTATTTGGATCCATCTCCACTACTTGATTGTTTCTTCAAGACCATTGCATTTAATCTTCAAGTGATTTGTGTGGGAGGGATTGAGGGAAGGGTTTATGCTCCTTTTCCTTTGAAGTTATAGATCCTATCACTGAATGTATTACAATGACCTATTCCAATCGTATGTCCACCTGCATGTTCATAATTATTAGATATTATCAAATTTTCTTGTAATGCAAAAAGTGGTGTAGGAATTTGTTACCCACTTGAAAGCAAAACGTGGTCTTTCACACTAAGCCCTTTCTTTGCAAAAGAGGTCTTGGGCTGCAAGAAGTTGAAAACGGGCCAGGAAGGTTGTTGAAGACCTCATTCTGAATAGATGTCACTCCATCCTTGCGCCCACTTCTTACCCGCCAAAATGGTCATCCAATCTGTAAAGTACAAGAAGTATTCATGCATGGATTTGTTTGAAATTGATAAATAAAAAAGTACAAGAATTGACATAAGAATTGGTAAGTAAACTCAATTTTCTTATCATCAACATAATGTTTTGAGGCTAGATCTCTAAACCATTATTAATAGTGAGAAGTAAAATTTAAAATGGATAGAGAAGCATGATTTTATATTATGAATTAGGCTTATGTACACAAGTTAAACACAAAGAATAAGATTCCATGATTATTAAGAAAATTTCAAAATGAGATACATTTAGTGTAGTGTGTAATGTACAAACAAGAAGGAAAGGGGGAAGCACTCAATTAATATGTTATTGTAAAATACTAGCAATTGCACATGAGTTACAAATTACAGGAGAGGATAATAATGTTAAGATTTTTGGAGTTGTAATTTACAGTGAAGTGTATGCAAACTTAAAACTAAACAAAAAAACTTTCTAGAAACTAAGAATAATCAAGCACATGACACATTATTATAGTGCAAGCTTATTTTTTTAGATTGCTTCATTTAACATCACCAATAATCACCACAAGAACATTCTCCCTTTTTAAAATGAAGGAAATGGTTCCCATTTCTCACAACAATTTCTCTTATAACAATCTTGGAGTTAATTTTCATTATAGTGTGGCAATGAGCATATATTTGAAGCTTCTTGACAATTGTAATAGTTATTCCATGGGGGAGTGTTTAACTAACTAAATGTATTTGCCAACTTTTCTAGGATCCAAATAAATATGCATTATGGATATAAATGCTCCTAAGCCTATATTCATATGTCATTTACGGAGAACCAAGAAAACACTTCCACATAGCCTCCATAAGGTTATGTGGAATTTGACTATACACACAATCGTGCATTGTGCATATTCTGCAATCAATGATGTCCATGAATCCACATTTTTTGAGGCATTTTGTCAAACAATTCATGTGCCTTGTGTAATGTTCCACATTTTTCATTCATGTTTACAGAGCATTTGTAATTACAACACTTGAAAAAATATCTTGTTGCAAATAAACCCTTGCCACAACCATTTCTTGCCATTCCAATCTCCACCATTTGATGAAATCATCATCTAGTTTCAAAAATTTCTTTATGGCCAACTATAAAGAATACCCCATTGACGATAAACTATAGTAAAGATCTCTTTCCTCTCGAGTTGGGGACATAACACATGAAATCTCCAAAAATGAAATGTGTCCTTATATCTTCCCACACATATCAACAATGAATTTTACACTTGAACTCCAATGTTGTTTGATAGATCACAACAATGACATATCTCATCTTCTTCTTACAATGCACTTAATATACATATGCATTGTCCATCTTTATGTGTAAATTTTCCCATGCACATGCGAGACCATCTTCATACATTCCTTAGGAGAAACCTACAACATTAAAAAAAGTTCATCTTTTATTCTTATATAAAACTATTACCATGTACAATTTGAAGTGTAATATTAAAAAATATCTTACATTATAAATTTATTTGAGAGGGATAAATAGTTTTCAAATATAAACCTTCTAATTATTAAGAAAATTATATATCAAAACCAAAATTCATTGAGAATTCTAAATTAGGCATCTCGAAATAGAACAAATAAAGATATTCAAATGTGTGTGTGTGTGTGTGTGTGTGTGTGTGTGTGTGTGTGTGTGTGTGTGTGTGTGTGTGTGTGTGTGTGTGTGTGTGTGTGTGTGTGTGTGTGTTTATAATTGTTGAATTCATTGATAATGAAGTGATAGCATGCTATGGAGAAGTTCCCATATGACGTTTATATTAGAAGGAAAACATATATTATTTCCCAAAATAATTTTTACTCACCTACCATGTCGAGTGGGGACATAAAGGAGATGAGCCAATAATGGAGCATGGACTAATAATGGTGAGGGTAGATGTAAAGTCAAAGAATAGTACATATACATTTTTCACTTAAAATTTCAAAAAACGTAGCCGATAAAATTATTCATGTCAAATCACATCAAACAATCACCCAATCACATGATACCACATAAGTGGAAAAAATGCATTACATAATGCCCTACTAATGGTCCACCCTTACTTTTGTATGTATGGAAAACTACTTGATTTAAATACCTTTAAAAACCACTTTCCATACAATATAAATGCTCAAAAGAAAATAGTTAGATTAAAAACAAATATATATATTAAAGGGTATTCTTTTAAAAAAATGGTATTTAAATGAGTGTTGTACACCCCTCAACTTAAGGTGCACAACCACTAGCTCCTCTCCCTTAAATCTAGAGAGATATTCGAGGGGAATAAAGTTGTAATCCACAATAGAACTCCCATGTGACCTCGATCTATGTTATCCAAGACTCTATAATCCAAGCGTTCATCTAAATAAAAAAGAAACTAAACCTTGTAAACTTGTAGGCCACGGGATCGAAGACCACCGTACTCGATAAGACACCAAAAGAAAAAAACTACATAACTAACGGAACATGAATAACAAGTAAGCAGAAAGCACATACGACGTTCATTTCTTGTTTTTTTGTTAGCGTTAGTTGAATGATATCTTACATACTCTCGCCATATATAAAGTAGACAAATAATTAATGGGAAAAGCTGGGGCACACAAGTGATAATTTGATAAACGAGTGAATAGGTAGAAAAAATATTATTTGTTCTCATATTTACGTGAATTTTCTATGCACCTTTGCTAAAAAATAATATTGCACAGGGAGTTGTAAACTACGCATGAAAAATTCTAAATATTTATATGTTTATTTTGGCATTAGAGAAAATAATGTTGCGAGAAAAATATGCTCTAAAAACCTTGCTTGATTTTGACACTTCCCAAAAAGGTAACTTCAAATTTGTATGCCTACCAATGATTTAACAAATATTTATAATGGCAAAATATAATATTTTCATCAAATGTAATAACCGTAGCAATCACTACATCTCAAGATACAAGTGAGAGAATTTCATCACATGAAACCACGACTAGACATTTTCTCTCTATTCATGCTTTAGCATCATCAATTACATCAAATCAAGGAAGGCCCGAGGTTTGGAAGCACCGTCATTATAGAGCGACATTTGAATACATGATGGAAAATTTTGAAACTATGATCTTCAAAAAACTAGGGGATAAAGATCCATAGTACAAAACATGTAGAAAATGAGACCAAAAATAATAGCTAAAGCAGTAGACATGACAAATATTAAAGGGAAGAGAGGGAATAAATACTTTTAGATTCATATTGTTTCACCGTTTTCTTTACGTTATTGAGAAAAAGCAGATAAGGGTAAGGATGAGGAGGAATACCTATTATTGCTAATCGGTTAATGGTTGTTGTGCGCGTTTCGAATTCTCGATCCAATGTTGATTATCGGGGTGAAGAGCTTGTAAAATCTACATCATCCAAGGTTTATAGGTCTATCAAACATGGTTGAAGTGAGTGCGGTATCCAAGCTATCGGATATGGTGTGGAAACACACATGAAGGTCAGAGTGCGAAGAACGTTTAGGTATGTTTCGGTACACCAAAGGTTGGGTCAGGATAAACAACACGGTAATAGGCAAGGTAAGGTCGGTAGGAAAAACAACACGGGGAACAAATCTACATGAGGCATAGAGAGCATCAGGTTCAAAGGTCATGAGCGGTTTTCGAGTCAAGGCATATAAGTCACAGTATGGAGTGCGGTGAGGGATATGTAAAAATAATAGGTCCCTTAACGTAATTTAGGACGGGTCTAGGTAAGATGGGTGGGGAGGTAGGTGGCAATAAGGGTGAGTAAGGTCAAGAAGGTGGTGGGAAGGGTAAATTTTGGTCAGAAATGGGGAAAGGGTATTGATAGGAGTATAACAAGTAAGCTGATACGGTCATGCTTAACTAATGACGGTCAAAAAATGACCACAATATTTAGGGCATAGGACCGATGTCGGTTTAGGTAAAACCGAGCATGGTTTTCTAGGGCACAGGACCAATGTTGGTCTAGGTATAATCGACATCAGTCAGGTTGGGGTATGGTTAAAAAGGAAATTTCCACTTTTTGTGGAATCATTTGTAATTTTCCAAATAGGGAAAATGATATAGCACTTGAATGAGTTTTTCTTTGTCAAGAAAAGGTACAAGATATGAGATCCTACTAAGGTGGATAGATCTAGTTGGTTAGAGGATCCAGGTAGATGGGTCCATGAGATCGGGTGGAGTGATTGTGATTGGGTTGAGGTCAGGAGGATTAGATTTGGTGATTGGATATGGAAAATGCGGAGAAGGTTTGGGTGGGGCACCGTGCGGTGGCGGTCGTACCACCACGCCAAGCTAAACCAAGATGAGGTAGGATTCTATCCGATCCTATATTTTTTATTGAAATAGGCTATTGAAATGGGGTTGGGTGAAAATTTGGGTGTAATTTTATTATTTGGAATGTATGGGTAAAAATGAAGGAAATGAGGGGTGGGAAGGTCCAATGTAGGTTAAATAGGATTGGGAATGAAGCTAGGATAGGTTTGGGTAGGTTAGAGTGGAGGATTAGGTTAGATTTTGAGAATTTTGGAAAAATGGGGAGGGTTGGACGTATTTGGCTGCTGCGATAGTGACCGACAACATCGATCAAGTGTTTAGTCGACATTGTGGTATTTGGCCGGCATCGATCAAGTAGTAGGTGACCAATGCCGGTTACACATGAATGATAATGGTCATTGTTGACCCGATGTAATTTGGATTTTTGGGAAAATAGGGCAATAGAGAGCAAGGGTAAGAGATAAGGATATGTCAGGAGATGTAAGGGTAGGTTTCATGAGAGGAAAATAGGGGAATAGGTATAAATGGCATGAATAGATTGGTCTAGCAAGGGGTAAGTGGTAGGGTGGGTATAATAAGTAATAAGGGTTGGGGACAAGGTTTATTGGGTATAGTACATGTTTGGTATGGGAAGGTTTTGACAATAGTGTGTTTTGTTGGGTGTAGGTAAGGGACCAACTACGGATGTGAGATAGGGTACCGCCCCTACTCGTGGAGGTAAGAGGGTGTCGACGATAGCGGCCGATGATTGGAACCATGTCACGAGGTTGCTGATTAGGGTTAGACACTACCGGCACGTAGTCTGAGAGCCAAGTTTGATGGTCACCCTCATTGACAGATGGGACTCAATGACCAATACCTTCCATCTTTCGACGGGTGAGATCATAGTCACCCTGGAGGATGTGTATAGGATCCTGCATTTACCGATAGTGGGGACGCATGTGTATTCTATCTCCTCAGAGGCATCTGAGGAGTTGATGATGACCATGTTTGAAAAGGGGTTGGCGGAGATGAGGTTCCATAGCACCAATATGAGCTACGGAGATATGTATCAGGCCCATCCGGATGAGATGAGGCTAGTGGTGCTACTAATGGAGGTAGTTTGATGTTTTTAATATCGACATGGAGGATGGTAGATTCCCACAGGCATTGATGGGGGTTCTTCATGACATGATGGAGGATATGACACCATTTGCATGGGCACCCACATTCTGTGCACCTATACTGAGAGATTTATGTGCCTATGGGAGGCTACGGAGGTTCGATCTATGTTGTACATTTCTACTACACTTCTAGGCATATGAGCATATCGTGTGTCTGCGTCTAGTTGGTATGCCTCATTTGGATGTATTTGAGGTGGGCTTGGTCTGAGTAGGTTACAGGCGATGGGTACGGCTTGTTGGAGAGCATCGAGCTTCCAAGGCTACACACGATGTAGCCTATTACAGGCATTTTCTAGAGGGGTTGTCTGGCATGGACATTATTTGGAGGCCCTATGTGGTTTTCCACCATATGGGAAGATCGTAGAGGAGCTACAGAGCTACACTACTTTGATGGATAGAGGGTAATGTGTGGAGAGCATGAGATGATACCTATGGACAGGGTTAGATGACAATTTGGGCTACTTAGGATATACCCCCACCCTTCCCATAATATAGGAGGGACAACGTGGAGAGGCCTCTACCTCTACCATGGTGACAATGTTGACAAGCGGGTAGGAGAAGAAGGTACTAGACCTAGGTGAATTGATGATGTCATGGTTATTGATAGGTATAGAAAGTCTTTGGGATGCACATTTACGAGCAATACCACCGAGGCAAGGTCAGCCAAATTTAGCCACCATCACATTGCGAGAGAGGGACACCCTACGGGGTAAGTGGTAAACCTAATTACACATTTGGAGATAGTGTAGGGGCAGATAATAGGTTCGAGACACATGTTGCTATTTTACAGGCACGGTGGCCACTCTAAGCCAAGTAGCACGGGAAAAATACCCGCACAAGGTGGAGATGGGGATGGGGTACATGTGGCCACCCTATAGGCACAAATTATAGTTTCACGAGGTTTGTAGGGCCACTACACTTCACGGGTAGTAGGTTGTGACCATTTAAGGCCCAAATACGTGCAAGGGCGGACAAGGTCCTCGGAGACAGAGATATAAGCACGAGGGGATAGGGTATCTCTTTACATGTACTAGCGGGATAGGGTCCCGAGAGAGGCGGGTACATGGGCCGAGGCCGATGGCACACCATCATAGACAATATATAGGTAAGTTGAGGAGGCCTTAGGTGAGGTAAGGTATTACCAGGATTACTTGATGGCCGCAGGGATAGATTTCCTATCCTATGGAGAGTATATAGCACATCAGGCCTCGAGTGAGAGGACCATGTCGCATACCCACATTATGGAGATCACGGGGGCCATCGATCCCGAGATAGGGGTCGAGGCAAGGCCACCAGTTCATGGAGGCTAGCCCCAAGTGAGGTACTAGTAGAGATCAGGTCCAGAACCGATGGTGGGTGGTGAGATGTGAGCGGAATGCCGCACCATAGAGGAGGAGGAGGAGGAGACAAGTGAGACAGATATGGAGGATATCTAGCGGGGTGATGCGATAGTGATGTACCTCTAGTTTTGTATAGTTTTTATTTTTGATATATACCTCCTGTGCCGAAGAGAGTGAGTTGTAGATAAGAGTGTGTTATTTTTATCAAATACCCGGCTGCGTGCCGAAGATAGTGAGGATGTATATGAGAATTTGTGTTATTTTGATCATATACCGGCCTACGTGTGTGAAGATAGTGAGGATGTATATGATAGTTTTTGTGAGACTGGTATTTATCTATATCCATGTACACATGTGTGTATACACATACTTTCAATTTATAGTTGATGGTACTTATAACATGAATGGGGTTATTGATTTTCATTTATGTATTTATGTGTGTATGTGATGGAAACTAAGTGGATTAAGCATGATGGAGTCATGTCCGTTTAGGCATGGTGGAGTTAGGTTGATTTAAGCATGGACGAGTCAGGTTAATTTAGGCATGGTTGAGTCAGGTTGATTTAGGCATGGTTGAGTTAGGTTGATTTAGGCATGGTGGAGTTAGGTCGGTTTAGGCATGATTGATTTAGGTTGGTGTAGGCATGATTGAGTCAGGTTGGTGTAGGCATGGTTGAGTTAGGTTGATTTAGGCATGGTGGAGTCAGGTTGATTTAGGCATGATTGAGTCAAGTTGATTTAGGCATGGTTGAGTTAGGTTTTATGGTTGATTGAATTTATAAGTCATTAATGTGTGTAATTAGTGATGGTATGGATCGTGTTAAGATGATTTTTAGGAAAATGTATGATGATGGTAAAGAAATGGTAGATGTGATGAAATGAATGTGTAAATTATGATGGTAAAGATGTTTAGCAATTGTTTTTTGTTTGGTTTAATTTCTAGTTATTGATATAGAAAGGAAACTAACTAGGGTAGAATGTGAATAGGAAAAGGGAAGGGAAAGGGGGAATTGGTTAGGGTAGAGAGTGGCCAAGCTAACCTCCGAGGCCCTTATGCCCTTAAAGTGTTGCCTACATAGTCCCAATGAAAAGGGACCTCAGGTTGATGTAGTTCTCCCATAAGCTAGGGAATATTATGATGAAGTAGAAGAATGGGTTGGTAAGTGTTAGGAATTGTTGAATGTAGGTCATAGGCATGATTGAGTGTAGGTCATAGGCATGGTTGAGTGTAGGTCATAGGCATGGTTGAGTTTAGGTCATAGGCATGGTTGAGTGGTTTTTAAATATAAGTGTCGATGATCTAGTCCTGTATAGGATAATCAATAAGTAATGAGGAAGGTGAATGGTAAGAGGTGGTAAAAGAGCTACTTAATTGATAAGAACCCTAATGAGTCAACCATACCTAAGAGGGGATTATGAATGTAAGACCCTAAAGGCGTTGCATAATGGACCATTCTAAGGGTGAAGAAAGTTGCATAATCACAAAATGTCACGTTTACGGCAAGTCCCTTGAGTAACGAGGGAATTAGGATAAAAAGGAAAGGAGGTGAAAATAGGTGGTTTTAGTGTAACTCAAGTGTATGCGACAGCGTGTCTTTCGGAACAAGAAACCAAGATCAAGAATAGGTAAGTCCATGATGAAAATTTCATCTTTTTCTTCATTTGTTTGTTTTTAATAGAAGTCGATATTGGAAGTCTATATGAGATGATTATATTATCTCCTTGAGGTCTTCGTGAAGCTGATCGATGTGGGAAGCTTCGGATATTTTTATTGAATTTGTGAAATAACTATGATATAGTTATCCTTCAAGGGAGAAATCTATTTATAGCGGTGGAATTAGAGTGAAGAGATGTCCCTTTTGAGGGAGTCATCTTTTTTTGGAAGTTTGACTCAAGGAGTTGCATCCCTTTTTGTTTTTAGACGTTTAAATCATGGACAAGACTATAGAGGAAGAGTAGGCTCTTGTTTGGATGACAAAACCATAGTACACAATAGTTAACTATGAAAGGGGATGGTTTTGAGTGATGAACGACCATGGGATTTCATCTTGCGAGAAGACAAAAAAAGTATCCATGAGAATCATGTTATGAGTACAACCATGGTACTCAAATTGAAGACAAGGCTAAAATGGTGACGGGTAATTAAATGATTATTGTTTAGTCATGGATCTTAAAAGCGAGGTAATATGGAAGGTGAACAACGCTCGAGGGATGAGTGATCAAGCGACAAAAAGTTATATAGGACTTGACATCAACAATAAAATGATTGAAGATGCAAGGCATTAAGGGGCTCAAGTTTGGGTTTACCTTCAAGTGAAGACAAGCGATAAGCACCGATCCATAGGCATGGGTAACGATATAGGGTCAAGCGATTAGGGAAAAATTCCCCATTTACTTGTCTCCTCTTTGGTTACATGTTGATTTTATTTTAGGACGAGGTCACCGACCTGAAATCTTCATTCGTGAACACGTTTTCATAGGCACGTTTGATACATTTTTGGTAGATTTGGAGATGGTCAAGAGCATTAAGATGGCGTTCATCTAATAACTCAAGTTGCGCCAAATGATCTTAGCGAAAGTCATCATCGTTGAGCATGTCTTGTAGTGAGATGCGAAGAGATGGAATCTGGACTTCGATAGGTAAGACAGCCCTGCTACCGTAGACCAGAGAAAAGGGTGTGGCAGTAGTTGAAGTTTGAATACTAGTGTGATAAGCCCACATGGTAAAAGGAATGTGCGTATGCCAATCTTTTCCAATATCGTTGAATACTTTCATAAGAATTTTGTTCAAGGTTTTATTGGTTGATTTTGCTTGACCATTGGTTTGTAGGTAATAAGGTGATGAGAAACTGAGTTGGATGTCGAAAGTGTCACATAATTTGCGTAGGTTTTATTTTTGAATTGTTTTCCATTATCAGTGATGAGGCGGTGAGGAACACCAAAACAAAAAATGATGGGATGGTTGATGAATTCACATATTTTCTAGGCTTTTGTTGAAATGAGGGAATGGCCTCTACCCATTTATTGTAATATTCAATAGCGGTTTTGATCCATTGGTGGCGTTATGAAGAATGGGGTTGATCTCACTGAAAAGATCCAAACCCCATTGAGAGAAAGGCCAAAGGTCTCATGTGACCTGTAAGGCATGACTAGGTGTGTGGTGGAGATTAGCATGTTGTTGGCATTTCACACAACATTTGACATAATCACAACAATCATGGTTTAGGTTTGGCCAATAATAGCCTAGGAAAAGGATGTGTTTTGCGACAGCTAAACCACTAAAGTGACCTCCACAAATTCCATCGTGAACTTCCTTAATGGTGTAGGGAATTTCAAAACTTATAAGGCATCGTAAGAGAATTCCATCAAATCCATGCTTATAAAGAAGACCACCCATGATGACATAATAGGAGACACTTTTAAGAAAGGCACATTGTCCATTACGAGTGAGATCAGTGGGTAAAATGGAAAGGGAAAGATAGTCTGCATATTTCTTATACTAAAGGTCACATGGGTCAGGGGAAATGGTTCGATGGAGTATACCTCATGAGGTAAATAAGAGGGTGATTATATCCTTTTATTGTGACAAATATTTTAGAGTCGTGGGCAAAGTAGGTATCGAGAAGCCAAACATGCCATGGTATCCACAAATTTATTGGTAGAACATGGGATTGGTTTGAAGTGTGTAAGGACAAAGGTAGTCAAAATCATCTCTACATGATGCTTATAATTTTGAATTATCTCATTACGACTTTAGTATATAACATTGAATTGGTTTATGACTAATTGAGAATCTCCAAAGATATTGATTGTCTTAACATCTAAGGCATAGGTAGCCTTGAGACCCAATAAAATCGAGTGCCTGGATATTGAGCGATATTGTTTATACTCAATCAAAATGTGAGTTTGAAATACAAAGGCATAGGTTCACCATCAAGAGGAATGAGGATAACACTGGTTCCCCACCCCCACGCTAACACTTGGAACCATTGAAGAAGAGTTTCATTTGGTAAGCGGGTTCGTGCGAGGAAAGGGTAGCTATGACAAAAAAAATTATCTGTAAAGATTGATGCACCAAAAGGGTGAATATTTTTGTAGGTAGACCATCTACAAAAAAATTGTTTAAAACCGTAGTGGAAGTTTGATAACGTTTGAAATAACCCAAAACTCCCTTTGAAAAATCAAGTTGTTTTAGGACTTAGCCATTTTTAGCTAATCAATGAGAGGAAGAAAAACATGTGTCGACATCCTGAAAAGTGTGCCATTTTCCAATGAGGGAGAAATTGTCAGTGTTCGACATGAAAATGAGCCAAAGTTGCATTGCATGATCGAGGGGAGAAATTGTCGTGTTAACATGCCGAAATTTTTGTGCCACTTCTACAAAGGGAAAAATTGTCGTGTTGACATGCTTAAAAAAGTTTTCCCTTTTACCATTTGCCAAAGAGTAGTCCCTTCTTTCGGGATGTGTTGAACATTTTTGTAAAATATTTTTAAAAGTTTTGTTGGCATTCATGATGACCTCATCCATGTTGCACCATAGGATGTTTCCATCTAAGAACTTTCCCAAGTAGGTTTTGACTTTTTAGATATTTTGTAGTAGTTAGTTTGCTGATTTTTCTTCTTTCCTTTCTCTCCTTCTATAAATTTGAATACTTGTTGTATTCGAGGTGAACATTTTTGTACCAAAAGAGAAGTGAGGAAAGAAAGACGGGGTCATTTCTTTTAGTAATAGAAGAAATATTAATATATATGTTCGAGACTTTGTGCTCAATAAATGTGTTATCTCGGACATCGAGATATTTCTTAAGTTAGATGTATGTTTTTATTATGTGGATTCATTCCTATTATCGTCAGTATGTTCATCAATATTGTTTTATTCGTTTATGCGAAGTAAGTTTGGCTCCACTGACGTAGCTTGTCCCAAAGGCACAAAGCATAAATCTTGATTTTCTATCTTGGAATTCATTTCTTTTCTTCCTTTAGATCTATCCTCTCTTTCCTTCCTTCCCACCGAAACATGATTTTTGCCTTGGAACTACCTCTCTTTGGGATGAGATAGATGTTCCCAAACCCCTTGAAGTTAGAATAGTGTATATTTGTATAGATTCAACAATGATAGATTAGCAATCAAAACCAATGTCACTTTGTTGTCTCAAAGATGGGGATATGCCCTACACACACTAACACTTGGCCTATTTCCCATTACCTAAGTGACATATTTTCAGGAACCAACATACTCATTTGGGAAATCAAAGTTAGATGGGTGATTCCGAGAAATAAGTGCATCATCTAGTTAGTAAGTTGATAGCTTTGGCCCTTGATGGACTTTTGATGAGTGAATTTGAGGTCAAGGCAGCAAGAAGAAGCATAAGACGTGTGGCCCATTGATGTCAATAGGGTTTGGCATACATATAGTGTAATGGGTTAGTATTAGTAATGACGAAGGTTTTTGATTGAGTAGGTAATGGAAAAGTTTGGTGGTGATGAAAACTAAGGCTAAGAAGATTTTTTGGTGTGGGTATATCTAGTTTCGTAGTCCATAAGGGTACGGCTTATGTAATAAACCATTTCCTCTTGGTTTTGGTCATCGCGATGAGAAAGCATGGCACCTAGAGAATGATCAGTGGTGGAAATATATAGGTAAAAGGGTTGATCATCCTTAGGAGGAATGAGCATTGGTGGTTGAAGGAGGTATTGTTTTAAGGCTTCGAAAGGATTTATGACATTGGTCATCCCATTTGAAGGACATGTCTTTCTTGACCAAATGATGGAATGGTTAAAGAAAGCTGTGAGATAAAATGAAGAATGGATTGCAATTTTCCTTGTAGACTTCAAAGTTGACAAATATTAGTGGGTGGAGGCATTTCCAAAATAGCCTTGACTTTAGCAGGATCGACTTCTATGCCACACAAAGAAATGATGAAACCTAGGATTTTTCTGGAAAGTTCCGTAAAGACATACTTCTTTGGTTGAAGACACACACAATACTTGATGAGACGGTCAAAGATGACTTTAAGGATGGACATGGGTTTGGTTCGATGTTTATATTTGGCCAGAAGATCATCTACGTAATCTTCCAGTATGTGATGCATGATGTCATGGAAGATGTAAGTCATGTCTCAGCTGATATGTAGCACTAGCATTTTTAGGCCAAAATTCATGACTCGATAGTAGAAATTCCCCCAAGGGGTGATGAAAGAAGTCTTGTGTTGATCTTCTGGAGCTAGTAATATTTTATTATAGCCCAAGAAATTGTCCATGAGTGATAACATTTCATGGCCAGTGGTGAGATCAACTAGTTGGTCGATGTCGTAGGGGGAAATCATCTTTGGGACAAGCGAGGTTGAGGTCACGGAAGTCTATGAAAATGTAGAGTCCCCTATCACCTTTGTGACAGGAATGATGTTAGAGATTCCATTGGGGATAATCAATGGGTAGAATGAAGGAAACCGAGAGAAGGTGCTAAAGCTCTTCTTTGACCAAATGAGCAATGCGATGATGCATTTTCCGCAGCTTTTATTTGATGGGTTTGGCATCAGGCATGGTTACGATATTGTGGACCACAATTTTTGGTTCAATACTAGGCATATTGGCATAGGACCATGCAAACACATTGCTATGGTCCCAAAAGAAAGAGGTGAAGGCTTCCTATTTAGTAGCGTCTAAGGATTGGCCAATCTTTAGAATGTGCGAGGTCATTCTAAGTGTTAAAGTTGATTTTAATGGTCAATTCGATTCAACATGGTTTACATCTCAGAAGGTAACGACTAATGAATATAAGATTCTTCCACACCAAGGTAGGTGAAGATGGACTCATCATCCTAACATTGAATGACATTAATAGAAGGTGTATCATCATCGATCATGTCAGGATACAAGAATGGGAGAGAAGTGGGAGCTTCGCCATCACGTTGATAGTCAGTAGTCCCAGGGAAATGGTGTTTATGAAAAAAAAGTTAGGAGGAATAGATTTGGGATCTATGGACTCCATGGGTGAAGATGGTAATGTGGGTGAATGAGATGGGAAAGATTTTCATCTGGATGAGGTCAAGACAAACATTCTTGGAAGGTGGTGCATCAAAACTAATGTCACTCTTGTCATTGTGTTTACAAGAGGTACATGAAATGACTATATGGAGCCCCTATTCATAAAATCTGAATCCAAATCCTTTCCACATGCACTTTGGTGGAGGAAAGTGTGAGCAAAGTGGTGGTTAGTGAGGGAGTGTAGGTCAGATGAAAATGGTTGGGTTTGGGATAGAGGTTCAGGTTTATAGGTTGTCATATCAAGTCCCCCATATGTTATATTAGTGCGAAGGTAGGGAGGGCCATAAGGAAAAATGTTGTTGATGTTGATTTCATAAGCGGGGTGTTGACATAAGTTCCCATACTCTTGCGGGGTGAGGAAGGTGTTGATATTGTATAGGCGGTATTCCCCAGTGAGGCATTGAAAAACACCTTCTAAGGGATCAGTAGTCGGTATGTGGGTAGTGAGGATGGAAGGCTCGCTAGATGATGGGGAAGCAGGTGAGTGGTGGTAGATGATGCGGCTGCGGTGGGGATAACAAGGTTAGATGTAGAAGAGGTAGGTGGTAGTAATGGTGGATGGTCTTGTAGGTGAAGGTGAAGTAGGGATAGTGGAAGATTCCTTGGTGGTACAAGCACATCATTGGGTGAGTATAACATGTTACTGAGTCTTGAAAGGTGACGGAGTTGGCGGGGATGGTGTAATTATGTCCCTCGTGTTCAAATTTGAGGGTGGTGTAAGTTGAAGGACACAACCCATGGCATGGATCTAAGGTCGAACAAGCAACAAATTATACTAGAACTCCCCTCTAGGACATAGAAAATTTTTGGGACAGTGCGGGGACCTACGTGGATATGGAGAATGATGGTGCCTAGGGTAGAGGTCATGGCGTCATTGAAGGAGTGTAGCATAACTAGGTTACCATGCATGTAATTGGCAGGTATTCACATTTGGTCATATGCATGGGAGGAGATGATGTTTATACTAGCACCACCATCAATCATAATGCGTCGTATGCATATATTATCAATAAAGACATGGAGATGAAAAGAGTGGGGTCGGGTCTTTGGAATGGAAGGAGTGATCTCTTCATTTGAAAAGTTGAGGATGGCTACTTGGTGAGTAGGTGGATGTGTATAGGAAGGTGATTCCCTAGTGAGAGAGAGGCTACGTGGTGGGGATAATGATGGAGGTTATGGGCGTGGGGTCATTTGGTAAAACTTCAATAGATTGAAGGACCTTCATGAGGGCTTGTGATGTGACTCAGAGGTTTGGATGAGGTCATATAAAGACATTTTGAGAAGGGATTTGTGTAGTTGTTTTAGCATTGTGCAATGTGTGACCCCATTAGAAATAGGATACGTAGGACCTCGAATGGTGACTTTGGGCATGGGTGCGGATGGTATGTTGGGTATAGGGTTGGTTGATGGGCTATTTTCCTTTTTCTTGCCCTTGTCTCTCGAGCATGGGTGGTAATGTGAACTATGTTAATTTGAGGGAAGTGGATGAAGAGGGTGTGTCATGCAAGGTATAGTGACATGAGGGATAAAACCATAATGGGGGATATGATCCTTGTGAAATGAGTAAGGCGCATTGGCATTTGGGTGGTGGTTTGGCCAACTCTCTTATATGGACCATGTTAATCTTGAATCTGGGGGTAGATCAAAGAGTTTGTGGGGGTGGAGATTTTGGTCGTTGAGTAGGTAATGAAAGGAGATCTAGGGAAATTGGTGGAGGTGAAATGGGGTCCTCATCAAGAAGATCATCGTCATCAAAATTTTCTTTGGGAGGACATAATTGGACAAGGGAAATTTTTAAAGCCTTATAATTCTCTATATCGTGTCTGAGCACACGATGGTAGGCACAAATTTTGGTTTCGTCAAACCCTTTTGGTTTGGGTTTGAGTGGGTCATAAGGTCTAAGAGGTGGTAATGTGATGAAAGAAGTTTTGAGGAGATTGGTTAAGATTTTGGCATAGGACCCTGCTAGTGGATCACAATGGGAGGTGAATGTGGGTTTGGGTATAAGTAGAGCTGATTTGGAGAAAAAGGCTTTCAAGAGGGGGAATGGTTTGGTTTACTAGTTTGGTATGTGGAGTGGTCTTAGGTCTTGGTTGCATCTGCTTGGGTATGGGCATGGTAGAAGAGCTAGTGGTGAAAGGTTTGATTGGTTTAACTACCTTATTGAAGGGTAATAGATTTTTATCTTTAGGTTGCACCTTTTTGGACAAATTTGACATGGGTGTATGAGATGTGGAGGGAAAAGTAGATGGTGGAAGAGGACGGGTGACCCATGGGGGTATGAGGCTGAGGCACTACGAAGGTGGTCGATAGAGGTTGGGTAGAAGGTGTGAGTGAAAGAGAAGAAAGAGGTAGTGAAGAAGTTATGGATGGTAGTGGTGGTATGTGTGGTGAGAAGGTTATGTGTGACGATGCAAAGGTTATGTGGGTCTCTTGGGTATATTAGAGGTTCATGATGAGGAGGTGGGCTGCTGCATTCTTGGTTTACTAGTGGGAGGAGGTTGTTTGGCCAAGGTTGAGGGGTGAGGTCCTAGGATGGATGGAAGGGGTGAAGGTGACAATGGTGTGGTGGGTGAGGTTGGTGTATGAGGCCTAGGAGGTTGGGTCTTATTTTTAGGGGCTGAAATAAGTTTAGTGTTGGTTTGGGAAGATGTGGCTAAATCTAATTTGATGGGTGGGTAAGTAAGGCGAGTTATCGGTATGACCCCTAAGGTAGTAATAGATTTAGGTAAAGGAGATGATATAGGTGTGGGTAGGTGTTTGGGTGTAGATGTATGTTGGGTTATGGCAAAGGTGTGAGTTGGGTCATGGGTGGTGACATGGAAGGTGTTGCAATAGTCATGGTTTTGTTTGTTTTGGTTTCTCAAAACACTTTTGTGTAGATAGTGGAGGTGTCGGTGAGTGACATATCCATTTAGGTTGAGCGGTAGTAGAAGGCATTCCCAAAGTAAGGCTCTATCAACATAGTCCAAGTGGTTAGCCAAATGTGAAAATGGTACTATCATAAGTGGGAATGACGTGGATCAAGTATAGTGATCCCTTTAAAATGTGTTTGAGATACGGGAAATGGTTAGCCTCATACTGATGGGTAAGAGAGCCAAAGTAGATTAGCTAGATCTTGAAGGTCCGATGGAAAATGGTCATCTAAAGGAAACGGTATTTATATAGGATCCTCCATGGGTAGAGAATATAATGGTCTAGACAAGGTGGAATCTCCTTGTAATGGTGTAGGTTGTGGACATGTATCTCCATGAGTAGGGGAGGTGCCACCGACGCATTTGCTCGAAAATGTAAGGGGTCAAAGGTGGCATACTAATTATAGGCTCTTCCACAGTGAAGGAGAAAATGAAGGGGGTTCCTCTGTTGGAGGAGGAGTAGATGAAATAGGTTCTTATGTAGGTAGGGGAGCTCGGGCTAGGATTTCTTCTATGGAAGGAACATGAGGAAATTGGGAAGAAACTGGTATGTCATCGAAAATAGCATGGACCTCGTGGACATTACTATCATTGTTTGAAGTGTCACCATCTTGGTTGGAAGAAGGGGCATGATTAGGAAATGGCTTCTTGAATATATGTATGTTTTGGTTAGCAAGTTCATTTGGGCTATCCAATACTAGATCTCTATTGTATAACATTTCTTGGATGATATTATTGAATTTGATGTAGTTTTTATCGCTATGACCTTTGACACAATGCTAGTTACAAAATTCATGTTCCTTATACCACGCGTGCATGGGGCGCTCAGGGTCAAAACCAGTATGTCATTTTTTAGGTAGAAGGGTAATGGCACCAACCTTAACAATCTTTTCCAAAACAGAAGAATAATATTCTCCTATCGAAGTGTAATTTCATTGTTCTCATCTGAACTGGAAAGCTTGGACGGGAGAGAGATTAGAAGGAGGTTTGGCTGGGTTTGATTGATGAGGGGGAAGCCTTAAGAACTACGGCATTAGCGAGATCCTTTGGGTTTTGAATAGTTGTTTTGGGGTTTTGAAGATGATGAAACATCATTTGATTTGAACGTGGTGTTCTTTTTACAAAGTTGAATTTTCTTCTCTTCGATAGCATGAATTTCTAATTTCCATGCCATGGTGAATGCCTCGTCAAAAGTGCAAAAGGTCTACACCTATAGGGTTGGTGAGATGTGTCTTGTGCAAGCCGAGTAAACAACTCTATGATTTCATTTTGAGGTAATTAAAATGTGAGTTGGTTAATTAGGTTGCCTCAGCGAGTGATAAAGTTATCGATAGACTCATCGTTGTATTGTCGTATGGAATAAAGATCAGTCATGGTAACATTCTTAACAATGTTGATGGAGAAGTGATCTAAGAAGGCTTGGTCTACTTGATTAAATGAGTAGATGGAGTGTTTTAGTAGCCCACTATACCAATCTAATGTAGGTCCTGTCAGGGACATTGGGAAGGTCCATAGGAGTAAAGCGTCATCATGGGTGATCAAGTAACACCCATGTTTGAAAGACCGTAAATGTTGTTGCGGGTCTTCTTTACTATTAAAGCTTGATTGATTTTGGATTTCCCAATGTACATGGTATGGGTGAATAGGGATGGATGGATGAATGGGCTCATTATGATTTCATCATAGGTGAGAGAATTTACGAGCACAGAAACCGATGATTCTAGTGTATGCATCCTTTCCATCATCAATTTGATGAGGTCATTGGTAGGTTGCGATGGAAGGGAATCGCTTTATCCAAAATTCACCCCCCCAGGGTAAATTTCGATAACATACATCAAATTTTTTAGTTCCAAGCAAATGGATTGATTCGGGGTGAAAATCATGTTCTAGAGCCCCCTCAATTTTTTTCTAAGTCCCCTGTCCGAGAGAAAAAGAGCAAGCTCGAGGAAAAGTGGAAAAAGCAACAAAAACAAGCTTGGAACAGGAAAAAATCGTAGAATTGGCTAAGTCCTACTCAAGTCCGCCTTCGGACGGTTGGAACAATTGTACACGAAATACGTGAATCGCCGAAAAGCCAAGCGGCCCAAGACAAGAAAGGGACATCTAGGCCGTAAGTGCGCGAAGGACGCTAACCGGCGGTTCGTGAACGGCAGGAAAATTTCACACCGGGATAGTCGGACCGAGAAGGAAGCGTAGGGTGCGAGAAGTCGACTGGCGAAGGGAGGAGAAAATCAACCAACCGCTTTAGTACATGTGGGACAAGGAACGCGTATCGGGCTGAATCGGGTGAGCGGAAGAATTTGTCCTAGCGATCCAGGGACATTTGGGACAAATGGGCGAACCGGCCGGTTTGGCGAAAAGACGAACTCAACAACTTTGGGACATCCGGGAAAAATGGACGTGAAGGGTGCTAAAATCCAGCGAGACCAGCGGACAATCAAATCGTGACACGTGTCACAAGGGAGAAAGTCCAAGAGTCAAAGGGCGAGGTTTCAAGCATTGACTCGAACCAATGAAATGGTGCCACGTGTCCAAGTTTAAGGGCCCACTAGGAAATTTCAAAGAAAATCCAGCGGGGAGGTGGAAGAGAGAGAATTACTCAATGAATCGAGCTGCCACGTGTCATCCAGTGGCAGAGCGTGGGAAAAGATTTTAAATCTGTTTTGGCTGCTTTCGTGCCCTAAACCTTCAGATCGTCATATCTTTCGATCCAGAGCTCGGATTAGCACGTTCTTTATATCAACGGAAAGATGTTGAAATTCTCTACATGATTTTAGGATCAATCTTGCATTTTTGTGTAGTTTGGAGGAAGAAAATTGACAAAACGTCTCTGACGCGCGGTAATGTCAGAAGTGTCGCTCCAACAACCAGCTTTATCTGACGACAGATGCTCGCCATCGCTTGTTATGACAGCCATTATTTTGCGAGGATCTGCCACTTCTACCATAATGAAATGATTTTAAATGTATCCAAAAGTGGTTGTGGTAGATTCGACTTTCCTCTCTCTTTCCTCTCTCATTCTTAGTATATATTGTAAAGAGGAGCTTCTTTAAAAGTTCAAACATTTTCTGTCTTACTCCTCCCTTGTTCTCCTATCGCGAATCCATGGAGTTAGAACCTCTCATTTGAAAAGCGTAATACGACTCGCCTCTTCGGCATTACAGTAGTGCATTGTATCATCTTTGGAGCAAGTAATACATGTCCGTGGATGGTCACAACCCTCTCTCGTGTTCATTTTGCATCCTCCCGGTCTTTCACTACAAGCTTTGTTATTTTTGCATGATCTTATATCACATTTGAATGATCTCGTGTTTACTTGGCAAGATAGGTCATTCTTCATTCCTTGGTGTATCACCTCCTTTAGCTTAGGTTTATTTTCATGTACCCTCTCTCTCTGTCTCTTTGGCATGTTAGATTAGGTTTTGAGTAAGACCTCTGCATTTTCGTGTGCATCCGAACAGAGGAATAGAACTGCAGCCTTTCTTTGGAGAATCCTCTCTCACTTTTCAAGTCCCACACTTGGAGAAAGGATTCAATTTTTTGCAATCACACTGGATGTCTGAACATCAACCTAGAAACCTGATTTGCATCCAGGGGTGCTGTGAGTCTGCAACAACAGTTTTGGCACGCCCGGTGGGACACTAGAGGTCTCATTTTTATCGCAGCAAAGTTGATATGCATCTGTTGCAGTTTTCTTGCTTATAAGATCTATTATTTGCATATCTGGCGACTCCAAGGGGAAGAATCAACTGGTTTCAACGGTGCAGGCCCGAAAACTCCGAGAAGAATCACCATAAGGTCAAGAGCTAGAGAAGAATAAGTGTTATTTGAATACCTGCAATTATCTCCAAGAAGAAGGCAAAGAGGAAGAAGGATTCAAAGGTCTCCATCTCCACCAAACAAAACTCTCTCAACTCCTCCACCTGACAGGCCTTTCATTCAGTATACAAGGGCTTTAAGACCGATTAGAATGGCTTAGAACAATCCCTACATCAACTTCACAGGTAGCAGCCCACTTGCTCTCAATGCACAACATCCAGTTCCTATTGCAGCCTTGAAGAACATTCCCTACTTCATTGGAGAAAATCAGACTACTCCAGGTGATCATGTTAAAGATATTGCTAACCTTTGTGCAATCCATGAAATCAATGAAATGCAAGTGGCTGTCAAGTTACTGGCATCTTCCTTCAAGGGTAAAGCATTGCAATGGTTTAGGAGCCTTGGAGCTGGTTCTATCACAAACTGGAATCAGTTGTGTATTGCACTTCATGAGAAATTTGGAGAGAAGGGAGACAACTTGTCTCTTTTGGAGCAGCTGACGACTATCAAGAGAGCTCCCAATGAGCAGCTGGCTGATTTCAACTTCAGATTTCAAAGGTATTGAGATAGGATTCCAAAGTGGCGGTCGAAACAGTGCAGAAGGTGATTTTCTATATTACCTTAAAGCTTTGAATTCTGATATTTCTATGTTAATTCAGTCCATGGGAGGCACAACAATCCCTATGGCTTACAAAAGATTGCCATTAGAGCTGAAAGCTGTCTTATTCAAGCTGGTAAACCGGCTCCTAGGCCTCCCATGCCCTTGTATCCAAACTTAGAAAATCCAAGCACTAGTCAAGCACCCACCTTGGCTCCTGTTCCCACCCCTAGAAATCATAGTTCAAATGAAGCTTCCACTTCATCTCCAAGTGCTTCAAATGAACTCCAAGAGGTCATGAAACAGTTGCAAAACCTAGGCAATGAGCTGGTTACTCTCAAGAGGCAGCAAGCCCAAGGTTTCAGACCTTCTTATCAACCCCAAGCTCAGCCTAATAGGCAGCCATACCAACCACAAAGACCACCTAATCCAGCTGCAAATATGAATCAAAATCAAAGCCAAGTAAGGCCTCCTGCCAATAGACCATTCCAGCCCTATAATCCAAATGCCATATCTGCCTCTAAGGCATTAGTGCCAACACAAAATAACATGGCCCAAGAATATGATTGGTGCTTTCCATGCAACGAGCCTCATAACCAATCCATGTGTTTCAATGGTGCTCTCAATCAAGCATTGATGGTGACAACTACTGGTGTGGAGGGTAAGGCGATCAAGGAAGCTTGATCAGCAACAAGAAACATTCCAACAACAATCAGCCCCAAATGACACCACATTGGTGAACTGGCAAGCAGAAGATTTCTGTGGCATGAATCAAGCAGTTTCTCAAGGTGTTGCAGCCAACACAAGGTCAAAGAGGAGAAATTTGGGTGAAGAACACCATTAGCCCCGACTTCCAATTCACAACCTTCCACGGATCCACAAATGATTGGCAATCAAAGTCCGATTTCAAGTGCACAAGGACAGCCGAGAATAGCACCTAGGCCAACTCAAATCAATGCCAGTGGTGGCTGCCCACGTGCAAGGAGTAAATGTGCAAACCAAGGGATAGCAGAGAGATCCTTCATCACCATTCAGTATCATCGATTAGATGAAGAAGACAAACATCAATATATCTATGTGGGAATCCCTATCCATCCTGGAGCCAAAGAGATCTGCGCTGCAAGCTGCCATGAAGGAGGCCAATTTCAGATCAGCGGGTTGGAGATGCAAGACAAAGTGCTTACAAATGCTGCCCAGCCTGAAGGAAGTCATGGAGGGCAACAAGGTAAAATGTTGAAGCCCCCTCCTTTCTATGTTTCATTAATCATTGGGTATAAACTAGTACACAATTGCATGATTGATTCTGGGGCAAGTAGCTCAGTGATGCCCAAGCAAATAGCTGATCAGCTAGGTCTCCAATATGAAGTAATATCTAAAGGGGTAGTGCGCAGCTAGATGGGACAGCAATAGCAACGGTTGGAGTGATTAGAAATTTGAGTCTTACCTTGCACACATGTCCAAATGTTGTTGTTTTACAAGATGTATCAATCATAGACCTTCCACCAATCTTTGCCCTTTGTTTTTCAAGGGAATTCACAGCCAAGATTGGGGGGTATTTGTCCGCTGATTGGTCACACATGCTATTCAGAACAAGATATGGAACTAAGGCTACGATTAGGTCTGAACCTATTGCAAACTTCCATATTGAGCCTTACACTCCAAGTCAGATTAATGCCAATTGCTCAAAGATTTGATCAAGAAGATCACCCTAGCACTGATGAGGCTGATACCAAGGTTGGAAGTATCCCGAATTTGACTCTTGATGAATGGGCAAGCAAGGTGCATGCTTTTGATCCCTACCAAGAAGTAGAAGAATCGAGCTAGAGGTTTATTGTTTACACGAAGAGGATCAACCTCTCCCAAAGCATCACCAAGCCGCAGATCATAAGGACAAGAATGAAGTATGGCAGCTGTTCTTTGACGGATCAAGGAGTAGACAAGGTGGAGGAGGAGGAGCTATGCTCGTTTCACCTCAAGGCATCCAATATTATTCATCTTTTCATTTCCAGTTTTCTTGTTCAAATAACACAGCTGAATATGAGGCCTTGATTCATGGACTTCATTGGGCTAGGAAAAGGGCATAAATAACTTGCAGGTGTTCGGGGATAGTGAGCTGATCATCAATCAAGTTAGGGGACAACATGCTACAAAGAATGACCTGTTGAAGAACTACAAGAATAGGGTATGGGACCTCATTGAGGATTTCGAAGCTTTCAACATCGTGTCCATACCCAGGAAGAAAAATGAAGCCGCGGATAGACTCGCATTGGCAATTGATTGGAGCAACGTTTGATGTGGTTGACAACATCGAAAGGGAAAAGACACAACCACATGTCTATGTGATTGTGAGGCTTGTGAGCTTCCAGATAATAACACCACCAAGTGTGGCAAGGAGTGTTTGAAAACGATCAGCAGATTGTCAACTTCTTACAAGAAGAGGCTGAATTCTCTGCTAAGAATCGAGATGATTAGAATAGCGGTATGGGGATCAAGTAGTGCAGCTGCGGACAAACAAGCTTCCCAAGGGTTTAGTGACGTTGGAGTCTATCTTCAACCCTAACGACCAATTCCATAAGGAAAAGGCTAACATACGGATCAAGAGAGAAGATTGAGCCAATTCGGTTGGGAAGGCAAAACACTTCAAATTGGTAAAGTGGCCACTAGCGGGGAGAAATCATATTTCATACTGGCTTTGCCAAGAATTTCCAGATGTCTTGCTTGGAGCTATGAAGACTTGAGAGGATTCAATCCGAATTTGGCACAACATACCATAGAATTGGATCCAGATGCTAAGCCCATCAGGCAAAAGCAGAGACCTGTTAACCCTCACATTGAGCCTCTAATGAAGAAAGAGCTAAATAAGCTAATAGAGGCAAGCATTATATTCTCGATCAAGCACTCAAGTTGGGTTTCTAACTTGGTTCCGATCAGGAAGAAGAGAGGAGAAATTAGGTTGTGTGTGGACTTCCGAGACCTCAATAGGGCATCTCTCAAAGATCATTACCCGCTTCCTTGATGGAACAAATATTGCAAGTAGTATCCGGTTCGGGAGAGATTCTCTCTCCTAGATGGCTACTCAGGGTATAATCAGGTGATGGTGAAAGAAGAAGACCAATTCAAGACAGCCTTCACAACTAAATGGGGCACATATGCTTACAAGAAGATGCCATTTGGGTTGTCCAACGTTGGTGCTACCTTTCAAAGGGCAATGGACATGGCATTCAAAGGCTTGATCAACAAGATAGTGCTGATATATCTAGATGATATCACTGTCTTCTCAAAGAATGCAGCAGACCATCTCTTTCACCTCAGGCAAGTGTTTCAGAGGTGTAGAAAGTTCGGAGTGTCTTTGAACCCAAAGAAGTGCATCTTTCTTGCACATGAAGGAAAGATTCTAGGCCATATTGTCTCGAAAGAGGGTGTGATTGATCGAGAGAGATTTGAAGCCATAAGAGCACTACCATTGCCAAGTCACAAGAAGGCTCTTCAAAGCTTCTTGGGAAGGATCAATTTTGTCCGCAGGTTTGTCCCAGATTTTGCAGCCCTTGTCAAGCCCATCACCAAAATGTTAAAGAAGAGCATGGCTTTTAAGTGGATAGCAAAAGGCAAGAAGAGCTTGAAGCAATCAAATAAGCTATCTCTCGGGCACCAACTCTCATCAACCAGACTTCTCCAAGGATTTCATCCTCTATGCATTTAGAGGTGATGACACTATTTTGCCATTCTAGTACAGCGAGAACAAAGATAATGATGAGCAGCCGATTGCCTTTTGCAGCGAGCCTAGATGACTACAAGGTGAGGTACTCTTTTATTGAAAAGCATGTACTTGCGTGAATCGAAGCTTGAAGAAATTCAAGCATTTAGTCTCAAACAACAAGGTCCGATTCTTTGGTCTCACATCTTTGGAGTTAAGGACTTCCTCCTCAACAAGGATTTGAATGAGAAAAGGGTAGGTTGGATCACCCGTGTCATGGAATATGACATTGATATCAAGATCACCAAGCTGGTAAGAGGAAAGGACTATGTGAGCAGCTGGTTTTGGGAAGCAAAAGGAAGTATGCAACGAAGAAGAGGTTGTTTTTGCAGGTCGGGACAGACAGCCATGAACCAAGTGGCAATCAAGAAGAATACAATGCTTCCCCACTCCTTGCTGGACCCAAGGTATTATGCACTTCCTAGGCACGAGTCTATTCCCTACGGAAATGAACAAGACCCAAAGGAGACACTTGATTGCAGGCTGTCCCATATGCCATTGTTGATGGAGTTTTGTTCAAGAAAGATGTGAATGGAGTGTTCTTTGAGATGCATTAGCACGAGTCATATTCAAAGGGTGTTAGAAGAGTTTCATGGTGGACCAGCTAGTGGTCATTTGCACCAAGAGTGACACTCTAAAAATCATGAAAGCTGGTTATTATTGGCCTAAAATCTTGATGATAGCTATGCATGGATCAAGAGGTGTAAGAATTGTGCATTCTTCACGGGGAAAAGAAATACTTGTTGCCCTTCCATTACATCCAATCTCGGTTGACCAACCATTCATGCAATGGGGTCTGGACTTCGTGGAGTCATCAATCCCAATTCAAGCCAAGGACACAAATGGATTTTGACAACAACAAACTATTTCACCAAGTGGACCGAAGCAGTGGCACTCAAAGAGGCAAGTGAGTCTAACATACTAGACTTTTATGAAGAAATAGTGACCAGGTTCGGTGTGCCGGCCACTATCATATCAGATAATGCATTAGCATTCATAGGTTCAAAGATTACAGAATGGGCTGTCAAGAATGGAATCTATTTGAGCACCTCTTCAAATTATTACCCATAGGGTAATGGGACGGAGCGAGTCTACAAACAAGAACTTGTTGAGGATCATCGGAAGGACTCACGGATGAAAACCAAATGACATGGCATACCAAGCTAAAATCAGCCTTATGGGCTGATAGGATAACTCCCAAAAGATCCATAGGTAACTCTCCATTCGAGACTTGTCTATGGAAGAGAGGCAATCTTGCCCATGTCACTTGAGTTTCCAGCATTGGAACTCATGAAGCAGCATTGGAGTTACTTGAATTTGAGCCTATGGAGGTGAGATATGCAGATTTGATGGAGCTGCAAGAGATCGAAATCGGGCATCCCAAGCAATGGAAAAGGATCAAGATTTGATCAAGAAGACCTTTGATAGAAAGGCCAAGGATAGATCTTTTCAAGTTGGAGATCTAGTGTTGAAATGGGATATGGGACAAGCAAAATCAGGAAGGCATTCAAAATTTGATGCCATTTGGAGTGGCCCATACATGATCACAAAGTGCAAGAACAGCAATGCTTTCCAATTGGCCTCATTGGATGGTGAAGAAGCTGCAGATTCCGGTCAATGGAATCTATCTCAAGCGTTACTTCTAGAAAGTTTTACCCTTGTAAATATTAGCCTAGTTTTCAATTCCTCTAAGTGCGTATGCACATTGTCTTGTTGTAGTTAGGTTTATTTTTCCCTAAGTGCTTTCTTACAGTCTTGTTGCTCTAGGTTGAGTTTTACTGATTCAACGTGCTCTCGTAGAGGAGTTGCGTGATGTCAGGCTCGTTTGAGAATATTTGATGACTCCATGCCCAAGGGATCTGCTTGAGACTCTTGGTCTTTTCACCTAGTAGGCGGAGTTCCCCATTGAGTCGCCTAATTGTTATCCAAAATTCACCCAGGGGTAAATTTCGATAACATACATCAAAGTTTTCACTTCCAAGAAAATGGATTGATTCGAGGTGAAAATCATGTTCTAGAGCCCTCAAATTTTTCTAAGTCCCCTTTAGAGAGAAAAGAGCAAGCTCTGAGGAAAGCTGGAAAAAGCAGCAAAAACAAGCTTGGAACGAGAAAAAATGGTAAAATTGGCTAAGTCCTATTCAAAGCCTTGGGGACGGTTGGAACAATTGTATGCGGAAGACGCGAATCGGTGAAAAAGCCTACAGCGGCCCAAATAGCAAAGGGACATCTCGGGCCGTAAGTGCACAAAAGGATGCGAAGCGGCCGGGTTCGGCGGGAATGGGAAAATTTCGCAGACCGATCGGACCTGCAGAAGGACGTGTAGGGCACGAGAAGCGACCGACCAAAGAAGGAGGAGAAAATCGACCAACCGCTTTAGGACATGTGGGACAAAGGAACGCGTATCGTCCGAATCAGGCGACCGGAAGAATTTGTCCTGCATGCTGGGACATTTGGGACAAATGGATGCGAACCGGCGGTTCGGCGAAAAGATGAACTTCAAAGCACTAGGACATCTCGGGGACAAATGGACGCGAAAGGGCACAAAAATCAGCAGACCCGCGAACCAATCAAATCGTGACACGTGCCACACGAGGAGAAAGTCCAAGAGTCAAAGGGCGAGGTTTCAAGCATTGACCGAACCAATGAAATGGTTCCACGTGTCCAAGTTTAAGGGCCCACTAGGAAATTTTAAAGAAAAGGCTGTGGGGAGGTGGAAGAGAGAGAATTTCTCGGTGAATAAGAGCACGCCACATGTCGTCTGTGGCAGAGCGGGGAAAAGATTTTTAAATCCGTTTTGGCACATTTCGTGCCCTAAACCTTGAGATCGTCATATCTTTCGATCCGAGATCTCGGATTAGCACGTTCTCTATATCAACGGAAAGATGTTGAAATTCTCTACATGATTATGAGATCAATATTGCATTTTGGTGTAGTTTGGAGGAAGAAAATTGACAAAACATCTATGACACGTGGTAATGTCGAAGTGTCGCTCAACAACTAGCTTTAATGCGGCCAGACGACTCACCACTTCAAGTAGTTAGACGACCCATTTTTCCAGATCTGCCGCTTCTACCATAATGAAATGATTTTAAATGTATCCGAAGTGGTTGTGGTAGATTCGACTTTCCTCTCTTTCCTCTCTCATTCTTAGTATATATTGTAAAGAGGAGCTTCTTTAAAAAGTTCAAACATTTTCATCTTGCTCCTCCCTTGTTCTCCTATCAGGCGAATCCGTGGAGTTAGAACCTCTCATTTGAAAAGCTGTAATACGACTTTGCCTCTTGGCATTACGTAGTGCATTGTATCATCTTTGGAGCAAGTAATACATGTGCGTGGATGGTCATAACCCTCTCTGTTTTCATTTTGCATCCTCTGGTCTTTCACGCAAGCTTTGTTATCATGCATGATCTTATATCACATTTGAATGATCTTTGTTTCTTTGGAAAGATAGGTCGTTCTTCATTCCTCGGTGTATCACCTCCTTTAACTTAGGTTTACTTTCATGTACCCCTCTTCTCTCTGTCTCTTTGGCATGTTAGATTAGGTTTTGAGTAAGACCTCTGCATTTTCGTGTGCATCGAGCAGGAGGAATAGGAACCGACCTTTCTCTGGAGAATCCTCTCTCACTTTTCAAGTCCCACATTTGGAGAAAGGATTCAATGTTGTGTAATCCTTGGATGTCCGAACATCAACCTAGAAACCTGATCTACATCCGGGGGTGCGTGAGTGCAACAACAGGGAACCTCCTATGGCGTAAGGGGGTTAGTATTGAACTGTGACATGGGCATAATTCCATTGTATGGTGATGCAAAATAGGGAGGTTGAGAATATAGGACCAACATAGAGGGCATGTATACGTAATGGGTGACAGAGACGAGATAGGGGTTGTTGATAGTATGTGTATGTAGGTGACGCTCGTATTGAATCTACTAGTGATTGAGGGCGGTGTTTGTGGGATGGAGAGGATAAGATTATGGAATGGATTAGGGGTCACCAACACTACGAGAGGTTGTTTTGCAATGGCTATTTGTGAGACAATGGGGGTGGAAGGGGTTATGGTGCAGGTGGTCGATGAGGGGACAACGAGATACTATAGGTATGACTGATACCACAAATGCGGCGGTCATAGCGGGTATAGGGCCTAGTTGCAAAACTACTGGGGGTAAAGTAGGTGAAGGTAACGTTGCATTAGTATGGGCTGATGTAGAAGTGAGAATAAGGGTAGGAGAGATGGATACAGGCATGCCATATATCAACTGACTTGAGGAGTCCTAGGCTGGAAGAGTGGGAAAGGTAGAATTGTAAGGGCGCAGGATTCTGATCAAGGAGTCGTGAAAATTCCTCATCACCCTGTGGAAATGGTTGTAGGTACTGATTGGATCCATGGGTGACAGGATAGATGGTGGTGAAGGACTAGGCGAAGTGGTTGACAACTTGCATGAAATATAAGAGCGTTATCTTGATAGTGATTCAACACCATGTGAATGAATGTATATCAGGTGATGTTGTATCCTGCAGATGACACAGGGAGCAGTGAGAATGAAGAAAATAGGTGTCTACAAGTGAATTTGGGTAATATATTAGTTGATATTCAATTCAAGGTAAGCGACCTTTGGTTAAGAATGACCGATGTTAGTTCGGGGGTAACCAAGGTCGATTCATTATGAGAAAAGAACAGTTTCGACCAAAGTGGGAAAAAAGCGGTAAATGTCAAGTATATAAGTTGTGTGATGATAATTTATGAGACTACAGAGAGTGTAGGGACTCAAAAAACCATAATAATAGTGAAGAAGATGAGAATAGACGTCCCTTAGGTAGGTTAACCAAAAGGGCAGCAAACCGATAGGAACAATTTTACCAAATGAGGTAAAGACTGGTGACGGTCAGATGAACAAGTTGTATGATGATAGTTTATCAAAGCCTAGAGAGTACAAGAGACTCACAGGAACTCTAACAACAAAGAAAATGAAATAAGGGTTCTTTAGGTAATTTAACCCAAAAGAACATAAAACCAATGTCGGTTAAGAAAAACCAATGCCTTGATTAGGGGTAATCGATGTCGCATTCTTGTGAAAATTGGAAAATATAAAAAAGTGGATTATTGTGAATTTTAGTGAGATAAATAATTAACCCAGAGGTATGAGGATGATGTAATGAAATCCTGACACACTCAGAAGAAGTCAGAATAATCCAACTATGATTGTGGAGTGTGTAAGGCAACAGAATGGGAAAATGGAGAAGTGTATCCTCACTCCTCAAAATGCACATCAATCAAACACTAAAAACACGTACCTAACAAGTGATTTTTAACATGTTGAGCTTATGCTATTTAGAATACTAACTCATGAATTTAGAATAGATTTTTTGGTGAGGAAGGTTTCCTACGAAGAAGGATATCTAAAAGGAGAGGTTTCAGGTATGTTATGGCGGGGCGGTCCGTCTTCGAGGTAATGACTCGGCGTAAGCAACAAGAAGGGAGTACTGTTATACAAGAAAACTCATTCTCAAGCGAGGTGAAGGCCGATACTTGGAGCCACCAATAACTTTGAATGATGGAGGGCTTAGGACCTCGAGATGAAGATGTGGATCTATGGGCGTAAAGAAGACAGATGTATGATATAAAGAAGCTAGATCTACAAGATAAAAAGCAGATACGATTAGATCATAATATGTAGGGGTTTCTGGTTAGTGTTGGTTCCAAGAGGATATAACTCCTTTGGAGGATGTCAACCCTAGTTTTAGGCAAGATAATAATAGAATACAAGATAAACAAATAACATGCAAGTAAATGAACAAAGGAACTTGACAATGTAGGTGTGTAGATGGTATTATTGATCTAATTCGAACACAACGTACAACAAGAACCACACCATGTGAACTAATGAATCATGAGCAGAGTATGACAGGAATTACAATGTCGTCACAAGGACATCATGAGGACCTAATAATAAACAAGGAGCTTAGAATTCAAAAAAATGTTTTCCTAGATTTTCTAACTTTGTCTTCCTCTGCGTGTCCGGTCGGTCTAGGTCTAGGTCCCTGAAATATGGGGGAAATCCCATATTTATAGCTTGGATGTGAGGTTAGACTGCAGGTTAAATGATACTCGGGGTTAAGTAAAGTAATCTGAGTTAAGAGATATGATGTGATCATGTGGGGACCATGTCTTGAATTATTAAATGGAGTGGGGAGCATGATTGACATGGTAGATGAGATGATAGATTCCATTTAAAAAGGGGTGTTGGATGGGTATATTAATACCCATGTTTTGAATAATTTGTGAGAGATGGGGATGATCCAAAAATATAAATTATCAAATGGGTCCACATGGAGCCCCTTTGATAATTAATTAAATAAGGTGAGAAAACAATTGGGATTTCATTTAATTTAAGAAAAATAAAAGTGAGAGTGAGAAGTTAATGGATGTGAGATGATGGGAGGGTTCAATGTCTACACTCGCCTATTAGATCGTGTGATCACTGACAAGTGTTCTCAGGTAAGATGTTGTTTAAGAAAGATGTGTATATTTCAATATTGTGCAATTTGGTAAGATACATAGAGAGAGTGAGAGAGAGAGAGAGAGAATGTGCTTTCTACGATTCTTTGTGTCAACCATCAGTTGGGCATGACTTCTAGCATATAGGTTGCCCTCATTTTAATGTGAGCTAAATGTAGAAAATTAGAATGTAATGCAACCAATTTTAATCCCAAATCGAAAATATTACGTTCGATGAAGAAAATGATGAATAGGAGAGGGTATGCTCTTTCACTAAATGTAGAAAGCAAGAAAGAAGAATGATTCCTTTTAAATGCACCAAGATAAATGTTTCTTTTAGAGAAATTAGAAAGAAGAGAGGATTACTAGGGAAGAAAATTACTGTGTAATCCTTTTAAAGGGAAACAAACACACAACTTTCACCTAGAAATGAAGAAAATGTAATAGAACCCCTGATGGGTCCCACTAGGCATGCCAAAATGTTTCACCATTTTCTTTACATTATTAAGATGAAACAGATAAGGGTAAGGGCTGAGGAGGAATACATGTTATTGTTGATTGGTTGGTGATTGTTAAAAAGTTTTCGACTTCTCGATCCAATGCCAATTATGAGAGCTTCCTTTTGGTTGGGAGGAACTACTTGAAATAGAAAACAAGACCACAAAAGAATAGTTAAATGATATATGATAGTGGACTACCTAGCGTATGCTAGATCCGGGAAGTGTGATACTCCCTAGATGGTTATCAATCCACTGTTTAAAATAACTTAATGTGAGAAATAAAAAAATTCCTACTATATTTGATATGATTTAGGTATCTCATTCAATCACAATAAGAAAATCTACTATAACGAAAGCTACGTTATAGTCGGATCCTAAAGGTTGGTAGGTTTAGGGTACTAGAATTGGTCGAAGTCGGGTTTTGGGTTGTTTAGGTTATTTGGTAAAAGGTTGTTTGGTTCTATTATTGGCACAGGGTATGAAACATAGAGACCAATGTCGGTTGGGTATAACCGATGATGGTTTAAGGGAGACCGATGACGGTTATGGGTAACCGCATCGGTTCAATAAGGTGACAATAGTTCAATGAAAACCTTATTGTAGAGTTTGGGTGAGGTTAGATGGGGCTAAAGAAGGGGATGGTGAGGTATGTGGGAATGCTGAGAACACTCAGAGAGGTGGAAGGGCCATGATAGGTGATCTGATAAATGGGTGGGTGAGATTTTTGAGTTTTCAGAAAGAAGGCTATGGAGGAATGGGAATGTTAATAGAAGAATGATAACAAAAATGATAACAACTCTATGAGCAAAATAAGAATGGAAATGATTAATGATAAAAACACTTACCAATGTTGTAAGTCTAATGGTTGGGTGGTGGTGATGATCGGTTGGTGGAATGGATCTTGTTGCAATAGTGATGCTTCCTAGAATGTTACTATGAGTGCAAATGCTTCGGATCTATCCTGGTGTTGGCTATGGATGTCTAGGTGCATGAAAAGACTCTGGTTCTGCTTGCATGTAGCTCTCTTCTCATCCTCTTGCTCTCAGAATGTGTCAACCCAACAACAAGGTTGCTAAGGTGAATAAATGGTAACCAACGATGGTTCCGGGCTGATCGCGTCGGTTTAGGGGTGACCGGCGTCGGTTAAGGAGGGATTCCCTAGGTTTACTAAAAATGGAAAATCCCCTTGATTTCTTGGGCTGGATTGATTTTACTCCCGTGGATCAGAATGGAAGTTTCCCTTCTAATGAGCGGGAATGTTGTTAGAGAAATCTTACGCATGTGCTTTTAGGGTTAGACTAAATTTTAGCTCATTAAGGCAAGTAAGATCAGGTCTTGGTTAATTATGGAAACATGTCAAGAATAGGTCTAGGGTGAGGTGGCTAGGTGAGGTGTCTAGGTGAGGTGGTGGGGTAGAAATTAAGATAATTAGATAATAAATATTGTGAGGATATATATTAATTAAATTAAATTAATAGTGATGTGGGGTGGAAGGGGCCATGGTTAGGTGAGTATGTTTGAGTTGGTTATTTGATAAGGGACCAAGGGGAGTGTGACCCAATTTTGGTGTCTACACATTTAAACCTTAGAAATTAGAGTCACCGCAAATTATGATGCATCGACTACAAATAGCAATGAATATGCAAAAATGGAGTCCTTATTAGCGGTGCATAGTACTGGGAATGTCGAACAATACCGGCTATTGTTGAGGCTTCCAAAATAATCACAAGATTGATACAAAGTTTCAAAATATCAAGACAAAAACCTCATAGACACAAATTACTTAAAGCTTCTATCGAATTCGTACATTGAACACTGATCTTTAATAATACATCGATTGACCTATAAAATTCTAAACTATCGACACAAAATCCATTCAAATGACTGATAAAGATTTACGTCGAAGAAACACGATTCAAATTCATCCCTAACAATAGAATTCTAGCTTCATCAATAACAAAAATACACTAGCATAATCTTACGTAACCTTGAAGTAATTTAAGGTGAAGATGAAGAAACCAAAAGTAATAAATTGAAGTTTGTGATACAAATGGAAGCACTCTGAGATCACAACCTTAAAACACATATTCATATGCAACAATTATGTACATGACTAGGTGCCGTAAAAAATATAGAAATTAGGAAAATAAACAAATAACAACAAAAATAAAACAAATATTATTGCAAATAAAACATATTATTGCAAACTCAAATTAACACTTCTATGCATATATATCTTCTCGTCTCTTCCAAAGCTTCAACTCAATACAATCTGTGTGTGTAAAAAAACTTACAATTTCCTCCAATATAGAGAGGTCTTTTATCTAACAATAGAACACTCAACTCTAAAAAATAGAACATTAACTAAAAATAGTGCGGGCTTGTGTATGAATACAAAGATTTTTATTTATTTTCTCTTCCTAAAATTAGGAATCCAAAAGCGCATTGATTAAAAATAAAAGCAAGTAAAAAGTAAATTGTTGTTTTCTTTTCCTAATAATAAACTATGGACAAAATTACACCATTTTTCTAACACTCCCCTTAATTTTGACCTTAATTTTTTTTTATTCTGGAGTTGAGTGTACGTTTGGATCTAACATATTCCTGATCACAAACTCCCAAACAACTTCTCAAATACTCAAAAACTTCATTTCCCAAATTTTTCGTAAAGATATCAACAAACTAATATTTGGATCTACGAAATTCAAGACAAATTTCTTATTGTTAACCAACTCTCTGATTAAGTTATATCTCATGTCTATATGCTTTCTTCTCTTGGGAAAAAATTCTCTATCAAATAAGAATCATTCCTGTTGTACCAAGCTCTAGGTGCTTTCTTAAAACCATAGAGTATTTTTCTCAACTTGTATACCTTTCTTTCATGACCTTCAATATCATAACCTTCTAGTTGATTCACATAAACTTATTTAAAAAACCATCCAAGAATGTTGATTTTACATCCATCGATAAATAGGCCATTTATTTTGATCTTGATTGCTAAAACCCTTCTTAATGTGTCCAAATGTGCTACAGTTAAAATGTCTCGTTGTAATCTACTCTATATTGTTGTGAAAAACCTATTGTAACAAGCCTTTTTTATATTTCTCTACTTTACCATCAATAGTATATTTGGTCATCTAGACCCACTTCACTTCTATCACGTCCCTTCCTTATGGGGTATCTACCAATTCCCATGTTTGATTCTTCTCTATGGATTCTATCTCATTATCCATGGCTTGAACCCAAACTTCATTATTTATAGCCTCTTCAAAATATATTGGATATGTAGCTTGAGAAAACAATGCAAATACTAAAAAATTGTTAGTTGTATCAACATCATAAATTTCACTAAGACTCCTTGTTTTCTACTACAAAGGGATATCTGATGATAGACTATTTTGTGTTGAAGGAGTTACTTCTGGTGTTCTTTTTGTGTATCTTTCATGGTTGAAGATGACTGAAATCTTGGAGACCTCCTAAATGTAGATGGAGGTGTAGCTTGTGCTACAACTTGTGGTGCATGTCCAAGATTCAAAGAAGATACAATACCTTGTTGCTCTATACTTTCATCTTCCATATCATCATGAGGAATAGCTACTACTACACTAAATTTTTTTCTCAATACTTCCATCCCATGCCTCATTTTCAACAAATTATACATCTCTGATAATTATGACCTTTATAGTAATGGATTAAACAACTTGTAAGATTTTTTATTCTATGAATATCTAACAAATATGCACTTTTCTTTTTTTTATCTAACTTCTTCCTTATCTCACCAGGAACATGTATGTATACCACACAACCAAATATTCTAAAATGAGAAATATTTTCTTTCCTATTAGTCCAAGCTTGTTGAGGAACCATGTTTTGAACAATTTTTGTTGGAGAGTTGTTTAAAATGTAAATAGAAGTTATTCTTTCGCTTCTACCCAATACTCATTTGAAAGATGCTTTGCCTTCATCATACTTCTCGCCATCTCTGTGATGATTTTATTCTTTCTCTCTACTACACCATTTTGATGTGGTGTATACATGGTAGTAAACTTCTTATGTATACCATGATATTTACAAAAATTTAGAAAATCCTTGGATATATAGTCACTGCTTTGTTTTTCCTCATAACTTTGATGTAGCACCCACTTTTCTTTTCCAATAAGGCCTTAAACTACTGAAATATATTAAAAACATCTTATTTGTGTCTAAAAAAGTACACCCATGTCTTCCTTGTATAGTCATCAATGAATGTCATAAAATATGAAAAACATCCAATATAATTTTTTTTGTAAGTCCACATAAACCTAAGTGAAAATTTTCAAGTGGTGCACTTGCTCTTACTATTTTTCCAACTGAGAAGGACTCTCTGTGTTGCTTCCCCAAAATACAACCTTCACAAAATCTCTCTAATTTTTGAATAAAAGGGAAACCTTTTACCATATTTTTCTTGTGTAATAAATTTAAATGACCAAACCTTAGATGACATAGCCACGATTCATATTTTTCAACTGACTACAAAGTTGATTCAAATTCTTTAGCTCTGGACTGATCTATAGTATGAGCTCCGGATGTGGCTGGTATAATCTTCAAAGGAAACATTTTGTTGCTTATCATCTTCACTTTAGAAATCAGCTGAGTACTTGGAGCTTTATCCACAATCACACATTCATTGTCTTCAATATAAACTTTGTATCATTTTTGTACCAATTGACCAATGTTCATAAGATTATACTTCAAACCTGCAACATAATAAACATCTGCATAATCTTATGCTTCCCCTTTTTAGTTAGAATGTTGATTTTTTTTCTTTTAGGGTTACTATATTATTATTCCTAAGGGTAAGCTCTTTCTTTACTGACTCATCCAAATTAGAAAATAAATCTAAGTTACCTGACATGTGATTACTGCAACCAAAATACAAATACCATACATCACTAGGACTCTCTTGTGATATATTACACTCAATAGGTGATGCTTCGGAAATATTTTTGCATTCAATAAACATGGATCTTGGAGTAGAGCTCCCAACCTGATTTTGATTCTTTCTATTCGATCATATTTATTTTTCCTGCAATCATAAGAATAGTACCCATATCTCTTGCAATATTAACACTGTACATGTGACTTATCATGTCTCTTACCAGAAAAATGATTATGCTTATGCTCTTGAATATGTCCTCTTTTAATTGAGTTTGATGGAATCCTGCTGCTTCCTCTAGATGAACTTATTCATCTACCTCTAGGCTGAAGATTCCTCTTCCTCTTCCATGATTTCTGATACATGTGATGAAAAATCTTGATCTATAATTGCATGTGATCTATTCAACCTTTTTCATGATTTATTAGTGATGCATGCAACTCATCAATTGAAAACTAACTTAGATATTTATTTTCTTCAATAACAACTACCAAAGGATTAATTTTTGTAGGAAAACTTCTAAGAACCTATTCAATAATCCTTCTATCTTCAATAGCTTCACCATGAGATTTAATTTGATTGACTACACCAACTATAAAAGTAAAGAATGATTCTAAGGAATCTAGATCTTTCATTGATATAATTTTAAAATTTCTACGAAGTAATGGTAGCTTTGTGGTTTTTACTATCTAGTTACCATGATACACAACTTAGAGAGTTCCCATGCTATTTTTTCTTTACTGGATGATGTCACTCTAGGTAGGATGCTTTCATGCATGGCTTGATGAATAAAGAAAATATATTTTGTCTTTCTTTCTTAATTCCTTCAAAGTTTCTTTCTCTACTTATGAGAGTGTGTTATATGTTGTTACATCTGTGGGCTCTGTGTACCCATTCTCTATGATTTCCCGGATATCACGGGATATGAATACTACCTTCATGGTTAATGACCAATACTCATAATTATTTTCTATAAATTGTGGTGTCTCGAGAATAGATATAGAATCCATAACATGTTGCAAATTAGAAACCACGATGAAAAAACCATGCTCTAATACCAATTTTTAGAAATTAGGAAAATAAAACAACTAACAATAGAAATTAAAAAAGATTAATGCAAACTCAAATCAACACTTTTGTGCATATATATATTCTTCCTATTTGAAAGCTTCACTCAATATAATATGTGTGTGTTAAAAAAACACTTACAATTACCTCCAAAATAGAGAGGTATTTTATCTAACAATAGAACACTCAACTCTTAAAAATAGAACATCAACTAAAAATAGTGCATGCTTGTGCATGAATACAAAGATTTTTTATTTATTTTCTTTTCCTAAAATTAGGAATCTAAAACTGAACTGATTAAAAATAAAAGCATGTAAAAAGTAAATTGTTGTTTGCTTTTCCTAATAATAGACTAGGGACAAAATTAAACCATTTTTCAAACAAAAAAATTGTAGCAACACAAAAGAAAATTATAAATTAGGTGTAATCAATAAATGGTCCCTTCATCGTAATCATGATGGACCTCTAGATTTGAATATGGTTCCTAATGGTTTCTGGCGATCCACAACCTAGTCCCAGGGGATGTGAGCAGGTGGAGAAGCACACATAATAATGGAGGATAGGGGGACTATGGATGGCATGCGCCTTGCCCTAGGTCTCCCAACATGGTCGGCGGAGAAAGGCGGAGAGAGATTAACGGGAATGATGGGGTGGTGCTATAGGAAATCAAGGTTTTCCTCACCCTAGTAAGACTTCCACATTCAAAGATATGCGGAAAAATTGAGGCACCTTATCCCCAAGCAATCAGCCACCAAACAATCATGCCTACCTAGTTGATATAGCTAAAGATATTCCTTCACTAACCATCAAGAACCCGAAGTGGATGAATACTATCAAAATATATCACGAGATGCAACAATTGGGTAGTTTAATGGTTCTTGGCCTTCCTCCTCTATACTATATCAATGGGTTTTCAAGAATTGGACCAACAACTATGAAGTCTCCCTTTTTTCCAAGGGATTTTTTAATTCATTTTAGGGAATCAAAGGATTATCAGACTGCTTGAAGGATGGTCCATGGTTCTAGGTTCATGTCGGTTTATTTGTAACTCCATGGTTTCCAGAGTTTGATCCAAACACTTATTTGGTTACCAAAACGCCTGTTTGGGTTAGGCTTCCTAACCTCCCTTTGCATTTGTGGTATGCCCTAGAGGATATTGGAAATGCTTTGGGAAATTTTATAAAAGAAGACTTAGATAGAACAAATTTGGGTCTATTTACTTTCACCCAAATGTGCATTGAAATCAATTCGAACAAAGGATTACATGATCAAATCAATCTAAAATTTGGTAATTTCCAATATAACCAAGTTTTAGATTATGATAATACTACATTTTCAAAGTATAGAATATGTAGAAATATGGGTCATTTACAAGCTTCTTATCCCTTCAATAAAAACCAAAAATCTGTAAAAAAGAATGGATCGACTTCTTCTAGTGGATGGGGTTCTTTGAACCCAGATTTGGTGTCTGCTTCAAATTTCAAGGATGACCCATGCAATCCTAACACCAAGAGTAAATTAGATACAGAGAAGAATGATACAGAGATGGGAATATAAGAAAATCACATCATAGTAGGTGGAATGAAAATGGGTCACACCTCGGTAAGCTCATAATCGATCGGGATTATGTGCTTTAGATAATTTGATTGCATCGAAAAAACCTGCGAACTTCCAATGGTTTTTTCATCGATCTTGGAAAATGCAAGAAGTAAAGAAGCAAAAATGTAAAAAGGGATGAATGGATAGTATTGTAGATTATTTTCCATTGCGAGGGTGGGAAGTAAATTTAGTTTAATCATTATTTAGTATGTAGTCTATTTATATGTATATTCATGTGAGTTGGATTTTGTACCCACCTGTTTTCCTTTGGCTAATGAAGCCTATTGTTGTTCGAGGATTTATTTATGGCTTCATGTATAGGGTATGGGCCCCTTAAACCCGCTTTAACAATAGCAAAAAAATAATCCCTTCGATGCAATAAAACGTCCAAGAAGGAACAAATTTTGTAAATATCAAAACATGAATAAATAATAAACATATCAATACGATTCAAAGTAGAGAATCTCAAAAATTTTACCTCAAAACACAAATTCCCCTTTGCTAGAAAAATATCCATAATGTCGCAACTTAGTTTGATGATTAAAGAAGGACTTCATTCCTTCTTGGTTGATCAAATGAAAAATAGAATAATGAAAATGCAAGCATTCTCTACATTAGGTATCCTCTTTATCAACACAAAATAATGTCAAATAATAAGAATCAATTGTGTGCAAGAATACAAGGCCATAACATTTCCTATTACCACGAAATGCATACATGACCTATGAATCGATTTACCTATAAAATTCTAAACTATCGACATTAAATCCATTCAAATGATTGATAAATATTTACCGGAAAGCAACACAATTCAAATTCATCCCTAATCATAGAATTCTAACTTCATCAATAACAAAAAGAATCGATAGCATAATCTTGCATAACCAGTAATTTAAGGTGAATATCAAGTTATCAAAAGAAATAAATTTAAGCTTGTCAAATATATGGACACACCTACATATCATATCCTTAAAAAATATATTTATATGCAAGAATTATAAATAGCCTAGGTCTTTGTAAAAATTTGTAGAAATTAGGAAAATAAAAAAACTAATAAAGAAATAAAAAAATATTATTGCAAATAAAACAGATTATTGCAAACTCAAATTAGCACTTATGTGCATACATATCTTCTTCTATTCCATAACTTCAACTCAACACAATTTATGTGTGTAAAAACACTTATAATTGCCTCCAATATATAGAGGTCTTTCATCTAACAATAGAACACTCAACTCTTAAAAATAGAACATCAACTAAAAATAGTGCATTCTTGTGCATGAATACAAAGCTTTTTGATTTATTTTCTTTTCCTAAAATTAGGAATCCAAAACTAAACTGATAAAAAATAAAATCTTGTAAAAAGTAATCTATTGAACTTTCTTTTCCTAATAATAGACTAGGGAAAAAATTAAACCATTTTTATAACACTCCCCCTTAATTTTGACCTTCAATTTTTTTCCTATTTTGGAGTTGAGTGTACGTTTGAGTCTTTTATATTCCTGATTACAAAATCCTAAAAAAACTTCTCGAATAATCAAAAATAATAATTTCTCAAAGCTTTTGTAAAGGATATCAAGCAAATTGAACTTTGGATATGAAAAATTCAAGACAAAATTCCTTTTTGTTAACCAACTCTTTGGTGAATTTATATCTCATGTCTATATGCTTTCTCCTCTTGTTAAAAACTTCTAAATAAAATAAGAATCAATCATGTTGTACCAAGTTCTAGGTGCTTGCTTGAAACCATAGAGCACTTTTCTCAACTTGTATACCTTTCCTTTATGACCTTCAATCTCATAACCTTTTGGATGATTCACATAAACTTCTTCTTCAAGAAAACCATTCAAGAATGTTTATTTTACATCCATCTAATAAATAGGTAATTTTTTTGAGATGCAATTACTAAAACCATTCTTACCGTGTTCAAATGTGCTACATGTGCAAATGTCTCGTTGTAATCTACTCCATATTGTTGTGAAAAACCTCTTGCAACCATCCTTACTTTATGTTTATGTACTTTACCATCACAGTATATTTGGTCTTGTAGACCCACTTCACTCTTATCACATGCTTTAATTTTGGAAGATCTACAAATTCCCATGTCTGATTCTTCTCTATGGCGTCTATCTCATCATCTATGTCTTAAACCCAAACTTCATTGTTTGTATCCTCTTCAAAAATACTAATTTTGCAACTTGAGAAAACAATGAAAATACTTGAAAAAGTGTTAGTGTTAGTGTATGATTAATTTTCCTCACTTTATTTGTATTATCCTACTTGGGATATTCCACCTCACTTGGATTTTCCCTACACTTATGGGATATGTTTTCTTAGGTGTACACTGGCTACACTATTCTAAGTGTTGGTTACCATTTGACTACCCTATCCTAGGTGTGAGTCATCACTTGAATACACCATTATAGTTGTTGGTTACCACTATTTTAGATGGAGATTGCCATGATTCGAGGAGGAGGTTACACATTCACCTCCTATATGTACATCTCTTACATTATTCTATTTGATCGTATTAAGTTGGAGCTATTTCTATGTTATTGCAATTATCTCTCTTGCATTTTCATATTTTTGCGCAGTCTTGTATGCTTGCATTGTTTTTCCTTGGAACAATTCATGTCTCACATCATTCACATATGCAATCTTTGAACTAGTAGATCTAGAGCACTTCTTCGATATGGTATCAGAGTCGAGCTAGTATTGAGCTTGTTTGGTTAATATTCTACAAATTTATTTTCATTTGAGATCAATATTTGTAAGTATTTGGGTGTTATTTGGTGTTGGTTTTTCCTTGTTTCTAGGTATATATAGCCTTTTTGCAGGATTCTGAGGTTTATAAGTCCACATAGTGCATATACAATTTTGGAGATTTCTTATTTGTAGGACAATCATTATTGTAGGATCCCTGGAAGATTTATCTAGATCTAAGTGATTTTAGACCTGTGAAGGCGTTTTCACTTGTGGTAGTGCTTTGCATGCTTGTTTAGACTTGCAAAGGGTGGTTTTCTTGATCAAGAGGCATTTTCAAACCTGCAACAAATTTTCCAATAGCCCATACATGCATTGAAGATCCAGCTTGAGTCATTGTTTTTTGGGTCTCACGGCAGTGTTGTTTCTACACTCAGATCTATGGAAATTTAAGATCCACAATGAAAAAATGTGGTTGCATCATGTATACAATAAAAAAATTCTATCTCGGCCTAGCTTTTAGCCAAAACTATTTTTAGTGAAAAAAATTCATTTCAAGTTTAGGGAAAATTCATTTAAATAGGGATTATTTATGGGAAATAATTATTGTAAAAATTTTAATTAGTAGCTCGATATTGAGTGCCATTTTTTACAAAAGTTAAATATTTTTTATTTCCCAAAGCATTGGACCTATTTATTTTGTAAAATGAACTAAGTTATAAAGTTCCAAATTATGGGGGGCTTCTTGATAAATTTTTTGGGGGTGTATAGTGTGATTCCTCTCTTGTTTGGAACTTCTTTCTTTCCACACATTTCTTTGGTTTCTGCAACAACTACCACAACTTCTCTTTTTGCACTCATGGATCTAAGTACAATTAACCCACTTACACCTTTTAACTACCATGAATGGAAATAAAAAATGCTCATTGCAATCAGGACTAAAGGGTTGTACCATATCACAATGGGGTTAGAACCTGAGCCTACTGTAGTTGCAGATAAAGTTAAGTGGTATAATAAGTGTGATGAAGAATTTGGTATTTTGTGTCTTTCTGTGTCTCCTGAACTCCTTTTTCACATAGATTCAGCCAAATCTCCCAACGAGTTATGGAAAACCTTAGAAATATTATTTGGAAAAGTTGACACTATGAGGGGTCATGAGCTAGAAATAGAACTTATCATCTTAAGTCTTAGAAACTTTGACACCTTGGAATATTTCTTTACCAATCTCAAGTCCTTACGATTGCAATTAAAAGAATGTGGAATAGAAAATAAGGATGAACAACTTGTTCTTTCTGTGCTTACAAAACTAGGTCCTGACTACTATGTCTTTGTTTCTACATTTTATGCTACTAAGAGGGATATTGAAGCCACATTGTCTATGTCATCCTTAGATTAATTCATTTCGGATTTGACTAAGGAACAAGACAAGTTAATTCAAATGGGTACCTTTAATTCATCCAAACCTCAAGCTCTCATTACCAAGAATGGAAAACAAAAAGCCTCATTATACAAAGAGTATAAACATAGTAACAAGGATCAAGAAAGAAAGAACGATGAACATTCTTCCACATCCACACCTAACTCTGAAACCTCCTCTTCTAGTGCTAAGTCTAAGAAAGAAAGGTTTAAATGTGGGTATTGTAAAGGAAGACATGATGAAAGAAAATGTTTGAAGAAAAAAATTGACCACCTCACAAGTCTTCTTGAGAAGAATAAGATAGGTGAAACCGAGTCTTCCAAACAATCTTCATCAAACAATGAATCCTCCAATACAAATACCAATACAAAAGGGAAAGAGAAAGAATCAAGAAAGGAGAAAAAAGGGAGAGCCCTTGTTGCAATTGTACCACCACCTCCTACATGGGTTATTGATTATGGTGCTTCACATCACATGGCTTCTTCACACATGGAGTTCACTTCATTAGAGCCATGTGACATGTCTACTATATGATTGGGTGACAATAGTTCTTCACATGTTTTGGGAGAGGGTCTATTGAAGTGGATGGAGGAACATTCAATAATGTTCTTAGTATTCCTTCACTATCAACTAATCTCTTATCAGTATACCAAATCACTCACCTTATTCAAGGCATGCGAGTTGAGTTCATTCAAATTCGGTCTACGTCGATGAGAGAGCTACACAGTGACACTATCATTGTAGTGGGTGTAGTCGATCATCAAACTCAGATATATTCCTTCTCTCACTTTTTTCCTCCTTCAGATTCTTCACCACATTCACCTATACTTGATGACACTTTTGAGCTTGAGCACATTTCTGATGAGAACTTCTCTTCTAGCATAGATGAATACAGTAGTGATGGGGACCCACCTCCACCATCTCCTTGTCACCTTCCATTATTAGAGGAGTTATTTCTTGATCCACCTACTTCTAGTCCACCTCAGACTTTTTAGGGAGCAAGCATCTTGATTCAGGACTCATCAAACATCAGGCAGTCTTCTACTCAATTACAAGACCCTCCACATTCTTTCTTCACTTCTACATCAGATATATCATTCCATCATGGAGCAGTTGGCACTTCTACCATGTATGAGGAGCATAGTTCCTTGGATAGGAACAACACCTTGGTTGGAGATCCATCAGACACTTAGCGTCTACCTTCACTTTTCCATGGTGATCCACTCTTCACTACATCTATTTATGAGCCACAATCACTCCAAGAGGTTGCTTTGTAGGATATTGGATGGCTATAGGTAGTTGTAGCTTTGAGTGGGGATTTCTAGTCCTACCTTCTCTTCTTTATCTCTCTTTTGGGGGAGTTTTTTCCACTGGGTTTTCTCCTTTTACTCTATCTTATGAGAGATTACATTATACGTGGGTACCTCATTAGGCCTTGTTTTTGGGACCCAATTTCATTTTCACTTCCCACCTAAGTTGTGCTTATGGGGGATGTTAGTGTAGGATTTATTTTCCTCGCTTTATTTGTATTATCCTACTCGGGATATTCCACCTCACTTGGAGTTTCCCTACACTTATGGGATATGTTTTCTTAGGTGTACACTTGACTACACTATTCTAGGTGTGAGTCACCACTTGACTACACCATTATAGTTGTTGGTTACCACTATTCTAGGTGGATATTTCCATGATTATAGGAGGAGGTTACACATTCACCTCCTATATGTACATCTCTTGCATTATTCTATTTGATCGTATTAAGTTGGAGCTATTTATGTGTTATTGCAATTATATCTCTTATATTTTCATATTTTTACAGTCTTGTATGCTTGCATTATTTTTTCTTAGAACAATTCACGTCTCACACTATTCACCTATGCATTCTTGGAACTAGTAAATCTAGAGTGCTTCTCGATAGTTAGTTGTATCAACATCATACATTTCAATAAGGCTCCTTGTTTTCCGCTGCAAAGAGCTATCTCGATGATGGATTATTTTTTGTTGAAGGAGTTTCTTCGGTGTTCTTTTTTGTTTATCTTGCATGGTTGAAGATGATTGAAATATTGGAGACCTCCTAGATGTAGATGGAGGTTTTGCTTTTGCTACAACTTGTGGTGCATGTCCAAGATTTGAAGAATATAATACCTTATTGCTCTATAATTTCATCTTCCATATCATCATGAGGAATATTTTCTACTATATCGAGACTATTTTCTCAATACTTTCATCTCATGCCTCATTTTTTAAAAATTTTACATCTCTCCTAATTATGACCTTTCTAATATCTCAATTAAACAACTTGTAAGCTTTTGTATTCTTTGAATATCCAAAAAATACGCACTTTTCTCCTTTGTTGTTTAAATTATTCCTTAGCTCATCAAGAACATGTGTGTATGCCACAAAACCAAATATTCTAAAATTAGAAACATTGTGTTTCATGTTATTCCAAGATTTTTGAGGAACCATGTTTCAAAAAAATTGTTAGACACTTGTTTAAAATGTAAACAACAATTGTTATATTAGTGTAGGTTATTATTTATTATTTTATTTATTTATTAGGATAATTCTTACACTTTTGTTAGCCCTACACTTGTTGGGTTAGCTTTCTCAGTGTACTAGTTGTGTGGAGTTAGCTTACTAGTTGTGTTGAGTTGGCTTCTCCATTATGTGGAGTTAGCTTACTAGTCTTTTAGAGTTAACTTAACTACTAGTATCAGTTAGTGGGAGTTCTTCACCATTGATTTAGGTAGTAGTTGCACTTCCCTCCTACTATATGTACATCTTTCTTATTGAGTAATTCAAGTCATTGTAGTGTATTGTATTGAGCATTATGGATTATGATGGATTTCCATATATGATATTTTAGCTCTTCTATTTTACAAATCTAATGTGGTGTGCTATTATTATTTGAGATCGTGGCTTGAAACAATCTTCTTATCGTTCCTTTCATGGTATCAAAGCTATAGATGATGTAGACATCCATCTATAAGTTTTTCTTTAGTAGGGTTTATTATTCTCATGTATTCATAATTTGTTAGAAATTTTATACAACGTGCATTTTTATGCAAAATGGAGTGCACCATTGGATTTGGAAGGTGCCAAAACCCTATAATCGACTATAAACTCGACCATGTTTTGAGACACTCAAATCTGGACATTTTAAAGGGTTTTTGACACATTTCTCAAAAAATCTGTATAATTATGTACAAACATATTTTTGACTCAAAAATTATATCATCTTTATGGGTTTTTGAGAAAATTTCTAGGTTTCTCTCTGTTTTTTTATACAAGTGCCAAAAAAGAGATATTTGCAGTCAAAGTTTGTATTAACAATTGTACTTTTTGGGTGTATTCTTTTATCCATTGGATATAAGTGTGTACCTTCTAGATGCATTATTTTACTCTCTGGATATTTTTTTAGATGTAGTCTTTTATCCACTAGACATAGATTTATACCCTTTGGGTGCATTCTTTTATCCATTAGATATAAGCATGTATCTTCCAAATGCATTCTTTTACCCTATGGATATTTCTATGTTAGATGCGATCTTTTTATCCAATGGACACATATCTGCACCCTACGTGAATTCTTTTATCCATTAGATATATGTGTGTACCTTAGGATGCATTCTTTTACCCTCTGGATATTTTGTTTTGGATGCGGTCTTTTATCCACTTGACGCAAATATGTACCCTCATGAATGCAATGATTTACACTGGGACATTTAGGTTTTGGGCATGAGACTTTTTATCCTTTGGTCGCAAGCCTATATTGTTTGGATGCACTCTTTTACCCTTTGTACATTTGGGTGTCACATGTACCTTTTAAAAAAAACATCAACATTAAAATATTATTTTAATAGCAAAACCTTCTAGAGCTCATAACTTTTGATCCGTAGCTCGGATTAAGGTGATTTTTTTCTTAAATTATGTATTTTTGAGATCTGCGCATTGGTGACATTTTTATACATATATTTAAAATGTACAAGGTACTTTTACTCATTTTAATATTTACATGTACTCAATTATAAAGTGCCAAATTTGGGAGGGTGTTGTAATCACTTATGGACATAATTTGGTTGAGCTCGACATCCTAAAATTTTGGGAGTTACATTATTGTATATATGGGTGTATACATTTATATCTCTCTTGTTTGTTGAGATAGTTTGGATCTTTATTTTTACACTTTTTTTTGGCATGTTGACAATCTCTCTTGTGGGGGAGCTATTCTGTTGAAGCTCAGTGTTAGTTTGTTAGTGTTTGAGTAGTTGATTTTGGCAACTCATACAAATCTATGGTATCACTCTACTCATTCAACAGTATGGGAGGATGTGTGGTGTTCATACCGATTCTTTGGTTTTTGTTTCCTTGCCTTTTTACCTCATATTTTCTTGGATCGTGGCACTCATATTTATTTAGATCTCGTGTCCTTGCCTTGTTGTCTTAGTTATTGTTCTTGGATCGTGACGCACTTGTTTGTAGCAATTGATCTTGCTTCTTTGTATTTTGTGTCCTTACCTTGTTACCTTGGCTTTTCTTGGATCGTGGCACTCCTATTTATTTAGATCTCATGTCCTTGCCTTGTTGCCTTGGTTGTTCTTGGATTGTGGCACACCTATTTGTAGCAGTTGATCAAATTATGTTTGGTGTTTTTTTACATTTTCAACATCACTCCATTGATGTATCCTTACATGGAGCTATTCTAGTGAAGCCCAGTGTCAGTTGTTTTTAGTTCTATGATTGAGTAGTGGATTCAAACCACAATGTGCACCACACTTCTTCAACATTGTATGAGTTTTTGGAGCCGAGATTCTGAGGATATATTATAGCGATATTTTTCTCTCTCTACTTTGTTATTACTAGTTTTGGGTACCTTCATGATGTCCAATTTTCATAGTTTTTGTATGTAGGTACCTCATCAGGCCTTTTTGTTGGGACCCACCTTATTTTTCACCCACCTAAACTATGCTTACGTGAGGGTGTTAGTGTAGTTTATTATTTATTAGAATAATTCTTACACTTGTGTTATCCCTACATTTTTCGGGTTAGCTTGCTTAGGTTTACTAGTTGTGTGGAGTTAGCTTACTAGTTGTGTTGAGTTAGGTTCTCGTTATGTGGAGTTAGCTTACTAGTCTTTTGGAGTTAACTTAACTACCACTATCAGTTAGTTGGAGTTCTCCACCGCTGATTTAGGTAGTAGTTGCACTTCTCCTCCTATGTGTACATCTTTCTTATTGAGTAATTCAAGTCATTTTATTGTAATGTATTGAGCATTATGGATTATGATGGATTTCCATATATGGTATTTTCACTCTTCATTTTAAAAATCTAATGTGGTGTGCTATTATCATCCGAGATTGTGGATTAGAACAATCTTCTTATCATTCCTAACATGTTATTTCTTCTAACCAATACTCATTTCAAAGATTATTTACCTTCATCATACTTCTCACCATCTCCATGATGGTTCTATTCTATTTTGTGCTACACTTTGTTTTGATGTGGTGTATACCTGGTAGTAAATTGCTTGTGGATACCATGATATTTGCAAAAATTCAAAAAAAAATTGGAAACATACTCAACTCCTCTGTTTTTCCTCATAAGCGTGATGTAGTACCCACTTTTCTTTCCCAATAAGGCCTTAAATTCTGAAATATATTAAAAGTATCTTATTTTGTTCTCAAAAATTACACCCATGTCTTCCTTGTATAGTCATCAATGAATGTCATAAAATATGAACAAACACCAATATAATTTTTGCACAAGTCCATATAAATCTAAGTGAACAATTTCAGGTGGTGCACTTGCTCTTACTATTTTGCCAACTAGGAAGGACTCTCTGTATTTCTTCCCCAAAATACAAACTTCACAAACTATATATGGTTTCTGAATCAAAGGAAAACCTTTTACCATATTTTCCTATGTAATAAATTAAAACTACCAAATGACCAAACCGGATGCCATAGCCACGATTCATATTTTTCAACTGATGAAAAGATGATTCAATTTCTTTAGCTCCTAATTGATCTGTAGTATAAGCTCTAGATGTGGCTAGTATAATCTTCAAAGGAAGCATTTATTTTCTTTTCATCTTCACTTTAGAAATCAACTGAGTACTTGGAGCTTTATCCACAATCACACATTCATTGTCTTCAATATAAACTTTGTATCCTTTTTGTACCAATTGACCAATGCTCATAAGATTATGCTTCAAACCTACAACATAATAAACATCCTGCATAATCTTTTTCTCCCCTTTTTAGTTAGAATGTTGATTATTCATTTTCCTTTTTGGAGTTATTGTATTATTATTCCCAAGGGTAACATCTATCTTTACTAACTCATCCAAATTAGAAAATAAATATAAGTTACCTAACATGTGATTACTGCAACCAGAATCCAAATACCATACATCACTAGGACTCTCTTGTGATATATTACACTCAATAAGTGATGCTTCGGTAATATATTTGTGTAGGCAATAAACATGGAGATTTTAGTAGATCTCTAGACCTAATTTTTATTATGTATATTCGATCATACTACTTGTTATCCATTTTACCTCGGGTGAAATAGACAATGGGAAAGTGGTAGACATGCACTAAACTAGGCCTTGCAGTGGATCCGATTTTTTGGCACAATCAAGGGTTTTTAAATGGGAGGTTATGAGGAAAACATCGAAGGAAGGATCGATTTATCGAACGGGTTAAGTAGGTCGATCACATTATAGAGGAGTTTGAGAAATGAAGATGCTCCAAAGTTTGAAATTTTGGACTTGAGAGGTTGGGTCATTCGGAGTTAGGCCAAAGTGGAATTCAGGGACTCGGTGGAAAGAAGCCCGAAAATGAGAAAAAGGCCAAAATCATGAACTCGAAATTCTAGAGTTTGGGGTTTTTGAGTTTCAAAGGTTTAATGATGTTCAAATGAAAAATGCTACGCCAAGAGAAGAAACACGAACCCCGATATCACGAAGTCCTAAACCCCAAAATCCTCAAGTCCCAAACCCCGAAATCCCAAAGTCCTAAACCCTCAAAACCGAAGTCCCAAACCCCCAAAATCCCGAAGCATAAACCCCAAAATTCCCAATTCCCGAAACCCGAAGTCCGAATTTCAGACTTCAAGGTTTCAGAATTTCGTAACTTTCAACTCAAGTGGTGAATAAAGTGTCATGCAACATAATTTTAGAGTTTGAACTCCAAAGTCTAAATTTTAGAATTTAGAGGTTCAGACTCTCTCGAGCCAACTTGAGCGATGAACAGTAACCCAAACTTTGAAGTTGAAATATCTGAAGTTTTGAATCTTGAAAATCTAAAATTTTGGATTTCAGAGGTTGCGATTTAAATTCGAGTTTAAAAAATAGAGCCAACTACTCATTTATTGCAGAATGGAACCCTCATCTTCAAATGGCCATAACTTTTGATTGGGTGCTCAGATTTACACAAAATCAAACTTTTGGAAATCTCTCGGTGCCCTCATCTAGTTTTCTTATTTTTAGTGATACTAAGTATTTCAAAATGAAGAAGAACAGTTTTCCATTTTAGAGGGATGTTCAGCATTTCTCACCTACTAAAATGATAAGGTATGGGCTTCCTTCCTTCCCCAACAAGGAAAAGTAAATGAAGGTATGGATTTGCGCAGTGGCACCCATCATTGTTGTAGGTGTTTTTAATGCATTTTTGGGTGGTTGAAGTAAGATTTTGAATTCTTCTCTCTCTCTCTCTTTCTCTCATTTCTCTCATTTCTTATATATTATAAGGAGGGGCTCATTTCAATTTTGACACCAGTATATGCCCCTCCCTTCTTCTTGTCTATAAGAGATTTTGTGGAGATTACAAACCTCTCTACTTGACATTATAATGAAAAATTTGTGCCTTTAGCCATGAATATAATTTATTGTATCAACTTTGAGAGTAATAAAATGAGATCTGTGGATGTTTCAAACCCTCTTCTATGTTTTATTACATCTTTCTTATCTTTCATTGCATGCAAGGTTATTGTGTATTGTTGTGTTTTCATTACAAGATTCTAGTTGTGTTATGTTTATTATGTAGGTTGTTCAACATCCTTCTTAGTGCATCACCTTCCCTTAGAGTAGGTTTTAATTTCTATGTATTTTCTCTAAGCTGTCTCCTTGGGCAAGCATTAGACTAGTGTCGGATCTACAAATCTCATCACTTTGGAGTAGTTGGCACTAGGATAGGATACGAATTTGGCCTTCTCGGAGGTTTATCCCGATTATAAAGTCCCACACTTTGGGATAACTCTATGTTTGATGAATCACACTTGACTGCCTCAACCATTCACGTGCAAGCAATCAGGGGTGTTGTGATTTCACCATAACACTACCTTTTCCTACAATCATAAGCATAGTGCCCATATCTCTTGAAATAGTGACACTTCACATGTGACTTATCTTGTATCGACCTGAGAAAAATGATTATCATTGTGCTCTTGACTATGTCATCTTCCAGTTGAGTTTGATGGACCGCTTCTATATCCTCTAGATGAAATTATTCCTCTTCGACTTCCATGATTTCCTGATACCCGTGATGAAATATCTTGATCTAAAACTACATATGATCTATTGAACCTATTGTGAGCTCAAAAGTGCACCCATTCCAAATCACAAGAATTTGGGGTTTGAGACAAAGATGCATCTGTCTCCTAGTTGTAGGACTCAAATCGAGAGAGGCCTCCAGAGAAGGTTGACTTCCTCTACTTACTCCTAATGCTAAACTACTCCTAGAAATTGAGATGTAAATATCTAGCTCTACTCTAACTTTCCGAGGGACCGGGGTGAGAAGGAGAAGCATAAAAATAAATCTAATATAAAGAGGAGATAACACCGTGAAAATAAGGGGATGAATACATTTAGATAAATGGTAAAAGGAATAATCCACTTTCAAGATTCGTAATAGTCAAACATTCAGCAAATGACATGTATAACATACCTACAAATAAAATAAAGGCAAGAAGTGCAATATAATGTGAACAAGGGAAGAAACAAGCCACAAAATAAAATTTTATTGCTTGAACTTATGCACAGAGACTATTACAATCACAAGAGGAAGATGCAAGCATCCACATAATAAAATTCCAAGGCATGCAACCCTTAGGACATACACACAACACAAGAGAGGAGCCTTTTATTACAAGATGCACAAATTCTAAAATGTATTCAACATTAAGAATAGTCTTTTCTCTACAATATATAGAAAATCATGGAAGAGAGAGAGAGAGAGAGAGAGAGAGAAGAAATTAAAGGGAAAATACAATTCCTCCAACAAATCCCAATTACTTTCATTAATTTCTCTTAGGTAACATGGCACCACTTTGTTTATCCATAGTTACATGCTTTCAGAATCGAGCATCCATACTACATTTATACCGGTGGTTGTGTCACCTGTAGAACTACACTTTTTGTGTGTTGGAGAATTTTCCTTGACTCTTGTCCATTTGCCTCGATTTGACTCATGAAATCAGATTTGAGTGCATAGAGAATAGAAAAATCTGATTGAATTTGTAAGGATTTGATAACTAAATGAAGATCTAATTTGATTTCTAATTTCCATGAAGAATCATCATTTTTATTTACTACACAACTTCTCCATTCAATATTGTGTGGCTATTTGACATCCGTAGATCATTCCTTTGTATTGCGGCTTCCTAGGCCTATGCGTAGTTTGAAACTCTTATGTGGTTTCCCCAATGATGTGACTTTCTTCCTTAGCCCGTGGTACTCTCCATTGTAGTGCGGCTTGTTATATCCATTCGTGAAGCCTTTTCTTCATTATGTGGAACTTATTCATACCATGGTTCTCCATAGATCTTTTGTGGTAATGTTCCTCCATCCGTAGCATACTCAAAGCCTTCGTGGATTCTCAAATTAGTCTTTGAATGTCTACCAAGTCTAACACTTGTGCAAGTTGCTCAAATTTTCCAAGGGATGCAAAATTGGGAAATATTTTTGGCGACACACAAGGGTCATCTTCCTGGTAGATGGATGATCAGTAGTCTTAGGAATCCATTGGGCATGGAGTCAGCTGATTGATTTAGTTACTTTGCATTTGAATCCTTCTCTTGATGACAATTGATCATTAACACATTGGACTTAATTTACAACATCATCCTCTGAAAACATGGAACCTATGCGCAATAAGATCCCCAAGAAAAAAACATGTGTAAATCACTTAGGGAAAGAAACCTATACTACCAACATGATAATGTGTTGAAAGAACTTGGATGAATTGAAATACTAATCTAATATGTATAAGATGCAGGAAATATATTAATGAGAGTGTTTGAGATGAATCCCATTGGACTAGGATTTTAAGCACATTCCCATCAAGATCAAATAACTCAAATGAGTTATCCGCCTTGCATGTGGTGATGACGTATGGGCCGCTTTTAAAATAGCATCAAATTTGGAGTGTCTTATGTTACAAATATATTGTGGCATTATTAATAAATTGTAATATTATTAATAATGAGTTAATACAACTCATATTAATAATATAGTTAATAGTTGTGTATGAGTGAAGTTGTTAAATAAACTCACGTAGCTATTTTGGTGTGAGAGATATCCTAGGGATAATTTTGAGAGATTCATGGAGATTTATATGAGGGATTGAAGGTGAAGTTTGAACTCCACCTTTGTAGGAGATCAAACATTATAAATGTAAACTATATCATTGTAATTGATATCCCAGATGAATTCAATTTACATATTATAATATTCAATGTTTATTGTTTATTGTGAAGTTTTTATCAATGGTATCATAGCGATTCGATCCATGTGATGGAGATATAAAGGTCATTCTAGGGGAATTCATACACTTTGATGGTTATTTCCCCTACCTACAGTAGAGAAAACAAGCTTGCAATGGATCCTACACAACTATCTTGAGTAGTTCCTTCATATCCTAATATTTACGCGGACTCGTCATCTCAACATCAAGACCTGTCATTTGGCCATTCAAATTGTAACCTATTGGGTGTTGAGTATGCTCATGGATAGTTCACTATCTATTTCCCATCACTAGAATTTTCATAGTTTCCAGATTGGAGCTCGAGATCTGAGGTTTTATGCATTCAACTGTAACATCGTTCAAGTGCAATAATTGTTCAGATCGAGGGAACACGTGAGGTATAAAAGCAAATAATAATCACATGCTCACTATCATCCTGACAAGATCTACCCGTTCTTCTCTCTGAAGAATTCTATGGAGTGGCATTCAGATCTACCTAGTATTCTTTTGAGTCTGCGTGAATTTTCTATTGGACCATGGATGTGTTTCATTTTTGTGAAGGTATGAAAGGAGAATTTATTTTGAACAAATATGATCGGCATGTCGTAGAATATGTCAAAATCATATTGGCTGGAGTTTTTCTTTATTGCATGCAATTTGAACTTCTAATCTACCACATCACCTACTACCCAACCATCCTTATTGGTAATTGGATTGCAATAATAATTACATCGTTTTCCACATTTATCGCTCAATACACACAGTGACACATTACATGGAGCATCTTCAAAACTACATTTCCAAAAATTGAAATAGCTAGAGAAAGATATGTCAAGCTCGTGAATCCTCCTCAAATTTTTCTAATCGCTTTTATCACGCATATGGTTTTAAATCTTGACAACATCGATTACAAAATGTTAGGTTGATGTGGACACACATGCAATCTTTTCATGCACTGATTAGTGAATTTGTTCTATATTCTATATTCTATATATTGTTTTAATTTGTGTCTCAAAACTAAAATGTTATGTTGGTTCTCAGTATTATTCCTATAATAGACAAAATTTGGGTGTCAATTAATGTCATAGTTAGTGAAAGAAATTGTTTAAATCGTATTTTTATGGTGTTCAAAGTATAGTCCTTTATCATAAAAAGGAGTCATTTTTAGTACATGTTAAGTTATCAAAAGTGTTATTATACATCTAAGTGGTCATAGTTTTGTATTGTCCAGTTAAGTCAATACTACCTTTGTGAGTTTTCGTCAAAAATTCATGTACAGTAAAGTGTCATTGTAAATTGTAAAAAAATTGCCTTACAAACACATTTTCGGTGTTACCCGATGTCTAATGTTTTTGGAGAATGAGGTGAATAATATTGTATTTCTGATGATATTTTTGATGACTTCAAAGAAGGAAAATGTGCTCGGCTTCGGGGTTCCGCCCAACTCCGCCCGCCTTGTATCACGGCAGGGGAGGGTGCTCGAGCTGAACCGCCTTGGGACCCTACAAGGGGTGCGCCTCCTTGACCCCACTAGGGCTATAAGCTTTACTGACCCTCAGACCCCCACTTTGAAATTTTAGAACCAAAGCGAAGTTTTTGGGAATATGCATCGAGAAAAGGTGGTGCAAATTTGAGCTTCATCGTCCAATTTGTTGAGTAAGCAACATGATTCATTAGAGGACAAAGGAAATGGAGGCTAGAGGTCAATCAGTGACCTCTCATCAATCACCAATGATGGGGATGCATGAAGTATGGTGGTAGTGTGTGTGTGTATGTGTGTTTTCTTTTATTTCAGATTTGTAGTATGATTTCAGAGTTCCTGTTTGAATAAGTGAAATGTTCACATTGAGGGGGAACTAGAACATGGTCTCAATGTTCAATTTTCCCTCTATTCAATAAGTTGTGGTTCCTACATGATTCCCTGAAGGAAAGACATAGTGGATAGATGAAAGCACAAAGGAAAAGCAGCAACATGATATTTGGGTTATTGGTTGTCCTGTAAAACCATCCTTTGTTTTAGGTTGTTGGTTGTCCTATAAAACCATCCTTGTTGAGGTTGTTGGTTGTCCTGTAAAACCATCCTTTGTTTCAAGTTGTTGGTTGACCTAAAAAACCATCCAGATCATGAGCACACATGCATATCAATGTTTTTCAACAATAGCAAATAAGCTGCGCAAAAGGAAGTATGATTATTTTTTCTACCTTGTCAACATTAGGGGAGTGCATATTGGGAATTAATAATGTTAACAATAGGGGAGTGAATGTTACAAATATATTGTGACATTATTAATAAATTGTAATATTATTAATAATGAGTTAATACAACTCATATTAATAATATAGTTAATAGTTTTGAGTGAGCGAAGTTCTTTGAATAAACTCACTTTGTTATTTTGGTGTGTGAGATAATAAAGGGATGTGAGAGATATCCTAGGGATAAGTTTGAGAGATTCATGGAGAGTTATATGAGGGATTGAAGATGAAGTTTGACTCCACCTTTGTAGGAGATCAAACATTATAAAATGTAAACTCTATCATTGTAATTGATATCCTGGATGAATTCAATTTACATATTATAATATTTGGTGTTTATTTTTTATTGTGTAGTTTTTATCATCTTCTAGGTTTATCTTTGTTTGCATCCCATTTCAAGACTAGGTCTCCAACCTTGAATCTCTAAGGCCTAGATTTTTCTGTCAAACCATTGTTTTCTTGAATGTTGATGTTGCTCCATCCTTTCCATGGCAACATTTTTGTTCTCCTCAAGCTCCACCAGTTCTACCATTCGATTTCCCTTTGATCCGCACCTTCAAATTCCAGCAACTATGCTAATTTAAGTGAAGGCAACTCAAGTCACAAAGGAATTCTAGCTTTTTTCCATATAAGAGTTTGTAGGGAGAAGTGTCAATTTACCTTTTCATTGTTATCTTGTCCACCCAAAGAGAATTTTTCACCTTTGTATGTCATTTCCTTTGATTCACGTCCATGGTTCTTTTCATGATCCTGATCAGATTTTTGTTGGTGGATTCTTCCAATCCATTTCCTTGGGAGTAATAATTGGAGGAAGATTTTAGATAAATTCCAAGTTCTAAAGCCCAAATAGAAATACTAGATCAAGAAAAATTTTATCATTTTAGAGATAATGGTATGCTGCCTCAAAGATTCTACGCACCAAACCTTATGATAATTTCTTCAAGAAATTCCAGGGGTGTGATTCAATAGCTTCCTTAAGTGGTGCAGCTTCATTCCATCTAGTGGAATAGTCTATGGATTTGAGGACCCATTTGTGACCAACACTTTATGGCGGGTTGATCATCCCAATGAATTCAAGGCCCCATTGTTCAAATGGTTGATCCACTTTGAATTGGATGAAGTGGCAAGGCTACCAATTTTTTCTTTCCCATGAAGAGAGCATAGTCCTTACATTTCCTAACCCACTTATGTGCATTTGCGAACAACGAGAGGAAAAAATATCTTACTTTTATGATCTTTATAGTTGTAGCCCTAGTAGAGAAATTTCCTCCCAAGAAACCATCATGAAACTCGAAAATGATCCTATTATATTGTTCCCCTTCAATATATTGAGCAACACGTCATCAATGTTTCTTTTCAACAATATGCCATCAATTAGTGCATATGGAATATACTACAACCTTAAATGTTGCCTATTTGCTTTCTTTGAGACTAGGAGGATACACACCAAAGGAGAGAAATGTTATTATTTTCTTCATCTAGCTATCTCGTGGCTATGCCTTCATCCTTCTCAATTTCCACATGACTTTCCTCTTTCAGAACAAAGTGGTCTCGGGTCACTCTGCGCATCCTCTCGCTAGCATTTGTCTGCAGAGCATAGCCTCTTACCAATTTTGTGGCCTTAATGGTCACATCATATTCCATGATTTTTTTACCCATATATCTCATTTATCACTGATCTCAGTTCCCATGATGAAATCTCTAACATTGGGAAGTGACACTAGAAGCTTTACGTGACTAGCTAGAATCATACTTTTACATTTCTTCAAGGCACGCATGATGAAAAAAATTGTTTCTCAATATGGTTGTACTTAAGCTCATAATATTTTAAGGTTTGGCTGAAGAAGACCCTTTGGTTTCTCCAACTATTAATCATTTAGTTGGGTTAAAACCTATGACAATACAAGAATTATATCCATACATGTATAAGATAAAATCCTTGGAGAGTCTAAATTAATCAATGTAGGATCTGAGCTATTTCTTATTTGAAATTTTCAAAGTTGTCCTTCCCTTTCATCATCCATTGTAAAGTTGAATCTTTTATAAGCATAAGTGTGAGTGACTTTACTGCGGACCATGCAAAGCTGGTATGAAATGCCTAACAAACTTAATCTTTCAAGGAAATCTTGTAAAGCTTTCTTGTGAGCTGGAAATGAGAGAGAAAGGATGGCTGAAAATCTTTCTAGATAAATGGAAATTCCTTCTTTAGAGAAAACATGCCCCAAAATCTTACCTCTAGGGACTGAAAAATTATATTTCTTGGGGTTAAGAGATACTCCAAACTCCCTGCATCTTTCAAATACCTTCTCAAGATGACTAATATGATCTATTTTATGCTTTGAGAAAACAATAATATCATCAAGATACACAAGGATTAACTGATTAATATATCCCTTGAAGGCAATATACATTTCTCTTTTGGAAGGTGGCTTCTTAAATTTGATAAACCAAAAGGAATTTTTTGATATGCATATGTTCCCCATTTGGTGGTGAATGCAATCTTGTATTGATCCTCTTCTTTCACTTTGATTTGATTGAAGCCTGAATATCCATCAAGCATTGAAAATATCTCATATCTAGCCACTGTCTACAAAATCTACTCCATTGAAGGCAAAGGATAGTGATCCTTGAGAGAGGTCTTATTCGGGTCCCTAAATTCCATGCAATGCTTGATTTCACCACTCTTTTTCTCGACTAGAACCAATTTTTCCACCCAAGTGGAGTACTTAATGGGGAAAATAATCATATCCTATGGGTTTAGACAATTATTTTCTCATGAAGGGCTCTATCTAGGGTTCATCGGCCTTTGTTTTTACCTAACTGGTTTGATATCAATATCAAGATTGATAGAATGTTGAGCTACATTTGGATTGAATTATTTTAAATATTCATAGCCCTATGAGAACATATCACTAAAATTTTGACATAAGGCAACAAAATTTTGCTTTTCATGTTCATCACATACCTTTCCAAGAAAAAGTTCTTTTCTAGAAGAGGCAATTGAAACTAGTTGGACAGGTCTTCGGTTTGCTTTACCATGCTCTTTTCTTCACGTTTGAACTCATCATCACTGACTGAAAATTTGTTCTAGATTAACCAATCCTTTTATCAATTTATTTTTTTAGCTAATTAATCGATCACCATAAATGTCCTACAAATCAGATTGCATTTTGAAGAAAATTTAGCTTCATTCTGTATGAATTGGATAATTTTTCGTCACTATCAAATACTTTCTAGCTGGTTGCATTATCAGGTATGGATGGCCTAACAACCATCTTCATATGTTGCATATTTCCTTTAATCAGATCTTCGCAGTGAAAATTAAGATCCGAGAGACACCATTTGATTTGCTTCCTTATTCACTTTTGCGGCACACTGTAGGTTGAGAGCATCAAAACTTTATAACAAGTCCCAAATTTTATGTTTATAGGCCTTTAATAGCTTGTTCTTTTTATTACATATTCCATGGACTTGATTAATAACCAACTCAAGTATCTCTAAAGATTTGATCCTTCTTGATCTTCTTTTTCTCAAAGCAATCATCAATCCATGCACTAATGCTTCATACTACGCCACATTATTAGAACATGCAAATTGAAATCATGTGAGTGAAGAATAATTTCTCGTTTGCAAGAGAAATCAATACAACACCTTCTCCATCTCTGTTTCTTCTTAGAACCATCACAATACATTCTCCATAAATGAGAAACATTTTCTGTTTTTTGAATGATGTGGGCATAATAAATTCTTCTTGCATGACACAATAAGTACAAGACCAATTTCATAAGATTTTAGCTCTTGACATACGAGATCAAATTTGTGATCACTCTCATCCCATTCATCAAAAAAAAAAATCAAACATGAGAGAGGAGGAGCAGGCTGCTCTTCTAGACTTGAATCATGATCTTATTCTTCTTGTATTATATAGTTTGATTTGATAGGGGAAGGTTCATATGACTCTATGTGATAGAAAAAGACAGGATCATCTTGGATTGTGAATTTTATTCCATATCTAGTTCTCAAAAGTACATGAGTCCAATGCGAGATAAAAGTGCCTACCTTAGTAGTGAACTCTCAAGACAAGCAAATGGAAAATAGGGGGTAGGTCAATGACTGATATATCATGGATTATTGTGAGACTTGAGAAATGATGGAGGGTTAATTCTAAATCTTTGATCATTCCCAATACGTTCTGGCCCGACCCATCTAATGCTGACACCCTAAGACACATGACTATATTTGAGACCTAGGATATCGGTAATTTTCTTAGGCATAACAAAGGTACTAGCCCCTGAATCAATCATACACTTATGAAATAGGTATCTATTGATGCGTAATCACAGCACCCCTGAACATCTACAACTTGATGGGTTGAAACTCTCAGTTTGATTTCATAACATGGAGCTTTTCCCAAAGTGTGGGACTTTGCAATCGGGAAAGCTCTCCATATGAAGGTCAGTTCATATTCCTCTATTTTGATGCACACATTCAAATTGTAGAGGATCTACTCTAAAATCTACTCTAACTTGCTAAGGAGATAGGGTTAAGAAGATGCAAGAAATTAAACCTAATCTAACAGAGGTGATACACCAAAGGAATGTTGAACACCTTCTTTTCCATTAAACACAAACCATAAAAATGTAATACAACCACCATGCATAGATAACCAGGATTGCAATGATATATCAAATGAAATAAATGAACACAAGAGAGGGTTTAAATCATCCACATACATGTATTATTCCTCCAAAAATTGGATATAGTACATTATAGTGGCCAAAAGGCAAGATTGCATTTTACTGTTTGAATGGGAGGTTTGAACTCAAAAATTTCTTCGCAAAACAAGAGGAGAAGGGAGGGTGCAAAAAAAATTATCCCACCTTTAGAAAAATGCCCCTCCTTATAATATATAGGAAGAATGAGAGAAGGGGATAAGTTAAATTAAAATTCTTCTCATCTCCTTCTCTCATTCTTCCTAGGGGAGTTGGAAGGAGGAGAATGCAATGGAATTCATGGATTTTCTACCATTTATTTTTTTGGTTTTTTTATTTTATTAAGGTTAATGGAGCTCCTTCCATGGAAGCACAAATAATTGGTTTACAAATTTTTTATTTATTCATTTCATGCCTTTAAGGAATATTTATTATAATGTTTGGAGGAGTAAGGTGCAAAACTGAGTGTATATAGATGTGTGCATACATAGGTCTATCATTTCGGTTTAAAGAAATCAAGTATGCATTTAGTTTTTTATTAATGGTTATGAAGGCCTTCCCATATATATTCTTTGCAAAACATAGGGTGGCATAAATTGGGAGACTAGGGCCACAACCCTGAGGGAAGCATAGGTTGCACCATAGTTGCAGAGACCGAGTAAATGGGTCTATATTTTTGTGAGGGATAATCTCTAGATCGTCACAAAGGATGGTTACAGGTAAATTCTCGCCTAGGGGTATATAGGCCCAAAAGAGCATTAACCACCATCTTGGTTGAGCCAAGTATTGGCCATAAAGGGCGGCTTATGCCTAAGCTCCCAAACCTAGTTTTTTTAACACAAGAAATTTTTTTTTTTGTGTAATTTTTCAATACCAAGAACTCAATATACACATGTATGTATATACATGTGTGTGTGTGTGTGTGTGTGTGTGTGTGTGTGTGTGTGTGTGTGTGTGTGTGTGATATATGTATGTATGTATGTATGTATGTATGAATGTATGTATGTAATATGTGTGTGTGTATATATACATACATACATACATACATACATATATATGTGTGTGTGTGTGTGTGTGTGTGTGTGTGTGTGTGTGTGTGTGTATATATACATACACACACACACACATATATATTGTGTGTGTATATATATATATATAATATATATGTATATATACATACATGTACACACACACATACACACACATACATACACACACACATACATACATACATATATATATATATATATATACATATATATATGTGTGTGTGTGTGTGTGTGTGTATATGTATATATATATATATATATATGTATATATGTATGTATGTATGTATGTATGTATGTATGTATGTATAAGTTTTAAAATGTATGATGTGTACATACATACTATGTACACATACATACATACATACATTTATATATATATTAATATATATATAATATATATAATATAATATATATATATATATATATATATGTATGTATGAGTATCTATGTAGCACATACATAAAATGGTCATATTGTGATAATAATATATATAATATATATATATATTTGTGTGTGGGTGTGTGTATGTATAAAATATATAAGTTTTAAAATTGATTTCTCTACTATATTTTTATATTTAAAAAATATAATATATTTATTTTAAAAATCGAGAAATTTAAAAAAATCGTATTGTGTAATAATAAGATAAAGTATTACAAGAGTATAAAAATATATATTTCTTTCTTTTAAAAAATAATTTCCATAAAAATCCAGTCATATAAAAATGTTGTATCCATACTCATGTATTTATATAAATAATATATATAGATAGAGAGAGGGAGAGAGGATGTTACTTGCATAAATATGTAAAGACTAAATTCATACTTATATTAGATCTTCCTTATAAGTGAGAATAGAAAAAGATCCAAACTTGTTAGTGACTTAAAATAAGGAAAGAGTTTGGGGTTTTGTTTTTTTATTTATTTATATTCCAAAGCTAAATCAAAATCTTACTAAGGATGTACCAAGAGATATAAGCATGTTAATTATAATCTAAGGACGATTTCATGAGATGCCATGATATGCAAGAAATTTTTTTAAAAGGTCAATCAATTTCAACTCATTCCAAACCCAATCTTATAAGAAAATCAGCAATAAGGTTTTCAATCTAATACATTGTATTTTATTCACATTTGGAAATGACGTTTTATTTTAGAAAACAAAATTTTCAAGGAAATCTTGAAGGAAGGAAAATTCATAAAATTTCAAGGAGTTTGGTATCAAAACATGGTTTTATTGAATACAATAGTAAAAAGGAGAACCTTATTTAATAATATCATATAATTTTAGTCATTTTTACACAAATATTTGAAACATAAGTAACGATGATATTTTCCAAATAAAAATACACCCTTTACCATTCATTTAAATTTAACTCGTATGAGGAGGAAACACGATTTATAACATAATAAGGAAGTGTAGTATCCTTTTACATTCAAGAACAAAACTTAACTAAGATTGTTCTTACTTACAACTGCATACTAGTCCCTTTTTTATACAAAGATTCTTAAAAAGGTTAGAAGGAAACAAGATTTACATCCCTTTCCATCTAATGATCTTGAGATAAGAATATGATAAAATCTCTCTACCATAATATGAAAAAAATCTTCCATTTCTCCTTCTCAACAACTTACATGAAATATACAACTCTAAAAAGAAAGAAGAAAATCCTCCTAAAATAGGGAACAACATGTTCTATTTTTGTATGAACCCCTCCATATTTGCATATGATAATTATAGATCCAATCACATTTTTCAAAGCTTCAAAACCTGAAGGAAATATGCTTCATTGTCTACCCAACTAATAAGCATCATTGTATTCCTCTTCCCAAAAATGAGGGCATGCTAGCCTCCCTCCAAGCCATGGAAAAGAGAGGGAGCATGCCTCCAAAATGCACAAGGTGAGTGTGAAAAAGGGTTAGACACCATCCATACACAACCAACCAAAATTTTCAACCAAAAACTAACACACACATATGAAGCACAATAATTCCCAAGAAGGAAAGAGGGGGAGAAATTGGCTACAAAATTCCATATTTAACATGCTACCAAAAGGGTTCCAACCTATTCAAAATGACTCCATGTAATATAAGCCCCCTCAATCCCTTCAAAAAATCATATTTCCCATACCTCCCAAAAGGAGGAGAAATTAAAGACGAAAAGTAAGGAAAACAAACAACATTCCAACCCTTTATTACTTATGCCATTGACATTGAAAACACAATCAAGCAACAAACATTTTACCAAGAAAATCAAGGAGTTGAGTGACTTGCCTCTTAAGATAAACATATCAAGTCCATATTTTATGAATAATATCCATAAGATTCCTTCTTCCCAATATTTCCATGGCTCCCAAGTAAGTAAGATAAATCATCGAGTCCCTCCAATGTTCAATCTCTTCCAAGTCCTCTCCCAAAACTCCTCATGCAAAAATGAGACCAAAACGTCTCTCCAAGCTTCAAAGTGGAGGTATATGCAGAGAAATCCCCTAAGAATTCTCATGAATGAGAGGTTGACATGTGTCTCCCTACTCATTCTCCTAATAATACTCCCACAAGTCTCTATCATACAAATACATAATGAAGGAATATCCCCAAAAATCCAAATTAAAAATAAACTAAATTTCCTCCACTACCAAGGTGGCTCAAATAACAAGCACATTAAAAATGATGTGGACAAGATGGGATCAAATGGGAGGTAAATGATGATTTGGACCTTGAAAAGACACCCTACCCATATTCGGGGTCCAAGGGGTCCATTTTGGTGAAAATGAGACCCCCAACACAAAAAGCAACACTTACAAATTCCACTTTTAACCCAAATTCGGGTTTGGGAAAAGTGGCACACATGGAGAGGTGGTGGGGCCCACCCAACTCATGTTTAAGTGGTCCCACACCTCAAAGAACAAGGTTAACAATAATAAATCACCCCTAGCACAAGTAGCAACCATTATGCCCTTAAAATCACTTAGAAAAAGGGTTAAACAAATTAATACAAGGGTCAAGAGGGAACCACTAAGGGTGTCTGCAATAATCACAACATCAACACAAGGATAATTGAAAGTGAAGTAAGGGTGAGGTTTTGGTCCAGTCATCCTCTTGTACAAATTAGATGTGCATCTTGAGTCTCATGTTCTTTGTGGTGAACTTGTATCCTGCACACTCGATTCACATGTCATCATACCCACTCAATACAATAAACCAAATGAAATGATGTTATATACATCCAACTAGTCAAATCAAATTTCGAGTTAAAACATCAATTAACATACATAGCATACAAAACATAACCCATTTAAATAGTATTTCCATAACATCCATATTAAATATGTACCAAAACAAGTAATAATGGAATCAATATTGGCATCGTGTGCCTCATACACATCAAGTCAAGATAGGTTAGCACATTTCAAATAGAGATGACAAATTAATAGACATATATTTGAATAATTAACCTTTATAAACATTAACTAAAATACAAATAGTGTAAACCCTAGATCAATAATACCCTTAACACTATAACAAAACCAAATGGTAAGGAAAAGGGTGGTAAGTCAGGTTCACGAGCCCCACATGTCATCCTACTAAAGAAAATTCCACAAGAGATAATATACAACACAATCATAGAAATTCAATCCAATTAACATGATATTATCCATATAAAAATCTCAAACATGAATATAACATATAGTCAATTGTTGTGAAAACGAGAAAACTTGGAGGGCACTACATACCCTTCCCCTAGAATTAGACTTCCTCCTGGAAGTCTATGTAAGCGGTAAGAATAACACACTCTTTTAGATTCCACAACTTCCACGTGGTTGGTTTTCTTCTTAGCAACAAGTGTTCCTTAAAAACCAAACTTGGTTCAACATTATTGAATATAAATGAATAGAGATTGTTAGGCAAGATTATTGAGGCCACTCAAATGGAGTTTATCGGTATCATTTTCAACATAATTTTATCTGATTTTTAAATTAAAAAGTACGATATTACAACATAATTGACATTTGTTATAGAAATTTTTGCAAGAGATACTAATGAACAACATCGTTATATTAGAATTATTGGTAAGTTATTCTTATAAGACAAGCACGAAGGCACTCATGGTTTTATATACCTCAAAGAAAGAAGGATAATATTTCCACTTTATGTGGAATTCCACTTCACATTTCCTCATCATTCTACATCACAATAGCAACTCGATAATCTTGACCTTTAAATCATGAGATTTTACATTTTCCATAAGGATCAACATGGTCGATGTTATCCAAAATAACCCATTTTAGGTTATTTTGATAACTAACATTATTGTCTTGAACTTGGATAGGTACAAATTGATAAAAATGGAGAAATTAAATATTTGGGACATTCCTCTCCTCCTTTCCAAGCCCCTCATTTCCATACTTAGCCAAAAAATTAGGAAAAGGGTCATTTAGGGAAAAATTGGCTAAATTAGACTAAGGAGGAATAGAAGGAACTGTTCCTTTGTTCCTCCTAATCCATGAATTGAAATAATTTAAATAGGATATTTTTTGGGAACAAATGGAACAGTTCCTCTAGGAATTGTAATTTCCACATTGCCAATTTGTATGCAAAGAAGGCGAAAGGGAGACAAACAATGTATTATAGATGAATTAGGTTTTTTGAGAACAAGTGGAATAGTTTCATCCATCCTTTAGTTATCCTCATAGTCGACATGGCTGAATAATGGAATAAGGGAAATAATCAAATTATAGGAGATTGTTTTTATGGCGAATCGGATAAAGTGGGAACTAATGGAATGGGTGGAACTATTCCACGGTTCCACCCCGAACCTAAATCTCTGCCACACACACAAATACCTATAGAAAATCAATTATGATGGTCCCCGTAGGAACAAAATGAATTGTTCTCTCATTCCAATGGTTCCCTGATTGGTTGGTTCATGTGCACTTGGAATGAACCTCATTAATGTGGATTGTGGAGGCCCACATGGAACCTTGTCATGACTATCCCAAGCTCGAACTTCAAATGGCCATAACTTTCACCTTGTAACTCCAAATTTTACAAACTTGGTACCATTGGAAAGGTTTAATCATTTACTACACCAAAAAAAATAACTAATTTAGGTGAGGGTAGGTGGGTAAAAAAGAGTGGATATAGTCCATCATTAATGGATGTGGTCTAAAGTCATTCAATTACCATATTTGAGTAAGATGGTGCCCATTCCTTATCCTATAAGAAAAGTAGCATGGGGAATGGTCTTGGAAGGATCATCATGCTTATTTTTAGAAATTTAATGTATTTTATTGGTGGTTGAAAGGGAAAATCTGATTTTCCCTATCTTTCCCTCCTTTCTCTTTCCCGTTTTCTATATGTTGTAAAATGAGGCTCATTCGTAAAGGTTAGACTCTCTTGGAATACTAGTGCATCATTATACAATTGATGCACATATATTTTGATTTATAAGCCTCATATTTGGACATTTCGGGGTGATTAATTCTTTCTTCCTTCATTATAATGCATTACGCATCTCTACGAAGCAATAAATTCAATTGTTGTGGCTCTTCTCTACCCTATCTTGTGTTTATTGTATCATCATGCCTCTCTATTGATTTTATGGTGTGTTATGCATACTTATTCTCTTCTTGAAGGGTTTATTTTTGTTGTGCTCCATGTGAATTATATCTTGAATTTTTCTTTGGAATGTGGAACTCATGTTTTCCATCTTTCCTTCATTTTCCTCCCATTTCCACTCTTCGAGAGTGTCTTTCCCCCTCTTGTTGGTGCTATCTCCTTTTCTAGCCTAGGATTTCCCCTTTTCATGCATCTTTCTCTTCCTCATGTCCCTTGGATTGTTAGATTATGATTAGATAGTTGAATTATCTTCCTTAAGAGTAGTTTAAGATTAGAAATAGGTAAAGGAACCAACCTTCTCTCGGAGGTTTTTATTAACAAGGTCCTACACTTATAGATTATCCCATGTTTCCCAAAAAAACATTGATTTCTCATTCGTTCATTCATGAGAAATCGAGGGTGATATTTATCTACGAGATAATAGTCGGGGCCATGAAAAACAAGGATTGACAATAAGAGTGATGGTTAGATTTATCATTAGGGTCTACAAGGGTGTATAAATACGTCTAGAATACATAGTATTAAACTATAGTATCCCTTATATAACCACATAGTACAAATAATTGACAAAAAAACTTAGGGTTTCATTAGCTTGATTCTTTACCGTTAAATCATGTATCATATCCAATTATTTTGGTTTAGAAAACCACATGAGGATGATACAATTTTATTTTGGTCCAAATTTAATCATAGTCATATCTTACTAATTTGAATGCCCATACTACCATACACCAAGACACACCACCAACATTTACTAGTAATAATACTAAATTGGTTTTGACACAACATGCTCCATTTAAATTTTAAAAAGGTCACAAGTATAAAAAAATTACTTTATTAGGAAAATTAAAAGAGCTAAGCAGATTAGATTACTCAATGTGTCCAAACCTAGCAAGGTCACTAGGAAATTCTCAAAAATATTTGTAAGAAATCATTGGTTAGTGTTCACATTAGCATGGGTAATTATATTATCTTGGATAATATAATAATTATATGTTGTAATATGAATAATTACATGAGTAATTATTCACTAATATATAAATGAGTTGTTATTAACAACTCATGTTATTTAGAGAGTGTATTGTTACGTGAGTAACAATCACTCTTGATATGGAGTTTTGGGTGTTTTAGTTGTTGAGCCAAACTCCTAAAATATAGGAGATACTTGGCCTATTTATTTGTATGGAGACCCATTTGATTGATATGAGAAATATATGAATATTATTTCCGTGATTTAATTCTATAACCCAAATTCTACATTTGGTATCAAGGCAGTAGTTCCTATGAGAGTATCTAAAAGAATTTAAATTATTCGTTTACAAAGATTTAGCACATGATATGTAATGTCTCAGTATAAATCATTCAACTCCGTCCTCCCACCAAGTCTTCTTGGACAGACCCGTGCATAGCAAGATCAGATATTATTTGTGTTCCACATATTATTTTGCTATTCACAATCCTCTTTTTTAATTTGTCTCACTATTGTTGTGTTTGGTTCATACTTGGCTTCTATGCTTCTGGCTTGAAACCCAGTCAAAGTTTTGCATCTTTTTTCAATCCCTGTTCTCTTATCTTGAGTTCAAATTATACATTGTTAGAAGATAACATGCAATTCTTGAACATGTTTCACACTTATTTTTATGTTGGACGCAACCATGTCAACTTGGAATTTTCCAAACCGCCAATCATCTCCTCATTCCCATCTACATTTGTTATTTTGGGTGCCTTTCTTTCATTATGCCACCTATTAATATTTCTTGGATAAAACGTGCTTTTAACAGTATTCTCAAATTAAAAAAATTAGAAGGTATTCTGTAATGATAGATTGCAATACCAATCCATATGGTGGACTGCAATTAGTAGCGTATGCAACCACAAAAATTAAATCCAAATATGGGACGAAGCGGATATTTCTGGCTTTGGAGAAATAAAATTACATCACTTTGTCTGTACATTGGCTCGATTCCTTATCAGGTGGCAGACTAACAAAGAATAAATATTTATTAATTTACTATTTTATTGTTTAGACATTTCTATTTTATTATTATATTTTAAGTTAAAATTTTGGTTCAATAGTTAGTGTCTTAAAAACGTTTCCGTGAGTCAAGTCTTTATTTGCGCAAGCACCCAGAGCCCTCATCCCCTCTATGCGCCCTTGACCTCTTTTCACTTTACTTGTTCTTTTTGGGATTCTTTTATCTTTTGGGAATCTTATTTTCTTATGGTTCGGCCTTCTAGTTGTCAATTCTGAAATTCAACTAAGGGAATCATATAAATACAAAGCTATGTCATCATAATAAAGGACCAAGCTCTAAGCATCTATTAAGATCACCTAAGGTTGCATCTAAAGGCATTTCAAGAACATCAAAGCATTCGTCTAGCTTCATTCAAAGGAAAAGGGACTATATTTTTTGCATACACGCATAGGAGGGGAATTTTAGCACATCTATCTACATTTCTACATCTAGCTATTGATCGCTATCAAGTGCATCTTGCACAAGAGCCACCTAGGGCACAATTCTTGCACACAAAGAAGAACTACATGGAGTCTAAAAGGTAGTGCAATACTCATTTGTAAGATCACTCAATCGGGTGACCTTGTGGTCAATCCAAATCCCCATTTTATTATTTTTATTTTTAGGATTTGATGTGTTTTAGTGTTTTCATGGGAGATCATTTGTTTTTCAAGTTTCAGGAGAACTCGGTGATCAACTAAGAACACATGGGTGATAAATAAAAAAGTGAGCGAACATATTGCGACACTTCGGAAAAATCAATTTCGAGGTTCTTCACAATCGCAAGCACTCGTAGTAGTCTTGATGCTTAGGCACCCTCGACCCAATCCATACACCATAGTTCAACTTATTTCGACAATTACATAAGTTTCTAGGTGTATTTGTGATCGTATTACCTCATGTTTCATCAGTTTTCCATCGACATGCTTTGGGATCAATTACGAAAAATAGCTAAGTCTTTTATTCCCTCTCTTGCACATAGGGTTTCATTTTTATCTAGCTTATTGCTTAGGTCATATTTATACTTTATTGCTTATTTATCATTTGTGACTATGAAATATCTATGATTTTTACAAATTTTAATATTTGTTAAATCACAAATTTAGTAAAACTATATAATTTCTTCTTAAGAAAATACACCCACATTTTTCGAGAGAAATCATCAACTATCAACAAGAAATAAAGGGCACCAGATACAATGTTAGTTTTCATAGGACCATGAAGATCTGCATGTACCAAATCTAACACACATTCTGCCCTCCATGCTTTACCAATAGGAAAGGATTTCCAAACCTATTTAACCAAATGAAACCCTTATAGTTTGTGAGAATTTAAATTAATATTGTTTTGTTAAATTACCTAAAAAATACAAAAATAAATAAATATCAATATTTTAAATCTCTTTTGAGAAAATTCCTTTTCATGTATATCATGACATCATAATGGACAAATTGACCAAGTTTCAACTATTTCCTCCTTCTAGTATTCGATTATGAAATCAACCATGTCTTTTTAGGTGAATGTTTGTTAGAATAGAAGTTTTTAGGTTTTAACTAATTTTCCAGCAATTTATTAAGTTGTTAAAACCTAAAATTCTTTTATTTCAAAAAATTTGGATAAAAGGTTCATAATAATTTCATTCAATCAGGGAGAACTTGTTTATGCATAGAAGAATGATACACACCTCCTTACCTAGGCATTTTAATGGGCTTCTAAATATATTAAACTTATTGGTAAATGATCAAAATTCTTCAAACAATCTATCCTTTTGATTAAATGTCTTATAAATTGATTTTTAGACCAAAAATGCCCCGCATAACTCCAAAACACCTCACCAACAGTATAAATGCCCTCCACTTGACTAAAAATTCCTAGCAAGATTCTAGGATGAGAGAACTTCTTTTAGATCAAAATCCCAACCTTTTTACAATCCCAACAAGTACAAAAATGCCTAGAAAAAATAAAAAACACCCTCAATTGAAACTCCCAACATAAATAAACTTGCCTTTACAACAACTTCATTTACTTTCTCTCACTCAAGATCTTCACCAGTGCATATAATTATTGTGTTTCCTCCCTACAAGATCTCCCTCACAGGTTTTCTCCAATATCACCGAACATATGATCGAAACCATAAAATAATTCATGTTGAAGAAATAGAAGCCAAAAGACGTAAACTATATTATTGAGAGAGCTTATTAAACGGACTATTACAAATCCTACAATGTATGAAGGTAGGTGAAACCTAATTATACGGAAAGCTCAAATAGGATTGACCCATATCCATCTATTTAGCAATATAATCCAACAACCCAAACACCCTTAATTATTATATAACGTATGAAAATAAACTATTTTATTTTAATAATTCCCATTCATTATCTCATAATATCTCTCTCTAAATCCCTATGAGATATCACAACCAACTATTAAGATAAGCTCATGTACAACTAATACTATTCTCACACTAATACATAATCACTCACACATTATTATTTACTCACATAACATTATTTACCAACATATATTTTATGAATTTTCCACAACAAATCATCATTTACATTATAATATTGTACTCACATTATTTTCTACTATGTGAGCACTAATACAAATAGAAAATATCTGCAACACTCATATACATTGGTTCATCTTCCCTATGTTATCCATAATATGATTGTTTAAGCTTTTGAATCCTATATAAGCAAGTCAATTGCACTTTATAACTCACTTGCCATTATTATAAGAAGAAATTTAAAATATCAACATTAAAGCACTCAAGACTCTCCTAAATATTCTGAAATAGTTGTACATCATTTAAATAAGACACTACATAAGTCGAAGCACTCAAACTCGGTTTAAAATTCTAGCTTCCTCCATTTACAATCATGAAAATGTGTTAGAGACATGTATTAGAAATAAAAATTCACTTTGAGAATTTTCAAAGATCAAGGGGGAAAAGGGGATTAGCGTTAGAATTTTAATCACACCTCATAACACTACTAGTACACAAAGTACATTTTATATCCTATAACTATCCCACTATCTTTATTTTAAGATACATGAGGGCACGCACATCGGGTTGGCTTAAATTACACACACTAATTATACTAACATTAGGATAAATACATGAGGATTTCTCCTTCTCAACGAGATATAGTGAAATTACCTAATTAGTTTCGTAGGGTTGACCATCAGGTGATTCTAGCCTCTTCCATATACAAATTTATCCTCTTGTTATCTAATCACTTCATGAAGTTTGTTATAGGTATCTATAGTTTTATTTATTGCATATCATTACATGTGATGACGAATCTATGTGTTTCCTATGGGTAAAGAGTGATAACTTTTTCTAGGATAGAGGAGTGAATTAAAAGTAGAAAACCCCCACCATGCACAAGTTTAAAACAATACCTATCATTGCAGCATTGTATTACACTATAGAAGGGGCTATATAGCTCCATAAAAGAGTAGTTTCCAAACATCATTTCAGAGGAAAACTATTTCCATATTAAAATTAACATTTTCACCAAGCACCCAAATTACTTATATAACACCTTGTGTAGATAAGTAATCATACTTTCTTATGTTTTGAGAAATTATTATATCATTTTATCATGGTAAAACGTATTAATTTTTTTAGTATGGATTGTATGATTATTTCTTATAATTTAGTCAAAATATTCAACCTATAGCATATATTTTACATTCATAATTCATTATTCATCTATTTAGGATTTGTATAAACATTTGGTGAACCTGATGTTGCTAATTCCAATGTTTCTCACATGCCCACTCTTTGTATATTGGTTAAAAATGTTCAAAACATATTATAACATAATACCTCACTTCCTCCCCTTTATCATCAATATAGAGTTGGTTATAATTGTTACAAAAAGGATTCACCAAACAAGTTATTGGACAATATAGAAAGGGAATTTATTATCCTTTTTTGGCTTTAACTATTGAGATAATTGAATCTCAAGCTCTAACTATTGAGATAATTGTAAGTAATATGAGGGTTCTTTTTTTTTCTTGGGAGGGCTCTAAGTATTAGTAATATGATAGAAAGGAGTTGGCGGATCTAAATTAGAGCTTCTCCATGAGTATGGAGAGGGGTAAGTGCACCAAAATGGGGGGCAAAAGGAGACAAAAACTTGGAATTAGTTAAAATGCATATGTGTTTACAAATAATGTGTATGTGTTATTGTTTGTCGGGATAAGTAGTTTCCAAACCTAAAATGCGTACATGTTATAACATGTATGTTTTTCTAGTGTTATGAAACACGTATGTGTTTCTAGTAATTTAAAACATCTACGTATTTTTAGTTTTATGAATTTTGGAAGGGGGAAGGGTCATATTTACTAAAATAAATGTTAAGTAAAAAGTATAAGATTTCATTTATTATTTCTTTATACTTGTATTATTTCTTATCCTTTAAAGTTATTTTAGTAAATATAATCAATTAGGGCCACTCTGCACCATATGGAAGTGGTCCCGTAGCTCTAACAGATTATAATCTAGAAGATAGTTTTTCAAAATATAATTTGGTTAGTACTTACTCATTTTCAGGATTTCAGCAAGGACCTAAAGCTTTCAGGGCATATATATTGTAGTCGATCTTTATTTTGGGAAAAAATATAGTCATTTTTGTGTTTTTTGACCTTATGGATTGGATGTTGGCCCTACCATTGCTTAACTTGGTACCAAGTTTTAAATTTCTTTATAATTCACTTTAGTGACCACAAATCAACTTTATGATGATTTTCTTCTTCTCATTGAAATGAGATCCTCACTTTGTATATATAATATGGCTCCCTAAATGGGATTCATGTCCTATGGCCAAAATGAGGTGATTGTAATGTGCCTCCTCCTTAAGGTGTGATCATATTACTAGGTGTTGAATGAGTTTTTAAAAACACTACCAAGTGAATTACATTAAGTGAACTAATATGATTTCTCATTCTTGGAAACAAGGTGTTTCATATGAAGATCATCCCCTCACCTTTCTTGTCTCTAAAATCATCCTTTCATGAAATTAACTTCATGACACTCATACATGTATTTTCTCATATGTCTCTCATGGAGATAGATGATGCCTTAATACTTCACACATGATGGTCTTAGATACCTCGATGGTAGACTAGCTGATGCAGAGCATCATTAATATTCAATTCATCCACAAGATTAGTTTGATTCAAATCACTCAAACTGCTCTAAACTTGAATAATAGCCTATTTGTTCAAGTCAAAAAACCCTTCAAATATGAAAAAACTTTATTGAAGGCCCAAAATGTCTTATACTAGCTGTGTACTTTTTTAAAGATATAATCCATGCAATACCATCTAGAAAACTCATGAATCAACTAGGAACTTCAATTCAAACTATCTCTTTCAAAACTACCTCCGTAGGCTTCTTAAGGGAAAACTAATGGTGAAAAATCATTTGGAATAACTCACAAATCCTCAAGAAAAATAAGTCCTGATCTAGACACCCATTTGGCTCTTCATGTTTATTACCAAGTTTTATTTCTCAACTCCTTTGCTAGGTACCTTTTCCACCCTTTCTTCTTCTCGACTTTGTTTAAGCTCCTTGTAGCCCTATCAGTCTAGTTTTTCATACTTAAATTTTTTTTAGGGATTCATTTAACAAACTAAAGAATAAACTATCAGAAACTATGCTCTATTAGATGACTTTCCAACTTCATAAATTTGTAAATATGTTTCCTCAAATTGTCTTGATGATTATTACAAAGTTTCAAGTTTTAAAACCTAATGTAAGGCCTTCAAAATCACTTTCTTTCACAACCTTATCATTGTCCTTTAGACCTAGTTATGTCTCTTTAATCCAAATATAGATTTCAAAAGGAACTAGAAGGATTTTTCCAACTATGATGATATATTCTAATACCCTTTTTCCTTAATAGGATTCACTCAAATCTTAAAGACCCATTTCATTGTTTTAACTCCTCAAATAGTTGTTTCAAGTATGCAACTAACCCTTCACTAACACTTACGGTCCTCAACGAAGACTTTTATGAATAGTGACTTCATAGGGACTCATTATCCTCTAAAACATCAAAAATATGTAAGGGAGACTTATTGTGACCATTACTTACCAATCTTAATCCTTGAATTAGTTGTTTAAGTCACCAAAACTCCTTTCTTGTTCAAACCCTAGGAGGGTTTCACAATGATCCCGAGAACCTTCAAAACTTTACATAATACATGTAACATGTTTTCATGGACTAAATTTTCTCCAATAATTTTGTTTTAATGTGCATGAGGTTACTACCTTAATAGTAAAGCTTAACCAATAAAGAAATTGCAAACATCAAAGCATTATCATACTATAAAGTACCTTGGGGACGGGGTATCAAGTAATAAATGGTCTTCCAATGACAACACAATATCTTTCACCTTTTATAGGAATTAATAATCTTGTAATAGATATTTTTGTTTTCTCATCATGTAAATAAACATAGAAACCTTAAACTCCTTAATTCTTATGAGGGATTTAATTGTATTTCTAGACAATACACATTCTTTTAATCGGGAACGGAGCTTCTTACTCATTAATTTTATGTAAATGAGCATATACAAAGCTTGAATCTTCCTCCTCTAACTCAAATCACTCGTTCTACTCCCTTATAACTAACTTCCTCTAGCCAAAACCTCTCATTTTTATCACATTTTAAACCCTAATTGATTTTACTTACATGTATTGAGTTCAAAACATAGAGAAACGCATTTTTACCTACGGGTAACATAGAATTTTTCACCTTTACACACTCTAGGATCCTTACAAAACATTACTAAACAATATAAACCCACTAACACTTACAATACAAGCCAAGAATAACTTAGACTAACTCAAAATTTCAAAATAGCACTTTTGGAGGGAAATATAAGATTTGAATTTTTCAATACCTAACTCCACTACACATAATGAAATGAATTCTAATGATCCCATAAGGACTTATATACCTCCTAAAACACCTTTCAATATAAAATTTTACTTGACAAACCAAAATGTGACCCTAAGATATATGTTGATGCACCACTAGCTCATTTTAGCTTGTTCTTTAGAGAGATTTGGGTACAATGATAGAGTCAAGATATGATGATCATCAAGTCACTCCTTGAGCTCCACATTTCACCTTTGAACATGATGAATCCTTCACAATTCAATTTCTTGACCAAGATGACACCTAGGTAGAAGCATGCTTATGGTACCTGGACACCTTTTTTCTCAAGCTATTCCTCATGGAAATGGGTTTCCTCCTCCATATTAGGGATGAATCCTTGAATGAAATTCAAGGATGGTTTGCATGTTCTTAACCTCCATACTTCACAATAAAAATAACATTTTATAATCAATTAAACTATTATGACAGTCTAATTCTTCCTACAACTCAAAATTTAAATCCTATTTCATTTTAAATTAGGAGGGGAAGCTGCAGAGTTTTGACGTACCTCAAGAAAAATTTGATCCTTGAATCAATGTTGATCATTCCACTTTTTAAATTATTCTATTATATTTCCAATTCCTAGTTTTTTTCATCCTAACTCTTTCTGGAACTCCTAGAATCATCCAAAAGTAGGTTAATTTATCCACATCATTTTTCACCAAAAAAATCATTTTGTAAAAAATTTGTGAATTATCAACATTAAATGGACAATTTCTATAAAATTCTATGTAGATTTTCCACAATTTAATAAAGTCACATTTAAATTTGTTAAACATTCACATTCATGAAATTTGAATGTGGAAAATTTACATTTTTTCATGTTTTGGAAAAGCTTATCATAAAAGTAAAATTCAAAATTGTGAAACATCCATATTCTTGAAAAATCATTATGGAAAAATCACATTTTCTTCACATGTTAAAAAATAATCCTTTGAAAATAGAATTATGATATTTTGTATCACAACCTAAATATAATGTCTCATGATTTAATATTTTCACACCATTTCTTTGGTTTACACAAAAACTATATATACATTACGAAATTTAGAGATAAAAGTGTTAAAAATCAACATATACTAACATATTGATTGTGTATTATTCACAAAATTTTAAATATATATTTAATAATAAATATAAAATATACCAAATTTTAGTTGTGGATAAGACACAATTCTAAAATTTAATATGACTAAAATAAATAGTAGACGCGTTTTTATTTATCCTTGCACCAAATAGATAGCGTCTATAAATACAATTTGTAGATATTCGACAATTTCTAATTGTAGTCAAATTTAAATTTGTGGATTTTTCATTATTTTTAAATTCTTGATAATTCACATTTTTGCATTGTGATTGAAAAAAATAAATATTTAAAATTAAAATTATCATTTTTTAAACCCCAATAATGTATCAAAAATCCATTTTATTTCACTTACAAAAATTATACCAAAAAAACTTTGATTTTGTATTATCTACAAAATTCAAAATAGATAAATTGTAGAAAATTGTATGTTCTAACAATATTTGTAAAAAATCCACATTAGTGAAAGTTTTAATTATCTATTCTCCCAAAAATAAAAAATAAAAAATAATACAAAGTGGGAATTTAGTAACTCTTCTAACCCTAGTTGATAATATATATCATCAAAATCTACTAAATTTTATTTTTTGAAACTATTTAAATAATCTTAATAATAAGAGGAAAAGGTTAAAATATATGACCTTTCAAAAAATCATACCACTTCAATTAGAAAAAAGTGTATTGTGAATAATCTAGTTAATCAACAAAAAAGAAGAAGAAAAAATCGTGAATAATTTGTGGATATAAAACCTATCAAATTATTTCAAATGTTTAATTAACTAATATTTTTCATGGATATACCTTTTTATTTGTACTTATTTTTTTCATTGATATTCATATTAAATCTATTCTATTTTTATCATAAATGTTATTATTTTATTTTTATAAAAATAATTAATATTTAACATTTATAAGTAAAATGGTCTCATAAAAAAGGATGTCACGTTATTCCCCGTTGATAAGAAGCAATCTAACGGTCCGTGTTATTGATCCGTAAACATAATCCGTGCGAAAGAACAAAAATAACCCTAACTTTTTATATTTTAATCAATCGAAAAGAAGTGAAACCCTAAAGTTTCTATTAAAAAAGAGGGAAAGTGTTGTTTTCTTAAAAGATAGGTCAATAAAAGAATAGGAAAATGATTGAGAATTTCATATGTATTTCAAATTTCTCACTTTAATTACAGGAGGTGTCTCCTTTGAAGATGACCCTGCTGGAAAGCGTCAAATTCCGGCGGGCCTCTTCACGGAATTATTTCCGGCATCCCTACTTCGAAGGAAAAAATTACCCGCATGTGTGGTGAGCAGGTGCACCACATTAGAAGCGTTTTCGGCCTCGGTGTGGTGGTCGCGGAACAGGCGCTGGGAATGGAGCACGAGTAGTGATCTTTCTCCGATGGCTCTGCTGAAAGCGCTTCTTAATTTGGGAAATGAAATATGTGTTTGTGTGAAGCCAAAAGCCTGTGAAGCGAAACACCAGTGCCATCACGCGGCGGATTAAAGTACTCTTGTCTTCTGTTTGAAGAGATTAGAGACAACCCCGCGATTATAGTGCTTCCTCCTTCGGCCCTGCTCTGCCTCAGGGAAATGCACGTTATGTTCCAGCGAACGAAGCGTGCTATGGAGGAATGGAATAGTGCGCGTAGCGTTTGGCTGCTAATGCAGTAAATTTTCAGGTAAACGTGACTGTGAGCTTCCCCTTTAAAGAAGTCGATTTTTACTTGACAGAACATTCGTAAACCAATAAAAACACACTTAACTGTAACGATTTGACTGAAAGCTTCTCGAAAATATACAGATTGGCCAGGTTGGATGCATAAATCAAATGTAGAAAACCTTTTTTGAACTTATTTACAAAAAGCAAACGTCTAAACAACGAATTTCTCTAAACTACATACATAAATGGAAAGCACGAAAAATCGGAAAACCTTTGCTTGACGGCATGTAAACCGCAAATTCTGCATACTAAATGCGTGAATCAAACCACCATATTTTGGGCAAGAAATCTTTCGGAAAACTCACTTAAAGAATCAAATCTATCTTTATATAAAACGGACAGTATTTTCTTGGAGAAGGGGCGGCGGGGAGGGAAGAGAGAATGTGTGCACATGCCTTGTATGATGTGTGCCAATTCCTCTTTCCACTTCCACTTGTTTTCTAAAAAGTATTTGTGTGGAAGAAGAATTTGTGCAAAAAAACATTAAAGAGCATATTACTTTAAATATATTGGGCAAAGGAAGAGTGCCCTGCTGGAAAACGTCAAATTCCGACAGGGCTCTTTCCCGGCTGCATAATTCCGACAATGTATTTCCTCAATTGGTAACGATACTTATTGTGGGTGATGTTGCTGATTTTAAAAAAGCTCTATTTCCAATAATTACAGATTTGGTAGAATGCGTGGAACCATTGCCGCGGACGAAGGCCACCTTCAACCACTCTCCCCCGCGCATACTTTCAAGTTGACCGTGATATCGATATATACCCTCCAAATTTTCAAGCTTTTTTTACGGCAAAAAATTATCCAGCACTCACAAACTACTCGATTTACGACGGATCGGGGCTTACATCTGCCTTCATTTTTCAATGGTTATTTTCCCTGTTTGGGTGCCAATTTGGATTACCCATTTGGTATTTGTGGAGTATCAAATCTGTAACGGAGAAGAGAAGCTTACTGCAATGGACGCTTTAGTTGTTGAGCTCCGCAAGCTTATCAATAGGCGTCACTGCGGGGCCGCTGTTGGCCAAATGCAATTTTAGGCATGCTGAGGGGATTCGCTTATGGCTCCTTGCGTTTCTATAGACGACAGGGTGTCCACTTCTGATTCTGCCCATTTGGATTTCATCACTCTACAACAAAAATCAGGGGTGCCCATTTCAGAATGTCCATGTCACTCTCAGGGTTTTCACTTCTTCATTTGGAATCGGGATCCTCCTTAGCATATATAATGCCCTGTATTCATCGTGCCTCCATTACCTACCTCTCTCCACCTCGGCCATGGTGTTCGCCTCCCAGCTGGGACTCAATACAATATTCACATATTTAATAGTCCGTCAGAAGTCGACTCCTTATTCCATCAATGCTCTGATTTTCTCACTTTCGGCACAGGTATACTTTCTTTCAACAACAGTAGTGATAGGCCCAAGGAAGCCATCCGTGTACACTATGTTGTTGGGTTTATCCTCATAACGAGTGCAGCTGGCCTCTATGGATTAATCCTTCCCCTGATCGAGCTTATTTACAGGGAAACTTCACCCCAAATAACGTATACTCTGGTAATGGAGATGCAACTTATCATGTCAGTCTGTGAAAGTGTTGTGTGTACAATAGACATGGTGGTCTACAAGGATATCCCTGCTATTGTGAGAGAGGCCAATGCAAGTCCACTGGGCGAAGGTCTATATTATACTTCGCTTCTTGCCTGTGTTGTTTGCTGGCAGCTTTTCTTTATTGGGGTCTTTGGTATCATCTTTCCTCAATTGGTTGCGAAATTTCCATAAGATTAATCCCGCTTCAACTCGTGTAAAAGGTGTGGTGATTTGGGTATCGAATACCCATTTGGCATTGACGATGGATGCGGGAGTTTTGGAGTACAGATCGTTATTCGTGTGTAGCAACAACACCCACTTGAATCAAGGATACTGATTGGTAGATATGTCGTCGCAAATATCAGCTACGATGCACATCCCTGAAATTCTTTATTTCAAATACCAACAAATTTCCTCTATTTCAATTGCAACCACACCTCTGTACTGCTTCAACCTCAATTATCTGAGTCTATGTGTGACACTAACAATTACATGTGCAAGAGGTTCGTTGAGTGTCCCACTCATGCATTATCTTGCTTCTACTATCCACAGACTTTATATTAGTTGAGATTCATGCTTGAAAACTGTGAACCATATGTCGCTATATATTCTACGGATTCTCTTGAATTATGAGATTCCCATCATGGCTAATACTCACTGCCTCAATTGTCGCTAAGGATGAGGGAGTTGTGGCTACCACACCCAATTTTCCACTTTTCTTTGTCTTTGCGATCGCACCAAACTCACCCTTACTCGGTAAGAGCATGGTCCCATGGAGGGGGGCTCCATAAATATCTGAGTGGGGGTTGCTGAAAAAATTTAGGAGCATTTTAGTAGTTTTAAGGTCTCATGTTCTTTTATTAGTTTCCTCAAGAATACCCGTTGAGATATTATAGGATCCCATTGCATTTTTATGGTTATTTGTAGGTAAATAAAATCATTGTTCCCTCTAAAATCACCAAAAAATAATGGCGGGTATGCATATTATATTCCACATAGACAAAAAATAGCCTAAACTATAACGACAAACTCCTAGCCCCCCTCTCCAGCCACCGCTTGAGTTTAGGGGGCAAAAAAATTGGAGCTCCTATTTTTAGGCCTAGATTCTATTATTCCTATAGGTGGCTTTAAAAAAATTGTGTGACCTTCCGTTGCAAAAAAATAGGAGCTGCAACTCCTCCATGGGACCATGCCCTAAGTACGTCTTTCTAGGTTCTTCCCTCTATAATCTTTGTTTTTCTTTTATATGGATGATGACGTAAGCAGGGTGTTGTTACAGATCATCACAACCATGTTGGAGTAGCAGGGGTAGGTATAGCTACACTCCACACACTTTCTTATGCATTTCAACTTTGTATGCATGTTTTACTTAAGTATATTTGATGTTCGATGGCAGCAATAGGCGTTGGTGCAAGGATTTTTCTCGTTTGCTATTTTAGAAAATGCAGAGCTAAGAGAGTTTGTTTGAGATTGGGAGTTGTCTACACCATTCCTTAATAACAAACTTGATTTGGTCTAAAGTTTGAATATAATTTGATGTTAAATCTTATGCCAAGCTCATAAATGTTAGTTCACGGGTGAGGAGGGTGATTATGGAACCAAGGTACGCATTATCTTGCTTCTACTATCCACAGACTTTATATTAGTTGAGATTCATGCTTGAAAACTGTGAACCATATGTCGCTATATATTCTATGGATTCTCTTGAATTATGAGATTCCCATCATGGCTAATACTCACTGCCTCAATTGTCGCTAAGGATGAGGGAGTTGTGGCTACCACACCCAATTTTCCACTTTTCTTTGTCTTTGCGATCGCACCAAACTCACCCTTACTTTATAAGAGCATGGTCCCATGGAGGGGGGCTCCATAAATATCTGAGCGGGGGTTGCTGAAAAAATTTAGGAGCATTTTAGTAGTTTTAAGGTCTCATGTTCTTTTATTAGTTTCCTCAAGAATACCCGTTGAGATATTATAGGATCCCATTGCATTTTTATGGTTATTTGTAGGTAAATAAAATCACTTTTCCCTCTAAAATCACCAAAAAATAATGGCGGGTATGCATATTATATTCCACATAGACAAAAAATAGCCTAAACTATAACGACAAACTCCTAGCCCCCCTCTCCAGCCACCGCTTGAGTTTAGGGGGCAAAAAAATTGGAGCTCCTATTTTTAGGCCTAGATTCTATTATTCCTATAGGTGGCTTTAAAAATAATTGTGTGGCCTTCCGTTGCAAAAAAATAGGAGCTGCAGCTCCTCCATGGGACCATGCCCTAAGTACGTCTTTCTAGGTTCTTCCCTCTATAATCTTTGTTTTTCTTTTATATGGATGATGACGTAAGCAGGGTGTTGTTACAGATCATCACAACCATGTTGGAGTAAGCGGAGGGTAGGTATAGCTACACTCCACACACTTTCTTCTTATGCATGTTTTACTTAAGTATATTTGATGTTCGATGGCAGCAATAGGCGTTGGTGCAAGGATTTTTCTCGTTTGCTATTTTATAAAATGCAGAGCTAAGAGAGTCTGTTTGAGATTGGGAGTTGTCTACACCATTCCTTAATAACAAACTTGAATTGGTCTAAAGTTTGAATATAATTCGATGTTAAATCTTATGCCAAGCTCATAAATGTTAGTTCACGGGCGAGGAGGGTGATTATGGAACCAAGGTACTTAGTCTGAATGATTTATAATAACGAGTGACACATTTCACAATGGGAGATTTACACATGGCATGTGAAATCTTCAATGTTAGTCAAATGTTGACATTGTTTCACCTAATACAACCAACATGTGTCTAATCTTTTTCTAGCACATGCTCACATCCTGTGAGAAAAAAGGAGCTTCAAAACAGGTCGTGGACTTTCACCAAAGCATAATAAGAATTGTTTTTCTTTCCAGATGTTGTAGTTGTACTATATTTCTCCCTCCTGCCCATAATATGAACTTGAAACAATTTAAGATAGCATATATTTCACCACAAATTGTAACTCCAAAAACTAAACATTGTTATCCTCTCCGGTGTAATTTGCAACTCATTTGCAATTGCTAGTTTTTAATTCCATCGTTTGTTAGGATCCTTTTTTATTCATGGCTATAGATTATGTCATAGAATCCTATAATTTTTAAATCTGTATTTTTCCCGATTCAAGAAGTGTTCAGTAGAGTATTAAGGATCTTCCATGAGATCATTATTCTAATATTTTAGAAAAAACATTGTACAAATGTTTTAATGTTATTTGGCATATAATTTTTTATGAAACTTGGCTTTTTTCTATTGAACAGTCGATAGACCTGACATTTTGCATACAGGTTCTACGAAAAGTGGGTTTTTCTTAATTTTACAGGAGGGTAAATGGTGGAGATTAATTTTTGACAGCGGATAATGAGAGTGATTAGATTTGCAGCAAAGATATTCCCTTAGGTTCATGCACATAATTAATTATTTAATCCCAAATGACCATTAAATCACGTGTGTAAGATTTTAACATTCCATTTTAGTAAATTTCACACTGTAATTTTTATTATTATGGCCTGTGAAAATGTTGAATGTTGATTAGTATTTTAGATTTTTGTATAAAAACAAAGCATGGATCTTTATCAGAAGAATATTTAGGTCAATTTCCATGGCTTATTCCATAGTGTATTATTTTATATTATTATTTAACATTCAGATAATAAGAGTGGATTTTTATTTTATGTTGTGGTATATTTGATAGTTATAAAATTGTGGGTCAACCAGTTTATTTAAATTATAAAGTTTATCAAATTTTCCTAATTGTGGATATGTAACAATATTCAATTTGTTGCTATACAACAATTATAAAATTGTAGAATATTCACAATATTTTTCACATTTGATGTTTTCACAAAAATATTGTGGGTGGAGTCCACAAATTTGGATTCACAATTTGGAATAAGATATCCACAACAAAATTGTGGAAAATTTGTGAATACATGATCCATTACCTTGTAGTGAGAGAATTCATCTTTCATTGTTTTAACTTTCATTCCTTTAACTAAAAACCCGATCTTAAATGCAGATTACTCCTAAATGAGATTTTATTTCCTAAACTTTCCTAAATTTACTTATACATCTTCAATTATCTATAAAATAACCCTCATATGCTTTAGATTTTATCTATACAATTCTGAAGGGTGTTCAATTAGCTACAAAATGGCTAAAAATGGCCTTTTTAGGCCTTCGAGAGAAAGTAATCTCTCATTAGAACTAAATGAGTTGATCAATCACCTAAGACACTATTCCCTACACATTGAAACACAATGAATGATCCTCTTAGGAATTTTATTTGAGCAAGGTAAAGTTTGAAATGATGGAAAGTTGTACATAGGAAATGCACAATGACTAAGAATCATTATTTTTAATTAAGGGCTTGGTTGCCATACTTAAAAATTTCAATTTTCCTACTAGTTATTTTAGCCATTCTAGAGTTAATCAAACACCCTCCGTGAGATTTTAGGAAAGATATTAAGAATTAAAATGTGATTTCTGGGAATTTGGAAGTGTTGGAGGTAATTTGGGAAGACTTAGGAAATTTTACTCATTCAAGGACTATATACTCAATAGCGGGTTTTCTAGGTGTAGGGAACAGAAACTTTAATGGTGAAACTTGGATTCTCTGTAAGATTCTAGTAACTCTATAAATATTTAAGAGGGAAAATTATAGGCATTGGAAATATATGTGAATCATATACATGTTAGAGACATCTATATTTCTCTAATGCTTGAATGTTTCATGAAGAATTTCAAAATAGTGTAGCTACCCCTTTTGGTTCCAAACAAAAATGGACTTAAATTTTTAGGTTCATACAAAATCAAGTATTGAAAGTTGCTCCATTGATATTATAATGTGTTTTTCCATTGATAATATGATTTTTCCACTCATGGTCAAAAAGAATGCACTCTTTCACTTGAACTAATTCAAGAAACATCGTACATGCCTTTTTGGCCCTCTTGCACTTGATGAGAACTTGAAACAATTTCCTGCACAGTGCAACCATGATGATCCTTCTACCGGGAAAAAGGTGACTAATGAAATGTGAGACTAAAAACCTTCCAACCTTGAAATGATGAGTCTACATCTCCTTTTATACCTTTTGATAAAGCGTTAAAGTGTAGACACTTGTTAATTGGACCAAACAATTTAAAACATTTAAATTGTGTTAATTGCAACACTTCCCCACAAGATTGATAACACATTGTTAATAATGCTCCATTTCTCCTCTATCACCACTAATTAATTGCATTACAACAATTGATTAGTCCTTCTGAAGCTCAAACCCTAATTAACGACCTTTCGTTAATTAACACCTCCTTCTATATAATGTAATTAATTATTCTTAATTAATTACGACCACTAATCTAAATCAATAAATCTTCATCTATTTAATCAAATTCCTCTATTGCATCACCTAAAATCATGCTAATTCTCTTCTAAACTAGCCTAATAGGCCCATATCCTTATTAATTAATCACCTTTGATTAATTATGTGCACCCCTAATTCCCATGGGTCACTAAAGGAAAAATTAAACTCTCCTAAGGTTGACTCAACCCTCCCTAAACCTTCCTTATCCACAACTAACCCAACATCTCTATTATCCCACATGTAAAGGGATGTAGATATTCTTTTATCCATTGGGCTATATAAGGATCCCTCCTCCTACCTTTCTACTTACACCTAAATGAGCATAGAGCCTAAGCTATAGCCATTTCATCATCTTAGAGCATTCTCCATTAGAGTGGAGCTAAGCATCATCCCTTTGCATTCAATCATCCAAGCTATTTTGTGAATATCAATGGAGTTAATCAAGAAAGGCCTTGTTGCCATGACTTGATGAACCTCCATCCTCAAGCCTCTTGGATCAAGCAACAACTATCAACCCTTTGATAGCTAAAGGATCTACCTAGGTCCATTCCATTGATTTAGCTTTCTAAAGAGTAGAGAAATAAATGTTAGCATGTTTAGCTTGAAGTTTGTTTTTCAAGGTTTTAATACATAGTGTTGATGTTTATTACTTGTTTAGCTCTTAGCATGATGGTGCATAGATGTTAGTTTAGCATTGTTTTGAAGCTACTAGGTGTTAGTTTCAATTTCACTAACATAGCTAACTAATTCTTGCACATGCAAAGTGATCTTGGTTAGACTTGAAGGATGCATTACAACAGTTGACCAAAACTATTGGTCTCATACCAAGACAAACCACAAAGCTTTGGACAAAATCTGAAGCGGTCGAATAGACTACGAAGAATTATGCTTAATTTAACTTCCATCACCACTCATGGTTATCTGTTCTTGTCATGTTCATGATGATCATTCCCTTGATGACTTGAATTTTAATGAGGTCCTTGATGTTTCAGATCCTTCATAGACCTCATGATTCTCTTGATTGCACCCATTGTCCAAGTGATTGTCTTTTATACACATTGACACCATGATATGTTCATTTTCATAGTGTGATCCCCATGATGTCCCTTTTTAGGCCTCAAATTAAGTTGTATTTCATAGAATCTTACTAAATTAATTTATCACCTTGGGTAATCATCTCTACACACTAAAATAAACTTGAAAACCTTGTTATGAATTTTCTTTGAGCCAATGTGAAGGTTAAATTGAAGGTAGGTTGGCCAAATGAAGGATGCGCAGTGACTAAGAAGCCTGGTTTTCAATTAGGGGCTTAGTTTTCATGCTTAAGATTTTTAATTTTTCATGCTAGATATTTTGCATCACGGTAGTGAATTGGGACTCAATAGCACCCCTAATTATATCATGCATTACATAGTTAGTTGATTTTTTTAATAAGAGAAGAAATGTTGATTAAATTGAGCCATGTGAAACTTATTAGAACTATATGATTTGATTTTTTACTTCATCTAGGACTAATTAAAAATATAGGCATAAATCAATCAGTCAATTCGATTGAAATTGAAGATATAATTTGTGATGCAAAAGTATCATGGGGAATTAAATTTCTTACATAAGTTTTACAATATTAGTTAAGTACATGGGAACACACAAGGATGGTGAGAAGGATAATGGAGAAAGGAAAGTGCAACACAAAATTTGGGTGATGGTGACAATTACAAATGTTTTGTGCAATAGTTGAATTGTTTATACGTGTTGATTACAAAAGTGAAAGAAGACAATGTGTGCATGAAGTGAGTCGATTATACCATTTGAGGGGCTAGAGTGATAAGGAGTAGAGAGATGAGTTGAGTCACACGAAACAAGTGAAACTTTTCAAGGGTCATGAAGAAACACCATTGTAATAGATTTAGGATTTATTTTATGTTTTTGTAACAGCCCCAATAATGGGAGTAGTATTTGTAGATGTCATCAAGGATTTTCAAATTAATAAAAACATGTACATGTGTTTTGATTTTTTATGTATTATAAGGCATTTCATGAGTGCATATATTTGAGCAACATTTATTTCCTTTGAGAGTTTTGAGGTTTGTAAAATATAATTTTGACACATTTAACACTCCTACAAATGTTAGTAAACAATCCAAAAGGCCCCAAAACCTAAACAATGACTATATTATTTCCTAAAATAGACATCGATTATAGAATTTAAACTCTAAAAGCTTTAGGTTGAATGCTGAAATGTTGAAAATTACTTATGTACTCTGTGATGCCCGCTAAAAACAACCCACTTGAGACCCAAGAACAACCTAGGATTAGTTAGGAAAATTATGGAATAAATTTTTTTAAAAGAGTCTACAACCAAGTTACAAGACAACAATTGTTGCAAGCAAGTTTCAAAGCCAAATACTATTAATAGCTTATAGTTTTATTAATACGATAATTATAAAAGATCACAAGGTCCAAACTTAGGGTTAGATTAATCAATTAGGTTAAGAGGGTAATTTCTCACTATACCACTCTCTAACAGGATTAAAATATTCAAATTTATTTTTCTCAAAATTAATGCACTCAAAACTTCCCAAAAACATTCCCATTAGATAGGAAATTTCCTCACCTTTCGGTGATATAAAGAAGTCCTCCTAACTCCTCATATTTCTCAAGTTATGGGCCGGCGGACCTTGGGAGGAAACTTTTCCCAAGAGCGGGTCTACGGGCTTGGGGAAAAAAATTCCCATGCATGGGCCGGTGGAGTGGAGAGAGTTTTAGTGCATTTTCCATTTTGGAAAAAAGCGTGATCTACCTCCACACACCGCGAGCCCGAAGAGGACACGTGTTAGCATTTCTAAACTCTAGCAAAAAATGGTCGTCGGAGGATTTTAAGACAATGATCCTTTTTGGCTGAAAGGCGTTATGGAATCAAATGATTTGTGCCTCCACCGACACCCAAAGTGCCACGTGTCAAGCACCGATTATTCATGGGGAAATGGATTTGCGGGGAAATTTAGAGACTTTATACTTTAGGGTTAAAAGTGTAAAGGATTAAAATAGCCGCCGCCTCCGAATTCCCGAACGATGCCATGTGTCACTCAATGATTGGTTGCAGCCCATTGGTCGTCAGAACAATTTAGAAAAATTTTAATTTTGCGAGAAAAAGGCATAAAGACTTAAAATCTTCGCGCCTCTGCGGACGTGTCATGAAGACACGTGTTAGCCATCCATTGGATGCGGATTGGTAGCCGGCGGGAGAATTTAGGAAATTTTTCCCAAAACATTTCTGAAGCACTAAGATAAAAAGGGGATCCACTCCTCTCTACCGATGCCTTGTGACACCACGTGGTAGCACCTAAATTTCTGCGGGCCAATGGGGTGGCACAGAAACTTAGAAAAATTTGCCAAAAAAAAAAATTAAGTTAGGAATTATTTTTGACGCCAAATGAAGAAAAACTTTGAGGGCCATAACTTTTGATTGGGAGATATTTTTGGGAAAATGAGGACTTTTGGAAATATCTTGACATCCTCTTTGCACAGAATCATTAATTTTTCATTTTGTTAATGTTTAAGGGGTCAATTTCACGAAAATGATCTACAGGCTTTAAAAGGCAAGTTGTTAAATTTTAACTTGTGAAATTTTAATCAATTGATCTTCTTCCTCTCTCAACATGTCAATTAGACATGGAGAATTGTTCTTAGATGGATTTAGGATGGATTTGGAAGGTAAGTTTATTTGATTGACTCCTAATAAAAAATACAACCTTAAAAAAACGGTTTGAGCCCAATTTTACTAAGTTTTCTAAGAAATTCCTTGTTTTTTTGTCAATTGAATTCATTTAGGGCATACTACTTCAGTTTAATCATTTAATTTGTTATTTCATTATTGCAGGTTTGAACTGTGCATTTTGGTTAAAGTATTTGCCAGTTTGAAAATACAAAACAGAGATCAAATTTTAAAGGATCTATTTTCCATTTTCATCTTCCAAGTATTAGAATTCATTCCAACTCTAATCTAATACATTTAGTTGATTCAAATAAAACTATTCAAAACCAACATGCAATTCTGATTTCTAATTTTACACATTTCAAAAGACAAAGTTTTGTATTTTCCTCACACACATTTCTTCCTTTCAAATAGAGATTTCAAATACATTTCAAACTCAGATTTTAAACAACAAGTAGTTCCAATCGTGGAAAAGAATGCAAATTTTATTCAAAAGACAAGATTTCCTTCTTTTACAACTTCTCTTTTCTGTTGATTTTCACAATACAATATACAAAATACATCTCTTTCTTTCAAACAGAAAGAGTATATCTCTCCTTTACATTTCAAAATTATAACTTTCATATTCAATACAACATATTTCCATTACAAAACATATAAAATTTCCTCCACTTCAAGTGGGAAAGGTTACAATAAGATTTCATTCCAACAAGGGACTATCAAACCCCCCTTTTTTTTTTTCTTTGCTCCAGAATAGCAACATGTAGATTTATCATTCTCCCAATTTTGATCACAACAAGAGTAGGGAAAGGCAACGCTCTCCACCCAACCAAGACATCCAATGACAAGGAGAATCCATCCTTCTTCATTGGCCCCCGAGCCCCAACCATAATGCAATAGAAGATGTGATTCAACTCATGGCAACAAAGGCTTCCACAACACACAAGCAACATTTTCACATTTAAAACACAGTCCAAAACAAAATGTAGTTTACAACTACATTAAAGCATGACAAACAACACTAAGGCTTCATCAAGCAAGCCAAAGGAGCAAGAAACTATGGGGGATGCTACTTATGCCTCCTAAAGGGGAAATGGGTATCACCACCTGATTTCAAACTCGCCAAAATATAGTATATCAAAGCCCTAACATGCCCTTATACCTCCCCCAAGTACCCCTTATTCCTCACATTTCCTTATGCCTCCCCAACCTCTTATGGCACCCCATAACAAGTAAAGAAATGCAAGCTATTTCTTTGTAAGGTGGAACCCAAATCCCAGACTCCTCTACACTTATACCTCCCCAAAACACTTGTGCCTCCCAAAAATGAACCCCATAGTCTTCTCCTACACCATTCCTAGGCCATCTACCCAACATCCCACAAACATGTCAAAACATTCACAACAATAACAATTTCATAAACAGAAAAGAAGCATTCCAAGAGCCAAGCTCCTACCTCTCCATGATGGAGTTGTTCCAAGTTCCAAAATAGCAACTTTATCCCAATGCAAGCAATCCAAATCATCCAAGCACAAGCATGCAACAATCTTCCAAAAACTTCTCCAAAGCAAGAGCTCCAAAACAGCAACAAAATTCACCCAAAAGGAGTTTCCAAAAGTGAAGCCACCAAAAGGGTGTAACCCCAAAACAATAAAATAAATTCGAATATATAGAAGGGGGAAGAGAGGAGGATGAGGTGGATCTTTGTAGGATGCCACATCACACATCCTCAACTCCAACTCACAAGTCAACTTCAATCTCCAAGACACAATAAATAAGTAGGTGAATAATATGACAGTTTTACTTACACACTCAAATCAAGCCCATATCCCAAAGGACTAAAATTAATTTCAAGCAAGAAGTACAATTAAAACATTCAGCTAGACTTACAGAAATGCATAATGAAGGCTAGGTTTAAACTCTCCAACCGTAGTAAGGTTGGCATGCAAATTTAAGAGGTATGGGACAAGTTTAACTTGTCCCACAAGCCTCCAAAATCAGTCTCCAAGGACAATTTCGAATTCCAAAGAAGATGAAGTGTTTCATACTCCAAATTTACTTACATATCTCTTACACATCACTTACACATTGCTTACACATATCTTACAATATTTAATACAAGAGTCACCCACTCCAATAATTACTTTCTTGTGACCCAATTTGATTAATTTATTTTAACAATATGATTACTCACATTATATACCACAATTTATTTAAATAAAAGGGATAAACACATCACTTAATAAACACATACAAACATCAATAAAAAGGAACCAAATAAATAAATACACATAACCCTTGGTCACATTTAAAGGTGATCCCCCATGGGAATCCCTAACACAATCAAACACACAAACAAATACAAGTTGTCATGGTGACCTTGTTGAATTCATCTAGAATTCCAATGTGGTTGGTCTCCAATCCCCGATGTTTGTTGTGATATTTTAACCTGCAAAACACAAATACCTCCTTTGGCCTCGTGGCCATATCAGAACATCTAAAATAATATAAATAAAATTCTAAAATCATCTAGATATATGAATCACAACAACATCCAAGCAACCAACAAGATCATTTGCAATTTTACTCAACAACTATATTATCATCAAATAATTTCCATTTCTAGGTCTACTCACAATATCCAAATATCACATGTTTGAACAACATCCATAATATACCCATGTCAAACAACATAACATCATCAATATATAAAATGTCTCTAATAATCATCATGCATCATAACTAAATCAAGGTCAACAATAATCCATGATCTAACATATAACATCATACTATAATAAAGTCATAATCATGTCTATAATATAATCAGCAGTATCATGATCAGTATCAAAAGGTGTCAAAAGGGAAGTGGGCACTACATACTCACCAGATTAGATCATAAAAAACTATCTCCTTAATTGTGACTAATGGAGCTATGAGACTAGTTCCATAAGGTGCAAAGTGACCCTAATTTCTTATATTTATTTATAATATTATTTTTGTTGATATAAACCTGCCAAAAACACATATAATACCTATACTATAAGGAACGTGTATGCATTCCCTTAATTATGCACCCAAACCAAGATTTTACAGGCTTGAAATTGTTTTGGTTTCCCAAAATTGTGCCTTGGACATATAACAACACAACAACGTGTGTTTTTTTGACAAAATATGTAAAAATCATCTTTCACTTGTGATAAATCTGTACATAAAAATGATTGTTATCTTTCTTTAAAAAATTCCTACAACGTCAAGAAAACTATCCTCTTTCTAAATATATACTTTTTATATTTTTCTATTGACTATTCTAAGGTTTCTATTTATATTTATTTCAAACTATGTCTTTTATACCTCTATTTTTAGTGATTGTAAACACTTATCTTTTGTCATGTATCTTTTTTTCACTTCTCTAAAGTGATTGTCTTTTATACACATTGACACCATGGTATGTTCATTTTCACAATGTGATCCCCATGATGTCCCTTTTTAGGCCTCCAAATTAAGTTGTATTTCATAGAATCTACTTGATTTAATTTATCACCTTGGGTAATCATCTATGCACACTAAAATACACTTGAAAACCTTGTTAGGAATTTTCTTTGAGCCAATGTGAAGGATAAATTGAAGGTAGGTTGGCCAAATAAAAAGGATGCGCGGTGACTAGGAGGCCTAGTTTTCAATTAGGGGCTTAGTTTTCATGCTTAAGATTTTTAATTTTTCATGCTAGATATTTTGCATCACGGCAATTGAATTTGGACTCAATTGTACCCCTAATTATATCATGCATTACATAGTTGATTTTTTCAATAAGAGAAGAAATGTTGATTAAATTGAGCCATGTGAAACTTATTGGAACTATATGATTTGATTTTTTACTTCATCTAGGAATAATTAAAAATATAGGCATAAATCAATTAGTCAATTCAATTGAAATTGAAGATACAATTTGTGATGCAGAAGTATCATGGGGGAATTAATTTCTTACATAAGTTTTACAATATTAGTTAAGTACATGGGAACACACAAGGATGGTGAGAAGGATAATGGAGAAAGGAAAGTGCAACACAAAATTTGGGTGATGGTGACAATTACGAATGTTTTGTGCAATAGTTGAATTGTTTATACGTGTTGATTACAAAAGTGAAAGAACACAATGTGTGCATGAAGTGAGTCAATTATACCATTTGAGGGGCTAGAGTGATAAGGAGTAGAGAGATGAGTTGAGTCGCACGAAACAAGTGAAACTTTTCAAGGGTCGTGAAGAAACACCATTGTAATAGATGTAGGATTTATTTTATGTTTTTGTAAGTTGATAATGGGAGTAGTATTTGTAGATGTCATCAAGGATTTTCAAATTAATAAAAAATGTACATGTGTTTTGATTTTTATGTATTATAAGGCATTTCATGAGTCCATATATTTGAGCAACAGTTATTTTCTTTGAGATTTGTGAGGTTTGTAAAATATAATTTTGACACATTTAACACTCCTACAAATGTTAGTAAACAATCCAAAAGGCCCCAAAACCTAAACAATGACTATATTTTTTCCCAAAATAGACATCGATTATAGAATTTAAACACTAAAATCTTTAGGTTGAATGTTGAAATCTTGAAAATTACCTATGTACTGACTAGATTAGATTATAAAAACTATCTCCTAAATTGTGACTCATGGAGCTATGAGACTAGTTCCATAAGGTGCAAAGTGACCCTAATTTCTTATATTTATTTATAATATTATTTTTGTTAATATAAACCTGCCAAAAACATATATAATACCTATACTATAAAACGCATTCCCTTAATTATGCACCCAAACCAAGATTTTACAGGCTTGGAATTGCTTTGGTTTCCCAAACTTGTGCCTTGGACTTGTAATAACACAACAATGTGTTTTTTTGACAAAATATGTAAAAATCATCTTTCACTATGATAAATCCTACAAAAATGATTGTTATCTTTCTTTAAAAATTCCTACAACATCAAGAAAACTATCCTCTTTCTAAATATATACTTTTTATATTTTTCTATTGACCATTCTAAGGTTTCTATTTATATTTATTTCAAACTATGTCTTTATACCTCTATTTTTAGTGATTGTAAACACTTATCTTTTGTCATGTATCTTTTTTTCACTTCTTTAAATTGGAAAACAAATATACAATCTCATACTAGGACTAATTCTTACATATTAAAAAAAAATCTATTTTTGATATTTTTGAGTTAATTGGGGTGGGAAGGGCATGATCAACTATCCATTATTTTTAATTTTCAAAATCTTTGTACATAAAATATCATTAAAAATAAATACTTAAAAATAAATAAATAAAAACTATCCCAAGCTAGATGCTCATATTTATCTTTATACCAAAGGGTTTTCAAAAATACAAAATAGTGCTTTAAAAATGAGAGGAGGCAACGGGGACACAAACAACTATCTACTATGTTTTTTTACAAAAACAAGAGCACCTATTGACATTTTATATTTTTAACGCACTTACACTTAACCATTTTTTTAAAATAGTAGTTTAGAAACTAAAATCGAAATGTTGCAATTCAAGTTCTTATAACATCTTCAAATTTTGAGTGTAACTATCTCAAATAACTCATGCGAAGTTGAAGTTTTTATTTTTCAGAAAAATTTTCCACCTAAGACCCTTTTGGCCCCCCATTTCCATGCACTTACCTAGAGGATGGTGACCAATGGAATTTGGTGTCGAAAGAGAAAAACCAATCCAAGAGAATGACTCGGCCAAGTGTTAGAGTAACAAAGGAGTACAAAAATTAAGGATATTGCTAGTACCATATCTAGGTACTTAGATAATTATTACTACCGAGTGTAAAATAGATTGGTGAATTGATTCTATTTTTATGTCATTTTATTATTATTCAACTATTGTTTTTTTTGTTCAAATGTTGTTAGATTGAAATAGTTACTTTGTCTTGTGGGCATCTTTGATCTTCTCTATTTTTGGGCTTGATATTCATCCCTTATTTCTTTGTCTTTCTTTATACATTCAATTTAAAATTATAGTCGTTACATTTTATACCAATAATTAATAAACTCACAATATATTAATACCATAACAATTAAATAAATTTGTGCCAATACTTAATAAACACACAAATATAATAATATTATAGCAATTACCTAATTGAGTAATAATATTAAATGTTCATAAACTAAAAATATTTGACTATATTTATTTCCCAAATATTTTTCAAACATCCAATATAATTTTTTTATTTCAAAAATTATAATTGAATAGAATTTTAAAATGTTAAATTTCAAGTAATAAGTCACTACATAACATTGTTTTTGGCAAGATTTTGTTGCTTTTGTTTATTCGGTCTCTTCATGGGTTCGCCTACATTATTCAACATATGAATTGCAACATTGGAGAAATCACCTATTGACAAGGTTATATAACCTCTGCATTTGAGAGGACACCTCCCTCGTATGATGGGTTTATGGGGTTTTGAGTAAGCTGTGACCCAAAAAACACTCGAAGGGGAAAGAAAGGAAAGTGAGATAGGAATAGAAGAAGAAGAAATATAATGGAAAAGAATCGATAGAGAGAGAGAGAGAGAGAGAGAGCATGAAGACAAAAAACACATATCTCATTCCTACTTGCTTTAGAAAGTACACATATCTCATTCCTACTTGCTAGAATGTTAATACTTTGCATGAAAAGAAAAGAAATGAAAGATAACATTTGACATAAGAACATTCATAACGCTTGAGAATATCAAGACACAAAGTTCTACAAGCCTCCTTGTATTTCTTCTTGAAAAGGAACACAAAGTTCCTCTAACCTCTAAGACCCTTCTAGATGACCTCTAACTTCCTTTTATAACCCAAAAGTTGGTTATAAGGTAGTTAGGGTTCGCATGACATCACTTTAGTGTATAACTAAGTCACTTTATAACTTTATAGTTTTATTTTAATAAATTAAAATCACTTTATTACATATAAGTAACCTAATTAAAATTATTTATTACAATAATTAAGTGGGTACATGTGGACCCCACTAGATTGACTTGGACATACACCTAGACATCAAAATGGCACTTATGATTAGTGTTTTATCCATTGGGCCAAGATTTCGCCTATCTCGCTCAAATGCGAAATGAACTCATTGACCACATTGAATTTGTGATGCATTTCATGATCTTCCACTCCATGAAGGATTTGGGTCTATAAATTGGTCTATTGTTGTGGATGCACATTTTCTACTTGTTTGGTTCATAATAACCCAAGTTGACTCAGGTTCACACCTTAAACAAGTCTCCAATATCAATCTAGTTTATGATGGGTTGGTTTCATAGCTTGACAATTTGAGCTTCATTTGTAACTTGCTCCAAGTGTTGCTTCTTTCGTGCTCTTTAGATCTACTCCTCTTTCTTCTCTTTTGCTTGGCGCACCCTCTTTACGAGCTTAAGTGCACAAGTGAGTCAAGAAAAAAATTCTCCTACTTGGAAAACTAAAATAGGATTGAGTGTAGCTTCTTTATCCATTGGATTCATTATCCATGACCGCATCCTTCTTAGGGTCCATCATGCTTTCGCATGCTTTCATCATCCCTTCATACACCTTGAACATTTGCACATGAAACTTCACCCCTTCGATGTAAAACACAATCCAAATATTGCATTGAGGAATAAAAAGTAATTTCAATCATCCAATCCATTGGACATAGATAGCTTTTAAGGACTTCCCTAAGGAGCAATGGTTCATCACACAAAATCAGCATGTCCCTTGCATGCACTTGAAGTGTCCATGAAATCCTACATTCATTTTGTATTACCATTTCCAATATTGCAACCAAGTATACATTTTTGCCTTGTATTTTGGGTTATTTGTGCGTTACAAGTATGATTTTTGTACATTTGTGATGGGGAATCATTCCAAGGGGGCTATGTTGGCCAATACTCAGTTGTTAAAATATGAACACTCATTTCAAATCGTGAAGGAAGCTTTGTTCTTGCCTTTGATGACCCTGGAAGGACTAATTAATTTCCTTTGACAATTCCATATTCTCACTATTTGAGGGGAATATCATCACACGATGTTTTGTCTTGTGCAAGTAATTTTCCATAATAGCCAACTTGCCACTGTTTAAGATGAAGCACTGAACTTTGCCGCTATCATTCATGTTCACATCTCCACCATAGCCATAATCAACACTCTTCATATTTCGTGAATCAACTTTCATTATTTCCCGATTCAACAATTCCATGACAGGGCGTTTCTAGGCATGTAAACTGTTTGAAAAACTGTAGATGAATCAATAACGCACGCCAAGTGTTTTTATAAAAAAATTCTGATCAATTTCGGCATCAAGGGTATGCGCCAAATGTTTAACAAAATATCTCATTACATCCTGGCATGGAGCCAAAACTTAGAATATAAAATTCAGTTTCACAAACTTGCCAGACTCTTTCAACAAATATAGATCAAATGGAAATAGTATGTCAGGCCTCTCAACATGTTGTTTGCCATTATGAACTATGAAACACCAAATAGATGAACTGCTTTTACCAACAGCAGACATTCTTCCATAGCTGATGGAAAACAAACCATCAATGGATAAGATCTTATATTATATTAATGCAATAAGATACAAGATAAAGCTCCCATTTTTCAACACACGAAAAACGTATATTTTTTTATGAAAAAGATCTTATATTATATTAATGCAATAAGATACAAGATAGCTTTTATGAGAGCACACCCCAAAACCACGAACAAACTAGGCCGAGCCTAGGAAACCAAAAGTCAAACTAGGTCGAGCCTAGGGAGATACAACAAAAAATCAATCCTGGCAAAAAACAAAGACAAAATCAGGCAGCAGCAACAAACATGCCTAAGGCGGGTGGATCCTAATCATCCGGCCACCCCGAACAGGTAGATCCTTGCTAGTGTCGGGAATCTCCCAACCATCAACATGCTCTTCCTCAGGATCTGCTTCCCCCGCGTGTAGGAATGGCTAAGCTAAGCTAGGGGAATTTTCCAGCAGAGGGAAAGGGTGGTGGCGGATGTCGAGTGGCTGTTGAGAAGTGGCGGAGGGAGAGCCCCAACCCTCTTTGGTGAGCCGATGACGAACAAGGCGAGAGAACCCCACCCAAGTTGCCGAGGTGGTGAGCCCCATCCCTACTTTGGCGAGTTGAGGAATGTGGTGGCGAGCCACGACCGTGATGGTGCCCAGTGAGTGAATGACTATGTCGGTGGCTCGGCCCAGAGAAGAATGGGGAGCGATTGAATGCCCAACGTTGGGATCTCTTGCGTCGGCCGCCATGAGTGAAGGTGAGGAGCGCTTGGTGGGGGGAGGAGGCACCCAGGAAACATTACATGGGGCTTCCCCCAATGTCACAACAAAGTCTGGAGGTGGTCCACCTCAGCACCACCTTATTCGCTTGAACTTGAATCTGCAGAAGCACATTGGAGATCACCATAGATTTATTATAAATCGAGAAGGATTGATCAACTACAGAATTAGCAAAGAAAAAAGCATTCCTTTCTTTCCATATCCAAAATAAAATCTCCCCTCTGAAAACATGCCAAATCTGGGTGAACATAGGCAGAAGTTTGGGATTGTCTCCCAAGAGGATATGTTGCCAAGTGAAACAGTGGGGCGGGAAGGAAAGAAAAAAGTATGGATCCAGTTCCAAGTAGTTTGAGCTTTGGGAAAAAACTAAAAACATGCATAATCATTTCCAGATGCCCACAGAAGGGGCATTTGGGAGCTGGAATCCCAATTTGAACAAGATGGGCCCCGATAGGAAGGCCTTGGTGAAGAATACACCAAAGAAAATGAGCAATTTTGGGCTCACACATATAGTCCAAATAGTCTCAAACCATCTACCCCAGGCAGATGGGGTGGCGTGAATTCCCAGCGAGTATTAAGTTTGTCCACCATGGGAAAATGGGGTGAGAGCCACCGATAGCCTTTGTTGGCTTTATAGTTACAGAAAGGAGTATCAACATACCACTTCCAGTCTATCCACCAAGGGCGAGAGAGAGTGCACAACAATCTTATGTAGCATGTGATCAGAGAACAAATTGATCACAATATTGAAAGTATCTTGATCCTGGTTGGAGAGCTGAAACAAGTTTTAAACTCCGGCCAAGCAAACCAAGATTGCTTGTTCTTGTAGAAAAAATCCTCGATGGTATGAATTCCACGTTTGAAGAATTTGAGCGCGGAGATTCTGGGACCTCTGCAAGGCATTGATCTTGGGATTGAAAAATCGGCGACCACCAGAGAGATTGTTGGTTGAGAGATAACCCATTGTGAAAGCCATCCCCTTTCCATAAAAGCCAGGGTTTGACACATTCCCAGGCTTTCCAGATACTTTTAAGCACAAAGGTGCCCATGATTTTGACAAGCACAGGAGTGATGAGAAAATTGACAAACCCTAAACCTTTCCATGCAGGGGGCCATAAGGAGAGCCTTTGAATGCCATGTCATATGAGAACTTTCCAAGCTTCCTGGCTAGTGATGCTTCTGATAATCCACTTGGCACAGAGAGCTTTGCCCTTGGCGTTGAATGTGAATAAGCCCAAGGCCTCAGAATTGTGAGGTAAGCAACATATATCCCAAGCGACATGATGAAAACCTTTTCCAGTAGAAGCATTAGCCCATAAGAAAGCTTTGAGCAACTTTTCTAACTTTTGGATGGAGGCTTTGGAAGGCACCCAACAAGACGAGTAGTAAACATGGGTGGCCGCTAGAACTTTGGAACAAATTTGGAATTTTCAGCCAGAGACAAAGGTCTAGTGAGCCAATATTCATTTTTTTGCCACCCGTTGAATGACATAATGCCATAGATCAGCCGAGGAGGCTTGAAAAGCAAAAGGAATACAAGGAATTTGAAGATCTCACCATGTTGAAGAATTTTCCAATCAAATGTGGCAAGCCAGTCTAGCGAAGAAGGAAGGATTGCTGTAGCATTGAGTTTTTTGCCATTGAATGGAGGAACCAGAAGCAGGAAGAAAGTATCCAAGCATTGCATGGCATTGTGAATGTTACTTTCATCCTCGATAAGCGTAAGGAATGAATCATCACAAAATTCCCATTGAGGAGTTGAGAGGTGGGCTCAGCAGGCAGCGAAATTCCACGAACAAGACCTTGAGTTTTGGCATGGGCTAAGAGATAACCAAAGCCTTGACCGCCAACACATAAAGTGCAGGGGCTAGAGGACAACCCTGTCTGATAGACCGGAATAGCCCAAAGGGCTCGAGCTAAGGCCATTGATAGATATTTGAGTAGAGGCATCTAAAAGAGCATATTGATGGATTGAATAAAGATGGGGCCAAAGCCAAGGGCCTGAAGCATGGTGAGGATGAAAGGCCATTCAATCCGATCATAGGCTTTCTCAAAGTCAATCTTGATAAACATAGCGGCTTGGTGAGATTTGTGGGCCCATTCCATGCCTTCCCAAACTATGCGATGATATTATCCAGGATGAAGCGTCCCTGTATGAAGCCTGTTTGCTCTGGTTGAATAATAACAGGCAACAAATTGCGTAATCGCAGAGCTAACGCTTTGGCAATGATTTTGTAGGAGACATTTCAGCAGAGTAATTGGCCACCAACAAGTGATTTTCTCGGGATCTCCTTGCTTAGGAATAAATTTGATGTTCCCCTTGTTAATGCTCAGGCCCTAGGGATTGGTTGTGAAACCCTTCAAGATAGACTTGAAAGAGGTCTTTCCCGACGGAATCCCAGAGAGTTTTATAGAATTCACAGGGGAATCCATCGCAGCCTAGTGCTTTATCATTAGCCATTTGCATAGTGGCTTCATGGAGGTCTTCAATAGTGAGCATTCTTTCACAGAGCACCTTCTGAGCCTCTGAAAGCTTGCGAGGCACAACCCCAAACATTGGTCAAGAGTGGCCCGGCGAGCTTTGGAGGGTGGTTGAGCTTGGAAAATGAGCTTGTAATGTTGCACAAAATGCTTGCAACATAAGTTGTGGGTTAGTGATTTGAGCTCCGTTATCATGATAGCTCGGATCTGTTGAGAAGGCTTTCTAGCTCGAAGAGAGAGAAAAAATTCTTTCGAGACCCGATCTCCAACTTTGAGCTAGTGCATTCGAGCCGGATCTGAGCACCTCTGGCATTATAATTGTCCACAATTTGGATTTGATGCCGGAGAGTTGCAACTTGCGTAGTTGCAGAGTGTTAGAGAAGGGATCGCCTTGAAGCACCACCATCGCTCTGACGAGAGCTGAGGTGTTAGCGGTGTATGAGTGGCGCCGAATTTTTGCCAGCTGGTGGCCGTAGATTCTAAGAAATCTGGTAGTCTGAGTCAGCGCATCTTCCCACCAAAGTAACCAGTTGGCTTGCATAGGTGGATGAAATCATTGACAGTGATTAGGTCATGGAATTAAATTCCAAATCCACGCTTGATATGATTGATGGTGGGGCCATGTTGCATCAAGGTAGTATTAAGAAAGAATTGGCCTTTATGACAAAATGGGTGCGCATCATGCCAACATATATGAAATCGTATAGGGGAGTGGTCCGAAAGGACAAAGTCAGGCATAACCTCCACTGGCATGGAATAAATGCTATCAAACTCAAAAAAATTTTGAGTGATGACAACATGGCCCTGTCAAGCCATTTAAGGACGTGATCTGTCCCTCCACGGAGATTGGACCACGTGTACCAAGCTGCAGAGGTGGGAAAGTGAGATGTGTTAGGATCAAAGAATCGAATTTATTTTGCATGAAGTACCATGCTTCCCTTTCACTAGGTGTCCACCTCATAGGTGGCCACATTTATCATTTGGGTTTTCAACCATATTAAAGTCTCCACTTATAACCCAAGTATGCATCGGGAATGGAGTTGGCTATCCACCGCCATAGATCGGCCCTTTCGGCCGCATCATTAGAGGCGTAAATATTAATGAGCCAAAAGGGTGGCCCTCAATATTAAAGAGGACCCATATAACATGGTTGGTGGGGTCGATTCCATGGTCAATTAATAAGGGCCACCATTTAGGGGAAAAAAGTGAAATTAATCCCCCACGCCCTGCTTCATGATTGCTACAGAAAGCCAAGTTGTCAAGCCAGATGGATTTACAAACCATCTGCAACTGAAAACTGTAATTTTAACTTCCTGCAAAAACAAAACATCCAGATTTGCACATCGTTGCCGAGTTTCACGCACTACATACTTATGACAGGAGTCTGTGAGACCCCTAACATTCCAGGATAAACAATTCATGGGAAACGTTGGTCAAGAGCCATATCCCCATCCTCCAAGCCCTCAAGGGCATCATATTGATTATGTAAGAAATGAGCAACATTATGTTGTAAAAATCTGTAGATCAATTTTTTTCATTCGGCATACTCAATGTTGTATTCGCTTCAGTGGAGTCCACACTGTGCGTTGGGCTATGGTCCCGAGAGATGCGAGATGGACTTTGAGGTCGTTTGGAAGGCCCTTGTGAGTTGCTTAGAAGCAAGCAGAGGAATTGAATGCGAGATGGGGACGTGAGAAACATAATTTTTTTGGTCCATGAGAACCGATGCCCGAGGCGTCTTTGGAGTATTTTAAGCAACGGGGTAGCCGATATGGCGCAGCAGCTGGCTCCTTAGCAACAATAGTTGGTTCCTTAGCAGCAGTTGTAGGCTCCTTGGCGGAATATTGTGATAATGTTCCTTAACATCTAGTTCCGATGGCCATGGGAGCCAGAGGCTTTGGATTGTTAGGCTTTGTTCTTATTTTTCTGGCCTCGGCCACTTGCCAACCTTCCTCCTGTTGGGGTTGTTTGGACTAGTTGTTTTTGCTACTAGGGCGGTTATGGGGGACATAAAGCGGACAATCTCTGATCTTGTGATCAGACACTTGACAATGAAAGTAAGTGTTGGGAAGATTTATATACATGACCCCCAGGAGTAGCGTTTATCACCCATTTGAATATCCACAAATTCCTTGAGGTCCTACGAGAGGTCAATCTCAATGCATACTCGCTTCTAGGGATGAGCATGGTAAAACTTATCAGCTTCAGGAAAACTACCCACCCAAGTGAAGAAAGTGATTTGTGGTAGGAAATGAATGCATGGTAGAGGAAGACCAGGAAATTCAATCCACATTGGCACTTTAAGGGTGGTATACTCAGATACCACAAAGTCCTTGTGTTAGGGTGTTAACACAAGCAGCAATGAGTTGCAGACATACCAAGTGGCTTTCTTGGCCAAAATTGGGTGCACATTAGCAGGGTTGGAGAAACAAAAAGAAAGAAACCCTTGGTCATGTTTTGAACACTATCCAGGTGGACCCCATGAGGGGTCCAGACTGTGTTAGCCAGGATTTAAGCATGCTTTCAGAGGGGATTCGACCCACAAAATACCCAATGAGGAAAAATTGTTCTAACCATTGACATGCAACATTAAATTTAGGAATGGGCAGAACAACATCCGAGGAGGAGAGAGATTACCTCGTGAAAAACCTTGGATGAACTTCCTAGGATGCTTCATCGGCGGTGCCATTGCTCACTCCACTATCTCTGTCATGGTTGAAACAACTGGGTTTAAAGATGGTGAGATCATTTTATAGGGGACACCCAGAGGGTGAAAAACCCTAGGAGAGACTATAGCAATTAATTCTGAGAACCCAAAAAGGCCTTGGTATGATAGTTAGATGGGGAAGCCCTAGAAGAGCCGACTCCAGTTTTACACCAAAGTTGCAGAGCATTTTTTCCAAGACTTCTACTAGCTAAGTATATTTGAACAACTAATTTGAGAAAGAATAAGACTCGAAGAAGACCTTCAAATGGTAAGGCTCAAGGTCCAATACAAGAGAGGGTTCATCAAACTACACACATGTTTCCCATTTTGCCTTTAATTAACGGTGTCGTTTATCCATACATACATACATGGGTGTGGTATATATAATTTCAAGGACTTAGATTTTTTTGGATTTCTTTTGTGGCATACACAGTCTTTATGCCACACTATGTGTATACCACAAAAGAAATATGGGATTTGAACCCGTGACCTCTAACATACTAGCACTGATGCCCTACCAAATCCACTAGAGTCTTGTATGTGGCTATTGTTATCACAAAAATAGCACCTTGGAATATAACAATGACATATCCCTACTTTTTGCTAACATTGGACCATTTCTCAAGTTGTGAGACTTATGAACTTGAGATGGACCTCCGGAGAAGGTTGAGTTCCTCTTCCTAATCCTACTACTACAACTACTCCTAATATAAAAAAACACCTAACTAAGCCTATCCTAACAATTCCAAGGAGACATAGGGAGAGAATCCATAAAGGAAATCCTACACTACATAAGTGATAACACCGAAAAGCGGGGTGTTGACAATCTTGATGTCCGAGAATGGAGAAAGGTGAGCATGGAGAGGATGGAAAAGCATCACAAACCAAGATACACACAATGCACCATTTTCATTAAGCACAAACACATTTAAACCTGCAATGGGAACAATAGATGCACAGTACACCTGCAAGCATGAAGAAAGGCAAGAAAAACAACAAAAATAACGCAAGGATATAGAGAATCACAAACATTAATGTTTATTGCTCCAAGGGTGTGCACAAGACATAATTGTAAGATTGAGACACAAGATTCACCATTATAGATCTTAAACATGGAGGCTTGAAGCTCCACAAACATCCTCATGGGGAAGAAGAGGGAGTGCAGCACCAAATAATGTCCAAGTTTTTATAAAAAAATCCCCCCTTTATAATATATAAAAGAATGAGATGAGAGAGAATGAGAAAATCATGAAACATGCTTCAACCACCCAAAAAATTCATCATTGTACCTATAACAAGGATGGGGAAGCCTACAAAACCCATGCTTCCATGTACTTTGGCTTATACAAGAAGGAATGGCCTTCATACCTTCATTTACTCCATTTATGCACCTAGGTATGGCCTCCATTGTCCTACAAATTCATCCTTCAATTTCTCCCACCCACCCTAGCAAAATTCATTTTTTTATGGTTTCGTGATGTAGTGATTCAAATTACCTTTCCATGACTATAAGTTTGTGTAATTATGTGGAGTATCATGAAAGTTATGATTAATTGTGTGTGGGGTACCTTTGGCCCTTTTTCCACCAACTAGAGCTCCTTTACCAACTCCCCTCAATGCTCACCACCTAACTTTCCGTCAACCCCGCATGGTGTGTTGATTCCACTCCTCATTTGCATCGATCTCGATGATGTTACATGGAGCTCCTGTGAAAGCACTGCTTCCGCTTTCGACTCGGCGCGTGTTTATCACATTCGGGACCCACTTCGCATATCACATCGCCCGCCACTTACCTCCCAACGTGCTAACCTCTCGTGAAAACCTAACGTGATTCTCGGCCACTAACCCCGACACACCAACCCAACATGAACCTCACACTTGTTCACCGCGTTAACTTGCAGTTGACCCCATCGATGCATGTAGGTTTCGGATCCCACGTGCATCCACACCTAACACCTAACCGCGCAGTTGTCGCGCTCCTTACATACGAAACCCATGTTATGACTACATCCTCGTTGATGCCACTTGAAATTTGAGCTCCTCATCAATAAACCTAGCAAGTTTGACTCCCGAGTTTTCCTTTCCCACCATAACGAGCTCAAACAATCGTGTCTCCACAAACTTGACAAGCACTCTACCGACATGCCTCTCCATCGAATTCCTCGCAAATCTCACCCAACACAACCCCGTCGAGACCTGCCGATGCATGTTTCTTATGATGATCCCCCAATGCACCTTGACTTGCTCATGAGCTCGCGTGCCAAGCTCCTTCCGACTCGACCATGGTGAGCTCAACCCGCCCCTTTGATCTGACTCACCCAAGCTCCAAACTAAGCCATCTCCACCACTGACTCGCCCCACGGCTCGCCTAACTTGATTCGGCGAGCTATGTAGAAACTTTGAGCCCATTTTTGCATTTTTCTCATTGTCCATCAAGTTTTTGGGTTTTTTCTCAAATTTTCTTGATACTAGATGACTAAAGGAGTGCAATGGAATGTTGTGAGGCCAATTTTGCCACTTTTCCAATTTTGTCACTTTTTCATTTTTGCCCATTTTAGCCAAAACTTTTGGCTACCTTTTCGTGCAACCGAGCCGGAGGGTAGGCAAGGGCTTCCAACTACTCCAGTTTCTCAAATTTCTCACTTCCTTTCACATTTTCTTGAACAACGAAGTTAGATGAAGATGAGTGAAATGTCCCCAAGATCAATTTGACCATTTCCTTCATTTTCTCCAAAATCGGCTAAAAACTAAAAACTCATAAGAGGAAAAAAATTCTTGATTGGTGAAAATTTCCCAAAATCATTTTGCAATGCTTCAAAAACAATAAATTTCATCAACAACCCTCACATTCTTCCTTGAAGGCCCTTTCCAATGCCTAAGTTTAATTTTTCTTGTTGTCCATTTTCCCAGGGGTAAAATGGATAACAACTATCAATTCAAAAACATATAAATTTAGCTATTTTTCAAAATCGCCACCTCATTGAATGCGGGTCCCACCCATGTATGTATGTATGTGTGTGCCCCCATGTGGGCCATGTAATCATATCGCCATGATAGCCACGAGCTTAATTAGCCAAGAACATCATTGTAAACATGTTTTGATGGAACCGTCATTGCTTTAGCAAGTTTATGCATTTCAAGATCTTCAACTTCTACGTATGCATGCATAAATTTCAACCTTAGATGCTTGGATTCCACGTTGTAACACCCACAAATTTCCCACACGAAACACAAGACTGACCCAAGAGTTAAATTGAAAAAATTATTGAATAATTTTTTTTAAAACCGGATGTAACGTTTAGTTTATTTCTCGATTAATGATCTATCGTTATCAATTAACAATTAATTTATATTATTTAATCTCCAGTTAGGTTTTAAAACTTCATTCCTATAGTTTTTAATTAATTTAATAACGCAGTTCAAAAGTCATTTAATAATTTATTATTCTAGGACTAAATCTAACTTTTCCCTCCCTATTAAACAAATACAATTAAATTTAATCCATAATTATAAATATTGTCTAATTACCAAGGGTAAACTTGATTTAATTAAACACAAGGTCATGGGCCTTTTATTTTAAGAGTCACTAATTAAACATTATAGATTACAAAATAAATTTGACTCCTACACCACTTAAGTGGCCCCATTCAAAATTTACCCATGCATTTTATTTAAATGATAATCTCTAACCTCAACTTTTGTAGGGATGTTTCTCAACCCTTGGATGGATCAAATATGAGCCTTTGGAGCTTAGGGATTCAAATTAACCCTAAACTTCTCTATGGAAAGCTTGTATTCCTTCTTTTGACTTATTTCTTCATTTTTGTTTTGCAGGTTTATGGAAGGAGAAGGAGAAGGAAGCCATGGAAGGATAATGGAGCTTAGGATGGATGCTCCCATTTTTTTTGTTTGTTATTTCCATTTTACCCTCTCCTAGGGTTTGGTTACAATTTTTTGTTAATTAAGTTATTTTAATGTATATACCCATTTGGGTATATGGGCATTTGCCCCATTTTAGATCTATTTCAAAAGAATATATTTACAAATGGTATAAATGTACATACCACAAATTTAAAAGTGTGTATATCTATATATATTTATATGAATATACATATTTATATTTATATGTTATCTATATATATAAATATATTTGTCACACATATTTAAATATATTTGTCTTCTCATTTAAATTCACCCCATATATATATATTTATATATATATATATATATATATATATATATATATATATATGCCGTAAAAAATTACGGATCAAATTTATACACTACGGCTTACTTTACTTCGGCCGACTATTAAAAAAATTGACAGGGTTTAAATGTTGGTGGGGGATTGGCCCCACCCACCGGTTATTAATTAAAGAAAAGGGAGGAGGGTCGCCGACCGCACCCCACCACCCCATAGTTATATAGGGTAGGGAGTGGGGTCGCCGACCCCTCTCCACCTCATTCTCACACCATAACCAATGCCCAGCCGCGGCCACAATTGGCCCTCAAACAAAACAATAAATGTTTTTTTCCTTTTCTTTTTAATTTTATATTATTAAAAAAAAAAAAAATGGCACTTACTCTATATATATATATATATATATATATAATATATATATTATATATATAATTTAATCTATTTTAATGTTAATATTAACATTAACAATATGACTTCTTTTGTCCAAAATCAATGGTTTTATACTTGTGACATATTTAATATATATACAAAATGAATGTATACAATTACATATAGTTTAAAATTTGATATATAGACATTTACGTTTTTTTGTTTATTTAAAAGGATCAAAGATTTATAAGGTAAGTAAAATACAAGTCAAGAAGTTTTAAAACTCTCTTCCTATTCATTTAAAAGTAAACTTGGGGAAAACTAATAAAATATTTCATTCAACATACTATAACTAGTAAGGAGGAGATTATTCTTCATTTTAAGAATTTTCATCAATTACTTTCTTTTGTCTAAGATGCTACGACAAAATGTAACTATTTCATTTCCTTCACAAGATATAAGTGACAACATTTCCAACAACAATAAATTTTAACAAGATTCTCAATACTTTTAAAAAATGAAACATATCACATTTTGGAGATAGTGAAAAATTAAATTAAAGAAAATGCATTTCCATTTCAACCCATTTCAAACTTTCTACTTCACCAAAACAATGTAAATTTGGTAGTTTTCTTTCACAAAACTAACACATTTTAAAATGCAAATTTCTCATTCAAACATTCTTAGAAGAGTTTACAAGTTATAGGGATTTCCAAGTAATAATACAACTTTCTTTCAAGCATACAAATTTACAATCTTCCACTCAAAGTGGGAATAATGAAATGAACAAATTACAACATAAGGACTTTCAACAAGGCCAAAATAGAAGTCTCCATTGCATGTCTTCTCCCAACTTGTAGCTTCAATCTTGCACTCTTCAATCTGTTGATCAGTTAAAGTATGCCACTCAGAAAAAAAACATACAGAAGGTTCGCGTGGAAGAGCATAGCGCATTCAAAAGTGCGGGAGGATCAGGAAGGAATCATGCGCTGAGGACAAAGACAGATTCGGGACTTAGCCGTTTTCACGATGAGGAGCTATTTTGGAGATAGCGTGTGGAGCACACAAACCGGTTGAAACTTACGCACGACACGCATTGGCTATTTTTGGAGGATCGGCTATGAAGCGCTTTGCATGGGTACAAGTTGAGAATAGATTTACTACTAACAATTAACTAGAAGAAGTCTATTGTTAGCGCACTTGCATGTGTGGCTATTATTGTAATGGCGTGTGGCTAATAATAACATGCGACCTATTTTGGGATTGGATAAGCGGTGAAGGGAAAGTCCCCACCCTTATAAATATGTAATGAACTATAGGTGTGCGAGGAGTATATATATATATATATATATATATATATATAGGACTGATTATTGTGAGATTACACTATCAGATATGTACGTGCATGAGCATATGATGCCATTATTGTAAGAAGCTTTTGTGTATTACTGCATTTAATATAATGGAGGTTATTGACTAAATCAAGGTGTTAATCATGGTTATAGTTTATTATTGCATGAATGTTCTCACTATGATTATTGTTTGATTCATGATACTTTAAGATCTAGATCGAATATGTATTATAGAATGATATATTAGTCATAGATTTGAATGCTTTAAGTCTTCATCATGCTAACATCCTGTAATAACAACCCTAAAGAGGGACTGGTACATTTGTGCACTTCAGGTGAGTGCTCAGTCTAGGCTGAGTGATGTGTCAGCGCGCCTGGGATTTTATTGGTGAATTCTAGACTGCATCATTAGTTCGTTCTTTGGGACCTATTTTTAATTTTTTCAGGATGGTTCATGATGAAGACATACCGGTTGACCCTAAAAAGTGTTGAGGAGTGGATACATGGCCTAGAAGAAGAATACACGCAATGGTTCAAAGACCAGGATCGAGTTTAACATGCATGTATGGGTGGGACAAAATCTATATGACAATTTATATGAGAGCTTCTTCACTGTCTTTCCAGTAGAAATGTATGAGTGGCTGATGGCTTATGCATCTAAATAGAATTGGAGGTATCACACACACTTGCGGGACGCGGGAAGAATTTCGGGCCCTTTATGATCTTGATCTAACTGGACTCGCGTGGTGGATACGTGGTTCCATGGTGTTTTGAATAGTTATATCTTAGAGTAATCAATTTCCACTTATTCGTGCCCAGAGGTAATTAAATTCCATTTTTATGATATTAAGGGGAACTTACCTGCAAGGCATTCCATTGGAAATTAAGATCTTGATGGTAACTTTGAATTTGGAGAGAAACCCGATGGCTAACTAAACCACACCACACGCGGGCGGGAGCGAGGCTTGGTGAAAGATGGCAGACCTAGCGGCAGAAAGGCGAGAGAGAGGAAAGGCGGCTCATCATAATGAGGCACGCGAGAGGGAGGTAGAGAAGCAACGGGAGGTTATAGAGAAAATGGCATTATGGAGAAAGATAGTTTGGGAAGGATTTGAAGTTCACACAGAAGACATGGAACCCGAGCATCAAGAACTCCCCCATTTGGGAAAGCATGAAACAGAACCCTCCTAGCCTCACGTAAAAGCATGCCAACGGAGATGACCTAGGCCACGGGCGTGCATCTGAATCCACCTGGAAACCTTGCCCTTGCGTTTGGTTTTCCAGCATCTAGTACAAAAAAATCAGCAAGCTAATTCAAGCAGTGGGAGAACATGAGCGAGTCTTATAAGAGGCACGATGATGGAAATGCAAAAGCTTTGTTCATTGTTATATGGGAGTACATTTTCAAGTGTATCATTTGCACACAAATTCAGGTGTGCATATTTTTGGACTATCTTGGGAAGTAGCAACACTTTTGAGACTATTGGGGTGTAGTTTAATACTACGGTTGGGACACATGGAAGTACATATTCTGGTTCGACCCCAACTATAGGTTTGGGATCAGGAGGTATAGGTGGCTCTAGCTCCATTAGATCTAGTGGTTCTAGAGGCATAAGAAACACGGGAGGTTCTAGATTAGGTGGGCAAGGTCCACACCAACCCCAAAATATTTACATGGAGATGTCTCTTTGTCTTCTAGAGTATAGGGGCATAGAAGATGTTTTGAACACGTACACGTGTGTGAAATATTGTGGCGTGCAAAAGGGATCATGACTTCTCATCTTAGGGATAAGTCAATTTACTACTACATTACAAGGGCACGCACACAACTAGTACAAAAAGTTTGACCATGATCAGAATTGTGTAGACTATGCAACCTTAAAAGATGCTTTCCTTAAAGAGTTTCACATCCCTAAGTTTGAGTAGAAGAGTATAAGTGTGCTCAAGGATATCAAGCAAGGCACTATTGAGAGTGTCAGAGAGTATGATGCCCATTTCAAAACATTGTTATCTAAGTTGTCTTATGATATTCATGCAAACCAGCATGCACAATGGTTCGTTGGAGGCCTAATTACACCTTTTAGGAAGGTGTTATCACATAAAACATACACTGATCCACGTGAAGCACTTAAATCAACTTTACGCGCTGAGGAAGTTGGAAGTATAGACACTGGGTGAGCCCATTTTTAGAAGCACAAATCATAGCTATGGAAAAGCAGTTGGAGAAACTATCGGTAAATTCAGTACATGAGACGCACATAGGGATTTGGTGCGCATGATTGTGAAGTGGAGGGTCACACAAATGATAGTTTCCCGCATATCAATGCGCTCATTGTTGTTAGATTGTGAGATATGCCATTTAAACCATGATGTTAGCCGCTGCCCATTACTACAACACGCGATAAGGAAGAACGTCTCATGTTACTGTAAAATCTACAGGTCCATGACACATGACATGGAAGAGTGTCGGCTAATTGGTTAGATCTGGGATGATATAGATATTGGTGTACGACAGATAGGAGTTTTAGATAACTCTAAAGGAAAGAACGAGCATCAGGATCGGGATCACAATCAGGCGCGTTATGATCGGAATGAAGGGTGTTTGAAGGCGGTCATGGTAGAGGTCGAGGATACCGTGGTGGATTTGGAGGACGAGGCCATGGTGGTGGAAGAAGTGAGTTCCCTCATGGAACATGTTATACATGTGGATCTCCTGACCACTACATGCGTGAATGTCCTCAGAATATTACATGTTCTTTATGTGGAAAGAATCATAGCTATGAGGAATTCCGGACTTGTATGAGCATCTTAGCAAGCAACATAAACAAGAAAACAAAGGCGCGGGGATGGTTAGGATATAATGTGTTGTGGAGAATCATTGGATGCCCAAGTTGAGAGAAGAATCGAGGTAGTGCAGGTAAAGATCACGACCCACGTTGAAGCAATGTACGCTAAAGAAGCATTGCATTAGAGAGGCCTACCATCACTAAGGAGGAGGTTCTACATGCACGATACCTAGTCATTCCCATCGAAGGAGGTTTACCGGGAAGCTAGGAGGTACTCAAGAATATCCAGGGTGAAATATAATATTTAAAGGATCAATCGCAGAAGATGGAGAAAAGAAAGCATCAGAGACGGTCCAAACTGATATATATGACTTGAGAGAAGTGTGTAAATTTTTGCGCTCGAGAGAATATCATTCCACTGTTGGGGAATTGGTTAAAAGGAAATACTTTACGCGTAAGTTCTGAGACTGGACGGTAGATCTTGCATGTAAATCTTCCCCCTCATAGCCTAGATTATGATAAGGAAATAACTCTAAATGTTGTTTGTGGATGGGTGGCTATTAAGTAATATATTGATTGATACAGCACAAAAGTCAATGTTCTTACCTTAGATGCATGGGAACAAATGGGGAGACCCCCATTGCAGCCATCCTCTAATGTATTGTTCATGGCTAATTAGACTAAGGCCACTCCTATCAAAGTTTTAAAAGATGCATCCATTACCATACAAGGAGCCAAGTTCACTAGAGATTTTGAGGTTTTAGCGTTGATAGAGTCGATAGCTTCCCCTACTCTATTGGGGCATCCTTGGTGCTTTATGCAAATAATGTTGATCTTCGTTCAACAAGGATTATATCAGCTTTGAAAATAAGAAGGAAAGAGATATTATCCCTTTAATAGATGGAAAATTTATGCCCTATGTTGAGCCCTTGAGTGAAGAATACCTGAATAGGATTTATGTACGTGTCATCATCCAGATCTAGAGTTGCTTGAGCCATCTAAAGAAGGAATAATTTAGTGGGAGGATGCACAATCTATTAGCAATACTACAAATGTTGTTTGTGATAATTGGGCTCATAACACTTATGAGTTAGTAGGGCGAAGTAAAGAGCATATTTCCTAAGGACAACAAACCACGTTATGTTAGGAGAATAGGTACAACTCATTACCTTTTACTTTGGAGAAGTGTATGGTGTTCTTGTGCACCATGGAGGAATAATGGATAGACCCGTTGGAAAGAAGAAATATGTAAGCATATACACTAGGCGGGACAACAACACGTTGATGAGTGGTCCATAAGGATAATCTTGTAGGATGAGATGAAATTAGGATTGATCTTGCCACTAGATTCTACAAGAGCGATGCACCTACTCAAATCTATACTTATCATGGTAATCAACTTGTTCAACACCATGTTCAAAAGTGTGAGAGAATCTGGATAGAGGGGCAGGAAGCTTTACCACCTTCATTTTGGGTGCATAATTTTTATTCCACTTTACAAGGTTGTGCTCTTGCTTGGTATGTCTATGCAGAACTCCATAGAGAGACTGGAAATTGGTAGGATTTGATTGCAGGAATGACCCAGACATTTGACTTCTTATCTACCAAGATTGAGGTGGAAGAAGCATTAAAATTCATAAATCGCTTAACTATGGGAGATAGTGTCAAGGTTGAAGAACTCCTTCAGGATTTATTAGATGAAGGAAACTTAGGAGCGCATCTTGTTGAAGAGACAGAGGCCGATGCCACACTACTTCAACGTGCTTTCCTTGAGAAAGAAAAAGGAAAAATGGTCTACTTAGTGGATGACGAAGAAGTAGAAAATCTAGATGTAAACCATTCAACATGTAGGCATGAGGTGTTGGATAGTGTAGATAAGACCACACATGCCTATTATAAACCTATGAAGACAAAGAAAGTGAATATTAGATCAGATGTTGAGCCTAAGGAGGCCATAATTGGAGACTATTGGTCAGACTCTAAAGTGGCAAAAATCATAGAGCTACTATGGGATTATCAGGACTTATTCCCTCGAGGGTACCATGAACTTAAAGGCGTGCATGAATCATTAGGGGGATGAAGATAAAGCTTAAAGAGGGTGCATGCCTAGTTAGAAAGAGACCCTACATGATGAACCCCAACTTGCGTGAAAAGGTCAAAGAAGAGATTGACAAAATGTTGAAGTATAAAATCATCAAGCCCTCAACGAGTCAAAATGGGTTAGTCCAATGGTGATCGGTGATCGAGAAGGATGGTCGGATTAGGATCTGTGTGGACTATATGGAGCTAAGTCCTTCATGTGTGGCTGATCCCTTTCCTACGCCATTCACCGAGGAAATACTTGGAAGGCGTTGCAAGTGTGAAATCTATTCGTTTACTGAGATGGGTTCTCTAGGTATCATCAGGTTAGGATTGCACAAGAGGACCAGGAAAAGACTACTTTTACTATTAAATGGGGTAGCTTCGCCTATACTGTGATGCCTTTTGGTCTGAAAAATGTTCCTATTGTATTTTCACACATAGTTGTTCAAGCATTCAAGGAGTTTATTCACAACTTCTTACAGGTTTATTTGGATGATTGGACAATGTATGGATTAGTTAAGGATCATTGTGACAATCTGCATGCTTAATGTTTGAAAGATGTAGATAGTTGAGTATCTCTTTGAACATCAAGAAGTGCATATTTTCTACACCATTTGGGATACTGTTAGGACACATAATCTACAAGGAAGGTTTATTGGTTGATCCAACTAAGGTTGCAGTCATTATAGGCCTAAAAGAGCCTACCAGTTAGAGTGAGGTGCATGGATTTTTGGGTCATACAGGATATTACAGGAAGTTTATTAAAGGATATGCCAAAGTTGTACACCTTTGGAGGAGTTATTGAAAGGGAAAGGTACGTTCTACTGGGGAGAACCACAACAACGCACATTCGAGACATTAAAGGAGAAACTTACTACCACCTATTTTACATTTTCCTTTTGGGACCAAACATTTCATGTACATGTGGACACCTCGGCATGACCATTGGCGCGGTGTTGGCTAGTCTAGAGAAGGTATTATAGATCATCCTATCTATTTTGCTAGTAGAAAGATGACTCCTACAAAATAGAACTACACAACTATAGAGTGCGAAGCTTTGTCAATGATCTATACGCTACATAAATTCTAAGTGCCCGTTTACTCAACCACTTGAGACTAAGAAACAACCTAGGGTTAGCTAGAAAATTATGAAATAATTTTTTTACTAGAAGTGTCCACAACAAAGTTCAGTAAGACATCAATTTGCACTTATAGGATGGAACCAATCCTAGTTACCAAGATGCACGTTTTTCCATTTTTAACCTATATCAAGTTCACAAGGTTCCAAATTTAGGGTTACATGTTTTACTTAGGTTCAGGGAGCAATTTACCCCCATGCCTGCTCTCTAACAGGCTCAGAAATTCAACTAGATTTTTCTCCTATTAAACACTTTCAAAATTTCCCTAAACCATTCCCAATGGATAGGAAATTTTCTCACCTTTCCGGTGATATAAAGAAGTCCTCCTAACTCCAAGCAGAACTCAAGTTATGGGCCGACGGAGTTTAGGGGAGGAATTTTCCCTTGTGAGAAACTACAAAGGCTAGGTGGGAGAAAACTTTTCCCTTGAGCGGTCGAGGCGAGCAAAGAGGAAAATTGAGAATTTTTCCTCCTTGAGCACAAGAGAACAAATCTCCTCCATGCGCCCACAGTCCGACATGGGGAAGACATGTCACTTCCCGATTGGCGTGGGGAAAAGCGGAGCGGCGGAGAAGTTAGAAAATTAGAATTTTTAGGCCAAAAGCCCAAAGGTGAAATTCATCGCGCGCCTCCGCCAAGGAGAAAACCCATGCCACATGGCATCCTGTGATTGGACATGGGGGAATAAAGATGGAGAGGTTTAAGACTTTGAGCCAAAAGGGTTTAAAAGTCAAAAAGACTTGAAATGCATCCATTAGGACACGTGTCGGCACCTCGATTGGCTACATGGAAGTGCGGGGCCACGGAGGAAAATGTGAATTTTTTTCCAAAAGAGTAAAATGGTTGAGTTTTCAATTTTATTCGCATGCCCACCAAGCCACGTGTCAGCACATGATTGGTTGTGGGGCGCAAAACTAGAGGTTGCGGGAAAAATGGGAAAAATTTCCCAAGGCCAAATTTTCAAAAAGTTAAGTTTCAAAAGGGTCTACCCTCCAAAGTGCCACGTGGCAACATCTGATTGGTTGCGAGGGTTGCGGGGCCACGGAATTTTGGGGAAATTTTTCCAAAGGTTAAATTTTGATTTTTAAATAGTTAGATTAATTTTTGGATGGCCATTTTGAAGTAAAACTTCAAATGGCCATAACTTTTGATAGAAAAGTCAGTTTTGGGAAAACAAGGACTTTCCGGAAATCTCTGAGTCCTATTTGCACAAAAATCATCAATTTTGGATTTTGATGAAGTTTTGAGGGTCAATTTTAAGAAATAGATCTGCAGGGTTTAAAATTCAAAACTGGCAATTTTCCAACTTGTCAATTTGATTAAATTTGAACTCCTCCTTCACTCCACATGTCAAACTGACATGGAGGATCAGTCTAAGGAGGGTATAGAGTGTTTTAGTGAAGTCAATTTGTCCAATTATTAAAATTTGCATTTTCCCAGCAATAGACGGGAAAAACGACCGTGCAAGCTCCGAATTGAATTCTATTAAGTTTTGGAGGTTCATTCTTGACTGTTAGAGTGAATTAGAGTTCCTCAGGTCTTCCTAATGTGAATTTCAAAGTTTCATAACTTATTGTTGAGCATAAGTAGAACTTCTCATTTTTAATAAAACATGGATTGCTATAATGAAATTTTAAATCGGTGAACTATTTCTTTTAAGTCTGGTACCAATTCATTATTTAAAAATGTGTATAATATCTAAATGGTGTCATATAATTGCTTATTAAGTCTTCTATTCAATTCTTAGTTATATTACAGTTCAGATTTCAATTTGAATATGCATCTTACAAGGAATACAACACTGTCTATCATTTCCACGCATTCTTTCTTTTCTTTTCAACAGCAATCAATTTTCAATAATAATTCAAATCAATTGTGCAATACACTTGTACAACTCTCCTTTCTATTTGATTTCAACAACAACATTACATTCAATATGTAAAGTAAATTTCAATTTTTAAAACTTACTTCAAAGGAACAAAGGACTGTCATTTCTTTCCTATGTGTTTTTCTTCCCAAAACAGAAATTACAAACACAACAACAATTAAATTGCAATACAAAAATGCAAGTTGAGAAAGGAATGTAATTCATTATTGATTTCCAACAATACTTAACAAATTATTTCTTCCTTTGAATTTCAATATGTAATTTACAAATGTATGACATTCTTTTCCAAAACAGAGAATAGAATAATAAATCTTTACATTTCCCAATGAATCTCAATCTTTCCTTTCCAATGCAAAGTGTCTTCTCATTCAAACAATAATACAATCATCCACTTCGAAGTGGGAAGGTTACAATAATTTTGCTCTAAGGAAGGGACTGTCAAACTATATTTTCTCCAAGCTCCAAAACAACAACATGCTGATTTCTTCATCTTTTCATCTTGATCACAACAAGGAAGGGGGAAAGGCAACGCTCTCCACCCAACCAAGACATCCAATGGGAAAGGAGAAGCCATCTTTCCCCATTGGCCCCTGAGCCCCAACCATATTGAAATAGAGAATGAACATCAACACATGGCAACAAGGCTTCTTTCACAACAAACAACATTCTTTTCACATGCATAAAACAACAAAATACACAGTCAAACAAAGACAACAGTTCACAACTGCAATAAGAATCATACACACAACACATGGGCTTGATCAAGCAAGCCATCAAGAGCAAGAACTATGGGGAAACTACTTATGCCTCCCTATTTGGAATTGGGCATCCACCTAAATCATACTACCAATAAACATATCAAATCCCATAAACCTTATATCTCCCAACCCCTCCTTATGCCCCCAAAGTTTCTCCCTTATGCCCCCATAGTAAGAAATGCAAGCAGTTTCTTTTCCTAGGTGGATCCCAATCCAAAACTCCCTCCAAAATAGAACAAGTGCCATTGGCAATCCCTTATGCCCCCATATGAAATCCCCATAGCCTTCTCCTACACCTTGCCCTAAGCATTCTACCCAACCAGCCAACAATACACAACACACTTACCATTTCATTCATGCAAGAAAAGGAAGAACAACATATTAAAAAGGCAAGATCCTACCTCTCCATAATGGAGATTGTTTCCAAAATAGCAAGCTCCTTCAATGCTCAAAATGCAGTCCAACATAGCAAGCTCTTCAATGACCAAAAGGCAGTCAAGAACAACAACACCAAGCATGCAAATGAATTTCCAACTCCTTCCACAATGCAAGACTCCAACAGCAATAAAAATTTGACCCAAGAAGGAAGAGCAAAGTTTCAACAACCATAAACAAGAGAAGAATTCAAATTTTAAAGGAGAGGGAGAGGAGAGGATGATGTGGATTCCAAGTGGGATGCCACATCATTCTTCCTCAACCCCAAAAGGAGAAAGTCAACATCACAACTAAACACAATAAATGGAGATGACAATCAACTTACACACTCAAAATTAACCCATACTTTAACAAGGACTGAATTAAAAGCTTGTAAGTAAAGTGCAATAAAAACTTACACATAGTCATTTCAAAAGCATTAAAAATGCCTATATTTACCCTCCAAACCATAGTCATGGTTGGTTGATTATTTTAAGAGGTGTGGGACAAGTTTAACTTGTCCCACAAGCCTCCAAATTTGGCCTCCAAGGTCAAATTCGAATTTCATAAAAGGTGGAGTGTTTGACCTTCCAAAATCTGCCTTACATACTCTTACAATTTCTTACACATTCTTACATGATAACTTACACACTCTTCCAATATTAATATCTAAGACAACAACTTTATTAATTACATTCCACATCCCAATTAAATTTAAATAAAGTTTAACTATATGACTCTCACATTAAAACTATCACATTTAAATTAATTAAAAGAAGGAACACATTACAAATAAAATACATACAACAATAATAAAAAGGAACACATAAATAAAACACATATCCCATGGTCACATATAATGGAAATCCCCCCATGGGAATTCCTAAAAAAACACAACACACACACAAACAATACAGTTACCATGGTGACCTTGTTGAATTCACTGGAATTTCAATATGGTTAGTCTCAATCCCCCGACATTGTTGTGATTTTTTTAACTTTTGTAAAATGCAAATACCTCCTTCACCTCGTGGCCATATCGGAACATCCAAAATGATATAAACAATATCTCAAAATCATCTAAACACACAAATCACAACAATATCAATAATTCAACATTATCATTTTTAATTAAATAAATCAACCATATCATCATCAAAATCTATCATACGGATCTACTCAAATATCCGATATCATAAGTCCAATATCAACATCTATAATATGTCCATGTCACAACATTATATCATCAACCACATATAGAAAATGTTTCTAGTAATCATCAATCATAATAAGCGAATCTAGATCAATAATAACCCATTATCTAACATCTAACCATCATACTAAAATAAAACATAATAGTGTCCATAATATGAGCAATAGTATCAAAATCGGTATCTAAAAGTGTCAAAAGGAAGTGGGTACTACAAATTCGACAATACATGATGGCTACACCATTTGTCTTCTTATATAAATCACATGACATTGAAGTATTTGGTAAACAAGCTTGTTTTACAAGGGCATATATGTAGATGGGTACTCTTATTTCAAGAATTTGATTTCACAGTTGTGGTAAAACCAAGGAAAATTAATTCTAGACCAGACCATTTATCCAGAATACAGTCAGGAGAAGAAGCACAAGCCATTGAAGATACCATGCCCGATGCACAATTATATAGGTTACAATGAGCGCCATCGAAATTAGAGGACATTGTTTTCTTTCTACGAACAAGTATGACACCAAAAGGAATGAAATCCTTGGAGAAGAAACAACTTGCTATACTGAGCGACACCCTACATGTTGATTAGCGGTGACTTGTAAAAATTAGGCTAGAATGAAGTATTACGATGTTGTGTGTCTTTGGAACATGAGCGCACAAATATAATGGAAGAAGCTCATGGTGGTATTGCCGGTGACGCCACTGCTAGCAAGATTCTACTTGTTGGATTATGGTGGGAGACCCTGTATAAAGATGGTAAGGATTATTGCAAAGCTTGTGATCACTATCAACATCTAGGAAACCCAGTCAATGAGATGAAATGCATTTAAGACCTATTACTAGTGCAAAACCATTTGAGAAATGGGTTATAGATTTTGTGGGTCCTATTTCACCAAAGTGCACGTGCAAAACTGGATCATGTATATCATAACTTGCATAGACTATCTCGACCATAGAAGCAACACCTACAAAGGATTGCACAGTGGCTTTAACAACCAGGTTTATATGGGAAAATATTATTACAAGGTATGGATGTCCTTTAAGTTTGACCAGTGATAGGGGCACACATTTTCTTAATGGGAGGAGACTTTTATTAGATGAATTCATGATTGCACACCATAAGACTACACCATATCATCCTCAGGAAAATGGGACTGTTGAGGCTTTCAACAAAATTTTGAGCTAGACATTGACAAAAATATGTGATGTTGGAAGAAAGGATTGGGATGATAAAGTATCTGTAGTAATTTGGGCATATCGAACAACATATAAAAGGTTGAACAAAGCCACACCATTTTAATTAGTGTTTGGAGCAGAAGCAGTTCTTCCTATGGAATTCATGTTACCATCTTTGTGTATTACGTGTGCGCTGGAGGTCTAGCTGATGAGAAAGCATTAGAAGAATGGATTACAAAGTTAATCCGACTAGATGAGCAATGAGCAATAACATGTTGGAGTCAAAAACAAGAAAAGGCCAGGCATAAAGCATGGCATGACAGGCACATCAGGGATAAAAAGTTTGAGATTGGACAAATGGTGCTCCTTTATGATTCTAAGTTTTTGTGCCATCCAGGAAAACTCAAGGTACATTGGTTGGGGCCGTATGTTATCACTCACATACTTGAATCAGGCACTTTTCAATTAGAGGTGCACGATGGTACACTGATTACCCGGTTACTTCAATGAGAGTAGGTTGAAGTCCTACTACAAATAAGTCTTCTTTGTGTTTGTAGTAAGGCGGTGTTTCCATTTAGATTAGGTTTTCAATTTTGTATTGCCTTAATGTGTTTCCTTCTTTATCACTATGCTTTGTCAATTTAGTTGGTGTAATTGTGTAATAAGTGCGTTTATGCGCTAGAAGCTAATTACTATTTGGATAATTTTTATGCACTGAGAGGACTACACATACCCTTAGTGTGGGGTGGTTATTGATATCTAAGTACATGATGATGAAAATAAGTACACATGAAAGGAACTAAGCCTCGAGTGTTATTCAAGTTGGAAAATTGAAAGAAAAAAAAGATTTCTATTTGGAAATGAGGACCATAGATAGAGGTAAATAAAGAAACAAGTATAATGCGAGGTAAGTAGAGGCCATGTGAACTACCAAAATAAGGTGTAATGGCAAGGTACTCGGGTGCATGGAGGCGCGCTAAAGAGAAGTCTGGCTAGAAGGTAGGAAGGCGCACTAGAAGGTTATAGCTTGGGCGTGAAGATGTACCGCGTGGAAGGAACAAAAATGGTCAATTAATGAGAGGATTGTTGGTAGGTGGAGGAGCAATAAATGCACTAACTTTTTGAAAATCTATATAAGGATGGGATGCAAGTTCATTTTTACCATTGCAATTAAGATAATTTGAAAAGAGATAAGTGCGAACAAGCTCATGTTGAGGTGCGAAGAGTGTGAAACCAGACGTGGAGAGAAGGTTTGTGCACAGGAGAAACTTGCATTCCCATAGGTGAAGGGTTTGAGCAAAGAAAACACGTTACAAATGAGCTAGGGAACGTGATTTCCACTAGGGCACAGAGATTTGAACTAGGGTTTCAACTTGCTCAATTACAAAGGGTAGAAAAGAGAGAATTTTTAGATGGCACCGAAGAAAGCACTTGCAATAGGAGTAAAAGGGAAGAAGAAGGTTGAAGTGGAAGAAGAAATTTCTCCCAAGAGTAATTTCTCATAAATGCAATATCCGAGGGCGTGATCATGGGACAAGAATGGGATTCCCACATCCGTCAATGTAAAATTAGTGATTACAACCATCATACATCAAATAATAAGAAGGAGCTCGATGTGTTGTTGAGCACAAAAATGAACAAATGCACAACAGAAGATATGCCAGTGTATGATGACGCTGGTGAGAAGTTACTAAAGCGGATTAGAGTTGACCAGTTATATGAGCTGCCATACTTTGGGAAGTATGAACCATTGTATCAATGGTTGATGAGTAGAGTCCATGAGGACTTCTTCTACTTTGCTAGATGAAGGGTTAGAATCACAGCTGCCTTGATTTCAATAGTGACAAGACTAAGGGCCTTAGGAGTGGATCGGCACTGGAGAGCGATTTAAGTGATAAGGCCGCAATCTTGGAGACAAGGAAGGATTTGGGGTATACCAAAGGTCCATGTGGCATGGACATCGACAAATTAAAGAAGTACCCAATCATACAAGCAACTTCCCATCTTGTAACAAAATTGAATGACCAAGAAAGGTGGTCGCAGGTGAATATAATGTGGTTACATGTTGCAAAGAAGATGTCTCAAGGAGTGATCTATAATATCATGGATCACATAGCAAAGACAATCATTAAAGAAGTGTGAACAGTGACATAATAAGTTTTGGCACTATTTTATTGTCTTTGGTGTTTATGGAGATTGGAGTGCCTAATGGGCCAAAGGAGAAGATTTGGGAGTACCCCATGGAACACAAATCTCTAGCGGAAAGATTTCAAAAATACTTGTGCAAAGGATCAATGAGCGGACCATTCAAGTAGAGGGTGGAGAAGTGGTATGATAGACTCCACGCAACATTCGAAGAAGAGTGGCGCATACCCAAGGAGTTACCTTCGGTGGTGGGTAAGGCAAAGACAGTTTGTAGTTTACCAACATTTTTGCATCGCACGATTTGATGAAGGACGGGGCTTGGAGCCCATGGTGCAAACTGCCATATGCCTTCACAAAAGATATTTCCAAGCATCAGTTCACCGGTTTTTAGATGCGCACCACCTAACCTTCAATGCAGAAAAGGTAGATTGCGACTACCACACTCTGAGAAAGAAATATGTATATCCAGGAGGAATGCCTACATTGAGAGGCTTATCTCATATATTATAAGCATGAAGCCTATAAGCTTGGTAGTTGGGGACATCGAAGCAACGCTTGTGTACCTACAACTCAAGCCCAATCTGGAGAACAATAAGTATGTGGAGAATGATTTTGCGCTCCAGGGCCGCCAAAAGGTAAGCATACAATGGAAAATGTTCTAGCACCTAAGCCCACAGAGACAATACAAGTAGATGATGAAGAAGATGAGCATGAAGATAGTGGTGGTTTGGACACGGGGGTAGGAGGCAATCTCAAATAGGGAAGAAGTTGAGCGCGTAACTAATCCACCACAACCACAAGAAGGAGATGATGAGGACCTGGATGTGGTATAAGGAGAGCATGCGTTTCAAAAGAGTATTCGAGAGATCAAGGACCCAAGGTGCTACTCCACAATCGGGCGTGTAGATCACCTCGAATCTCTCCTCCAGAAGAAGGAGACAGTTGAGAAGAGAAGAAGGAAGTTGAAGCTGAATGAGGAGGCAAAAGAGTCTGAGGAAAGTGCACCTAATTCCCCTACACTCCAAAAGGAGAGAAAGTGGAAGAACCAAAGGACAAATAAATGAAGGATGGAGAAGAGGGAGAAAAGGAGGTGGATGGGACAATGACCGAGACTCGCTCAGGGTATGGTAGTAACAAGCTCTAAATATTGAAGCCAAAGTTTCTAAGGGGCCTAAGATAAAAAATAACAAGTGGAGAATATGTTCCCTTTGGTCATGGGCTACGTTGAGGACATAGGTAAAATTTTATACACCCGTTTAAAGCACAGTGACACAAAAGGAGTTGTATGGCTGGGAGTTGATGGATGAAGATATGGCAACCATGCGCATAAGGAAGAAACTTTCATGGTCGATGCACATGCACATAGATGAACTAGACTTTGATGTATGAAAGTAAATGTTGACTGAATGTGAGAGAGTCGTGTGTATCAAGGAGGTTGAAGAAGACACCTAAGGAGCCATACACATAACATGTAAAGCCTAATCTTTTGTTGTGGATGAACAAGTAAGCAATGCTTTGGTGAAGGTCTCAACAAAGGTGGCATGGTGAAATATGGATAAGGCTGCAACAATTAGGGTGCTAAGAGAAGAGCTCAAAACTAAGGATGCAGAAATAGCACACCTAAAGCAAGAAAATGAATTGTGCACGAAAGAAGAAGAACATTGTTTTCATCAACATGGCAAAGGAAGTTGGGGACAATATAATGAAAGAAAAGCCACACTTAGAGCCAAAGGTACCCAAAACGTTTCCTTCGGCAATGCATTATGTAAGTACCTTGGTGGACTTAGTGCTTGAAGATGAACCTCTGCGAATGCATATGATCTAAAGGAACAAAAGAATCCTAAGGGAACTTGTGAAGTAGAGCAAGAAAAGGCTTTGGTGATGAGAAAGATTGCATCATATGAGGGGTTGCTTCAAATCTTGCGGGAGGAACAAGAAAGTAGATCAAGCGATGGACATTTATACAGCCCCGAGAAGGTTAGCCATTATAAGAACCAAGACCATTTTGAAAGACAATGAAAGTCAGAAGGCCATGAAAGATGAGACCTTGGGCCATGCTGAGTAACAATTAGTGCTTTTCAAGCAAAAGCATGAGGCCCTTACATCAACTCAAGAACCACATGAATAAGAAAAGGCTAGATGAGCTTGGGAAACTCATCGTGCAAAAGATGGACCTATTAGAAGGAAGAATGTGCCATATCCAACATTGTGTTGGTCTTTGAACATGAATGAGAAAGGAGAGATTGCAAAGATGAGCTAGATTCAATGTGGGATATGATATCCTCGTAAAAGGTAGAGATAAGGTAGCGTCATCAATGATTCGAGGAGAAACCTTTAGAGGTGGAAATAAAAGAAGAATATCGAAATTGATGATCTCACAAAGTTGAAGTAGAAGAGTTTGATCTAAAGTGCATCGAGCGTAAAGACATTCTTTAATTCATCAAAATTATTTCTTTTCTTATATATTCATATTCTTTGATTCATTTTGGAGACAACCATTTCCGAGGTGGTAATGCAATTAGTGTGGGGTAATGTTGATCAATTAAAGTATGGCACTTAGTAAAAACATATAGAAGGTTCACACGGAAGAGCAGAGCACATTCAAAAGTATGGGAGGATCGGGAAGGAATCACGCGCTGAGGATAGAGATAGATTCAGGACTTAGCCATTTTCATGATGAGGAGCTATTTTTGGAGATAGTGTGTGGAGCACACAAATTGGTTGGAAACTTGTGTGACATGCATTGGCTATTTTTGGATGAACAACTACGAAGCGCTTTGCATGGGTATAGGTGAGAATAGATTTAATACCTGACATGGTTAACTAGAAGAAGTCTATTGTTAGCACACTTGCATGTGTGGCTATTATTGTAACGACGCATGGCTAATAATAGCATGCGACCTATTTTGGGATTGGATAAGTGGTGAAGGGCAAGTCCCCACCCTTATAAATATGTAATGAACTACGTAGTATAGGTGTGTGAGGATATATATGTAAGGACTGGATTACTATGAGATTACACTATCAGATTTGTATGCACATGAGCATATGATGCCATTATTGTAAGAAGCTTCTGTGTATTACTACATTTAATATAATGGAGGTTATTGAATGAATCAAGGTGTTAATCATGGTTATAGTTTATTACTACATGAATGTTCTCACTATGATTATTGTTTGATTCATGATACTTTAAGATCTAGATCTGAATATGTATTGTAGAATGATATATTAGTCATAGATATGAATGCTTTAAGTCTTCATCATGCTAACATCTTGTAATAACAACCCTAAAGAGGGGCTCTGGTACCTTCGTGCACTTCGAGTGAGCGCTCGGTCTAGGCTGAGTGATGTGCCAGCGCACTTGGGCTTTTATTGGTGAATTATAGGCTGCATCAGTTTCAAAACTTGGATCACAATACAAAGAAAAGGAGTATAGACGATGCTCTCCGCCCAACCTATAATCTAATAAGGGGAGAATCCATCCTTTTATGGCCCCCGAGCCCCAACCAAAAAACAATGAGGGATCTTGAGCAACATTTGACAAATTTTTACAAGAATGACTTCCACAAACAAAAACAATCCAAAACATTCAACACATTTAAATGGACATACTCAACAAAATTTACAACTTTCTCAAATAACACAATAGGCTTGATATCAAACCAAAAAGGAGCAAGGAATATGGGAACCACCTCCTTTTGCCTCCCAAGTGAAGTAGGAGTTTCACCCAAAGCCTCCATGTGCACAATATAACAACAAAACATCCTTATCTCTCCCCTTGCAAGTATGCAAAAATATGACCATGTTTTTCTTTTCACTCCCCATAGGTGAAACTCCCAATCACACTCCCTCCAAAATGCATGTCTCACATCTCCCTTTTCCCTCCCCAATGGTCCCATAAATCCATCTCCCACACCCAACTTAAGGCAACTACCTAACCACACAAAAACAAAACATTCACAACACTCATACAATACTTAACAAGCACAATATTTTTCACATCTACAAATATAATAAGAAAACAACAAAGGTGGAGATCCTACCTCTCCATCCAGACTTCCAAGAGACTTCACTACCCAAGCTTTTTGACACCTTTAAGCCAAGCACACTCCAAAAGCAACTCCAACAAGCTCTCAAATCCAAAAGTGGAAGAGAAAGAAAATGAACAAGTAACCCCAAATCCATCAAATTTCATCAATAAATAGAAAATGGATGTGAAGATGATGAGGTGGCTCCATGTAGGATGCCACTTCATCATTCCTCCATTCCAACACATAAGTCAAACACCATGCCCAAGATAATAAATGAACATGTAAGACTTATGACAAGCCCACATGACACTCAAACTTGCACACCAAGTCTACCAAGGAAAAATTTATTGTGGTAAGTAGGAAAGTGCAATTATTTTCACCCTTTTACACTCCAAAATGCATAAATAAGTCTAAAATTAACTCCCCATACCATAGGTAGGGTTGTTGGGTAAATTTAAAAGGCATGAGACAAGTTTAGCTTGTCCCACAAGCCTCCAAAAAGAAATCCCAAGTCAAAATCCAGATTTTGAAGTTGGGGAAGAGTACACAACACAAAACCAACACAATCTAACCTACATCCACAAGATTTCAAGGACCATATACCCTCATAACTATCCAATTGTCACATCCTTATTTTAGTTAACAAATTAAGTTGGATTAACTAATTAAGACACATTAATAATTGCTAATAAAGTGACTACAATTTCCAATAATTAAAAACATAACACAAAATAAAACACACACAAAATTAAAAGAAGAGAAACATTACCCCCATGGCCACACATGTGAGGTCACCCCCATGGGAAACCTCCTAACTAGGCATGCAACAATACAACATAACATTACACAAGTTGTCAAATTTTGGCCATGTTGCACAACACCCGACATTCTTTCGTGGTTGGTCCCTATCCCCTTTTCGATGTATGTGATAAAATGTCCTGCAACACAAACAAAATACATCTCGGCCTTAGTAGCCGTATCAACAACATCGAGACTAATATACATATAAAAATCAATAATCATCATCCAAAATTAGCAATTCTATCATCATACAATTAATTTGATTTTGACATCCATAAAATCATAATTCTACTCAAAACATCCAACATAGGCTACGCATCCAAAATATGACATGTTAGTATAAAATCAGAATATTACAAATCAACATATATAATTGTCTATCATCGCCATCTAGTGCATCATAATAAAAATGTAAATCACATCATGTCAATAGTCCAAATATCTGCATAGTCCATCATCTACTGATCAAAATATAATACTCAAATGTCTAAGTATCAATCTAACAATAATAACATCATAATAAAATAGTGTCGAAGAGGAGTGGGCACTACACACGTATTCTTTAGCTCTATCAATCAATCAAATCATGCACCATGGGTGTGGTGCGCGTTGTGAATGAATGCTTTTTAAATTTATGAATAATTGTTTCCTTCACTTGGTTGAGTTGAAGAATTTATTAGTGTGGGAGGAAAGTGGGGAACCGTGGTCAAAATCCATTTGTCGATTTGACATTTGGAAAAAATATACGTGGGAAAAATATCCCATTTACGTCATGCGTGGGAAGTATTTTACTTTTTATCCGATTGGCAAGAGCCCATATGGTTAAGTAGGATTGAACTCCAGTGTCCCACTTCTTCCTCTCGCAATTACTACTTTAAGTAATTAAAATAATTAATTAATGTTTTTATAAAATTCTATTTTTGTAAGTGCGTTACAAGCACCCTCGTTTGGTGTTTTGGTGTGGACTTACATCTACAAGTTAATTGACCCCAAATCATTAATTTAATAATTAAATGTCAAAATGTAATTAATAACATTAATTAATAAATGAATTAAATAAACTTAATTAAAAGTTAAATTAAATACAATTAATAACATTGATTTAATTATTTAATCAATAACATTAATTAAATCAATATAATCAATTAATTAATTTTAAATAATTAAATTAAAATCATTAATTTAGTGTTTAGTATCTTTTTGCGAAGTCAAAAAAGTATGCAAATCGACACGGAGTAAGACAATGTAATATTGCGACAATTTTTTTTTCATGTATAGTATACACAACTAAACACTAGATTGCATAGATTATCGACATCTCTGCCCATACTTAGGAAGAAACATGTAAAAGATATACAATTATAAATAAGCGTACAATTAAACTAGTGGTCACCTTCACCCAAGCACCTAAGAATAAATTATGCACTACACTTGAGGTAGTTCCCAACGAGCCCGCTATCTTTGACCCAAATAATACCACTAAACTTCAAACCATACTATAGTCCGCGAAAGCGAAAGCGAAAGCAAATCATGGCGGTCTCGACGGCTCAAGGGAAGGATTCAGAAAATTTATGGGTGACAAATCTAAACATTTCGATATTTATAATACCCAATGTTTTCTCACTTACGCGAGGCTTTACAAAAAATTAACATGGGTGTACAAATTCAGAATGTAGCCTTGCTAATTGTAGTCTGCTTGGCCTCTGCAGCAGGCTCTCAAGTTCATCCAGACCCCATTGATCTTGTGCCTACTCTTGAGAAGAATTATGGTATTGGGTTTGAAAAGGCAGAAAAGATAGGATTTGGGCTGCTTCCAAGTCCAGAAGATTTAGCTGTTGATAGAGAAAAGAAGTCATTTTTAACTGGTTGTGGGGATGGCTGGATCAAGCGGGTTTGGATTGATGGGAAAGGTGATAAACAACGAGTGGAGAATTGGGCATTTGTTGGTGGACGACCTTTGGGTGTGGCTCTTGGTCCTAATCAGGAGCTCATTGTGTGTGAACTTACCCAGGTAATTTATTTTCCATGTATGTAATTCTGTGTTATAAGTTCTAAGGGTCATCTACTTTCATAAATTTGATGTAAGTTTATATGGAATCATTAGTTTGTTTTGTTCAAAAGTTTTGGATTGAATACTATGTTCTTAAAATGAACTGTGTTAGGGCTTGCTGAATGTGACGAAAGACAAAGTGGAGGTCTTGTGCAGTGAAGCAGGAGGGTCAAAATTCAAGTATGTGAAATGATTTTTCCCTTTGTATTTGAAATTTCACTGCATTTGATGCTCTGAGGACGACTTTATTTGAGTTGAAGAGATTTTAGTGGTCATCATGAGTGGTTCATAAGGTGCAATATTTACTGAAGGTTTTGCAGATGGGGTAGAGTAAAGTAAGCAGATTTTGATTGTGGGAGGAACTCCATGGTTAAGCGCACATGAAGTAGAGTAATTTTGGTATGAGTGACCTCTGGGGAAAGCCCTCGTACTAATTCACCCCTATGATCTTCACCCAGATGTATTGAATGCCAATTGCATCATTCATACTTGTGAGAGTGACTGCTACTCATGAAACATGGGTCAATGTGGGAATCATCTCACTTAATTTGATGGAGGCCAAGATGATCAAGTCAAGCCTTCTTTGCTTAAACAGAGGAATGAGTTATTGATAGGATTTTAGAGCCCAAAGTCAGAAGGTCACTGTCACAGGGCAGAGTTATAGGGGTTTCAAAGTATTAAGCTCTCCAAACATACTCTCAGGCTTATATTACATTCCCTCTCAAAAATTCTGATGGAGGCCTATATGATGACAACCAGGTTTCAATGCTACAGTTTCCAAAATCACATTTTGTAACCCTAACCACATGTTTACTAAGAACAGGACAGAGCATGAGAGATTTAAGAACCAGTGACTCTTCAAGAATATACAAAGGATCCTACAGTTACTGCCTCGTTCCAAGACATACATCCACAAATACAACTTGTAGTCATCTAGATATCAGGGGAACATGTAAGAATGCTGTACAGACCTGTATCAGCACAGGAAATCCATAGGATTATATGACAGTCAAGGCAGAATATGAGGGTTGTCGTAAATATCGACACACCAAGAATATACCGAGGTTCCTACCAAATTCTACATGCCTCCATACGTACAGCAAACCTCTAACAAGCTATTAGCATCTCGATATATCAAGAAACATATGAAAGCTCAGTACAGTCTTGAAAATCCTAGAAAATACAGAGTTTCATAAGATTTGAGGAATAACGACTGAACAAAGGAGAAATTATAATGTCAAGAAATTTGTCTTCATCTTTATTAAATCCCTGACACCCTCATACCATTCGTCGGGAGCTCAAGAATACAAGAATCAAATGCAAAACCTTGTTTTCTGGGTTCTTCTCAGAACTGAGACAACATATCTCAAGAAACTTCTCACCTTTGGCTTTCGAATTACTCCTCCTTGCATTCTAAGCTCTGCCACATCCTTCTTGACTTCTCTCTCTTTTGAATGAATCCTCCCACCATCATTTCTTGCATCACATTTCAGTTACAAAGCCTAACCATACTCACTTTCACTAACCAAGGTTGCAACTGTCTTGAGTTAGCACTTGTAAGCAAGGGTTAGAGATGTTCAAAACATTTCATAACACACTACTAGACCTCTAACCTCCCATGGAAGATCATGACCAAACCACGAGATTTAGACCTCAAGAAAGCATCTAAACCTTGATCTACAATTCAAATTTTCAAATTCCTAGTTTTGGCGGGAAAATTTGTTTTGAATGTTTTGAGGGGCTAGAGCAAAGAAGAATGACATAGAATAATGTCTTATTGGACCAATTGAGGTCCTAGACCTAAGAAAACCAAAATTTGAGCATATTTTCATAAGGATGCCCCTGCATCATAATTTGATCTACTACGGAAACATTACCTGTATAACGTGGGCATTCTTTCAACTTTGATTATAATACATCCTAATACTCATTCAGCACAGAGTTCTCATTATGTGAGCCAGATGCAAGGCAAGATGAATTTGTCTGAATAGTATTCTCTATAGTCAAATCTAACATAAAGTGTAGTCCCAGCTATGTTACCAGAAATGAGAAAGATGAAGCATGATGAAACGACAATGCAAGAAACAAATTACAAACTATTTTCCATTTGTGGACATATGTTCTGAATTTTAGATGTGATAATACATAAAACATAATATTTGCTCATGAAATCTAAAGATTCATAAGCCAAAGCTAGAAATTAAGACGAAAGAGGCACAAAGAGCAAACTGCCCATTCAATTTCCAGATATCTTTTGGTTATAATCTGTTAAGGCTGTCCATCAGAAGTACATGATATGGTGAATAAGATAAAATTAGACCAACCTGATTACCATACACAGGAAATCTCCCCAGAAAGAAACCAAATTGTCATTGTAGTCTTTATGGCATTTTGTCAAACACTTGGCAACATCCTCTATTCTACCACGTTTTGCATACATCTTGACAAGACCACTCCCCACGAATGCATTGGAGGCCAGATCAATCATGGTTATGTAATCATGGATGCCTTTGCCGTTTTGCAAATCGCAGAGGTCAGCACATGCCTTGAAGACAACAGGGAACATAAACTTATTTGGGCAAAAGAGTTGAATAACCTCTGCATGATGGCCTTGCCTTCCATTGCAATGTCCACACTCCACCAATCAAGATACAAATTCACTAGAACAATAGGGATGCTTCCCACAGACAGACGAGATCACTTCAGCACTGTCTATCTCCAAAGCAGGAAACAGATTTAAGTTGAATACTGGCTACGAAACAGCCCACCACAGGTGGTGAAACAGCCATCATCACTGTTGCAGTTTCCAAAAGGTTGCAGAGTGGCAAGGAAATAGCCTAGCCCATCAGCAACAGTCATTTTCCATTCCTGACTGGTTTTGGGTATAGTGAGTTGTGTTCCTTGCAAAACAGGTCATCATTGACCACTAAGAAAAAGCATTGAAATGATTAAACAACCCTCTCTGTACAGAGATTTATTTCAATTTGTAATCCACCTGCCATAACCAGAAAATAGTACTAATTGTATAGCAAGAATTGAAATTATGTTAGGAAACCATATGCTAAGAGATTCATTGCTCACAAACATAGCCATAATACAAACCATCAGTTCGACCTAACCTTCAATTGCTATACACATTTTTTTAATATTTTGGAGAAAATCTTTACAAAATTGTATATCCCCAGCATGGGCATGTGAGACCTGAAACATTCCATACAAACTAGAAAGACTCACAGGTTCAACTCCTAATCAGCTCTCAAACCAACTGTTATCAAAAGAACCTGAGGCTATAAAATTGAAAAACAAAAGACCACTGCTTCCAATTGTCCATTCGAACGTTCTTTAGTATCTTCAACAGGTTCTATACCCTTACTTCTGCACGTATGGAGCAGAAGCTGCAGAATCCATTTCAAAGCCAATCTCATGAGGAACAAGCAACTTCAGGTTTCCAATCAGCATCTCATCAGATATCTGGGAAGCAGGATTGAGGAGCTCCAAAGAGAGCTTTCTTCCTGCCTGAAGTGAACTTGCTAAGCATCGAAGGCTTCCAAAGCAGGCCCTCCCTACCACAAGCATGCATATTTACTTTCCTAGGTTCCTGGTCGTGAAGGGCACTTCACCATGTACCCTGCAACTGCAACCCATGAGAAGATAATTCTTCACCAACATGATGAACACACGAATTTGCAAACAACTTAGCGGTATCATTAGCCTGCACCTTATGCCCCTGCAACCGAAGAGTGACCACATCTTCATTGTTAAGATCCTGAACCTATGCAAAGGAGGAATGGAATGGAATGCAATTATACTAAAGTTGACAAATGACAGTAAACAATCAGACTCGAAAGTAAAACCCGCTACAATAGACAATTTTCTTTGAGGACAATGAATGACTCCAGCTTCCATCCAAGCCAATATCATCAGCTTCATATGCAAACAAGTTGCTAGCTATCATCAACAAAGGTCAAATTATCCCGCCCCAATCTTCTCCTTTTGCATGATCTACTAATTTTACCAATGATAGAAGCAGAAGACACTATAAGAGTCAACTCTTTTGGGATGTAAAATAAAAAATGTTTTTGGTAAAGAAGCTGCAAAAGCCAGAGCCTACATGCAGCTGAGTCGAATTTAGGCCAGTGACAGTAAACTCCTGCCAGTCTATCACTGGACAATCGCCCAACCCACTACTAAGAGTTGATTGTTACCTCCAGTAAATGCTGATTGCCTAGTTGAGAAAAGAATACGGCAGGGATAGGATCCTACTCCATGGACACTGCAACATAACCCATGCAAAAAAATTCTCCATCATTGAATCTCAGCATGTAATTGGTTTGAATACATGTACGGGCATGATTATTGTAAATGGTATGGATTTGATGAAGGGCATATAATGATTTGTGTTGAGAACTTGAGAAGAAATTCCTGCAGCTATATTGGGGAAGACTCCATGTTCATATGGTGATGATAAATACTTCAAACCTCCTTTCAGCTAAATTGGTCTGTAGGACGTATAAAGTTTTTCTATTTAGATAGAAGACTGTTACCACAAATTGTTAAGCTTTATGATAAACTCTCAGAGATATATTTGATGGTATAGTTTAGGGTTTCATGTGCTAAAATTATGATTACAAATATCTAAACTCTATGTAAGTGAACAAGATAAAACCTTGCAAAATGACCCTTTTAGGAGTTGATTCTTTTGGCATCTAAACATTTCTTGGCCAGAAAGTTGCAAAACCAGAGCCCACATGCAGCGGAGTCTTGAACTTGGGCCAGTGACTGTAAACACCTGTCAATCTACCACTGGACGATTGGCCAACCCACTACAAAGAGTTGATTCTTACCTCCTTGAAATGCTGGCCGTCTACTTGAGAAAATATGGCAGGATAGAATCCTGCGACATGGACACTGCAACATGACCCACAAAAAGTCCTCCCCGCCATTGAATCTCACTATGGAACTGTTCCCATAACTGCACTTGACGCTGGAGAGATTGATCTTTTGCTATTCTTAGCCCACGTCAAATGTTCATACCAACTAAATGTAACTGGCTTGAATACGTGTGGAGGCATAGTATTGTGTATGGTATGATTTGATAAAGGGCTTATGACTATTTGTGCTGAAAAGAAATTCCTGAAGCTATGTTGGGGAAAATTGAATGTTCATATGGTGGTGATGAAGAATTTGTCTAAATTGGTCTGTAAATATAAAGTTTAACTACTTAGATAGAAGACTGTTTGCACAATTTGTTTTATTTCTATTTTTAATGTTTCCACAAATTGTTTTTTATTTCTATTTTTATTGTTTCCAAAAACTGTTAAGCTTTATGATAAACTCGAGAATTTATTTGATTGTATTGGTATAGCGTTTCATGTACTAAGTTATGACTGCAAATCTCTAGACTCTATGTAATTGAATAAGTTAAAACCTTACAAAAGAACCCTGTTTGATGGTGGCCAATGGAACAAAGTTTGATGATTTTCAGTTTTTAGGACATCTTTTACATCATATTCCATCAAAATTAAGATGGATCTGTGCTAGCTATAATGAAAATTCGGATAATGCATGTGAATGCTGAAAGGGAGTATTACAATGATAGGATCAGAAACAGCTAGCCAGAAAAGTCCCCAAATCAAGCAATAGAATTTCTAAATAGAATTCACTTGTTTTATCTAAATAGGTTTGGCTTTTATTAATGGAATTTCTTCAGTAAAAGTTTAAAATTACAGAGCATTACGAATTCAGCAATAAAATCCACGTTTAAAACAGAGATCAGTGTCATACAGAAATCCATGTTTAAAACAGAGGTCAATGTCACAGAGATTGAGATCGGTATGTAGTAGTTGTGGGCAAACACTATCCCTGCATCCCCTGCCCTCAAAACCAATCATTGGGAATGCATAATCTGCTTGGATTAGGCAGTGGGATTATAATTAAGGGTTACAAGATTTGGATTACTTCCAGGCTTGGTCATGAGATCAAAATCCAGGGTACAAAATTTTAACAGTATATGAGGTAAATGGGAGAAATTCCCAATCTGGGCTTCCACAAGGGGCCGCATTTGGCTTACCTTAAAACTTCTTTTACCTTGATAATCAGAGCGGTTAAAGAAATTGCACTCTCAATAATAGCCTCTGAGAGCAGGGCATACTTAGTGCCTCAGTTACCAGAAACAAGAAATGCAAAACATGACTCCAATGGCAACACAATGAAAAACAAGGTTAAAAATATTGCATATATAAAAGACGCCATGTGTTTTATAGATAGATAGATATATAGAGATATAGTATATGTACACACACATATACATATATATGTACGTATGTATATGTACACACACATATACATACATATATATGTATGTATGTATGTACGTACATACACACACACATATCATAATTACTTCTATAAACGGATGCCAAAAAAAAAATCGGTGCAGCTGCCGTCATTTTTAGAAACAGTCACCCAAAAACGAGGGAAAATCCCATGCTTGCCTGACTAGTACCAGTCAGTGAATTGATGGCAGTTTATTAGCTCCATGTATTTTCAAATATGAATTAGTACAATACACACTCATGAATGTATGTATATCATATATATACATATATATGTGTGTGTATATACATATATCATTATTACTTCCACAAACAGATTGCCACAAAAAAAAAATCAATGCAGCTGCTGTCGTTATTAGAAACAGTCACTCAAAAAAACGAGGGAAAATCCCATGGTTCCCTGATTAGTACCAGCCAGTGACTGCATTTAGTTAGCTCTGTGAATGTTCAAATATGAATTAGTACAATTGCTGTAAGTAACCTCACAATGCCTTAAAACTTAAAAGTAAATTCCAGTCACCGCAAAAGTAAAATCCTAGTTGGCTGTGAATTTACTTGTATGGGAAATGGTTTTGTTTTAGGCCTAAATCTGGCAGTTAGAAAAAACAAATTGTAATGGAGGCTAAACACGTACTGTCATTGATGTTAAATTCACCCAGGACATGTAAAATTCAAATGGCATTCAGCGTTGTCAATAATGCCCTTTAGAACTGTCTGTCAATGGGCCACAATAATGTATGGTCACAGTAGGCCCGTAGGGTCAAATTATTGAAATATACAATTATGAAGTTAAGTAGTCAAGGTTTAAACCTGAGTCTATTGGGTAGCAAAGGCTGGTCTCAATTACTGAATCGCAACAATATATATATTAAAAATTTGGATCTGAGCCAAAATTGTAAACCTATGTTTTTCAAACCCTGGATGTGATGCGAAACAAGATTCTACATTCGTGCCAGACAGGTTTTGGCCCAAGAAGCTTATTTACATATAATTAAAATATTAACAGATTATCAAAATTTACAATTACTTATGGAGATCCATTAATCACTGACATTACTAAATTGTTCAAACATCCCACAAAATCACTGGTGAGACTTGCTCATGTCTCAGACAAAGCCAATTTGCAATACCAAATATTCAATAAACTTTGAAGACTGAAAAAACCTGTAAAACATTGGTTAGCCCATTGACAAAGAAACAGGCTGGTCGTGTTTCTTGGTTTCTTATCTTCTTATTGACTCTGTTCATTGGTTTCCTGGTTGAATCATGAATGTTTAGAACTAAAAACACAAATCTGCAAAAATGGACTGAGATAATGTTTGAATTTTGCCATACAGAAACAAAAATAGAGTGTGCAAATTGGTGATGTAATACTTAGATGCAATGAGTGCCGAAGTGGACGATTCAAGTGAAAGATGGGTTACAATATGATGGAGTGAGAAACCCACCAAATGCATAAAAATGAATAATGCCTTTCTTTTTTTTTTTCACAGGGGAATTGATGGAGTTGATGTTTCAAAAGATGGTGTCATTTACTTCACAGACGCTACCTTGGGCATGCTGATTAAATACAATCCAAGCACCAGAAACTCCACTGTTCTACTCACAGACCTTGACTATCCCAATGGAGTGGCCCTCTCTGCCCAAGAAGATTTCCTTGTAATATGTGAAACCTACTCTCGCCGATGCCCCAAATACTGGCTGAAAGGAAAGAAATCAGGAAAAGTTGAAACATTTGCAGAAAAGCTACCAGCATATCCAGATAATGTTAGATTGGACGAAGAAGGCACATTTTGGATTGGACTTCTCGGGGTAATTACGAATTTCCTGTATTTTCTTATTTGTTCTCGAATTGCTTTGGAATAGATTACTCTTTCAATATCTCTGATGTATTTTTTTATTATTAGTATATATAACATAGTAAGGGATTTCAATGTTTTTTCAGACGCAAACTACTGGGAGGGATTTCATGGCCAAATATCGAAGATTAGGGAATACTTTGAGGAGTGTGTCGGGTATCATAAATCCATTAAAGACGAAGGCTATTTTTGGACCAGCAGGTATACTGGGTATGAAGGATAATGGACAAGTAATTGCTTTCTTTTCGGATTCCCAAAGGACATTGATTAGTGGTGGATTAAAAGTGGGTGATAGTCTGTATTTTGTTAGCCTCAATGAAAGCTTCATCAATCGCCTTGAGCTTCTATGATTTTCCAGTTGTATCTCATTCCATATAATTATTACAGTGAATAGGTATCACTATAATATTCACTATAAAAATTTAGCATTTCCTGGTAATTAAGGGATGAGATTGGGATTGTGCCTTAGGCAAATTCAACGAGATAGAAATTCCAAAGTTCTTGGCAGCTAAGTTTTAAAATTTTGTATTCTTAACCCGTACAATTTTGAGGTTCAATTAAAAATGAGAATCCTTTGACACTCATTTTTGATCCAAGGCTATTAACTAGCAATCAGATCTTATCCTGTACAATTATTATCAATTATTTTCTACAGTAATGTATTTTATAAGGTTTTCTAAATCAATTTAATGTACTAACTTTGATATCTTGATTATCTATCCTAAGATTTGTCACATGGTTTTGTTTATAATTAGGAAAAAGAATTCCAAACTCACTATATAAAAATATCGTGAACTTGATCCTCCCTCTTCACTGCCATTGTAGGTTATAGCTTAGTGAAAAACCATTAACTTATACTATATGCTTCTCAATTTACCATAGTTCTTTTCAAATATTTATTCTTTTCAAATATTTATGCTTTACACACATGTTTGAAGTATACAATATTCATCTTTAACGCTTCAGTTTATTTGTGGTAGCTGAAGGTCCTTCAGCTCAAAACCTATTTCAAAATCCAAGTGAACAATTATAAAGAACAAAATAGGTTGAAAAAATGATAGGGGACAAACAACTTGCACATTGAAAGCATCCATTAGAGTCCTTTGTAGGAGCATTTTTAGTAGAAGTGGTTCTATTGTATTTACAAATGTGATGCTGCAATTATTTAGGAGATATATTTAAAATAACCATATTTATATTTGCAAAAAAGTTAATATCTTCTTACAAAATAAGAGTATATGGAAAATTTTGAGCCCCTCTATTTTGCCACCCATGCAAATATTCCTGCTAAAAAAAATTGCTCATTATTTTAAAAGTGGGTGATAGTATGTATTTTGTTAGTCTTAATGAAAGCTTCATTAATTGCCTTGAGCTTTTATATTTTTCGAGTGGTATTTGAAATTATTCCATAGAACATTTTTATAATTATTTCGGTGAATGGGTATCACTAAAAATTTAGCGTAATTAAGGATGAGCTTGGCATCGTGTCTTAGGCAAATTCGATTAGATGGAAATTCCAAAGTCCTTGGCAAACTAAGTTTTAAAATGTCGTACTCTTAACCGGTGCAATTTTGAGATTCAATTAAAAACAATAACCCTTTAGACACTCATCTTTCAATCCAAGGCTATTAGCTACCAATCCGATCTTATTATGTACAATTATTATCAATTATTTTCTACGGTAATACATTTTATAAGGTTTTATAAATCACTTTAATGTACTAACTTATGAAGTTTAATCAATTAATATAATTCAAATGCCCTTATCAATAAAATACATGATATCTTGAATATCTATCCTAAGATTTGTCACATAGTTTTGTTTATAATTAGGAAAAAAATTCAAAACTCACTATATAAAAATATTATGAACTTGATTCTCCCTCTATACAAAAATATCATGAACTTGATCCTCCTCTTCACCAAATATTTATGCTTTACACATGTTTAAAGTATACAATATTCATCTTTAATGCTTAGTTTATGTGCACTAGTTGAAGGTCCTCATGCTCAAAACCTATTTCAAAATCCAAGTGAACAATGATAAAGAGCAAAACAATTTGGAAAACTCGGTAGGGGACACACAAATTGCACATTGAATGCATCTATTATAGAGTAATTTGTAGTAGAAGTGGTTATATGGTATTTACAAATTTGATGTTACAATTATTTAAGAGATATATGGAAAATTGGGAACCCCTATTTTATTTTATTTTTGCCACCCATGCAAATGTCCCCTTAAAAAATTGCTCATTATTTTAAAATATTTTGTTTCCATATTTTTATTTTTCATAGGGCCACCTACTCAATAAAAATGGGTGTAGACTTGATTTAATATAAATTGAATTAAATCTAATTGCAGAGTAACTATTGTAGTGTATGATATACAAGTGATAAAATATAGTAAATGGAAAAGCAACAAGCATGCAATAATATGAAACCCTAAGCAAGAGAAGGAGATAGAATGACTTAGTTGATTTCGTGCAACCTAGAGATGATATGGGTGAATGGTCAAACAGAGGTGGAAGCGGTGTCAAGGCTCATTGGAGGTTCGAGACACAAATGTGCAGGATAGAAGCACCCACAGGAGGATAGGAGCGTCATGGCGCTAGTGATTGATCCGAGCGCTAATGTTCACCAGTGCTCGTGTTCTATTCTTTTTGTGTAGGGAGCTTCAATGTTGGTTTCCTTTGTAGCTCGATTTCACTTCTAGATCATTGATTGTACATGTAACCTACAAAACAATTGTCTTCCTCGCACATGTCCACAATGTGTAGTAGTTGAAGGTTCTTCTACACAAAACCTATTTCAAAATCCAAGTGAACAATTATAAAGAGCAAAACAATTTGGGAAAATGTTGGGGGACACACAAATTGCACATTGAAAGCATCCATTATAGAATAATTTGTAGGAGCATTTGTAATAGAAGTGGTTCTATGGTATTTACAAATTTGATGTTGCAAATATTTAAGAGATATATTTAAAATAAATATGTTTTTATTTACAAGAAAAGTTAATATCTTCTTAAATAAGAGTGTATATGGAAAATTTTGAGACCCTCATTTTAGCCACCCACACAAACGTTCCTCTTAAAAAAAAAATTGCTCATTATTTTAAAATATTTTGTTTCCATATTCTTTATTTTTCATATAGCCACCTACTTAATAAAAATGGGTGTAGCCTTAATCTAGGAAGATTCTAGACTTCAAATTATTCAAGGGGACAACGTTGTTTCATGGCATAATATGAACTCACCATTGGCTTCAACATCTATAGAAACAAAATCTATGCATTTGGGTACATTTCTAGGTCCTAAAACATACTAATATATACATGATTCCTAAGCAAGAAAACTAGTGGTTGAAAACTCCTTTTGACATTTTGATTGTTCTATCTCCAACACCTTACTAGCTTTACACATCTTATAGCTTTGTTGGCACTTGAATAATTTATCTTTTATGGCCTTGGACACTAAGCACCCGCCATTACGATAGTGTAGACACCTAAAATGTCTACATGACTAATTAACATTAATCATGCCCCCTATATTTTAGCTTTATCTCGTTACCAATCTATTTTAATCCATCATTATTATTCATACATCAACCATATAATAATTAATCGTAAGATTAATTATTATTATTAATCCATTTTACCATCATTCATCATTTATCATTTATCATTAATCCTTTTATTTCATCTAATATCATATCCATTTTCATCCTTAATCCCTTTTATTTCATTATTATATCATATTATCCTATTTAATTCTTCATTAACATTTTATAGGAATTTAATATTCCTACATCTCACCTACCACCTACCCTACACATCCCTACACCTAGCCTTTCCATCAAATCACATCCCTAATCATATTTATTTAACCTAATCTAATCCTAATCATGTGCACATCCTCACCTCTAAATCTAGAGGCTTCTAAATCTAGAAGATTCTCCATTCTTCCCTCCCATTTTCAAATATTCAAATGCATCTACACTATTCCATTGAATTTTTAATTCAATGGAAATCCCTCACAAAATCTAGAATTTTCCATTCTAGAATCCTCCAATCCTCTCATGCAATTTCAACCATTGGATTCAATCCAATATGGATTAATCCTCACCCTCCATTTTGCTACTCACAAACTATAAATCAAGCACTCATTCTCCATGAGAGAAAAACTTAGAATACCCATAGCAAAATTTTGCTCTTTTGTTCTTTAATCAATCAATCCATTCTATCAATCATCCATCTAAAATCAAGCAATCCTTCATCATTTTCATCAACAATCAAGCAATCGTCACAGGGGAGGTGTTTTCCAAGTGCATACACATCAAAATATGAAGCATCCAAGTTCAATCAACAATCCAAGAGCAAATCCAAAGCATCAAAGGAGGAGTTTGCAATCTTGTAGGTAAGTGTAAATATAATCTCTCTCCTCTTTTCAATCCATCTTACTCTATCCGAGGTGTTTGCTAGAAAGATTAGAGTAAGAGGACAAATTTATTTGTTTTCTTGCATTTTCATTCTAATTTTTTTAACATCTACATTTTTGGTGCCCACCATGGGGCTTACCCCCCTAAATTTCAATTGAAATTAGTAGCATTAGGCACTAATAACAAGATGTCAAAAATTCAGAAATTTTCATTGTGATTTACCCCTTAAAATTTTGAATTTTCATGTTGTTCTTTTGTATCAACGACACATCCGTCACCTATTTCAGCACATATATCACAAAACAACGCATTTGTCTTCTTGTTTTATAGGCTCCGTGTGTCCAGGAAAATAATTCAATGCATTTATCCCATCCTGTGGCATGTTTAACACATTTCAACACATATACCTCTAGTTTTAGTGCATATAGCCTCCTTATCTGGCCAAACTTTGTTGCTCACAAAGTAGTGAATTTGAAGACATTTTTAGCGCATATACCTCCAATTTTAGCGCATATAGTCTCCCTCATTCTAGCTAGAATTGTTTTCTCATAGAGTAGAGCATTGAAGACATTTTTAACGCATATATCGTCAATATTAGCGCATTTAACTTTCTATTTTGTAGGATCGACCCTTTAGCTATCTTTTTTATTTCTTTTAATGCATTTACCAATTGTTTTAGCGTATTTCACCTCTCTATGTGCAGTTTCAAATTTCAGCATTTGTGTCATGTTTTAGTGCATTTATTTCATGTCTTAGTGCATTTGTGCCAGCTAACATATGTTCTCTTAGGTTCTATACTTCAGCGCGTTTACACCCTATTTCAATGCATTTGGTCTCTCGTAGTAGCGCATTTATTCCAGAGAGCGGTTTTTATCTTGATATTAAATATCAACTTGCATATTTTACATGTCATAAAAGCATTTTCTTGAAATGTAACATTTTATTTTGTAGGTTATCCACCTCAATCAAAGAAAAACCCCATCGCTTTGTAAATTTTTTTCTATCAAAACTACTAACCCCCTTTATTTTGTAGGACGCTTATCCAAGATACTTGGGGTTATTAAACAAACTACTAATCCACTTTTTTGCAGGACCTCCTCTTGAAGACCCCTTTTGCATTTTTAAATCATCTTTTTATCATTTAAAAATCAAGAAAATCAAAAAAATCTTTATATTATCTTGCATTTTCATTTCTTGCATCATTTGCATGTTAAACCCGAAGGTTAGATTTCGTGTATGCTCTCCTCTCACATCCTTGGACGATCTTGAGGATCAAAAGTGGTCCACCTTCTTCCCTTTTTCATTTTTAGGGGCAACATGACGTGGATTTCATCACCACACACTTGTCATAGTCCTAGGGGTCTCGTGACTGTGGGCTTCATCTCCACACACATAGACACACCCCGTGTTCTAGTGGGGTATACAAATTCTTAGAGAGTTATCATTATTGGCTAAGCGTCTATGTGTTTTAAGCATGACATGAAGTGAGGGGCTTCCACGTCCCAATACCCAAGCCTTAGACAACATCCTGCAACACATGATTTGGGCCCCACATACCACAAGGTATATAGGGGACACCCCTAACAAGCCTTGTTTATCCTAGCATAGGTAGCCTTCAGCTGCAATCAAGCTATAGTGCAAGGGAAGGAACCACCGAAGATTACTTGCTAGCCGATCACACATCGACGTAAAGGTGGGCCAACTCAGTGAGCACCACTGTCGTGTGTGGTATTGAAAGCGGGCTATAGCTTGTGTTGCACACCCACTTGACTAGTTAGGTTGTGTGTTGCATGTTGTAGCTTGCTTTTGAACAATATTAGCCACCCCATTACACTAAAATTTAATTAATCAAACATCATCATAATTAATCATCTTAAATCACGCAATCCAAATCCTAATCCCACCACCATCAATCCTAATCCAAGTCTAATCCACAAACTTCCTATCTACCCATGGCATTTGATCCTAAATCCACATCCTCTCTAAGCCAACATCCAAACCCTTATCTCTTTTCTAAATCCATTAACCAAGTTATCCCATCATCCCCCACCCATCCAAGTCAACCATCTTACTTTGACCATGAAGTCCCACACACCATCCAACATCTTAATAAACAAATCTCAAACCTCACATCCTACCTTAATCAATCCTCTACTCAATCAAACCATGTTGATCCTAATACCTTCAAAACCATCCAACATCTCAATCAAAAATATCCGATCTTCAATTTTCAATTAACCCATCACCCCTAAGAAATCATCTCCCAACCAACCCCATCCACAATCTTCCCTTCCTAAGGTACCTACACGCCCACCCCATTGTCTTCCTCCTTGAGGAACCCAAACCATCTCAATCCACACCCCGACCTAAACACCGTAAACCTCAATCTCCATAATCCAATTATATTGACTTTGATGACCTCCCTAACTTTGACTTAGACCAAGAGGACCTCCTTTATGTCCTTACTAGTCTACCCACCAATCCTAAGCCCGCACAACCATCCAAAACCTCAACCTCCAAATCCCCTATCAACCATCATGACCACCATCTTTCTCCTATCAAGACTCATACACCACTACCCAAAATTTTAACCCCTAAATCCAATCATCATAGAACATACAATCAAGTTCCATTCACACATCCACAACAATCACAACAACTTAATCCAAAATCATTATGCCCCACATCTCATCTTAGCCCTCCATCCTCGTCATCTTCATCACTCAATATAATCTTATGGACTTTCTCCAAGATAGTCCCACACATCCCATAAACCGTCATCAAATTCATCCTCTAAGTCTATGTCATCCCCTCCATCACCTAAGCCCAATACTATCTCATCCACCATGACTTCTAAGTCACCAACATCCCCTTTACCTCTAATCCTAAATTATCTAATGTGGATCCCATTCCACCCTCATCACTTTCATCCACATCTAATTCTAATCCACCTCCTCCATCACCTAAACCCAACACTATCTTATCCACTAATCCTCTTTCATCTTCCTCATCCCCCAATCCTCAAACATCTACATAATTCCTAAAGCACCGATTCCCAACCCTAACAAATCCAATCCCAATACTCTCCCCATCTCATATCCTACCAAATCTAATGTGGTTTCCACACCACACCCATCTATCAAATCTCCTTCATCCCCACCATCACCCAACTCTAATGTGACCCCCATATCACAACTATCCCCTTCATCGACATCTAGTAATCCTAAACAATTTAATTCTAAGTCAAAACCATCTACCTCAAAATCCATCACCAATCCAAAACCAAACCAACCTCCTAAAGCCCCCAAGGCTAATCTTCCATCCAAATCCCAACCATCTAATCCACATCTTAAACCTACATCCAAATCTAATCAATCCTCTCCTATCCTACCCACTCCTACACATATCCTACCTAACCCACCCTTATTACCCACACCATCTCTCTTACCAACCCCAATCACCTTCGCCTCCTTAGGTGAATCCCTTACTAATATCTTCCATTGTTTAAAAACCTCCAACATGATCATCATACCTCAATCAAATCACATGATCAAAACCTTCCCAAACCATCTTGGTATCGGACCACTACTACTGTGAATTCCATCGCATCCATGGACATTCGACCAATCGTTGGATGCAATTTAAGTCTTATATCCAAAATCTCATTAACTGAGGTCTTCTTGTCCTTGTAACTATCTATGCACCACCTTTCTATCCTAACCCTATCTCTAACCATCAACCACCATCCAAATCCCCTCTAAATCCAAACATCATCAACCATCTGTTGGTGTAAATCTATTAAATTACACTGAATAAGCTCATATAGAGCAAGCAGTTTTATTTTGTTTAATTAGGAGAGTTTGTTCTAACTCCCATACACTCATTGTTGAGATATTATCTCCAACTCCTTGTATGGAATTAGTTATCTCCTAGTTTAGCTTGACATTCCTATTATCTAGGAATATCAAACTACCTATTATTCCTATTTAAATGATTCTCCCGGATGGTGAGAATATCAGAGATTAATCTATTTTCTTTGTTCCTCTTATTGTGTTCCTATTATTTTCTCCTCTGAGTCATTTATTTGTGCTTGCTCTTCCTGTACTAGATCCCGCTGCTTGATTTTTCATGGTATCAGAGCATTTCTTTGCTGCAGGAGAGTTGACCGGCCACTATCCACTCAGAAGAATGTTCCTGAATTCACATTGACTCGACCTTCTTGTTCGGTGACATATTTTATCTCTCAAGGCTTGGTTAACTCTTCATTGACACGGTTTTTTTATTTCTTTGGACCGTCCTTTTGGCTTGTTGGGTGAATTATCAGATCGGTGGTGGTCAATTTTTTGGCTTGGAGTGACTCATTTTGGTTGACTCAACTAAACTGTTGTCATTTTTCCCTTCTACTCGGCCAGATCTTAGCCTATTACAGACTTCTTTGTGTTATATTGAGGATCAAAATCTCTCTCTCTCTCTCTCTCTCTCTCTCTCTCTCTCTTTCTTAGCATGGAAATATGGTCGTTTCTTCTCCCATTTAAAAGATCACGACCTCTCTGTTATTTTTTGCTCCATGGTGGCTCGATCCTCTTCTACTGGGCATTGGGGTGACTCTTGGTGGATTGAATTGTGCATTTGGGGGATTGGGAATTTTGACTATGCGTTGATCGTTTGAGGATCGAACTCTACCTCTTTGTAGGAGTTCACGCGGTTTTGGGAGTAGATCTACCTTAGGTCCACATTTTTTGTTTGGCACTGGACTGGCCAACAAACTATTTGGTGTTTTAAATATTTTTGTTGAAAACAATAAAATTGGAGGATATTATTTTATTTGGGAGTTATAAGGTAGGGATTATCTGCTAAAGTATTGAGAAATTGCTTAAAATGTCGAGAGCATTTTTATCATCTTTGTCTTCTTCCCACACTAGAGATCTACGGCTATTTGAGCCATTGAACTCAACCAACTATCATGCATGGAAACCAAAAATTCAGCAACTCTTGTAGTCTCATGGCTTATGGCGAGTTTTGATACATTTCGCATTCACCACGGAGAAGGATAAATATTTGTATGCATGCAAACAAGACAAAGCTCTCAGATTGATTGCTTTGAATGTAGTGGATAATCTCCAGTTCCACATTTCCTCAGCAATAGCTCCGAAAGAGGTATGGGAAAAATTTGAAACATTGTTTGGCAAGATAAATGAGTTTAAATTAATTCAACTAGATCACGAGCTAAACTCTTTGTCGCCTTCAAATTTTCCTTCCATAGAAGAATTTCTGTCAAAATTTAAAGAGATTCACAGTTAGTTGAAAGCTGGTGGTAGAACTAAAAAGGATGATGAATGCATCTATATGATCTTAACTAAACTAAAAGGTCCTTTTTTTGTATTTACGTCAACCTTATTTTCTACTATGGATGCACTAGGCACTCAATTTAAAATTCCTTCATTTGAATAGTTTTGTGAACGTCTCTCACGAGAACAAACAAAATTAATCTCTCTGGATGCTATGCCTAACTCGAATCATGCTCTTGTGGCCAATTCTCCTAAGAAAAATTGGAAAAACAAACCCAAGCAAAGTTATGATAAGCATGTATCCTCTCACAATATGGTTTCTAATCCTTCATTTCCTTCTGTTGACACTTCTAAACCACAGAATAATGGAAAATCAAAGAAACCATTTCAAAGGGGTGTGTTTGAACCTTGTGCCTTTTATGGGGGAAAATCATCCTGAATCCAGATGTTTTTAAAAAATTGGAAGCATTAGAAAAGGCTTTAAAACAACACAAGATCATAGTTCCATCACCTTCATCTGCTTCAAATGTTGGCAAGGGTAAGGCTCTTTCTGCTAGAGCTTCTTCTCCTTTACAAGACCGGTGGATTCTTGACTCAGGGGCTTCTCATCATATTACACATTGTAGGGATTTGTTGACTTTTGTTTCTACTTGTAGCACTTCACATATTTCGGTGGGCAATTCTGCTTCTGTAGATGTATTGGGTTCTGGTACTGTAAATATGCCAAATGGGCATCTAAATGATGTTCTTTATGTTCCCCATATGTCTAACAATTTTCTTTCCATATATCAAATTTGTAATTCTGGTGATGGTAGAACTGTTGAATTCTCACCATATAGGGTTGTAATTAGGGAACTTCATGATCATGATGATATTGTAGCTACAATGATCGTGGATCCATGTTCACGTTTGTATGTATTTGAGAGTTTTGATAACTCTATAGGATCTTCACTAATTACTCATGCTGATTCTTTGAGAAAATTATGGCACGAGAGGTTTGGTTTTCAATTACAACTATCTCTGCAGCAGTTCTCTTTCAAGAATATGGTCACAAGAGAACTTTCAAAGGTAAAATCACATGATGGTGTCTACCCCGGTTGTATGTTGGGTAAGAAACACTTGGATCCTTTTCCAAAAGGACAAGCAAAAAGAGATAAGGCTCATATTGAATTGGTACATAGTGATCTTACTTATTTTCCTCATAGATCATTTTTTGGTGCTAAGTATGTACTCACATTCATAGATGATTTTACTAGGAAAACTTGGTGTACTTGTTATCCCAATTTCCCCCTCGGAAAAATTGATCAAACATGACCCCCATAGAAGGAATCGGAAGGGTCGGCTTTGTCTACGAGCTCACATTCAAATCAAAAATCAAAGGGGTAGGCGGGATCTACAATGGAGGAGAAGGTCGGAAAAGGATCAAACAATGTCAAAGGAGGCCGAGGTTCTCAAGAGGAAAACATGGAAAGGCTCAAAGTTTTAGACTTCACATATGATTCAACTTGAGGCCCAAATAGCCCAAGTATAAATGGACTCGTGGAAGGTGCCACATGTCTCATTGGTGCAAATTCAAAAGGCGCGCCCAAAGAGAGACCCCAAACTTGCACCAACCCTCCACGTGTCCATGGTCTGGAAAAGGGACAGAGCGGGCCCAAATCGGTTAAGTATAAAAGGACCGGTGGAAGGCGCCAAGTGTTTCAACGACACACCTTCAAGGGTCAAAGCTAAGGGCGGTCCCCCAAACAAGCGGAGCTTCCACGTGCCTCATCGGCACAATTCCAAGGGAAGAAACCAAAGCGGAGACTCAAATAAGCGCCAAATCTTCACGTGTCGAGGGTCCAATAGTTGTTCCTAAATGGGTAGTGTCCACTCAAAGCCCTAAATCAGCTAAGTATAGAGCAAGGCCGTGGAAGGAGCCACGTGTCTCATCGGCAACCTTCAAGGGTTGAAGCCAAAGGTGATCTCCCAAACTAGCGCCAACCCTCCATGTGTCCAAGGTCTGAAAAAGGGATGAGCCACCGTTAAATCAAGCTAAGTATAAGAGGATCGGAGAAAACATCCACGTGCCTCATCGGTGAAATTTCAAAGGCGTGACCCAAAGAAAAATTCCCAAATGAGCGCGGGCTTGCCACGTGGTCGAGTCAAAATGAGGCAGAGCCAGTTGAATCGCTAAGTATAGAAGGGTCAGTGGAATCCTCCACGTGTAGCTCGGTGCAAATTCAAAGTTATAATCCGAAGGAGGTAGACCCCAAACGAGCATGAAGCCTCCACGTGTCTCTTTGGTGTGACTTCAAAGGAAGAATCAAGAGCGGGTCCCCAAATGTGCGTTGAGCCTCCACATGTCTAGGTCATACATATGGCCCCGCCAAACAAAAGGGACTTAGCCAAAAAAAAAGAAATTGAATAGAGCGCAGAAGGTGTCACATGTCTTTTGGCACAAATTCAAAGCGTGACCCAAAAGGCAATCCCCAAACAAGCGCCAACCCACCACGTGGTTAGAGTCCGAAAAGGTAAGGTTGGCCATTGAAAATTCCAAAAGCCCATGGAGGCCTCCATGTGTCTCATCTGCAACTTCAAAAGTAAAATCTGGGGGTAGTTTCCAAATGAGCGCGAAGCCTCCACGTGTCTCGAGTCGGGCACAATGTCTCCACCAACAAGAGGGACTCATGAAGAATACAGAGGAAATCAAGGAGCCCACGGAAGCCTCCATGTGTCGGTTCGGCGCAACTTAAGAGTGAGAGGAAGGGGCTAAATCTTCAAGATGCGCGAGGCTCCACATGGGTCTTCCATGGATGGACTCTTTTAAATATTGTGATCCCACGACTCGATCTTTAGATAGCCATACCCATCTTACCCTAAAACATTTTGAGTGGGAAAATATGTTTTGGAAAGCTCTCGGCAAAGACCTACTACCCATCCGCCACCATTAATGTTTGATCTACCATTTTCGAAGCCCGTCAAGTCTCCCACCTACCACCATGATGAAGGATGGGTTTCCTTTCTTTCCCAATAAGGAATAACACATGGGGGCATGGGTGTTGCAGCGAGACCCATCATTGTGGCAAGGGAATTCAATGCTCTTCCGGGGGTGGTTGGAGTAGAGTTTGAATTTTCCCTCTCTTTTTCTCTCTCATTCTTCTATATATTGTAAAGGAGGGGCATTTTCTAAAAGGTTGGTCATTGTTTCTCTCCTACCCCCTCTCTCTTTCTTCCTTAGGGTAGAATGTGGAGTCTAAGCCTCCTCTCTTGGCTCTGTAATGGCATTTTCTTTCCTCTTGCCCACTGATGATGTACTATGTGAACTCTTAGAGAAATAAAATATGTTTTGTGATGCATTTTTCCATCCTTTGCTTATTTTACTATCTCTTCTTGCCTCTTGTCATACGGGCAGGTATACTATGCGTACTATGATGTCTATTACAGGTTCTGGGAGTTATGTTTAATGGGTTCGAAGTGGTGTTCTATGTGACATTTATATTTGGTCTATGGTGTATCTTGTCCACCCTCTCCTTTGCTCACCTCTCTCCATTTCAGGCATGTGAGAATGTGATCACCACTTCCTTTTCGGTGTATCACCGCTTAGTGTAGGTCATGTTTTATACATTTCTCTCTCTCCCTATCTCCTTGGAATGGTTATATTAGGATAGATTAGTTTTGCTTGTACTAGAGTAGCTTATGGCGGGTAGTTTAGGAAGAATAAGATGAATTTCTGGAGGGCCATCTCAAGTCTGAGTGCAAGTCCCATAGCTTGAGAGATGGTCGAATGTTATGCAGATCACACCAGATGCCCCATTCAGATCCGAGGCCATTCGGGGGTGCTATGATTTTTCATCAACATTTTTGCATGCTCGGTGGGACACTTAAGGTTAGATTCTCTCATATTTTTGAGGTTCTCAAAGTATCAAACAATAAATCTTAAGCCACCATGCGACCACACTCAATAGTTTTGACACGCTCGGTGGGACATTGAGGTTAGATTCTCTCATCTTTCCAAGGTGTCTCATTATCAAACAACTAATCTTAAGCCACCGTGTGACCACACTCAATAGTTTTGGCACACCTGGTGGGACACTGAGGTTAGATTTTCTCATCTTTCCAAGGTGTCTCATTATCAAACAACAAATCTTAAGCCACCATGCGACCACTCAATAGTTTTGGCATGCCGGTGGGACAAGTCTGAAGCACCTTACCACTTCATTTCATCAATTTGATGTGTTCTTGGTGAGATTCAACCTTTTGAGGAACATGCAAAGCACATCTGGTGACTCCATATGGTCAACAACCCATCCTCTGAGTTGCATACCTTCTTCGCATCCATTTCCATCCATTATTCCTTCCATATCCTTCATTTTCTTCCATTCCATGAAGTTTTACAATCATGACTTCATTTCCATCTTGGAATTCACACTTACACCAACAACAGTGCAGTCCACCTCCAATGTATTTCTCAACTCCTCCAAATCAACATTATGATTAGATCCAGAATAATCATGCTTACACATATGAGAAGTGCCAAAACTAGTTTGGATATGGAGCTTATCAAGAACAAGGGTATGCATATAATGATAACAACTACATGGAAAATGTTGATCTGCTAGAGAAGATTCAAGGGATGGAGGCACGCATGGTGCAATCAAGGCCACAACTCAGATGAAAGTGTTCAAAATTGGCTATAGGGCACCTTGTCCATGGGTCGCCCTATGCCAAGACATTACAACCCTCAAGAGAAGATTGACTTCATGGTTGAAATGTTGCCTCACCTTGCATAGTGGATTGAGGATATTGAGGCATATGAGAAAAGTGTGAGACAACCTTGTCAATGGGTAAGTCAGTCACCAGCTCCTTGTCCTTCATTTTCTCTTTCTCAAACTCTATCATTTCAACATGGTCAAGAGTCAAGCCCCTCACTTGCTGCCCCAAGTGTTGATTTCCCTTCTCCATCTCCTAATCTTCCATCTCATCTTAATTCTTCTACCCTTTTCCCTCCCAAGCAATCATTTCCTCCAAAAAAACAAGAATTTTCACTTCCCTCTCCACCAAAAACAATAGCAAAACTAGTTGAATCCCAACCTACCCCTCCTCTTGCATCCCCAAATCCATGTTGGGAAGATGAAAATCAGACAACCAGCCAAGAGCAGAAAGAAGAAGAGCCAAATAGAGAATAAATGACCAAAATATTGGTAAGCTGGGCTCTCAAATTTGGGATAACAAAGATCCCCTTGATGGTTAAGCCTACTGAGGAGGTCAAGGTTGAAGAGCGGTGGTGGCAAAGGCTAAGTTTGCAGCAGAACACGAACAAGAAAAATAATATCAGCAAATTTTTTCTCTCGAATGCAATGTCCATAATGGCACTTTGTCTGAAGAGAATGTTGATCCAATCCAAGCTACACAACCAGTTAAGATAGAGGAAGAACAACTAACTCCAAGTCCCATTGAAGAGGAGTAGCTGGAAGAGATCAAATCAGAGTTGAAGCCACTTGATGAAGAAAGCATCATTGAATATTTTTGCTTTCATTTGAAGGGCCTAATTTGATTGATGAATCCATGAAGGAAGAAGAACAATCAGCTCTAATTCTAGTTAAAGAGGAGCATATGGAGGTGACCAAAATAGATTCAGAGGCACTAAATCATGAGTCGGTTGCACAAGAGATTACAGATCTCTCTCCCATTCAACCTCTCCAAAATTCTAATTTTTGGAAGAGTTTGAACTCACTAGCTTCATGTTTGAAGATGAAGCTTCATATGGTGAAAATAATGAAGATTTTAAGATCACCATGCAAGAGGGAGAGACCTTTCTACAACAGGAAAATGAAGAGTTTGATTTCCTATCAGACTTAAAAGAATGTTTTGATATGGAGGAGCCAGTTGAAATTGTAATTTTTTCTCCCCATCATTCATCCTTCAACCATAAGGACTTGCTGCCATGGAAGAGAATGTGCAAGCACAACCTGCAGTTTGCAACATGCCTCTTGAATCAAAGTTGGAAGATTTTGATCTTCCAAAAGCCACACCTGCTGCAGAGGAAGGAAAAGAGAAAGAAAATTGCATCATCCCTCTCACACCATCCACCCAAGAAGGTCTGTAAGAAGAATCCACTCTTGGAGTTGAAATTCGAGAATGATGGGTACATTCAAAGGACCATACCATTCTCAATCGTGTACTTGGCTTCATAAGAGCCAAGGAGAAGAAAAACAAGTCATGCCCACTTCAGGGCATGAGGATGAGTATCAAAGTACCAAGGATCAGCTGCAATGACTCTTCAATCCAAATACAGAGCAACTAAAAAAGGTATTTGTCTTGTTTATAGTTGACACCTTGATAATTTGGGTGGAGGGTCGGCTTATAGTCAATTTTTCACTCATACAAGAAGCCATATTTAGTGTCAAATCATTTGCATGGCTGCCCTTTGTAAGAAAGGGAAGCTACTTCTCCCTACCAGTTACAGGATTTTTTTGAGTTCCATTTCTCTCGGTTAGTGTAGAATAGGTAGGTTTTCTTTCAGTAGAAAAAGTGCTTTTGCACACTCTGCATGTCTTATTTGAGGCATGTATGATTTAATCTTTGTACATAAGTTTTGTTCGTATTGCTCCGGAGGTACAATGCATCAGGCCCTTCAGTATTCACGACAGAGAGACCCATAGTTTCCTGTAATAGTTGCTAATTTCAAATGAAACAAATACAAAGCAACTAAAATCAAGTTACGAGGGAGTCCATTTCAGTAGCAAGTGAAATCCCCAAGTCAATACAATTTTCTACTCTCAGAACCTCACCTTCAAGACTTTCTTATGAAATTGAGAGTGTGGACAGTGGGGAAAGCTCAGGGTCACCAAGTTTCGTAGTCGGGCTACGGCTTTAGGGAAAGATCGAGTACCAGGCTATCATTCGTGACTCCATGCCCAATGGATGCAAACAAGGCAATTGGTCTCTTCATCTAGCAGGTAGATGTCCTCGTGAGTCGCCAAACTGTTATCCCAATTTTTCCCCTCAGAAAAATTGATCAAACATGACCCCGCATAGAAGAAATCAGAAGGGTCGGCTCTATCCTACGAGCTCACATTCAAATCCAATAATCAAGGGGGCAGGAGGGATCTACAATGGAGGAGTAGGGTCGGCGAAGGATCAAACAATGTCAAAGGAGGCCAGAGGCTCTCAGAAGGAAAGCGGGGAAAGGCTTGAAGTTTTCGGACTTCACATATGATTCAACTCAAGGCCCGAATCACTCAAGTATAAACGGACTCACGGAAGACACCACATGTCTCATCGGTGTAAATTCAAAATGCGTGGCCCAAAGAGAGACCCCAAACTTGCGCCAGCCCTCCACGTGTCCAAGGTCCAGAAAAGGGACAAAGCGAGCCCAAATCAGTTAAGTATAAAAGGAATGGCGGAAGGTGCCACATGTCTCAACGACGGACCTTCAAGGGTTAAATCCAAGGGCAGTCCCCCAAACAAGCGCGATGCTTCCACATGCCTCATCGGCACAATTCCAAGGGCATAACAAAAGTGAAGACTCAAATAAGTGCCGACTCTCCACGTGCTATGTCCCTTAGGATATGATAATATGATATATATGGGTTGATGGAGATGCTGACATGTGGCACACATCCCCTTAGTTATATGTATGGGTTCACATGGGATATAATATTATAATGTATATGGGTTGATGGAGATGTCGACATGTGGCACACATCCCCTTAGTTATATGGGCTCACATAGGAATTAATTATATTGGGTAATGGGTCGTCCTACATTGGGATTAGGTGTTACCCATCCTATTTAAAGGATGTGAGTATCATTATGAGGGAATGGATGTATGAGTTGAGTCTTCTACTTGGTAGAGATATATTGGAGGTGTCCCCCTCGAAGTGGATTCCCATCTTGGGAGATTGTGGAGTTACTCCTTCCTTAAGGAGCATTGCATGGTGTTGCCCTACCTTAAGGGTATTATTCTGAATATATTGCATATTAGGGCATCTTGGCCCACCCATATCTCTTTTGTTGTGTTATATTCTGCAATTTATTGATTTATTATATGCAAAGTTCTTATCAAGTGGTATCGAGAGTGTGATCCGGGCAATTTGTGGGATGAAACCCTAATGTTGGTGATTTATCTATATCTTGGGATAGACTTGGAGTTTTATTTTATTTTTTGTGGGGAGTGGATACATAGTTCAAGTGATCTTCCCTCCGAATTTTAGATTTTTTGGAGTTGTTTTGCAAAAGTTGTGTCCGTTTTAGGGTTGAAACCCTAATTCTAAGGTTTTATCTATATCTTCTGAATAATGACGAATTAGGAAATATTTTTTTGGGTTGTTGGTAATATATTAAATGGTGATACCACTAAAATTTCAGAATTTGTGGATCTATTTTGACAGAGTTATTTCAGTTTTATTGTTTTTCACTATTTTGCTCCACAGGCCGCAATTTGAGGAATTTTCTGAATTTCTTACATTTTCGGAAATCTCTCAAAATTTTAGCAGGGGTTACTTCTTTGTGGTTTCAGATTTGAGGCTGAATGATTGATGAAATCATCAGGTAAAATATTGGTCAAAGGAGTAAGTTTGTGAAACCCTAATTTTTATGCATCATGGATATACCAATTTTCTATGGTAATGGGGAAATTGATGCAAAAAAATGGTGGATACAATTTAAACAAATGTATTTTGAATAATGTTTAGTATGGGTTAGTTTTTATCTTCATCTTGGTGGGAAAGCATGACATTGGTATTCTTATTTGGATATAGATCTATTGGATTGGGATTGGGAGGAAATGGAGGATATTTTCTTAGCTAGATGGGAAACAAAAAAGAAACACAATTTTGTTAAAGAAGAAGAAGAAGAAGAAGAAGAAGAAGAAGAAGAAGTAGCAGCAGCAACATCAAGAAGAAGAAGAAAATGTTGATGGTGAAAAAGAAGAAAATGTTGATGATGAAGTTGCTACACATGATAGTGCATCTCCAAGGAAGGAAGCTTCAATATTTCAGTTTGAAGGGTGCATTCAAAGAAAAAAGGTAATTGTTTCCATAAACCCTAAAGAGCAAATATAACTTCATCAATATGGATGTAGCTCAAAATCTACATGTGCAAACAAAGCATATCAAGGAATCTCAAATGGATGGTAAGCATATTCAAGTTTTTGAAGATTTAAAGCTTTCTATGGATAAATATGTTTTACATTCAAATTTTTATGCTTTAGATATGGATGGTATGGATATTGTTCTCGGATATCCTTGGTTAGAGACATTGGGAACAATTAATATTAATGTGCAAAATAAATTCATGAAATTATGGTACAAGAGAAAGAAAATTACATTGTAAGATATCACACTTAGCAAGGAAAAAAGTAATGTAAAATTGGATCATGAAGATGAATTTGAAGATGGTGAAGAAGGGAATAAGGATGAATCAGAAGGAGAGGATGAAGAACATGATGAAAAAGTAAAAAATAGTTTCTCTATTCAAGAGAAAAAATAAATAGCAGACAAGTTGAAAAAGGAAAAGAAAGTGGAGGAAAAATTGATAAGGTTGAGCATACTAAGGTTGCACCATATAGACACCCACATCATCATGAGAGGAAAAAATCATGGAGACATGTTAGGACACACAAGGGAAGCAATCTATGGAATTAATATACAGGAATTGGAGGAGTAATAATTTTGGCTATACATGGAATCAATGGAACAATAATTATATGTCATGGAATCACATGAATAATAATTATGGATATGCATGGATGCCAAGGAGGAACACATATGGACCAGGATGGAATCATATGAGCACAATAGAATATGAAATCATGTTTGGAGTAACATCACCCACTAGGATTTCATATGGGTGGTTAGATGATCGAGCATGGTGACAAGTGTGTAATAATTTAAAGCGCACTCATTATATGGCTTCTTCTTATGTTTTGGGGACGAAACATGTCAAAGAGGGAGGCAATGCTATGTACCTTGGGATATGATAATATAATATATATGGGTTGATGGAGATGCCAACATGTGGTACACATCCCCTTAGTTATATGTATGGGTTCACATGGGATATAATATTATAATGTATATGGGTTGATGGAGATGTCGACATGTGGCACACATCCCCTTAGTTATATGGGCTCACATAAGAATTAATTATATTGGGTAATGGGTCGGCCTACATTGGGATTAGGTGTTACCCATCCTATTTAAAGGATGTGAGTATCATTATGAGGGGAATGGATGTATGAGTTGAGTCTTCTACTTGGTAGAGATAAATTGGAGGTGTCCCCTCGAAGTGGATTCCCATCTTGGGAGATTGTGGAGTTACTCCTTCCTTAAGGAGCATTGCATGGTGTTGCCCTACCTTAAGGGTATTATTATGAATATACTTGCATATTAGGGAATCTTGGCCCACCCATATCTCTTTTGTTGTGTTATATTCTGTAATTTATTGATTTATTATTAAATGGGCAAGTGTCTACTCAAGGCAAGACTGTAGAAGGAGCCACATGTCTCATTGACACACCTTTAAGGGTCGGCGAAGGTAGTCCCCCAAACTAGCGCCAACCCTCCACGTGTCCAAGGTTTGAAAAAGGGACGAGTTGGCCGTTAAATCGACTACGTATAAGAGGGTCGGTGAAACCTCCACGTGCCTCATCGACACAATTTCAAAGGCGCGACCCAAAGAAAAATTCTGAAATGAGCGCGGGCTTGCCACATGGTCGATTCAAAATGAGGTAGAGTTGGGCATTGAATCGGCTAAGTATAGAAGGGTTAGCGGAATCCTCTGTGTCACTCAACGCAACTTGAGTTATAATCCAGGAGGCAAACCCCAAACGAGCGCGAAGCCTCCACATGTCTCTTTGGTGTAACTTCAAAGGAAGAATCAAGAGTGGGTCCCCAAATGTGCATTGAGCCTCCACGTGTCCAAGGTCAGACATATGGCCCCACCAAACAAAAGGGACTTAGCCAAAACAAAAAGAAATAGAACAGAGTTGCAGAAGGTGCCACGTGTCTCTTTGGTGTAACTTCAAAGGTGCGACCCAAAAGGTAGTCCCCAAACAAGTGCCAACCCGCCACATGGTCTAGAGTCCGAAAAGGTAAGGTCGGCCGTTGAAAAGTCCAAAAGCCTGCAGAGGCCTCCACGTGTCTCGTCCGCGCAACTTCAAAAGCAAAATCTGGGGTAGTTTCCAAATGAGCGTGAAGCCTCCACGTGTCTCGGGTCGAGGCACAGTGTCTCTGCCAACAGGAGGGACTCAAGAAAAATACAAAGGAAACCGAGGAGCCTGGGAAGCCGCCACGTGTCATTTTGGCATAACTTCAAGAGCGAGAGGAAGGGACTGAATCTTTAAGGTGCGTGAGGGTGCCATGTGGGTCTTGCATGGATGGACTCTTTTAAATATTGTGAGCTGTGACCCTGATCTTTAGACAGCCATATCTTTCAACCGAGAGCTCGGTTTTGAGTGGGAAAAGACATTTTGGAGCAGAGTTTTGATACGCCATTTTCAAGGCCGTCCACTCTCCCACTGCCACAATGATGAAGGATGGGTTTCCTTTCTTTCCCAATAAAGAATAGCACACACGGGGCATGGGTGTTGCAGCCAGGACCCATCATTGTGGTAGGGAATTCAATGCTCTTTCGGGGTGGTTGGAGTAGAGTTTGAATTTTCCCTCTCTTTTTCTCTCTCATTCTTCTATATATTGTGAAGGAGGGGCATTTTCTAAAAGGTTGGTCATTATCTCTCTCCTGCCCCCTCTCTCTTTATTCCTTAGGGTAGAGTGTGGAGTGTAAGCCACCTCTCTTGGCTCTTTAATGTCATTTCCTTGCCTCTCACCCACTTTGATGATGTCTGTGTGTGAACTCTTGGAGAAATACAATCTATTTTGTGATGCATTTTGTCCATCCTTTTTTAATTTTATTGTCTCTTCTTGCCTCTAGTCATTACTAAAAGTTATATTATGCGTACTCGATGTCTATTGTAGGTTACGGGAGCTTTGTTTAATGGGTTTGAAGTGGTGTTCTCTGTGACATTTTATCTTTGTTCTGTGGTGTATCTTGTCCACCCTCTTCTTTTCTAACCTCTCTCCATTTCAAGCATCCGAGAATGTGATCAGCCACTTCCTTTTCGGGGTATCACCGCTTATTATAGGTCATGTTTTATGCATTTCTCTCTCTCCCTATCTCCTTGGAAAGGTTAGATTAGGATAGATTAGTTTTTCCTGCACTATAGTAGCTTTTGGCAGGTAGTTTAAGAAGAAGAAGCCGGATTTCTCCGGAGGGCCATCTCAAGTCCACAAGTCCCACAACTTGAGAGATGGTACAATGTTATGCAGATCACATCGGATGCCCCACTCAGATTTGAGGCCATTCGGGGTGCTGTGATTTTACATCAACAATACTTTCTCAAATTTAAAAGTGATGTCCTAGAGCATTTCAAAGTTTTTAAAGCTATTGTAGAAAAACAATCTAGACATTGTATTAAAATACTCTGCACAGACAATGGGGGGAATATGAAAGTATTAAATTTACTATTTTTTGTCCTAATCATGGAATTTTTCACTAGTATATTGTTCCTTACACCCTCAGCAAAATGGAGTTTCCGAATGAAAGAACAGAACACTCAAGGAAATGGAAAATTACATGGTCCAGTCCAAGAACATGGCACCTCAGTTCTGGGTGGAAGCAGTCAATTGTGCAAACCACATTCAAAACAGAATGCCACATAAAGCAGTGCAAGGGGTTACTCCTAAGGAGGCATGGTCAGGTGAAAACCTGACGTATCAAAATTTTGGGTCTTTGGATGCAAGGCTTGGGCCTTTGTCCCTGACGACACTTGGAAAACCATGGAGAAGAAAAGAAAAGAACTTATTTTTGTTGGTCATTGTGAGCATGTGAAGGCATATCACCTTTTTGATCCCACTACCAAAGATGTTGTGTTTTGGTAAGATGTTCATGTTGATGAGACCGAGGCTCCTTTGGATCATACAGTTCTTCCTTCTCCATTATTGTCTCCTGCTCCTGCCACTGATGATGTTTTTGATGGGCCACTTGATATTTCTCCTGCTCTTGCTCCTATTGCTCCTACTTCTATTGCTCCTGCTCCAAAATGGTTGAGATCTACATTGGCTGCAGCAGGTGATTTGGCGGGTGATTCACGAGATCTACGACATACTAGAGCTGAGACTTCTAGTGTTGTTAATCATCGTCCCTATTTTGGTATGGCTCTTATGAGCCAAGCTATTTCTAATGATCTGTTCTTTTTTCACAGGCATCTGGACAACCAGAATGGGATTCAACAATGTAGGATGAATATTCTTCACTTGTGAAGAATAATACTTGGGAGTTGGTTCCTCTTCCTAAGGGAAGAAAGCTTGTAAGATGTAAATGGGTCTATAAGACCAAATATGCAGCTGATGGATCGATTGAAAAATACAAGGCACATCTTGTCGCCAAGGGGTATTCTCAAGTTGAAGGAGTAGATTACTCTAAAACTTTTTCTTGTCACAAAGATGGATTCTATTCGCCTTGTTCTCTCTCTTGTTGCTTCTCATCAATGGTCAGTACATCAGATGGACGTGAAGAGTGCATTTTTGCATGGTGATCTCCATGAGGAGATTTATATGGAGCAACCTCAGGGGTTCGTGCATGACTCTTCACTGGTTTTTAGACTTTGGTGTTCACTTTATGGTCTCAAAAAATCCCCTCGGGCTTGGTATGAGAGGATGGATGCATTTTTATTGTCTATAGGCTTTCATCGTCGTTCTAATATTAATCATACAATTTATGTTCAAGACCGGTGATGAATTACTACTTTTGATGTACTGTATGTTGATGATATTCTTAGTACTAGTAGTTCATATTCTCTAACATAGGAAATTAAACAAAAATTGAAGCGAGAATTTTACATGACATATATGGGATTGTTGCACTACTTTTCTTGGCCTACAGGTTCACCGGTTTGTTGTGGGAATCTTTATTTGTTAGAATAATTATGCTACATATCTACTTCAGATATTTCATATGGATGATTGCAAGCCATCTCCCACACCTTACCAGTTAGGTATTGAATTGACTGTTGCATGTAAGTCTAACTTAGTAGATGCCACTTTGTATAGACAGTTGGTTGGGAGCCTTTTATATCTCACTCATACTCATCCCGATATCACCTTTTATGTTAATCTTGTCTCTTAGTTTTCACATGAGCCTCATGAGAGTCATTGGGAAGAAGCCAAGTGTATTTTGAGATATCTTCAAGGGACTTTGAGTTTTGGTATTCATTACACACCTCAAACTGTTCCCGGTATTGAGGGCTTTACAGATTCTGATTGGGGTGGATGTCGTGATACTCATAAATCCACCTCTGGCTTATTTTTTCATCTTGGTTCTGGTCCAGTTGCTTGGTCTTGTAAAAATCAAAATACCATTGCATTATCATCCACTAAGGTCGAGTATCGAGGTGTTGTGACAAAGCGTAAGGCGGGGAGGTTCTTTAGCTTCCAGTCGATTCTTGGTGAGTTTGTTTTTTCACAGGAGTCTCCTTCCATTCTTTGGTGTGATAACCAAAGTGCTATTCACATTACACGTAATCCTATTGAGCATCAGTGCACGAAGCATATAGAGATCCACATGCACTTCATTCGACAATTGATTCAGGATGGGGTCATTTAGATGGAGTTTGTTCTACGGTTGATCAGCTTGCAGATATCTTCACTAAGCCCTTGGATTCTCCTCGCTATCTAGAATTACGAGAAAAACTTGGGGTGAAGGAAGTTGTCTTTGGGGGAGCTTGTATAGTCCTTCCTTCCTTATTTTCTAGTATTGTATCAGGTACCTTATCAGGCCTAGTAGCTGGGACCCTTTCTTTTGCTCCCTAGCATTCACTTATGGGAGGGTGTTGGTGTAAATCTATTAAATTACACCGAATAAGCTCATATAGAGCAAGCAATTTTATTTTGTTTAATTAGGAGATTTTTTTCTAACTCACGTACACTCATTGTTGAGATATTATCTCCAACTCCTTGTATGGAATTAGTTATCTCCTAGTTTAGCTTGACATTCCTATTATCTAGGAATATCAAACTACCTATTATTCCTATTTAAATGATTCTCCCGGATGGTGAGAATATCAGAGATTAATCTATTTTCTCTATTCCTCTTATTGTGTTCCTATTATTTTCTCCTCTTTGTCATTTATCGTGCTTTCTCTTCTGTACTAGATCCCACTTTGCTTGATTTTTCACCATCCAAATCTCATCGTACATCCAAAAATCCCTCATCGACCACTAATAAAAAAAAATATCACCCCCATCCTTTATTAAGATCGGTCTCTTACCAAATGAAAAAAATACAAACCCCCAGTCTCATGATGACCACATGGCATCATCTTCCCCATCCACTTCATCTCCTATAGCCAAAAAGATGTTCGCTAATATGAAACATCGTGGTAAAGGCTTAGGTATTCATGAACAAGGCATCCCATCCATCCAACTCGATCCTACCAATTCTCTTGATCATCCCATCAATCCATCTACTAATCCCCAATCATATACTTCTCTTACACATCTCAAACACCTAAAAATGGATTGAGCATTTAAGTTGTCCTTTGCACATCGGATGTTCTTTCCTCATCCCTATATCCTCATTCTAATCCAATCCATCTTCACAAATACTTCATTGAATTAATCACACATGATGTAATTCATTAGTAATATTACACTTGTGTGACCTTGGTCTATCCTTACTATCAACATCCAAGAATGATCATATCTTAGAGATCCAATCACTTAATCACACATCTTAATTAACTTGTGGTGAAGACCCTTGGGTGCATCTTTTGACACTCTAGCCAATGTTGTCACCACACTCATCTCCATCCCCCCATCAAGCCACTTGTGATTCTTAACCCCTAGAGGTCTTAAGAGAGTGGATCAAAATATCAAATATAAAAAAGCAAAAGATCAAAAAAATCATATCAAAATTCAAAATATCAAATAAAATCCACCTCAAGACTCTCTCTAGGGGTGTTTCTAGCAACTCTACCGGGTTATGGACGTCTGATTGGTAGTAGAGAAATGTTGTGACAAGAATCAGATGTATCTCCATCGGGGCTATGGATGTCTGGCTGGCAATGAGCAATGCACGGCTTAACCTTCCGTTCACCTTCCATCAACCTACTTGACTTAATCATTCCCTATACATTGGCTAGTTTGTTTTTACATCCTACCCATTGAGTCTTCACTTTAAGTGGTAATTAACTATCACTTTTGCACACACTTTGATCTTGAAGAGACATCACGCTTGTATGTTGCCAAGTATGGCTTAGACCTTGGTCACACTCTTGTTTTAGTCCCACTTTTATTTTACAACATGTGCTTTTAAGCTCATCTTTTGTTCATCATCCATTTCTAACCATCCATCCTTTGCATCCACATCCTTTTTCATCCATCATCTATGGGCAATTGATGATCCTATTGCTTTATCCTATCCACCCCTCTATTTCCCCCTTCTTTTGCTTCCTTTAACCCGTCATCATTATGACTTGGGAAACTTTATAATCCGCTAGGGAATCATCCCTTACTTTTTATTCTTCCTTACACTTGGGGGCACAAAAAACTAGACTATCAAACAATCAAACCTATCCCATTACCCGGGGCCTATCTCACATCCTACCTTATCCAATCAACTAAGTCATCACCTAGTCCCATATCCTACCTTATCACATCCCTCATCCTATCAAACCTCCTTTATCTTATCCAACCAATCCCTTTATCCCACATCCCTTATCCTATCCACATCTCCCTTGGGACTTATAGGAGAAAGTTACCTCCTTTCAACCCCGCCCATCCTTATCAAATATTCATCCCACCACATCTAAACTATCTTAAAAATCCAAAAAAAAAAAAATAAAAAAATCTTATAAATCTTAAAAATCCAAAAAATCTTTAAAATCCATAAAAATCAACAACACACATAAAATTTAAAACACTTTTGCATGCATTTGTATGTGTGTGTTTGTTCACTTGTTTATCTTTTTCTTGCATTTGCATCATCTTTTGGCCAATGATATGAGGCCACTTTTTCTTTTCTTTTAGCACTTGGTTGATGATACGAGGCCACCTTTTATTTTATCTTTCTAGAGGTCCAATGATATGAGGACCCCCTTTTTAATATTACTATGTCCAATGATATGAGGACAAGGGGCATCTAGCAAATTAAAACATCATGGTCTTTATACCATTGGTGCATCTTTCTCTATGCCACATCTTAATAAACTTGCTAATGATGATAATTGTGGGCACTTTATAATAGCACCACCCCTTTACATCATCACTTAGCCTAATCATCATCACCTTATTCAACCAACCCTTCATCAATCATCTAACATCCAATCATCAAATCTTATTCATCCAATCAATCTATCCAACATTTTCAATCAATCCTATCAAGTCCTATCATCCAAACATCTAAAATCAAAATCCTTACCCTTGTTCACGAGGCATCTAAGAATCCAACATCCCGTGATCCAACAACATCCAAAAATCCAAAATATTGTAATCCAATAACATAAAAAATCAAAAATATTGTAATCCAGACACCATTCGACAACGAAATACCCAAAATCCCACATCCAAAACATCAACCCCTTACTTGGGGCATCCTCTAATCTAAAATCCAAAATCAACACCCTTGTCGTACATCATTGACTAGGGGCATCAAAAATCCAAAATCCAATATCCCCTAATCCTTATAACCCTTAATCTCCTCATCATCTAATCCTCATCCTCCTCATCTTCAATCTGCTCATCTACTAGCTTAGGCGTCTCCTCTTTTGAGTGGTTACCCGACTCGTTCCTCCCCACCTAACCCCTCGAGGGGGCATCACCTTGCCATATAATACATCTTCTCTTCTTTTCTTTGAACTGTCATTTCTCCGCAATAACACTTCAAAGAGGGGTAAAATGTAGACACCTAAAATGTCTACATGACTAATTAACATTAATCATGCCCCGCATTTTAGCTTTATCCACTACCAATCCATTTTAATCCATCATTATTATTCATACATCAACCATATAATAATTAATCATAAGATTAATTATTATTATTAATCCATTTTACCATCATTCATCATTCATCATTTATCATTAATCCTTTTATTTCATCTAATATCCTATTTCATCCTTAATCCCTTTTATTTCATTATTATATCATATTATCCTATTTAAATCCTCATTAACATTTTCTAGGAATTTAATATTCCTACATCTCACCTACCACCTACCCTACACATCCCTACACCTAGCCTTTCCATCAAATCACATCCCTAATCATATTTATTTAACCTAATCTAATCCTAATCATGTGCACATCCTCACCTCTAAATCTAGAAGCTTCTCCATTCTTCCCTCCCATTTTCAAATATTCAAATGCATCTACACTATTCCATTGAATTTTTAATTCAATGGAAATCCCTCACAAAATCTAGAATTTTCCATTCTAGAATCCTCCAATCCTCTCATGAAATTTCAACCATTGGATTCAATCCAACATGGATTGATCCTCACCCTCCATTTTGCCACTCACAAACTATAAATCAAGCACTCATCCTCCATGAGAGAACAACTTAGAAATCCATAACAAAATTCTTCTCTTTTGTTCTTTAATCAATCAATCCATTCTATCAATCATCCATCTACAATCAAGCAATCCTTCATCATCTTCATCAACAATAAAGAAATCATCAAAGGGAGGTGTTGTCCAAGTGCATCCACAACAAAATCTGAAGCATCCAAGTTCAATCAACAATCCAAGAGCAAATCCAAAGCATCAAAGGAGGAGTTTGCAATCTTATAGGTAAGTGCGGGTATAATATCTCTCCTCTTTTCAATCAATCTTGCTCTATCTGAGGTATTTGCTAGGAAGATTAGAGTAGGAAGAAAAATTATTTGTTTTCTTGCATTTTCATTCTAATATTTTTAACACCTATAGATAGAACCGCCTATGCGATCCTGTCCCTTACGGGCACCCTTGTCCTTCTTTATCTTCTTCTTACACTTTTGGGTCCTTTTTCACTTTTGGTCACCTCCTACTACTTTGGGTAGTCCTTTCAGCCATTAATTATGAAATTCAAACAAGGGAATCATACACACACACACACACACACACACACACACACACACACACACACACACACACACAGTTATTTCTTCTAAATCAAGGGCCAAGCACTATGAGCATTATCTATCACCACCTAAGCTTGCATAAAGGAAAAGAGCAATACAAAACATACATCTAACACATCCATACAAGGGACAAGGGTTGCATTGGTGCAGTATACACAACATAGGAGTAGAGTTCATTTTATTTGTAATATCTGTAGGTGCAGCAATGGATTTACATTGAAAACTAACACACAATAATAATTCTCAATTCATTTTCATGCGGAGCAGGTTACACATATATAGGAATATGTATTCCTAAAAACAAGGAGGTTGTTCAACAACACTCCCACAAATCTCTCTACAAACTACTATGTACGTGAGTTGTTAAAACAACTCACAACAATAATATTCTCCAGATATTATTTTCCACCTGTCACAAATAAACTTAATGGAGCACTAATATTATAATTTCCTAACATTCCCCCCCTTAGTGCGAACATGGGGAAAACCTGCCTTATACTTGCACCTACTCATGATCTGGTGATTTTCACAGGATGATCACAAACCTCAAGGATGGTTTTGCAAACGGTTGACCACAAACCGAGAATGGTGGTTTTGCAATTGGTTTACCACAAACCACAAAGTGATGGTTTTGCAAATGGATTACCAACAACCAAGAATGGTGGTTTTTTATTGGTTTACCACAAACCACAAATGAAGGTTTTCAAGTGGTTTACCTACAACCACATCATGATATGCCAAGTACTATTCTCAGCCCTCATCACATCTCACTGCAGGGAATAACATAGGAAATTTCTCGACATCTGTTGCTCATACATACATAGAAAAATGACATACTGGAAATGGAACATTGGATCATGTTCCCCCCCTCAATGTGAAATTTCCACTTATTCAATCACGAACACTGCAAACAGGAACACTGATACTGGAACTATGACAAGAAGCACACGACACAAGCTGAAAGCAAATACACCATAAAAATGTCACCAAACCATCTGTGTGGCCCCATCGTTGGCAACTGACGAGAGGTCGTTGAATGACCTCCAACCTCCAATGCCTCCTGCCTCCGGTTTCATGCTCAGAACAAGAAGTCTTCAGAACCACTGTCTTCATTTACTTGTTCTTCCTCATTCTCTGATCTTTCTTCAGTAATAAAGTTGGCCTCAATTCCTTTGAGTTTTCCACTAAGTATATCTTGAGCTCGAGCTCTACAAAATGAAGTTGTATGCCCCTTTTTCTTACAGTAGAAACATTCTCTTTCCTCTTTATATTTAGAAAAAATTTTGTACTTCCTTTTTACATACATTGTTGTTTCTTCTTCTACATCTTCTTTGGTCCATTTTTCCTCAGCTAGGAGAGCTGATATCATATCTTCCAATGAGTTAGAAGGTATCTGACCAAGAGTGAAAACAACATTACTGTATTTGGGTGGTAAACTATTCAGTAGAATAGCTTTTGCATCCTCGTCGTCTACTGGAGATTTTACTTCTGCAAGTTGTCTCAGAAGAGATCGTAAATTGTTGATGTGACTAGACATTGTATCTCCATCACTCATTTTGAGCTTGAACAACTGAAGTTTTAGAGAAAACTTTGCATTGACTACTTTTGAACCAAATAATTTTCTCAGATTATCCCAGATGTCCTTCGAGTTTTTATCTAGATCAACATAATGTAATTCAGAGTCCAAAAGGGCAAGGCCAATAATGGCTTTGGCTTTATCATCCGTGTTTCCCATTCTGCCAATCTGGTCGGATCTGAAGGTGCTGGTTCTTTTCCATCTACTATCCTCCAAATATTTTTATTCATCAACTGCATCTGGATCTTGACTTTCCATGTGTGAAAATTGAGACCATTGAATTTTTCTAGTGGAATGTCCATTATATCTTAGAGCGTCGGTTTCAACCGAAAATGCACTCTTTGAACTATTTACAATTTTTTCAATGACTCCACAAGACAAAAAATACAGATACAAGTTTCCTAAAATAACATATTTGAGACACTTCGATGAACACAAAAATTCACTATTTTGACATATATACAATAATTAGACTAATTGACACTTAACATGACTTTAATACATTATACTTTATCAATTAAACAAAAGACTATAAAGTCTAAAATAACATTAAATGACAATCACACTTCGACAACCTAGACTCTATTTAGGAGGACAATAGACATAAATTAATATGAATTTTTATCTTGATGGATATACATGACACATTATAAAATAACAAAAAGTATTCAGTTATGACACTTTACAAACATAGAGTGACAATGAAATAAAAGACAAATTACATATGGACTAGAATTAAACACAAATATGAAAATTAACCAAAACACAATACCTAAAAATTGTGAGAGTCGATGCGTGAATGAGGTGAGAAGGTAAAACGGTCCTTAACAGCTCTGTCCACCAAATCATATGTAAAAATTGTTTATCAGATCTATGCAGGTCGAATGATCAGTGATGTTACTGTTAACCACTGCATTTTCTCCTTAGATTCTAGTGCCGTGAACAACATTACTTTCTCATCAACTGCCTAGGACGAATTGATAAGTGTCGATCCTCAAAGACCTCAGAGATCATTTGTAATCTATGTTTTCCTTTTCCAATACCGCAACAAATGCTCACCGGCGTTGAAATTGCAGGTTTGAAGTAGACAAATCAGACCAATTTTCGTTGGATATGCGATGAAGCAGAAGAGAGCGAGTAATACTTAATTCAAGAGCTCCACCAGAATGAAGAGCTCCAGACTTTTTTAAATGATCAGTATTGCAAGAGACCTTACATCTAAACAATAGACACCGGATTAGTGAGACAGTGCAGGCGACAGTGACGTTGGAGCAAGCCCAATGAATAGCTCATAGAATCATAGCCAATTTATTGTCAACCTTCAACATGAGGAGGATCAAGTACGCCCAGTCGAGCTATGGTCGAATCCCGTTGTCGAAACTCGGGAAATGTATCTCGTCAAGCCGGCCTCACAATCAAAATTACTACAAATTAGGCACAAAAATCGATAGAGATCCAAGGCCAATGCTTTTCCAAGCTATATCTGACACAATAGACAGATTGCACCATGCATACAAAACAAAATGAAAGATTTTGGATGGTCAACTCAACGAACTCGACAATTTGGACGGATCTCTGGCTAATATTTAGTGGACCAGATGCAACCCGCTGCCTCTGTAATGACAGCTATATAAACTGTACTGTCAACAATCCTTAGCTCAATATAGATGCGCACGCAGGGACTAAAAAATTGAAAGGATTACCATCACTTTAACACAGAAGCATACAAATTCTTGAAGGAACTCTCATTTTATCCGCTCTGAAACCAAATGTAGGTGCAACAACGGATTTACATTGAAAACTAACACACAATAATAATTCTCTAATTCATTTTCATGCGGAGCAGGTTACACATATATAGGAATATGTATTCCTAAAAACAAGGAGGTTGTTCAACAACACTCCCACAAATCTCTCTACAAACTACTATGTACGTGAGTTGTTAAAACAACTCACAACAATAATATTCTCCAGATATTATTTTCCACCTGTCACAAATAAACTTAATGGAGCACTAATATTATAATTTCCTAACAATATCCCTTCCCGATCAAAGACCATTAGCTTATTTTGTCTACTCAATGGCTAAGGAAGTAAATAAGGGTGATTTAATTTTAATATTTTATTATAAAGTGCAAAATAAAATAAAATAAAATATCATATGCACTTATAATAAATTATTATTAACTTAAAAATAGAAAAAACAAACAAATGGGAAAAACACTTAGAATAAATAAATTATCCATGGAAAAGTGTGACTTGCTTATGGAGCAAAAGTAAATGGGAAACATGCAAAATAAGGTAAAAACATTTGATCCCAAAGTGATTTATCCTAGAAAATGTGACTTGCATTAGGAAAAAATGGGTGGAAAAGATATTAAATAAAGGAGAAATCTAATTGGCCATGAAAGGAGGTTATTTGGCTCTCAAAATCTATAAAGGCAAGTTGACTTGCCTTATGAAGGAACTTGATCATTTTCTCTCATTTCTTATTCTTGTTTGTAGTTATGAGCTTTGTCAAAGTTATTTCTAAGGATGAAAACCCTCAAGCGTTTGTGAGGATTCTCTACACAAGGGTTTCCATTGGGCATCATTGAGTTAGCCATAATTTTTGTTTATTTCAGCAATTGATTGTAGAAGGTTTGTAGATTTTGGATCAAGGGTCAGAGTAAAATTGCAGTTGTGTCTTTGCTTATATTTCTCATGTGGAGTGACCCATTTCTATGCAAATCTGGAATGTTTGAAGGTTGCTTTTGATCTGTTTTGGACAGCCATCAATAAAGCTGATTTTTAGAGATTGAATTTGGTCATTTTCATCTATTTTTGGTGTTCAAAGGTACCCTCTTTATTAATTTATAAGTACAACCTAAATTTTGATTTAATAAAATTATATCAACCTCTTGGTACCCTTAAATATGTATGTCTCTTCATTATTGGTCTAATAAATGAAATATAATAAATTGGAGTGAATATCTCTTTGTATAAGGGCATATTTATGCATGTTTAAATATATAACCTAGTCCCGATTTCTAGAAGAAATTTCATATCTGCAGATGTGTGTTTGATAAATAATTTACAAAATTACATTTGAGGTTTGGGGTTTTCTTAAAATCCAAGTGGGGTCAAATATGTTCATTTGAGGACATTACACTATTCCATCACACACATATTGCATACTCGGTATAATCTAGATCTAGCTCACTATCATCGTGCAACTTGCACAAGGACAACCTAGGGCATCATTACTCACATAACCACAAAGAATTACATGGATTAAGAGATTTAGTGCATTGCGCGGTTATAAGTTCACTCTTTCGATGACCGTCGGGGGTTAGTCTAACTCCACATTATGCATCTTTTTATTAGATTTGATGTGGTTTGTGGGCATGTATAGGTAGACATATGTTTTGTAGGTTACATGTACATTTGATGACATTACAGTGAAACTAGAGTGAGAAAAGAAGATCAATAGTGAAGCTCCTCCATACCATAAAATATCGAACATGAGCATTTGAGTAGACACACACACCTAGTTCGAGTCACTAGCATCTGGGGGCGCTCTTGTCCTCTTGTGGGTGCTTACGTCCTCGATATTTCTAGGTTTTGAACCCTCATCGAGCATGTTTGACATTGTTTCTAGCCATAGTCAACAAATAATTAGTCCCGATCATCTTTAGATTGCTCAAAATCAACTAAGTCATCATCCCTCTCTCACTTGCTTAGGGTTTTACATTGTTAAATGCTTATTGCTTGTGCACTACTGTACTTATTGTTTATTGCATATGAGTAGATGTTAGAAATTATATGTCATGAAGCCCAGAGTGTGAAGTGTGTAATGCAAGGTTCAAGGATGTAATGTACCCTCAACGGTCAATTTTGAACCATAGCATGAGAGTGCATCATATGGTATATATTAGTGACTAGAGACAATTGATAGTGCTATAGGGGGAGTGTGATGCCCCATAAGTGTGCGAAGAATGGAGACCATTCGACGATAGTGAAGAGCGAGGAGAAAAAGGCTCGTGACAATGAGCTAAGGTTGGTAATGTAAGAGAGTAACTATGTGCGTGTATATGAGACCGATGTGAATGAGGAGGTGGAGAAATGTATGTGAGAAAGGGTTTCCTAAGTAGGGGACTTAGGTTGATGAGGTGGACTAATAGATCGATGAGGATGACAAGGTCAAGATGTAGGTCGTGTATGAATGGGAGAACTAGGTGAAGAATGAGATTTGAACTAGGAGGAACATGAGGTCGTGTATGAATAGGAGTAGGTGTAAGATTTTTCTAGGATGTGAGCCATGTGGAGGATGAAATGTTGTGGCTAAGGCATATAGATCATCATGAGTGGGTCGAGGTAACAATGTGCAAGGTGGAACACCTTTAATAGTAATAACTTGTTTGTTATGGGTGAACTTGAGACACAAGTGATGCATGGAAGGGATAGCCTATGTGGCGTGGAGCCAAGGAAGACCTAAGATCATGTCACAACGATGGTTTCGTAGGTAACAAGGAATGTTGTAAAAGACAATAAGAGACCCAAATGTTATGGGGATAATGGCATGAATGAGGACACTGGAAATGTAATTAACGATGTTGGGCATTTAATAGCTATAAGAAGTGCAACATAGTATACATTCGTAGAATTTGATGGATAGACCATAATATTATTAATAGCATAGGTTCCAACAGAAGCATTGATGTGTAATGAATCGAAAGAAAATGTAGCGTGATAATCATGATCTAAAAATGTAATGAATGGTGGTGGCACATCAAATAGAATCAATAAGGAAATCAAGAGGCCTCGATGAAGGAGGAGGTACGACACAATAAGTATGATTTGCAGAGGAATCTATAGGTTTCTTTTCATGGTTTGGTAAAGGGTCTTTAAATATTTTTAGCTTTTGGTTATCATTGACCAACTTGGAAGTAGATGGTGCAGGAAGCTCGATAGAGTTGTTATCAATAAGATCCTTGTTGGTTGGAAAATTTGCCTTTGGATATGAGCAATAGTTTAGGGGACAATAGTCCCTCCTATTTATGGGAGAGGTTCCCTTATTCACTAAAAACTTGGAATCTACTTATTTACAAATATACAAATAACTATCATTAAATGAGGATTTTGGTGTACAGAATGTCTCCATATTCTAGTAATCTCAATACAGAAGATGAAAATAGAGAAGGATTTCAAAGGAGGAAAACAATAGCTTATATGAGTAAGATGGATGAAATAGGGACACCAAGTTCAAGCTAATCCACCAATCAAGAATACAAATATTCTCCTTGGTTGTGCAAGATTACTCACTATTGTAAAGAAAAGAAGTGAGGAAGGCAACACTTTCAGATATAGAGATTGCAGAATAATATCCTACTAATGCATGCATGGAACTTTAAGAACATATGAATTGGTATATTTGAAAATCCATAAAACATAGATGCAAAGTAGACACAAGTTCTCCACACTACACAAATAGATTGAACACACAGTTTCAATATTCAAATATACTAGATTCACATTTGCAATGTCAAGAGATAGAAATAGAAAGAACACAAAGAGTAGGAGAGAAAATATTCTTTGTATTGATTTCAAAATTTATGTATCATTACATTCTTATGACACCAAAATATAACCCTTTTACAATGAGAAAGAAGCCTTATATAGGCTGAGAGGTGGTTGCAACCAACTTTCTTAACTCAATTTTCATTTAATTAAGTGCTAACACTTAATTAATGAATTACATAAGCTAGATTTATTTACAATTTTATGTTTTCAAAATGATAAATCTAGCTTCAAAATATAGCAACTAGAAAGAAAGACTCAAGAACTAGAAGAGGGAACACTTGCAGTGACATAGTTGAAGTCTTTACTTTGAGTACGTGAAGCCTGAATTTTCCAAGGCATTAGCAATCTCCATGAATTTTGGAATAGTCGTGTTTGTTGTGGCATTCAACTGTTGCCAAGAGAGTATTCCATTTCCTTAGTAATGCCTTCATTTTTCAACAAGCCCTTGGTGGCCTCTACAACAATGTTGGGTGGCTCTATGATCTCCTCCATATTCTATTTGTTGATAGACTCAGCCTTGAACAAATCTTCCTTGACAAGTGCACTAAATTTTTCTTTGACTTCGTCCACTAAATGTTTCTCTGTAGAATTGTCCTTGTAGACTTGGCATCTAAGAGCTTTCAAATCAACCAATATCTCATATTTGAAGGCTTCTCCTTTTTGTACCATGCTCTTGAGTTCTGTGATTACCTCTTCAAGTACCTTGATTTTCCATTCAACATTGAACACCCACTTCTTGGAAAGATTAATCTTGGATTCATCAAAGATTTTATGAGAAAGGAGGATTTTCTCATCAGTAGTGCTCATGATCCTTAAATCCTGAATGCACTCCAGCCATAGCTTGAGTTCTTTCTCTGATCCTATGATAACTATATTGAATTGATTTTGAGCTACATAAATGTTATCATATACCTTATAGGCTCATCAATGAAGTTCAAACCAGAAATCAACATTCCTTCCACCAATGCTTCAGTAGCTCTACCATATGAAGCATGTTTATGAATTTCCTTGATGGCCTTGACATCTTCTTTAGAAAAATAGTGGGGGAGGCATTGAGGAGAGAGGAGTTGGATCAAGAACTTTATCACTTGAGAGAAAAGACTTAATAAAGTTGGAAAGAACTTGAACTTGTTCTTCTAGTTGCTCATGTGTTTGTTTATCTTTCTCAACTCTCTCAATTACCTTGGAAATAATCTCCTTCAAATTTTGAACCTCCCCTTTAGGAGTAGATTCACCAAGTGGAATTTTGGTTAGTTCTAGGTCTACAAGAGTGATATTTTTCATCCTTCTCTCCCCTTGGTTTTGTAATTTCCAAAATTTTTTTGACCTTTTGAATAAGAAACCAATCTTGAGGTTGTCTTGGCTCTTTTTGGTGGAGGAGTTGGGGTTGTGCCAAGAAAAACAACTACAACATCAAAACCAGGAGCAACTATCTTAGGAGTAAAAAACTTTTCTTGTTATCAATCATGGGTTAAACCCATGTGAAAGAATCACTTGAAGATGGAGGAGGAGGTGGTGCCAATGCCAAAAAACTATAGTACCAAGAGAATGAGTAGTAGGAACTGTTAGATTAAGTACTCAACCGTGAAGGAAGATGTTTCTTTCCTGGTGATTTGGGCTTTGAGATACTTACTTTACCATTATTTGGTTTTATTTTCTTCACATCATTTTCCTCTTTTTACTTTCTTCCTCATCACCACTTTTATCTTGATCATTCTTATATTACTCTTTCTTTGGCCTTTTTGTATCATCCTTTCCCTCTTCATTTTTTTCATTTCTTCTCCCATTGATTGTGACACTGCGGGAGTAAAGGCAACTTCTTCATTAAATTTGGAATCTTTTCCTATTTTTCCTCTTTCTCAAGAGTCTCTTCAATTTTATTTGTTTCTCTACTATTATATTTCTTTACATACACCTTGGTTACAAAGTCCAAAGGTGAGGAAGGAGTTGATTGAGTTTGTACCTCTAGAGGTGGAATGAAACCCCTTTATGTGATGAGGAAGCTTCTTGGGAGGAAGATTGTGTCACATTTAGATTGTATTCCCTTATCTTATTATTGAACCAAACTTTTGTTCTCACCAAAACTGGATTGATTATTTCAGAGAGATCATCCCTCTCCTTTTGAGACCAATCAATGGTAAGAAGGGGCATGTGTTGGATAGTTTTGATATACTCAATAGAGTATAGATCTTCATTGTCATCTTGCAAATCCTCTAGAACTTTATACACCTTGAAATATCTGATATGTTGTAAAGAGAGTCTTCCAAAATACCTTCTTCTTACCTCATATTCATCCAAACAATCTTCCCAATAATCCTCAAGAGCAGACACATGATAATAAGACATTCTCAAATGATTAGAGATGAAAATTTTATATCAAAAGAATATATTTTGTGATATGAGTGGAATTTGAAGTCAGCAATTTTTCTTTCTACATTCTAGGCATCCAAGATAGTTATGCAGGTATAATTCCCCATGGAGATAGGGAATTGGATGCCTGTGATATTCTTATCTCTACATGTTCTATGTAACATGTCAACTGTATATGAGACTTCCACCAAAAACCAATTTTCATTACAATACATAGGTAGCTTATTAGGTGAACCCTCAAATCCAGCTAACCTGATGTAAGAGAACCTTTTGAATTGAATGAATAGGTTTTCATATGTTGAAATCAATTATTTTGCTTCAAAGAGACACTCTTTCAAAAGTATTTCCTTCCAAAGATCCTTACTATATACATAGTAAAAACATCATTCACCCTTCTGAAATGAAATTTACTATTATCAAAGATGGTTTGTGGGTAATACTCATAGATTGGTTCATTTTTTTGTCATCCTAAGGAGATAGTCCTACCCATACCCTATAAGTTGCAATTGTGTACATGAAGTAATAAGTCATGTAGAATGTCTTAATTTGTTACACATTAACCAGTTGTTCAATGATATTTTCACAAATTATTTCTCCTTGGTTCAAGATCTGTTTTCCCTCACAAATGATGTTGATGTAGACACATCCAAAACTAGAACTCATTGGTGGAAGATGGGCCCATTAATCTAGCTAGCAAGTTAATCATATCATATAACTCTTCCTTAAAGTCCGACCGTATAGGAATTTTGGCAGCTTAGAAGCTCCCCTCTTTTGGGACTTGAGCCATGATTTAGCTATCATTTCCTTGTATCTATCTTTATCTTTCTCAAAAATATTTTGAGCCTGGGCCTTAGTTAAAGTGTTGGAATCTTCAATGATAGGGATTCTTAGGGCTGTGTTTATGTAATTGGCATCAAGCTTGGTAATAACCTAGCCCTGAGGATCTCTAACTTCTTTGGTCACAGGATCAAAACAAGAGGCACAAGCTAAAACAATATTTGTACATTGGATAGAGAGAGGGAAGCTAACAACATAGGAAATTCCACTATCCTTAATACATTGAGCCATGGGAGTAGGGGTAGCTTTAGAGATACAAGCCCAAAAATCATCTAGGTTGATATGTTTGATATCATTATCTCCAATATTTGGTACAAATGTTTCTAAGGAAGAGATGTTTTAATACCCCCCCCCATTGAAACTTCATGGTGGCTAGATGAAGAGATAGACTCGAGAAAATGGGGTTTAATAATGGATTTTAGGAAGAATAGAAAAGTAGGGCACAAAATTCAATTTGACATCAAGAAAAAAACAAGATGATTCATAATAAATCACCTTTGTTGCAGAAGAATGGCATTTTCCCTAGAATCCTAATGTAATTTGAATTGTTGAAAATGGAAAAACAATGAGTGAGTTACGGCTAAAAAATGTCCTTAAGGGCATGGGGAATGGGAGAACAATGCACAGTCAAAATTCTTGATTTGGAATGGTAAAATGAATTACAATACCCATTTTATATCTTTATGTTCAAAAAAATGAATTGAAAAATAATCAATTTGAGGGTTTACAATGTATGCGGGAAACGGAAAGGCTCGCGGAAAAATTTTACTCACTTTTTCTCTTTAAATTGTGCATATGACGGAGATGTGGAGAAATGGAAGCCCGAGGGAACAAAGGACTTAAGGGCTCAAAACTTCATGATACCGCACATCAAACATACTCAATAAAATGTCGAAGGAAGAATAATGCGCGAAACAAGGGAATTGTTATGAATATATTGTGTAACATTATTAATAAATTGTATTGTGTGTATTATTATTTAAATGAGATGTGAAACTCATTTAATAATAATATAGTGTGAGTGAATGTGAAGTTGTAATAAACAACTCATGGGTAGTTTGATAGAGTTGAGTGAGAGAATAAAGGGATAAGGAGTGATTCTAGGAGATAGACTAGAGAGAATTGAGGGATTGGTGTTGACACCATCTTTATAGGAGTTGTTATCTCTATATAATGTAATCACTACTCTATGTAATATATCCCGTATGTTTTGAATCAGATTATTATTTACGGTGTTTTTTAAAAAGTTTTGTGCAATAGCTCTACCAAAAATAAGATTTGGTATCAGAGCGAGAGGATCATGTGATGAATCATTTTTTGTTTTTGGAATGGGCAGCCATGATGTAGTAATTATTATTTTTTGTTTGCAAAGGAGAATTGTCTGCCAAATCATCTTTCTGGTTTAAGAAGTCTCTTATGACATGACATGCGCGGTGGTGTATTGACTACATCTAAAAATTGGATACGTATTTTCTTGGATCTTCTTGCACAATTTGCAGATGCCTCTCGCAATCCCATTTGAATTATTGAGTGAAGAAGATTTATTTTTATTAGCAGGAGAAGATGTTCAAATTTCCCTGACTGTGTTTGCATACCTACTGACATACTGTACAGGATCGATTTTCTCTACTACACATATGTCAAACCCTTTCATCAAAATTTGTGGGAAGAAATTCTAATTCGCAGTCCTCATTTGTCCATGGCGTTTTATCTTTCCACACGAGATCTCCATTTTGCGGCATGACATTGTGTAGTTTTTTCTCTCTTCTGCGAGTTATTGCATTGAAATCGTCTGATAATGAACTCAGGTTCGTGGATTTCTATTTATGGACGTAGCTGAAAAAAATACAAGGAAGAAAAAAATTTCCAAATTTGGAAAGGGTCCGGAAAGATTTTGAGATTTGAACTTGTAAGTTTCGTAACTTTCAAAGCTGGTAACTCGAGATCTAGGTGTCATTTTTTTTTAAATGCATATTTTTTTGAGCTCTATGCATTGATCTAGTTCTTTCTACTCCTAGACATTTTTTTTTTTTTTCCATTTTTGGCAAATATTTAAATAAATAAATAAATAAATTTACTTTCAGCATTTAAAGTTTATTGTAAGGGTGCATTATCGGTTGAACCCGACACCCATGAGAATTGTGTAATGAGCCTCAAAGATAAATTTTCTAACTAAGTAGCAAACTGATGGAGGCTGGAGGCAATGGAGGAAGGAGGTTGATCAGCGACCTCTCATCAGGCACCATCGACGAGGCCACAGTACTGATTTGGTGGCCAAGTATTTTTAGTTGTGTGGTAGATAATAAAAACATATGATACATTCTGTTATTGTAATGTGTGACAAATTCCTATATGTAACCTTCTGATGAAAAATATAGTGGGGAAGTAAAAAAACACATGCAAACATGGATCTTGAAACGGTTCGTGGAGATCTAGAAAACCACATGAGGTGAACAATAGAGTGGAGAATTGTTCATGTCAGGTTGGTGGTAATCTGTTGTAAAACCATAAAAGGTTGAGCATTGCTCCCTTCATTTATATCAAGGTCATGAGCTATAGGCGTGCCGCAGGGGTTGGCATTCTACTTTGAGATGTGAAAACATTTTTCTACCTTGTTCACATTAGGGGAGTGTATATTAGGAATTAATAATGTTAACAATAGGGGAGTGAATGTTACGAATATATTGTGTAACATTATTAATAAATTGTATTGTGTGTATTATTATTTAAATGAGATGTGAAACTCATTTAATAATAATATAGTGTGAGTGAATGTGAAGTTGTAATAAACAACTCACGGGTAGTTTGATAGAGTTGAGTGAGAGAATAAAGGGATAAGGAGTGATTCTAGGAGATAGACTAGAGAGAATTGAGGGATTGGTGTTGACACCATCTTTATAGGAGTTGTTATCTCTATATAATGTAATCACTACTCTATGTAATATATCCCGTATGTTTTGAATCATATTATTATTTATGGTGTTTTAAAAAAGTTTTGTGTAATAGCTCTACCAAAAATAAGAGGAATACAGGAATGCGAAGACCCAAGTGGTATAAGGGGCTGGAGTTCCACAAATGTCTGGAATTTCCACAATATAAAGAGATTTAATGGAATGCATGAGAAGGAAGATTACGAGGAACAATGAGAAATGGGGAATAGTTTCGTCTAACACAAAAACTTCCACATAATTACAAAATAAAGACTTGTAGGTTCAAGTGTCATGCAGAGAATAAGCAAGTGCGAGAGAAAAATACTTGGATGGAATAGTTCTCATGGGAACATGAATATTCACAATACAATGGATGGGTAAAGCGGGGATGCAAAGAATAAAGGCCCAAAGGAACAAGTTCCTCTTTTTCTTCAAAACCCACAATCACCTCAATACATAAATTTTTTCCATAAAACCCAAAAATGACTAACTTTTATGATTTTTTTACTCTTCAGAACTTCACAAAGACAAACAAACTTGGCAAAGGGATCACTCGACCAAAAAAATCAATTTTATTAAAATTGAACACATTTTCTCGGGTAAGTGATAACAATCTTGAATTAGATTTCTATGTTTCAAGAAACAATCATTGGTATGCTCAATGCATTGATGGTAATCACAACGTGTATTTTCATCGTAGTTGCAACCACGTGGGTGAGAAGGATCTAGATTGAGCGGTGGTGGAAGAGTAATAAGATTGCTTTCGATAAGTTGCGGTAGTAGGAATCGAGGTGTAAGGTAACTTAGTAAATGTACGATGCGAGCTTGCACTTGAAGTGTGGTAGATGGAGAAACAACATTGAAAAGGCCTTAGAATCAGAGGCTTAAGGGATGGATTGAATGTAGATTTAGCTTGAAACCTATTGGAGGATGAAGAAGTATCATGATATTTCAATTTTCCCATAGATAAAAGTTTTCCTTTGCGCATCTTGAGTGTATGGCATAATTAATCGAATGATGGAGAGGTCTCAAATATGACACTCTCTTGAAGTGGAAGTAAGAGACTTTGAACAAATAGATCTTGCAATTCTAAATCAGCTAGTACATTAGTCATTTTGGCAAGGTTGTTCTTATATCGTAAAACATAATATGTGAGATGTTCATTGAATCCTTGTTTGATTTGAGAAATTTGTGCATAAGAGATCTTGGTGTTGATATTGATAGAAAAGTGAGTGAGAAAAGCATCAACTAAGTGTGTAAAATAAGTTACCGAATGAACAAGTAGATCATAGAACCAACACATAACGTAGTCTTACAAAATTCTAGGAAATAGCTTAGCTAGTAATGTATGGTCATTAGCATAGTCATGCCACATGGAAAGATCGAAGATTCTCTTGAGGGTCACCATGACCATTGAAGGTGGGAAACTTAGGTGTAACGAAGTTAGGAGGAAGTGGATAAATAGATATGGTAGGTGCAAAAGGGGTGTGAAGGAGTAATGAGGAATCAAGAGATGGAGAGGAACGTGAAGTAGCCTGTTGTAATTGACGAATTTGAACTTGGAGATCCTGGTATAAAGAAGCTAGGTCAAGGTGCGTAAAGAGGAAAAGGTTGTATATTGGAGGTATTGGGAGTAATGAGGGGAGGGGTAGTTGTAGCAATGGAAGTAGGAATGTTAAGGGGTTGTGTGGAGGCCATGATAGCCGAGGAGGAACCCACAAGAGGGTGAGAGGAAAGCATCTCGAGCATGTTTGGCAGCAAGTAAAACATTTAGGACATGGGGAATGTGTGTGGGGTGGTCATGTAAAGTAGAACAAAAATTAGTAAGCTTGTCTAGTTGCTCTTGATCAATGTTAGTGTCCTCATCATATGAATGTTCACTGTTAGAAGTTTCAATGTTTTCAAGAGGAACATTATTGGAATTAAGCAAAGGGTTAAAAGATTCAACCATTGATTTAGAGAACTTATGGATAGATGGAGGAAGCTCAATGTACTCAAAGGAACCAAAACAACCACTATGGGTGATGGGCATAAAAGAAAACCCTAGAAGGAAGGTTGGATTTGAGCGATGGGTTCACCAAATGATTTAATGTAAATTGAATTAATTAAATCTTATTGCAGAGTAACTATTGTACCTAATGATGTACAAATGCTAATATACAATGAGACACAAGAAATAAAGAATATGCAATATGAAACCCTAAGCAAAGAGGAGAGATAAGAGGACTAGCTGATTTCCGAGTGAACAAGAGGTGATCTCGGGTTAATGGAATAATGGAACAGACTGAGAAGAGTGTCGCAGAGGCTCATTGGAGCTTTAAACTCGAAATGTGAGTCGGAAAGGAGCGCCTGGATGCTAGTGTGTTGGGTGCAGGTCTGCTGGTGTATGTGTAGGTATTTTAGATTTGGATCTTTCAAAGTGTCGATAAGCTTCATTGTTGGTCTCTATTTGTCACTTTGGATTCATTTTCTGATCTATGATTGTACACATAACCTACAAGAAAAAAGTTCACCTGCACATACCCACAAACTACATCAAACCTAAAAATAAAAATATAGAATGGGGAGCTGGATCGACCCCGATTATCACCCGAAGAGTGAACTTACAAATGACATTGCACTACATCTCAGACTCCATGTAGTTCTTTTTGTGTGTGTATAAATGATGCCCTAGGATGCCCTTGTGCAAGTTGCACAAATGATAGTGGGCTAGAATTTGAATGTAGAAGATGTATTATATGTGTGGATATAATAGAATAGACTTCCCCTTCTTATTTTGTGTATGCAAAAGTATGCATCCCTTTCCCTTGAGTTGATGTTAGATGGATGGATGTGATGCTCTTGTGCCTTTGAATGCAAGCTTAGGTGGTAGTATGTAATGCTTAGTGTTTGGTCCCTCATTTTGAAAACATAACTATGTATTTATATGATTCCCTTGTTTGAATTTCATAATTGACAACTAAAAGGATAACTCAAAGTGATAAAAATTAATTAAGAATTGAAATGTGTCCAAAATGATAAGAAAAGGATAAAGAGGGACATGAGCTCTTAGGAGAACAAGAGTGCACGATGCTAGTGCCCTAATCGGGTGCTAGTGTCGAGGCCATAAAAGATAAAATAGTTACGTGTTTGGCAAGAGTGTAAGATGTATAAAGCCAATAAAAGTGCAGAAGACAAAGAAACAAACTAAAGGGAGTTGTCAATTACTAGTTTTCTTGCTTAAGAATCATGTAAATGCTAGCATGCTTTTAGGACCTAGAAATATACCCAAGTGCATATATTTTGTGTCTATAGTTTCAACAACACTATTATGGATAGAGATTTCCCGTGACTAATAAAGTTACTTGATGTCCAATGTTATGCTTGATTCAAGTGCATGCAAAGAAAGTCTTCTTGGAGGTGTAACATCTTCAATCCATGCTTTCACATTGAGTTAATGCCTCGTGTGTTGGAGCTAGGTTCCTCAAAATTTTCATGCCACCACTTTCCCTCGCAGTTCGTGGCTGCGGTTTTTATAGGGGCCACTATAGAAGTTAGTAGGACTCGTCTCCCCGACACCGCCACTCTCCTCCCAAATCTTGACAACCTTCTCCCACCCGTAATGGCAATGTTTTTGACTAGCTTGATAGTGGTGGAAGTGGGTAGGGCTCCCCATCTTAGGAAAATTCCCATTGTTGGTGCTTTCCCTCTCTCCTCATCACCATCTTGAATAAGAAGCCCTAAAATAAGAGCATGATGTGGGATGCCATCCCTAACATAGCCCACTCCTTGACCACCGGTGGGCTGGGGGACAAGCCGAGATAGTTCATCGCCTTCGTCTCGACGCCCTATGTTTCATTTGTTGTAACATAGTGTTTTGCATGGGCCTCCACGTTGTCTACAGTGTATTTATTTCCTACTCCTTTTTTGGGTTAAAAATCACACTTTTATTATTTATGTGTATTTTGATGCCATGAGATGAGATGGCCTTTCTTGAGGCCTTTTCGGATCGATTTGACTTGAATGTTGGGGTGTTACTTCTTCCACCTAGTTTTTGTAAGATTAGTGGTGTATTATATATTTCCTATTAATAAAATTTCACTTTTCAAAAAACTAAAAAGATTCCTTCAAAATCTATTTTAACTCATGTGCAATTACTATTACAATACTTTACAAACATATGTAGTCAAAATCACGGCTAGAAATTGATGGTTTCAGACGCTATTTTTGTGGTTTTAATTATATATGACTAATAAAATTATGAAACTATGTGTGTGTGTGTGTATATGTATATTATTTAAGAAATATAATACCTATTAATTGTAAAAAAATTGATTTGACAATGACCTATAAGTCAAAATTGTTGTTAGGAAAACAAAGAAGGTTTTCCTCTTAACAATAAGAGGAACAAAATCTCTCTCAAATTTTTCATTTGAAGGTTTGAAATTTTAGTTATAGCAAGTCTTGTGCGGCTTTTTGTGAGTCCTGTGCTAATTTTCGTGAGTCTTACGCTAGTTCTATGAGTCCTACGCTAGTTCTATGAGTCATGCGCTAGTTTTGCATGAGTCATGTACCTTATAAATTGTGAGTCCCGCGTTTTGTAATATTTGTCTTGCACTTGGCTATATGATTCTTGCACTTGATGCAACACATTATAGAGATCGAATGACCCACTCACACACAATAATTTTGAACTCCAACTTAAAAGAAATATTAGAAATGGAAACAAAGGACAATGGACTTCTCAAAGATAGAACAAATATATTCTACATCTTATCTTAAATAAGATATCTAGTTCTAAAGACTACGTCTAAATCCACTTTCTAAGAGAAGGAATAGTGTTATTTTGTGTAATAGATGAGACTAGTTTGGTCTCATCAAACATAAATGGACAATTAGACATAATGAGTGCAATGTGTGAACAAATAGAAGAAACGAGGCATGTATGGGGTGACTAAGGCTAATAAGAAACAATATCAAATGTTATGGTCTAGCTCACATGACCAAGTTTGATCATACCCAATCCAAAGCATGCCCCTTAAGCCACCCACTTAGAAGGAGAATGCATCAACAACCCCTACAAAAAGAAATGGTTAGCAAACATAAAAATATGGTGTATAAAGGGAACTTATCAAACTCAACCTCATATGGGTGGGGGAAAATTTAAATTGGTGTTTTAAATTAATTCTCCCCTTTGCTCATCTCCCTTTCTTAAATTTCATAATGTCCTATTTTCCATGGCTCCTTGGGTTAAAAGTATAGGCTCTTTAAAAAGGGAACTAGAGTAATAGGTGACATATTCTACAAAGTTTCTGGGATTGGCTACCATGGGATTTTCTTAAAGCTAAATTTCAACTCAAAGAAGAGCATACAAGAAAGTATATTTCAAAAATTAAAATTCCATACCTAATACTTGCCTACACAAAATTATTATTTCCTCTAGTGTTCCTTGGTGGATAGATTGACATTAGCCATCAACAACTTCTTTCTTTCTTCTACAAACCCCACGTTGGCTATGATCTTCTTGCCCCTGTTAAAGTAGGTATTTACCTTAGATCATGTTCACCTAGGTACTTTATTTACCTTTATTGTATTTATCCTCACCCACTTATATGTGTGGATATTTCTTTTATCTTATTTAGATATTAGGAGATATTATCTAGTTAGGTATAATTCTTTCCTTGATCTATGGTACTAGTTATTTCCTTGATCTATGGTATGAATAAATCTTTGATGTTAGTTCTTCCTAAATCTATGATTTGATGACTAGTTATTTCCTTGATTTATGGCTTGATCTATGACCTTGAATGGTTCTTAGATTGGTATTCCTTGCCTATATAAGTAAGGCCCATTCTCATTGTATTTCATTGAGTTCATAATAATATGTGATATTCTTTGCTCACTTGTTTGCAAAGGTTTATGTAAAGTTATTTTACGGTGAATTACTTTCATCTCATTGATGTGGTGTTTGATTAGCATCTCGTGTTCTTGGCTTGGTATGATCCGGTTATCGTTACTTTTATGGTATCGATCGGGAGATTGGTATTGACATCATCCGTAAGTTCTATTTTGCAAATAAATTTTTTATATATTCATATATTTAAGATTTGGTTGTATTTTGTTGTTGTGTGAGGTTTTATGCAAAACAAAGACTTTCATTGGATCCGGAAGATGACAAAACCCTAAGACCGATGTAAAGACCATTTATGGAGGAAGTCATTTTTTTGGTTATTTTGTTGTTGCAGAGAAATGCACTGGTTCACCTCGAGATCCGTGGCAATAAGAAAGGAACGCATGAAAGTAGTTTATGGGTTTTGTTGATTTTATCGAGGTCTAATGTGGGTTTTTTCTACTCGTAAAGTGTTTACGGGATTACATGGGAGAACCATTTGGATTCTTTCCTTTTTGGCGAGGGTCCATGGATTGTCGCTGACCAGCATGAGTTACTATTTTGGGAAATTTCAGAGCTTTGCTATTTTGGCAACACTTGGTCCCGAAATAGTAATTTTTATCTAAAGAAACAATTGGATGTGACTTTTCGAAAACAAAGCGGCACACCCTAGAATAGTAAGTCAGTGCAAAACCCATTGAAATCCTTAGCCCCTGGTCATATGAGGGCTTAATTCTTGTGATTCATACTATTATGTGCTTAACTCTAGCCCCTTTTCATTTTTGTGTGGGCATAAATAAAGCATAATATTGAAAAACTTGTATCTTTTGATTGGTAACTCGGTTTTGAGTGTTGGTTTTTGCAAAAGTAATTATTTTTTCATGCTCTTTCCATTGGAAATATTTATTTTGAGAATTTCACTATAATTATAAAGTGTTAAATATGGAGGAGTGTTGTAATCAATTGTGGACACAATTTTGGCTAAGCCCGACGTCCTAAAATTTTGGGAGTTGCATTCTTGTATCTATCATGGATTTTGAGAATGATATGCTTTCTCTATGAAGTGTGTGGACTTCAAGAGGATATTGTAAAATTTGTGGAAGAAAATAGATCGCTCAAGAAGTGAAATTCTCTTCTACAATCACTCATTCATGATAAGGATACACTAATACACTCCCTACAAAAACACTTGCTAGCCTACAACATCGCCATCATATTGTGGACAACCATATCCATGCTCCTAGTCCACTTGCAAGAATCGTTTCTCTTGTACTTACCATTGACATTGATCTGTCGGATCTTTGAGCTATTCTTGCTCTTGATGCTCCTAAGCCTGTGAGGCTTGTTATTGCATGCTCTTCCACATCTGTGCCTATTCCAATAACACATGTTGTGTATCCTACTTCTGCTCATATGCATGGCTCTTTTGAGAAGAATACCACTGCATTCAATTCTCGCATGCTTTGTTATATGGGTTTCACTTATAGAGGTATTAACATACATTCATAGGTATTGTTTCCCCTATTCCACATGTTCAAGTGGAATTCTCGCCATGACATTGATTTTCGAGAAGATACTTCATTGGGATCACACATTGACAAAGCCATTATTTTTGTTTGCTCACCTCTTTCGAGGATCATGCAAGCAACACATGAGTTCGCACCTTCTCTCGAGGCTTGAGAAACCTAAGATTTCAGCTGTCATATATGATCAACTTGACACACATCATGATGTTCCTTTGCATGCACCCATTGTGTATTTTGCACCAAGTCATATACGGACATTGTCTTCATCCATCCGTGTTGATTTGGGGTGGATATTTGATCACGTCATGGCGGCAACATAGACAATCGTTGAGAGGACTCTACTGGGCGTGGCTCCTCCACCATTCGGCCTCTTGCTCCACTTTCTATACCTTCTGCATTGTAATGCTTCTTGTTTTGAGAAATTTTTTAGCAGGTGTAGTGTATATCTCTTGTTTGTTGAGAGATTTTGTATCTATATTTTGACACTTTTGGCATGTTGACAATATCTCTTGTGGGGGATCTATTCTGGTGAAGTCCAATGTTATTTTGTCAATGTTCGAGTAGTTGATTTTGGGCAACTCATACAGATTTGTAGCATCACTCCACCCATTCAATAGTATGGGAGGGTGTGGTGCGATCCCCTTTTCGGGTTTCATGTTTTGCCTTGTTACCTTGGCTTTTCTTGGATCGTGACACTCTAGAGTTTGTGTCCTTGCCTTATTGCTTTGGTTATTGTTCTTGGATCGTGGCACACCTATTTGCAACAGTTGATCGAATTATGTTTGGTATTTTTTTTGCACTTTTGACATCACTCCATTGACAATCTCCTTGTATGGAGCTATTCTAGTGAAGCCCAATGTCAGTTGTTTTTGAGTTTTGTGATCGAGCAGTGGATTAGACCACAATGCACACCAAACTTCTTCAACATTGTATGAGTTTTTTAGCTGAGCTTCTTGGGATGCCTTGCGAACGGTTTTTTTTTCTCTCTCTACTTTGTTGTTATTGGTTTTGGGTACCTTGTGGTGTCCCTTTTTTCCATTTATTATACATGAGTACCTCATCAAGCCTAGTTGTTGGGAATCATATTGTGGACATGCCACTTCTATTTTGGCCCCTAGCTTCACTTGAGGGGGTGTTAGAGTAGGTATTTACCTTAGCTCATGTTCACCTAGGTACTTTATTTACCTTTATTGTATTTATCCTCACCCACTTATATGTGTGGATATTTCTTTTATCTTATTTAGATATTAGGAAGATATTATCTAGTTGTTAGGTATAGTTCTTTTTTGATCTATGGTGTTGACTAGTTATTTCCTTGATCTATGGTATTGATTAGATCCTTGATGTCTAGTTCTCTCATAAATCTATGGTCTTGATTAGTTCTTTGATGACTAGTTATTTCTTTGATTTATGGCTTGATCTACGACCTTGATTGATTCTTATATTGTTATTCCTTCGCATATATAAACAATGCCCATTCTCATTGTATTTCATTGAGTTCCATAATAATATATGATATTGTTGCTCACTTGTTTACAAAGGTTTATGGAAAGTTATTCTGGCGAATTACTTTCATCTTATTGATCGTGGTGTTTGATTAGCATCTGTGTTCTTGGCTTGGTATGATCCGATTATCGTTTCTTTTAGCCCCACAACATATTATGGGTGATTATCTAAATCATCACTTGGAATCTCAAATCCAAAAATGGGACATGAGCTAGAAGGTTTGAAAACATTTGGAAAGCTTAGATCGAGCCTAAAAAAGCCCATTTTCTATGGTTCCTTTTATATCAAGGGTTCCCTATAGGAGACAAACTTGAACACACGGGGATTACAAACCCTTCTTGCCCCACTCAAACAACCAAAATCTATTAAACACCTCTTCTGGTTTTGCCCACACGCCCAATCTACTTGGAAGTAGATATACACCCTTTAGCATCCCATCATCCTTATTTTTTTCACCTAGAAAATGGTTTTGTTGGGGATTCGACATGTTAGTTGCACAATTCTATGTTTTTGGTAAATTTTTAGAGCAAACATTCTATTTCAAATTTGGAAAGAAAGCATTTTGCTTGCTTCAACAACACTACTATAAATAGATATTTCCCTATGACTAATAAAGTTATGTGATCTCCAATGTTATGTTTAGATCTACGTGTAGGCGAAGAAACCTTGCCTGGAGGTGGAACATCTTCAATCCCTACTTTCGCATTGGGTTAATGCCTTGTGTGTTGTGAGCTAGGTTCCTCCAAATTTTTCGTGCCACCACTTTCCCGCGTAGGGCCGTGGTCGGGGTTTTCCTAGGGGTCGCTCACAGGAGTTGGCGGAGCCCCTCTCCTCGACGTTGTCACTACCCTCCCAAATCTTGGCACCCTTCTCCGCCCACAATGGCAATGTTTTGACCACGGCTCGATAGTGGTGGAAGTGGGTGGGGCTCCCCTTCTCAAGGAAAATCCCAAAGCATTGGTGCTTGCCATCTCTCCTCATCACCATCCTGAAGAAGAATCCGTGTAACAAGAGCATGATGGGTGGGATGCCATCCATGACATAACCCAACCCCTTAGCCACCGGTGGGGGTGACAAACTAGATGTTCGTCGTCTTTGCCTTTGCCTTTCCCCTATGTTTACGTTGTAACGTGGTATTTTGTGGGCCTCTATGTTGTGTAAAGTGTTTTTATTTCCTACTCATTTCTTGGTTAAAAATCACACTTTTATTATTTTTATATGTGTATTTTGATGCCATGAGATGAGATGGTCTTTCTCGAGGCCTTTTCGGCTCAATTTGACTTGAACTATGGGGTGTTAATTCTTCCACCTAATTTTTTTGTAAGATTAGCGGTGTATTATATCTTTCTATTAATAAAATTGCACTTTTCAATAAAAAAAAGATTCCTTCAAAATCTATTTTAACTCATGTGCAATTATTAGTACAATACTTTACAAAATATGTAAACAAAATCAGGGTTAGAAATTGATAGTCTCTACGCTATTTTTGTGATGTTAACCGTACATGGCTAATACAATCTTCAGACGGTCGTAAATATTTATAGACTCGTACTCTGTATATATTTTTAATAATATATTTATATAAAATTTAAGAAAACATAATGCCTATTAATATAAAAGAGGTAGGTCTAAACAAATTTTGATTTGACAGACCTATAAGTCGAAATTCCCCTCTAGAACACGTCAATTGAGCTTGCAAGTTCATTCTAGGGGAGAGGGGCCAATAGGTGAACAAGGTGCCCAATAGTTGATATGAGTATGGATCACACAATACCCAATAGTTCATAGTATTGTAGTAGTTTTTTTTTGACATAATAATTATGTATATAGCAAATCACATTATGACATGTAAGACCTCTCACCCATGTACAAGTACAAAAAGTCAAGTTTAACCAATTTCACCCATATTCAAGTATTGGTTTCCACCATGGTTTTAGTGTAACTCAAGTTTAGTATTTTAAATCAATTCAAAATATGGGTTTCCCTCCAATCTGAACATTTTAAAGAAAAAATATAAACTAATACAAATCTAAACTACATATTAGTGAAAAATTACAATCTCATATGATAAACAATTTATTTTATGGACCCCTTAACTTACCGTGTACCACTAGTGGCCCCTCTCCCTAAGTAGACTAAGTGCGTGCCCTTCATCATTTGTCTCGTTTGTATTAAAAGAAGCATTTCCGAGTTATGGTTAGGTAAGAGTCAAGACGGCTATGAACAACCTACCTACATTATCATCCACCAACAATTTGACTTTGACTGGCCAGACAAATCACTAAAAGAGGACCTGCTGACATAATATTACAGCAGGTGGAGCAATTTTCCTAGGTAGCTATGATTTAAATTATCAAATAACCATTTAAAGTCAAATAAGAAAAAAAAAAAAGTTCTCATGGTGGTCTGTTCTTTTCTTCAAATCAGCATGACATTGACAGGGCTCCTTATATTCAGTGGCCTTAAAGGTTTTTGAAACTGAAGCAAAAAACAATTGAATCAAAATTAAGATGGGAGAAGGTCACGTGAAGAATGCATCCTTGCTAGCTGTTCTGTGCTTGGCCTCTGCTGCATCATGGAATTACTTGCTCAGAACATCTGAAATTGATCCTGCCCCCATTAATCTTGTGCCTTCCCCTCACATGAATGATGGTATTTATGCTCCCAATGGTAAGCTTGAAAAGGCAGAAAAGATAGGATTGGGGCTGGTACATGGTCCAGAAGACATAGCTCTTGATAGAGAAAAGAAGTCATTCTTTACTGGGTGTGAGGATGGGTGGATTAAGCGGGTTTGGATTGATGGGAGTGGTGGCGAAGGACGGGTGGAGAATTGGACTTTTGTTGGGGGTCGGCCTCTGGGAGTGGTAGTTGGTCCCAATCAAGAGGTCATTGTGTGTGAACTGTTTAAGGTAAGTTTTTATCTTGTTTCTGGATATGAATGTGTAATTAGTTTTATTGTTCTGGCGTTCCAAGTTCACTACTGAACCCATTATCAAGGAGGAGAATTTATTATCTTGTATACACTCACAACATGATTCAGAGTAAGGTGGTTCAGAAAACATGCAATTCTTGATTCAGAAAGTATCTCATTTACAATGTTCTAATGGTGACTCCATGCTTTATAGGATTTTAGACTGAATGTTGATTGTTTTCTTGACAAAAAACTCTATTAGGGTCTACTGAATGTGACCAAAGACAATGTGGAGGTTTTGTGTAATGAAGCTGACGGGTTGAAGTTCAAGTATGTGATATGATCTTCCGTGCTTTTTATTCCTCTGTTTTCCCTGTTTGAAATTTCATTCAGTTGCAAATTGATAAAGAAAGCTTAGAAAGGCTGAATAGAATTTGGTATTCAATAGGCTCTGGTTTATAGAGTCATAGAAAGTGAAAACCCATGTAGAGCTCCTTACATTTATAGATATTTGTATTTTAGCTGACCCAATATAGGGAAAGCAAAAACAAGATGAAAGTTGAGTTTAAGTTGGCAAAATAATGGATCAGTTGTGACATCTAAATAAAGAAAATTAATCCCCATTCACACAGTTATTTCTAAAAGCTCTATTTTCCTCATCTTTTGGACTGTGAAAACAGCTTAGTACTATATCAATTTTGCGTAGTCACCATTAAGGATAAGTACTAAGATGGTTCAATACCTATAAACATTGTGAAACTTTTTCTCTTCTTTGGGAGTTTCCATATTGTAATTTTTCTCTCTTCAAATTGATATCCAAATACCATAGAAAAATATTCATAAACTAATCAAAATTGCTGCTTGCCCAGATCGTAACTCATGGAAGAAAAACAGATGCCACAGAAACATAACCAGGAGCGAACCATGAGTTCAACCAGTAACGCTGAGCCCTAATTATAGCACCCCTTTCACTAGTAATTGCTGAGCCCTCATTTATTCGTACCAATAATATGATTGGGTAATTGAAAATTTAGTTATTGTATGAATCAATAGAATTGATTTATTTCAATGGAGCTCTTCATCAAAGAATTATTGATTGGGATTTGTTTAGAGGAATTTTTGCTTTTCAAATTACAGAGGATAATCAAAGATTTGGTTAGAAAGCAACAATAATTGCCACATCATTGACCTTAGTATGTGTATATATATATATATATATATATATCAGTTGTCACATTAGGTCAATGACAGTCATCCATCTATACTATCCAATTCGCTCTGTGTATGTCCAAAGTGGAAGGATCATGATTATTGCCGAGTACCCTCAAATCACTATCAGTTGTGAGTTGCTTTTACATACAATGGTTTGCTTTTAGGTCCAAATAGCCAAACTGTTAAGCCTCTGCTGTTGTGAATTTTGTCAATGCGCAGCAATATAGGGTTCTCCATAGCAACAATGGCCTAGCTAAACTGTTATAGAAATAAATTACAGGCCTGCCAAAATGCTAAGGCACAAGAATAGAGTTCTCTGTGTGATGGGGTAATAGGCTAGCCAAACTACAAAAGTAAAACTTGTATTTACACCAGCAGAGGGAATTGATCTTGTGTTATTGTACTTGTGAATATAAATTCCACAAAAAAAAAAAGACCAAATTGGGGTACACAGTGAGATACTTAAGAGTTTGGCTTTGTAGCCTCCCTCAAATGGAGGCCTAACCTGTCTTCCGTGAGGTGCTTATGTCTGACTTCATAGCCTCTTTAAAGCAGCGGTTTAACTTATACAGGTGTAGGTGGATTGACAAGATTCGGTTCACTCCCAAGTTGGCTCAAGAGGTTAAAACTTTACAAAATTTGTACAATATATAAGGTAAATGGAAATAAGTCCCCTTATGGGCTTCCACAAGAGGGGCCTTGCGAATTGACGTTTAACTTATATTAAAGGCCATTATTTTTGTAGACTGAAAAAAACATGTAGTATGAATTCTTTTCAGTTGGTTGCCTGTACAGCTTAGGTTTAGAGAAAGTTTGATATCTATCATAATCAAATTAATGGCCAATACTGATAAGGCCATCTCTCCTTTTCTGACAGGATGGTGGATGGAGTAGATGTTACAAAAGAGGGAGTAATTTACTTCACAGAAGCTACCTACAAACATAGCCCTGCAAAATTTGAGCTAGCAATATTTGAATATCGTCCTCATGGAAGGCTAATCAAATATGATCCCACCACTAAGACTGCCACTGTTTTGCTCAAAGACCTTTACTTCTCCAATGGAGTGGCCCTCTCTGCCCAAGAGGACTTCTTGGTATTTTGTGAAACTGTTGTTTTCAGGTGTCGGAAATACTGGCTAAAAGGAGAGAAATCAGGGAAAGTTGAAACATTCATAGAAAATCTACCCGGTGTTCCTGATAACATTATAATCGACGAAGAAGGCACCTTTTGGATTGGTCTTCTTGGGGTAAGTATATTTTTCATGATTTCTTTTGTTCATTGTTCTTTTCAAAACCAGTAATCCTACTACAAACAAGTGGTTGTACACAATAACCTCTATATTTAATCTTAGCACATCCACGTCTCACATGTCCTGCAAGATTAGGACATAAGAACCCATAGTGTATTTTGTGTCTCCCCATGGTTGAGCCCCTCTACCTCACCTTCATGTGCATAAGGCCTAACCATTGAAATAGCATGCAACCTTTAGATGAGGGAGGAGAAAGACTTTCCCATTTCCTGCTATCTTTTGGCCTTAAAGTGCATGAATGTTCTCTTATCTCCCTTAGTCGAGCCCTCTTCCTTCTCCTGATGTGCATAAGGCTCAACCATTGAAAGAACACTCCACCTTTAGATGGAGGAAGGAGAGACATCCCCTAATCTTGCACCATTCATTTTGTATATTTTGATTTCCATTTAGTCTATATTTTAACTATGTTAAATGTTTTGTTTTCTTTGCTTTTTTGGCAGAGAAAAACCTTGATATGGGAAATGATTATCAAATATCCAAATTTGAGGCATGTTTTGGTAAGGATGTGGAGCATCATAAATCCACATGTTTTGTTTAAGAGGGGGCATTTATCTTGTAAGATTATTTGATCAACAAATATTGGAAAATAACACAAGGATATGATTTGTTTTCACAAATATCTATATTACTATTAGACTAAATGACGCTCCCTATTCCTCACTTCACATTGTTCACAAATACAAACACATAAAAAATACCCAACAAGGTGAACACAATATTTTTGGACAATTGTCCTGGAAAAACCCGTAGGAAAAACCGATACTACGGATGAGAAATATATTAAACTTGAGCAAATCAAGAGATACAAATCTTTGCTTGCCTCTTCTTGGCGGAGCTCAAACAATCTCCTAATCCCCTTGATATTCCTCCTTTGCTATCTCAGCGCTATCACTGCGCCCTTGCTAAACTGCGAGACTACTTGCTAACTTGCAAGTTTCTCTAAAAACTTCCTTATTACAAATGACCCAATGACCTTGATGACCCCCTTATATACTACTCTCGTTGAAAATCAACGGCCGAGATTAATACAAATGAGCGGTGAGATTAAGACAACTCAATAACCATTAACAACCTTGGTTATGAGGTGTCACCTAAAAGGAGTCAATATTAAATAACAATTGTTTTTATCCTAACAATATTTGTTTGACAAAAACAACTATTTTCTAAATTCTAGGCGAAGCGAATATTTGTCCAAACTACCCATAACTAATCTTCTTGCTATATTCGGGTGAGGACAAAACAGTTGTCAAGCTACTAAGATTAACACTCCCTCTTAGCGAGGAAGTTGTTACTGCATGACACCCAACATCTCTCTGAAGAAGATGAATTTTGCCTTCCCAATGCCTTTGTCGAAGAATGCTACTGCTTTGATCTGTGAAGTACAAGCGTAGCTTAACAACCCCGCTTGTTGTACACAATCTACGATGAAGTGATACTTGATGTCTATATGTTTTGACCTATCATGAAACACACAGATTCTCGGTCGACTTGATGCGACTACGATTGTCGCGGTGTATCACCGTAGTCTCGACCTTCGACCAAACAAAGCTACTAGTGACTTCCCGAAGCCATATAGCTTCACATGTTGCCATCTTGCTATTCTTATGTACTCGACTCTCTTGAACTCGAGCCACGGACTTACGCTTCTGCTTGAACCAAGATCTGACTCGATCCCAGTGAAACAACACCCTGAAGTGCTCCTCTTGTCCGTTGTACTACCTGCCCAATCTGCGTCAGTATAGCCCATCAACTTGATTCCTTCACCTCGAGCATATCTAATTCCATACTCGATTGTACCTCATGAAATAACTTATGCACATGCTTTGCCATGATCAATGCACTCTCTTTGGCTCGACCATGGTGACTAAGAGAGTTAGCTGCGCAAAAGCTATATCGGCACAGTATTGACCAAATACATGAGAGAACCAATCAACTGCACTGTATAAGGTGGGGTCTACATCCTTCTCCTGGATGTGTCTACCTTCCTCAATTCATGATCATGGGTGTAGACATGGCTTTGCGATCTTCCATCTGAACCTTTTCAAGATTTCCATCTGATATTTCCCTTGCCCAAGGAAAATCTCTCCATCTTTCTGCCATACCTCCATGCCAGAAAGTAGTGCATAAGTCCCAAATCCTTCATCTCGAACTCATTTGCAAGATCCCTCTTGCATTCTTCTATGAGCCCAGTGAACTGTAAGAAACAAGTCATCTACATATAGGACAAGAATGAGAATCTCACCTCCGACTACAAGTAGTAGAGATTAGCATCGCCTCACTCTTCACAAAGCCCATTTCCTACAAGTAACTATCGATGCGCTCATACCACGCTCTGCGGGACTGCTTGAGTCCGTCTGACGCTCTCTTGATCTACACACGTGGGTCTCTTTCTTTGTGTGCTCTGAAAGCCTTACAGTTGTTCTATGTATACCTCCTCTTTGACTCACCATTAAAAACGTTGTCTTGACATCCATTTGATGGATCTGCCATCCCATCTGTCTTTGAAATTGAGATTACGGCTCGTATAGAAGTATACGGCAAGCTGGAGCAAATGTCTCCTGTAGTAGTCTATTCCCTCTTTACGAGAGAACCCCTTTGCCCACGAACCTTGCCTTATATTTCTCGATCTTTACCATCTGCACCGTGCTTGATCTTATAGATCCGGCGTGATCCAACCAACTTGCCCTATCTGTTGGTCAGGCACTACCTCCCACACATCATTACTGCATAATTGAAGTATACTCCTCGACCATTGCTTCTTGCCACACTTGATGTTGTGCGGCCTCTGATAGCTAGAAGGTTCACTATCTACCAACATACTAACTAATGCAACATAGTCATCATACGGCTGGTGGTTTCCGTTGTCTATTACTCCTCTAGGAGTACCCACTAACTCTGAGTATTCTTACGTATGCATTGAACCTCACGGTTCTTTGCTTTGCCTTACTTGTAGAGGATGAAATATCAACCTCCATGTCTTCTTGATGCATCTCTTCTTGCACCTGTTGCTCCATACTTTGAAAACTCTCTCCTCTGAGTCTATGCTTGTACTAGTAATTGTACTCGAGCTTTGCTGCCCTTGACTCGATTGAGTGATCCTTGGAGCTTTTGTTGGCTGCTCACTCTGATCATCTATTGGAAAATCTCTAGACCTTCTAAATGCCTTGTCCTCCATGAACTTGACATCACGTCGAACAATAATCCTCCTGGTCCCCGGAATGAATATCGATATGCCTTTGAGGTTTCATTGTACCCCACAAAGTACCCTCTCTCATGATCGATCTAACTTGGTACGTGTATCCTTAGGAATGTGACAATATGCCAAACTCCCAAAGATCCTAAAGTGAGTGACATCTGGCTTCTTCCCAGTGAATGCTTCCTCTGGTGTCATCTTCCCTAGTACCTTATGTGGAACTCTATTTTGTATGTATCTTTGTTGTCTTTGCATGCCTCGCCCCTGAGATAGCAGGGTATATCTGGTCATGCAACATAGCCCTTGATGCCTCCGTTATAGACCGATTCTTCCTCTCGTGCAACTCCATTACATTGCGGATTGTAAGAACGATCCACTCTCTCTTGATTCCTTCTCTGGTACAGAACTCCTGGAACTCATTGCTTTTGTACTCGCCTCCATTGTCTGACCGAAGAACTTTTATCTTCCTTCCTGTCGAATTCTCCACAAGAGCTTTGAACTCTTGGAAGCAACTGAAAACCTCATCCTTGGTCTTCAAGAAGTATATCCATGTCTTCCTGGAGAAATCATCAATAAAAGTAACAAAGTACTCATACCCTCTGAGAGACTTCGTCGACATTGGTCCACATACATCTGAATGTACTAGATCAAGAATGCCCTTGGATCTGGTGTCACTCCTTGGAAAAGATGCTTTAGCAAACTTCCCCAACACGCATCCCTTACATACATCATCGTGCTCTGTGCTCACCTCAGGAACACCTGTCACTGTCTCATGAAGTAATTTAAGGGCTCCATGATGGATATGGCCCATCCTTCATGCCATAGCTCTCCACGATCTCTAAGATTCTTTTGTTGCTCATGAGTGCCTTAGGAATATCAAAGCTGCAGCCTATAAAGCCGACCGCTCCTAACTCCAGATAGCTATGGGTGATTTCGATCCTTGTGCTTGATCAACACATGTGCCCCTCTAAAGAGTACATTGTACCCTTTGTCTGAAGGACGAGATACGAGAAATCAAATTCATCCCTAAGCACTGGAACATACTGACACATCATGAAGGGGAATCATCTTACCACTCTCCCTCGAAGCTGAGCAGTCCCTTTCCCAGTGAGTTGAGTTTGGACATGTTCCCCATAGAATCTGGATTTGGTGCTCTCTTCCTTATAAGCTGGAGAAGTATTCTCTAACTCTGTCATATGATATGACGCCCCACTATCTATGTACCAAACACTCTGTGAGGTTGAGCTAACCATACATCTTTATGAGTGCAAACTCATCTTCCATTCTCTTAGAGCTCATCTGCACTTGCTTTGAAGCCATGACTTGCTTCTTGCCTTTCTTTTCATTCTTCTTCCTTTTGGGCAATCATTTGACATAGTGGCCAAACTCGTGACAGCCATAGCACTTGATCTTGAAGAATCTTTCTTCTTCTTTTCACCTTGTGAATTTGATCCTTTCTAGACCCCTTCTTTGCTTTCCCTTTACCATTAGGGCAACATTTTCTGTTCCACCTCACTTTTCGACTCTTATTGTTGGCTCCATTGACAAGACTTAGTCTAAGCTCCTCCTGAGTGAAATCACTCCATAGTCGATCCCAACTCGGTAAGGTGTCTCGTCCATTGATGACTTGAACAAAGACATCCCATTGCTTAGTAAACCCATTTAGGGCTATTCTCACTAGCTCGTCATCATTTGGTTTGTCTCAACAATTTGCCCGATTCATCCTTGACAAGTCTAAGTCTGGTGAGGTAACTTGTGACGTCTTCTCCCTTATTCCATCTGGGTATTCCTCAACTTTTCTCTGAGAATCGGCTTAGGTTAGTGGTAGCATTGCAGTGATTCATAATGGCATCCCACATCGTCTTCGTTGTATCTAACTCTGTAATATGCGGAACAATATGATCCTTGACACCATCAAGAATCAGCCTCCTCGCCTTGGCATCTTCCTTCTTATATCTTTAAGAGTTGTGTTGCATCTGTAGAATGCAGTACAACGGTGGTCACATATTCCTTGATACCATTCTCTTCCAGCAATAGAGAAATTATGGCTTTCCAGACACCAAAATTCGAGGCTCCATCCAATCTGTCCTGATCTCTTAAACCTGCGTTGAGGCCATCTTAAAAGAAAATAATAATAATAATTTTGAAGAGGTTAAACTGGGTTTTATAAACCCTCACTTTCTTTCACCTAGGGTAAATCTCTTCTACCGAGCTTAGCTCTGATACCATGTGAAAAATCTATTACAGTTACTGATTATTAACCTCTATCTTGTAAGATTATTTGATCAACAAATATTGGAAAATAACACAACTGTAACTTCACAAATACAAACACATAAAAAATACCCAATAAGGTGAACACAATATTTTCGGACAATTGTCCCTGGAAAAACCCGTAGGAAAACCGATACTACGGATGAGAAATATATTAAACTTGAGCAAATCAAGAGATACAAATATTGCTTGCCTCTTCTTGGCGAGCTCAGACAATCTCCTAATCCTCCTTTGATATTCCTCCTTTGCTTATCTCAGCGCTATCACTGCGCCCTTGCTTTTAACACTTTTGAGACTACTTGCTAACTTCTACTGCAAGTTTCTCTAAAAACTTCCTTATTACAAATGACCCAATGACCCCCTTATATACTACTCTCGTTGAAAATCAACGGCCGAGATTAATACAAATGAGCGGTGAGATTAAGACAACTCAATAACCATTAACAACCTTGGTTATGAGGTGTCACCTAAAAGGAGTCAATATTAAATAACAATTGTTTTTATCCTAACAATATTTGTTTGACAAAAACAACTATTTTCTAAATTCTAGGCGAGATAAATAATAGAGTATTATTGTCCAAACTACCCATAACTAATGCTGCTATATTCGGGTGAGGAAAATAAAAAAATACAAGTGGAAATGACAACATGTTTACCTTCTAGTCAATAGATTAGATTTTAAATCCCCCTCCCCTGCTGCTCTTTATTTTCAGAACTCGACCAAAAACAAAAAGCCTCCAGAAGTGGATATGCACCAGTTTCCAGAGGAAGGCAATATCAACGGCCATGAGATTAGACTTAATTGCAGGGACAGCTACAACCACCATGTATATGGTACCTTTTCTCACTAACGTTTTAAACAAATGGGGATGGCTCAGCTGTCCTAGAAATAAAACCTCTGCCTTCCAAATGAACCACAGAAATCAGCCCAAATAACGGATACCTACAAGAAAAGATAAGTATAAAAAAAGCATGAAGGGCAGCCCAGACCATGATTTGGATCTAGGTAGTTGTTGGGTGCTCTGGTGACTCCTTGGGACTGAACTAACCGATAATCGCCAAAACATAGCAAAACGTGCACACGAAAATATTACAGGGAAATACATGAGGGAGAAAATAAAGAGGAAATAACCCTCCCTTAAAGAGTGAATGTGTTCGGTCTCGTGCCCTTCCCTCTCATTTGCTTAAAGACCACCCGGATCTCCTTTACAGGTCCATTTTACATATACCCCGCAATCATCGCATTCTTGGAAACCAAATCTCTTCTGACATTTTGTCAAACAGTTGCCGAGCAATCACTTTGCATCGAATGACATGGAACATTAAAAAAGTAAACTCGCAAAAATACTTTTAATTTTGATGAACACCAATGTACGTTTTTTGAGTTAAGTAATATACCTGCTTTATAACTAGTAATCACCCGTCGGGGTGCAATGGGGATGTCGGTGGGGGTGGCGGAAAAAGTTAAAATTGAAGGAGTGAAGGTGAATTATTGCAAGACGAAGATGGGTGTTGAAGAAGGGGATTGAGGGAGAAGAATTTTAAGGGTGGGGAAACTCTTTAGGGAACATAGGTAATCGTCCTTCTTCTTTCTCTAGTAAGTCGGATATGGACTACATGTTTTTTTGTGAATTAGTCAACGAGAAAGAGGTGTGTTGCGCATAACTTGAAAAGTAAACCCTTGTCGATTCAATACTTTCAATGTCAACAATTATTTTTACAATGTTTGCACTTTTGTTTTGTGGATCCCATACCATTTAGAGGGCTTGCCGCATGAAGACTTTGTAGAGATAGAGACATGTTAGGGGACTTGGCATCCCATGTTGGGCCGATGTTATTATTGAATTTGATAACCACAAAATATTGCAAGTTGCGTGGATTTGTGCCAACTCTATAGACATTATATTTAACTTTGTTGATTGCACCATTAACAAGTCCAACCTCTACCCACGGGATGGAAATAAGCATAACCTTTTAGCCCTTATAAAGAATAAATTTGGTTTGCAATTGATATTTACCCATATCGGATAAGGTATTTTTCATTGTCTATGTTCTATGTTGCAATAAGAAATAATAATATTCAATGACTTAAACATATCTTGGGTGTGTAGGAAAAGGAAGTTAAGTGAAATTTTATTTAGTAAGGTGATAAACTTGGTAAAAATCCTTTAAAGGATTGAGCATATGAATTTCTAGCATACACTGGTTTATCCTTAGCAAGTTGTAATTGCCTTAGACCACCAATGAAAATGAATAGCACCAAGTCGCATTTACGAGAATGAGGTAAGTAACTGAACATACTACATTTTTTGAACTATTTTTTATGTAAATAAAAGGTCAATGGAAATGGATGCACCATTGAATCAAGGCATTCAAACAATGATAGACTCCATATGGCTCACTAAAATTTGTGACAAAAATACTAAGCTTTGTACATGAATAAAATCTTAATTTATATATTGAGAAAAATAGACAAAATTTAGTTTAAGTCGTAGGTTGTTAATCCATAATAACAAAAATGAGTAGAAAAACTTATCAATAATGAATTATAAAATTGTGAATTAACTATGACAAGTCAAAATAATTTTGATATCCATATAATTATATGCAATAACACACACACAAAAAAAACATAGGTGTGCTATGTATTCTCATATTTTGTGCACCAAAGAAAAACATAGGTGTGCTATGTATTCTCATATGCACCCAAAGAAAAATACATCTATATGTATTCTCATATGTTGTGCATTTATTGGACATCTTCACTATGTGGTTTTCTAATTGACTAGTAATTTTTAATTAGCACATTTTGATCGGAGATAGACAAGAAAAATATTAGTAGTTTCCAAATATTACTGTTTGATTAAATGTAGAATGCATCAAGAAAATGAAATAAATAACAAAAATTGACACATATTAAGAATACAAATTGACACATATTATAAGGGTTAATAAATTGTATTCTTCATGGTATATTAAGAATACAAATTGACACATATTATAAGGGTTGCATAATAAATTCAATAACTTTAAATTGTAAAATTACCCCAATAATTATACATCATTGTGTGTGTTAGGCATTGTAATGAGTAATAAGAGCACTCAATGACTTCAACATATCTTAGTTGTTGGGAAAAGGAGATTGATTTTTGCAAACAATTACAACGAGGAAAGAAAAGTATATCTTTCTTCTAGAGACAAAAATGCATATGTTATAGATATGAGGGCCTCCCAATCCTCAAAATTTAATTCAACATTTCTAACATTGAGCAAAAGGTTGCGGGAGGAAATCTATGTCGGGCAAAACCTTGTTGGCAAAAATTTGTCTCCAAAGTGATGGACTTGGTAATGCTCCTCCAAAAAAATTGAGTCATATGAATTTCTAGCATACATTGTTATATCCTCCACATTTGGTAGTTGCATTGTGTCACCAATGAGAATGAATAGCCCACAGTCACTTATGAGAATGAGATAGTAACCCCACATGCTACATTTGCTAAAATATATCCCACATAGATCACTTAAATTTGCAATATAAATACTAAATCTTTGGCAAAAAAGAAAATCCTAATTTCTTATATGTTATGAAAAAATGGAGAGAGTTTGGTTTAAGTCATAGAATGTCAATCCAATTTTTTTTTAAAATGTCAAGCGGAAAAAAATATCAATAACAAATTTTTTTTATATGAATCAAGCAATTAAGTCAAAATGATTATGATATCCATATAAGCATGTGTAATAAAACACATAAAGAAAAGTACATAGATGTGCTATGTATTGTCATATATGTTGTGCACCCAAAGAAAAATATACGGGTGTGTTATATATTCGCATAAATTTTGCACTTATCGTATATTTGCCATGTGGTTTCCTAATTAATCAGTAGTTTTTAATTATCACATTTTGATAAGATATCAACGAAGAAAATATTAGCAGTTCTAATCAATGCCTAATTCAACCAAGTATAGAATGTGTCAAAAATGGCTTATCAAGAATATAAAAACGTTGTATATTAAGAATAAATTTCAACAAATATTGTAGGGTCATAGAAAATTCAATAACTTTAAATAGAAAAATCTCACCAATAACCATCCATAAAAGTACAAATTCTATTAAATATTTTATTTGCATATTCATAAACAAGTTTGTAAAATATCTCAGTTTGACCCGATTTCCTTCTCCATCTCTCATGTTCTAGTTTGGGTGAGATTGCCTAATCTTCCCCTTCACTTTTTCTTTGCTTGGAGGATATCGGGAATCTTCTAGGGTGTTTCATCAAAGTGGATAACAAGAGAATACAAAGTGGACTTCATACTTTTGTCAGGATTTGTGTAGAAGTAGATCTCAGTAAAAGGATCTCATTGGATAAAATGACTCTCAAGATGGGAGATATTACTCACATCTAGACTCTTGACTATGAAAATACAACTTTCAGATGTAGAAAATACGGGACTCGGAACACCTGAGTACTTGCCCTCATAAGAAGGCCCAATCTCCAAAAAAAGGTATCTATTCCCAAAAGATGGAGCCCACCAGATCTTGAGGACATAGATTGTAATGACTCAAAAGATATCTTGAAATAAGAGATGAAACCACATTAGTTGCAACACAAGAAACACGAGATGTAGCCCCACCGATTGTAACAGTAAAATCAGGCTCTACTATAGCTAATGATTGAACGGCTAATCCTCCCTCTTTGGAGAGACCTACTCCAGGGATAAAGCAACCCCATGAATTCGATCAATTTGACTCGGATAAGGATGGTCCCCATCCTTTGGATAGGAGTTATAAATCTCCACCACCTTGGGCCTATCTAAATCCAATCTTCTTGATTTTGAGGTGATTTCCCATGAAAAGTAAAAGGTAGTGCATTCGAAGAAGGGAAAGAAGGGTAAGCACTGATCTCGGGCCTCCTTCTCTTTCCTATCCTTCTTCTTTAGGTGTCTCTTATGTCACATCCACTTCCCGGTCTGAGTAGCTTGTTTCTAGTTACATCTTCTCTCTCCCTCCTTGTTTTCCCCTTTGTTGCATCTTCTTCCTTTTACTGATTGCATGTGAGGATGGTTCTTCTCTTCTTGGTGGTTTTGTTTTATTGTTGCATCTGTGGTAGCAACAACTTCTCCTTGTTCTCACTTTTGGTTCTTTTTTCTTTCTTCAAAATTTTTGTGCCTTTGTGGCCATTCCTTTTTTTCTTGCGGGCTTTTTCACTATTCCGCTTCATTGTTATACCTTTCCTTTAGGGCCTATTGTAAAAGGATGTGGATCCTTTCAAAACCCCCATATTTACCCTTTTCCAATTTTTTTGTAAAATTTGATCAAAATTTGAAATAATTTATGCTAGAAAACAAAAGTGATAAATAAGAATATCAATTAAATTATAATTGTATGTTTTCATCACAATCGGTAACTATAATCTATATCTCCTTTAATCTTAAAATGATGCACATGCACATACTCACACATGCATGCAAGAACACACACACCCACACGTGCCCTACATGTGCACACCAAAATGTGCATGTGCACATACACATACATGTATTACAGAAACACGCTCACACACACACACACACACATGCACATACACATATGTACATATACATGTACACACACATGTCGCTTCGAGACACAAAGTTATGCATGCACACACATGCACACATGCATGGACACACCCACATGCGCGTGGAACATTATGCACGCACACACACATGTATGTATGAAATTCTCTCTCTCTCTCTCTCTCTCTCTCTCACACACACACACACACACACACACACACACACACACACACACACACTGTTCGCACATGTAGACATGCACACACATACATATGCACTCATATGCACACACACATGTGTGCACACACACACACACATGCATGCAGTGTGCACACATGCACACACCCACACACACCCACACCACCCACACACCCACACCCACACCCCACACACACGTGGAACACACCTACACATTGCACGCACACAAAAAACACATGCACATGAACACACACTCACTCACACACACAAAAATAAATGTACACACATATGCATGGACCGACATGAACATGCATGCATAAAAATACAAATACACACACTTTGAAACACAAGCACATGCACATGCCCACACACACATACATGTACATACACACCCACATGTGTGAAACACACACACACACACACACACACACACACACACACACACACACACACACACACACACACACACACACATGTGCATATGCATGCATGGTCGGACAAACACATAGGCACAATTCACACATGTACATGTGCACATCACATAAACACTTGTGCACACATATGCACATACAAACAAACATGCACAAACAATCATGCACATACACACCACACATGTACACCCAAAATACACACACATGCATAAATGAACATGGTCTCATATACACACAAGTGCACTAACACATGTAGGCATATGTGCATGTACACACACACACACACACACACACTCACACTCACACTCACACTCACACTCACACTCACACTCACACTCACACGTATGTATGTGCACACGTGCACATGCACACACAATCCACATGCATATATGCAAGTATGCACACATGAACACATGTGCACACACGCGTGCGCACGCGCACACACACACACACACAAGAACAAGCATGCATGTGCATGTACATGCCCACCTATACCACTATACACATGCATGCATGCACACACATGCACGCACACACACCCCACACATGCACACACCAAAACACTCACACACATATGCACATGCACACACACCGATACATTTTCACACACATGCACATGTGCATGAGCGTGTACACACACAAAAAAAAACACTCACACACACATATGCATGCACACACTCACACATGCATGAACACACATGCACCTAGACACAAACAAATACCCACACCTATGAATGCACATGCACACGTATATGCACATGAGCACACACACACACACACACCCACACACACCAACCCACTCACACTTTTGCACATTCCTACACACACATGCACAATGATTAGACCAAACTAAGTCTCATCCATTGCACAAAATAACATTATTCCTTCTCTTATAAATTGGATTTAGATGTAGTCTTAAGAACTAGATAGCTTATTTAAGATTAAATGTAGAATATATTTGATCTATCTTTGAAAAGTCCATTGCAATCTAAATGTTTTCATTTCCTAATATTTCTTATAAGTTGGAGTGTAGTATTGTGTATGAGTAGGTCATTTGATCTCTAGAATGTATTACATCAAGTGCAAGACTCACATAATCTAAAAGCACATGACTCATAAAGCTAGGAGCGTAGGACTCACATAGCTAAGAGTGCATGGGAATCACAAAGCTAGGAGCACAAGACTCGTAAAATCAACACTAAAATCGTTGTAACTAAAATTACAGACCTCTAAATAAGAAATTGAAAGAGGTTTTTGTTCCTATCATTTCTAGGAGTAAAAACCACTCTCTGTTTTTACACAACAATAGTGGTTTTTGGAGATATTAGCATTTGAAAAGAATATTTTTGGGCACAATACTAGTAGAATCAACTAACACACGACTTTCTCTAACTAAAATTTCAAACCTCTAAATGAGAAATTCAGAGGTTTTTATTACTCTTATTCTAGGAGGAAAAACCTCTCTTTTTTTTACACAACAATAATGGTTTTGAAGATATCAACATTTGAAGAAGAAGGTTTTCAAGCGCGGGATTACACTGAAGCAACATCGGATTCGCTCTAATCGAATTTGAAGACCTCCAAATGAGAAATTGAGAGAGGTTTTTATTCTTATTATTTCTAGGAGGAAAAAATCTCTCCATTTTTACACAACAAAAATAATTGAGGAGATATATTCATTTGAAGTTTCAACAAAATAAGGTTGAAGGAAAGTAAATAAGACAAAAAAATATAGGTTCAATAAAATTGTGATATCTCCCTCATTTCTCAATGAAAATAATAATTCAAGATGTTTTGGAAAGATTACAACAAGGAGCAGAAAAAAAACCCAGAAAAGCGTTTGAAAATATTCTTCAAATTGAATTCACATAACGATCAGAAAATCAGGGATGAGAATATGGTGGGACAGTTTGTCATGTTGAAAGATTCAATCATGCAAGAGCAAACTTGGAAAATGGAAATAAGTAGTTAAGTGCATGTGGAAGAGATATTTCAATCTAGAGTTGTAATATTTAATTAATTCTCTTCCACGTTTGTCTCTTTTCAAGTGGAAGAAGTAGTAGTTCAATCTAGAGTTGTAGTGTTTGATTAAATCTCTTCCATATTTGTCTCCTTGTCAAGTGGAAGAAGTAGTAGTTCAATCTAGAGTTGTAGTGTTTGATTAAATCTCTTCCATATTTGTCTCCTTGTCAAGTGGAAGAAGTAGTTGAATGAAAGTGAAAGAAGTAGTTAAACTTGGAGTTGTAGTGTTTGAATAAATTCCTTCCACATTTATCTCATTGTAAAGTGGAAGATGTAGTCAAGTCTTGCCCAAGATTATAGGTAGGTAGTTCTATAATCTTGGAGTATTGGCCAAGGGATGAGTTATAAATATATCTCTAAAGCACTCAATGCAACAGTGGTTTGAAATAGATGATTTTTAACTTCATTTTATTAATAAAATTCATAGTTCAAGTTTCTTGACAACAACTTATTTTTAGTTTTGTTAACTGACAACTGCTCGGGAAGGAAGAGAAAGGGTTCACTCTTACCCAAGGAGGATGGTTTATTGTTTTTTAGAACAAGATCATTATTGTTTTACTTTTATTGTTTAAATCAACATTGAATGTTTTATTTTTGTCTTGTTTGTGAAGCTTCACTTTTATTTGTTTACTGTCATTTCTTTATTTTTAGTTATTTATTTTAGTTTCTTAGATTTGATTTGATTTAAATTATTTATTTTGGTCATTAGATTAGATTCAATTTTAATTATTGAATTTACTTTCAAGCATTTTCAATTCTAGAGAAAAGAACTATAAAAATCATTATTTCCTTTAGCCTCTTTTGCTAGATAGCCTTGGACACCACCTGATTTTGACATTCTTTAAGATTAAATGATGAGGATTGTAATGACTCTCATCACACACATTCATGAGTGCACATTCGCACTTACACTTACACACGTGTATATACATGCATACACACACACATCACACACACGTGAGCGAAGAGAGAGCCCGAGGCGAGGCACACACACACACACACACACCACACACACATGTGTGCACATGATAACACACACATGCACACATATACTAAACATTCATAAACACACCCCCCACACACATGAAAATGCACCCCCACACCACGCATGCACTTACACACACATGTAAAATCACACACACACTACATGCACACGCAAGAAATAAAACATAACCATACAAAATGACACACCCATGCACATGTGCACACCCATAAAGCCAATGCATACATGCTCTTGACATATGTATGCAACCGACATACATGCACCCACACACGCATGTACACAGATACATGAATTCAAATACAAACACACACACACACACACACACACACACAAAGAAAACAAACACAAATAGACATAAACACACATAGATAGACACACACACACACACACACACACACACACAAACGAAAAGACACATAGGTAGACACACACACACATACATATACAAGCATGAACACTCACACAAACACAAACACATACACATAGAGAGATGTATATATGTATACACATGTACATGTATATATAATCGTGTGTGTCATAAAGGGAATATTTGGGGTGTTTCTAAAAAGTGTATCACATAAGAGAATAACATAATTGAAAGTTTTGTATTGGTTCATGTTGTGACCATTTGGAATATCTTAGGGAGCCTTAAATCTATTTGTGAATTAAATTTTAAGCATGAAATGTTTGTATGCATTGTTTTCTAAGGGTTATAACACTAAAAAAATTCCATTAAACTTGTTATCCAATTTTTACACCCTTGCAAAATTGTACAACTTGAGAAATTTTTATTTATATAGTTGGATGGAGTTTCAATGGAAGATATGAAGAAAACATGCATTTTTTCATGTTTTGGGCACTTTGAATCATCTTAGATTCTTTTCCCTCTCCTAGGCTTTAGTAATCCAAAACTTAGCCAAGAGTTTTAGTAAAAAAGGGTAACAATGGAAAAAATTGGCTTTTAGGGCATTCTTCTATTCTTTGCTTAGCTCCTAAGATTCATAATTGGCTCAAGGACTTAGAAAATTTGAGTAGAATACAAAATGGTCTTTTTCAATGTAATGTAGACATTTGGTCTAGGATGAATAGGGTGGTACAAGTGCCTTGGGGGCTCTCGTTCTCGAAAAGGTTGAAAAATTCAAAAGATTTTGATCGAGCCCAGTGTATTGTGGAAAAGTTAGGTTTTTGGGTCCCTAGGTGGTACAAGTTCTTGCATGTCAAGTGTTCCTAAATTTCCAAAATCCCTTTAAGTCGAAGGATGGGTGAGGTTTAGTGTTTTTGGGTTGAGTTAAGGTTGTGTAGGCTAAAAGGGCCGAGATGGTAGAAGTTCCTTTGGGGCTTGAGTTCCATGAAGGCCTGGATTGTCCATAAAACCAAGCAACGGGAGTTATAAGGGGGCACAATATGTTGAGAAAAAGTGGGAGTTACGGGCCCACAAAGAACAAATGACTCACGTACCTTAGTACCCCATGGACCCAAAAGTCGAAGATCCCACAAAACAAAAAAATGAAAGGGAGAATGGAATACGAGGAAGGCGGAGATTTGGGGCCCAAACAACCTAGTTTCTCATGTACCTCATTGGCCCAATATGCCCGAATCATTTGATTTCAAAAGAAAAAGGGTAAAAGTGAAAAACTAATTGCGGAATGTGAGAGCCCACAAGGACCCCCGACCCCTAAACTTCAAATGGGCATAACGTTTGACTCAGAGCTATGATTTTCACAAAATTTGACTTTTCAGAAAGGTCTTGACATCCTCTATGTTGCCAAAGTGGATTTCTTATTTTAATGAGGTTAGGTGGGTGAAAATTAAGGAAACATCCTCAACATTAATGGATGCAGTTCAGTGGTGAACTACCAAAATTAATGAAGTATGGTGCCCAATTCTTCTTCTAGAAGAAATGTAAAATGAAGGAATGGGTTTGTAAGGCTGCCCATGCTATTTTTCAGGAATTTATTGAACCTTGTTGGTGGGTGAATGGAGAATTTCAAGTTTCCTTATTTTCCCTCTTCTTCTTCTCCCATTTTCTATATATTGTAAAAAATGGCTCATTTGTAATGTTGGATACTTTGGGAATACAAGACCATTATTGTAACTACTGAAAGTGTTATAGAGTTGCATGCCTTGGATTATGATTCTGTAAATGAGTTTACATCTCCTTCCTTCATTGTAATGATCATGTATCACATTAGAGCAATAAAATTACTGGTTGTGTGGTTCTTTTCTACCTTAGCTAGTGATCTATTGCATCTCTTTGCCTCTTCATTTATTTGCGCAGGTATGATGTGTGTGTTTTTCATGTTACAGGGTTCATTTCTATTGTGCATTGTCTGAAAATGGGAATATAGATGTTTTTTGGACTTTGGTTATCATCATTCACTTCATCATTCATTCTCTCCCCATTTTCTCTCTTTCAAAGTATCTTTCCCTTTTTTTGGTGCTATCACCTCATGTAGTGTAGGATTTATTTAGTTTATGCAGATCCTTCTAACTTTGGTCCCTTGGAATGTTAGTTTAGGATTAAATGATTTCATTTCTGCATTAGGAGTAATTTAGTAGTAGAAATAAGCCGAGGAACTAGCCTTCTCACGGAAGTGCTGTCTCAATTCAAGTCCAAAATTTTGGAGACAGGTCCCATGTTGCCTCAAAGCCCTAGATTCTTGTGATTTAGGATGGGTGAAAATTTGAGCTGCAAAAAACCTTTGAAAACCTTATTAGAATGAGTGTGCAATAAAAAATTTGTGTTCTATATTTGCACAACATAATTCATCGACTAATTTTCTTTGGATTTAAATTTTTTTACATAAGTTAGGTAAATTTCATCTCTTAGGAATATATTTATTTAGATTGGGTTTATAAAAATTGTGTTTTGTTCATGAAAAGTGACCATATAAACTTAAGAGGTCCCTCTATAATGATATGGATAAATTGACCATACATTAGTGGAAAATCTTTTAGTCAAATCCCTTATTATTTCACTAGCTAAGAGAATACTACAAAAGTGATGGAATCAAATTTTGATCATCCGATGATTTATTTTGATGGTGATTCTTATAGGTGATAGGTTTAAAAACCAAAACTTAACATTGATGATATGGGTTATATTCCTTAATCATGACTTATGTGAATAACTAGAGCTTAAATATATTATTCCACCTCTCATAAGGCTTTCAAATTGTTTTTATTATCCCACTCTTCTACTCATACACCTATAATAATGATCTCATTATGCATACACAACCTATATTGTTTTTCAAAATTTTCCATATTTCCACTTATAGTACTCTAACTCACTCGAAAATAAACTATCTATGTTAGGTAAAAATTTCATATGGGTTTGTACTTATTTAATAATTCTATCAATAGTGGGCTATTGGTTAGAGTTTTGTTTACATTTTATTATTTACACTTCCCAGTTGTCCTTGGTACAAAATCATGTCTTTGAATTTATAAAGGAATGCTAGAAATCTCGCTTGCTCATATGGGATTCTCAAGAGATCCACTAGAAAATTCTTATCAAGTATTAAGAAAATATTCCATAATATTACCTAAATACATAAAAATACATTAGGATGGCCTCTTTTCAAGTTTAAAGGACTCTAAACTAGGTTAAGAGAAGAAAAATTTAATTTAAAAGTATTGAAGGAAAATCCAAGTACCATCAAGTATATAAACTCCAAAGGTAAATTCAATGGGTTTACTCTAAAAAAATTAAATATACAAACACTTTATTTAAAAATTATGAAGGGTGTATGGTAGGACAAGAATGAACATGTCTAAATTTATTGCACTCCTAAGTATTTTGTTCTATAAGGGTATGAGGCAACGAAGGGGAGACACACACAAACTAACAAAAATTGATTAATTTAAAGGGGCTACAATGAGTGCTAAGGTTATATATCCAAAGGAAGAAATCCCTATACTACATCAACCTAGGATTTCTAAATCCCATGATAAAGATAAAGGAGGGTACCCTTTTAGGATATATAATGGGGGAGATATGTAAATCAATGGGAAGTACACAAATCTACACCACTACAACATAACCTGAAATGAAATTGAAATACAAATAAAGGAAAGCTAAGGAGATGATCATATAAGAGAAATATGCTAACTAACACCAATGTACATAAAATACTAGGCTAACATAGAGAAATGGGGAAGGTAAATGAACTAATCTATTAAGAATAACAAAGAGAGTCAAAGAATTTACATGTGGGGTGGTCGTTGATGCATATATCTCTTGAGAGAAGAAACACATCGAGAAATAATCACTATGGGTGGAGAAGGGGAATATCGTTCTTGTCCTAAAATCAATATAGATGACCCAATAGTGAAAGTATTCCAACAATAAAAAGAGTGTCAAATCCAAATCAAATGCAAGATGAACCAAGAGAAAATTAAGAAGATGTGAAGATAATACATAAGAGAAGAGAATATGGCTAATTCCTATGTTATTTCTTCCTTCCTTATGAATTCATGGGTGTGGTGTGAATTTATACATGATGACATCATGCGTAGGTGATGGTGTGACTAAGGGAAAACCTAACATTGACACCATCACCATGGGAGATGGAATCAACCAAGGAGAACCTAGTGTCAAGTGAAGTGAAAATGTGTCATCGATCAAACAAGAATAAGTGATTTTTTTCCAATGGAGTTAGATGTAAACAAGTGGTGGGAGTGCTAGTGTGTGCAATAAAGAAGGACAAGGGTAAGCTAAAGCTAGGACCACATTGTGGTTCTCTTCTAACCCAAAATGACCATGTGAATAGTTATACCCCATTGTTGGAAGGCCCCTTAAAACACCTACTCAAGAAATAAATGCATCAATAACCCTTATGCAAAAAGGAATTATTAGTAATAGGTATACAAGATTGTGATGAAAAATTAGGTGTATACATATGCCCTAGTCATTGATCACCACATGTCGCAATAGCAAAACATGAAATGGTCAATGAAATGAAATAATATTTAACACTTTGGAATTGAAAGTAGATATTATAAGTAAATACATAAAGGAACGATGAATGTAATAAAGGAGAAACTGAAATGAAATATACTCACCAATGTGTACTTGATAGTGTCTCTTTTTCCAACCATGTGTGGGCACAATCAATGCCTCAAGAACCATGAAGAAGAAAAATTGAAAATAAACACTATAGGATCATTAGTAAAATAAGACATAAATCACTTAGCTAGGGGCCCATGGGATGAATGTCATGTCAGTGTCGAGATGTCATAATTTCATAGTGGTATGGTGGCATAGATATCTAGCCCCAAAGGGTGGGTAACAACACTAAATAATGTAAAAACTATATGGTAGAAGCTACAAAGAGAAACTATCATAAACCTGAAGGTGTAAATAAATGGAAGATGAATGATTATCCCAAAAGAAGATAATAACACCGAAAAACAAAAAAAACCATGAGGTGGATGTTATAAAGAGATACTTCCATTGTTAATGAGAATGAAAAAGGTTAATGAAGTAGTGAATTTGAGAAGAACAAATGAGAGATGGTAGATGAATACCAGGACTCCCGAAATATTTCATGCATGAAACTTTTTGAGAATTAGGCATTTGTTGGTTCTTTGAAGATGTGGCCTTTTAATTTAACAAATATGGAATACACTAAACCCTAATTATAGAGTCACAATGAAATGATAATGTAATAAAGTACATATCTGACCTAAGTAATAAGCAATTAAATTTGAAACCCTAAGTGCAAGGGAAGGGATAAAGTACTTAGCTGATTTCATAATTAATCATGGATTGTGCCAAACTAAAAATTGATAAACGAGAAGGAGGGAAGTGTCGTAATGAACCTAGAAAATTTGTGAGTGTTAGATCTACTTGGAATGGGGCACCTAGACAAGGTCGGGGTGCTTGGGCATTGAAGACCTTTGTAGGTGTCAATGACTACGTAGAACCTTAGAAAATGAATTTTATAGGGCCAAAAGATGTTTGCTAGATGTCATTTTTAGTCACATGTATGTCGTTGGTTGATTTCCGAGTTCTCTTAAAACATTTAAAGAGAAAGAACACCTATAAAACCCCAAAACACATCAAATCCTAAAAAGAAAAAGATGTAAATGGTGGTCAAACTAACCTCGGAGGTTACCCGAATGAGTGAACTTATGATCCGGGAATTGCATTACTTTTTATACTCCATGTAGTTATGTGTGTGTGTGTAAAATCGTGCCTTACGTGGCTCTTATGCAAGATGCATTAAATAATGAGAAATAAATAGATGTAGCAATGTAAGTAGATGTGTGGATTTAAAAATGAACTTCCTCTTATGAAGTGTATGTAGAAGAAAATATAGTCCCTTGTCCTTTGAATGAAACTAGATGGATGCTTTGATGCTCTTGAAATGCCTTTGGATGCAAACATTAGGTGATAGTAATAGATGCTTAGAGCTTGGTCCTTTATTATGATCACATAAGTTTGTATTTATATGATTCCCATTTTTTGAATTTTGTAATGAACCTCTAAAAGGCAAACCACTAATAAAACAAGATGCCCAACGGGTAAAAAGATCTAGAAGATGTGAACAAGATACAAAGAGATCGAGGGCACCCGGAGGGGATGGGGACACCTAGGAATTGGCGTCTGGCTAGTCACCGGTGTCTCAGACTCGAGAAAAAGTTGAAGCATCGAAATTATTATTGGGAAATGATGTGTACAATGCAATAAAGAAAGAAAGAAATAAAGAAAAGAAAGATGCTAAAGATAGATGTTAATTACTGGTTTTCTCACTTATGAATCATATGAATAGTGGTATGTGATCAGGACCTAGAAATGTACCCAAGTGCATGATTTAGTCTCTACATTTTCCCCCACTTTATGTTGTTGAGTGAGTACTCAATAACATAAAGTAGATAAGGTATCGTACCTAATAACCATGTAGATCGATGGCAAAGGCATGCCGAGGAGACATGAAAAAGCGTGGAGTGATGAAAGTGAAGTGTGGAAGATAGAAAGAAGTAGTGACCCAAGGGGTGAAAAGCGCGTGTATATGTTGCATTGTAGCTATTATCGACGTCACTTGATGTGTTTGATGATGTGTATTACTTACTTCCCAAACAGCAAAAGAGTGTTTGAGTTGTGTTTATATGAAAATTTTGATCCAGTAGTATGTAAAGGTATGTAAAAATTAGAAAAGGAACATGTGTGCACGATCCATGATGAGTGGAAAGGATAGAAAGGATCCTGAAAATGTTGTAGAAAACCTATTTTTTTGGGTGATCTCATGCCAAAAATGAGATTTTCAGGTGATCTCATGCCAATTGTGCCAAATGCAAGTTTTTTGGGCGATCTCATGCTACGATAGAAGAAGTGTTGGGGATAAAGGTCTAGTGTTATTCTCCAACCCCAATCGCTTTCCCAAAATCATACACCATTGTAGATGGTGTGATCCCGATTTGTTTGAGTTTGATCAAGTTCAATCCAATGAATAGAAAAAGGAGATATAATGCATGCATGTTGATTTCTTTGGAGGAATGTGCCTGTATATGAAAATTAATATGTAGACTATTTTGAACCATGTTGATCTAAGAAAAATAATGTAGTTTCCCCCTGGTCATAGGCACCCATGAAGGGTCACATGCGCACCCAAGATCCCATGTCGTGGGGTGTTGGCATTTGTACTTGTGTTAAGGTTCAAGTAGATTATGGGCCATTTCCATGATTGAAGACTATGTTGTGTAGGTCTAAAGCTGTGATTGTATCTTTTGGTGAATGGGGTGAATGATTACCCCAATGTATACCCCCTTCATTTGGGGTGCATACGATGTCGCTTAGGAGAATGCGTCCCAATGAAGGATTGGATGCTTGATATGAAATTTATACCCTATAAGGGGAATGTGCTTGGTAGAAACCAAGGCACATGCAAACAAAGTGGTTAGAAACATGTGTTAGTGCAATCAAAGAAAAATACACATATAGAAGACAATGTGTAATCTAGAAACAAGAAGATAATGTAGACCGTGAAAATCGGGTTTCAAACATGGGACATTGCTCACAACATCATAAGACATTTAGATCCAAAGCATCCCAAAGTGTACAATGTGCACTCAAGATAAAGGGAAAATATATAAACAATGACTAATCAAAATAAAATGGAAAGTAAAGGTCCATCTACTTTAATCTAATGTTATGCAAAATAGTAAATAATAGCTAAGTAAAGGAAATGACCCAAACAACTAAGTAAATGAAAATGTGAAAACCTAATGTGAAAAAAGAGGGTTAGAAAATCCATAGTTGATATGTAGATATGTCGAGATTGTGTCACAGTGGAACCTTAATGAAAAAAGGAAGGAATGACCACACATTAGCTTTGAGAAAGTGTAATCTAAGTTTTACGAGTAGACCGGGGCACCTAGAAAGGATGGGGGCGCTTGGGGCACCCTGGTCTACTGAGAAATGACAAGGGAACCTCCTCGAGGTGTCTTGAGTGGACCTACCTGTCGCTGCCTATCATGTGTATGTCCCTAAACGTGTCTTTGGATGTCAATATAAATTAGAGATGGAGGAAACACCTATAAACCCCAAGCTAAGCATAATTTAAAAAAACAAATAAAGATACATATGAAGGGTCGACTAACCTCAATGGCCATAATGGTGGACTTACTAACTGAGTGTTGCACTACATTTCATACCCAAATTTAGTTCTAGGTGTGTGTGTGTGTGCACGTAAACCGTTCCCTAGGTGCTCTTGTGCCAATCACACTTTGTGAGTAGCGATCCATAACTGGATGTAGAAATATAAATAGATGGTTGATGGAATAGAATAAACTCCCCTCCTATGAAGTGTGATGTAGATGAACAAACCTTTATCCCTTGTGATGGAGCTAGATGGATGAAGAGCCTTTGATGGATGCAACGTTAGGTGGAGATACTAGTACTTAGTGCTTGGTCCCTCATTATGGTCTCATAACTTTATATTTATATGGTTCTTGTTATCCAAATAACTCTCCTAGTTATTTGGGTAACTTGTATACATTTTTTGGTTATGAGGTATTCATCATTAGGTTGAACGTCTCAAGTTCACCTAACACACTTCCTTGGTCATAGTTTTCCTGTGTGCCCTCCTTTTCCTCATGTGCTCTCAAGCATTTCCCCTTCTTTCCTTCCTTTCATTTTCCTTTGTTTCCATCTTCTCCTTACACGCAATCTCCGTGTGCCTACCTTCTTCTAGACAACTATTCACCTGCGTGCGCCTCACACTTTCTCTAAATCAACCAAGTCCCTAGCCCTCTCGTGTGCCATGCCCATTACTTTGTAATAGTTGTGCCTTGACCATGCGTTTTCTGCTCACCTCTTTGCTTCATTTCCCTATGCGCGTCTCACTCATTTTCCTCCGTGCCTTCCCTTGATTTCTTCCGTGAACCCCTATTTTGTGCCCTCCGTTGCACCCTTCTTTACCAAATCATCTTCTAACATGCTTGAGTGCACCACACGTAGCTTGATCGAAGCGTGCCACTAGGGCGTTGAATCTTTGCAATAAATCAATGAGTGACATGTGGTAGAAATGACAAACATTTACACAGATTGGCCATCCTTTCAGCTAATCCACGCATGCCACGTGTCTTGTGTGCATCAACGAATTTGAAAAACTTATGACAGATGTATCTTCTACTAAATATCTTCGATCTCTGCACACTTGGACTTGTCGAGAAAGCTACCGACATCAGCCACAAAGTGCTAGACATTCAAATTTAAATCCTTGGCGAATCGGTAGGAGAGGAATGGGAAAATGTCTCTCTGAGCATTGATGAGCATATCTGATTTCTCCAACCACTTGATTTAATCGATTGACCCTCCTTCCTTCTCAACACGCCAAACATGCTTGTGGAAGTGCATTTCAAAGATCTCGAGGTGAATTTATAGGAATTCAATGTGTCTTGTTCGTGGTTGTATTTCAAATTCGGGTTTCCCTCCTTCTCTTCTTCTTCCACCGATTCATCTATAAATGTAAGAGCTAGGCTCATTTGTTATATTGGACACTCTGGATCCTTACGTATTCTACTAAAGACTTCATATTTTATGTATTTTGAGTTGCAGACCTCTAGATTTGGCTCTTGCATGTGGATATCAGCCTCCTTCGCCATTGTAACAACTTTATGCATTTCTAGAAGTAATAGAAGCATCGTTTTGTGACTATTCTCTATCCTAATATGTTTGCATTTCTTATTCTTTCCTTTTCTTTACATTGTGTGATTGTTGTGCCATTTCACTTCCTTTGCACCTCCTTATTTAGTTGTATCCCACAAAGCTGATATGGTGAATACATCTTAAGTTGTGTTACACGTTCCTAGCCTTCTTTCACGCATTTCCCTTCATTTTCACTCAAAAAAGATAATGTCATCCCTCTTTTTCTTATGTTATCGCCCTTTAGTGTAGTTTACTTTCATGTTATCCTTCTATCCTTGGTCCCTTAGCATTCTTAGCTTAGTTTCCCTTTCAGCACTAGGAGTAGTAGTAGTAGTAGAACTAGATAGAGGAACCGACCTTCTCCGGAGATCCATCCCAAACATGTAAGGTCCCACAACTTAGGGATGGTTCCATTGTGATCTCAAACAACTTGGTTCTCCCAGATTCGAGACGTGGTGTAAGTTTGAAGACCAACAATTTTTGGCATGCCCGAGTGGGACAAGCATTGAAAGCTTAAATTTCATATTTCTAAGTTCTAGTGTGTGGACTTAGTATTTTAGCCTTTGGAGGCTCATTTCAACACATCTGATGACTCATAATATTTGCAGATCTTTGTTTAGTAGCCCTAAGAACCTTGCATAAGAAGAGTGCACACAAGGAAAATACAGTAGTTGAAGATTATTTTAAGTACCTTTAGCTATCCCCAAGGAGAGTTCGTTCCACAAATATCATGTGCACATATCCATCTCCAATGTGCCACACCCATTCAAATCCCCCTCAAAATAGACAACTTGTGCACCCTATAATGACACATCAACAACCTCCTCCACTTAGGAACTTTGCTAACTTCACTGGAGGAATCCCCTTGGTTCTAGATGTGTAAAATGACATGCCAAATGGTGCACTCAAAAATATTCCATAATTTACTAGTGAAAATCAAGTCACCCCTCATGAGCATATCTAGGATGTAGCAAATGTGTGTTTAGTCTACCTGATCACACATGATGATGTGATCGTGCTACTTGCAACATCCCTCGAAGGAAAAGTGTTTCAATGGTATAGAGGCTTGAGACTTGGATCCATAGCCACATGGGATGAGCTTGGAACAACTCTTTGTAACTATTTTGAAGATAAGTTTGATCAGCTATCTTTAGTGGAGTAGCCGACAACAACAAGGAGGGCACTAGTGAGCGAGATGACTGATTTCAACATATGATTTGAAGACATGGGACAGAATCCCTCTGGTAGTAAGGCCTACATCCCAACATACTTTTTGTATTATCTAAAGGCGTTGAATAGTGACATCTTAGTCATGATTCAATCCATGGGAGGTAGGACTTTACCAATTACTTATAATATTGCGGTAAGTAAGGGCATAAAATAGTCTTATTCAGGTGGGAAAGATAGCTCCTAGACTACCTATGCCCTTGTTCCCAGAAATGTCACAAGCACCCCAACCTTCTATTTCCCATGTTCCTATTCTTGATCAAGGCATGTAACTAGTTACATCAACATCCTACTCTCTAGTGCAATAAGAAGATGAAGAATTAAAGGCCCTGATTAGAAATTTATCAAACAAAGTCATATCATTAGAAAACAATAGGCACAATCCTATAGAGGTAATTCTAATCAAGCGCATAGCCAAAGCAATCAGCCTTGGTAGAATCAATATGGAAACCAAAGGTACATGCACCCAACCAATAGAATGATAGATGGCATGTTAATGCACATCTTCCCTTACAAGTTGTTCCTCCTGCGCCCTCTCTTCTAGTACCTAGTACAAGTCAAGTGCTCGTTCAATTCAAAACAATTTGGCACAAGAGTTAGAATGGTTCTTTCCCGCAACATGCCCTAATAGCCAATATCATTGTGTGAATAATGCGCATGCGCAAGCCTACATGATTCAGAATGCTTGGCATGTGAACCTTCAACAAGTCCCTCTGAAGCGAAAAAAGAGGAAGACCAGAAGCCTCTTTAAAAGAAAATTTTATGTTCTTTAGTCTTTGAGGATTTTTGTGTAATCAACCAAGCTGCAGATGATATAAGCAGACCATATGCCCAAGTTGCAGACAACACAAGATACAAGAAAAGAATGCTAGAGTTAGGAACAAGTCACAATCCGAGGAAACCCAAGAGACCCTCAAAAGTAGAAAGAAAGTGAGTCAAGGCATCCAATAGTAGGAGTCAAGTCCTTACACAAGAGGTTCCATGTAAAGCTCCAAAATAATGCACACCCCTCCTTTGGTAGGTCAAGCCTCTCTTCTCTAGATAAATTCCGAGGTTTCCATGCTTGAACAATAAAAAAGGATGTTGTTCCTAAAATCCATAAGTTAGTAGGTATTCCATTCAACATTGTGGACCAAATGAAGAGAACAAACATAAATGTCACAATGTGGGATGCCTTGACCATTCCATCCCAGCGCGACTTGCTGCATGAAGCTCTGGCACAAATCCCATGCACTGATCCAGCTATCCAGAAGCCACACACTTATTTCAACATCTACCAAGAAGAGGAGAAGCAAGGTAAGTAAAGTTATCGAAACCCCACCCTTTTATATGTCCTTAATCATAGGAAAACACCTTGTCCATAATTGTATGATTGAATCAGGTGCTAGTACTTCTATTATGCCTAAGAAGATTGTTGATGTCTTAGGTCTGAACTATAGCCCCTTGTCTAAAGGAGTCCTGTAACTTGATGGTTCAATTGTCAACACTTTAGGAGTCATCAAGGATCTTGAGTTAACTCTTCATGCATGTCCAAGTCTAACAATAACTCAAGATGTGTCAATCATTGATTTGCCTCCCTTGTTTGCCTTATGTTTTTCAAGAGACTTTAATTCTAAGGTGGGTGGTTACTTGTCTTATGATTGGTCTCATATGTTACTCAAGACAAGGTATGGTACCCGGTTTACCATACAAGTTGAGCCAATATTTTCCTATCATGTAGAGTCATATGTCCCATCCCCTCTCCAAGCCAACTATTTAATCCAAGAACAAACTTTAACTCCTAAAGAGCATCCTCTCCCACCTTCTATTCTTGATATACTACTTGATGAATGGGTAGAAAAGCACCATAAATTTGATCCATATCGTTGAGGAGTTGGAATCCTATGAAATTTGACTTGGTACTTACTACATTCTTGAAGAAGAAGCTCTTCTACCACACACGCTCAAGAAATACCAAGTTGAACTTGGTTTATGGAAATTATATTTTGATGGTTCTAGAAGTAGAAATGGTGCGGGGGCAGGAGTTTTTATCATTTCTCCTAAGGATGAGAATTATTCTTCGCACATAGGCTGCAATTTACATGTTCTAACAATGTGGTAGATATGAGGCGTAGGTGCATGGTCTAATGATTCTTTGAGAAGAAGAAAATTAAGGCAACTTTTGCAAATATTTGGGGATACAAAGTTGGTTGTTCATCAGTTACCAACAAGTGCTTAACAAAGAATAAGCTTCTCAGATATTATAAAACATAGTTTGGGACATCCTTGAGATAGCTTTGATGTCTAAATTTCTAAGTAGTCCATAGAAAATGAACAATGAAGTGACCAAATGGCAATTAGCGCTTGGTTCGTAGTTCTCTCCTCTGAGGAATTTGTCAAAGGAAACACTCAACATATTAAGATGGTGATCAGACCATCTATTCCAGATAACAATATCAAGCTGGAAAGTGTTTGACATGTGACGTGCGTAGATCATCTAGTTCATCTAGAATGAAGTTGAGTTTTCATCAAACATGCAAGTTGACTTGCATGACAACTATGGTGACCAAGTGATACAACTAAATACAAATAAGTTTTCTAAAGGGCTGGTCACCTTAGAGCAAATGTTTAGCCCTAATGATGAGTTCAAGGGTAAATAAAATTACATTTATGTTGACATGAAGACTACTCTCATAGTCACTATTGCGCATGGAAAAGAGTTGCTCAAGTAAATCTTGCATGCATGAAGAAAAGTAGGCCTTCATCTCTCTTTGTCAAAAATAAAGTGATATATTTTCATGGGAGTATGAAGACCTCAAAGTTTTGACCAAGTGTTGCTCAACACTCCATTGAACTTGATCCTAGTATCAAGCCCGTCAGACAAAAGCAATGACTAGTTAATCCAAAGATAGAGCCCCTCATAAGAAAGGAATTATCCAAACTCATTGAGGCCAAGATTATTTTTCCCATCAAGTACTCTACTTGGGTCGCGAATCTAGTTCTAGTGCGCAAAAAGAATGGTGAAATCAGACTCTATGTTGATTTCAGAGATCTAAACAAGGCATCACTAAAGGATCATTATCATTTTCCCTCAATGGAGCGGATCCTGGAGATTGTGGTTGTGACGCATAGAGGTTTTCAATGTTAGATGGGTACTCGGAGTTTCAATTAGATCTTGGTCAAGGAAGATGATCAATTCAAAACTATGTTTACAACCAAATGGGGAACATATGCATATTAGAAAATTCCCTTTGGTCTATCAAATGCAGGTGCAACATTTTAGCGCGCTATGGATATTTCCTTCAAAGGTTACATCAATGAATTCATCATGGTTTACCTTGATGACACAATAGTCTTCTTCAAAGCAGAGCGTGGATCATATGGTGCACCTAGAGAAATTCTTTGAGAGATACATAAAGTATGGGGTGTCTCTTAACCCAAGAAATGCAATTTTGCAGTGGCACAGGGCAAGCTTTTGGGCCATGTGGTTTCAAAGGATGGCATCACAATCGATCCTGAGTGCATTTCAGCCATCCTGGCTCTTTCCTTGCTAGTGCACAAGAAGGCCTTATAGTCCTTCCTCGGTAAGATCAAATTTTTAGGCGTTTTATCCCTAACTTTGTAGGATTGATTCGGCCCATCACCCTTATGCTCAAGAAGGACATAACCTTCAGATGGATAGCAGAAGGAAGAGAAAGCTTCAAAAAAATCAAGCAAGAGATTGCTTGCGCACTAACACTCATCAATCCGGATTATTCCAAGGATTTCATCCTTTATGCTTATGGTGCGTTGATGCGAGTGTTGTTGTTGTCCTAACACAAGAAAATGAACAAGGGCTGGAACAACTAGTGGCCTTCTTCAGCTAGATCGTTAAAGGATTATGAATTAAAATATAGTCACACAGAGAAACAGATCTTCACCATCATGCGCACGCTTAAGAAATTAAAAAGTATGCTCACCAAAAATCATGTTAAGGTGTTAGTCTCACACTCTTATGTAGGGACTTCATCATAAGAGTAGAAATCGTGAGAAGCGAGCATGATGGGTGACTAAAATCATGGAGTATGATGTGACTATCAAGGCCAAAAAGATGGAAAAGAGGTAGCGCACTCTGTGCAAGAAGATCATAGAAGATGCACATAATGAATCGAGACTTCATTTTTTCTAGATGAGGATTTTCCATATGCGAGGGCTTGAGAACACAATCCCGATGCGTGCGCGACTAGATGAAGGACATGATTACATTCCTTTCCGAGGGTGCATACCCTCCCGGTTTAAACAAAGAAAAGAGAATACATATGAGGTTACAATCTATCCCCTATGTTTGATTGATGGAATTCTCTTCAAGAAGAATCTTGATGGCATCTTTGTTAAGGTGTATCAATGCACACATTGAAAAAGTGTTAGTAGAATTTTACAATGGATTCTCTGGTGGACACTTCTATACCAAAACTATAACAATGAAGATCATAATGGTAGGTATATTTTGGCCTACCTTGTTTATAGATGCACACAAGTGGGTCACAAAATGCAAAGAATGCACTTTCTTTGTAGGAAAGAAAAGATTAACAGCGCTTCCCCTTCAACCAATCCAAACAGATCATCCTTTTGCATAATGGGGTCTCAACTTCATAGGCATGATCAATCCACCTTCAAGCACTAGACATAAATGGGTGTTGATAGCTACAGACTACTTCACCAAATGGATAGAAGTTGTCACACTCAAGGAATCAACCGAGTCAGTCATCCTTGACTTTCTTGAAGGTATAATGACAAGGTTTGGTGTTCCTTAGACCATTATCTCTAATAATGCAAAAGCCTTCCTTGGAACTAAAATCACTGATTGGGCTCTAAATTTGGGCATTTATCTGAAAACCTCTTCCAACTATTACCCCAAGGAAACGGTCGTCAGTAGAGTTCAACAAACAAGAACCTGATCATGATCATGAAGTACATAATGAATACCATTGAAGAAAGTGACATACAAAGGTCTTACATGCACTTTAGGTAGATAAAATTATAGTAAAAAATAATAAGAACTTCACCTTACAAGATTTTCTATGGAAAGGAGGCTACCCTTCCTTTGACGCTTGAATTAAACTCATTGGTGCTTGCCCAAAAACTGAAATTTGAAGGCACATACCAGAGAGAAATGGAATGGAAGAGCTGGTTAATCTTGAAGAGTTAAGAAACTCTGCCATGATCAAGCTAGAACAACATCAACAAGAAACAAAGAAATGGTTTGACAAAAAGGCTAGGCCTCAAGCTTTCAGAGTTGGGGACTTGGTTTTAAAATGGGATGTTGACAAAGCTAAACTAGGGCGTCATTCAAATTTTGATGCACTTTGGAGTGGCCCATACATCATCAGTTCATGCAAAGAAGCTAGGTCTTTCAAGATTTAACTCATCTTGATGGAAGCGTGCTGCAAATCCTAGTAAATGGGATCTATCTCAAACCCTTCCATTAAGTTTTCTACATCACTTTGTATATATTAGAGTAGTTTTAATTTCCTCCAAGTGCACTGCATGCACATTTTTATTTGTACATAGTTCTTTCCTCTCACATACTTTTAAGGTGCGCTCTTCTATTGCTTTCAGGATATAGAGCTTCTTTCAATAGTTGCAAAATTCAGAATAAGATTCAAGAAATGATCTTCAAGTGACTTTAGGGAAGTCCTTCAAAGTTATAGATCAGATTTCATGATTACATAGTAGACTCCATGCCCAATGGATGCTCCAAGCTACTGATATCCTTCATCTAGCAGGAAGATGGCCCCGAAAGTCACCAAAACTGTTATCCAAATAAATCTCCTAGTTATTTTGGTAACTTGTATACATTTTCTAGTTCTTATCTATTCATTACTAGGTTGCACGTGCTCAATTTCACTGGCACACTTCCTTGGTCATAGTTTTCTTGTGCACCCTCCTTTTCCTCATGCACTCTCACGTGCTTCCCCATTCTTTCCTTTCTTTCCTTTTCCTTTGTTTTATATTCTCCTTACATGTAATCCTATGCGCACTCACCTTCTTTTAGACAACTATTCAGCCCACGCACGCCACACACTTGCTCTAAATCAGCCAAGTCCCTAGCCCTCTCGCGTCTTTGCGCCCATTACCTTGTAATAGTTTTCTTTGACCATGCATTCTCTCGATCACCTATTTTCTTCATTTCCACATGCACATCTTGCACATTTTTCTCCGTGTCTTCCCCTACTTTCTTCTACACACCCCTATTTTGCACCCTCCTTTGTGCCCTTCTCATGTCGAGTCATCCTTTGACATGCTTGAGTGTGCCACACACAGCCAATCATAGTGCACGCCACCAGGGCACCAAATCTTTGCAACAAATCAATGAGTGACATGTGGAAAAACAATTTTTTTACATAGTTGGTCATCCTTTAGCTAATCTACATGCAATGTGTCATGTGTGCACCAATGCGACTTTGAAAAACTTCGACAAACGTATCTTCTATTCTAGAGCTCGACACTATGTGCTTGGACTTGTCGTGAAAGATTCGACATCACTATAGTTGCTAAACATTCAAATTCAAATCCTTGGTGGATACGGTAGGTGAGGAAGTAGAAATGTCTCTCTGAGCATTGATGAGTAGATCTAATTGCTCCAACCACCTGATTTAATCTGATTCTCCCTCCTTCCTTCTCCAACGTACAAACAAGCTTAGGGAAGTGCATTTCACAAATCTCCAGGAAAATTTAGACATTCAATGTTTCTTATTGGTAGTTGTATTTCAAATTTAGGTTTTCCCTCCTCTTCTTCTTCCACCAATTCTTCTATAAATGTAAGAGCTAGGCTCACTTGTTATGTTGGACACTCTGGATCCTTACACATTCTGCTAAGGACTTCATATTTTATGTATTTTGAGTTGCAAAGCTCTAGATCTAGCTCTTGTATCTAGATCGGCCTCCTTCGCCATTATAACATCTCTATGCATTTCTCGGAAGTAATAGGAGCATCATTTTGTTACTATTATCTATCCTAACGTGTTTGCATTTATTCTTCTTTCCTTTTGTTTACACGTTGTGTGATGGTTGTGCCATTTCACGTCCCTTACGACTCATCACTTAGTTTTGTCCCACAAAGCTAATTTGGTGAATATGTTTTAAGTCATGCTACACGTGCCTATCCCTCTTTCACGCATTTCCCTTCATTTTTCTCGGAAAAGATAATGTTCATCCCTTTTTTTTGGTGATATTTCCTTTTAGTGTATTCTAATTTCATGTTATCCTTCTATCCTGGACCCTTGGCATTCTTAGCTTAGTTTCCCTTTCAACACTAGGAGTAACAGTAGTAGTAGAAATAGATAGAGGAATCGTCCTTCTCTAGAGATCCATCCCAAGTGCGTAAGGTCCCACAACTTGGGGATGGTTCCATTGTGATCTCAAACAATTTGGTTCTCCCGGATCCAGAGGCGTAGGTGCAAGTTTGAAGACTAACGATTCTCTTATTCTAATTTCGTAATTAACCCTGAAGAGGTTGACCACCAAAATGATATAAAGCTCAAATGGCTATAAAGTACCCAAAAGATGAGATCAAAGTAAAAAGAGGATTAGGGCACCCTGAAGGGATGAGGGCACTAGGGCACCCTGGTATTGGTTGGGTGCCCCAAATAAAATAGGATGAATGAAAAATGACAAAACATACTGGGCAAGTACATGTGGAAGGTAGAAGTGATGACAAAATTAAAGTAAAATGACCAAAGGACATGGGTTAATTAGTACTTTCTTTACTCAAATATATGAATAGTAGTATAAAACAAGGGATAAATAATACCCAAAGTGTGTGATTTAGTGACTACATTTGCCCCCACTTTATGTTGGTGAGAGGAATTTTGGTAACATAAAGTAGATAGAGACGCATACGACATACATGTAGAGTGATGTAGAAAACATGCCAAGGGACTAGAAAAAATGTGGAACAACAAAAAGATGGAGCGTGGAGACTAAATATGAAAAAGTTTAAAAAGTGATGAGAGTGAATTTAGGATGGAAACGTGTGTGTAGCTGCCAATGTGTGTGATCTAACTGCATGTTTTATCCTGTTTGTGGTGTTGTTGATGGCATCATTGCTGTTGTTTGTTGTTGATTTGCTTGCTTCCCATACGAGACACTTGTAAAAGAGAATACGATCAAGTAGTCAAATACGCATGTATATGTATAAAAATCGTGTAAAAATGCATGCAAATAGTAAAAGCATGTAATGGAAGTATGAAAACAAAATAGGAACATGTGCACTTTGATACGCGATGAGACAAATGGTGTAGAAAAGATATCCAACAATTGAAGGTGAAGTGTGATTTTTTGGGCGATCTCACGCCACTATGGTGAATAAGTGTAGGGAGGAAAGTCCGATGTTCCTCCAACTTGTAATTGCTTCCTAAGAATATGAAGAGATCTTTGTAATTTTTAGTTTTTGGGTGATCCAATGCCACTGGCCGAAGAAGTGTAGGGAGGAAAATCCAATGTTCCTCCAACCTATAACTACTTCCCTAAGAATATGAAGAGATCTCTGTACTATTTGGTTTTTCGGGTGATCCGATACCACTAGACAAATAAGTGTAGGAAGGAAAGTATGATGTTCCTTCAACCCGTAGCTACTCCCTAGAATTCTAAGGACAACCTATCTTGTAAAATTTGTTATGTATCAAAAGTAGACCTGGTTTGAACCCACTCGATGCATAACCCATTCTGTCATGGAAAAAACTCGAAATCTGAACCATACCGATGTAGTGTGTAAAACCCAAATGATGCCCCCTTTGGGGGCACATGCGACATCATGGATAGGAGGATGCAACCTTAAAAGAGGACCGATCACATAATCTTTGCCCTACATGGGGAAGGGAATGTACTTAGTAGAAACCAAGGTGCACACAAATAAGTGGCTAGAAACAAGTGTTAGTACGAACAAACATGCATGTAGAAGACAAGTGTAAACTACATGTAGAAATAAGAAAAAGCAATGTAGAAATAATAAAAATGATAATGTAAACACCCAAGAAGACAATCATAGACTACGAAAAGCAGGTTGCAAACATGGGACATCACTCACGATGTCGCAAGACACTCAAGGCCAAGGCGATAGTGGTCACATACAAATATGAAAATATGTAACACAAAAAGAAGGGAAACGTCAAGAGTGACAATAAAGTGCTAAAACAATGAAACAAGAAAGAACAAGAAATCAATTAGATAGCCATTGGAAATGGTCTGAAAAACACACAACAATAGTACAAGCGTCATTAGGGAAATGGTCATGTACAAGAAAATGTAAGTGTGTTGTGTGAAACACACTATGGTGAATGTGAAGTGATGAGATGTGACATAAAGATGAGATGTGTGTGACCCTATAACCTAAGAATATATCATGGAAAGATGATTGAACAAGTGATGATTTAACCTAAAGCGTATATCACTAAATGATGATCGGAATAGGTGATGACAACGAAAGAGTAAATGATGATGTGGCCTATGGTTTATATTGTTACTAGATGAATAGAAGGAGTGGTGATGTAGCCTAAAGCGTATACCACTACAAGATAATATAATTTGTGACCGTGTAGCCTATAGCATGTGTCACTATGAGATGGTAGAAAAAGGTGACCATTTAGCCTATAGCATATGTCACTAACCTAGGAATGTCATATGATGGAAGATAAAATGAGTAACGTGTGGTTGTGATTGGTCCATTTATGATGTATACCCTCAATAGTACAATATGGACCGTGAGACTAGAATGCTTCATAGGGTAGTGACAACATGTAAAAGAATATGTAGGATGTGTGATGATAATAGATGATCGTGTGATGTGAAAAATGTGTAAATATGTGATGTATAGTATGCAATGCAAGATGTGTAGATAACCGAAGAGTGTGAAGTGTGCACTATGTAGTATGTAGGATGAGCAACACATAGTGGTAGAACTTGTAGATAATAGGAGTGTGACACATATATGATGAATACTAGTATGGTGTGTAGAGTATATATGATGTGTATATGTGCAAATGTCAAAATATGAATGATGGAGAGTAACTTGAAGATGTAGTATGCAAAATACAAGATGTACTATAAAATGTGTGAGGATTCAAATGTGTAGTATCTACTGTGAAGTGTGTGGGGTTCATGTGTGTAGTATGCCCTCAATATTCAAGTGTGAAACAAAGCACAAGAGTGTGTCATCGGGAAATGGTTGATGCCAAAATGTGTAGATGAATGGTAGGAGGTTAATGCAAAGTGTTATGTGAGTATGAAAAATGTGTTAATGTAAGAATGTGGGGAGATGTGTGAATTATATGCCCCCAATTACGTGTGAGAAAATGAACTATCCAATGAAAGTAAAGGATAAAGTTCCTCCATCCAATACTAGCGATGAAGAAGGTCCATGATCATGCTCTAGTAGTGGTGGTATAGTAGATAGTTGTTGTGTAGGTGAGTGAAGTCTATGCACATGTGATGGATGAATATATGATGAATGTCATGGTGTGACAAAATGCATAGGTGATGGAGATCTACGTGAAGTTGAGCATGGAGGTGATGGATGGTCTCGAGGAATAAACCAAAGTGTAGAATTAACTGAGATGCTATAACTATCCTAGGAATGGGCCTATACTTATGTGTAGGACTAGCATAGTAGTGAGGTCATGTAGATAATGTGCAAGTAGGTGAACTAGGAGTATATTGCACGCTTTTAGTAACATTGATTGTGATGTGCTAGATGAAATAGGAGATGCATTAACCAATGCTTCAGAGGATAAAGACCATGGAGTAGATGGAGGTACACCATTAATAGATATAAAGTGATAATTATGAATGAATTTAAGTCAAAAATGATTCATAGAAATTATAGACTTGGACCTATGAATCCAATTGAGGCCTAGAAGCATGTCACACCCATCGAGTACTTTTCCAATAAGGAAAGACACAAGAAAATTATGAGGGCCAATCGTAATGCGTAGTTTGAAGAAACCATAGGAGTTATTCATGGGATATGCAATTTATGAGAGAGAATACCCAATGCCAATGAGAAGTGAAATAAAACATGCGCTAATGGGCCAAGACATGTCAACCTTAGTATTCTTGATGGAAACCAAACCAATAGATGCATTAATATGTAAGTGGTTGGATGTGAAATTTGCATGGTAATCGTGATCAAAGAAAGAGATGACTAGTTGTGAAGTATTAGTATGTGAAACTAGGAAGTCAAGAGCCCCTAATGGAGGAGGAGGCATTGTGTGATATGCATGATTATATGAAGATTCAATTGATTTCTTTTCACGTTGTTGAGACTAGTTATTAAATAGATTGAGTTTACCCTTTTCGTTGACTGGTGAAGAGTTTGTAGGTTATAGAAATTCAAGCTTGTTGTTATCAATGAGATCTTGGATGATTGTTCAGAGCTTGAAACATCAATTTTTAGAATGTCCCACGCATTTGTGATATTCGCACCAAAAGTTCTCATTTTAATTCTTACCTTTTTCTTGCGATGGATCTAATTCGAGTGGTGGAGGAAGTGTAATAAGGTTTCTCTTGAGAATCTTTTATAATATAACATGTGGAGCCATAGGAAATTTAGTGAATGTACACTGAATTGGTTGTAATTGAAGCTCCTTAGTAGTAGCTATGCCATTAACAATGAATTTAGTGTCGGTTCGTTTAGTTGTAAATGGTTTTAATTTTGAATTAGTTTGAAAATGCATAGAGGAGGATGTTTGTTCTTGGTATATCTAAGATTTCCTATAGATAAGAGCTTGGTTTCATGAATCTTAAGAGTATGGAAAAGTTGATTGAATGAAGGAGAGGTTTCAAAGAGGACACTCTCTTGGAGAGGTGGTAAGAGACTATGAATAAATAAGTCCTTAAGCTCAACATCCAAAATAAAATTTGACATTTGAGCTATGTTATTTTTGTACCTCAAAACCTAATATGTTAGGAGTTCAATAGATCCTTGCTTAATTTGTGTGAGTTGGGCATAAGAGATCTTAGAGCCAATGTTAATAGATAAGTGAGTAAGAAAGGCATCGACCAAATGCATGAACGAAGTTACTGAATGGATAGGTAGGTTGTAAAACCAACACATAGCGTAATCATGGAGACTATGGGGAAAATTTTCAGCTAAAAGAACATGATCATCTACAAAATCAAGACAAGCTACATGGAATGCTCTAAGATGTTCTTGCGGGTCACCATGCCCATTGAAAATGGGAAGCTTAGGGGTGACAAAACTAGGAGGAAGCGGATAAGTAGAGATGGTAGGTGTGAATGGAGTGTGAAATAACAAGGTGGAATCCAACGATGAAGATGCATGCAAAGTAGCCTGTTGTCAGAATCGAAATATTTATGCTTGAAGGTCCTAATAAAGGGAGGTTAAGTCTTGAGCGCCAATGGAGGAAACCTGTTGTGTATGAGAAACAAGAGGTGGTGTGAAGTGATTGGTAGGAGTATTGATAGAAATGGGGATGGTAGAAATAGGTGGGAGAGTAGAGGAAGGTAGTTGAGTAGTAACAAAAGTTAGTAAGGTCAGAGAAGTGGTAAGCTCCACCAAATTAGTAGCTTCCTTATGAGAATAATAAAGATCAAGTCTAGATCTTGGGGATGCTCAATGATATGATCATTAAGGGCTTTAAGATGTGCTTCAGTAAAATCATCATAAGATTGAGCCATGGTGGGAGAATAATAACCCTAGACGAGAAGGTGGATTTGAAGGTGGGTTCACCAAAATAATTAAACTAAAATAGAAAGTAAAGGTCTATTCTAGTTTAATATGATGTTATGAAAAGTAGTAAATAACAACTAAGTAAGTAAAGGAACTAACCCAAGAAACTAAGTAAATGAAAAGAAGGAACGACCACATAGAGCCGAGAAAGTGTAGATCCAAGATGTTTAAGTAGATTGGGGTGTTTGGAAATGGATGGGGGTGCTTAAGGCACCTTGGTTTGATATCTAGGCACCATGGTCTGCGTAGAAATGACTAGGAACCTCATCAGGAGGTGTCGTTGAGTGGTGTTTGCCTTCACTTCTGTCATGTGAATGCCACTAAAATGTGCTGGATGTCGTTATAAATCAAAGATGTAGGAAACACTTGTAAAAGCCCAATCCAAACATAAAAACTATAAAAAAATAAAGATGCATATGAAGGGGTCAAAAAGACCTCAATGGCCAAAATGGTGGACTTACTAATTGAGTACTGCACTACATTTCATACCCAAATGTAGTTCTAGGTATGTGTGTGTAAATCGTACCTAGGTGTTTTTGTGTCAGTCACACTTTGTGAGTAGCGAGAAATAACTAGATGTAGAAATGTAAATAGATGGTGGATGGAATAGAATAAACTCCCCTTCTATGAAGTGTGATGCAGATGAACTAGCCTTTGTCCCTTGTGATGGAGTTAGATGGATACAAGTGGAGCCTTTGATGGATACCGTCTTAGGTGGAGATACTAGTACTTAGTGATTGGTCCCTTATTATAGTCGATAACTTTATATTTATATGGTTCTCTTGTTCTAATTTTGTAATTAACCTCAAAAAGGCCGACCACCAAAAAGATAGAAAGATCAAATGACTCGAAAGTGCCTAAAAATGAGATCAAAGTACAAATAGGATCGGGGGTGCCCTAGAAGGGACTAGGGAACCTAGGGTACCCTGGTCTTGGTTGGGTGCCTCGATCGAAATAGGATGAACCAAAATGAAAATATAGACTAGGAAAGTACATGTGGAAGGTCGAAAGTGACGATAGAATGTAAAGTAAAATGGCAAAAGACATTTGTTGATTAGTAATTTCTTCACTCAAAAACCATATGAATAGTAATATGAGATTGAGACTAAATAATACCCAAAGTGTGTGATTTAGTGAGTACAATGACAAACAATGGAAAATAATAGCAAGAAAAGTATCAAACAACCATGGTAGCAAATAGTTCTGTAAAGTAATTGCTACACATGAATTACCCGTTAGCATGTTAGAAAGATAAAAAGTATTTCAAAGCATGTATGATCCGATATAGAGTAGTGTGCTAGTAGGAAATATAAAGTTGTACGAAATAAAACAATATAACACATGTATTATGTACAAAATTATATTCCCAACCATTATGGGATTGATAAGAGGTGTAATGCTAATCATCCATGCTACATGTAATGATATGAGAATAGTCGCATTCAAAACTAGAAGGAAAGTGAATGCGCGTGTGTATATAGAAAAGATAATGACATACGATGCATCGGCTAACATTGAGTACAATGTAATATGCGAGTATAAGAAAACAAGAAAAATTTGCAACCAATATATGTAGTATGCTATGAGTGTGAATGGAATGGAATGAAAAGTGAGTGTGATAGGAGCAACATGCCCCTCGAGTGAATGTGAATGAGTATGCATGAGATGAGGTTCATTTATAAATGCCCATTCAACAATAAAAACAAACCATAGAATAAGAGTGTGTCATTGGGAAATGGTTTTAATTGTGGATAGAAATATATGATCGAAAAAGTGTAGAGTGTTAATATTGAGTGAGTGTGATGAGGTTCATTTCAGATTTAGACCCTCAACAATCAAGTATGAACCGTGGAACTAGAGTGTATAATAAGGCAATGTTTCGTGTGAGTATGTGATGCAAGAGAAATGTGTTGTGAATGTTTTGAGTATATAAATGTATCATGTGTATGATGTGAGGTTCATGAATGTAGTGATCCCTCAATAATCAAGTGTAAATTATAGCACTAGTACGTCTTAGGTGATGATGATACTAGTGTATCAAGATATTTGTAATGATGTGTAGGACATATTATACATGTAAGTGTGGAGCATCAATTTCATAAGATGATATAAAAATTTGATAGTAATGTAGGGGGAGAAGCTATAATGCCCCCAAAGTGTGGCAATGATGAAGAGATATCTAGGGATGCAAAAGGTACCATGACATTATGGGAGAGTATCATTTGAGTCATGATAAGAGAGAGGATGAACACAATGGTAGGAAGAAGCAATAGTAGGACAATTGGATTGAGGTGGAGTTTGAAATGGGTCTTGAGGATCAAAATAAGGAATAGTTTCTTTGACAAAAATGATTGGCTATTGAAGTGGTGGATTATTGGGTAACATTGTAGTAGACTCGGTAGGAGGAGAGGGAAAACTTATTTTGGGAGGTAGTTGTATAGTTTGATTTGGTATTTTTGTAGATGACTTGAGAGGAGGAAATGCTATATTGATTATAAGAGGTGGTTTCTTAGGTGGCTCTTCACTTTCCATAGAAGGAACATTAGTAATGATGGCATGATGCTTATTAGACATAGATGAATCAGATTTAGGAACCTAGTGATATTTAGAAATTGGAGATGGGCATGTATTAGAATGTTGTACAATGAATGAGATAAAACCTTGACACTCAAGATGCTTGATTCTTCATTGTAAAGCATAACATTCATTTTCATTATGTCCATTGATTCGATGATAAGCAAAAATGGGAGACCATGATATTTTATTAGCCGATAAGGAGGATAACAATGATTAGTTATCAAACTGATCAATTGATGACTAAGGAGCTCAAGATGAAGAATTTCATATATCATAACATTGTGATCAAAATTGAGAGGTGTGAGGAGCAGAAAGACTTGAGAGTCACTAATATGAGCACATGTAGAAGACATAAAATGGGGATGAGAAGAAGAACTAACATGATCCTGAGAAGCGTGTCCTTAAGATGTTGGATTTCAGATTTAAGAGATGTAATCATGGATTCCATAGCCTAAAATTTATCTTGAAATAAAGAATGTAAATCTTGAATAGACTTGCAAATTGATTGATTGGCATTAGAACTAATAGAGTCATCAAAGTTATTATCGAAGATGGCATTGACATATGAATGTATCATATTGATAAGGAGATACATAGTGGCTAGGGTTTTTTGGTTTTGAGAATCTTTATAAGATGGGTGCATTTGAAGAAAGTGGAGCAAAGATACTTGAGAGACCTTATGGTCCATGAGAGAAGAAAATGAGGATCAAGAGTGTTCAAAAATGTTGGGTTCACTAAATGATTTAACAAATATGTAATGTATGTCATTTTGTAGCTGAGGATGAGATCTAAATGGCCCTTTGTCACTTAGATTTGTGGAGAGATGGATAGCACCTTCAAGAGGATTTGACTATCCTCACTACTTTAGGTGTGCCTTTTGACAAGAGGGTGAGAGAGGACCCTTAGTGTAACCTCTGTTTGATGAAGGAGATGGAGATATCCTTCTTTTGCACAAATTTTATGAAGAAAACCCAGGAAAGTATGATCAATACTCCATAATTTAACTCTCAAGAGTTGTCACTTCTAAAAGATGGAGATACTTTCAAAACAAGGCTAAGGTTACTGAAGACATTATGAAATCTGATTATTCTGCATATTTTAGTAAATAGATTTTGTTCCTTTGTGGATATACAGGGAAAACAAGGGTAGTTCAAGATGGATTCATGGTTTTGAATAATTTTGGTGGGAGATTAAGTAGGATAAAATTGATTATACCAGATCTTTGAGAGACTTCACAACAATTGGAAAGCTAAATGATAGAAAGCTTTGGAATAGCTAAGATATTCCTTCAACTAGAAGGTGTGCATCAATGGAGGCCCAGATTTGCATGGTTTCACACAATCTTTGAGAATTTAACATGAAGGCTCGAGCTAAAGACTCAATAAAACATCAAAGACCCCTAGTTCCTCACCTAAGATACACTCGAAGGCTTACAGACAATCTTTATCAACAAATGATAGTGAAGTGATTTTAAATTGTTTATCTCATCACAAGGATGAAGGCTCTTCTTGAAATGAAATTGCAAATGCCACTAAACTATCATAGGGATGAGATCTGTGTGATTGGAGGACTTTAACACAAGATTGCAATAGGAATAAGAAAAACTACTTGAGACATTTTGAAACAAAGTAGACACAAATTGCTCCAAGATTGACACAAATTAATTTCAAAATTGATTAGATTCATCAGGAGGGAAAGTTTCTTTGAACAATCTTAGAGCTTGTCAATGGTTATACACTCAACCAACTTGACATGATAGAAAATCTAACATGAAGAAATTAACAGGTATCTCGGATTGGTCTCTCAGGAAGATGGGCTCTCTCAAATTTTCTCTTAAGAATTCAACCCTGACCTTTGCAAGAGTATTCTCATTGCATTTATACATTTCACTTGCTCACTCATCCCAAATTTTCCCCCAAAAAGAAGAATATTTGAGGGACCTTTGCTTGTTACCAATTTCCTCAGAAAGTGACGTTTAACAAATTCACATCCGAAAAGTTGCCAGGTGGACCAATTATGAACTGATCACATGTTTCTCAGACCCTCGACTAATGACTAGGATGCCATGCCACAACCTTTTTGACAAGTCCTTTTAATCATTCTGATTCTGTCATGTGAGAAATCCCCATTTTAATCATTTTTTAGAGGCTCTGTATAGTTGGATCTGACAGGTAATCCTTTTTCGCTCTCGAGGAAACACCTTTTTCATCTTTTACACCTACAACCTTCATCATTTCATCCTTTTCCCTCTCTTTCCTCTACAACTCTTCCCACATCCATCTTCTCTGGTAATTCATTTTTTGCAAGTGCCCGAGCAATTCAACTTCAAAATATCAACCTTAACAATCCTTGGACTCACAAATTAAGTTCTAAATCCATTCAATGGCACTTTGCAGACAAAAATGACAAGGAATTTCATCAAAAAATGATGAAAAATAGTGTGTATTCACATCTCCAGGAGTCTTGGAGAAAAATGGTGGAAAAACAGATGAAATGCACAACAACCATTGATTCTTCCCCTTCTCTACTTTATATTATAGTCATCCACATGTTTCCTTGGTGTAACTGCAAAGGAGAAGTATAGGGGCAAGTTTCCAAACAAGCGCGGGCCTTCCACGGCCTGGGCCCAAGAAAAACACCTTTTGGCCTTTGAAAAAGTCTCAGTAAAAAGGAGCCAGCGGAAGCCTCCACGTGTCTCAATGGCACACTTTGAGATGGTCCCCAAAAGTGGAGACCCCAAACAAGCGTGGGCTCACCACGTGTCTCAATCTGACAGAGTTGTTAAAAAAGTTGAAGGATCAGTGGAAGGCGCCATGTGTCTAGGGTCCGAGACAGTTTTCCTTGGCCGTTGAAAAGTCCAAGAAAGGGCTAGAGTGAGTGGAAGCCTCCAAGTGTCCTCTGGTGCTTCTTCAAAATAAAATTTAGGGGTGGTCCCCAAATAGGTGTGGTCCCTCCATGTGTCCCAGGCCTTAGAAAATTGCTTTGAAAATTTTAAGTATAGAGTGGAGGAGGCGAGTGAAAGCCTCCATGTCTCCCTTTGAGATGCAATTGTTAAGGTGGGACCACAGGCGGATCCTCAAATGAAGCAGTGGGAGCCCTCCATGTGTCCATGGTCCTGCAACTCTAAGTGAAAAAAATGTCTAAGTCTAAGGAAAGGCAAGCGAGAAACCTCCACGTGTCTCCCGGCTGACTCAAGGTCAAACAAAAGGTGAATTTTTAGATGAGTTCGGCCCTCTCACGTGGACAAGTTTTGAGTTGAAGTGGGCCTTAGAGTTTTGAAGTGCCCCTTTGAGCCACATCAACTAGAAAGGGCCACATTTCCATAGATCTTTGAGATATAAATTTGATGGGAAAAAACACACGTCAAACCGTAAAATGCAGGAAAATCACCATTTGAGCCGGAAATGAATCTTTCTTCAAGATAGAGAATTTGGAAATGATATAAGGCCCAAATATGATCCTCGCAAGCCACATCAATCATGTTTCCATAGATATTGGGACAAAAATTGATAGGGAAAACAAAACGTGATTGTGGAAAAATGGAAGGAAGGAAAAAACCCGATTTTCACCCAAGTTACAAATCTTTTCACATGGACAGAGGAACGAAAAACAAATTCTAGATTTAAAGTGATCCTCGACCAAGGAAGGGACTGATCATGGAAACCAAATGGAGGATAGATTTTTCATGCATCAATACGGGGAGATAGAAAAGATGACAGAGCACAAATTGAAGAATTTCAAGGACAAATGGGTGAGATCAAATTGAGCACCAACATCGGCTCGACTCGGGGATGGGCACTCCCTGTGAGTGCCACAAGAACAAATAGTAGACCAAGTGCCAAAAACAAACCATTGGGAAATGAGTCAAAGAATAAGCTTTGAGAGAGAAGAACAATAATAACCAACTCCCCAAGGATGAACCGAGAAACCAACAAAATGGCCGCCAAGGACTAGGACAAAAAAAAATAGAAAAACATGAAAGCAGAAAGAAACCAAAAGACTATACACATGTAAAATGGAGTATACCTTGATTTGAGAAATCAATCAAGGAAATGTTTCAAATGCCTTCCATTAATAAGAAATTCAAGTAGTTCCCCATCTAAGTCTTTTAGGAAGAAGGTATTTTCACCAATTCAAATGTCAATTGAATAAGGGCCCATCCACAATGCATCAAATTTACCATGCTTTCCCTTATCTTCATGCACTGTTATCCCATAATAGCACAAGATCCCCAATGTTGAAAGCTCTTGGAGTCACCTTCTTGTTAAATAACTTCTTCAACTTTTCTGAACTTCACATGCCATTGATGGGATGCCCTTCTTTCTTCATCTAACTCAATAATCTGATTGATTGAGCATCATATGGACTAACTTCTTGATCTTCAATTTGTTGAACAAACTGAAATGAAGACAATTGCAAATGAAGGGGGAAAAAAAGCTTGAGTTCCATATACCAACTCAAATGGGCTTTTACCGGTAGCTCTTTTGACAGTGATTTATCAGCCCAAACAACAAACTTGATTTGCTCACCCCACTTCTTTTTGTTCAGCTCTCAAGGTTCTTCTAATGATCTTCAACAAGTTTTTATTGTTGGACTCAACTTGTCCATTTCCTTGGGGATTGTAGTTAGAAGCATATGTCAAATTGATTCCATACTCTTTGCACATTGCCACCAAAGGTTTGGCTCTTGAAACTCATGGCATTATCAGCAACAATCTTAATTGGCACTCCAAATCTGCATATGATTTGATTCAACATGAAGTCCATGATAACTTGGTGTGTTGCTTTCTTGGTGGGGATTGCTTCCACCCACTTAGTGAAATAATCGGTGGCTATAAGAATCCATTTATGACAAGCACTTGGAAGGATATGAAAATTTCCAATGAAATCCATTCCCCATTGCTTAAATGGGGCTTTAATTGACACAGGCTGCAAAGGAAGGGAGCTTGAAGCTTTCATTCTTCCAGAAAAATGCTTGGCAACTTTCACATTTCCTAACCAATAGAGTTGTATCTTTGAAGAGAGTTGGCCACAATAACCAGCCCTCAAGATTTTATGTGTTGTAACTCTTCCAACAAAATGTCCCCCACAAAACTCCTCCATGGAGATCAGCAATTACCTTTGGGGCTTCATCCTCAGCAATGCATCTTAAGAGCACTCCCTCTGGGTTCTTCCAAGCTAACCCAAAATCAGTAATGACATATTTTTGAGAGGCTAACTTAAGAGCTCTTTTCTGATTTTTACTCAAATGTTCAGGGCAACATAGATGTCTGAGATAAAATATTATATCTTTGTACCATTCAAGAGCTTACCAATTTTCAAGGACATCCACCCTTTCTCCTTCTACTTCATTCACCTCAATAGTTTGCAAGTTTCTCTCAGCCATAAGCTTAGCTAGGCCCAAACCTCTTATCAATTTCATGGTTTGGATATCCATGTCATATTCCTGCAACTTGTTTACCCATCTGCATATTTTCTTGAGACCTCCATCTCTGATAAGATATCTTTCACCATGGTGTGGGGAACATAAGAAACAACTTTAGAGCTCAAGATGTAAGGTCTGAAAACCTTTGTTTCTTTCACCAAGGAAAATGCTTGCTTCTCCATGATGGTGTACTTCAACTCAGCTCCTTGCAATGCCTTACTGAAAAAAGGAAATTGGTCTCTCAGCCCCTTCATCATCCTTCTACAACAAGACAGATGCAATGGTGTTTTCTGAAGCAAAAGAAAACATTTGAAAAGGCTTCTTGTAATTTGGAGCTGCCAAAATAGGGGCATGCTTTAATGCTTCTTTGATCCCATTGAAAGCTTGAATGGAAGCTTCTTCCCATTTGATAACTTGGTCCTTCTTCAGCATGCTAGTAATGGGGATGGTCAGCTCAGCAAAGTTAGACACAAATCTTCTGATAAAGTTTATTTGTCCAAAGAAGGATTGAACTCCCTTCTTAGTTCTTGGAATTGGAACCTTGTTGATGGCTTCCACTCTCTCGGGATCAATCATGACCCCTTCCTTTGATACAATGTGACCAAAAAAGCTTTTCCTTTTGCACTCCAAAATGGCACTTCTTGGGATTCAATGATATGCCATACTCTCTACACCTTAACAACATTCTCTCCAAGTGTTGCAAGTGATCATTTATTTTTTTAGAAAACACAGTTACATCATCTTGATAAACAACAATGAAATCATTAATATAACCAACAAATGCTACATCCATTGCTCTTTGGAAAGTTTCTCCAACATTCATTAAGCCAAAAGGCATCCTGACATAGACATAAGTTCCCCAAGGAGTGGTAAAGGTAGTCTTTATTCTTTTTGACTCCTTCACAACAACTTGATTATAGCTAGAGAAACCATCAAAGTGGATAACAATTCAGAACCAATTACCAATTGTAGCATATTCTCCATGTTTGGAAGAGGGTAATTATCTTTCAATGATGCTTTATTCAAGTTCCTAAAGTCTACGCACAACCTTATATCACCATTATTTTTTAACAGGTACTAAATTTGTAACCCAAGATGAGTACCTTGTGGGCTGAATGATCCCTCCATCCCTCAACTTCTTCAATTCTTCTTGCATCTTCAAAGAAAGGAGTGGATTGATCGGCCTTTTTTTTTCTGAAAGGCTTGGCATTAGATTCAAGAGGAATTTCATGTTGGAAAAATCTTCCTGTATGCCTTGACTCGAGTAAGACCAAGCTAGGTAGTCTTGATATTTCTTCAACAATTGAACATAGGACTGCTTCTCTTCCTTGCTCAGATTGCTTCCTAACCATAGATTTTATGTGGTTTTCCTTTGTGCCTAGGTCATTGCTCTTCCACATCTCTTGAAACCAACATACTTCTATTAATAATGCAATCAACATTATCAAAGTTTGATTCAAGTGCCACCAAACCTTTGGGAATCATGTTTGTCTTCAGTTGGATGATGTCTTTGCCAAATAAAGTTTCCTTTCCTTTAGCACACACACCATTGGTTCCCAATCTATATTTTGGTCAGCAAACTCACCTTGGTTTCTAGAAACCATTTCACTGGGCATCATCATGAACACTTGCCAATTTTTAATTTGTCAGGGACAGATGGCCTTGTTAGTATTTCAACATCATACTCACAAAATGGAATTATACAATTCCAAATCGGATCCTAGCACTGCTACTACTAACTTTTGCGCAACAACATTAAACTTTCTATCATGGTGCACAATATTAAATGAGTCAAACATTTCAATCAAATCCCAAACTGCATGCTTGTATTGTTTCATTCTCGATTTTTAGTAGCATACTGATTTTCTAATTGCTTGACAATCAGTTCTGAATCTCCTTTGACAATGATATCCTTTACACCATATTTCCATGCAATTCTCAAACCCAATAATAGTGCTTCATATTCAGCAATGTTGTTAGTGCATTCAAAGTTGAGTTTGAAAGAAAAAACAAACTCTTCTGGCTGGAGAAATTAGAACAATACCAACACCATTTCCAAACTTGGAACAAGCTCCATCGAATAACAAGGTCCAAGGAAAACCTACTTGTTCAAGACATTTACATTGATCAATCTTGTGCTCTTTGCCATCAAAAAATCCAACAAAGTTATCAGCATCTACATCAGCATACAACACTTCATAAGAAGCATTATTGGGATCTTCAATGAGGTGCAACATCTTCTTCTCTCCATACAGATTTACAAGGTTGCCTTCAATTGGAATGGTGGAAAAAGACATATCCATCTGAACACTTCCACCAACACTTGCAGCCCACTTTCTTGATAACAACATGCCCCATTTGGTAGGGCAATCAACAATAACAACATCAAGTTTCAAGTTCTTACCGGATAAGCTGCAAGTTGTACCACCAAACCTTTTACACATCCTACAACTGGCACCTCTCTAGAATCCATTGCAGTACACTTGCCATAAGTTGTTGTCACTTTAATGTTCAATTCATTCATGACCTCTAGAGGCATAACATTGCATGATGCTCTGGAATCAAACATACAATTGTGTGTGATCTGTCCTTAATAATCAGCGTTGTAAAAAATGGATCAACATTTAATTGAGACTCAACCAAAGATGTTCCCAAGTAAACTTCAGGTGGTTCACCTATCTCCTCAATTTGGTGGTTTTTTCTAGGTCTACAATGGTTGGAGGAGTGTTACATTATTTATATTTCTACCTTGGGTACTCCTATCTTCTTCCAATCCCAAATACTCAAAGGCCCTCTTCTTGTGCTCAGGAATCCTAAGCAGTTCAACAATTGGAACAGAAATCTTGATCTGACTCAAGACTTGGGCAATGTCATAAGGAATGTATTTGGGAAAAGCAACATTTGGAGAAAGATTGACAAACTCATCGGATGGCACAAGATTTTTCACATTTTGGGCATGGGTGGGAACACCAGTTCTACTTGAGACAACAAGGCCTTTTCCAGATGCATCTTTCTTTGGAGTTTCTTTTGGGATATTGGTGAGAAGCTGGGGTTTTGGTTTGGCTTGAGGCCCTGCCCCTTTGATAGCTTTACTTCTTGTGTTATACTCTTTTTCTTGGGCAACAACAACATTCATTAATAGTTGTCTATCCTCTTCTGATGGGATTCCTCCATCATACTTCTTAATCATTAGAGCTCTTAGGTACTCAAAATCATTATTAGGAAGTTCAAAATCTTGTACCATATCTATTTCTAAAGTATGAGAGGGAGGAAGAAGAGGTACCCGGTGAATGCAATCCCAAAAACTTGCAGTAGTTCTTGCACTTATTACTTCATTGAAGTTTGCTCCTTGTTGTGAGCTTGTAGAGCAATCCACCATGCATGCATCATCATCAGTGTTATCATCATCATCAACTTCTTCAACTTTGCTGATCTACTTCACATGGTGGGTGGGGTAAGAAACATTTGTCACACCAATCAATTTCATTTGTCTCTTCAACAACAACAACTCTGGCATTTAGAGGATCAGGCACTACTCTATTTTCCCTAGCTTGGGGTTGTCTAGCTCCCATGGGTCCTTTACCTCTTGTCATCAGATCTCTGATCATTTCTAGGATGATTTACAAATTTGTCTTGTCCTTGTTGCCTATGCTGACCTTGAGAACCTTGTCAATTCCTTTCTCTTCCCTAGCTAGCTTGTAAGAGATTTCTTTGACAACTCGGCCAAAGTCTTTACAACTTCCTCAAGATCCACAACCTTACTTGATTGAGGCTTCTCTGGGTTGATCAGTTTAACACCCTCCCTCTTAGGAGGTTTTCCAACTGCTTTAATGTTGTTCTCAATTTGTAGAGCCATGGTAAAGGCCTGCCTCAAAGTTCAGGGTTCTTATCCCTCAAATAGTAAGCAACTTTCTTATCAAATGCATCTGAATACTTTATCAGACATGATTCATCACATGGCCTCAAATTAACAGGTAGTCTTCTCAATGTTTTGTTAAATCTTGTATTGAAATCATGCACTGATTCATTAGGATTATTTTTATATTTTCAAATTCTGATAAAAGAAACCTAGGGTCTATTTTATCTCCATACTATAATCTAAAAGCATTCTTCATTTTGTCCAAGAATCAATGGAATTATCTGGAAAAGATTTATACCAGTCCCTTGCATCTTCTTCTAGAGTATGGATAAACAATTTAATGTACACATCCTCAAATTCTATTTCAAATTCCTCCATCATATTGACAAAGAGCTTCAAGTGTTGATCACCAGTGATTGCATTATTTCCTTGAAACTTAGGCAATCTATTTCTTACATCTTGTGGCACAACATTTGGATAGCTAACCATACCTCTAAAATTGATGGGACCAAAAGTATTAACAAAAATGGAGGTCTGGGTGGAGGTTGAGCCATATTATTTTGAGGAGGTGACCTTGGAGGAGATGCAAAATGATGAGGAGTGAGAAGTCTGTGTGGTACAAGGATGTAATTCTCAGAATGACTGCCCTCTAAAGGCTCTGTTTCTTGGAAAACTCTATCAGATTTGGAAAATACAGGGGCAGATTGAGAAGAAAATTTTCAAATACAAATGAAGGCCCCTCTCAGATGGAGAATTCAATTCAACAAAGAGACTACCTGATTCAGATTCACTTGAGGAAGTATTGCAATCTTCAATCACAAAGGATGATCAGTTTCACCAATGGAGATCTCTTTTCTTGATGCTTGATCTCCAACAACCTTCCAAATTCTTCTTCCTTCTGAATTAGACTTTCCCAACTCTTGAAACAACCTTCTACTAGGGTCCTTGGTGAAGAAATATCTTCTTCCTTCCAGATTTGTAGAGATTAATGACAAATCTTACTTGATATATGTTAAGACACTGGTATTTATTAAGAATTTAAACAACACGGAGTCACCACTAAGGATTTTCACCTTAGTTTGTGCAAATGCACTATGAAAGACCTATCAAATGTCTATCAATACCAGATTCATGCAAAGCTTACAAGATCTCTCTTCTTCTACCCAAATTTATCAATGATGATACAAAATTTAGTGCAATAATTGTATAAGCTGGAAATATTGCACTCAGAACTTACAACTTTGAACAATTCTTACAGATCTGAACAGATAATGATGTTTCAACAATGTATTAGCACACAACATGTGTAAGAAGTATTTGATGGTTTAAGTATGTATGTGTACATTTGTAAAATACTTCAAAGAGAGTCTGACAAAAAAAATCAAATCGGGCTCAAATAATGACATGCCAGTGTGTTGTTGTTGCCACATAAATAAATCTGGAGCTCAAATAATCCCTGGAAAGTGCCACAGTGTTGGTATCCAAATTTGTTCTCCTTTTCAAGATGAGCAACATCAGATTTGACATGGAGCTTAGAGACAGATAGATCATAATGTATGTCATTTTGTAGCTGGGGATGAGATCTAACTGGCCCTTTGTCACTCAGATTTGTGGAGAGATGGATAACACCTTCAAGAGGATTTGACCTATCCTCACTACTTTAGGTTGTGCCTTTCAACCAGGGTGAGAGGACCCTTAGTGTAACCTCTGTTTGATGAAGGAGATGGAGATATCCTTCTTTTGCACAAATTTTATGAAGAAAACCTTGGGAAAATATGATCAATACTCCATAATTTAACTCTCAAGAGTTGTCACTTCTAAAAGATGGAGATACTTTCAAAACAAGGCTAAGGTTACTGAAGACATTATGAAATCTGATTGTTCTGCATATTTTAGTAAATAGATTTTGTTCCTTTGTGGATATATAGGGAAAAAATAGGGGTAGTTAGGATGGATTCATGGTTTTGAATAATTTTGGTGGGAGATTAAGCAAGGATAAATTGATTATACCAGATCTTTGAGAGACTTCACAACAATTGAAAGAAAGCTAAATGAAAGAAAGCTTTAGAATAGCTAAAGATATTCCTTCACTAAAAAGGTGTGCATCAATGGAGGCCCAAATTTACATGGTTTCACACAATCTTTGAGAATTTAACATGAAGGCTTGAGCTAAAGACTCAATAAAACATCAAAGACCCCTGGTTCCTCATGCCTAAGATACACACTCGAAGGCTTATGAGACAATCTTTATCAACAAATGATAGTGAAGTGATTTTAAATTGTTTATCTCATCACATAGGATGAAGCTCTTCTTGAAATGAAATTGCAAATGCCACTAAACTATCACAGGGATGAGATCTGTGTGAATTTGGAGGGACTTTAACACAAGATTGCAATAGGAATAAGAAAAACTACTTGTAGACATTGAAACAAAGCAGACACAAATTGCTCAAGATTGACACAAATTAACTCAAAATTGATTAGATTCATCGGTGGGGAAAGCTTTCTTAGAGAAATCTCAGAGCTTTTCAATGGTTATACATCTCATAACCAACTTGACATGATAGAAAATCTAACACAAGAAGAAATTAACAAGGTATCTCGGATTGGTCTCTCAGGAAGATGGGCTCTCTCAAATTTTCTCTTAAGAATTCAACCCCTGACCCTTTGCAAGAGTATTCTCATTGCATTTATACATTTCACTTGCTCACTCATCCCAAATTTTCCCCCAAAAAAGAAGAATATTTGAGGGACCTTTTCTTGTTACCAATTTTCCTCAAAAAGTGACGTTTAACAAATTCACATCCAAAATTTCCAGGTGGACCAATTATGAACTGATCACATTTCTCAGACCCTCGACTAATGACTAGGATGCCATGCCACAACCTTTTTTGATAGTCCTTTTAATCATTTTGATTTTGTCATGTGAGAAATCCCCATTTTAATCATTTTTGGAGGCTCTGTATAGTTGGATCTGACAGGTAATCCTTTTTCTCTCGAGGAAACACCTTTTTCATCTTTTTGCACCTGTAACCTTCATCATTTCATCTTTTCCCTCTCTTTCCTCTACAACTCTACCCCGCATCCATCTTCTCTAGTAATTCACATTTTTGCAAGTGCTGAGCAATTCCAATTTCAAAATATCAACCTTAACAATCCTTGGACTCACAAATTAAGTTCTAAATCCATTCAATGGCACTTTTAGAAAAAAAATGACAAGGAATTTCATCAAAAATGATGAAAAATAGTGCGTATTCACATCTCCTAGGAGTCTTGGAGAAAAAATGGTGGAAAAAAAGGTGAAATGCACAACAACCATTGATTTTCCCCTTCTCTACTTTATATTATAGTCATCCACGTGTGTTTCTTGGTGCAACTACAAAGGAGAAGTACAAGGGGAAAGTTTCCAAACAAGCAGCGGGCCTTCCATGTGCCTTGGGCCCAAGAAAAATGCCTTTTGGCCTTTGAAAAGTCTCAGTATAAAAAGGAGCCAGTGGAAGCCTCCACATGTCTCAATGGTGCACTTTGAGATGGTCCCCAAAAGTGGAGACCCCAAACAAGTGCGGGCTCACCACGTGTCTCAGTCAGTAGAGTTGTTAAAAATTTGAAGGATCAATGGAAGGCGCCATGTGTCTAGGGTCTGAGATAGTTTTCCTTGGCCGTTGAAAAGTCCAAGCAAGGAAGAGTGAGCGGAAGCCTCCAAGTGTCCTCTGGTGCTTCTTCAAAATAAAATTTAGGGGCCGGTCCCCAAACAGGTGTGGTCCCTCCACGTGTCCCAGGCCTTAGAAAATTGCTTTGAAAAGTTTAAGTATAGAGCGGAGCGGCGGAAGCCTCACGTGTGTGGCACAATTTTGAGATGGTCCCCTGACGCAACAACAAGCGGGCTTAAGGTGGGACCCTAGGTGGGACCCAGGCGGATCCTCAAATGAGCATCGGCCCTCACATGTGTGTCCATGGTCCACTAAAGTATACCGGCCACATGAAAAAATTGTCTAAGTCTAGGCAAGGTAGCGAAACCTCCACGTGTCTCCCGGCGTAACTCAAGGTCAAACCAAAAGGTGAATTTTCAGATGAGTGTCGACCCTCCACGTGGAAAAGTTTTGAGTTGAATGGGCCTTAGTTTTCAAAGTGCCTCGTTGAGCCGCATCCAACTAGAAAGGGCCATGTTTCCATAGATGTTGAGATATAAATTTGATGGGGAAAAACACACCCGTCAAACCGTAAAATGTAGGAAAATCACCATTTGCCGGAAATGAATCTTTCTTCAAGGACAGAGAATTTGGAAATGATATAAGGCCCAAATATGATCTCAGTTGCATCAATCACGTTTTCCATAGATATTTGGGAAAAAAAATGAGGGAAAACAAAACGTGACTGTGGAAAAATGGAAGGAAGGAAAAACAAGTTACAAATATTTTCACATGGACGAGAGGAGCGAAAAACAAATTTTGGACTTTAAGTGATCCTCGACCAAGGAAGATAATGATCATGCAACCAAATGAAGGACACATCTTTCATGCATCAATATGGGGAGATAGAAAAGACGAAAAAGAGCACAATTTGAAAATTTTCAAGGACAAATGGGGCGAGATCAAATTGAGAGTCACCTATATATCGATGGTTGATCTCGAGTTTTTTGAAACTGTAAAGAGAAAGAGTACTGAAAAACCCCAAAACACATCAAATCCTAAAAATAAGAATATGCAAATGGGGATTCAGACCGATCTCGATGGTCACCCGATTGAGTGAACTTACAATCCAGGAAGGCTGTACTACTTTTCAAACTCCATGTAGTTCTTTGTGTGTGCGTGAAATTGTGCCCTATGTGTATCTTGTGCAAGATGCATCGAATAACAAGAAATATATATATATATATGTAGTAATGTAAGTAGATGTGTGGATGTCAAAATGAACTCCCCTCCTATGAAGTGTATGTAGAAGAAAATCTTATCCCTTGTACCTTGAATAGAACTAGATGGATGCTTTTATGCTCTTGAAATGCCTTTGGATGAATCCTTAGGTGATAGTAATATATGCTTCGATTTTTGTCCTTTCTTATGATCATATAACTTTGTTTTTATATGATTCCCTTGTTTGAATTTTGTAATTAATCTCTAAAAGGCCAACCACCAAGAAAACAAGATGCCCAATAGCTAGAAAAGACCTAAAAGATGCGAACAAGATATAGAGAGGTCAAGGTCACCCAAAGGAGATGGGGCACTAGGCGTGGGTGCGGTGTCTAGACTCAACAAATGAAGTATTGAAATTATGACTAGGCAATGAGGTGTGCAAGACCACAAAGAAAGTTAGAAAGAAAAGAAAGTGACAAAAGATAGATGTTAATTCATGGTTTTCTCACTTAGGAATCATATAAATAATGTTATGTGATCGGGACCTAGAAATGTACCCAAGAGCATGATTTAGTGTCTATGCCTTCATTGGTTTGAAGAAGACATGTATTAGGACGTATGATATCTTTAATGAGGTAGGGACTGTTATCAGCTAAGTTTGACTTCACAAAATTACAACGTAAAAATTTAAATTTTTTATTAAGTGTATTTTCTCATGGTTTATCACCCTCATCATGATTGTTTTATTCTTTCCGATCGTTTTGGTCTTCTTTTCGTCCATTTCGGGTAAGTAATTCTCCGTTATGTCGTAAACTATGTTTTAATTAATTAAATTAAATTTGGGGTTTTTAATTAATAAATATTATTTTAACCTTCATTAGAGTTGATCTAAAAATGAAGAATTTTTCTTTTTCCCCATTTTCGTGGGAAATTAAATTTTTGCCTCAATTCTTTGGGAATGCCAAGTTGATTTTACCTTTTCCTAGAAAATTTCCCATTTTACCCTTTCCTAGAAAATTTTCCATTTCCCCCGCTTGTGGGAAATTCCCTTGTTGATTTCCAACACAACCGGATGTCAAATGAAAAATATATCCCATTTTCCCATATGGGGAAATGGAGGGGAATCACCATCCCATTTTGCCATTGTCACGGGAAAATGGTTAACTTCTTCCCATATTCCCCTGACAATTAATGCCCACTACCCAAAGAAAGTGGAAATTGGTTATTCAACTGGAAGAAAGAAGAAATGGTTATGAGAAAGCTTCTTGGATCCTCATAACTTTCCTCTGTGAAACTCTATGGAAAAATTTGTGCAAAAGTAATGAAGAAGCTTTGAAGCTCTTTATTTCCAACTTCTTATTATTTCCCCAATGAAGAAGCATTTTTGAAATAGATTTTGGAAGGAAAGGAATACCATGAATAAGCTAAGAAAACAATCTAAGTTTGATTGCTACTCATCCAAGGAATAAGAAAGTATTCCCATGCATTTACTTGGGTTGTCCAAGCATTTGCAGTGAACGGAAGCTCACATAGTCAAGATTGCATTTTCCGTTGCATGCAAGAGTCAAAGGAAACTTAGGCTATTGACTAGGAAGTCCAAGGATCCACCACGCTAAAGACAAATAATATCCATGCGTCAAGGAAGGAACTGCTGCCCACGTAGCCAAATAAAATAATCCCACACATTAACTATTCATGCATTAGAAAAGGAAAACATTTCCACGCCTTTCCAAGAACATATCAGTCCAAAACACATTTATTAAGGATATCCACGCTTTTAAAAGGAGGTAGAAAATATTACATAGGCCATGCGAGAGGATGAAAGGGGAGCTATCCATGAAAAGGAGGTAGAAAACCAGTAATATCCACAAAATCCACGTGCAGGCAGGTATAACAACCCACGCATGCCCAAAGATGACCACAAACACAACTATCAAGGGAGAAAAGATCATACTTGATCAAACAAAAACAAGAGCCACACAGTCCATGCAAATGTATATGCATTGGCTAAATAAAACACAAAAAACAAAGCACTCTTCCCACACAAGTACAAGCCAAATATTTGGTCACACAAGTGCAAGTTAAAATCCATCCACGCATTCACCTTGGGGTCCATACCATCTGTTAAGGAAGAATAAAACACAACCATTGGAAACATGAACTAATTTAAGAGCACACGCATTGGCCCAAAACAAGTATACATAGCCCACATGTAGCTCCAACATTGGACAAAATAATTCCAATTAATCCGCACAAATCCATCAGAATGTGGAAATTAAAAAAATGTCCAAATTCATAGTATTTTAACCCGGTTTGTAACTCGAGCTTAGTCTCATTTTTTTGTGTTACCATTTAAATAAAAAATTGTAACCCAAAATCACTCATTATTATTTAAAAAAATAATAATAAAAGAGTTGTATTTTTCTTGTGGTGATGGTGGTCTTGAGACTTAGATCCCACGATATCGTTTACACCATTTGCATGCCTTCTTTATTTTTTTCTTTAAAATTTGTAATGGCTGAAAAATCTAACAAATATGTGGGAAAGTCAAAGAAGCACTGTAGAAAGGTCAAACAAGTCTGCACTCAAATATGAATTCCAAGGGATCATTCCTCCCACTTCTATCAAGTCTACGTATGATAATATCACCTATACCGATCTTGGCCACATCAACGTAACACAATTTTATGATCAGGTGAAATCCAAGGGGAAAACCATATTCTCGGATAGACTCTATCATAGTGGTCTACCTCAAGCAAACAAATTTTCCTGTTTCAAAGGCAACGTCCTTAGCTAGTCATCACTTGTGTAGAGCATTATGATCCCGAAAGGTGAGGAATCTTCAAGGATAATCATGAGCCTTTCCTTTTGATCACACCAAAGCACATCGAAGAATTTCTCAACATCCCTAATTTCCCTGAGAATGCTGACATCACTCGAAAGTCAACACAAGAGTTTTGGGATGAAGAACCCCTCAGGTGGACCAAGATGGTCAACAAAAATGGCTAGTGACCAAGAGGACTCGTGTTGACTAGTTTCCCAAGGAATTGTACCGCATTGAATTTGTGGAGGAAATCAGTGATATTATCACTCTTTTGAGCCAAGTTTTCAATCTCCCTCTACTAGATGTTTTCACACATGGATGTATAATTTCATCTACATCATCCCCTGCGAAGAGGGAATTTATAGATGGACCACCATCATTAGTGACACTCTTCACAAATAGTTGATCAAGGTGAAGATGACTAGGAATTTCTACATGATATCATACCTAACCTATGCGGTGGCCAGAAGGAAGTTGTTTTCAGGGTTAGAGACCAAAGGCATGATGGGTCCATCAAATAATGTTTTATACTATTATCTGCAATTGAGTTTCAATAATAGATTTCATCACTTCAGGAGAGTTAATGATGCTTTCACCTTTCATGTGATTAGAAACTTGAATAGGAATATGGAAGAAAGATTCTCCAAGGATGCCATAACGGTCATTTCTCAGTGGGGAAAATGGTTCATTTAGTTCACATCCTTTTCCTACATTCATGTGAGAGGATTTGTAGGCACTGTGGAAGCATCCCAAGTATGTCATTGATAATTGGGCATTAATGGAGCTTGCATGACAAATTTTCCAAGTTCATTTTCTTCTCAATGACAAACATCATTCATGCATCCACTTCCCAATCCAAATTGGGGAATACCAATGCCTGAATCTCTTTAGTGCACAACTCATGGAGAAGGAGTTTTCTCTCATTACCATACATCCATTTGTGAAGAGATCCCAATTTGACATCAATGGATACATGCAAAAGGATCTTGGAGCAAAGTACCAGCACAATCCCACCATGGAAGACTTTTGGGCTGCTTGCTTAGATGAACACGAAGTAAGAAGGTGAGAATTCTCCTGCCTAACCCTTTCTCAAATCAAAGCCTTCCACATCAGAGATCCTCCAAATTCATTAGTAGATGATGGTGATGATTTTATTGATCCCTCATATGATTTTGTTGCCTTCACTCCATTTCCCCGAATTGATTGGACCAAAAGAGATGAATTTTCTCTTGATAGCAAGAATCAACCGATTCTAAAAGGAGCATAGCCTGATATGAACAAGAAATTGCAAAGTCACTATCAATCTAGGTTCGCACCCTAGGTTCACAAAAATTACCAACACAAGGTGGTCTCTAGTCAATTAAAACCTCTTCTCATTTAACCTCTGTGCCATCAACCCATACACATCAAGAAAGGAGAGAATCCAGGATCATTTTAAGGAAAATCTAAAATGTTGCCCAAATCCACTTCTCCAAAGAAGATGTCATGAGGAGAAACATCCAAGGGTCCTAGCCCTATTAAAGGAAGAGAACGTGTCTCGAGGGATTTCCACTTTGAGTAGAGACTCATCTACTCATGTTATTGATAGTTCAAGGAAGCTTATAATAAACACTACTCAGCCATGTCACGAACAAGAGTCTACTCAAATGCAAGTGGTCCAAATATCAAATGCTCTTGAACCCCTAGTTCATGAAGATGTTTCTCAAGGTATCCTTGAGGTTCAAGAGGTCGATGTCGAAGTTTTTTCCCAAGGATTGAAGTTTTGGAAAGAAATCTTGTAGAATCCAATGATATCGAAACAATGTGAATGTTGCTTCAGAATCTAGGCTTCTGTGTGCAAAATTGGTCAAGGAGACCCCTTCTTGGGTTGACTATGAAGTCAAGAAAAGAAAGAGGGTTGTTAAGGCAATAAATATTGACTTTGATGATCTCTCCAAGCTTTCAAATGATGTCATCACCAAGAATCCTAAAGTATTCTCTAGAATAATGGTGGATGGAGATGGAAATAAATTTACAGACCTTGCCATTCCCCAAGTCGAGAAGGAACATAATGCCATGATGTCTGCTGACTATGAAGTATCCAAGCTTAGACTTGGGAAGTCTACATTAGAAAGTGACATGGAAATGGCCCAAGATTCCATGGATATTGTGTTAAGAGGGCTTGAGAAATATAAATCTCAGAGCTCTCAACTCAAGGCCAAAAATAATCAATTGGTGAATTACATTCAACATCTGATAAATCCAATATCTTCCACTTTCCCAAGACATTATGTAGTGGATGCCCCCTAAAAAAAAACACTCAATTTCATGAGGAAGGTAAACACTTTGGGCCATGTCACTAAATATAGGCTTTCAAAAATTCTCATCTTCTTGGGAGAGAGACAATCAAATCGGTCGTAAAGCTCCATGAAGACATAAGTGCATACCTAGATCCAATCATTTCTTTTAAGGAATATTTTGTTTCTAACATATCAAATCTAGATGAAATATTATCTAGTTTGCAAGAGATGACAAGCATGGAATATACAACTCTAGCTGATCCATAGGGATCCAAAATAACTCTACTTCATTAGAAATCAACAACACAAAGAGGACAAAAATAAACGGAGGTTACGTATTTTTAAAGTAACAGAACGCCACCCCGTACAGGCAGCGGTTACAAAACCACCACACGGCCCAAGGTGGCGGTCCCAGGACCGCTGGTACCGCACGGGCGGCGGTCTTGGCCATTATGAATAGAAAACAAAATTCAAAATGAACAACCTCGAATTTGAACGGATGTTCATTTCCCTTCTCTTTCACGACCTTTCCCATTCTCCAAAGGCATAGGAGGACATGAGAAAGGCTATAAATACATGATTGTAGAAGTGTAAAAGATCATCGAAGCATGGGAGCAAGTGAGAAAGAAATCTTAGTGTTGGAAATTGTATTTTTGTAGAAGAAAGTAGTGTTGAGACAGAGCAAGCAAGTAACTGGAAGGAAGTGTTGAGATATTATCTACTTCTCTTTCTTACTTATTGTAAATTATGTACTTGTTGATTTGAATTGGCCAATAGAAGTGGGAAGAAAGAGCAATTGCCCTTCTTGACTGGTTTTTCCTCCATTAGAGGTTTTCCAGGATAAAATTGTTGGTGTTATGAACTTATATTCTTCCCTTTACTACAATTGTTGATTCTAAGCACAATAATAATTCATTCACTAGTTATCTTTGTTATTTTCTAATAGAAAGTAAACAACAATGATTAATTTGTGATTTGTGAATAATTCCAAAGTTGAAGAGTTTACAGATCATTTTGGTATCAAAGCTAACAAGTATCCAAGACTGTGGTATTTCATTCTTGAATTGTATGACAATGACAAGATCTAAAGGTGAAGAAGCTTTACCTTGCGATCCGGATATTTCTACAAAGAAGTGGAAACAGAGAATTCGAGGAGAAATGGAGGAAGAGAACTTGGTCCGTAGAATCGAGATGCTGGAGACCATGATGGATAGGATGTTTAGAAGGCAAGAGGAACTTGCAAATTTGCCCATCAAGCAAGACTCCATGGACTCGGTGGTTCGAGGCTTAGCCAAAAATTTTGGTATAGGCAAGAGCCACCATGAGGAAGATTATGGGGAAGAGCATGAAGAAGAGACTTCTAACACAAGAGAAAAGGTAAAATCTGAACATACTCCTTTTAAAGTTGAGACTAAAGTCAAAATCAAAATCTTTGAAGGACAAGTAGATGTAGAGTTACTTGATAAATGGTTGAAATAGTTAGAAGTCTATTTTAGCATCCATAATGTCACTGAGGCACAAAGGATCACCTTTACACGTCTCAAAATGGAGGGACATGCTCTAGTTTGGTGGGAAACTCATCTAGCTACTTGTGAAAAGAAGAAGCATCCTATTGTGAAGTCTTGGCAAGAATTTAAGGGATTACTTAGAGATAACTTCTATCCTATTGGCCATAAAACTGACCAAATGATTAAATGGTAGTATTTTAGACAAGGCAAAGTGGTCAAAGTGTGCAGGACTATACTACGAGTTTTGGAGGCAAGCCATGTTGTTAAACATGGATTTGGAGGATGAGGATATTTGACGACCAAGTACTTGGGAGGAATTCACACTCACCTTCAAAGAAAAGTCATCTCCACAAAGCCCAAGGATCTCAATGAAGCATGTGTAAGACATACTACATAGATGATGAGAAAAGAAAGGAGAAGTAGAACCGAGGGTAAAGAAGTTAACAAATCATGAGAAAAAGGATTATGGGCAAACAAGTAACAAGCATAAGTGGAAAGGGAAAGGTAAAAACTACCACTACTTTAAATACTTGTAAAGATCCCAAGAATTTTTGTAACAATTGTGATATTAATGGTCATACGACGCTACATGTTGGAATTTGCATTTGGAGTTACATCCTAAGAACCAAACCAAGGACTCAAAGAAGTCCATGACAGATAATTGTAAAGACAAAAGGAGGCGGAAATCGAAGATGACTCTGATGTAGATGAAAGGCTTGGATGCACGGCCACCAACATGGACAACGAAGAGGAGATGAGTAGAATATTCCAGATTAAAATCCAGATCAAGAGGACTAAGGTAAATGCTTTGGTTGATAACGGTTCTCAATCTAATTTGATTTTGAGGCGAGTTGTAAATAAGCTTGGCCTTGAGACTTACAAGCATCCGTACCCATATCCTTTGGGTTGGGTGAAGAAGGGTGTTGAAATTTAGGTAACAAGAAGATGTAAGGTCAAGTTTGGGATAAATTCCCAATATATAGATGTTTTTGAAGCTGACATTATTCCACTTGATGCTTTTGATGTTGTATTTAGGAGTCCTTACTTGTATGTTAGGGATGCTATCTTTATGAGAAGGGAAAACTGATACAGATGGGTCAAGGATGGGATCAGCTATAACATTTGGGCACACCAGCGTAAGAAACGAGTTACTATGGTAAGTGCTAACCAAGCAAAATGACTTATTCAGGTAAATCATAATCAATTTTGTTTACTTTTGTTAAAGGATAAACAAGATGGGGTAGAAGTTTTAGAGATTTCTAACTAGGAAAACAATATTTGGATAGTATTATTCAATATTTTCAGGAAGTATTTCAGGATCCTAGTGGATTACCACCAAACGGAAGTAAAGCATGAGATTCATGTTGTCGAGTCACCCTACCGAACATCGGGTTGTATAGGCAATCCTTGTTGGAGAGTACTAAAGTAAAGAAACAACTCCAAGAACTAATAGACCAAGGGGTGATACGTTTGATCACCTCACCGTGTGGTTCACCTATTGTGATGGTGCCAAAGAAGGATGGTTCTTAGAGAATGTGCATCGACTACCATGCTTTGAATAAGATCACCATAAAGAACAGATATCCACTTCCCGCATAGATGATCTCTTGGACCAGCTTCAACATGCCAAATTTTTCACGAAGTTGGATCTCAAGTCGAGTTATCACCAAGTCAGGATGAAGGAGGAGGATATATGGAAGACTGCCTTCAAAACAAAACAGGGTTTGTATGAATGGTTAGTACTTCCTTTTGGATTATGCAATGCACCCGCTACATTTATGAGATTGATGAATGATGTATTGCGGGATTTCATAGATTTAGGTGTCATTGTATATCTAGATGATATCCTAATTTTTAGTACCACATGGGAAGAACATCTAACACATTTGCAGCAAGTCTTGCAAGTTCTCAAGGAGAAATAACTTCTTTGTAATATGAAGAAATGTGAATTTTCCAAACAGTCACTTGTCTATCTTGGGCATGTGGTTGGAGGAGGAGATCTACGAGTGGATCCAAAGAAGGTGGAAGCCATCACAAATTAGCCAACACCAACAGAGCCACATAGACTAGAAGTTTTGTGGGAGTAGTACAATACATGTGGAAATTCATTTTGGGTTTCTCGGCGATTGCAGCACCTCTACACACAATGGCCACAAAGAGTAAGGGTTTTGACTGGGTTAAGGAACAAGACAAATCCTTTGAGTTATTTAAATAAAAGATTAGTCATGCTCCAAAGTACTTGCTCTTCCTAGTTTGCGGCAGCCTTTTGAAGTAGAGAAAAATGTCAGTGATTACACTATGGGTGCAAGTGTTGCTTCAAGGAGGTGAACCCTTATGTTATCATTCGAAACCTTCACTTCAAAGTAGTTAAAGGATATTCAATATATGATAAAGAAATGTATGCAATAGTTCAAGAAATTAAAAATGGAAACATTCTTTGTTGGGTAAAGAAACTATTGTGCATCGATCACAAACCTCTCCAAAGATTTACAAGCATAGTCTAAATTATAGTAGGAAAGGTACTACAAATGGATGGGGTTTCTTCAGTAGTTCCATCTGGTGATTAAATACAAGAAGGGTAGTACAAATTTGGTGGCGAGACATGTTGTCAGGCCACCCACACAGAAAAAGTTTTCTTGTTTGGCCACCATCTCTCAGATCGAGCCCTTCATGAAGGAAGCTTACAGAGAAACATATGCCCAAGACAAAGACTTTGGGGTAACATTTCAGAAGTTGCAGTCCCAAGGGGCTGAAAAGACGGGGATTGAAGATTGTTATCTCAAGGATGGGCTGCTCTACCAATGGGGAAACTTTGTGTGCCTAAAGAAGAAAGACTTCTATTGATGAGGGAAGCACACACCTCGAAATTAGTAGGACATTTCGGTGTTGATAAGACCCTAGCCCACTTGCAAAGGTATGTATATTGACCCAACATACAAGAAGAAGTATCAAAATTTATTTGTGGATGTAAAATTTGTTGTACAAATAGCAAGCCTAAAACTAGGAAGGAGGGTTTGTATATTCCTTTACCGGTACCCTCTTTGGTCCATGGGAGGACATCTCTATGGATTTTGTAGGAGTATTAGCTATGTCTAAACATGGCACAACTATCTCTATGTTGTTGTTGATAGATTCAGTAAAATGTGTATTCTTATGGCATGTAAAAAGACAGTAAAAGCACATGAGGTGGCATATCTTTTCTTTGCTAATGTATGGGTGCATTTTGGTTTGCCAAATTCTATTGTCTCTGCAAGTGATTCAGGTTCTTGGGAAAGTTTTGGACTACTTTGTGGGACAAGATGGATACCAGATTATAGAGGAGCACAACTTTCCATCCACAGACAGATGGACAAACAAAGGTGGTAAACAGGACTTTGGTATAGTTGATCAGAGGGTATAATAGTAAGTACCCAAGGACTTGGGATGAGTCCTTAGCCTACATTCAACATTCCTATAACTCGGGTAGTACACACATCCACTATGAAGTCACCATTTAAAGCATGCTTGGGATATCTACCTACAAATCCGCTGGACATACCCATTGGTCAGCCAGGATGAGGAGGATACACGAGACATAGAGGTGACTAGAGCCAACAAGTTCATTGAGAGGATCCGGTAAATCCATCTCAAGGTCAAAGAACAACTAGAGAAATCTCAAGAAAAGTACAAAGTTAGGCATGATTAGCATAGGAGGGAACACAAACTTCATGTTAGAGACAAAGTTTGGATTTACTTGAGCAAGGAGAGACTACAAGGTCAAGAATGGAAGCTCAAGCCACTACGATATGGACCCTTCACCATATTGGAGCAGGTTGGGGAAAATGATTTTCGACTTGATTTTCCATCATTCATGAGGATGTACTCTATAGTAAACTGCGAGAACTTGCACCTATATGAGCCATCCATGCTAGATGAAGATGAAGAACTACAGTTGCTACCTTCCATTGAGGATTGCATCTTGGACTCATGAGGTGAATTGGAGGAGGATGTAGTGCTATAGCAGAAGGTCAGAGAGACTAGAAGAGGTCCACAGGAATCTTGGCAGATTTGATTGAAAGGAAAGACACCAAGGCAGCCAAAGTGGTACTCGAAGGAACAAGTGAGGGAATTGTTCGCTCATCTACTCCCCCACTAAGATTTTGTGGGACCAAAAGCCTCCTAAGAAGGGGAGGTGTGATCCATAGGGATCCAAAATAACTCTACTTCATTAGAAATAGTTAGCATAGAGAAGAAAAACAATAAACGAAGGTTCTGTCTTTTAAGTAACAAGACTACCACTGTGTAGGGCGGAGGTTAAAGAACCACTTTGCCACTAGACTAGGCGGCGGTCCCAGTGACCACCGGCCTCGCATAGGGTTGCGGTCCCGGCCATTACCGACAGAAAGTAAAATTTGAAACGAACAACCTATGAATTTGAAAGGATGTTTGTTTCCATTATCCTTCATGACCTTTCCCATTCTCTAGTGCACGAGAGGACATGAGAAAGGCTATAAATACATGATTGTAGAAGTGTAAAAGATCATCGAAGCATGGGAGCAAGTGAGCAATAAATCTTAGTTCTAAACCGTATTTTGTAGAAGAAAGGAGTGTTCAGCCGAGTAAGCAATTGGAAGGAAGTGTTGAGATATTATCTTCTTCTCTTTCTTACTTATTGTAAATTTCTGTACTTGTTGATTTGAATTGGCCAATAGAAGTGGGAAGAAAGAGCAATTTCCCTTCCCGATTGGTTTTTCCTCCATTGGAGGTTTTCCAGATAAAATTGTTGGTGTTATGAGCTTATATTCTTTTCTTTACTACAATTGTTGATTCTAAGCACAATAGTAATTCATTCACTATCTATCTATGTTATTTTCTAATAGAAAGTAAATAGTAGCGATTAATTTTGATTTGTGAATAATTCCAAAGTTGAAGAGTTTATAGATCACTAGCCATCGAAGGAATCCTTGAATTGAATGCCAAGGGACACACTTTATTTGGTGTAATCTGCATCTCAAGTCATAGAGAAGACGATTCTCAAAGATTCCATGATTCATTATGAGAGCATATGCAGTGAAGCCTTCACTTCTCTCGCTTCAATTCATGAGTTCATAGCTGAAATCCCTTGTGATCTCGTGGATGAGCATAATCAGAGGCATTCATCGAGGAACAATTCTCACAATTATTCAAAGACATGTACATTCCTTCCATCAATTTATCCTCTAATTCAATGGAACATTGTATCAAATTGAGGAACTTGTTTGAGAATGCTCAATCAAAATTATCAATCTAAATGATATGTCAGGTAGGATTTTGGGATTGCGGGTCCTTCATGCGGTGTGCTTCAACCGAGTGAACCTCCTAAGGAAGAGAATATGTTCAAGACATTGTAAAGGTTCAGATATTTTCAATTAACAAAGGTGGAAGATCCTAATTTCACACATGGGATGAGGAGATATCATTCTAGTATCTAACGAAGTGGGAGAGTCAATTTCTCATACGAGTTAAGATATGCGGACCCCACTTTAATGGATAAGGCACTAGGTCTTGTTATTTATTTTAAATGGTATTTATAAGTGATGTTATTTGTTTTTGTAATCTCCTAAGCTCGAATTTTTTTGTGGTTTTGGGGCGTGCTCTCATACCACCTGCTTTTTAAAAAATCTATCTTGTATCATATTACATTAATATAATATTGTTGGGTTTAGCACACCAGGATTGTACAAACAATATATCAGATCTAAGCATACATGCAAATAAAAGTAGATATTCTACCAGAAGAAATATACAAAACAAGAGACATAAATCAACACCAGAATTTAACGTGGTTCACCTAGTGTGGGCTACATCCACCAAGAAATAAGACAATCTATTATCCAAAGCTTTGACAAGATATACAATGAAGATTTACAATCTTCCACACCTCTTAGATGTACAATACTTTCTTTCCTCAATATTTTTCTTCATCACTAAGAATTCTCTCTCTCACCAAATTTTGCAAGTTATTTCTAATTCTTGTTAATCTTTCTTACTTCTAAACCCTAGCTTTATGCTTATATAATCGTTTATAGACTTAGGGCACTTAGCCATGTAATTACAATCAATATATATACTTTAATGCTAAAAATAGATATAATTCCCAAGAGTTAATTAAAACATCCTCGCACAGGTAACCGATGTCGATTAGACCTAACCGTTGTCGGTTCCTCCCTTGCTTGACCGATGCCGGTCCTAGGTGACCAATGTCGGTTCACCCTTGGTGATGATGGTTCTTGTATTTTCCAAATAAGTTTCCATTTCATGCTAAATCTGAAGTAATTGAGCTCCACAACTCAACAAATATAAGATCCTTTTCATAAAAAAGTGATGTTATTGTTAAACTCATTTTTATAAAATTTTTGATAACTTAAGTGGTTTCTAATTTTAAGTTACTTTTCAAAGGTTGGTTGAAAAATTCAAAGTCACTTAAGATACCCTCATTTAATGTTCATGTAAACCCTAACTACTTTCTAACCAACTTTTGGGTTATAAAAGGAAGTTAGGGGCTCATTTATAAGGGTGACTTTGAGAGAGGAGAAAAAAAAATTTGTGTGCAAGCTTTGTTTTAGGAAAGAAACTTTTTGTTCTTTTGTGAATAAATTTTGAAGAGTTAATGAAATATGAACTTTGTGTCCCATTCATTATCTCTTGTAGCATTTGATGTTATTATGTTCATTAGATGTTAGTGTTTAAATATTTCATGTACATATTGTATTTGATCTTATGTCAACGCTATTAATATGGTGTTCTTGTTCACAAGTGATTTCCATTTCTTTCCTTCATTCCATTCCATCTCCCTCATTCACACTTCTTTCCATTTGATGTCCCAAAACACCCCCCACATACAATTTTGAATTTATAGATGTAAATATAGTTTTGGTTTTCAATAAAGGTAACCTCACCTTCATTGAGGAGGGACTTCATTCCCTTATTATTGCTTGTCATTTTCATGCATGAAAATCCATATGCTAACAGTGAGAAACCCACCATTTAAGGCGTATTTTCCTTCTTTTTCATGTGTATAATCAAGTTTAAGGACAAGGTCACTCATGTCAAAAGTGCATGGAAGAACTAGTTTGTTATGTTGCTTGGAAATACTTTTTTTATGTTTTTGATTATGAGTGTATGCGTGGTCACATCATTCTTCTAATAAGTCAAGGTCATAAAGATGTACTTTAGGTATTTTCTCATATGGAATGATAATCTTGTCAAGGGATATGTGGAGTGAAGGGAGTTCCACCTTTTAGTAGAAGGACTTCCTCAACTCCATAGATGAGTAAAAATGGGGTTGCCCAGTGGTTGTCTGAAATTGGTGCGGTATGCCTATAAGGTAGGATATATTTTCATATGCCGGTTTGTGTGTGATTTACATACTATTTTCCCTAAGATATTATTAATAATTTTATTTATGGACTCAGCTTGTCCCATGCTTTGTGGATGATATGGTGTTGAAAATCAATGTTTAATTTTAAACTTAGTATAAAGTTTCTACATTTCTTTAAATTTTAAGCTTCCACCATTATAGAATATGATGGTGTGGGAATTCCAAAGTGACAAATGATTTTATTAACAACAAATTTAGATTTAGTAAGGCCAACCATAAGAGTGATAAGCATGGATTCAATCCACTTGGCGAAGTATTCCATGGCTGTAATGATGAAGACATAACCATCTTGAGACCAAGCCAATTTCTTGATGTAATATAATCCCGATATATTTGAAGGTTCAGGGATCTAAAATAGATTGCAGCTCATCCAGAGGGGAATTAATCAAGTCATCATGATATTGGAAAGGTCTACACTTTTTGGAAAATGCACTAGTATCGATTATAGTGTAGGAAAATGGTAACCCATATGTAGGCACTTGTGTGTAGTAGTATGATCATTCAATGGCCATAACAAGTTCCCCCATGCAATTCCTCTAAGACAAGGGGACCTCATTTTATTAATGCATTAAGCAGGGGTGCCTTCACGCTTGCAATAATATAATATGTCCTATTTAAATATGTATTTGAGAGAATTTTTATGTATATAAAATCATGTTTGTAGGTCGGTATTATCTAAATAAGTATGGTATTGTATAAATTGGTGGATCTCAACACAAGATCATGTTTATGGGCATGTGGCTTAATTTTACAAATATCTCAAGGAAGAAAGGTGACCGAAGCTTGGAAAATTTTTATGGTAAAGGTTTCATCACGAGAATCGAATGTGACTAGAAATTGGTGGCATATGTGGCTAAATAATTTTCCAAGGCATTTTGTTCATGTGGGATCAATTCCTAGATTAAGTCATAATAATATTTAAGGTTTCTACTATGACAGCGATATGTACCACTAACTTGTCAACACACCAACTCGGGAATCCCCATGGCGGAGAGATATGAAATGTCCTTATCTAAGGTGACTTGCATGCTTAAGACAAGAGCCTCATACTTAGCCATGTTATTTTGACTTCAAATTTTAGTCGATAGGAGAGAGTGAAAAATGACTAGAGGGGTTAGTGAGTACACATCTACCCCCACTCCTTGGAGGAATTTTTCCCCGTCGAAGTGTAACATCCATGTATCCTTGTAGAGATCGATGGTGACCTCTCGCTCAATGAGTTTTGACCATTAAATTGGTTTTAGGTGGGGAAGGCACTTCATTAGCGGCATTGGAGGACTACACCTCAAACTTGACCATGGAGCTATAGTAGTATTATTTTATGGTAATGACATTGTACATTCCCTCAATGAGGAGGATGTCCTCATTTGGGTAACGTATCATGAATGGGATGAGGATTAGGGATGGGAAATAGCAATCTTTCACCACACTTCGTGTGATGATACAAAGGTATAAATCCATAAGGAGGGCCATCTATTTCCTAATGTAATTCATCGGAAGATAACATGTGAGAAGAAGTGTCACAAGGGATCTTTATAGATAATGATTAGGTAATATGATATAACATGTATCTTGGCATAACTTCATGGTTGTGTAAAATATAGCTAGGAGACCCTTTTGATGGAACTACGTCATGCTTTATAGTCTAATAAGGCCGAATAACATAATAAATGACATGATCCTTTCCTTTTCATCTTCTTGTGCTAACATTTCCCCTATGAACACCGAAGTGGAAGAGTTATATAGTATAAAAGGTCGATCTAGCGAAGGAGGTTATAGGGTTAGTAATGAGGATAAAGAGTGTTTCATATTGTCGAAATCTTGTTGACAGTATTTGGTCCATTCTAGTTTGGTAGCCTTCTGAAGTAGGATATTTATGGCATGAGTGCGATAGGTAAACTCGGGGACAAATATTTGGATTTCCCCAAGATTTATAAGGATGGTACTTAAGTCTTCTATGGAGGATGGTTGTGGAATGTCAAGGATGGATTTAATTTTTCTGGGTCAAAATCAATGCCATGTTTAAATACTAAGAAACCTAAGAGTTTTCCTGTGTCATCCCAAATATGTATTTTCTTGGGTTAAGGATAAGGTCGTATACAAAAAGGAATCCTAAGGTAATGTCTAAGTCATGAGCATGATCATCGGTGCATCAATATTTGATGAGTAGATCATCAACGTAGACTTTGAATATTTTGTGTATGAGATCATGAAAGATATGTGTCATGGCATGTTGATATTTTGCATCAACGTTTTTTTAGTCCAAAGGGAATTTTTACATAACAATAAGTGCCCCATTCATTGTAAAGGTAGTCTTGTGTTGATCTTTGGGGGCAATATGGATTTGGTTATACCTCGAGAACCCATCCATGAGAGAACATTTTGTAAAATTTGATTATGAATTTATATCATGTTAGAAGTGGAAGAAGATTCCATAGTGAAAATTTGTTGCAACAACTTCATAATTAGATATATTGACCCATCATAAGAAATAATTTGAGATATGGCGCTTATATACATAGAAACTATGTAAGGAAATAGGGGTTGAATAATTTTACAATGTTTTAAGAACCTTATTATGGATTAGAGGAGGATGGATGGGGATCGATTAACATCAAAAGGAAAATGAGGTATTGAAGGCTAATTAGGACCTATATAGACTTGTGTTAGTTTGAGAAGTTATTTATAAAATTTTATTATGCATTTAAAACATGTTCGAAGTGGTAGAAAATTTCATAGTGGTCATTTGATACAAAAACTTGATAACCAAATCTATTGGCCTATTATAAGAAACAATTGGAGATATCTCCCATATATCCATAGAATATATGTAAGGAGCTAAAGGTTCATTTTACAAAGTGTTTTATGAACCCCGTTATGGATTAAAGGAGGAAGGATGGGGATACCATTAGCATTCAAAAGAAAAGGATGTATTGCATGCTAATTAGGTGTAGTCACAAAATCATGCACTTTAGGCATTATTTAGCCTGGTATCATAATATTATTTAGAATATTCTTGAGTGAAGAAATTACTAATTAAACCCAAATTTTTTCCATCTTGTTTTATCTTTTATTTCATCATTAATGCACATTTCAAAACTTTCCCATCATTTTATCTGAAAATGAGGTGCCTAGGCCTATACTAGGGCACCACGGTCCCATCCGGGGTGCCCCGATCCTTGTTCTAATTTCCCACCTCTTTTTGGGCTCTTTCTAGCCATTTTTCATCCTTATATTTTTCCTATTTGGCCATGTCAGGATTAATTATGAAATTAAAGAAAGAAAACCCTTTAAATATAAATTTATGAGACCATAATGAAGCTCCTAGTGTCACATTACTACTATCACTCCATCTAGATTTACATCCATTACATCACTTACGTCCACATACTTCCATGCATCAAGACTAGGAGATATGCATCAACACACACTTCATAGGGGAGGGATTCTATTATGTTCCATGCACACATTTTATTACATTTTCTATATTTAGTTATTTCTCACTACTTCACAAAGTGTGATTGACACAAGAGCACCTAGGGCACGACATGCACACACACCAAAACTACATTTAGGTCCGAAATGTAGTGCAACGCTTAGTTTAGTAAGCCCATTGTTGTGGCAGATGAGGTCAAACTCACCCATTAATTCTGCATCTTTATGTTTTTAGGGTTTTGATACTTCCTTTGGTCTTTTACTGAGTCATTTATCATCTTGCTATATTTGGAGCATTCATCGCAGTTTAGCGAATCGAGTACAACTGTAATAAGGTTACGACATATCTTCCGACCCAAAAAGAATCAAATTTTGAGCTTTTTCAGAGACTAGGGCACCTATTTTGCCATACTAAGGTGCCCCAAGTACTCTCATGGGTGCTCTAGTCTGCTCAGATATTCTAGATCCACTCTTTTTGGACCTCTGTGAAAGCCGTTTCAAATCCCGTATTTTCCCGGACACGCGACACTTTGCGATAGCTATCTCGCAATCAGTGAGTCATTTTATAACCTTCTTCTTATAAATTAGGTTTCATTATCATTTAGTCTAATATTTAATCATTTTGTATTACTTTAGTACAATTATTTATAGGTTTTAGTCCTCCTAGATTAGATTAACTATTATCATATTATCCCCATTTAAGCCAATTTTAGTTAATCATTTTGGGGAACCCATTTCTGACCTACACACTCTTAGAATACCCATCCTCCTTAGGCTTCCTTCATCATGGCTATCTCCATTCATGAATTTTTACTCCTTCACCCATGAATTGTGAGCTAAAATCATTACTATTTACTCATTGCTCGTATCCCCGACAACACTCATCCGTAAAGAGTCTATAATAATTTTTGGACACATTCTCTCAACATATTACTTCCCCATCTGCTCCTCATACTAACTGTGATGCTTTTGAAATTGATCCACCTTTGCATATTATCTCTCGCATTCATAATGTCGTCATTAAGCATACTTTAATTAATAACAAATATGAGCTTAATGTATTTCCCATGTCATTTCTATAAGTTTTAGGCCTTCACTTTGTGACATTAACCACTCTAGCATTTCCTTGCATGCTTATGATGGATCCACTCGTCCATGTTTTGGTCATGTCACACTACTCATCACTGTTGGTCCTAAGATTGTCCACACGATGTTTTTGTTGTTGATTTCTCTATTGCTTATAAGCTGTCTTCTTGGTAGACCATGGCTTCATGTAATGCGATCTGTCACATCTATATTGTCCATAAGCTGTGTTAAGTAATTAACTAAAATATAGAGATCTAATACTAGACTAATGATTATATGGTATTAATATTAATCTAATTAGGAGTTCTAAAATGTTATATAAATGAAAGCAATATGGAAGAAATAGTAAATAATTATTTTAAGTGAAATAAAACCCTAAGTATGCAAGAGAAGGAAGAGAAATGGCTTAGCTGATTCAAAGAGACTCTTCGCAGTTGTCATAGGTCCGAAAACAAAATATGGAAGTGTAGATGATTACTCAAAAACCCTACGAAGACCAGATATAGAAGATCGAACTAACTAGGGTTTGTGACAAGGTACTAGGTGCCCTAGGGGCGTGCCTTGGTCTCTATGATTAGGCACACCCGATCTATGCAAAGATCCGGATCTCGAGTTTTGTATGGCTGTAAGTTTATCTAAAACTCTACCTATCTCTGTCACATTGGATTCTTTGAATGAGTTGAATAATGACCAGCAATACAAGAGGAAGTATTAAACCCTAGGAAAAATAAAAATCCAAAATGAATGGGTCGGATCGAGCTCGGCCAGCCAAACTAGTGGTCTTATCATTGAGATCTTGCACTACATTTAAGATCTGGATGTAGTTCTGGTGAGTGTGTGCATGTCATGCCCTAGGTGCACTTGTGCAGTCACACTTTGTGAAGTAGCAATAAATATTAACTATATAAAATGTAAATAACATGTGTGCATAGAATAAAATAGAATCCTCCACCTATGCAATATGTGTGATGCAAATCTCCTAGCCTTGATGCATAGCACTATGTGGATGCAAGTGATGCAATGGATGCAACTCTAGATGGAGTGATAGTAGTATGTGATGCTAAGACCCTCATTATGGTCTTATAACTTTATATTTATAGGGATCTCAAGCTTAATTTCGTAATTAATCCTAACAAGGCCGACTAGGAAAAGGATAAGGATGAAAAACAACTAGAAAGGCCCCAAAAATAAGTGGAAAAATAGCAACATAGATCGTGGCGCCCATGGTGGGATTAGGTGCCCAAGATGAGGTTGGGGCACCTTGATTTCAGGATAGAATGACAAGGCAATTGTGAAATAGATGGAAAGTGAAAGAAAATATGTGGGAATGACGAAATAAAATATAAAATAAATATTGCCAAAAGGTGGGATTAATTAGTATTTTATTCACTTAAGAACCTATTGGTACCAAAATCTACTCTCCCTTTATGATCAAGCAACATCAACAAAGTTAACCAAATGCCTAAAGGGTGATGAATCAAGATTTATGTCATTTTGTATTCGGGAAAGATCTCATCATCTCTTTATTACTCGGATCTAGGAAAATTCATGTAGCATCGTGTTGAGGTTATAACCTACCCTCTTACTTTAGACTTTTCCTTTCAACGAGGGTGAGAGGAGCAAATTTGTAGTCTGTATGTATTAGAAATAAATATATTACCAATTCTTAGCACTCCTTTTGTAAGATAATTGAGAATCCCTCTTGAGGAGACATGATCATTTCAATGAGTCTACCTCTCATGAGTTGTCACTTCTAGACAATGCAAATGTCTCTTAAATCAAGGTTAAGATTATTGAAGACAACATGGGACTAACTTGTAATTGTATATTTTAGTTCTTAAAAGGGAAAGCGAGGGTGATTTTGGTAGGATTCATTGGTCTAAAAATGGTTTTGGCTGGGGAATTAAGTAGGGTAAGGTCGAGTATAGTAGATCTCAAATAAATTTTGACAAATGTTTGAAATCTCCGAGTGCAAGGAAAATATTCCAAATAGCTAACATATTTCCTTCAAATAGAAGGTTTTTATCAATGGAATCCCAAAAATAAAAATTTTCACAAAATATTTAAGGATTCAAAACACAAAAGCTCATGCTAAAAACTTAACAAAATGTCAAAGGATATCCAAAATTCACGCTTAAGATACACTCAAAATATTACAAGGAACATTTAACCAAATGGAAACATAATGATTTTAAAATTGTTTATTACAAAAATGAGATGAAGAATCTTCTCAAAAGAATGTAATTGCAATTTCCAGAATGCTACCAAAACGATAAAGTTTACTGTGTGACTAAAAATATCTCTAAAATAAGATTGCAATGGGAATATGAATAACTATTTTAAAGTATTTCATCTTGACAACAATCACAACAAAGCTCATGATTTACACAGTTAATTTAAAGACTTCTCAAATTCATCAGAAAGGGAAAGTAAGTCTATAGTCTCAGTGCTTGTCAATGGTTGTACATTTGCAACCATCTTGACATGATTTGGTTTGCATAGCCTATGGAAAATAATATGTATCTCAGACAGGTTCTTAGGGAAAGGATGGTATTCTCAGTTTTTTACTCTTGTTTCTCATAAATCTAAGAAATCTTAACCCCCCTTATGCGAGAGTATTCCCTCGTATTTATACAATTTTATCATTATATTTATTTTCCAATTTTCCCCCCAAAACATGGATCTTTTAAAGGTATATTCTCCTTTTATAGTATATCATTCTATCCATGCTACCTTTATGAAGATTCTATGTTTAATGTTGCCAAGTGTAAGGAGTATGAGCCTTCTTCATTTTTCTCTGTCATGTATGGTTAGGATATCATGTCATCACTTTTGGCCGATTATTTAATTGTTCTTTTCACTTGATGATTGGATGGTTGCCTTTGATGATTTTTAACACTTCCAGGTGACCTGACATGACAAATACTCTTATCCATCTTCTAAGAATCCATCTTAGGTGATAGACATTTCTATTTACGTCTGTTGGTTTAAACACCCCACATGGCTCTTTTCAAATCACGATTAACTCATTAATTCAGCTCACTTCGATTCACCTCAACTATTGATTTTCTCCATATGGGATGAGCAAAAATATTTTCATCTAATGGGAATGATTTCTTTCGACTAAATCAATTGGCACCATTTTCACTATAAAAATCATCTATACTCTTTCACCAACATGAATTTATTTTCTTACCTTAGCAAAGTGAAGAAACTCTTCATAGTCCCTTTCATCAACATGGCGAAAGTGCTTGTGGAGAAGCAGTTTGAAAGAAATTTCCTCGAGAATATTTAAGCCAAATCTTCGACCTACATGGCCCGGATGAAGCTTTTTTAGAGCATTTTTCAACATAGCATATCCAGGGGATATCAAAGGACCTTTAACCTATCGGAAGGTTTGGCTCGCACTCCTTCTAAGGATAATTAGAATTAATCCTGTCTTTTCAGCCTTTAGATCCATGTATTTTCATCTCTTTCGGTGGAAACATCAAAAGGATCCCGTAGACTTGAAGATATTCTGGATTGAAAAGAGACCTTAAGTGTCTCAGGAAAACTGATTATCAATGCCCCTTTTTATGTAATGAATAATTTGTGTTGAGGGAAATTCCCAAGGAGTCTTATGTGTTGTATGACCAATATTTGATTGATATAGTGCCTATTATTTATCATAAAGTAGACAAACTGGAGTGGAGGATTTCTTCTGCGGAGAAAGGTCGGGAAAGATTTGTGTCTCACAACCACTTACAATGCTAGTACCAAATTTCAGAAAACAAGAAGGGGTGAATTAATCTCTTAGCCCTCAATTATCATTTCGGATGGAGAAGAGGAGCTGTCTTTATCTAGTCTTCATTCAAAAGTGATAATCTCTTTGCCGAGAGACAATAGGGAAAGTTTGTAGTTCAATCATCTACTAGTTTAGGGCATTCTTCTCCTTCATTAGAGAATGAATTATCAGTGGCCTCGGCTAATTCCTTCTCTAAGAGAGAACCCACCCACCCCATACAAGGAGATAGAAGATTGAATCCAACTCAAAATATCTTGTTACGCCTAGCCCCTAAGATATAGTTCTTGGTCTTTCAAAACTCAAACATTTCCTCTCAGTTTATTCCCAATAATTCTACCCTCCACAAGGAGAATGAGAAGAAAAATTCTTTAGAGGAGGCTTGGATCTCTTAGACTAGGCGTTTTCCTACAAGAAGAAGATCGAGCTAGAGAAGATCATGAATAGTCCCTGAATGAATTTGAGTCATTGATGGATATGGGTATGTCTCGGGATTTAGCAAGGTTCATCATGTTCATCCAAAAACAAAAGGCTCTGATGATTTTTTTGCTAAGGAAGAACAAGCTACCCTCCTTTGGGGAATTTTAAAGGAGTGAAGGCCAACTTAATGTTGTGTTTGTCTTTTATGTCTTTATTTTCAAACATGTAAACGAACTTTTTTCATCATGGGATGGGGTCCCTATGGAATCCCTACTTTTTCATTTTCAAAATATAGAAAATACATGCCCCTCATTAGTTTATATGATTTTACAAATGGACATACAATTTCATCACAACAATATAAAATATAATGCACTATATTGAGCTAGAAAATTATATCAAAGAAAAATAAATGCCATTAATATTAATCATTTTTCATGGAGCAGATATATCAAATGAAACATTAATTGTACATGAAATATGATAAGAGGATGATGTCTTAAGGGTGAAAAGCCTAAGCTTGTTCATCATTTTTTTCATATGTATCATTTTCTTCTCCTTCAACTTCTTCTTCTGGGGCTTCTTCTCGCACTTCTTCTCGGGATCCTAGCAACATATGCATCATATCTTTGAAAAATTTCATTGATGTCACCTTCATACGGTCTATACGGTGTTGGAAATTTAGTGTTTGTAATGCTATAGTATCCACATAATGGCCCATTTTCCTTTGAAACTCCAATGATTTATCTTTCAACTCTGCAATTATGTTTTCAATCTTGTTCATTATTTTAATGGTTTCATAAGAAAAATAATCTTTTTGAATATTTATCTCAAATTAACCACATAGGAAGTTAGATTTTAAATCACCATAGCTCTTTTTGAATTTATCAAACACTATATCTTCAAGCTTTGAGTCAATAATATCTATAGTATTATCAAACCATTTTATTTTGGCTTCAATTTATCTTTGATCCCATTTACAACATCCACTCCGATTTCAGCCAATTCCCTCTATATTCTTGTGGCACAATTTCTTCTTTCTCAACTAACTCATCACCGAGTTGAGTTATGCATTTAAATTTAGGAAAATTCCTTCAAAGTAAAAGATCTCATTGTCTAATTTCTCATTCAATTCATCAATATTATTGAGCCTATTCTTGAGTTCGTCATATTTTGTTCTTATTTATTCAATTTTTCTTTCCCTTTTTGTATCAATTTCTCAATCAAGGTGTCCACAACCTGGAAATTTTTAATAGCTTTGTAAAAATTTTCCTTTCCTTGAAGTGTTGATAGATGTACTTGTTTGTATTTGGCTAGACTTCCCAATCAATTGTCATGCATACTAGAAATCAACATTCTTACTTGTTCTTTTAACTATTTCTTTGTTACCCTATCCTCATCCACTATTTGCAACAAGTCTTTCACTTCCTCTTACACCCCTTGTCTCAAATGGTGTCTTGAGGGCTTACCTAAGGGGATAATTTGAACATCATAATCACCATATGTTATGTTTTTTCTTATCTTTCCCTCATGTGGGGTTGCCACTTCAATGTTTTATATCCTAGCGGATCAAGTATGGGTTTTTGTGAGAACTCTAGCCCTTTTAGAGGCTTTGATTGGATTTGGAAAAGAAAAAAATTATGATATCTATAGCCTTCACCGGAAAAATTTCCTTTTCCTCCTTCAATATCAGTTCTCCCATCTAACCCTTTGTAAGATATGTCCCAATTTTTTCTCTTGCAGCTCCTGTTGAGGTTTGTCAGGGACAACCGTCAATTTGCTGGACATTTCTGTGCATCTTAAACTAATAACATTATTGATTTTTCATGTTTGGTTTCCATTATTATTTCAATGTCCCCACCTAGTACTTGTATTTCCCCTAATTATATTTCTTCTCTGCTTCGAGGCTTGGGATTGGTGAATTTCTTCTTGGGTAACACTTGTGGTTAAAATTTTCTTTTCTCTTATTTCACCAATCGATATAATTTCCACCTCATCATCTCCTTTAGGAGCTCCTTGAGTCAATAATTCTTTTTAGATACTCCTTCACCTCTAAAATTTTTACCTCTCTTGGAGGATCTTGATCTAATATACTAACATCTTCTTTCCTATTGACATTCCTTGTTGTGGCATGGTGGGTGGCTCTCTACTACTTGTTCCTTGCTCATATTTTGTGTGTATTCATATCATCCACAACCTTACCCTCGATATCTGTAACATGTGTACCTTTTTTTTCTACTTTACCATCATGAGAAGATGTATCATCCCTAGTGAGCCCGAATCTATGAGAAATATCCTTCTCAAATCAAACCTCGAGCTTGTAGTCCCTTCACCAAGCATTCCTACCTTGTTTAGCTCTTGAAATTCTTGAGTACGGTTGAAACTTTTCGATGACTGAGCCTCAATTCTAGTAGTTGGTATATGCTCAGTCTTTTCCATCTCTCCATTCAACTTAGGCTCATTTTAACCTTTCATTTTGTTGTTCATCCTTATATACGTCAAATACATCCATCACAGGGAAACTCTCACCAATATCAACATCCAATGTTTCAACTTGACCTTTTGTTGATTCTTGCAAATTTTTAAATGGAGATAAACTAATACTTTCACTTGCTAATGTTTTAGACACATTCATACTCTAACTCATAATATTAATATCGAGAAATTAGGAAAAACCATACATGGGATTGTTTTCTCCTAGACCGGTGTGCAATGTTTACTCCCTCTAAACACACATGTGAAAATAAAAGCATTGATTGTCTAACAAGACTGGTTTGAAAAGTTTTCTATTGTGGTAATGGTGCCACATATTGTACTTGAGGATCCTCAATTTTTAACTTTCAAAGGATGAATCATGACATCCCCTGTGTTTATGCTTCTTGGGTGTATGGGCACCTTCTCTTACAAAACTTTCTCATTCGATCTTATAATTTTGAATGGCGATTACTGATGTCCCCACTCATTATTTTATTAGTTCGCTTGGGGTTTTCAAACATCTAGATGAGCCTTATGAGAGGCCACACCCTTTCCTTTTGACTGTAAAGGAACTACAATAGTGATATGAGAACTTTTTATTGATTTAAGTAACATTTCCTCAATTTTTTGCTTTAAAGTAGACATAGGGGTACCCAGTAGCTAAAGTCCATTCATCTACTAATCTCAAGTGGGAATTTTGTGTTAATTGAGGGAATTTCCTCATAAAGGGTTCATTCTGTTAGCTCCTTCCTCAAATGAGGAAGATCATCTTTAAATTTCCCTAAACTTTGAAATTATTAAGGGCCCTTGTGTTATGGATCGATAAGCCAATATTTTTCCTAGATAACCAATTCACTGTTATTCCCATTACATTGGTTATTCTATCATAGGAGTCACATGACTCTTTTTCCTTCCTATCCAAAGGGGGCATTGGTTGTCCTTCTATCCCTTGATCACAATAATATTGAATTACAGTATCTAGATCATCAACAACTCCTCGGGGATTATAGTGACCTTGAAATATAAATTCTAATTGAGGGTAATTTTTGAAAAATATTTTAGCATGACCTCCTCCTCATCCCCTGCAATTCATCCTATAGTATTCAAACTGTGGCTCATGCTCAAAATTATTTGATAGATTTTGAATACCCATCTAATATCATAATTATCCCTAGCCTCAAACAGTTCCATCTCAATTTTCCTCATTTCATTTTCCATTAACCTAGCCTTGAAAATTGAAGGACAAGAGTACTTTCAATTTTGATGGGAAATTTGATATTTCTTTTATGCTCTCCAGCAATTAATTTATGGAGTGGTGTCAATTGTCTTTCCGGCTCACACAAATCAATTTTTCATCCATATCTGGGTAATTTGCGGGGTTGGCCCTCAAATCCACGACTCGATATATGTAAATATCTTGTATTGATTGAAGTAACACCCATACTAAAAATGCAAATGGCCTTTCATTTCCCTCCTCATTCTTTTGCATAATGATACGAGATGTAATGGTGTTTTTAGATGCAAAATAGAAAATTCTAAAAACCTTCTTATAATCGGGGTACTGGTAGGACATGAGCATTTATTAATGCCTCTTTAATTCCCGTGAATGCTTGGATAGCTTCATCCTTCCATTTAATAATTTGATCCTTCTTCAACATATTTGTGATAGGGATAGTCATTTCAACAAAATTGGAAATGAATCTTCTAATGAGATTGATTTGGCCAAAGAAATACTGAATACCTTTCTTGTTCTTAGGGATAGGAACTTTCCCAATAGCTTCCACTCTCTCAGGTTCAATCATGACCCCTCCCTTGATACAATGTGCCCTAAAAATTTGGCCTTCTGAACCCCAAAATGGAACTTTTTAGGATTCAATGAGATGTCATATTCCTGCACCTCTATAAAATATTTTCCAAATGCTGCAAATGATCATCCCTTTTTCTTGAAAACACTGTCACATCATCTTGGTATACAACTATAAAATTATTTATATATCATGCAAATTCCACATCCATAGCTCTCTGAAAGGTAACACCAACATTCATCAAGCCAAATGGAATTATCACATACACATAAGTACCCCATGGAGTGGTGAAAGAAGTTTTGATTTGATCTAATTGCTTCACAACCACTTGGTTATATCTTAAGAATCCATCTAGTGTAGACAACGCTTACGATCCTAGTGACCAATTGCAACATATTATCCATGTTAGGTAAGGGATAATTATCTTTCTTTGAGGCCTTATTTAGATTTATTAAATCTACACATAGTCTTATATCCCCATTCCTTTTTTTTTGAATGCTACTAAATTTTCCGCCAAAGAAGAATATCGTGTAGGTTGTATGATACCTCCATCCCTCAACTTCTTGAGTTCTTCTTGCATTTTTAGGGATAAAAGTGGATTAATTGGCCTATTCTTTCATCCGAATGGTTTAACATTGGGTTCGAAAGGCATTTCATGTTTAAAAGGTCCTCTCTATATGCCTTCAACTCTGAATAAGACCATGCTTTAGGTCGTCTTGGTATTTCTTTAACAAGTTAAGATATGATTGATTTTCTTCTTTACTTGGATTACTAGCTAGCCATATCTTCCTAGGATTTTCAGTAGTTCCCAAGTCGTGTTCTTGACATCTCTTGAAACATGGATGTGTCTATCAACGACCCTATTAGCATTGTCAAAATTCGAATCCAAAGAAACTAACCCTCTTGGAATTGTATTTGTTTTTAACTAAATAACATCTTGGAAAAAAGGGTTTCCTTACCATCACATATAGAAATCATCGGCTCCCAATCTATATGTTGATTGGTGACTTCCCTTTATTCTATGTAAAAACCTTTGAGCCTAAGTATAATCCTTAAAAACTTGTGAGTGTTTAACATTGTTAGGGACAATCTGGTCTTGATAATACTTCTATGTCATAATCATAGTAAGGAGTCATTGTAGAATTTTCAAATCACGGATCCTAATCTTGCCAACCTATTTGCGACAACATTTTGATTTTTGTTATGATATAATATGTTCAAAGAGTCAGACAACTTGATAAATTCCCATACTTCATGCTTATATTGTTTCATCCTTTGACTCTTAGTCACATACATCTTCCTAACTTGTTTTACAACCAACTCTGAATCTCCTTTAACAACCATGTCCTTGATACCATACCTCCAAGAAATCCTTAAGCCTAAAAGCAGTGCATCATATTCTGCAATATTGTTAGTGCATTCAAACTTAAGTTTAAAGGAAAAATTGAAAATATCATGGTTTGGAGACACAAGGACAATGCCAACACCATTCCCCAAATTAGAACAAGCTCCATCAAACATTAAATTCTAGGGCACGCCCATTTTCTCAAGATAATTACATTTATCCATGTCATGCTCATGAAAATCAGCATAACCCACAAAATTATCAACATCCACATCAACATATAATACCTCATAGGATGCATTCTTAAGATCCTCAATCAGATGTAACATATTTTTCTCTCCACATAGTTTGACAAGGATTCCTTCTATTGGTATAGTCGCATATGACAAATCCATCTCGCACACTCCCTCCCACACTAGCAACCCATTTCCTTAATAATAACATTCCTCATTTAGAAGGAATATCCACAATGACTACATTCACGGTTAAACATTTACTGGATAAGATTCTAATTGTGCAACCAATCCTCTAACATATAAAAATCACCGACACTTCTCTCGAATCCATAGCGTACAGCACTTCCCAAAAGTTGTTGTTACGGTAATATTCAATTCATTCATTACTTCAAGGGTATCACATTAAAAGAGGCCCCTGAATCAAACATGCTTGATTGTGCACTAACCTATCCTTTATGATTAAAGTAGTATAGAGAGGGTGAACATCAAGTTGATTTTTAATGAGAGAAGTACCAGGTATACCTAAGGTGATTCTCCCAAATCTTCTAATGCTTGAAGTACTTCTAGTTCTACAATGACAGAGGGGAGTAATAACATTATTCACATTATTGTGTGAGGTTATTGCTTCTTCTTTCAACCCCAAATACTCAAATTCTCTTTTCTATGTTTAGGGATCCAAAGTAATTCAACAATAGGAACTATGAATTTTATCGACTCGAGAATCTAGACAATATCACATGGGAAATATTCGGGTAAAATCGTGTTAAGAGGAAGAGTAAATGCCCTCTATTGTGGTACAAGACTCTTTACATTTTGGGCATGAACTGTAAGTTTTATTTGGAATGATTGGACCCTTAGTCGGTGTATCATTTTTAGGAGAATATTTTATAATATTGGTAAGAAGTGGAGTCTTGGGTTTGGGTTGTAATCCTCCTCCTTTAACAACTTGACTTCTGAGATTGTACTCCTTTTCTTGAGCAACAAATTTGCATTCATGAGCAATTGTCTATCTACCTCATAAGGAATTCCTACATCATACTTTTTGATCATCAAGGCCCTTAAATACTCAAAGTCATGATTAGGTAATTCAAAATCCTACACCATATCAATTTGAACATTATGGTTAGAAGGAAGGGGAAGTACCTAGTGAATGCACCTCTAGAAGCTCTTTGCAGTTCTTGCACATATCAAATCAATAGAAGTAGCTCCTTGTTGTGGATTATCCAAACATTCCATCATGCATACATCATCGTAGATCTCATCATTGTAAACCTCTTCAATTTATTCAACATGGTTACAAGGGGAATGTGGAAAAAAAACACTTATCACACCATTCAATAGCATGGATTTCTTCCACCATGGTAACTCTAGTAGTTAAAGGATCACGATCTATTTATTTTCTCTAATTTGTTGCTTTTAATTTCCTAACACCAAGGGCCCCTTTCCTCTTTCATCCAATCTATGATTATTTCTAGGGTGATTCCCTAATATTTTTGGCCTTGAGGTGGATGCTAGTAATGAGAGTTCTATCCAATTCCTTTCTATGCCCTGGAAATTTTGTAAGAAATCTTCTTAACTACCCCTGATAAAGTTTTCACAACTTCTTCTAGATCATCTCCCTTGCTAAGTTGAGGTTTTTCAGGGTTAACTAATTTGATTTTTCCATTTTTGAGGCTTTCTGCTACCTTGATGTTATTTTCTATCTAGAAAACAATAGAAAAAGCTTGTCTTAGAGTTTAGGTTTTTATCTCTAAAATAATATGTTGCCTTTTTGTCAAAAACATCAAAATATTTTATTAGGAAAGATTGATCACTTGGTCTCAATATCACTGGTAACCTATTCAAGGTTTTATTGATTCTAGATTTTAAATCTATGATTGGTTCATTGGGATTTTTTTTTATATTCTCAAACTTAGACAAAAGGAACCTAGGATCAGTCTTATCCCCATACTGAAACCTAAAAGCATTTTTCATTTCTTTCCAAGAGTCTATTGAATCATCTGGAAAATATTTGTACTAATCACGTGCATCTTCTTCCAAAGTGTTGGAAAAATAACTTTATGTACACATCTTCATGCTCTATTTCAAAATATTCCATCATGTTGACAAAAGTTTTAAGTGTTGATCACCAGTGATAGCATTATTTCCTTGAAATTTAGGAAACCTATTTCTTAGATCTTGTGGTACAACATTAGGGTACCCCATCATATCTCGTGAAATCTATTAGCCCTTTATATTAACAATGAAGGCATGTTTGGGTGGAGGATGGGCCATGTTATTTTGAAGAGGTGATTTAATCTGGGGTTAAAACACCATGGGACAAGAAATATTTGGGATAAAGGTGTATGATCTTCAAATTAAATATCCTCTAATGACTCAGTTTCACAAAAAACCCTACCAGCTCTAAGTGATAAAGGAGGAAAAAGGGAATACCTATCTTGGTCACAAATGATGGCCCCTCACCAACTGGGGTATGCAGATTTTCACTAGGGTTGTTAGATTTTGAACTATCTAAAGAAGTAGGGTATTCTTATATCAATGGATGATCATTTTCCACTCTTTGGCACTATCTTTTCTGTTGACCTTTGGTCTTCCAAAGCTTTCCAAACTTGTTTCTTATTTAGATTTGTTCTTCCAAGTTCTGGAAATAACCTTCCGAAGAGGGTCTTCATTGAATACAAACCTTATTCCTTTAAGCTTTGTAGATATCAACAAAAAAATTAATTATTAAAAGTTAAGACACTTGTATTTACTAGAAATTCCAAACAAATAAGAGTCGCAATTAAGGATTTTCACCTTAGACATATAAAATACTACAAATGAGTTTTCAAAGGAAACCAATGCTCAAGATCAACAAATCTAAGAATCCTTTGTCATTATTAATCCTTAATTCAAATATATATAATGTAAATTTCACTCAAACTATGAGAGATCATGTAAAATAACTCCCGATCCTCTTAAATTTTACAAAGCTTGGAAAAGGATGACATCTTACACTTGTATTTATATAAAAATATGTTTGGAAAGCTAGTAGGAATTGATATTTATTTTTATTTTCACAAATATCCTGGAAACAACGTGATGCAGATCGGTGTTGGTACCCAAATTTGTTCTCCCTTTATGGCCGAGTAGCATAAATAGGTTAACTAGATGCCTAGAGGGTGATGAACCAAGATTTATGTCATTTTATAGCTGGGGAAAGATCTCATCATCTTTTTACTCAGATCTAGGAAACGTTAGGTAGCACCGTGCTGAGGGTATGACCTACCCTCCTACTTTAGGCTCTACCTTTCAGCCGAGTGAGAGGAGACACTTTGTATTTTGTATGTATTAGAAATGAATATATTAAAATTCTTAGCACTCCTTTTGTAAGATATTAGAGAAGCTCTCTTGAGGAGACATGATCATTTCAACATAGATCTAACTCTCACAAGTTCTCACTTCTAGATAGTGTAGATGTCTCTTAAAACAAGGCTTAGACTACTAAAGACAACATGGGAATAGCTTGCATTTTCATATTTTAGTTCTTAAAAGGGGAAAGTGGAGTGATTTGGTAGGATTCATTGGTCTAAAAATGGTTTTGGTTGGGAATTAAGCAGGGTAAGGTTGAGTATACCAGATCTCAAAGAAATTTTGACAAATGTTTGAAATCTACCTAGTGCAAGGCAAAATATTCCAAATAGCTAACATATTTCCTTCAACTAGAAGGTATTTATCAATGGAATCCCAAAATAAAAAGTTTCACACAATCTTTAAGGATTCAAAACACAAAATCATCATATGAAAACTTAACAAAATGTCAGAGGATCTCCAAAAGTCACGCTTAAGATACACTCAAAAGATTACAAGGAACATTTAACCAAATGGAAACATAATGATTTTAAAATTATTTATTACACAAATGAGATGAAGGAATCTTCTCAACAATGTAATTGCAATTTCCAGAATGCTACCACAAATGATAAATTTTATGTGTGACTAAAAATATCTCTAAAATAAGATTGTAATGGGAATATGAATAACTATTTCAAAGTATTTCATCTTAGCAACAGTCAAAACAAAGCTCATGATTCACATAGTTAATTTAAAGACTTCTAAAATTCATTAACAAAGGAAAAGTTAGTCTATAGTTAAGTGTCTTGTCAATGGTTGTACATTTACAACCATCTTGACATGATTTGGTTTACATAGCCTACGGAAAATAATATGTATCTTAGACGGGTTCTTAGGGAAAGGATGGTATTCTCAGTTTTTACTCTTGTTTCTCATAAATCTAAAAATCTTAACCCCCTTATGCAAGAGTATTCCCTCGTATTTATACAATTTTATCATTATATTTGTTTTCCAATTTCCCCCAAAAACATGGATCTTTTAAAGGTATATTCTCCTTTTATAGTATATCATTCTATCCATGATACCTTAATGAAGATATTATGTTTAGTATTTTGATGTGTAAGGAGTACGAGCCTTTTACATATTTCTCCATCATGTATGGTTAAGATATCATGTCATCACTTTTGGCCAATTATTTAATTGTTCTTTTCACTTGATGATTAGATGGTTGCCTTTGATGATTTTTAACACTTCCAGGTGATCGACGACATGATAGATACTCTTATCCATCTTCTAAGAATCCATCTTGGGTTTGTACATTTCTCTTTACACGTCCTTTTGGTTTAAACACCCCACATGGTTCTTTTCAAATCTGATTAATTCATCAATTCAACGCACTCACTTGATTCATCAACTCTTAATTTTTCTCGTGTGGGATGAGCAAAAATATTTTTCATCTAATGGGAATGATTTCTTTTAACTAAATCAATCGGCACCATTTTCACTATAAAAATCATCTATACTCTTTCACCAACATGAATTTATTTTCTTACCCTGGCAGTGAAGAAACTATTCATAGTCATTTTCATCAACATGGCAAAAGTTCTTGTGGAAAATAGTTTGAAAGAAATTTCCTCATAATATTTAAACCAAATATTTGACTGCGTGTGGCCCTGATGAAGATTTTGTTAGAGCATTTGTTCCACATAGCATGTAAAAGGGACATCGAGAGGACCTTTGACCTATCAAAGGTTTGCTTCACACTTTTCTAAGGTTGATTAGAATCAATTATGTCTTTTTCATCCTTTCAATCCATGTATTTTCATCTCTTTCGGTGGGAACATTAGAAGGATCTCAAAGACTTGAAGAGATTCTGGATTGAAAAGAGACCTCAAGTGTCCAGAAAATTGATTATCTAGTGCCCCTTTTTATGTAATGAATAATTTGTGTTGAAGGAAATTCCCAAGGAGTCTTATGTGTTGTATGACCAATCTTCAATTGATACAGTGCCTATTATTTCTCATAAAGTAGATGAACTGGAGTGGAGGATTTCTTTTCTAGAGAAATGTTAGGAAAGACATGTGCCATCACAACCACTTAAAATTCTAGTACCATATTTTGGAAAGAGAAGGGGTGAATCAAGATCTCAGCTCTCAATTATCTTTTCAGATGGAGAAGAGGAACTATCTTTATCTACATCATTCAGAGAAGCAATCTCTTTTTCGAGAGACAATAGGGGCAGGTTTTCAGTTGGTCGGTTTTCCACTCATTCGGGGCATTATGCTCCTTCATCGATCATGAATTCTCAGGGCCTCGGCAATTCCTTCTCCAAGAGAGCACCCATCCACCCTTATAAGGAGATGGAAGACTGAATCTAGCTCAAAATATCTTGTTCCACCTGGCCCCTTGAGATGTAGTTCTTTGTATTTTAACAAATCTAGAAATTTCCTCTCTAAGTATATTCCCAATAAGTCTCCCCTCCACAAGGGGAAAGGGAAGATGACATTATTTAAAGGTGGCTTGGATCTCTTAGACTGGGTGTCTTCCTACCAAAAGAAGATTGAGCTAGTGAAGATCATGAACAGTCCCAGAATGACTATTGAGTCATTGATGGATATGGGGATGTCTCAGGATTTAGCAAGGTCCATCATGTTCATCCAAAATCACACAAGGCTTTGATGAATTCATGTTGAGGAAGAACAAACTTTGAACAAATGCCTCCATAGGGGGAAATTTCAAAAAGGAGTGAAGGACAACTAAATGTTGTGTTTGTCTTTTATGTCTTTATTTTCAAACATGTATATGAAATTTTTCATCATGGGAAGGGATCCCTATGGAATCCCCATTTTTTCATTTTCAAAATATAGAAAATACAAGCCACTCATTAGTTTATATGCTTTTACAAATGGACATACAATTTCATCCAAGCAATATAAAATCTAATGCACTATATTGAGCTAGCAACTTATACCAAAGAAAATAAATGCCATTAATATTAATCATCCTTCATGGAGAAAAAATATCAAATGAAACATTAATTGTAAATGAAATATGATAAGAGGATGAAGTTTTAAGGGTGAAATCCTAAACTTGTTCATTATTTTTCACGCATATATATCCTTTTCTTCTCCTTCAACTTCTTCTTTTGGGGCTTATTATCGGACTTCTTTTGGGATCCTAGCCACATATGCATCATATCTTTAAAATTTTCATTGATGTCCCCTTCATTTGGTCATGTATGGTGTTGGAAAATTAGTGTTTGTCTTGTTATAGTATCCACACAATGGCCCATTTTCCTTTGAAACTCCAATGGTTTAGCTTTCAACTATGTAATTTATGTTTTCAATCTTGTTCATTATTTTAATGGTCTCATAAGAAAAATCATCTTTCTAAATATTTATCTCAAAGGAACCACATAGAAGTCAACTTTTAAATCACCATAGCTCTTTTTGAATTTATCAAACACTATGTCTTCAAGATTTGAGTTGAATAATATCTATAGTATTATCAACCCATTTTCTTTTGGCTTCCAATTTCTCTTTGATCCCATTTAAAACATCCACTCTGATTTCAACCAATTCTTCTAGGGCATGCTGATTCCCCTATATTCCTATGGCAACAATTTCTTCTTTCTCAACCAACTCATCACTGAGTTTGAGTTATGCATTTCAATTTAGGGAAAATTCCTTCAAAGTAAAAGATCTCATTGTCACATTGCTTAGTCAATTCATCAATCTCATTGAGCTTATTCTTGAGTTCTTCATACTTTTTCTTACTTCTTCAATTGTTTCTTTCCCTTTTTGTATCAATTTCTCAATCCATGTGTCCACATCTGGATCTTTTTAATAGCTTTGTCAATTTTTCCTTTCCTTCAGAAGTGCTGGCAGATGTACCAATTTGGATTTGGCTAGACTACCCAATCAATCGTTGCAGATTAGAACTCAACATTTTGACTTTTCTTTTAAATATTTCTTTGTTACCCTATCCTCATCCACTTTTTGTAACAAGTCATTCACTACCTCGACACCCCTTATTTCAACGGGTCTCTTGAGGGCTTACCTAAGGGGATAAGATGAACATCATAATCACCAACTGTTATGTTTTTCTTATCTTCCCCTCATGGTGGGTCACCACTTCCAATGTTTTATATCCCGAGTGGATCAATATGGGTTTTGGTGAGAACTCTCTATCCCTTTTAGAGGCTCGATTGGCTTTGGAAAAGACAAAGATGTGATATCTATAGCCTTCACGGAAAATTTCCTTTTCCTCCTTAATATAGTTCTCCCATCCAACCCTTTATAAGAGATGTCCCAATTTTTGTCTCTTGTAGCTCCTATTGAGGTTTGTTGGGGGACAACCATCAACCACTTGGACATTTCATGTGCATCTTGAACTAATATTCTAGTTGATTTTTCATGTTCAATTTCCATAATTATTTCAGTGTCCCCACCTAGTACTAGTCTTTCCCCTAATTGTATTTCTTCTTGGCTTCGAGCTTGGGACTAGCCAGTTTCTTCTTGGGTAACACTTGTGGTTAAAATTTTCTTTTCTCTTATTTCACCAACTGATATAATTTCCACCTCATCATCTCCTTTAGGAGATCCTTGAGTCAATCCTTATTTTGTAGATATTCCTTCACCTTCCAAAATTTTTACCTCTCTTGGAGGATAATTGATCTAATATACTAACATATTCTTTCCCTATTGACATTCCTTGTTGTGGCATGGTGGGTTGGCTCTCTACTACTAGTTCCTTCCTCATATTTTGTGTATTCATATCATCCAAACCTTAACCTCAATATATATAACATGTGTAGCTTCTACTTTACCTTCATCATGGATGTCCTTACCGAAGATGTATCATCCCTAGTGAGCCGAATCTATGAGAAATATCCTTCTCAAATAAAACCTTTGAGCTTGTAGTCCATTCACTGGGAATTCCTAACTTGTTTAGCTCAGAAATTCTTGGTCCGAGTGAAAATTTTCCTGCCATGACTAACCCTCAATTCCAGTAGTTGGTATATGCTTATTATTTTCCATCTCTCCACTCAACTTAGGCTCATTTTGACCTTTCACTTGTTGTTCATCCTTATGTACATCAAGATACATCCATCATGGGAAAATCTCACCAATATCAACATCTAATGTTTCAACTTGACCTTTTTTGATTCTTTCAAATTTTTAAATGAAGATAAACTGATACGTCCACTTTCTAATGTTTCAAACATGTTCATACTCTGACTCATAATATTAATATGAGAAATTAGGAAAACCATACCTGGGGATTTTTTTCTTGGTCTAGTGAGCGAAATTTCTACTCCCTCTAAAGACACATGTGAAAATGAAAGCATTGATTTTCTAACAGGACTGGTTTGGAAAGTTTTTTATTTTGTGGTAATGGTGCACATGTTGTACTTGAGGATCCTCAATTATTTCACTTTCTAGGGATAAATTACTACATCCCTGTGTTTATGCTTCTTGGGTGTATGGGCACCTTCTTCTTACAAGAACCTAATCATTCACAATCTTATGTTTCTTGTGTGCTCTCTCAAAATTTTGAGGTCTAGGACTTCTCTCTTTTCATCCTTATGTGACCTAGATTGTGAATGGCCACTTACAATGGCCCCACTCATTAGTTTATCATTGCCTTGGGGTTTTTCAACAACTGGAGGAGTCTTATGAGAGGCCACACCCTTTCCTTTTGATTGTAAAGGAGGAACCTGCAATAGTGATATGAGCACTTTGCATTGATTTAAGTAACATTTCCTTTTTATGCTTTAAAGAAGACATAGGGTACCTATCCCACAGTATTTGAAGTCCATTCATCTACTAATCCCAAAGTGGGTTTTTTTATGGAAAATGAGGGGCCTTTCCTCCTAAAGGGTCCATTCTTTCAGCTCCTTCCCTCAAAGGAGGAAGATCATCTTTCAATTTCCCCAAACTTCTAAACTTATCGAGGACCCTTGTGCTATGAATCGATAAGTCAATATTTTTCTTAGCTAACCAATTCACTATTCTTCCCATTACATTGGTTATTATATCATAAGAGTCACATGAATCTTTTCCTTCCAATCCAAAGGGGGAATTGGTTTTCCTTCTATCCCTTGATCATGGTAATATTGACTTACAATATCTAGATCATCAACAACTCCCTCAGGGATGACAATAACCTTGAAATGTATAATATGAGTGAGGGTCATTCTTGAAAAATATTTTAACCTAACCTCCTCCTCATCCCTGCAATTCATCCAATAGTCTTCAAATTGTGGCTCATGCTCAAAAGTATACGATAGATTGTTTAATACCCATCTGATATCATAATTATCCCTAGTCTCAAACATTTCCATCTCAAATTTCATGATTTCATTTTCCATTAACCTAGCCTTGACAATTGAAGGACAAGAGTACCTTCCAATTTTAATGGGAAATTTGATATTTGTTTTATGCTTGCCAACAATTAATTTATGGACTAGTGTCAGTTGTCTTTCCAGCTCACACAAATCCATTTTTTCATCCAAGTATCGGGAAATTTCGAGGTTGGCCCTCAAATCCACCGACTACGATATATGTAAATTTCCTATATTGAATGAAGTAACACCCATACTCCATGATTATTTGCCTAGCTTCCTCAAAAATCCTATAAGACTAGTTCAATCTTTATGGTTATTGGGTTTGTAATCACATGTAACTTCAACATTATTTTGATAGATGTAGGGGTCAAAGTCGTACCGCCTCACCACATCCATCTAATACTTTCTTTTTATTGGGTCATAATTCATCAACAAAGTAAACCAATTTTGGTCAAGTGTACCATGGGTGGAATGACACCATCTAGAGTAATATTACTAGTCTGAATTACTTGTATTAATTCGTTTTTTTCTGAGTTATTAACTCTTTTTCAAAAATCACTTAAGTCTACATTCATTAAGTTTGTATGTATGAGTTTATCTAAATCACTAGTAAGGAAGTGATAGAAAAACCATTGGCATAGTCTTCATTTTTAAAAAGCCCTACTTTTGCTTTGAAATTCCTTGTAAATGAAATAGAGTAGAAAAATTCCTTAATCCTTACCGATTCTCTTGTAAACACGTGTGCAAATTAAGCTGGTTTGAAAATTTCTCAAGTGTTGGTTAACAAATCACATTCGGGATCACTTTTGTATTGCTCTCTAAGGAAATTATATAACAATGGTGTCCAAATCTCGGCAAATGATAAAAACAAAATGTGTTTGAAAAATTTAAAGCTTCCCCTTGATTTGTGTAAAAAACACATAAATGGTGCATTTATTAATGCATCGCATCATAGCCTTCCATTCTCGCTTTCTTTATTTTGAATGTAGGTCGTCCACGTGGAGAAACCTTATGCAATGCGGGATTTGGGAAACCTTCTACACTTTTAAAGTCGTGTTTTGAATGTATAAGAATTTACTAAATGGACCCGGACTCTTGCTTTTACCCTTTGCTCCGAAACGACACGTGGTAGTACCCCAAGTGTTGTGGACTTGTGGGCTGATTTTGGATACTTTGCCCCTTTTCCAAATTAAACTCAAGATCCTTAATTTTCCCCAACGAACCGCTTTCCCACTCTTTTCATGGGGAAATGCCACATGTTCTTGGTGAGTCTCGAGGATTTTAGTGCTTTTATAATTTTTTGCCTTAATGCTAAGAAATGTGATCGGGCCCCGCCCCACATTCAAAAATGTGTGACACATGGATTTCTTCAAAGGTGGGGTCAATTTCAATTCTTGCACCTTTTTACTATGAATATTCAAAGGAATATTAGTTGGGCCTTGAGGCCAAATTATCAAATTATCCACACTATATGATTGTTGTAATTGTTTGTAATCTAAGCCCACCATTAACACCAATCAGAAATCACCATTTAATATCGGGTGTGAACTAAACACGAATCTTACAACACAACTAGGGCATGACACACAAGGTAATTTGCACAATTTATGATCGAATATTTTTATAAATCAATCAAGAGCAACATGTATAACATAATCCTTGACTGGAAAAGAGGAAAAATGACCCTAAACATAGGAATCCAAATGATTTCATCATAAAAGATCATTTAAACTTGATTTCCTTCACTGGAAAACTATACAACATAAAAATTTGGAAACACGTTTATGAAAAAAAAAGGGACGAGATTATTCAATCTCCAACACTGAATCAACATGGAGATGGGCACCCCTGTGGGTGCCCCAAGAACTACCCATGTAGACCAAGTGCCAAAGTCCATTGGGTTAAGGAGTCAAGTAAGCAAACACTATGGTCATAGGCTAGAAACAAAATTCAAAAATAAATTGAGAAATGAGGCAATGGTCACTTTGTAGACTAGTAAAAGAAAAAGGAAACAAAAACACAAACAAAAAATGAGAAAAACAAAGTAGAAATACTATACACTTTGTACATCTATTCATACCTTGCTTTGAAATTTAATCAAGAAAATGCTTGAGTGCCTAACATTAATAGTAAACTCGAGTAACTCTCCATCCAAATCTTTCAATAATAAAGTATGTTCACCAATCCACGATATCAATGGGGTAAGGACCCATCTATAATGCATCAAAAATTCCATGTTTTCCCTTGTCCTCATGTCTATTATCCCACAACAACACAAGATCTCCAATATTAAAAATTTAGGAGTTACCTTTTTGTCAAATATTTTTTAAGATTTTCCTTGAACTTCAAATGCCTTTGGTGGGAATCTTGTCTTTCCTCATAAAACTTAATGATTTGATTTACTCTTGCATCATGAGTGATAACTTCCTCATCCTTGAGATGCTTGGATGAATTGATAAGAAGATAATTTCATATGTAAGGAAGGAGAGCTTAGACTCTATAAACTAGCTCAAATGAACTTTTTCCCGGTGGCTCTCTTAAAGTAATTCTATCTACCCAAAAATAAACTTCAATTGCTTCCCCATCTTCTTTTGTTGACTTATAGATTTCTTGATTATCTTTAGTAAATTATTGTTTCTTGATTCATCTTGTCCATTCCTTGTGGGTTATAATTAGATGCATATGTAAGGTTTATCCCATATTTTCACATATTACCATTGATGATTTATCTCATAAACTCACGGCATTTTCAGCAACTATATTTGCGGGTACACCGAACTCTGATTATATGATTCAAAATGAAATCTATAACAACCTGATGGGTTGATTTCTTGGTAGGATAGCTTTAACCCATTTGGTGAAATAATCGATAGCCACCAATATTCACTGTACTGGAAGGTTCGACAATTCTCCCACAACATCCATACCCCCGCTTAAAAGGAGCCTCAATTGATATTGGTTGTAGAGGGAGAGCACTAGAAGCCTTCATTTTCCCTAAAAATCTCTGACAAATTTCACATTTTCTTACCAATAAAGTTGTATATTTGAAAAGCCTGGGCCACCAATAGCCCACCCTTAATATCTTATGGGTAGTTACCCATACGGAAAAATGACCCCACACACTCCCCCATGGAAATATAAAATTAACTCAGGGGATTCATCTTCTGTAATACATCTAAGAAGAAACCATTCAGGATTTTTCAAAGCCAACCCATAGTCATTGATGATATGGTTTTGGGAGGCTATCTTGAGTGTCCTTCTTTGATTTTTATCTAAATGCCCTGGACATTCTAAATTTCTAAGATAGAATATGATGTTTTTGTACCATATATAATTGATCAATTTCTCATGTATCTCCACATCTCCTCCTTATACTTCATTTACCTCCACCACTTGTAAATTGATTTTTTCCTTTAGCCTTTCCAAGCCCATACCTCTAACCAGTTTAGTGGTCTAAATATCCATATCATACAGTTTGTTCACCCATCGAAATATTTTTCTAGAGACTTCCATCTACGATAAAATGTCTTTGACCATTATATGAGGAACATAAGTTATGATCTTTGAGCTTAGAATATATGGCACGAAATATTTTGTTTCTCTAACCAAGGAAAAATCCTATTTTTCCATAATTGTGTATTTCAACTCAACTCCATATCATGATTTTGAAAAAGGAAATTAACCTTTCATTTCCTCCTCATTCTTTTGCAATATGATAAGGCATCAATGGCGTTGTCGGATGCAAAAGAGAAAATTTGAAAACCTTCTTATAATGAGGGATTGTTAGGTTAAGGGCATTTTTAATGCCTCTTTAATTCCCATGAAAGCATGGATAGCTTCATCCTCCCATTTAATAATTTGATCCTTCTTCAACATATTTGTGATAGGGATAGTCATTTGAGCAAAATTAGAAATGAATCATCTAATGAAATTGATTTGGCCAAAGAAATACCAAATACCTTTCTTGTTCTAAGCTTCCACTCTCTCAGGTCAATCATGAACCCTTCTTTGATACAATGTGCCCCAACAATGTTGTCTTTTGAACCCCAAAATGGCACTTTTTAGGGTTCAACGATATGCCATATTCTCTCACTTTTGTTACATCTTTTCCAAATGTTGCAAATGATCATACATTTTCTTGAAAACATAGTCACATCATGACTGGTATAAAACTATAAAATAATTTATATATCCTACAAATGCCACATCCATAGCTTCAAAAAGGTAAGCACCAATGTTCATCAAGCCAAATGACATTCTCATGTACACATAAGTACCCCATGGAGTGGTGAAAGTAATTTTCTTCTTGCATTTTGAGGGATAAGAGTGGATTAATTGGCCTCTACTTTTTTGGATACAGCATTAGGTTCTAAATGTATTTCATGTTGGAAAATGTCCTCCTATATTACTTCAACTCGAATAAGACCATGTTAGGCGGTGTTTTTATTTCTTTAACAAGTTAAGATATGATTGATTTTCTTCTTTACTCATATTACTACCTAGCCATATCTTGCTAGGATTTTCACTAGTTCCCAAGTTGTGCTCTTCAACATCTCTTAAAACATGGATGCGTCATGACGACCCTATTAACATTGTCAAAATTTGAATCCAAATCAACTAACCCTCTTGGAATTGTATTTTTTTAATCGAATAAAATCTTGGCCAAAAAGAGTTTCCTTACCATCACATACAAAAATCATCGGCTCCCAACTTATATGCTTATTAGTGAATTCCCCTTTATTCTATAAAAACCTTTGAACTTGAGTATCATCTTTGAGTGTTTAACATCGGGGACATAAGGTCTTGATAATACTTCTATGTCATAATCACAGGAAGTAGTCATTGTACAATTTTAGAACTGGATCCTAATACTATCAACCATGTCATAGCATCATTTTGATTTTGTTATGATATAATATCTGAAAGAGTCAAACAACTTAATAAAGTCCCATACTGCGCATGCTTATATTGTTTCATGCTTTGACTCTTAGTCGCATACAACTTCCTAACTTGTTTGACCACCAACTCGAATCTCTTTTAATGACCATTTCATTTATACCATACCTCCAAGAAATCACTAAGTCTAAAAGCGGTGCTTCATATTCTAAAATATTATTAGTGCATTCAAACTTAAGTTTAAGGAAAAATTGAAAATCTCATGATTTGAGACACAAGGACAATGCTAACACCATTCCCAAATTAGAACAAGCTCCATTAATCATTAAAGTATAGGGAACACCCATTTTCGCAAGATACTTACATTTATCCATGTCATGCTTTCAAAATCAGCATAATCCACGAAATTATCAACATCCACATCATTATATAATACCTCATAAGAAGCATTCTTAAGGCCTAAATCAAATGCAACATCTTTTCTCTCTCCATGTAGTTTGACAAGGATTCCTTCTATTGTATAGTCGTATATGATAGATCCATCTGCACACACTCTCCCACACTACCATCCCATTTCCACGATAGTATCATTCCCCATTTAGCAAGACAATCCATAATGACTACATTCATGGTTAAAAATTTTCTGGATAAGCTACCAATTGTACAACCAATCCTTTAACATATCCAATCATTGACACTTCTCTTGAATCCATAGTAATGTACATCCAAATTTTTTTGTTACTTTGATATTCAATTCATTCATTACTTCAAGGGGCATCACATTACAAGAGGCCCTGAATCAAACATGTAGTTGTGCACTAACATATCCTTTATGATTAAATTAGTATAGAAAGGGTGAACATCAAGTTGAGATTCAATGAGAGAAGTACATGTATACCTCAGGTGATTCTCCCAAATCTTCCAATGCTTGAGGTACTTCTAGTTCTATAATGACAGGGGGAATATACACATTATTCACATTCTTGCGTGAGTGTATTACTTCTTATTTAAACCCCAAATACTAAAATTCTCTTTTTATATGTTTAGGGATCCGAAGTAATTCAACAATAGGAATTGTGAATTTTATCTGACTTATAATCTAAACAATATCACATGGGACATATTTGCTTAAAATCATGTTAGGAGGAAGAGTAAATACCCCCTCTAATGGTGGTACAATACTCTTTACATTTTGGGAATGAGGCTGGGGTAAAAGTTTTATTTGGAATGATGGACCCTTAGTTGGTGTATCCTTTTTAGGAGAATATTTTGGAATATTGTAAAAGAGGATTCTTGAGTTTGGGTTTTAGTCCTCCCCTTTAACAACTCGACTTACGAGATTATATTCCTTTTCTTGAGCAAAACCACATTCATGAGAAATCTGTCTATCTTTCTCGAAGGTATTCCTTCATCATAATTTTTAATCATCAACGCCCTTAAATACTTAAAGTCATGATTAGGTAATTCAAAATCCTGCACCATATCAATTTCAACATCATCATTAGAAGGAAGGGGAAGTACATTGTGAATGCACCTCAAAAGCTCTCTATAGTTCTTACACTTATCAGCTCAATAGAAGTAGCTCCTTGTTGTGGATTATCAGAGAATTTCATCATGCATACATCACCATAGATCTCATCATTATCAACCTCTTTAATTTATTCAATATGGTTACAAGGGAATATGGCAAAAAAACATATCACACTAATAGATATCATGGTTTTCTTCCAACACATGGAAACTCTAGCCATTAAAGGATCGGGGTTATATTTATTTTCTCTAAGTTGTTGCTATTTATTTCCTGACCCCATGGGTCCCTTTCCTCTTTCATCTAATCTATGATCATTTCTAGGGTGATTCCCAATCTATTTTGTCCCTAAGGTGGATGATGGCCATGAGAGTTATGTCTAATTCCTTTCTATGCCCGACAAGTTTGTAAGAAATATCCTTAACTGCCCCTACCAAAGTTTTCACAACTTCTTCTAGATCAACTCCCTTATTAGTCTGAGGTTTTTCAGGGTTAACTAATTTTATGTTTTCCCTTTTAGAGGCTTTCCTACTTCCTTGATATTATTTTATATACGTACAACCATAGATAAAGCTTGTCTCATAGTTCCAACATTTTTTATCTCTCAAATAATACGTTTCCTTTTTGTCAAAAGCATTAGAATATTTTATTAGGAAAGATTGATCACTTGGTCTCAATATCATTGGTAACCTATTCAAGGTTTTATTGAATCTAGAGTTGAAATCTATGACTGGTTCATTGGGATTCTTTTTTATATTCTCAAACTCAGAAAAAAGGAACCTAGGATCATTCTTATCCCCATACTGAAACCTAAAAGCATTTTTCATTTCTGTCCAAGAGTCTATTGAATCATCTGGAAAAGCTTTGTACTAATCACGTGCATCTTCTTCCAAAGTGTGGACAAATAAATTTATGTACACATCTTCATGCTCTATTTCAAAATCCTCCATCATATTAACAAAAAGTTTTAAGTGTTGATCACCAGTGATGGCATTATTTCCTTAAATTTAGGCAACCTATTTCTTACATCTTGTGGTACAACATTAGGATACCCCACCATACCCATGAAATCTATTGGTCCAAATATATTAACAATGAAGGCAGGTCTGGGTGGACGTCGGACCATGTTATTTTAAGAGGTGATCCTATACGAGGGTTAAAATATTGTGGGACAAGAAATATTTGGGACAAAGGTGTATGATCTTCAAAGTAAATATCCTCTAATGACTCAATTTCACATAAAACCCTACCGGCTCTAAGTGATAAAGGAGGAAAATGGGAATACCTATCCCAGTCACAAATGATGGCCCCTCACTAGCTAGGTTATGAATATTTACACAAGAGTTGTTTGATTTTGAGCTATAGAGAAGTAGGGTATTCTTCTATCAATGGATGCTCATTTCCCACTACTGGCACTATCTTTTCTGTTGACCTTTGGTCTTCCAAGGCTTTCCAAACTTGTTTCTTATTCAGATTTTTCTTCCAAGTTCGGAAACAACCTTCTAGTAGGGTCTTTATTGAAGACAAACTTCTTCCTTCCAGATTTGCAGATATTAACAACAAATTTTAATTATTAAAACTCAAGACACTTGTATTTACTAGAAATTCCAAACAAACAAGGAGTCATCACTAAGTATTTTCACCTTTAGACATATAAAATACTAAAGATGAGTTGTCAAAGGAAACCAATGCTCAAAATCAAGTAAAGCTTGACAAATCTAACCATCCTTTGTCATTATTAATCCTTACTTCAAACATATGTAATATAAATTTCACTCAAACTATAAGATATCATGTAAAATAACTCCGATCTTCTTAAATTTTACAAATCTTAGCAGAGGATGACATCTTACACTCGTATTTATATCAAAGTATGTTTGGAAAGTTACCAACAGAATTGATATTTATTTGTATTTTCACAAATCTCCTAGGCAACGACACCATATTAGTGTTATACCCAAACATGTTCTCCCTTTACATCCAAAAACATCAATAGGTTAATCTAGATGCCTAGAGGGTGATGAATGAGGATTTATGTCATATTGTAGCTAGGAAAGATCTCATCATCTATTTGTTACTTGGATCTAGGAAAATTCAAGTAGTACCCGTTGAGGGTATGAACTACCCTCCTACTTTAGGCTCTACCTTTCATCCCGGGGTGAGAGGAGCCATTTGTAGTCCGTATGTACTAGAAATGAATATATTAACAATTATTACCACTCCATTTTGTAAGAAAATTTAGAATAGCTCTTGAGGAGACATGATCATTTCAATAGAGTTTAACTCTCATGAGTTATCACTTCTAGACAATACAAACATATCTTAAAACAAGGCTCAGACTGCTTTGAAGACATCATCGATGAACTTTCATTTGCATATTTTAGTTCTTAAAATGGGAAAGTGTGGGTAATTTTGGTAGGATTTTGGTCTAAAAGGTTTTGGTTGGGGAATTAAGTAGGTAAGGTCAAGTATACCAAATCTCAAATAAATTTTGACAAATGTTCAAAATATACCAAGTGCAAGGAAAAATATTCCAAATAGCTAACATCTTTCCTTCAACCAGAAGGTATTTATCAATGGAATCCCAAAAATAAAAATTTTCACAAAATATTTAAGGATTCACTAGTTAGCATTTAGAGTGATAACCAATATGTCAAAGCGTGTATGAGCAAGTAAGATTAGATGTTAGGTACAAAATGAAACAATAACACCTGCGTATAAGATGAATTTGGATGCCCCAACAACCGGTATAGGAAGGGTGAAGGAGAGCATCCATTATTCACGTAGAATCCTATATCTGCAATCACACTAAACAAAGGAATGAACCCGTATGTGTGTATGATAATTACATATAAGAAAGCAGTCTAACATGTGTAATAAAGTGAGCATGGATAACACTAATAGCAAAAGTAAATGCCCCCAAGAAAATGTAGTATGTTTTGGATGGATGGAATGGAATGCAAGATGGAATGATAGGAGCAATGTGCCCCCTGAGTGAATGGAAGTGTATATAATGAGGTTCATTTTATTTTCCCCTCGAAGTCAAGAATGAACCATAAACAAGATTGTGTCATGAGAAATGGTCGAATAGTGTTGGTTGTTTGTTTAGCGCGTTGTGATGAGTGTATATATATATAATGGTGATGAAATGTGACATGTAGAGAGATGTGTGTGAACCCTATAGCTGAAGCATATATCACGACTTTTTTGAATGAAGGAGTGATGATTTATCCCTAAGCATATATCACTATATGATGAAAAGATGGAAGCAGTGATGATTTAGCCTAAAGTGTATGCCACTTATATGATGACTTGATGGAATTGGGTGATGATTTAGCCTAAAGTGTATGTCACTACAAGATGAAAGGAGGGAGTGGTGATATAACCTAAGGGTGTATACCACTACAAGATGATAAAATGGGTGACTATTTAACCTAAGGTGTATGTAACTAACCTTGGAAATGTTGCATGGGGAAAATGCCGCATGATGAATGTAAGGTCCATTTTATTGGTAAACCCTTGGTAGTTGAGTATGAACCGAGGAACTAAAGTGCATCATAGTGTGGTTGTTAGGAAATAAGGGATAAAATATGTGGAACAATACCTCACATAATCATAACAATAGGAACTATTATGCATAAAATATACAGATCTCAAATAAAAGTGTGAGAATAAAAACAACACAACAAAAAGAGACAATATTAATGTGGTTCAACAAATTTGGGCTACGTCCACCAAGAATCACTTGCTCAGATTTTATTACAAGCCACCACTCTCTCTATATAATACCCAAATCTATTTGGGCTATGTTCAACAAATGAATTCACATGAATTCAAAAAATTGCAATGTTACATGCTACCCCTACCATATGCATAAAACCACATAAGTAGACAATTGAATGTTTTAAAAACCGTGGGAATTAAAGAGCCAAACTCTGTCCCATAAACCTATGGGTCAAAATCCCACCCATATGAGAAAAGTGGTATATGCACGTTTTAAGGCCCAATTTTTTTCAACGTGGAAAGTGTATAATACTCTTAGTGTATAGTCTTCAACACTTTCACACATGAAAACAGGATCCACAACCTAACAATGGTGGTGAATACAACGTGTGGAATAGAATTAGTGTAAACAACCAAGTGATGAATAGGGTATGTAAATGCGCGGTGTAAATAATGCAATGTAGGATGTGTAGGATATGTAATATGTGAAATGCAGTAATAGGTGTGTATAAAAATGGAATATGTAATGATGATAGATAGAACTAGACCCATAGGTAATGGAATCTAGTGTAGTATGTATAATATGTAGGATGTATGAATGCGCCATGTGAATCATGCAATGTAGGAAATGTAGGGTGTGTAGACTATGTAAGATGCGATGATAGGTATGGATAGAAAATAGAATATGTAGTAGTAAAATGTAAAGCTAGACCCATATATAATGTAACCTAGTGTAAATGTAGAGTGGAGGGATGGAATGGAAACTAGACTCATATGTAATGATGACTAGTATAGTATATGGAAAATGTATGATATGACAATGTGCAGTGTATAAGGTGATTAAATACGTAGAGAGAAGAATGAATGTAATGTGTAGATGAGGATTAGTGTAATGTAGAAATAAGTGTAGGATGTATGACACACAATGTAGGATTAAATGGAAGATGTAGTGCCTATGGTGCAATGTGTGGGGTTCAATGTAATGGTAATCCCTCAACAGTCAAGTGTGAACTAAAGCAAAAGAGTGTGTCATCGAGTAATGATGGTGTCATAATGCGTGAGGAATATGCCTATGAAATAATTTGTAATTGAAGTGAGGGGGAGGGAAGGTGGGAGAATATTATTGTGATACCCCTAAGGTGTACTATGATGATATAAATCTCGACAGCCACATGCAAGAGGTTGCAATGCCATTGTGGGAAAGAATTGGATGTGTCGTGATAGGAGAGAGGGCCAACACAATGGTAGGCGAAACAACATTAAAACCATGTGATGATGATGGAGTTAGAAATGTGGATTTCCCATTAGTAGAAAGAGTAGTGTCTTTGACAACAGTGATTGGTTAGAGCTTATGTGGGATTGGTGATGCTATAGAAGTGTTGGTAGGAGAAGGAGGTGGACTGTTTTTGAGAGGTGGTTGCATACTTTGACTTGGTAGTGTTGTGGATGACTTGAGAGAAGGAGGTGCTGAATTGATTTCTAGAGGAGGTTGCTGAGGTGGTGTTTGATCATTAGGTATTGATGACTCAGAGATAGGAATCCATTGGGATGTAACATTATTATTACATTCAAATATGAGAGGCTCAGGTGATGGCATGTCATGAGGTTCAATTATATGACATGTAGTGGACCTAGATTGCATATGAGATGTAAAAGGAGGAAAAAATGTGATTGAGAAGCATCTTTAAGCTGTTGGATTTCATATTTGAAAGATGTAATAGTGGATTCTATAGCTTGAAATGTTTTTGAAATAACGAGTGTATAACTTTGAATTGATTCTAATATTAGGTGGAGGATGGAAGGTAGTTATAAACATCGTAGAGAGTAAAGAGGGATAACCTAACCCATGTTAATGTGTTTGTGTAGGAAGATCCCAAGGGATTGTGACTTTAGGGTCTTATGTACTAGTATTAATAAAACCATAATGTTGTAAATAGTCATACCCTGACCCATACTTAGAAAAATCCTAGGACTTTTTGGCAGAAGGGTCACTAGATTACTCAATTGAGTTACAATATTGAGAGGAGATGGATCAGGTCATTACATCATAGACAGTTCCTTGATTTGGCAAAATTTAAAATGTGCATGTAGTGTAGAAGGGACCCCATGCATGGCATGGATCCAAGGTCGGCCCAAAAGAATGTTATAATTAAGATGATTGGGCATGACATGGCACAGGATCATAACTATTTTTGGACCAATGGTAATAGGGAGGTTTACAATACCTAACACATGCTTAGGGATGTTATCAAAGCCACAGATGGAAATAGATGATGGAGTGAGAGATGATTCTGAAATACCTAAGTGGTGAAGAAAGGTAACATTACAAATATTGAGGCCAGATCCATTATCAACTAATGCCCTTTTGACACCTACTTTATTGATACAAACTTGGATATACAACGGTAGGTCATGTTGTAGTATTTCATGGGAGGGTAAATCATTGGTAGTGAAAGTTATTTGATCTTCATCAAAAGATAAAGCAGAGGTAAATTTTGATAGACATATTGGGTGAAGTATGAGGAGGGATGAATTTAGTAGCTAAATATTCTCTAATCTTGGTCATACAATCAAGGTTATTTTGTAGATAAGTATGGATAGAGATATTCATGGTGTAGAAACTCGAAAATAGCCTAGATGGAAGATGAGTAGAAATTCACATGAAACCCTAATGTGTAGGATGTTGAAAGGGGATGCATGCTAAATGTGATCAAATAATCAAAAATAGAGATGCTCATGATGCTTAAATACAAGACCTAGAAGGTGCAATGAAAGAGGATCGGGTTCACCAAAATGATTAACTAAAATATAGAGATTTACTCATAGACTAATGAGTATAGGGTATTAATGTTAATATAATTAGGAGGATTAAAATGTTGTATAAATGAAACTAAAAGTAATATGGAAACAATAGTAAATAAATATTTTAAGTGAAATAAACCCTAAGTATGCAAGAGAAGGAAGAGAAATGGCTTAGCTGATTCGAAGAGACTGTCGTATGTTGTCACAAGTTTGAAAACAGAATTGGAAGTGCAAACAATTAATCAAAAACCCTGTGAAGACCAGATGGAAGACCGAAGGCGACTAGGGTGCCTCGGGGCACCTTGATATATTAGGTGACTGATCTCTATAAAAGCTTCAAATTTGAATTTTGTATAGTTGCAAGTTGATCTTAAACTCTACCGTCTGTCACACTGGATTCACTGGATGAGTTGAATAATGAATTGCAAAACAAAAAGAAGTATCAAACCTAGGAAAAATAAAAATGCAAAATGAATGGGTCAGACTGACCTCAGCCGCCAAACTAGTGGTCTTATCACTGAGCATTGCACTACATTTTGGACCCGGATGTAGTTCTGGTGAGTGTGTGCATGTCGTGCCCTAGGTACTCTTGTGTCAGTCACACTTTGTGAAGTAGCGAGAAATAATAACTATAGAAAATTTAAATAGCATGTGTGTATGGAATATAATAGAATCCCTCCCCTATGTAGTGTGTGATGTAAATCTCCTAGCCTTGATGCATGACACTATGTGGATGTAATTGATGTAATGGATGCAACTCTAGATGGAGTGATAGTAGTATGTGATGCTAGGACCCTCATTATGGTCTTATAACTTTATATTTATAGGGCTCTCAATCTTAATTTTGTAATTAATCCTAAGGCCAATTGGGATGTTGCGCCGATTAGGAAATGAGGATATGAGTATGAAAAATGGCTTACATATCAATACTTTCTCATGCTTAATAGGATGTGATGGCCATAACAAGAGAAACATAGGGGATCGAGGTAGTAGTTCATTATCATTTGAGCATTTGAGTCTTATTATATGGTTTGGAGGTTGCCCTCTAAGTGGCGAAGCTATTATAATTGCATATTGAAATCATTATTCGAAATATCAGGTTATTGGGTGTTTTATGCTGCTCATAATCTGAATTATACAAGTAATTTCATTACATAGAAAAAGGATAAGGATGAAAAATGGCTAGAAAGGCCCCAAAAAGAAGTGGGAAAAGAGAAACATAGATTTTGGGCTAGACGCCCTTGTGGTTGATGGATGGGGCACCATGATTTTGGGCTAGAATGATGGGGCAATTACGAAATGCATTGATAAGTGCAAGAAAATATGTGGGAATGATGAAATAAAATATAAAATAAAGATGGCCAAAAGGTGGGATTAATTAGTACTTTATTCACTTGATAACATTCTAAATAATAGTATAGGACCGGGATAAATAATATCTAAAGTGCATAATTTTGTGTCTACATTAATTTCTTACATGAGGGCATAGAATATGTCATTTTTCATGACCATGATCCATTTCAGTATTGTGACCACGCACTCAAACACTAGTCTCCCTATTCCATATTAATACTACACATGATCCTCAACCTATGGATGAACCGCCACATTTACCACCACTTGATGGTATTATTTGTGTGATAGATGTCATTTCTTCTATGCCACCTACTACTACTACTACTATGATTCCTCATTAGGGGCCTGTCTAGTCTATGGATGTCGATCTATCACATCCCCTCCATGTACATTTCCTACTTTACCACCCACCCTTCACTTGCACACTTCTCATTCATAACTCATATTGGGAACATATTCCATTCGATCCTACATGTGATGTCACTACATGTTCCCATGATGGTCTAGCTCATCTTGGTTTCACTTTTGAGGACCTCCATCCTTCTACTCATGCTCCTCATCTATACTATGGATTTGTCACTATCATTGCGCTTATGGTTTGCGTGTTTTTCATCTTCTAGTCTATTTATCACGTACCCCTTTTTCTTCTCTACTCACATTAGGGAATCTTGGCTTACTTATATTAGAGGCACGTTAGATCCTAGTCACACCAAATTTCATTTCCTATGCCTTTCGGTTGTGTTTTCATTTGCAATAGTTCTTTTCTTGGTTACTCACATAATTTCACTCGATGGTATGCACACGTTTCCCACATCCTCCATTCATTGATGAGGAGTATGTTATGGGCATGTATCATTTACATCTCAATGGCTCATTACATGATCAACCTAATACTATAGCTTACCAAGTTACTAATGCATATCCATTCAGATTTTGATCCAGAGGATGATGATCTCTTGATGATTTTACATAGTCCCTTGGCACACTACCATGGGGGGGGATATATCACATTACACACTCCCCCTCATGTTTCACATAGTTACATAGTCTTACATCACACCTTTTGTAGTTCTCATTTATTGTCCTTTCCTATAGGCATATCATATCACATGTCATAACATTGTTGTTACTGATGATGCACTATTGTGCTTTGATTCACACTTGATTGTTGAGGATTACAACTACATCAACCCCACACACTACACTTTAGGAATTACACATTCACTTCATCATACATTGTGTGGAAACACAATATATTCTACAATTTTGTCTACAACCTTTTGACATTTATGCATTCATACATTACACATTTTACTAGATTTTCAATATTCTATCATCTACACATTTTGGATCATATATATTCATCACTAGGCTATCTACATATATAGTCACCTTATACACTACACATTTTCATATCCTACATTTTCTATATACTATACTAGTATTCATTACATATGAGTCTAGTTTTACATTACATCCCTATAGTCTACATTATACTAGTCCTCATCATACACACTATATACATTATTAGGCTATCCACACATAACCTATACATAGTCATTTCATACACTACACGTTCCCACATATATCCTACATACTACACTAGATTACATTACATATGAGTCTAGCTTTACATTTTATCATTACATATTCTATTTCTATCTACACCTTTCAATCACATCTTACATATCACATAGTATACATCCTACACACCCTACACATCCTATATTTCATTGCCCACACCGCACATTTACAAATCCTACTCATCATATGGTCACCTAGTTTCACCATACATGCTACATTGTTTTATATGCACTGCACTCACCACCCTATGATGCACTTTAGTTCCTCGGTCCATACTCGACTGCCGAGGGTTTACTAATCAAATCCAACTTTCACTCACAATGTGACATTTCATCATGTGATATTCTTAGGCTAGTGACATATGCTTTTGGCTAAATCATCACCTATTATATTATTTTGTAGTGGTATACACCTTAGGTTACATCACCACTCCCCTCTTTTATCATATAGTGACATACGCTTTAGGATAAATTGTCACTTATTTCTATCGTCATTTATCCTTATATATTATATATATACTTAGGGCTAAATCATCACTCATCCTTTCATCTTATAGTGATATACGATTAGGGATAAATCATCACTCACCCATTCAACAAGTTGTGATATACGCTTCAACTATAGGGTTCACACATCTCTCCACATGTCACATCTCATCATCACTACATACATATTCATTACAACACGCTAGACACAACAAACACTACTCGACCATTTTCTTGATGATGCAATCTTGTTTATGATTCATTCTTGATCATTGAGGGAAAATGAAGCTCATTGCATACATTTCCATTCACTGGGGGAAAGTGGATCCTATCATTTCATCTTACATTCCATTCCATTCATCCAAAAAATATTGCATTGTCTTGGGGCATTTAATTTTGCTTGCTAGTGTTTTGCATGATCACTTGACTACTCATGTTAGATTGATCTCTTATATGTCATTATCTATATCATACACACATGTGCATTCACACCTTTTTTAGTGTGATCACAGATACATGAATCTTACACACAACATGGATGTTCACCTTTTACCCTTCCTATACTGGTTGTTGGGGGCATCCACATTCGTCTCATATAGGTGTTATTGTTTCATTTTGTACTTACATCTTACATTACTTGATCATACACGCTTTGACATATTGGTTATTTCTCTAACATGATAACAGGTGTTTCATGTGCAACACTTGTTTTATAGGATTACATGTTTCCATGACTACTTGTTTGTTTGTTTGTCTGTACTTGTCTACTATTATTTTCATTGTATGCAGGATTTTCCCTATGTTCATGTGCACACTTGTTTTTTTTTGTGTCCATGACACCTTTTGTGTCTTTGACATTGTGAGTGATGTCCCATGTTTGTAACCCACTTTGTGTGGCTTACTTGTTTCTTGCATGTTTACACTATTATGCTTGGTAGTTTCTACATTGTCTGCATATTTTATACTTGTCTTATTACATACATGTGTTTTTGTACTAACACTTGTATTTGGCTATCCATCCTTTTTGTGCATGCCTTAGTTTCTACCAATCGCATTCCCTTTCCCCTTGCGGGGAAGAGTTATAGCATTCATGCAGTTGGTCATCTTTTGGGGCCACATTATCCTATCAACTACGTCACATGCGAACCCAAAGAGGGGGGGCATCATTCAGTTGAGGTTTACACACTAAAACAACGTATTTACACCGGTTTAATACAATGCACTTTCCGCCCTAGGCATTGTGGGTTTACATACAACGAGTGGGTTCAGATCAATCTACGAACCCCATACACATGAACTTTTACAGGACATGGTGTCCTTAGCATTTATGGGAAGAAATTATAGTCTTGGAGGTTATAGTGGGTGTGCCTCTCTACAATACTTTAGGAAATGGCATCAGATCACCCAAAAACTAGGACAATATAGAGATCTCTTCACACACACATTTCAGCATAAATAGTAAAAGGTTAGAGGACACATAGCATTTCCTCCCTACACTTCTTCAACCAGGGTGGCGTGAGATCATCTGAAAAACTTGTAGTATACAAGATATCCTTCTACACCCTTTCTCTCGACATGGATCAGGTGCACATGTTCCATTTACACTTTCTTTTCATGTATTTTACATTTGTGCATATTTTACACATTTCTATATACATGCGTATTTTACATAGCATTTTTACATACATACATATTTGACTACTTGATCATTTTCTCTTGTAGTCCGGTCGTATGAGAAACAAACAATCAAATTGGGGGCAACAACAATGATGATGATGAAAATAAAAACAACAATGATGACAACACACACCTTACTAACCATGCATGTAAACTACACACCGCAAAGTAACTACACATGTGTTTCACCCTAGGTTCACTCTCATCACTTTTTCTATGCACATTTTTCATCTATAGTTTCCACACTCCATCTTTTTATCATTCCACCATTTTTTTCTAGTCCTTGACATGTTTTCTACTACACTCTACATGGATATCAGGTATGCATTTCTATCTACTTTATGTTACTGAGATTTCCGCTCACCAACATAAAGTGGGGACAAAATGTAGTCACAAAATCATGTAATTTAGGCATTATTTATCTTGGTCTCATACTACTATTTAGAAGGTTCTTGAGTGAAGAAATTACTAATTAATCCCACCTTTTAGCCATCTTGTTTTATCTTTTATTTCATCATTCCTACACATTTTTATATACATGCAATCTATTTTGGCACTTTCCTATCATTTTAGCCTAAACCAGGGCGCCCGAATTTTTTTTACTTTCACCTCTTTTTGGGCTCTTTTTAGCCATTTTTATCCTTACATTTTTCCTAGTGGCCATATGAGGATTAATTATGAAATTAGAGAAAGGGAACCCTATAAATATAAAGTTATGAGACCATAATGATGGTACTAACATCACTTACTATTATCACTCCATCTAAAGTTGCATCCATTGCATCACTTGCATCCACATACTTTCATGCATCAAGGCTAGGAGATCTGCATCAACACACACTTCATAGGAGGGATTCTATTCTATTCCATGCACACATTCTATTACATTTTCTACATTTAGTTATTACTCATTACTTCACAAAAGTGTGACTATGAACACAAGAATACCTAGGGCACAACATGCACACACACACACCAAAACTACATTTGGGTCCGAAATGTAGTGCAGGGCTCAGTTTAGTAAGCACATTGTTGTGGAAGATGAGGTCAGTTTGACCCATTCATTCTGCATCTTTATTTTTAAGGTTTTGATACTTCCTTTTGGTCTTTTACAAGTCATTCATCATCTTGTTATATTCGGAGCATTTGGCGTAGTTTAGCGAATCTAGTGCGACAGGAAGCAAAGGTTACAACATATCTTCTGACCTAGAAATAATCAGATTTTGAGCTTTTCATGAGACCATGGTGTTTATTCTACCATACCAGTGAGCAGAGGTGCCCTGGGTACCCCAGTACCCTCTTAGGCACTCCAATCTTCTCAGATCTTCTAGATCCACTCTTTTTGGGACCTCTGTGTAGTCATTTTAGCTCCTATATTTTCCTGTCAGACCTACGACACTTTGCAACAGCCATCTACAATCACTGAGTCATTTTCTAACCTTCTTCTTACATATTAGGGTTTCATTTTCATTTATTCTAATATTTAATCATTTCATATTACTTTAGTACAATTATTTACAACGTTTTAGTCCTCCTAGATTAGATTAACTATTATTACATTATCCCCATTTTAGCTAATTTTAGTTTTAGACCTATAACCATTAGGACCTATAAACCATGTTAGAAGTGGTAGAAGATTCCATAGTGGCCATTTGATCCAACAACTTGATAATTGGATCTATTGACCCATCATAGGAAATGTTTGGAGATATATCCCGTATATCCATAAAATCTATGTAAGGAGCTACATGTTGAATCATTTTACAATGTTTTAAGAACCTTATTATGGATTAGAGGATGGATATGGATCCCATTAGAATCTAAAGGAAAAGGAGGTATTAAAGGTTTATATTGACCTATAAGGACTTGTGTTGGATGAGAAGCCATTTGTAAAATTTTATTATATATGTAAAACATGTTAGAAGTGGTAAAATATTCCATATAGGCCATTTGATCCAATAACTTGATAATCATGAGATTAGGATCAAGTGGTGGATTAGGACCTCTAGAAGAAGAAGCATTTATATTGTTGTTTTTTAAAGGATTTTTAGGTGACTAATTAGGGGTTTCTCCATTTTTAGGAGGCTTTTCATGACTAATAGGTTTTGAGTGAGGTTTTAGGATTGTCTCTTTGATAAGACCTATGCCTTGAGATGCTTTGATTAGTTTACCTTCTTTATTGGGTGTGTAGAATTTATTATTGTTTGTATTTTTTATGGTTTTTTTATAATCAATGTGTTGAATTTATATCACATTGAAGTCAATATTAAGGTTATGCTTATATGGGATTGGCCATGCTAGAGCACATGGGTTGATGACATCAAGAGGGAAGTAGTTATTTTAGAAAGGATAAACCTTGTAGGGAAAAGGTGGATGATTCTATTAATTTGCATGGGTGAAATGTGTTTTTGTTTTAAATGTGTAGCATGAAAAATTAAAAATTTTAACCATGACAACTAAGCCCCCACTTGAAAATTTCCCCTCCCAGTCACTGTGAACCCTTCCTCTAGCCAACATGTCCTCAATTTCACCCTCATTCTAGCTCAGAGGACATTCTAATAATATTTTCAAGTATTTTTAATGTGTAAGGATGTATTCCTAAGGTGATTTAATAATTCAATGAGTTTCAAGGAGAAACAACTATCTTTAGAGGCCTAGAAAGGGCCATTTTTGGCCATTTTACAATAGGTGAACACCCTCTGGAATTTAAAGGAAGATTAAAACCATCCAAAAAGATGCATGGGATAGAAATGAAGTGATATAATGTAGTTTGGAGAAAATATTTTAAGATAATATATGTCCTAAACAAGTTAAATAAGACTAGGTCATTTTGGGCACAAGGAATGAAGGCTCCGACGGAGAAATTCAACTTTTCATAATATTATGGGAGTTATGGGAGGAGTTGATTTTCATCAAATAATAAATGGAAAGGTATTGGAATTATCCAAATGATGGAAACATAAATATTTTCGTAATACTTAATATGTTTTTGAGAGTTCAAGTCATTGTTGATGTTCCTTCATTTTGAAAGGGTGAATGGTGACAATATTCAAATTTTAGGAATAATTATCTCTTAATGATGGATGAGATGATATAAATAGGTTTTTGGAGTCAAAATCATATAGATTTTTACCCAAATAACACTCTTTCTTGATCTCGGGTAGAAAAATCACTCCTTGTGTCCTAAAATGTACTGACTAATGAAATCGTATTCCAAAAATATTGGAGTGGGATTTTTCACTCTAAGTGTCCCCTTGTTTTATCCCTAAGGTGAAAAGGGGAAAAGGAGGAACAAAATTATGCTCCTCCCATGGATGATATGTTGTCATCACTTAAAACTTGCTTAAGTGGTTAGGTGAGCATAATGCAAAAATCGACCACTATTTCATGATGGAGACACCATTGGTGCATTTATGAACACTTTCTATACCATTTCCATTTCCCCAACTTAAAAGGGGGACACAAAAGTGTGCTTCCCCTCTCATCTAGCCTCTAGGTCACATCAAAACCAATTTTTATCTCCTAAGTGCTAATTTCTAACCCCTACATCTCACACACATGAAACCATAAGGTGACATTTGTCACCATATGGTAAAAATCACACTTGGGTTTACCTCGTGTATCCTTTTTCCTCTTAATTTGATGTAACCAAAGATCTAACCTCCACCTAACCCGGGTTAAGCCAAGTTGGGTTAAATGTGAATTAAAGTGTAAAGGAGTGAGTGAAATATTGACAATCCACATGTAACCATTTTTATGTTCAAACCCGCATTATCCCCTCCCAAAAATCTCTCCCTTCTTCTCTCTCCCCTTACCCCCTCTTTAACATTCTATTTCTTCATTGGGAATTTAATTTTTCATTCTTTCATCTTATTCACTTAAGTGACTTAATGTTTCATTGTAAAAGTCCCTTTTCAAAAAATAAAAGAAAATTAACTAGTTTCATTCATAGGGGGGTTTGAAAAATCACATAGTGGTGAGATGAAAGGTCACATGGGGGAGAGGAAGAGACATTTTATAAGCTATATATTGGAATAAATTCTCCATTCCAAAGGGTTAGCATTTGTTGATTCTTATTAGTTGTTAGATTTCACTTTTACTACAAGTAAGAAGCTACATTATTCTATCTCTTTTCCTTATGTTCTTCCATATTCCCTCTTTTATAACTTTGCAAGTATTTGTGATCTTGTATAACTAAGAAAGAACTTTATGTCTTTGATTAATGAATTCATAGAGCTTCATGTCCCCAATTTATTAATTTTATTGTTTCTTACACTATTATGTCCTTCTAATTGAATTTGGGCTTATTCTAGTTACTGTTAGCGAGAATATCCAAGTATACTCAAAACATTAACCCCCTCTCCCCATTTCTCCTACTCCCCTTTACCTCTTTCCCAGAAAATTCCTCCCTTAACACCGTAAAAGCACTTTTCCATGGGTTTAGTGGATAATTCTTTTATGATCTTAGGCCTAACACCCAACCCACAATTTTAGTTAGTTTGCATTCAATAATGAGAGCCTCCCATCCCAATAAGGAGGGGTTTATCCCTGTGACTATTGGAAAAAACCAATAATATGTATTACAAAAAATATTTCACCAATAAAAGGATGGGTTCAAACAATACCATTTATGCCATATTGTGTGCCAATGACATTATGAGAAGAATATGTTTGATCATAGTGATTAATGGGGTCAATCCTAATGGAAATGAGAAAGGGTTCGAAGAAGTGACGGTCATGAAACAACCATTTTTGGCATAGAAGAAAGAGTTAAAAAACAACCCATAGGAAAATTAATTAGATTGATACTAGAAAGGAGAATGGGTTCAAGAAGTGATGGTTATGTAACAACATTTTTGGTATAGAAGAAAGAGTGAAAGAACAACCCATAGGAAAATTAAGTGGATTGATATTGGAAACAAAAATCCTAAAAGGAAACAAAGTGAAAATATGGATATGGATCTAAAAGATTGATTTTTCCCTAAAATCCTAAGATTAGTTGTGTTGAGATGCATAGGGGCCAATAGTGTCAAAGATCTAGGAATGTGAGGTAGGAAACATAACTTGATGGGATTGTCATGAAAGTGTGTGCATAGGGGATGATGGTGTAAGCTTAAGAAGAATATATATGCAGGGAGGGATCAAATGTGTAATGAGACTTATATAGGGGCCGATGGTGTAGGAATTGAATATAAAAATAAGATGATTGGTATAAAGAGAAGGAAAAAATCAAAAATCATAAGATCATTAAGTATAGAACCAAAAAAATATTGGATATGGATAAAATTAATCCCATGATTAGTAATGAAGGTAGCCCAAAAAGTGATGTTTTAATAAAAGATGATTATCACCAAATGACTAAAATGAATATTTATGGTTAATGAAAAAATTAATTTTTATAAAATTAATGTTTTGAATAAAAACCTCTAAGGATATTGTGAAAAAGTGAATATATTTCTAATTATATCCTTGTTACTAAAAATGGTAATTTTCAAAAATCTTGCTAATAGTTATGCTTTAAACAAAAAAAGTGGGTGTCATTAAGTTGATAAAATAAAGAAAAACCTTTGAGGTATTTTAAAATAGATTCATTAATGGTTGGATATTCAATGAAAGGTGATTTGACCATCAATAAGCTTTAGAAAGAGACCCAAAGAGGAGGACCAACCAAGAGACCTTAGGGAAAATTGTAAAAATAGATTAAAGGGTTTGTAATAGATGGAAATATGAATATAAAATTGAAATATTGATCAATATAAAACCTTAGAGTAATTAGGGCTTGAGAAAAACTATAGATTTGATTCATGGGTACTTGATGTGAAAATAAGAGATGAAATGTTAAGATGACTCAATCGGTATAGTGAGTAAGATTCACATCAAGTTCATAAATGTATGAGAGGTAAAAGAGAGGTTCCTAACTAGGTTCTCAAATATATGGATCCAATATAAGATCGACCACACTATATAGATACAAAATGCTCAAGGATCACAAGTGTCATAATTTTAGAGGATAAGAACCCTAGCCCTAGGATAACTATAGTTTCAAGTCCTACAACCAAGATAAAGATAGGTATCATAATAGGATTTAGAAATAAGAGTAATTAAGAGAATGGATAAATCAAAGGGATGTAATATAATAAGATAAAGCAATAAATCAAAGTAAATATACATCTACTCTATTCTATAACATTGAATGACCAACATACAATATGCACATACAAAATAAGAGACTAAATAGGGTTATAAATACCTACTGTATAGCCTATGTGTGACCACTAATGCATAATCCTCCCCAAAGACAACAACACCGAGAGAGAATCGATGTGGGTGGATAGAGAAGGGTAAATATCAAAAGAAGATCTCATGTCCTAACTCACCATGGTGACCTAAATACAAAAGAGGTAAGATCCAAAACTCCAAACTTAACCAATAAGTTTGAAGTAGTGTGAAATAGTGCAAGAAAAAGAAATTATATGTGTTTTAAAATGATTATAAGTTGGTAAAAAAACAAGAAACCATTGTGGTATAAATACCGATAATCGTCACCTATAGGAAATAACGATGACCATAGAATTCTAAAAATAGACACCATTGCCATGGGTAATGGTGTTGGGCTCTGGGGGAAACCCTGAAAAAGAAAGGTTCAAGAGATAAAAGGGTGAAAAAAAGAATGAGGAATGAATGTCAAGAGATAAATGATGGTGAATGAAAAATATCCTTTAGGGTGGTTTAGTGAGCGAAAGAAGGGATACATAGCGGATAGAATAAGAAGAATCTAAAAATGGTAGACATATTGGGACATGTAGACATAATGAGTGTAATGTGTGAACAAAGGGAAGAAATGAGTAAAAGATAGAACAAGGGGGTGATTAAGGCTAAATAAAGACATCTCTCAAATGTAGTTGTCTACCTCACATGCCCAAGTTCGATCACACCCCAATATTGATAGGTCTCTTAAGTCACCCTGTTTAGGAAGAGAATGCATCAAAAACCCTGCACAAAAGAAATGGTTAGAAAGCATAAAATATATGGTGTATACAATGTGTTTTTTAGTAAACTGGAAGGATAAATGAATATCCAATGACCCGGAGATTCAAAGAGTGAAGCTATGAAATAAGGTATTGCCACCAATCAACCTCATATGGAGTAGCATACATCAAGCCCTCAACTTATTCCGTAGATAAATCACGATTAAGCATGATGTATTTGTGTGTGTTATTTGTTTGTAAAGTGTGTCACGTAGGGTTATAACACTAAAATAGATTCGTTAACCTGCAAAACTTGTTTGGAATGGTTGTGAATTAAATAATTGTATTATATTTTATGCAACCTAATGTCTCGATTTTGTTTTCCTTATTTTTAAAATTTCAAAACATCAATTATATAAAACTTATCTCTTGGGAAAATATTTAATTGGACCGAGTTTTTGAGCCACTTTGGCATGTTGTTTGTGAAAAGTGAGTGTCAAACCTTGCAAATGTCCTTCGGGATGCTATGGACAAAGAAAACATGCCTTCGAGAAAACTTTAAATGTCAAATTTTCCATTATGTCACCAACTACTTAATACTACAAAAGTGATGGAATCATTTTTTGTTCATCCAATCATTTATGTTAATGGTCATCCTCTAGTCATTTTATTACATAGAACTAGGAGTTCCTTTTTGTTGTTCAAAATAAATTTGTGACTCTATAAAAAAATTTATGTCAAGATTTTATTCCACCTTGTGAAAGTTGTCCTTAGCTGATAGTCAATGTTGGGATCACGTTAGGACCTATCCTAAGCTTTGTCATGCACGAATATGTTTATGGTGGTCACTTGGAAAACCATTTTCGTAATGGGTTGCGATAGTGTAATACATTTTGATACGACCACTTGTTATATGATAAATTTGTGAACATATTTAATAAATATCTCCATATGAACATTGTTATGTGGCCATGAAGTATTTCTCTTGATGTTTGATATCAAATATCATGATGATGTTTTCTCTTTTAGACCCCTTGCTATTTTAATAAATAATGCTTAATGAAGGATATATTTCTCTTACTCTTGCTCCCTTTTAACTTTATATAGTTGAATGATTAGAAACTTACATTTAGAAAAATTCTCTATCTCTCTCTAGACCTTAAACACATGTGATTAATCTCTTTTTCTCTCTCTAGAAATTAAATTCAATAATTATTTTTTTACTTGATAGAGTGAAGTCCATGGCAAAGTAGTGTTGACTCCATAATATTGTAGGTTTGCAAGTTACTAAGAATATACAATGCAAATAAATTAATTTTATGAAGTTTTATATCTCTATTTGTATATCTAATTGGTATTATGTTTTAAAAAAAGATTGAAATGTTGAGTCCTATATCTATAGTTGTACATCTATTTGGTATTATGTTTCAAAAAATATTATTGTGCAAATTAAATAAACATAAAAAGTGTAAATAATATTTGTTGGAGTAGCTCTATTTTAAAACAAAACAATGTTAATGTAGTAATTTTGAATCTTGAAAAAATATACAAATTATATTAAATATTAGAATTTTGACATTAAATTTTTTATCATATCATAAACTTATATACTTTTATCCCAAGTTTTATATTATATATTTTAACTATTCCATTAGCCTTACTTGGTACTTCCTTAAAATTGGAAAATAACATTCATGCTTCCCAAAGAAAACATATGAAATTGTTTCCTAAATGAGTCCCGGTTGAAGTTTGGTTTGATGTTCTACACATAAATTGGGTGTTATCTAATGAACTTTAGATACATCTATGCATGAGGAGTCCTAAGGGTGGTCCGTGGTGCGAACAAGGCTACCTTGCTTTATGCGTTAAGTATGAAACGTTGAAACGTGGTTGTGGAGGGCAATATATTTAGTGTTTTCTTGACCACTTTATAAGTAGTAAACCACTAAAACAATGTATCCCCTCTTGTGAACAAATACTCGAGTGTCTAGTGGCACATCTATTGGTGTATCTTTGTTTTGACCGTGGAAAAGTTTTAGACGACCAATACCATAACCTTAGGTAATGTTATTTTAAGAGAGTGAGCAGAGGTGGATTAAGCCTTAGTAAACTATGGATTGCCTAGGGTGCTTACGAATCGTCGGGGGCTGAATTTAAAAATATCTTTTTGTCGATTAATTTTAGAACTTAACTTTAAAATAATTTATCTGAAGACTTAATATTGATCAACCCATTTATAGATATTATTGTATAGTAACATAAATTTCACGCATACACATAAAAAAGTTTTGTAATATTTTTCCAAGTAAAAGAAAATATCACATATTTATAAGCACATATGATTTTTTTGGTATTGTTACCCATTCTCTGATGTAGCTCCAGATTATGTAGGTGTGTAATTTGTTCTAGAAAAAGGTTAATGTATTTTTTATAATGTTGTTGGTGTATCTAGTAGAGGTGAGTATAATTAAAGGAAAAAAGTATTTAATTTTCTATTCTTAATTTTGTGGGGAAATTTTCTATTATTTTGTTATGGAGGAATCCGTAGGCCTAGTCCAAATACGACTCTTCACAAAACCATGGGAGCTACATAAACGTTTTTGTTTCTTTGGAAAAAATGGTGCTTTATTTCAGGATAGAGTTCATGTCACCTACTTGATAAGGCTAAATTAGACTTGTAAGAAGCCTTGTATAAAATATTGTATTTTTTGCATTCTGAGCATCTCCTACGATTAAATTTTTCCATCCATAGTATATTTTTCATCCTTCCGTGATAATTTAATAATATATTTTTATTATTATTTTATTATGACCATGATGTAAATTTAAAAATACAAAAATATAGACATATTTTATTTATTTACTTTATGGAAAAAAATATTAAATAAATTTTTGAGGAGGCGCCCACTCAAACTATTGCCTAGGACACTCGACCTTTAATTTGGCCTAAAGAGTGAGTATGGAATTTTTCTTATATTTATATAATAATATGAATAACTAATAAGAATTTGGCAAGTATTAACCTCTCGAACTGCTATTAGGAAAGTGCATATGGATGGTTTCTTTTATTCCAATAATAATTAGGAAGAATTCGGAAAGTGTTATAACTAATAAAAATATGGTATATGTTAACTTTTCGAACTTTGGTCATTGTTAAAAAATTATAACTACTAAAAATATGGAGAGTGTTAACCCATCGAATGTTTGTCATTGTCACTAATAACTAGTTAATATGATAGTACTTGAACCCATCCTATAATAAATTATTATTATAGCAACTTTTCTTGTAAGTGCTTAAACCCATTCTCCTAAGCAAGAGGTTTGGAATCTTCACCGTTAGATGATCACTAAGAAATTGCAAAAAGAATCACCTTCTTTTGCACTTCTTTGGAACTACTTCGTAAAGAAAGAAGAAGACTAAATCTACTTTAGAAAGATAATAAAATTTGTTAATTGTAAGGAGGATGTTTATGTTATGAAGTCAATTTGATAAAAGATAATTATTTAATGTTTTTTTTTTTTTTTAATAACAATTATAATCATTATTAATGTAAAATGCAATTATATTTATTATGTTTAAGTGGTAACTTTCATAAACAATTTAATGTTTAATTAGATAATATAATTTTATAATTTTTTAGTGTTATATAATTTTAATCAACAACCAAACAATTTAATGTTTAAAGATAATATATTTTTATAATTTTTCATTAGCATAATTTTAATCAACAACCAAATAATCTCTAAAATATATTATATATGCTAATGTCATTTAAAAGTAAAATACACAACCATTAAATGAAATAAAATATATATATATGATTGTTTAAAATTATGAGAAAATATTACAATTCAAAATAGGTGAATGTGATTGTTTTTAAGAAAATGTTTATTATTTACAACACTATTCCATGATTAAAGCCAAATTAAATTTTAACATATGAATAAACAATGAGGAACAAATGTAACATTTCCACAAGCTATAGGAATCGAATTTAGATGTCAAAAATTAAAAGCAATGAAATTATTATAATGTAATTAAATTGGACAGTCAACTTTCCATTTGTTGAGCTCCTGTCGCTATATGTTTGTTTTTAAATTACAAAACATTTTATAGCTGAACATTTGCAGTGTAGAAGTGTCATCATCAATATTACCGTATCTACGAATGAGATTATATAATTTGGTAAATTAATTATACATATTCTTTAAAAAAACATTGAGAAAGTTTTAAAGAAATTTTTCAAAGAGTGTACCAGATTTAATAAATCATAATAGGAGTCCATTTTATTCATAAGAATCCACCACATTACAATAGCAAATGAAGTACGTACATATACTCTCGCGATAGACACAGACACAATACAAACAATAAGACCAAATATACATCCACCATACACAAACACTAAGAAAACAAGTTTTTCCCTTCTCTGGTCACGAGTTCGACCCCGAGGAAAACAAAGGCACCATTTAACGCTGGTTGAAGCTCAATAATCCTCAGTCGCCAATGGCTGGTGGTGAGTGGGTTCAGATCGAATCATGAAAAACTCATCAATGATCCCAGCAAGGCGGGCTCCAACAAAAGGGCGTACTTGGTAAATCCAATGGTGCCTTCATGCCCAGCTAACCAGAGCAGGGCCAAATGCTTCGTGAAAATGGCCCTCCAGCTAAAATGTTTGCACTAACAATAAGCCCAATGGCGATGGGACCAATTGTGGCTAAATCCCCCTTCTTGGGATCAAGGGTTGTGGCATAGACAGTGTAGACTAGGCCAAATGTCATCACAATCTCGAACACAACAGCAGTCCATTCTCCTACGCCATGCGACAACCTGAACCCCCTGTATGTTGCATATATACATAAACTCACGAATTAATATATACTCAATTTATATATACTTAAATATGTGTACACAGGTTAAAGTCTGTAGAAATTGACATTAACAGCATGCGTGAAGAGTATACACAATGAGCACATTCATTTGTGAGTTGTGTTAAACTCACAAGTCAATATATACTCACTGTATATATACTTAAGCATCTACCCGTGTGCAAGTCTATATCTAGTCACTGTATATACACAGCTAACCAGCCAGTATATATACTCACCGTATATACACAACTCACAGGTCAGTATATATACTCACTGTATATATACCATATATATTGGGTTAAAGACCGCAGAAATTGACCTTAATAGTGTGGCCATATACCTAGATGCATAACGTGGTCAATACACTGGATCAGTATATATACTCACTGTATATACACATACATATATATTAGGTTAAAGACGGCAGAAATTGACCTCAATAGTGTGGCCATATCCCTAGATGCATAGCCTGATCAATGCTCACTGTATATTTATAAATTTGAAGGTATAAATGTATATATTTAAATGCACAAAAATCTCCTTTGTACAGCTTAAATACTAAAAAAGTCCTGCATCTAGCATTTACTGTAGATGCATTGGCATTTCCTAGTTAAAAGATGACAAGAAAACAATGCTAGAAACCCTTACCATGCCGCCTGTGGTGAACCTTAGCAGCAAGCACGCAATTGCAGCTCCAAGAAGCTGCGCAATCCAGTAAAGTATAGCCCTGAGAAGCGTAATATGTCCACCAATAAGGGCACCAAAGGTTATAGCAGGATTCACATGTCCGCCTGAAATATTCCACGCTACTGCAACGGCCACAAACAGAGCTATGCCGTTCGCCAGCGCAATGGCAACAAGACCAGACGGCGTTGTGTCCGCACCGCCTGTAAGTTTACCTGCCATTGAAATCACAATTTATTTAATCGTAACCGTAAACAATCTGCACATTTTAATCAAAGAAAATAATTTCAACAAATTACAGAAAATTTTGCTTTTTCTTACTGAACGCCATGGCAGCGCCTTCTCCTGCAAATACGAAGATGAGCGTGGATAAAAACTCAGCCATGGCGGCTCTGAGAGTGTTCAGGTCAGAGGCCTCCTCTGGCCTGCCCACAGCGAATCTTCCGAGCGGCATGATTTCTTTGAAAACGCAAAAAAAAAAAGAGGGATGGATTGGGATTCGAACTCCTGACGTACTTGGCGAGTATGTGTATGCAGCTAGAAGAAGTCGCTTACATGCAGACTACACACGAATGAATAGGGATTTGTTTTTTTCCTTTGCTGGAATTGGGAAGGTGATGACATGAGTTTATAGTGGCGAGCGAGGGTATGCAGACAGGAGGAGTTCGCTAAGGCTGCCACGTGACCTGTGCCAGCGAGGTAAATCTTTGTAATGCCGTGTTTTTTAAACAAGAAACTATTGGAGTGATTCGTTTTCTATTCTAATCTTGGGAAAGGAAACGTTAGAATTATTTGCTGTGAGGTAAGATATTTGCTGGGATTTTTGGCGATTGAAATATTTATAATTATTTATTATTTAGTTTAGTCAGATAAGCAAATGTAGAAGGGTTAACAAACATTTACACCATGCTTGTTTTATCCTTTTCTAAAAGAGAGAAAAAGAAGAGAAAAAGTTATTTTTAATGATTATTTGCAACTTTTGAGTGGATTAATGGGTCTATTCACATGTTTAATATTAAAGTTGAAGAAAGGAATTTAAAGTTGAACAAATTGTATTGATATTTTAAAGATTTCGAATTTTAAATATTATGTCATTTTTATAATGAATAAAGTTGTATATGTTTGATCTTTCTAACAAATAGGATCTTATATATGACATATTTGAATACTAGCAATCGTACATGAAATGTATGATGGAAACACTGAAGGGATGTATTGAAAAAGTTGAACTCGAGTGGATGAAATAGTGGGATAGGAACCAATGCAAAACTTTTCTTTCCTCAATTACGAGCCATTTTTTTGTCTATTATTGGAAGGAGAAAGGGGCTTTTGTGTGCAAGACATCGATGAAACATATTTTAGATATGTGTTAGAAGGGAAGGAGTGGTTGATTAATACTACCAATTTCGAAAGTGTTATTTGTAATTTCAACCCTTGTGTTTTATGGGTAGTTAGAACACGTAAAAATCCAAGGAAATTTTCTTGTGCATCTCAAGGACACTTTAGAGATCGGAATAAATAATGTGAAATGCACTTGCATTTTAATCGAAAATATTTCGGACTTAGAACAACCAATGCATATGTGCATATATATACACTAAGTCGTAAGGTTTGAATTCATGATTTCTAGTGATAAACTTCCCCAAAAAAAAAAAAAAAGTTCAAACAAATGGATTTTATAATTAGTTTTAATTTTTAGAAAGAATGCATAATGTCAAGATAGAGTAGGGAGATGTTTTATCCTCTTTGTACATGTATAATACGAGTAAGACAATGAAAAAGCATCTCAAACACTTCTCACGTAAATATTATTGATGAATATAGAACTCTTTGTTAAATGAGGATAAAGTTATGCAAACTAAGACATTTGAACACTTCAAGCTTAAAGTTTGAAAAATACCAAAAAAAAGGCTCAGAGGACATGAAGCTAAAGTTATGGTAAAATGCCCAAAACAAAATCATTGTTAAGTCATTCTTTAGCAAAAGCAATACCAAAGATGCTTGTGGATGGTATGCTTGTCATATGGTGCAAGCAATTCACCCAAGAGCCCTCTACCTACATGAAATCTCCGTACATATTTGAAAATTAAATCACGAGATATAACAATATGGTCTATTTCTTTCAAATTTCAATATTCATCTTGTTCCTTCATTGTAGTTACATGTAAAGAAAACCCAAGGTATACGTGTGTTTAGTGCGTTTCCATTGTTGCCAAAGAACCCAATTTAGTCATTCGGGTAAGGATTGGTATTTACAAGAAAAAGGTCAAGAGCGACTTTAAAAAAAAAAGTAGCTTGGTCTAGGACATGGAAAACTCGATGGGCTTATTTTCGTATTTTCTCAAATATTAGATTACCTGTGGATCTAAAAAATGTAAGCCAAATTGGGTGAGATTAGAATTTTGCAGCTAACCATTCTATACTTACAAAAAAATCTAGTCTTGATAGAACCAAGTTAAAATTTATTATACAAAGGTTCCAAATATACCTCATATAGGAAATCAATAATACCATTTTTCTTAGGGCATTGGAATCCACATCTTTCAAAAAATTCAAGCACATGTTCTCTTGGTCCCTGGTAGACAACTTCTCCTATAATTGTATCTGCACAGATATCCAAACCAAGAATTTGTTTCCAAATTTGAATTAGCTAAGGCAGTCCTATATATTTTCAGCAAACCGAGTCTTATATTAGGAATAAATAATATCATAGAGGTCTTGAAAATGTCCACAAATGACAAAAATAGTTCAATAAGATTGTTAAAGTACATCCAACTCGGGATAGAAGAGAGGAACACTGCACTTCCAATGAGCTATCAAGAATGAATTTCTATGATCTTCATCCATTCCAATATGGTTGGACTTCTCAATGCTCCAACAAGAAGATCTTATCAAATTTCCTAATTACTTTATTCTAGCAAATAAATTTCAAAACTCCAACAAAAAGATCTTATCAAACTTCCTAATTACTCTCTTCTTACAACCAAACTTCATAATGAGTTTTTCTTTTTTCAACAATATTAGGTGATGGTTACAAGTTCACACAACACACCTATTACTAGCAATCGCATGTGTTTCATGCAATGTGAACAACGAACGGTATATGTTATTTGTTTTAGAGGTATAATTATTACTTTCGTAGTTGATGTTGATGTAGGTAGAATAGGATGGGTGAGGTGTAATATTTGAAGGGACGGGTGGGTTGGAAATCCTTGTGTAAAGGTTACTGAGCATTTGCATTATTTTCCAGTTTCTTTGAACCGAGGATGACACATTTCAATATGTTGTTTCTGCAATATGTCTCTTTTTCAATGAAAGTGTGAAGCGTGATTTGTCACCGATGACATTACTTATGATTTTGTTAGTCACATCTTCCTCTATAGACAATATGCAACACCCATGATTAACTCAATTGTCTCATCAAAAGCAAGAATCGATTGGAGTTCTCCTATTGGGTCCTTTAGATCGATCCTCAAAGTGCATATCTATAATCATAGTTTTGAAATTTTCTCATTACTTGCAACTCGAACATAACCATGAAGCATTACCATTATCTCTCGCCTTTTCCTACACTTTGTTTGTCACCTTTTTGAAGAGGACATGCCTTGTAAAAAAAGTTGTCCATGCTGATATTTGTGATTTTTGCAAAGAACCATCGCCCATTCATTTCTCTCGGTGTTCCCCATATTTAGTACCTCGAAATTTTTGTTACAGAGGTCAAGATTTTTGGAGGGCCCATAAATTGGCTTGTGATAGAGGGTCTTTGGAAGGTAGTAGTCATTGAAATCTACCCAACTATGAAGTGTATTGGTTTCTAAAATTTGAGGGTTTACATAACATTTGGTACTTGAAACAATGTTGATTGACCTCCCATCAAACCTGGAGACGCGAGCAACTTTCAAGGTAAGAACCGAGAGAGGCGGTATAGAAAGCATGTCTTCAATTTATTTGTTTATCTCATCTAAATGATGTCCCCACAATGTGACACTTACACTGAATCCCGACATGTTCTTTAATTGCAGAGTTCTCCTCTTAGTCTCTGACTTGTCATGCCTACAAATCGTTGAGCATGGTGACATTGCAAGAACAATGCCAATCAAATCAACTTTAAAATGGTCATCGGTTGTAGGTATGTCCTTAATTTTTGTGAAATGAAAGTGATGGGAAGGTATTATATCCTCATTTGCTATGAGTGGAGTTATGGTTGAGGGTCCGATCATAGGAAAATCTCTAAAACATTGTTCAAATGGTCTGTAACATAGCTTTGCATCGGAATCCTCACATGGTTTTGGTTTATTCTGTAATGCAAAACATTAACAACACATTGAATACGCTTAAACTTTTCCTCCCTTTGAAAGCGAGGCGTAGTTAATGTCAATCCCATGTGGGGAGGGTAATTGTTTCTAGTTTGCATCATATTAAACTTGAGAGGGAAAATAAGTATGTTAGTCCACCAAGATGTTCTTAGGTATGGCGAGTAACTTTAAAAGCCTTATCGCTGATAGTCTAACGCCTAACTTAGGATGCTTCGAAATGGCCTCATTGGGAATGAACCCCTGAAGACATAATGAATCCTGTCATTGACGATTGTCAAAGTCTTTCAGTAAACCAAATGATGTGATAGGAAATGAAGGCATGCTTGCATGTGTTTCTGGCGCTTCCTTTTCTTGCATTTTCAAATTAGAGTCGCCAGACATAATCCTAACAATGGATTGAATTAGGATTCATACGACTAAATTACAAACTGCCTCAAAATTTCACTGACTCCCTAAGAATTTAATGTCTTATGGGAAGCCTTGGATGCCAATAAATGATCACGCGTCCATGCCACATCAAATGTATCAGAAATATGAGAGACATTATATATGGTAGGAATTGAACTCGTGCATGAGCTATTATTGATATTAGATTGTGTAGCTTGCAAGTTAGATCATTAATAAACAATTATTATCACATATTGATATTAGATTACGTAGCTTGTAAGATATAGTTTTAAAATATCTCATGCATGTCGTAGGTGTTAGAGGGTTTGGAAATTTTGAGTCTTTGGGTATTCATAAATAATAAAAACAGATTACAGGAATATACAAAGAAACCATTTCCATGCGTAGATGATACTGTGAATGATGATTTGGTCCATCTCCTTATGTAGAAAATTTGGGTGGAAAGGATGTCTTGTGTTTAAAATTTTACTGACTTGTGATTGTGTTCAATACTGATCTGATACATATGTTTTACCATATTCAGCTCACCATCTGTTTGTTCAAACTGTAACTACCAATCTCAATGTACTCATAAAATGATTATGACATCACAAAATTGGATATCATTTCAGGATTTCTTGATTTAGTTACAAATATAAAGTGATTCCAAGATAAAAACAATTCAAAATTATTTAAGGAATTCACTAATCCACCATTCTAATATTTGAATTAGTTATGAAAAATAGGCAATTACACAAAAAATAGTCATTCAAACAAGCTGAACTGAACACGTATAGAAAAGTAATCAAGGGCATCTCGTTGAAAATATTTCTAGTTGTAATTTCCATCTCAAAACCGAAATATCTCAAAATAATAGATCGAATGGCTCCCCACGGAATTTCTCATTTACATCACAAAATTTATCGTAGTAAAATCCTTTGTATTCAAAACTTGTAGAACAAATGGTCCAATGTTCAAACCACCCCTCCCCGCCCCCAACCAAAAAAAGGAAAAACTTAAAAAGAAACCAAAACTTATCCGTAAAAATACCTAAAAACACTGTAGCATGGCCTATATAAATCCCTTCAATGCTACATGCTTTACAGAGACCTAATATTTAGCTATTTAAGTGTTGCATATAAGTACAAACTGGCAGAAACCGCAAACAATTGACAGTGTCGCTAAACGTATTGCATCTAAATACAAAGATTAAACCCTAACAGTATCATCCGCAAATTCTTAAAGGAACTGTGTAAAGGTGTTTGGAGCATAACTTACCAATCCAGAAGAAGTGTCTGAAACATCAATTTGACTTCTTGGTTTTGTTCATCGCTTGCATGCCCTCAGTTTTTGTGCTATGAATCTAGTGTATCTGCAATAGCCGATTCATTCTGACCTGGGTATATATGGGCTTGGCCAGCTCAGTGATTTTCTATTTTTAGCTCAAACAACTATCTTAACTGCACTTATCTTCTTATTCTTAGATCATGCATGTGCTTAAAATTATTAAAAACAAAAATTGTTAATTAAAAAAGCTAAAATTGTTGTTAATTAAAAACAAAAGCTAAAATTGTTAATTATTAAAAATAATAGAGAAAAGCTAAAATAGGGAGGAAAAACACAACAAAATTATTAAAATCTAAAATTGTTAATTAAAAACAAAAGCTAAAATTGTTAATTATTAAAAACAAAATTATTAAAAATAGTAGAGAAAAGCTAAAATAGGGAGGAAAAACACAACGTCAAGACGACCGTCAAACCGTCAAATTTAACACAGTCGTAGAAACGTCCGTAGGGGCCTTTCCCATAGGGGAACGCCGCGTAATAAGAAATCTCAAGCACAAACAAGTGCGCAGGTCTAGCAAATTCTTAGACCTGCAATTTATTAAGGACTGCAATTTTAGAAATTTGTTTTGCAATAATTTTAAAATATGATTGTTTATCATTTATTTAAGCATATCATTATTTTCCCATTAAAGAAAATATTCATATTATGTGTGTTAGTCATTGAATATGAGTGAGTTCATTTCATGTCTACTAGCCATTGAATATTTTCATATAGGTTTCACGATCACAACCCCTTCAAACTATGTGGGAATAAAAAAATTACTCGAATAGTCTCATATTTGAAGAAAATTGGGTTGGATAGATTTCTAAATAATGCCAATGATGCTTCTAAGTGGTAGTTGGAGGGGGACTGGATGGGTGGATTAAGGGTTCTTTAGAAGGCTCTTATAGGTTTTTAGATGAAAATTCTATATACATCTATCAATATTGTTTAGAAATCTACACTCTATTTGTAGGGTTTTGGACTCATCAAGATCCTATTCATCTCCTTCTACAGTGTTATATATAAAAGGGCAAACCCTACAAATTTTAACAAATGTTCATAAAACCCTAGTAATTTTCTTCTACTTTGCCATATTTTGGAAAAAACATGCCCAAAAAAATTTCAGCAAGGACGTTCATTATGTGAATATTACACCCTATGAGATCATAATCATATTATGCAGCATGTAAGTCGGTACAAGCTATCTTCAGGCGGTCATTTAGTGTCGATTTTCTTGTAGGGATCCTTCGTATCTTTTTGCACAATGTGCTTTAACTTTGGTGGCCTTGGAAGAGGGATAAATAAGGGATGACCCGATTGAAATAATGCGCAACATCAAAATAAATTGAACTTGAAAATATTTCCATCAAAATCAGTACCGTTTTGAAATAAGATTACTGGTTTAAAACTATTGGTAGAGTTCAAAAGCACCTTCAAGATATTAGGGAAACAAAATTACATATGGGTACTTGATTTTAAGCATCAAGTTAATCCTAATATAAACCCAAGATGAGGAAATGTTGGGATCTAATTAGCCGTAAATGTTGAGATTCGGAAGCATATCTAATGTTAATGATGATGGTGATCTAGATATGATATCTATGAAACCTCTCAAAATATGAGATCTACAAACCCTCTACAGATCTGCTGACTGCAAAAACTTAAATAGAGATGGAAAGAGGATTTTTTCCCAAAGATGGTGAAAGGGGATTATTTTTCTAGAATTACTGAATGGGGGTCTTTGTTCAGAATTTTGTGGGTGTGGATATTCTTCAGGGCCATGTTCCCATCATTGGATTTTTGATCCCTAATGTGTATCTAGCTCATCCCGTAATCGTTTCCACCTTGGCATGTGTATAAAATTTCATTTCCATTGTCCACATTATTTTATTAATTTACGACACCACCTCTTTCTTTTTACATAGCCCTTATGTTTTCCTGAATTTTCCTAACTCGCCTCTAGATGTACAATACCCCCGTGACAATTTATCTCCCTTATGGATTTAAATCATTGTCTCCACGGTTGTATCCAACCATTCGACCCTACCACTTTTCACGATGACGGGAAGGTCATGGAGGTGTCCATTGGATGATCAATCCTCTTCTATTACGCTCGCTCGGCAGCAATTCAACGTGTTTCACCTCCAAGAGGCCCCGACCTCGTTTTAGAGGATGAAAGTTTCACTCCACAACATTTACCCTCACCTGTAATTAGCAGGATACAGTACAACTTGTTTGAAGGGCACAAGAAAAATATTTCCATTTACTAACAAACCTTGAGCACAGATCAATGACGAAGGTTCACAATATCTTGACCAATGACCATCGCTTCTATTGTGCACCTAGGAAACTCTATTTTAAACAAGTAAATTACAAAAACAAGAAAAATTACCTTTTGATCCAATGGAAAAAGGCTAAACCCTATAACAAAAAGTGCGTAGAAACGTCGATAAAAAACCTGATTCATACACGGAGTTAATCGACAATTTCTCTTTCTAACCATTCAAAATTTGAAATGTTTTGTAAGCATAGGCTCACATAACATGAGATGTTTCCAAATTTTAGAGTGAACACCACTTGTGATTTAATTTTTTAGATAAAATGTGGAAATAAAGCATAGATATCTAGTTCATGGTGGGGATAAAAATAGGAATCGATCAAGATCAACATTCACGCTTCTTAACCGATGGTTCCAATTTCCGTTCATGACGTGAAACCTATAAAAAAACATATAAACACCATTAAATTTAAGCTCGTGACGTGAACGACAAGAGGATCTTTCCCATAGGGGAACAAATTTTAGCATAATAAGATGTTTTTATACAAAACCTGTTTTGGCCAAAGCTATAAACCGGGGTTTTGATTGGGTCCCCACCCTTAAATTTTTAAGGCCCAAGAAAGCAAGGGATAAAGATAGAGCCATTTAGAAACCACCTTGCTACTAAAAACTATATATCTAAACTATGAATTTGGGCACACAATATAACTTCTTGATAACCAGGACCACCAAAAATAAGCAAAATAGAACTATACTATAACATCTATACTAAATAGGACTGAGAGAGAGATTAAATAGAAACATCAAACACCTCTTCCTTGACAACCCCTGTTGCAGCTTCTTCCATTTTCAGTCTCTTAGAGGAGCGACGATCCACCATGCCAGTCTTTGCATTGGCTTCTCTTAGTAAGAGGGAGTAGGAAGATTTTCCCCTCTTGATCAATCGACTGATTTTATCAGGGACTGGACCGATAGGAGAATCCAAAGCATCCAAATTCAGAGGATCAAAGTAGCAAGGGTCTCTTTCCTTCAACCTGTAAATGTGATGAAAATTAATAGAAAAGTTCCAAAGCTTCAAATTCCGCCACTCCATCTCCCTTACTTATTCCTTAGGCACTAACTCTGTGATACTTGACACCTGCTGTCGTTTGGGAGAAGGAAAGAGAAGGGTTAAAACTTTATACTGATCCAGAGGTCAATATGGAGGAAATATGTTCCCTAAATCTCCTAGGATTGGCACAGTGTAGAAGATGACTCCAAGAGCTTTTCGTCGACTATTTGAACATTGAAAATAGAGTCCGCATGTGCAAATGGTGTCAGTCAAAGATTGGTTAAAAAAATTGGTCAATGGAAAATTAATGATTTTAAAATCATCTGAATTTATCACCATTTCTTAGATCTTTCCAAGACCTTTTTGACGCATTTTGAACGGACCAAATCCGAGTCCATATGCGAAAGATATGACTAGTCAAAGTTTGGGTCAAAGTATGGTCAATATTTGGTCAACGGTAAAATTGATGGTATTGAAATCATTTAGAGTCAGCACCATTGTGTAGATATTTCTAAGACCTTTCTGATGCATTTTGAACAGACCAAATCCGAGTCCGTATGTGAAAGATATGAGTAGTCAAAGTTCTGGTCAAACCCGACAAAAGAGATGACATGGCATTAATGTGGAGTGACATGTGGCACTGTTGTTTATGGACATGTGGATCTGTTGTTTCTAGGAACTTGGAAGATTTGAATTGGGCACATGGAATGAAAAGTGGAATGAAAAGCTGCCCCATCCACGTGAAGAGTGGATATTATTATGGGGTGGATTTTTTCAAATATGGCTTAAGCTTATTTTAAAAGCTTAAAAATATAATTAATCCCTATTAACCCGCTCAAAGCCTTATTAAGGCTAAAATTTGTTTATCCCTAAACGAGATTATAAAACAAAATGATAAATGATTTATCCTTATATTTCGGGTGCTCAAAGGCTATAAAAGGCCCCTCATACACATACACTTGACATGAACAAAAGCTATAAGCTTCCAAACTATTTTGTAAGGCCTTATAATTAATTATAGGCAATTTTTGGAGAGTAAGTCATATTTAATATTTTATAGGCAATATTGTGGAAGCTAAGTCCTATTATTTTAATAGGCAAATTGTAAAATTGGGAGTTATTGGAAACTCACCAATTGGCCCATAGCGCCACACTTTTATTTGCGAAGCCTGAAATTGTTGACCGGAGAGCCATAGGGCATCTTGCGAACGTCTAGAAGGCTGATCAAGTTCCAAAGGAGATTGTGCACTAGGAATGTGGAGGATGGACTGATTGTTCATTGGTGTTCTTGAAAGACTTGAGAACTTTATAGGAAAGTAAAGTTCCATTAGGTTTTATTGTAAGATATAACATTGTACTTACAAATTTTGACTAGTGGAACGATTCGATAAGAACCCGGAGATGTAGGCTATTGCTGAACTCGTAATCAATCCGTGTGCAATGTCATTTATATTCTTGCATTATTTTGGATTGTTTTACTTAAAATGGAGTAAAATTTTATCGGTAATTTTAATAAGCCTATAGGGGTCCGAAGGTCGAAGGTAAAAATATATATTAAAATTTTTGACTGGATTTTGAATCAAGTTGGTATCAAAGCAGGTTATTGTGCTTGCAAAATTGCTAATCTCTGAGAAATTTTGGTATCATAATCGGTTAATTTGACAAAGTGTGTTTGCTTCAATTTGGTGCGGTTAGTTCGGTTTTGTGTGAACAGGGTATAGGTGCACCATGGGCAAGATGTCCAAATAGGTGAAGCTTGATGAAATTAAAGCTTATAATCACAATATCTAGGAAGATAACTCTCTCCTGCAATCGATGTAATACTCCTTGGAAGAGGAGAATGCTTGCTTGAAATCAAAAATGCAAACCAAGGATGAGCTCTTGGCAAGTTTGCAGTGTGGTCATTAAAATAAGGAAATTCCTTCAACTTCTTCGGATGCAAAGACCATGGCAGATGATCAGACCTGTAGGTTATGTTGGTACCCAAAGTTAACCTTCCTCAAAGCTTAAGCAAAGCATCATGGATTCAACAGATACTTAGAGGCGAGATAGATGAATGTTATGTGTCATTTGCAGCCTGGGAAAGCAATCTATCCGACCTTTTAGCACTTAAATTTTGGGGGAGTGGGCAAGACCTTGAAAGGATGTGATCTTATCCTAACTACTTCATGTTGTGCCTTTAAACCAAGGTAAGAGAACCTATAATGTAACCTATGTTTGATGTAGATAGAGATATCCCTCAATTTGTGCAAATATTATGAAAAGGCCTTGGGAAAATATGATCAACACTCCAAATCTGACTTTCACAAGTTGTCACTTCTGGATTATGGAGATATTTTCAATGCAAGGCAAGGTTACTAAAGACATTTGAAATCCTGATTTGCTTCTACATGTTTTTGATAGTGGGGTTTGCATTTGTTGATACACAGGACAAAACAAGGGTAGTATGGGTAAGATTAGTTGTTTTTGAATGATTTTTCTCTTTTGGGTGGGAGATTAGACAAGAAAAACCAAGGTCCAGACTCTTTGAGGACTTCAACAAAATTTGGAAGAAACTTAACAACAGAAAGCATCAAAATGGTTAATCACTCCTTCAACCAAGATATGTGCATCAAATGGAAGCCCAGATCTGCACTCTTCCACACAATCTTTGATTATCTATCACAAAAGATTGAGTTAGAAAGAACCAATGAAGCATTTAGTAATCACTACTTAATCATGCCTAAGGTGCACCCAAAGGCTTACAAACAATCTCTGAAATCAAAGGAAGGTGAAGTGGTTTTAAATTTGTTTATCTCTTTATCAGATGAAAGCTCTTCTGAATGTGAGATTGCAAATGCCACTAAACTATCACAATAATGAGATCATGTATGATTAAGAGAGATTTTAAACACAAGACTACAACAGGAAACAAGAAACACAAATTGAAAAGCATTATGAAATGTAAGCATTCACATATTTTTCCCAAAGACAACACAGAATAACTCAAAATTGATTAGATTTATCAGCAGGGGAATGTTTTGAAAACAATCTCAGAGCTTGTTAATGGCTATACATGTGTAACCAACTTAACATGATTTGAAATCTGATATAGAAGGAATTATATGAGCTTCTCAGGTGGTCACTTAGAGTATGGGCTTCTTCCCAGATTTTCTCGTGAAATTTCTAAGTTTCTCAGGCTTTTCCAAACTCATCCAACCCTTTGCATGAAAAATTCATGCAATATATAGCATTCAATTACATCCAAGCCTTCTTTCCCAAGGAAAGAATATGCCAAGCATCAAGTTTGTTACAAAATTCCATCATGCTTTACTGAGAAAGGGATGTTTAACATGATTTCAACCAAAATCGCTGGTGTTTCAAAAGGTTGAATCATTACAATTTTTTTGATCATTATCCTATGTGGAGGCACGTTTTTCATCCTCAAGGCATGCAAACCCTTTTCCTTTCATCATTACACCTTTTCCCTTTCCAAATTTGCATCTGCAACTTTTGGATCTAGCATTTCACGTTTTATGCAGGCTAGGGCAAAAACCATTTCAAATACACCTCAGATCCACAAATTGAGCCTCAAAAATGATCAAATCGAACCTTGCAGGCAAAAACGATGCGAATCCATCAAAAATCTGATGAAGAACGATGCAGAAAACACATCTCCAAACTTCCTGGAGCTCCCTAGGACAAAAATGGTGGAAGAACAAACATGATGCACAACTACCGTCGATTTCCCCTTTTCAACTTTAAATTTGGACCGTCCACATGGAAGCTCCACATTAAAATGGGCATCAAGGGCTCTTTTTAACTTTTACAACCTTTTGGAAAAAATTGAAAAATTCACTTTTTTCTTCAACCCTCCGCTCTTGAGAAACAGCCGACACGCATCCCGAGGTGGTTCCCATTGGAATCACGGTTTGATTCCACACATTTTCACCCTTTTTGAAAAAAGGAAAAATTTTCAAATTACCCCCGCAGTCCGCACCTCCGATTCTTTCCATGCCATGTGTCGATCATTTGGTTGGTCGCGGCTTGCGTTCCTCCTTTTGATTTTATGCTTTTACAGGATAAAAGCCAAATTTTCTCGAAGCAACCCGATGCTCCGAAATTCCTTCATTTTCCCTTAGCCCTACACGTGGCTTCATCCTGACCATTGATGGAGTTGCGGCCTTATTTTTTAATTTTTACCTTTATGCCAAAATGGGAAAAAATCCCAATTTTCCTCTCGAGGCCCAAACTCCCTTCGTTGACTTTTCAAACTATGACACATGTCACCCTCTGATTTGTCCACTTGTCTATCTCTGATTGGAAGTGGGATTCACCTCAAAAATTATTCCTTCGGATGAGCGGGGCCAGGGTTGATTTTAAAACTTTTAACCCTTTTGTGGAAAAAAGCTAAAAATTCTAAAGTCCTCTGCTCGGTCCGAGGCTCCGGTCTCATTCCTGACACGTGGCATCACCTGATTGGTTGTGGGATGCGCTTCACTTTTGCAATTTATCATTTTTAGAAAAGGAGAAAAAACTAACTTTCCCCGAAATCTCATACCTTTTCCTTTGACTTTTCAACAAAGACACGTGTCCGTTTCCTGATTCACTGCAGGATCCAGGGAAGCGGCATGACTTTTAAAACTTAACCCCTTTTTGATAAAAGGGTTCAAAACAAAAATTCCTCCGCCGGCCCGATGCCCCGCCTTCATACTTCATGTGGGCTTGTGGGTCATCTTAGCAAACTTAGAATTTTTGCCAAAAAGAGAGCAAAAATCACAAGTTACCCCGCAGCTCCATATGCCCACCAAAGGGAAAAACTGGCAACTTAGGTCCGCCGAGCCATAACTCAAAAATTACAAGGAGTTAGGAGGACTTATTTACCTTTTTGGAAAGGGGAGAAAATTTCCCATCTGATGAATGATATTTCAAGAGTCAAAAAGTTCTCAAAAAGTATGAGATCTAAAAATAATTCTTTTCAAGCCTATTTCAAGGGTATCAACTCAACAATTTATAGTTTAGACTTGGAAAAAGAAGGGAATTTTGAGGATGATAACAGTTGGTCAAAATGCACAGGTCATACTAAAAATGGACACCAACATCAGCTCTAGCTCGGGGATGGGCACTCCCTGTGAGTGCCACAAGAACAAAAGGCAGACCAAGTGCCAAAAAATACCATTGGGCAATGGAGTCATGAGCAAGAACAACAAAGAACCTCCTGAGATACCGAAAAAAATGACTTCCAAGAACCAGGGCAAACCACAAACTAAAAAAACACCAAAAATAGAAAAACAAAGACTATACACTATACAAGTGGTGCATACCTCAAATTTGGGGATTAATCCAAGAAATGCTTCAGATGTTTGCCATTAACAGGAAGTTCAAGCAATTCCCCATCTAAGTCTTTGAGAAAAAGGTAATCTCACCAATTCTGATATTAATGGAGTAAGGGCCCATCCATAATGCATCAAATTTACCATGCTTTCCCTTATCTTCATGTCGACTATTCCATAATAGCACAAGATCTCCAATACGAAAACCCTCGTACTAATTTTTTGTCAAATAATTTCTTCATCCTTTCTCCGAACTTGACATGCCTTTAGTGGGATGATCTTATCTCTTCATCAAGCTCAACAATCTTATTAATACTTGCTTCATATGGATTGATCTCGTTGATCTTCAAGTTGTTCAAAAAAATGAAATGAAGATAATTACAGATGTAAGGGCAACATGAGCTTGAGTTTCATACACCAACTCAAATGGGCTCCTACCCGTAGCTCTTTTGGCAACTATCCTATCAGCCCAAAATGCAAATTTCAGTTGTTCACCCCATTTCTTCTTGTTTTGTTCCAAGGTTCTTCTGATAATTTTCAACAAGTTCTTATTGCTGGACTCAGCTTGTCCATTTCCTTGGGGATTGTAGTTTGAAGCATAAGTCAGATTGATTCCATATTCTGTGCACATTTCCATCAAATGTTTGGCTCTAAAAACATGGCATTATCAGTCTACAATCTTGATTGGCACACCAAATCTGCATACAATGTGATTCAACAAGAAGTCCATAACAACTTGGTGTGTCACTTTCTTGGTGGGGATTGCCTCTACCCACTTGGTGAAGTAATCTGTGGCTACAAGAATCCACTTATGTCCAACACTAGAAGGGTCTGAAATCTCACCAATGAAGTCCATTACCCATTGTTTGAAAGGAGCTTTAATTGATACAGGTTACAAAGGAAGGGATGTCGAAGCTTTCATTCTTCTAGAGAAACATTGGCAACTCTCACATTTTCTAACCAAAGAGGTTTCATATTTCAAGAGAGTAGGCCACCAATAACCATCTCTTAAGATTTTTATGTCTTTGTAACCCTTCCGAGAAAAGTGTCCTCCACAAACTCCCCATGGAAATCAGCAACTATTTTGGGAGCTTCATCTTCAGTTATACATTTCAAGAGGACACCTTCAAGGTTCTTCCAAGCTAGCCCAAAGTCAGTGATAATGTACTTTTGAGAAGCCAGCTTGAGGGATCTTTTCTGATTTTTATTTAAATGATTAGGGAAGCATAGGTGTCTGAGGTAAAAGATTACATCCTTGTACCACTCAGAACTTACCAACTTCTCAATAACATCTACCCTTTCTTCCTCTACTTCATTCACTTCTACATTCTGCAAGTTGCTCTCAACCATAAGCTTAGTAAGACCCAAACCTCATACTAACTTTGTGGTTTGGATGTCCATGTCGTACTCTTGCAATTTTTTCACCCATCTACATCTTTTTCTTGAGATCTCCATCTCTGATAAGATGTCTTTTACCATGGTGTGGGGAGCATAAGCAAAAACTTTTGAACTTAAAATATAAGGCTTGAAAACCATTGTTTCTTTCACCAAGGTGAATGCCTATTTTTCCATGATTGTGTACTTTACCTCAGCAGCTTGTAAAGCCTTACTAAGAAGGAAATAGACCTCTCAGCCCCATCCTCATCCTTCTACAACAAAACTGATGCAATGGTATTTTCTAGAAGCAAAGGAGAAGATTTGGAAAGGCTTCTTGTAATTTGGAGCTGCCAAAACAGGTGCATGCTTCAATGCTTCTTTAATTCCTTCAAAATCCTGAATAACAGCCTCCTCCCATTTGATTACCTAGTCTTTCTTTAACATGCATGTAATGGGGAGAGTCAACTCAGAAAATTTAGATACAAACCTTCGATAAAATTAATCTTCCCAAAGAAAGATTGGATGCCCTTCTTGCTTCTAGGAATAGGGACTTTGTTGATGGCTTCCACCCTCTCAGGGTCAATCATGACACCATCCTTTGATACAATATGACCAAGCAACTTGGCCTTTTGCACCCCAAAATGACACTTCTTTGGATTGAGAGAAATGCCATATTCCCTGCATCTGATCAACATCTTTTCCAAGTGCTATAGGTGATCACTTCTGTCCCTATAAAACACAGTCACATCAGCTTAGTAAACATAAATAAAATCATTTATGTAACCAGCAAAATCAACATCCATTTCGTTTTGAAGAGTGGCACTAGCATTCATCAAACCAAAAGGCATCCTGACAAAAACATATGTCCCCCAAGGAGTGGTAAATGATGTCTTAAGTCTTTCTGATTCTTTGCCAACAACTTGATTGTATCCAGAGAAGCCATCCAATGTAGAAAGAAACTCAGAACCCATCACTAATTGCAACATGTTTTCCATATTTGGTAAGGGATAGTTGTCCTTCATTGATGCTTTGTTTAGATTTCTAAAATATACACAAAGTTTGATATCTCCATTTTCTTCTGAATGGCACTAGGTTTGCAACCCAAGAAGTATACCTTATGGGCTGAATGATCCCTCCATCTCTCAACTTCTTTAATTCCTCTTGCATTTTCATGGAGAGGAGTGGATTAATTGGTTTCTGCCTCTATCTGAATGGTTTGGCCTTAGGCTCAAGAGGGATATTATGCTGAAACAAATCCTCTCTATATGCCTTTAGCTCAGATAAGACCAAGCCAAGAAGTCTCGATATTTTTTCAATAGTTGAGCATAGGTGCTTTTATTCCTTGCTCGTGTTGCTTTACCCAACCAGATCTTCCTTGGTTTCTCCTTTATTCCCAAATCATGTGCTTTAAAATCCCTAGATGAAAACATGTTTCTATTGAATACACAATCAACATTGTAAAAATTTGATTCTAGGAAACCAATCCTCTAGGAATGGTGTTAGTTTTTAATTGGATAATATCCTTGCCAAACAAGGTTTCTTTTCCATCAACTGCACATACTAATGGTTCAAAATCAATAAGATGATCAACAAAATCACCTTGATTATGCAAGAATATCTTAACCTGAGCATCATCATTAAACACTTGCCAATGCTTCACGTTATCAGGGACTGATGGCCTAGTGAGTATCTCAATATCATACTCGTAAAAAGGGGAAACAATACAATTGCCAAATCTTGACCCCAAAACTACTAGCATGTCTGCAACTGTGTTGAGACTTCTGTCATGATGCAAAATGTTGAAGGAATCAAACATCTCAATCAGATCCCAAACTACATGTTTGTACTGTTTCATCCGCTGATTTTTTGTAGCATACAATTTTCTTATTTTCTTGACAACTAATTCTGAATCTCCTTTTGCAATGATGTCTTTCACTCCATACTTCCAAGCAATCCTTAATCCTAACAACAATGCTTCATACTCTGCAATGTTATTAGTACATTCAAAATTAATTCTGAAAGAGAAGACAAACTCTTCCATGCTTGGAGAAGTCAAGAATATAGCAACAACATTCCCAAACTTGGAGCAAGCTCCATCAAAACACAAGGTCCGTGGAGAACCTACTACCTCAAGGAACTTTGACTGATCCATCTTGTTTTATTTTCCATCAGCAAATCCAATGAAATTGTTAGCATAAACATTAACAAAAAACACTTCATAGGAAGCATTGTTGGGATCTTCAATTAGATGCAACATCTTCTTCTCCCTATACAACTTGACAAGGATGCCCTTAATTGGAATGGTAGCATAGGACATATCCATCTGGACACTACCACTAATACTTACAGCCCACTTTCTTGACAGTAACATGCCCCACTTGGCTGGGAAATCAACAATGACTACCTCAAGTTTCAAATTCTTACTGGATAAGCTGCAAGCTGCACCACCAAGCCCTTTACACACCCAACAACATGCAATTCTCTGGAGTCCATGGCAAGTACATCTTCCATATGCTTTTGTCACTTTGATATCCAGCTCATTCATGACCTCAAGAGGCATGACATTGCATGATGCACCGAGTCAAACATACAATTATGAAGCAATCTATCCTTAATGATCAAAGTGGTGAAGAATGGATCAACGTTCAATTGAGATTCAACAAGAGATGTTCCCAAGTATACCTCAGGTGCTTCTCCAAGATCCTCTAATGCTGGTGGTGTTCCTAAGTCTACAATGATTTGAGGAGTCTCCACAATGTTTACATTTTTACCGGGGTACTTTTCTCTTCCTTCAACCTTGAGTATTCAAATGCTCTGTTCTTGTGCTCAAGAATCCTAAGCAGCTCAATAATTGGAACACTAACCTTGATTTGACTCAGAACTTGGGCTATGTCATATGGAGCACTCTTTGGCAAGGCAACATTGGGATGAAGATGTGACAAACTCATCAGATGGGACTAGATTTTTGACAGCTTGGGCATGAGGAGATGTATCTTTCCTAGGAGCCATCTTGGGAATGCTTGTAAGCAAGGGAGTTTTAGGTTTGTCTTGAGGCCCAACTCCTTTAACAACTTTGCTCCTAGTGTTATACTCTTTTTCTTGGCTAACAACAACATTCATTAGTAGCTATCTATCCTCTTCAGAAGGTATTCCTCCATCATACTTTTTATCATCAAAGCTCTCAAATACTCAAAGTCATTATTAGGTATCTCAAAAGCTTGCACTACATCTCGCTTCATAAGTATGATAAGGAGGAATAAGTGGTACCCAGGGTTGATGAAATCCTAAAAGGTTGCAGAAGTCCTCGCACTTATTACCTCATTTGATGTTGCTCCTTGTTGTGAACTTGAAGAACAACCCACCATGTAGATATCATCATCAGTATCATCTTCATTATCAGCTTCATCAACTTGCTGGTCCACTTCACATGGAGGATGGGGCGAAAGCACTTATCACACCAATCAATCGAATATCCTCTTCAACAACATCAGCCTTGGTAGTGGAGGGTCGTGCACCAATCTATTTTCATGTGCTTGGGGTTGTCTATTTCGCTCTCCCATAGGTCCTTTACCTCTGTCATCTAGCCTTTGATCACCACTAGGATGATTGCCAAATCTATCATGATTTTTTTCTCTTTGTTGACCTTGTGAACCTTGGCCAATCCCCTTTTCTGCTCGGGCTAGTTTGTATGAAATTTCTTTGACAACACCTGCCAAAGTTTTCACAACCTCCTCCAAATCAGCACCCTTGCTAGCTTGAGGTTTCTCTGGATTTATCAACTTTACACCCTCTCTCTTGGGAGGTTTCCCAACTGCTTTGATATTGTTTTCAATTTGCAAGGCCATGGTGAAGGCTTGCCTTAAATTAGCAGGTTCTTATCCCTCAGATAGTATGCAACCTTCTTATCAAATGCATCTGAATATTTGATTAAGCATGACTCATCACATGGCCTTAGATTGATAGGAAATCTCCTCAAAGTTTTGTTAAACCTTGTGTTAAAGTCATGAACTGATTCATTTGGGTTCTTTTTAATGTTTTCAAACTTAGACAAGAGAAATCTAGGATCAGTCTTGTCACCATATTGCAACCTAAATGCATTGTTCATTTTAGCCCATGAGTCAATAGAGTTGTTATAGCAAAGCCTTGTACCAATCTCTAGCATCTTCTTCTAATGTGTGGATGAACCATTTGATATATACATCCTCAAACTCTATTTCAAAATCCTCCATCATATTAATGAATAATTTTAGGTGTTGATCACCTGTTATAGCATTGTTGCCCTGAAACTTTGGCAATCTATTCCTTACATCTTGTGGAACAACATTTGGATAACCAGCCATCCCTCCAAAGTTTATAGGACCAAAGGTGTTAACAACAAATGGAGGTCTGGGTGGGGGCTGAGCCATATTGTTTTGTGGAGGTGTGTTTGTAGGAGATGCAAGGTGATGAGGACTAAGGGGTCTGATAGGAATAGGTATATGATTCTCAAAATGAATATCCCCTAAAGGCTCTCCTTCTTGATAAACTCTAGTAGATTTGGAAAATACAGGGGTAGATTTAGGAGCAAGCCTTTCAAATACAAAAGATGGTCCCTCTCCAAATGGAGAATGCAAATCTACAAGAGGACTACCTGGTTCAGATTTACTTGAGGAGGAACTGCAGTCCTCAATAATAGGCTGATCAATTTCAAGTTCAACAATGGGGACCTCTTTTCTTGAACTTAGATCTCCAACAACTTTCCAAACTCTTCTTCCTTCTAACTCTGAGTTCCTTAAATCAGAAAACAACTTCCTAGCAGAGTATCTAATGAAGAGAGATATTCTTCCTTCCAGTTTTGTAGAGATTAGCAACAAATTTTCAAATGACAAAAAGCTAAGACACTGGTATTTATCAAAATCAAATCAACATGGAGTTGCCACTAAGGATTTTCACCCTAGTTGTGCAAGAATGCACTAAAGTATTCTCATCAAATGTCCTGTCAAAGACTGAATCTTACAAAACTTTGTAAATCGACCTTCCATTACTTGAATATATCAATCACAATGCAACCAAAGTGCAACAACTGCTGGAAACTAGGAAACTAGAAGACAGAGCTTGAAACCTTCGCTTAAAACTTGCAAATCTAAATATAGAATGATATTTCAACAATGTACTAGCATGAAAAATTTGCAAGAAACATTACTGTGGTTTGACATGTATCCGTGGTAAGTGGGGAAGTTGATGGACAAATATAGGGTCATCCGTGGACGTCATATTGCAAAAAACAGCAAAATCTCAACTTGTAGGGATTATTAGCTATACACGCACTCTAAATTAGAAAATTTTATATAAATATGAATTGTAGCATTCAGAATCTAGTTTCTAAAATACTAATTTTTGTAAAAACGGACAAGTTTAGCTATATTAAACACTTAAAATTATATGACTTTTTTTTTTTTTTGAAAAAACTTATAAGATTGTAGTCTGCTTTTCCCGCATTTTGGATGACCAAATTTTGTTATTTTTTTTTCCTTTGGTGAAACGTTAGATGTAGTTGTCTATCTTGGGATGGATTTTATTTTGTATTTTTTAGCAATATTTTTTTTTTTATGATTTTTTCGTGAAAGTGGTCTGAAAATATTTAGAAAATGGAGCGCTTTCCATTTTCCCGCCATAACTATATAAAAAAATATTGAAATCAATTTTTTTTTAAGGTGTATAGAATTTTTCCACGCTTGGGATGGTATAAGTTTTATCATATTTTGATAAGCGAAACAAAAGTTACAGTCTTAAACGTAGACATGAACATTCACGGGAAAAAATGTCTTAAAGACCTATTGTTAGTAAGAAATTATAAAATGATATTTATCTTATTCTATTCACTTTAAAAACAATATTTCTACAAAGCTAAGAGTCTACCCTACGTGATGGCACCATTTTTGTGAAATGTTTTCAGTTTTTTAGTATGTTTCAAGTCTTTGGAATAGCAAATTTGAGGTTTTTTGACCTTTTGCACTTCATAATGACCTTCCATAGCTTTGGTTGGGGAAAAACAAAGATTTTCTCGAGGCTTAGGTTCGGTAGATAGATCCGCGATCGCGGTTTTTTAACAATACCGTGAGCGTGCTTTATAAACCACGAGCACACTTTATAAAGCGTGCTCGCGGTTCATAAATCATATTTACACACATCCCAATGTCTAAATTACCATGTGATTTTTACTCTCTGACCTTACCGCATTTAATTATCGTGAAATTTGTCTTTTTCCAGGCACGTTTTTTTATCACCGAAAGCAAAACATCATGGGAGACAAAAAACGAAGTCAAAAAAGGAAGTCATTAAGTAAAAAAACACCAAACGAATTAGAGGCCAACAAAATTGAAAATGCTGAGCGAATGCGGAAACTTCGTGAATCTAGAAGAGGTTCATCTTCAATCCCAACTATTGTAAGCAATGAAGAACTAGGTAATGTTTCTACTGTCAATGTTGAAGTTGAATTAAATACTCGTGATGAAGAAGTTTTTACTGTCAATGTTGAAGAAGAATTAAATACTCATGATGTAGAAAATGTTGAAATTGAAGGAGACAATGAAAATGTGAATAAAGAAATTCATGTTGAAACTATAGACAAACAAAATTTGACAAAAACACCTCCTAGGATTTTACATAAGAAACCTAATTTTTTATTGAAATTGATGAAAACATTTTGAAACCAATGTCTGACAAACTTTTTGAACAACAAATCAAAAGAAAAGCCACTGAAATTTGGGATAATCATTTTGAAATTTTAAATGATTCCCAAAGATGTCATTTGTTGGTTAGTTTGATGAAATTGATTAAAATAAGACCTACATTAAACACCTTAGGATTGACAACATCTAACATACGTGGTCAAACCTCTACAATTGTTGAAAACCTTCATGATGCATATCACACTGTTGGTGTCAAGAGACACACTAGGGATAGTAATATTATGCGTTGTGTACTTGCTACTAGTGTTGTAAGTGAATCAATAAAAACAACGTTTGATTACGCAAACAAGTCGAATGTTGCAAGTTAATCGAAAAAATCTAATGAAAGCAATTGAAAGGCGTAATATCCTTCAATCACTCAATAATGTCGATTTTTAGGTATTTTCTGCTAGAGCACCGCGTAAGGACAAAAATAATTCGATGCTATAAGAGAAGTTGTTATTAAATTTTGGCATGATAACACTAGAGTTTCACCTAATACAAGAGATGTTATAAAACAGAGAGTTGGTTTTATTAATCATGAACCACATCCAAAGCATTTCTTAGATATGAATCAAACTCAATTTTTTTGTAAGTTTGAATAAGAGAATCTGGAAATTAAAATTAGTCAATGTTTTTTTGAAATGTTGAAACCATTCTATGTGAAAATCAACCATGCTCGCACCACTTGTTGTTGTAGGCAACTTGTTGAATTTGCGATGCATTATGCTAAATTTTTACGTATTCGTTCTATTTTTCATTCGAAACTATGTTATCGAATGTGGTGTTCAGTTCCACCAATATCTTCCAGGATTTCATTCCTACTATATTTTGTGAAAAAGAAGTTGGACAATTTTTTTATAGTCGAGGGATTGTTTAGATGGAAATTGTAGTACATGCGGTGGATTACCTAAATTGGAAAGTTGCATCCATGAGAAAATTGAAGGTACAATAGGAAATAATTTAGCTGAATTTGATAAATATAAATCAGTTGCATACCAGTTGAAAGATGGAAAAGAGTTGAAACGGTGTGAGCTAGTTATAGAACAAATGCCCATTTTTCAATTTATGAGAAAATTTAAGGATGAAATTGTTTATGAGTATGTGAGGCATACACATAGAGCTCGATGGTTGGATGAACAATTCAAGCTATGCAAAGACACATTTCCTATTGGTACTATTGTTTCAGTGGTCGATTTTGCAGAGAATTACACATTGCAACCACAAATGGAGGTTCAATCGCAATATTACAACTCAGTACAAGTTGCCATTTTTGTGCATATAGCATTTCTACATTCTCTTGTGACAAAGAGAGAATGATCGATTTTTTTAAGAGAGTACCACTTTTATATCAGTGATGATCATACTCATTCTACTGAATTTGTGCAAGGGTGTTTCCAGTTATTTTATGGAAACTTGTCTGATAGGGACATCCACTTCAAACAACATTATATATGGTCAGATAATTGCACGTCTCAGTTTAAGAATGCACGAATGTTTTATTGGATGAGCAGAATGCATGTCAAGATGGGTGTGCAACATATTTGGAGTTTCACTGAGGCTGGACATGGAAAAGGAGAGCATGACGGTGCAGGGGCATGTGTGAAAAGAGCTCTTGCAAGAGAAGAGTTGAAGTACAAAGATGGTGTTAAATTAAAAGATGCAAAAAGCATAGTGGAATGGTGTATTGACAACATGGCCCGAGGTTCTCAAGAAAATTCCACAGTTTGCAGATTTTTTGGTTGATAGAGGAAAATATATTTCTAACTACGAGGATTGTATGACACTCACTGGGTCCAAAGTGATATGCACTCATTTTGTAGCGCAGATGCTACTTGTAAGTGGGCCGTATGGACAAGAAAGTTGACATGTTTTTGTGTATCTTGTATCGAATTTGTCACCTTGAGTGTGATTCACAAGAATGGGTGGAAGATGGATTTGTAGGCCTCTAACTCCGTTTCCTAGTTATCAACCTCCACAAGCATTACAACTTGTTTCTACAGATGAAGTTACAACATCCAAGGACTTTGATGAAATTTCAATTTTGGTGCGACAAGGTATTTATGGTTATTTATTTAATTTTTGTATTGAGTTATGTCCATTGAAATTTTAATATGTAATTTAAATTTGAGTTGTTTAACCTTGGTTATTTTTTTGTAGGACATGTGTTTGCAGTAATTGCGAGAGAAGATAATGAAGAAGGAATAGACTATTTCTTATGTCATTGCATCGAGGAAAGAAAGAAGTTGAATTCTCCTATTATAGATGGCGAAGAGATTGAGTATCCTACAGGGTCAGTGGTAGTTACTGGAACTTGGCTTCGACGGTATCCATTAAAAAACTCCTCTGTTTGGGTGTTTGAAGACTTTGAGACACACAGGAAAATACTCTTATATTCACATCTAGTTCTAGCGACAAATATTCAGTTGTATAGATATCGAGGAAGACCTAATAACAAGATTCTTTGGAAGGTTCGAGAGTCAGATCATGAAGCAATCTTGTCTGCTATTCAGAGTAGATCCGATCCTGATGGTTCATTGGAATGAATTTACAATGCTCATGTCTGGTATATATTTAATTTCAAGTTTCAATTTATATATATATATATATATATATATATATATATATATATATATATATAATTTTTTTAGTTTAAAGATCTAGATTTAAGTTTGAATATATTTTATTTTAAATTTGTGTATTTTGTGTGTCATGTATATAGATAGTATATGGTTTTGATTTGAAACTTAAATTTCTTTGACTAACAATTTTATGTTTAGGTTAGTGGTGCCAGAAAAGCTTCCACCTTCACGTGGTTGGCATTGTTAGTAGAGAATTTTAAATTCTCGAAGCTAAGAGAAGCTTGAACATTGTTTGAAAAAATTGTAAATTTTGAAAAAGTCACTTGTAAATTTTGAAAATGTTGTAAATTTTGAAAAAGTTGTAAATTTTGAAAAAGTTGTAAATTTTGAAAATGACTCCTCTAGGTGCCACGGAGTCCGAGTAGTCACTCGTCGAAGTTGAACGATATTTTGGTCTCAGGGCTCTTAAGGGACTAAGCCCGAACGAAGTAGCCCGGAAGCAACGACCCTTTCGCGCACCAAAACACCACCTCCTCTAGCGTTCACCTGGCCACCCGGATGTGTCGGCATAGTCGGTTTGGTGCCACAACCCACCGTTTGCAAAATATAGCGTTTGACAACCTTACACTAGCTCCAACTGCACTATTTCACGCGTTTGCAAACAACAGGAAAGTGAGAGCACCGAAATGAGAAGGAAAAAATGAGAGAGGCTATTGAGAGGGTTCGTATGCCGAGGTGCCGGATCGAGACGAGGCCTCTCTAGGTGTCACTTGAGTCCGAGTAGTCACCGTCAAAGTTGAACAATATTTTGGTCTCAGGGCTCTTAAGGGACTACGCGAACGAAGTAGCCCGGAAGCAACGACCCTTTCACGCACTAAAACACTACCTCCTCTAGCGTTCACCTGGCCACCCGGACGTGCTTGGGCAGGCGGTTCGGTGCCACGACCCACCGTTTGCAAAATATAGCATTTGACAACCTTACACTGGCTCCAACTGCACTATTTCACGCGTTTGCAAATAGTAGGACAACGAGAGCACCAAAATGAGAAGGAAAAAAATGAGAGAGGCTATTGTAGAGGGTCCGTACGCCGAGGTTCCGGATCAGACGAGGCCTCTCTAGGTGCCACGGAGTCCGAGTAGTCACCCGTCAAAGTTGAACGATATTTTGGTCTCAGGGCTCTTAAGGGACTACGCCCGAACGAAGTAGCCCGGAAGCAATGACCCTTTCGTGCACCAAAACACTGCCTCCTCTAGTGTTCACCTGGCCACTCGGATGTGCCGGCGTAGGCGGTTCAGTGCCATGACCCACCGTTTGCAAAATATAGCATTTGACAACCTTACACTGGCTCTAACTGCACTATTTCACGCGTTTGCAAACAGTAGGACAGCGAGAGCACCGAAATGAGAAGGAAAAAACCGAGAGAGGATATTTTAGAGGGTCCATACGCTGAGGTTTTGGATCAGATGAGGCCTCTCTAGGTGCCACGGAGTCCGAGTATTCACCCGTCAAAGTTGAATGATATTTTGGTCTCAGGGCTCTTAAGGGACTACGCCCGAACGAAGTAGCCGGAAGCAACGACCCTTTCGCGCACCAAAACCACCTCCTCTAGTGTTCACCTGGCCACCTGGACGTGTCGGCGTAGTCGGTTTGGTGCCACGACCCACCGTTTGTAAAATATAGTGTTTGACAACCTTACACTGGCTCCAACTGCACTATTTCGCGCGTTTGCAAACAGTAGGACAACGAGAGCACCGAAATGAGAAGGAAAAAAATGAGAGAGGCTATTGTAGAGGGTCCGTACATCAAGGTGCTGGATTAGATGAGGCCTCTCTAGGTGCCACGGAGTCCGAGTAGTCACCCGTCAAAGTTGAACGATATTTTGGTCTCAGGGCTCTTAAGGGACTACGCTCGAACGAAGTAGCCCGGAAGCAACGACCCTTTCGTGCATCGAAAAACTACCTCCTCTAGTATTCACTTGGCCACTGGATGTGCCGGAATAGGTGGTTTGGTGTCATAACCCACCGTTTGCAAAATATAGCATTTGACAACCTTACACTAGCTCCAACTGCACTATTTTGCGCATTTGTAAATTGAGTAGGACAGCGAGAGCACCAAATGAGAAGGAAAAAAATGAGAGAGGCTATGAGAGGGTCCGTACGCTGAGGTGCCGAATTAGACGAGGCCCTCTAGGTGCCATGAAGTCCAAGTAGTCACCCGTCAAAGTTGAACGATATTTTGGTCTCAGGGCTCTTAAGGGACTACGCCCGAACAAAGTAGCGCCGAAGCAACGACCCTTTCGCGCACCAAAACACTGCCTCCTCTAGCGTTCACCTGGCCACTCAGACGGACGTGCGGCATAGGTGGTTCGGTGCCATGACCCACCGTTTGCAAAATATAGCATTTGACAACCTTACACTGGCTCCAACTGTACTATTTCACGCGTTTACAAACAAGTAGGACAGCGAGAGCACCGAAATGAGAAGGAAAAAACTGAGAGAGGCTATTGTAGAGGTTTTGTACGCCGAGGTTTCGGATTAGATGAGGCCTCTATAGGTGCCATGGAGTCCGAGTAGTCACCGTCAAAGTTGAACAATATTTTGGTCTCAGGGCTCTTAAGGGACTATGCCCGAACGAAGTAGCCTGGAAGCAACGACCCTTTCGCTCACCGAAACACCACCTCCTCTAGCATTAACTGGCGCCACCCGGACATCTTTGGTGTGATCGATTCAGTGCCACGACCCACCGTTTGCAAAATATAGCATTTCCTTATTTATTTAAATTAAATTACAATGACTTGGTTGTTATGTTATCTCTTGTTGTCATCTTGTCCTTGGTAGGATGATATACATCCAGGGCTCATGAATCTTATTTTCTGCCTTCTCCTTAACACTTGGTTTTGTTATAATATTATGGGTGATAAATTGTTCTACGGTTTTCTTTTCCCAACTCTCTTGATTCAACTCTCTGACCTCCTGTGAAACCATAATTATCTTCTCTTCCTCCTTTCTTCTTTCCTTTTCCTCTCTCTCTCTCTCTCTCTCTCTCTTCTTGTACCTCATTAAAGCTCTATCAACCTTTGAATCACATCTCCTGCTAGTTCTTCTTCTTCTTCACCATATATATCAAGTCTGATTCATGAGGCCTAATAACCTTCAAAATTATCTTTCTCTACGTTTCTTCCTTGTTTCCATCATCTTTTCTATTTTTCACATATGTTCTTGTTCTCTTATCCTTTCTTGTAATTGCTTTAGTCTAGCATCTTATCTCTCTGATACTAACTTCTCCATCCAATGTGGCATTTTGTAACCATGGTCACTCTTTACTTCACCCATCATTTTCATCTATCTCTTTGTCTCTCTTCTTGTCACTGTATCAACCTTATCTCAAATCCTTTTAGCAATTGAAAGAATGTAGTTTCATGGTATTAGTTTCATATGGAAGAAGAAGATTGCAACTATAATGGCATGTTTCAGTAATGCACATCTAACAGTACAAGCTTATGATGCAAATAAAAATAATATAAAGATACAACTCCACATATCATTCAGATTTAACAATATTTCAGGATTATTATGAGTTACAAAAGAACAGGATTGGAAAATCAATACAGTTACTTCAAGGATTAACTCATATGTACACACAAAAGTTACAAACAATGCAGACCCAATTTTGGGTATACCTGTAATATTATCAAGATACAGTCAAATACACCAGAGTTTCAAGCACACTTTTCCAAATACAACAGGATGATATTGATGAATTCCATTAAATCCATAGGTTATGGAATTATTATTTTGGGAGTTGTTAAAAGATGGAGGGATGTGAACCATAACTCAAATAAGCTTTAGTTACTAATACTTAAGTTGGCAATAGAGCTAACAATATTGTTTTAGTTTGAAAAATAAAAATTCAAAATGCCCATGGTGAAATATACCACAAATAATAATCAGAAAGATACTAGAAAATATATAACTAGAAGTAATACACTAAATCCACCGAACAGAGATCAAAACCCACTTTCTCAGAGTTAGCAATAATACCAAAATAACCAAAATAAATATGATTTAACCAACACACATGGATATATATATATATATATATATATATATATATATATATATATATATATATAAGAATCAAACAAAGTGTGCTCCAGACGCGCACGTCTCTGAAAATATATATGTACATAAGTTCATAATGTATGTATACATCTCGAACTAAGCACGTGTCATAATGTACATATGGGACCACATGCGGTCGCAAAAGGCTATATATATATATATATACAATGGACTGTGAATCTACTCATGACCACATATGTGTCATCCAGGTGGACTATAAATCTACTCATGAAACATCTTCCCTCTCTTCACCCTGCTAGAAGTAGCACGTCCACGACCTGGGGATGTAGTGGAGGGAGATGCCACTACGGATTTCATCCATGTGGTCCTAGGTGTCTCTAAGCATGCCTGTAACCTAACCTGCACATTCATAAACAACAAGTTTTTAACACCCAAAATTTTAAAATACATTCAAAATTTAGAAACTTGTACAATTTAGTTAAAATGCATGTGAAATCTTACCGCAATGTCATGATCCCTATCAATTTGTTGTTGACGCGTCGCAGGGACAACAATAGACTCACGAGGGGTAAGCTACATACAAATAATTAATTTTCAAATTAAATATTTCACATATATACCTACAAAATTTGATATTGTAGATTTAAGTTTAATAAGAAATAATGAACCTCCAAAATTTAACAAATTTAAAAAATTGTGTACCTCAGTTAGTGGATCTGCAGATGCTATGGCAGTATCTACAGTAGCCTCCATAGTCTGCATATATGGAGGAGTCTCTCTAGCAGTCATAAGCTATACAAAAAACATGTACAAATCAATATTAAAATCTACTTAAGAGCTATACAAAAAACATGTACAAATCAATATTTAGTTAGTCAAGAAAGAATAAAAATGTTATTATTTTATCTTCTATTTAGGCTAAATACATAGGATCTATAAATGTTAGCACGAAGGCCATCTATCTTCATAAGATTTTGACAAAGTTTTGTATTTAATCAAGGTAACCCATAGTCATCTTCTGAGGGAGCATTTTATCCATCCTTTCTTCTTTTCTCTAAATTAAAGGAGTTTTTCCCATTGGTTTTTCTCATGTTCTCTACTTTTGGAGAGTTTCATTGTAATTTGGGTAGCTCATATGGTCTTATTTCAAGGACCCTCATTTTTACCAACCTAAGCTACACTTCAGGGTGTTTTCATGTAGGTATAGATTTTCCTTGTAATTATTTATTTCTTAGAATATTTCGTGTAGATATATCGTGACTCATCTTGCTTATATGTTCTTTGTTTCATAGGAGTTACTTGACTTTTTAGGAGTTATTTGTGTGGTGGTACTCCGAGACATGTAAAACCAATATATGATTACATACATGGCTAGTTATATCAAATGAATTGGCATTTCCTACTAGAAATAATATATAGGTTGAGTATAAGAAAGTGAAACTCATGTACAGAGGTCCAAGAATTAGAAACAAAGTGTAAAGAGATTTGTAACTAACCTGCGTAAAACTCATGTGAGGCGTGCCAGTAGCCTCAGTTCCCTGAGCAGATGATGACCCGCCAGGCTCCTGTGTATAAAAGAGAAAAATATTAATACATGTACAACATACACGTGAAACAAATTATAATAATAATCTAGTGCAATTAAATGATTTATTAAAAATGTAAGTTTGTACAACTTGAAACTTACGTTTGAAACACGCCCAACCACAGTAGCTAGCATGTCGACACCGGATGTTTCCTTCACCGGCTCTTGCTATTTAAAATAAAATAAAAAATTAGTTTTTTACATGTATGTACATGACGTACAATCATATATATAATATATATATATATATATATATTAATATCTCAAACATGTGAATTAAACTATTGTACATATATATATTATTTAAATTTATTTAAAATTTACCTGTGAAAGACCAATATCAGTGGCTCCAGTTCCAAAAACATTCCCCAGCATCTCATCTATAGAAAAGAAATCATGTGAACCAACAAATGATGTCTCGCTTGCAGTGCATACGGCACCACATGATCCACAGTGGTGTGGTGCACTAGAACTGGTGCCTCCACCAACATCACCGGATGCAATCTGGGTGCTATGCTGGGTGAGAGTGTCAGTGAGCTCCCTCAATGCATGCAATGTATCAATCTCCACAACCTCCTTCACTGTAGGAGGGATAATCAAGGCGTGGGGTTTTGGGGCATGGGGATCCTAGGCTAACCTACGCATGCACCAGTGCTGCTCTCTGTGCAGAGCCACCTCCTTGACCAAAAAAAGTCTAAAAAGTCAAAATAATTCGGGACCTCATTGAGCATGAACTCACAATATAATTTCTTCAAAAAGTAAAGAGGAACCTCATTGTTGTTGCATGGTGGATAATCAAAACCATCCACCATTGGTCCCAAAAAAATTGTTTTTGATTCTATCATCATGGCACCAATGGATTGGGAGGCTGTTTGCATAAGTAATGCTACAGGGGGCATTGGTTCTAGGTCGGTAAATAATGCACAAATGAGGTCTTTTCCAATTTTTTTGTCTTTGATGGCCGCATGGGATAGTTTATCCGCATACCACCGCCTACAGTCACTTCTAAAGGTGTTCCATCTATGTATTTGGTTGGTTGCAGACTTGACTTCACCAATCAATGTTTGCAATGAATTGGCTAAAGTCATGCAGATGGATTTGTAGCATGATTTTGTCTTATAGTTTGAATTAGGTTCTCAATGACAATTTTATTTTCTTGGATTCTTCCAATGATATTATCTTGCGTTCTCTGGCTGGCAAATGGGACGGAAGGAGCCACGGGAGGCGAGATCTATGTTTGGAGGAGGGTTTTGAGGAATGTTCGGAGGGTTTTGAGGAATGTTTTGACAGTTTACACAATTTCGAGCTTGCCGACCAACTGATAAAACAATAAAATTGTATACATAAACAAACATTTCAAAAACCCATGAAAATGCCAAAAAAACCTAAAATGCAAAAAAATGATTACAATCGGGGACTTACCTCCTCATCTTGGCGGCATGGTTGAATCTATCGCTATCCAGAAGTCGATGAGCAATTTTGAGATAGTATTGAAAGCACGAGTGAAAAACGTTTAGGAAAAGTCGCGGTTCGAAATGAAAAATGAGGAAAATAACGAGTCGCGGGACTGTTAAATTTTGTCTCAGAGTTCCGCGATCGTGGTTTTAGGTTCGGTAATTACCGAACCTAGAATTCAAGAACCACGATCGCGGTACCTTTATTTCAGGTTTTTATGTCCACGGAATTGTCCACCAACTTCGTGCACTTACCCTCGAAATATCTCATATATTTTCAACAAGTCCCCGGCAGCGGCGCCAGAAGAGGTGTTGGTACCCAAAGTTAACCTTCCTCAAAGATTAAACAACATCATGGATTCAACAAGATACTCAAAGGCAGATAGATGAATGTTGTGTGTCGTTTCCAGCCGGGGAAAGAAATCTATCTGACCTTTTAGCACTTAAATTTTGGGGGAGTGGGTATCAACCTTGAAAGGATGTGATCTTATCCTAACTACTTTAGGTTGTGAATTTCAACCAAGGTAAGAGAACCTATAATGTAACCTCTGTTTGATGAAGGAGATGGAGATATCCCTCAATTTGTGTAAATAGTATGAAAAGACCTTGGGAAAATATGATCAACACTCCAATTCTGACTTTCACAAGTTGTCACTTCTGGATTATGGAGATATTTTCAATGCAAGGAAAGGTTACTAAAGACATTCGAAATCCTGATTTGCTTCTGTATGTTTTTGACAGTGGGGTTTGCATTTGTTGATAAACAGTAAAAAAACAGGGGTAGTATGGGTAGGATTAGTTGTTTTTGAATGATTTTTCTCTTTTGGATGGGAGATTAGACAAGAAAAACCAAGGTCTGCAGACTCTTTGAGGAATTCAACAAAATTTGGAAGAAACTTAATATCGAAAGCATCAAAATGGTTAATCACTCCTTCAACCAGAAATGTGCATCAAATGGAAGCCACAATCTGCACTCTTCCACACAATCTTTGATTATCTATCACAAAATATTAAGTTAGAAAGAACTAATGAAGCATTTAGTAATCATCGCTTAATCATGCCCAAGGTGCACCCAAAGACTTATAAACAATCTCTAAAATCAAAGGAAGGTGAAGTGGTTTTAAATTTGTTTATCTCTTTATCAGATGAAAGCTCTTTTGAATGTGAGATTGCAAATGCCACTAAACTATCACAATAATGAGATCATGTATGATCAAGAGAGATTTTAAACACGAGACTGCAACAAGAAACAAGAAACACAAATTGAAAAGCATTATGAAATGTAAGCATTCACAAATTTTTCCCAAAGACAACACATAATAACTCAAAATTGATCAGATTTATCGCCAGGGAATGTTTTGAAAACAATCTCAGAGCTTGTTAATGGCTATAAATGTGCAACCAACTTAACATGATTTGAAATCGATATAAAAGGAATTATATGATCTTCTCAGGTGGTCACTCAGAGTATGGGCTTCTTCCCAGATTTTTCCATGAAATTTATAAGTTTCTTAGGCTTTTCCAAACTTGTTCAACCCTTTGCATGAAAAATTGATGCAATATATAGCATTCAATTAGATTTGATCCTTCTTTCCCAAGGAAAGAATATGCCAAGCATCAAGTTTGTTACAAAATTCCATCTTGATTTATAGAAAGGGACGTTTAATGATTTCCAACCAAAATTTCGGTGTTGCCAAAGGTTGAATCATTGCAAATATTTTGATCATTATCCTATCTGGAGGCACATTTTTCATCCTCAAGGCATGCAGACCCTTTTCCATTCATCATTACACCTTTTCCCTTTCCAAATTCACCTCTACAACTTTTGGATCCGGAATTTCACATTTTACATGGGCTAGGCAAAATCCATTTCAAATACACCTCGGGTCCATGAATTGAGCCTCAAAGATGATCAAATTGAACATTTTAGGCCAAAACGATGCGAATCCATGAAAAATCCGATGAAGAACGATGTAGAAAACGTATCTCCAAACTTCCTAGAGCTCCTAGGAAAAAATGGTGGAAGAGAAAAATCGATGCACGCCACCATCGATTTTCCCTTTTCAAATTTAAATTTGGACTGTCCACGTGGAAGCTCCACATTAAAATGGGCATCGGGGCTGTTTTTACATTTTACAACCTATTGGAAAAATTGAAAAATTCACATTATTCTCCACCCCTCCACCCTTGAGAAACAAGCTTGGCACACATACCGAGGTGGGTCCCATCGGAATCGTGGTTTGATTCCACACATTTTCACCCTTTTTGAAAAAAGGAAAATTTTCCAAATTACCCCCACGGGCCCGCACCTTTGATTCTGTCCATGCCACGTGTCGATCGCTGGTTGGCTGCGGGCTTGCGTTCATCCTTTTGATTTTATGCTTTTACAGGATAAAATCCAAATTTTCTCGAAGCAACCCAACGCTCCAAAATTCCTTCATTTTCCCTTAGCCCTACATGTGGCTTCATCCTGACCATTGATGGAGTTACTGACCTTATTTTGTAATTTTTACCCTTATGCCAAAATGGGAAAAATCCCAATTTTCCTCCGAGGCCCGAACTCCTTCGCCGACTTTTAAAACTATGACACGTGTCACCCCCTCGATTGAAGAAGCGGGCTTCACCTCAAAAATTATTCCTTTAGATGAGTGGGGCTAGGGTTGATTTTAAAACTTTTAACCCTTTTGTGGAAAAAAGCTAAAAATTCTAAAGTCCTCCACCGGTCCGAGGTTCTGGTCTCATTCTTGAAATGTGGCATCACTTGATTGGTTGCGGGGATGTGATTCACTTTTGAAATTTATCATTTTTAGAAAAGGATAAAAACTAACATTTCCCCAAAAGTTCATACCTTTGCTTTTGAATTTTAAACAAAGACACATGTCCTGTTTTGATTCACTGCAGGATCTAGGAAGCGGCATGACTTTTAAAACTTAACCCCTTTTTGAAAAAAGGGTTCAAAACAAAAATTCCTCCACTGCCCGATGTCCCACCTTCATAATTCATGCGGACTCATGGATCATCTTAGAAAACTTATAATTTTTTCCAAAAAGAGAGCAAAAATCACAAGTTACCCCCGCACTCCATATGGCCACGAAAGGGAAAAAGCGGTAACTTAGGTTCGTTGAGCCATAACTCGAAAATTACAAGGAGTTAGGAGGACTTATTTACCTTTTTGGAAAGGGGAGAAAATTTCCCATCTGATGAATGAGGTTTCAAGAGTCAAAAAGTTCTCAGAAAGTCCCAGATCTCAAAATACTTCTTTTCAAGCCTATTTCAAGGGTATCAACTCAACAATTTGTAGTTTCAGACTTGGAAAAAGAAGGGAAATTTTGAGGATGATAATGATTGGTCAAAATGCACGGGGCATACTGAAAATGGGTACCAACGAGTTTTCACCACATGAATCTTCTTCCTCCCATTCGGTTTGATTCAAGTAATGAAGTCTTTGGTTTATTTGAAAAGCATACTAGAGGCATTGGATCCAAATTATTATCTAAAATGGGATTTGATGGAAGAGGCCTTGGTAAAAATGGCCAAGGCATTGCTAACCCAATACAGGTCAAGGATCGTCCTCATTTTGTAGGTTTGGGTTTTTCTAGTGTGGGAATGGATATTGGAGATTGCTCCAAGAATGCTGAATAGAGATACGCTTCGAAAGTAAAGTGAATACCCCACTAGTCCTGTAAGAAGATCCTGAGTAGGAAAATTTTGCTTCATCGTCATAGGATGAATGTGGTAATAATAATAAACGAAGAGGTATTGAGATTCCACCTCCAGTTTCTTACCATAATCATAAGCACAAGTGAAACTTTTGATCCATTTTTTCAAGAGTTATTAAGTACGGTTATGATTTTTAGAAAATATGGAATGCATTTCCATATAATTTTTGTGGATTGCATAATCATTATGTGGCCAGATGTTGGAAAAGAAGGACACTAATGAAGAAGTTGATGCCATTCATCAGGAACAAGGAAAATCAGAAAGACCAATCTCGTCATGCAGAGTCGAGAAATGGCAGTAAGAGTTCCTCATCCCAAAAGAAGGATATTAAGAGGATTTTTTTCTTATCATTTCTAGAGGAATGGGCATCGGGTGGACAATTTTTGGAAACTGCATCCATCTCGCCATCAGGGTAATGGAAAGCCAAAGATGGAATGAAGGCCTATTGCAAAGGCAAAGGAGGTTTCTACTCCACCACCAGTTGAAAATTCAACCCAAGACCAGGTAATACCTGAAAGTGAAAGTCCTTTAAAATGGCTAAGTCAAAAAATTTCAATTATACATTGCATAATTCAAATTGATGAATAATATGCAGTATTTGTTTGGAGATCATATTTTGTGAGAAAATGCTGAGAGAAAGGTTTACCATACTTAGTGGATTTTCTTACTTAGAAAATTTGATTAATACTCCAAACATATCTCCTAATCAACTTGTGAGTACTGTTACAACTTGGATACATGATTTAACTCATATTAAGCTTGGATATCTATCACCACACATGTAGATAGTTGAGCTCACTGGTGTCAGCTCGGAACTTCATTATGTGTAGAGGCATTGTGACCATGCAAAGCAGAATGGTAGTTGAACACTATTGGCATCTGAAAACAGAGAACTTCATTCTATGTAGAGGCATTGTGATTGTGTAGCAGAGTGGTACTTGATAATCATCATCAACAGGAGGCTTTGTACCATGTAGAGGCAAGCGTAACCATGCAATGGGGTTGAATTCACCATTATTGAGCTCATGAGAAATCAACTCGGATCATCGTTCTGTGTAGAGGCATTGTGACCGTGCAACATAATAGAAGTTGATCATCAGGACTTAGCACCACGCATTGGAAGCGTTGAGGTCTTGAAAGAGGACTTAACACCGTGCAATGGGAGCATTGAGGTCTGGAAAGGGATGTGACATTAGGTTGCATCTTCATTCTGTGTAGAGTCTCTTATGGCCTCAGAAGCGAGGATAGTACGACAAGTCATTGTCCATCACATACATCAGATCACTTTTAGCTCTACATAGCATAGAGTTCCTTCAAACTAGTTTGGGATCTATGGAATCAACTCGAAGTTAGGAGTTGTGTTATAGAGTAAAAGGGGATCCTTGTTGTCAGATATCTGGAAGCTTAGCACCACACAATGGGAGTATTGAGGTTTCATTAGGAAAATTAACACCATACAAGTAGAGGCATGAAGGTCTTCTTCGGATATCAAGGTGGAGCAAAGAAGAGGTAGTGAGCCCAAGTGCCATAGGTCCTAGAGTTTGAACCATCATTTTTTGATTTTGGAGTTGGCAGAATACTGCGATGATCTCTTCTCAACAATGTGATTTGGAGTTTACAAACTTTTTGGGACAAAAATCCTTTCCCATTGGGGAGGTGTGATCCGAGGTCAATATGGAGGAAATATGTTCCTAAATCTCCTAGGATTGGAAAAATGTGGAAGATGACTTCGAGAGCTTTTCGTCGACTATTTAAACATTGAAAACAGAGTCCACATGTGCAAATGGTGTCTGGTCAAAGATTGGTCAACAACTGGTCAATGGAAAAATGAATGATTTTTAAATCATCTGAAGTCAGCACCATTGCGTAGAGCTTGCCAACACCTTTTCGATGCATTTTGAAATGGACCAAATCCGAGTCAGTATGCGAAAGATATGACTGGTCAAAGTTTGGGTCAAAGTGTGGTCAACATTTGGTCAACGTTGGTCAATGGTAAAATTGATGGTATTGAAATCATTACCATTGCGTAGAGATCACGAAGACCTTTCTGACACATTTTGAACAGACCAAATCTGAGTCCGTATGTGAAAGATATGAGCAATCAAACCCGACAAAAGAGATGACGTGGCATTAATGTGGAGTGACATGTGGTGCTTTGTTGTTTATGGACACATGGATCTGTTGTTTCTAGACACTTGGTAGATTTTAATTGGGCACATGGAATGAAAAGTGGGTTAATGTTTTACCCACTTAAAAAGATTGTAGAATTATATATATAATATATATATATATATATATATATATATATATATTAGAAAGTCCATGTGAAAACAAATTTTGGTGGATAAAGCCTATTAAAAAGGCTTGCATATAATGTGGGATTTTCCCCAAATAAAGCTGCTCCATCCACGTGAAGAGTGGATATTATTATGGGGTGGATTTTTTCAAATATGGCTTAAGCTTATTTTAAAAGCTTAAAAAGAGAATTAATCCCTATTAACCTGCTCAAAGCCTTATTAAGGCTAAAATTTGTTTATCCCTATATGGGATTATAAAACAAAAGGATAAATGATTTATCCTTATATTTTGGGTGCTTAAAGGCTATAAAAGGCCCCTCATACACATACACTTGACACGAAACAAAAATATAAGCTTCCAAAATATTTTGTAAGGCCTTATAATTAATTATAGGAAATTTTGGAGAGTAAGTCCTATTTAATATTTTATAGGCAATATTGTGGAAGCTAAGTCCTATTATTTTAATAGGAAAATTATAAAATTGGGAGTTATTAGAAACTCACCAATTGGCCCATAGCGCCACACTTTTATTTATGCGAAGCCTGGAATTGTTAACTGGAGAGCTATAGGGCATCTTGCGAATGTCTAGAAGACCGATCGAGTTCCAAAGGAGATTGTGCACCAAGAAGGTGGAGGATGGACCAATTGATCATTGGTGTTCTTCAAAAGGTTGGAGCACTTTATAGGCAAGTAAAGTTCCATTAGGTTTTATTGTAAGATATAACATTGTACTTACAAATTTTGACTAGTGGAATGGTTCGATAAGAACCCAAAGACGTAGGCTATTGCCGAACTCCGTAATCAATCCATGTGTAGTGTCATTTATATTCTTGCATTATTTTGGATTGTTTTACTTAAAACGGAGTAAAATTTTATCTGGTAATTTTAATAATCCTATAGGGGTCCGAAGGTCGAAGGTAAAAAAATATATTAAAATTTTTGACCTGGATTTTCGGATCAGCCACGCCTCCTCTAACCCTACAACATGTTTGAAGAGGATGAAATGACGCACAATATGTAGAGAGTACTCTTTATTGTGACCTATCAGAAATAAATGATAAAGGAATGTGGACGCTATCTCTGTGTTCACCCTCTCTTGATGAAACTCCGCAAGTATTCATCCCCCAAAATCTTCTCTATCACTAGAAAAATAGAACCCAAGATGATACTGAAAATTTTCTTCAACCTGGACTGTGATACGTGCCCATAGAAATCCATTTCTCTTGCTTCCCCATGTAGAAATAGGGAAAGGACATGAGGGATTTCCATTATAAAATAGGAAGGCTGCCCCTTTTTTGACCAGACAGGAAATGAAAATGAAGGGGGTGGGAAAGAAAAGACCCTCGCCATGATTTAACAAGATTTCACATGTGACGGGGAAGGATTAGATATTTATGTGACATGCCTCCAAATTGATGTTGATAACCCTACCCACTTAGAGTGATCGATTGCCTTTGCCACCTCATCCACTTGTTCTATCCCCACATTAGCAAGAAAATTGGCCACTGAGTTGGCCTCTTGGTAGACATGGGTGATGGTCCAATCATCAAGCTTATCGAGCCAATACTGAATATTTGGAAAATAAGAATCTATCACCAAATTATAAGGTTTCCCCTTTTAATTGCATTTATTACTACCTGGGAGTCCCCTTTAATTTTAAGATGGGTGCTACCACTCTCGAAAGCAAGCTTAACACCATATAAGAGAGCCTGAATTTCTGCCTGATTACACGTTCCATCATGTAGATGAAAAGAACTTGCAACTACAATTTCACCCAAGTCATCGCGAATGATACACCCCACCCCCAAAAGCCTGGGGTTCCCTCGGGAAATCCCTATTAAAATTTAATTTTTGAAACCAAGGGGGTGGCTTCCAAATAACTTCATTTCTCTGCTTGCTCTTTTCCTTTAAAGACAAAGAGGGTTGAAAAAATCACCTAGAGATGGCAGCTTGATAAGCAACCATTGTTTCATAATAACTTCATCTCTGCTGGAAAAGTTGGCAAGATTCCTAAAATTGACGTTGACATTCTCTCGAGGTGGCCATATCAAGTTTTGGGAGAAGGCTCTGAAGTCCAAAGGATAATTTATGAAGAGCCGTAGGTTCCTTTCCCACCATAAGTGCCACAAGAGGATAAGGGAGTTACAAATCCAAATCTAACCCAAAGCCAAATCCCTTCCTACTGTAGGCCAAGAATGCATGACTTATGAAATTGATGCCCTATGAATCCAAGCTAGGTTGAGTTTTCTGTGAATTCAAGTCCATCCTTGGGAAGAGAAGGGGCATTGCAGAAGAAGGTGGTTAATTTCCTCTTCAGCCTATTCACACAAGGGACACTTGGTAGGGCCTAGGTAGCCCCATTTTCTTTGCGGTTATGAGTGAGAATTTTCTTTTTATAAACGAGTCAATAGAAGGTGCCTACTTTGGAAGGAACCTAACATCCCAACAACCTACCCACTATTTTTGACCTCTTCCTTCTATCAAAACCAAACAGTTTTAGCCATTTTTGGCTGAGTAGACCCTTAAAGAATATCGTAACCATAGGATTTAATCTTGACTGTTAGTGATGCTTAAGTTGCAGGCCTTTAGGAATTTCTTGAAGATATCTTTGGCTACTTGTGGAAGCTCCAATTCCACAACTTATTTCCAAACAAATAAGGAGAGCCATAATTTACAACTTTTCTACCCCAAGCTTCTTTGGAAGTTGGTTTCACCTCTTCTAAACCAGGATGGTTTATCAATGCTGGGAGACCATTCCAGGAATCCTCCTAGAAGTTAGCAGTTGTGCTATTACCAATCCTCCACAAGGTGAAAGAGGAGAATACCTTCCTGCAATAACTTATGAAATTTCATATATGAGATCCCTTGGGAAGAACTTCACTTGTGAGCATGCTGGATGAATGATTGTTATTCAAGTACTTGTGGATGAAATTCTTATTCAAAAGGCCGCTTGGATTAGAAATTAGATTCTAAATGTGCTTAACTCCCAGAGCAATATTCTTAAGCCCAAGATCTAAAATCTCTGCCCCTCCTTGCTCCCAGGGCAACTTGACTTGATCCCATTTCACTAGATGTAGTTTTCTTTTGTCTTTTGTCCCCTACCACAGGAAAGTTTTGAGAATTTTTTCTATTTTCTGTAAAACCATCTTGGGGACCTTCAGCACCGACAACATGTAAATGGGGAGGGCACCCAACACTGAGTGAATGAGCTTAATTTTTCCTACAAATGTTAGCCACTTGCCTTTCCATGAGAGAAGTCTATGTTCAATGGAAGAGATGAGGTCATCCAAAAGTGATGCGCACCCAACCCCGATAAAGAGTGGAATGCCTAAGTTTTTCTGAGGGAGGTCACCCACGAAAAAACCTAGCGCCTACATAATTCTTCTTTGCACCCTCGAAGGAGTATTGAAGAAAAAATCTAGATTTAAGGGAACTGATTACCTGACCGAAACATCGGCGTAGACATCTAGAATACATTTGAAGCATTTTTCTTCAACATATGAAGCTTCTTCAAATAGGAATGCATCATCAAAAACTGTTGATGGGATACTTTCTCAACTCCACCTATAACTGATAATGCTTTTAAGGATCCTCTCCTAATTGTCTAGAGATTACTCGACTCAAGGAATTAGCTACTAAAATAAAGATGTAAGTGGAGAGAGGGTCCCCGTGTCGGATTCCACGATTTATAGAGAAAATACCTTCTACTGAGCCATTGATAAGAACTGAAAATTTAGGAGAGGAGAGATAATTGAAAATCCAGTTACAAAATGCTTAATCAAAGCCCGATATTTGGATAATTTTGATGATGAAGCACCAATTGAGCCTATCATAAGCTTTACTGAAATCTAGCTTTAAGAGCATCCCAGGCTTGTGGTTTAGACAAAGGGAATGCATCAAATCATGCGATAAGATCACACCTTCAAAGATGGAATGACCTAGAAGGAATCCTGTTTCTCTTGAGAGATGATCATTTTTAGCAAGGGAAGGACTCTAAGAGCTATGGCCTTTGAAATGATTTTGTAGGACGTGTTGCACAAGGAGATGGGTTGAAAGTCCTCCATTGATTTTGCTGGAGATTTCTTAGGATACATACAAATGAAGGTTTGATTTAGAGATCCCAAGACTTTCCTTGTGGATATTGATTCTTCTACTACTGCCCATACATCGTTGCTAATGATATCCCAGAAATATTGATAAAAGGCTGTTGGAAAGTCTCGTATTGGGGATTTGTCATGCTCCATGGAAAATTTGACAACTCTAATTTATTATAGGGTGAAGGGGCAAGAAACCTTGATTTTTTCTTGCGCTGATCAAGTTTTGGATAAGATCCAAGAGTTCAATTTGGGCGGGGAGGTGAGAGAAAGAATCTCTTGCTATAAGATCATTGAAGAAACTTACTACAGTGTTGATGATTCCTTACAAATCTTGAATATAAGAACCATCAAGAGACTTTAGTTTTGAGATGAAATTATGACTACTTCGGCCTTCACTAATGAATAGAATAACTTGGAATTTTAATTCCTTCTCTGAGCCATGTCTCCCTATACTTTTGCTTCTAGAATATTTCCTCCTTGAGGAGGAGTTCTCCTAACTCTGTTTTTTTCTTTTTGAAATTCATCTTTCCCCATCCCATGCCTAAAAACAACCTCATTAAGGGATTTAAGATCTGCTTCCACCTTCTTTTTTTCAGCGAAGATATTCTTGAAGTGATTGATATTCTAGGCAAGTAATTTACCCTTCAATTTGAACAACTTTTGAGACAATATGAACATCCTAGTTCCTTTGCAAGAGATGGAGGACCACCAGTATTTTACCAGAGCATGGAGCGACAGAGTCTCTTAGCCACATGAGTTCAAATTTGAAAGGGGAATTCTTAGGTGGCTCATCGAAGGAAATGCTAAGAGAGACTGGATAATGATCTAAACCCGATAAAGGAAGGACCTCACTTTCAAGGATAATGTCACGTTGCAGCCATTCCCATTGGAGAGAAACTTGTCAATATTTTTGAAATTCTACTGAAATTGAGCCTATAATTAGACCATGTGAACCAAACCCGCTTTGGTTCATTATCCTGAAGAGCAATGTTGGTGATGAAGTTATTGAAGTCTCTTTGAGATTGAGGATTTCTAGAAATGCCTCAATTTTTGTCCCTTTCGAAAATATGACATTGAAGTCCCCCGCAATTAGAAACAAATTGTTGTTGAAATTTTTGTCCCTTAAAATAGATTCCCAAAGCCTCCTCTTTGCAATCAGGTTCGATGGGCCATATACATTGCAGATCAGAAAACTAGAAGAAGAGCGTAGGGCTTGGACCCTACACCAATGATAGTTGCTTGTTTAATGATTGAGGAGATGGCAACATGGCTCACTTTCCAAACTATACCCAGACCACCCGACGCTCCTTCAGAGTCAATGAAGATCCCTTGCCATCCTCTCAAAAGCAAAGAGATATAATTCTTTGAATCAATTGAATTTATTTTAGTTTCCTACATGAGGCAAATATCAACCTCTGTTCTATTAAGCAACAATTGACAAGGAACTTCTTCTTAGGGGAATTTAAACCCCTAATGTTCCAAGAAATAATCCTCATTGGATCTTCAGGAGGGAATTACCCTCCCTACTTGACGATGGGAAGAATTTATTGATCTAGGATTGCTTACCTTCAGCTATCTCCTTATTGGTTTTTTGCTTTGTTCTTTGGGTCTACCAACCGTGGCTAATTGCCCCATGTTAGGATCCTTTAGAAGAATGAGAGTTGGAGTGAGATTGCATGCCTATTCCTCGGAGGTAGAAGATGAGCTTCTTCTGGGGAGAATTCCAGCACAACATCTTCTGGATGGGACGAGTGAGAAGCCATACTACCTTCATTCTCCATGAACCAATTTTCTAGGGCTTCTATTGAATCACCATGGTCAATTTCCATCCCTTCTTCCATAATTCGTAGAAGTTTTGTGGATTCTTCTACAATCTGAGAAGTAAATCTGATGAGAGACTTAGGAGAAGTAGGAATATCTTCCCCTTGGGATAAGTTGCCGAGGAAATTTGAAACCGGACCAGATGTCCCTGCTTTGTGAGGAGATTTTCGAGCGACCATTGATCGATCGATGAATCTGTTTTGATGCTTCTAAATTTGATGCATTAGGATAGTCCTTTAAGAAGTTCCCTTATTGCTTGTAATTAAAACACTTTTGCAAAATCCTTTCATATTCCATTTCGATGCGACTAGATACCAATATGACTATGAATGGAAATGTATTTCGGAAGGGGTTTAGCTAGATTCAAGGTAATGAAAACTCTAACGACACAGCAACTAAAGTTCCTTCAACATTTCCATGATCTATTTGGATGAATTTTCCAAGACTACTGCAAATTTTTGAGAGAATATTAGGGTTCTAGTATTCGAGCGAGAGAGCATATAGCGTAATCCATACCTTATGTTCCTCAATCTCCTGGTTTGAGGGGTTAAAGTTTAGAGACCAAGAGCGGAGGAAAATTCCCCATTGAAGCATGAGATGGCCCTTTCTTCTCAAAACATCTACTCATTACTCTTCACTTCAAAAAATAACTAAGAAGAAATCTTTTGCTAGAAACGAACCCGAAGCCCTTTTCCCCATTGCTCTTCACACGGGGAAGGGATATTAGAAGTCGAGAGTCATCTTCCTCCTAGTTTGGCTATTAGAGCCTTCCCTTAAAAAAATTTGATTTTCCCTTCGAGGCCATCTGTGGCCCCCGGTTCAACGTTGCCATCCTGCAAAGATGACGGAAGCAAAAAACCTTCCCAATCAAATTATGGATCCTCCCCTTCCTTGTGCACTGAGTTAGAGAGATCAGGGTGTGCTCGATCATTTTTCCTACATCAAAGAGATTCATCCAATTAGGATTTTGGATCAAAGGGGGCCCCGAGCTTACTTATTGGAGGAGGGAGATTATATCCCTGCAGATTCGGAAGGGGATGAGAGCCTCCAAGAACGGAGAAGACCTATCGAGTTGTAGGTTTTGGGGTTGAACATCCCAACTAGATGGCCTTCTGTGATGTGAGGGAACATAAGATGTCACAAAATCTTTCCACCCTTCTTTAGTCCAATATGAGCGGATACAAACTCTAATGGGTATTCGGTTAACGCCTAACAACGTGCTCCACAAAGATTAATTTCTGTTGGAGGGAGGCATCGGCAGATCTGCGCTATCACTTTCTTGCGAGATGCCCTTGCATCTTCCCTCGAGACCGAGGTTTTTAACATCTCCCCTCATCACATACATTGCCTCCTTAATTCAAATCCTTGACAATTCACATGATTTTGGTATTCAACGTAATAAGATGTTGGTTTACTATGGAATAGTATATATTTTACGTTGATGTCATGAAATAAAGTTCTTTGAACTCAAAGATAGAAAACAAGAATATACTTATAATTGATTCAAATAAAATACCAAACCAAATGAAAGTATAGTGTATTTGGGAGTAATAATATATCTATCTTCTAATTTAAGATAATGTTCCATGTATTGATAAATTTTTGTTGGAAATGGTTTCAATTGTTATATGTAAGTTTGTTTTATATGGTTATATGTAGAGAAATACTACATAACAAAAAAATCAAACAAAAAATGCTGCAAACTTAATCCTTATTTCATATCTCCTTGTAATCTTGGATGAGATTGTTGAATCTTGGAATGAAGTACCGATCTCGTTGAATCTCTTAATAAAATATATGTGGATGTTCCATGAACATTCTAAATGGAAGAAGATTCAAACTACGAATATCATGATTGAATGAATGATTTGATTTGTAGATTCGTGATCAATTAGGAAACCTAATGGTGTGTAAGATTGAATGGAAATTTGACATAATAACCATGCAAATTTCAAAGCTTCCAAATATGATTAATGGAGGGAAAGAATGTTTAATTTATAGTGAAGGAAAGAGAATCCTAGAGCCATGATTTGTGTGATTGATTTTCTAATCTGAGGTTGACTAAAGCATAATTGGAATGACTTGTTTGAGTTTCCATTTTGATTGACAAGATAATCTTATTTGTTTAAGCTTGATTGATGGAGTGACTATTTGAGTTTGACAAAGGTGGCACATGTTTTGAATAATAAAATATTTCTCTTGAGTAATATTTGATATCTTTTATTTTACTCACCCAAAATAGTGACTTAAGTTTTGCTTTAAGAGAATTTTTCTTTGATTTGGAAAGTCATTTCTTGAGGGATAAGGTTTAGTTAACTCAAATCTATTATTTTATTTAATTTAAACTTTTCCTTTTGAATATAACTAATGATTTTTAATCTTAGTCATGATTTGATCAGCTATAGTCAACTTGAGATGTTTATTGGTGAGATGGAGCCAAGTTAGTGGATAATAGATTTTTATTTTTTCAAATGACTAATTAAATTATCCAAGGAGTGTATAATGTCTTGTGAATGCAATAGAGTTAATTAAATTAACTCTAGAAGTGGGATATGGGTGGATAATGAATGTAATATGATTATTGGACGTTATAATGTGTGATGGGTATTTTAGGTGTCTAAAGTAATATCTATGGATATCATTTTTAATGATACTTTGAATTGTTATTTTTACCATGTGAGGAGAATTTATACAAATGATATTTAAATAATTCAATGTCAAAAAGTACATATTGAATATTGAATATATTAATGGTTCTTTATCCCTTAATCAAATTACTTCATAAATATTTGAATAGCATTAATATTTCAAACACCAATTTACAGGATTATATTTATTTGTAACCAAAAATTAGGTGTAACATTCGTCATAATTATGACCACAATTGTTTTTTTTATTAAATTAGCTAACTCATTAGACACCATAATATATTTAATCAATTTAGTATAGTCCAAATTTCTCATTAATATGTTAGTGTATTTCATTAACCATATATATTAGGTTATGATATTACTATTAGTGCATATGTAAATTTTAGGTTGTGATGCCATTATTAGTGCATATTTAATTAACTACTAATGCCACATGGGTTCACTTAGTAAAATTATGGTATAACACATTCATTTGAAGGGTACTAAAGAATACCCTTAATGCTACTTTTTACCTCTAATTATTCAATTGATAATACCTCATCCCATTATATTATTAGAATGAAAATACACCCTATTTTTTCCATGTACCTTATTTACTCATTTTTCCATTAAAATTTTATCTACCCTTTTTATTTCTACCCTAATATATGAAACAAAAATAATATCATGTTTCTAACTTAATTATTGTTTTCTTAATATGCATTTTGTATATCATATTTATAACTCAATGATTATTTTGTTAATATGTATTTTCTCTTGAAAGAGAGTTTGAAGCCATTCAAGATCTATTATTACCTTATAAATTTTAAGTCTTAATCATTTATCAATAGTTATTTAAATAATTAAGATGGAGAAATAATATCACTTGTGTTGAAAATCATACTCAATCCTAATATCCTACCATCTCATTATTTCTTGGTTAAGAATATCTTAATTGAGATGTCATTATTCAAAAAGAGATTCTAATTAACTTTATGACCACACTCCTTTTGTAATTTTAATGTATTTAGTTTTAAAAACTAGGGTTCAAATGTTTTAGTTTTATATTAAAACTATCATAGATATCTTAAATACATCTATCTAAAAGACATTGAGAGATATCAATCTCGAGGTACCTATACCGATATTCTCACATAAATTAGATAAACATCTCGATATATCTTGTTAGTGTCTTTTAATTAGATGTATTTAAGATATCTATGCTAGTTTATATGTTTTATTTATAAAACACATCTAAAAGTAAAAACCAAAATAAAACTGACATAAAATAGAAATACATCTAAAAATAAAAACTAAATTAAAACTAATCTAAAAGTAAAAATACACTTATTATTTATTGGGCACCAACTCACACTAAAAATAAATATAGTTACTTACATGTAAAAGTAAAAATACATCTAAAAGTAAAAAAATTAAAAACTAAAAATAATATAGATCAATATAATAATATTATAGTTACTTACCTATTCACACTTATTATTTACTCCGCAGTAATTATCTACCAAAAATATTAATATCCCCACACTAATTATCTTCAATTTACTTCCTCCCGCATTGCGATTCACACTTGTTATCTTTCACACTTTAATTTTTTTTTGCATTTCCATGTATAAATACATAATCATATATTTATTTTATTTATTAAACATTAAGTGGGCTTTAAAAATTTAATTATTTTAACCATTAAATATTAGTAGGCATGTAAAAATTTTCTAGGTCAAATGTTACCAATAAAAGCTATTTTTTATTCTCTATAAAGTTTTTCATAGAACTTATATAAATTTGGTGCCATATATGCGAGTGCCCAAAACATCTCATTGTTTGAATAGCCTATAATTATTGTTTTTCCGCTATAAGGAGTAAGATTATTTTCTATTTCCCCAAAGGTGTAACTAGAAATTGAGGATTTTTCACTTCATTTGAACTCAATCCCATAATTAGTGGTACAATGAAGATGACTTAGAATGTGTTTTGTATGTTGTTAATTTATTTTATAAGGGTCATGATAATAGTGTGACATAAAATTCACATAAAAATATCAAGATGAGTATAAGTCAAGTAGAGAAGGATTATAACTACTTTGGTAGAGTGTCCCATCAACCAAAGGAGTAGAACATTTAGAGAAATATTGACCCCATATTGAAAAGGATTCATTACAAACTTTCGGTCTTCCATATTGAAGTGATGGAGAATGTCTTTAACATATTTGGAGTCAAGGATGACAATAATTTTATCGACTATGAAATTTGAAGACCCTAAGAAAAATGTAGAAACCCCAAATAAATAATCCCAAAATACTTCTTAAAATGTGATTTCAAATCATGAATCTATTTTTTGAAGTTCTTGTTATGATTAATTCATCGACATAGAGGACCACAATTAGAAGTTTGATATTTAATTTCTTGGTGTAGACTATAGGGTTAAAGGGACTCCATGTAAAAACTAGAATTGAATGAAACATGTTGATATTTTCATACCAATATCAAGGAACCTATTTCATTGTGTAATTTTTTTAGTTTACACACATTAGAGGACTTATCTCTATCAATAGACCTTAGAGGTTGTGACATGTAGATTTATTCATATAAATCACCATGCAAAAAGGAACTATTGGCATTCATCGGTAAAATCGTCATCCCTGTGTCATAACCAAGAAGATTAATAGAGAATTAAAATTCATTTTGTGAATAGATCAATAGTTTCATGGTAATAAAAACATTTAACTAGTGAAAAACATTTTCCTATAGGTTGGGTTTTTACTTATCAATAGATCCATATGCTACACATTTAATTCAATATACCCATTTACACCTCACTAGTTTTATTTTTATAATAAATAGAACCAAATCCTAAGTTTTCTTCTTATTAAAAGAATAAGTTCTTCTTCCATAGTTTTCCACCATTAATAATGATTATAAACATAATGATAAGTCTAATGGGAATGGATCAAATTTACACGTAAATCACAACAAAATCCAAATGATATTCAATAAGCACCTTCACATTCTATTAACTCTGCTAATTTTCCCATAGCTATGCACTCCATTATATAGGAGCTGCATAATAACAACTCTCATAACAATGACTTTGTCTTTACCTGCAACCTTCTCAACAATATTTGGTTGCATATGAAACCAATCTACCGAATGGTTTCAACCATTAATAATAACATTGATAATAAAACAATATCTCATTGTTTTATTATCTAACTTACTAATTTACTAATTACCATATAGTAAATACTATTTACTATCTATTTACTATATGTAATATTACATTCAAATTATAATAATATTATCCATGATAATATTATATTCATCATATCTAATGTTCACACTATACAATATCTCTAACAAAGTCTCAATATCTTGTGTTAATTCCGAGTGTATCAAATGTGAAACACCATATGCTGAGATCTCATCCTTGTTTGATCTCTAGGATCTCATATCAAGGAACCATCCTCATTACATATGAGAAAACCCATTTTAGTTGAGGCTATGTAAGTTGAGTGGGTAAATTCAAATTTTCCTTTAGCTAGCGATAGAGGTAATGGATGTCTCCCATGAAGTTCATCATATGACATATAAGACCTCATTGAATGCAAGCCTACAAAACTATCATATGTTTTATCATAAGAAGTTTTAAAAGTTATGTTTGTCTTGACATTAAGAAATAGAGGAGATGTAGGTGATGGTGTGAGAATGTGGACTGAAATCGAGCACTAATAAAATATGCATTTAAAAAGAGAGTAAATTTGTGAGAGAGAACAACCAAACACGAGCCAAAAGATAGCTTATATATTGAATTCCTTAAGAAAATATATTTTTAAGAGGTGTATAAATAGGAAGCAAGGAAGTGTAAGCACCACCTAAAATGGCAGAGAAGTGTAATTCCCATCTATGCCACTTTGAGAACTAAGTAAGATAAATACAATTTTAGGAAAAACCATGTAATAAAATAAAGACCGTGAAATGAAATTAAAAACCAACACTAACATAATACCCCCTTAAGCATAGCTTGTGGGTAGAAGAATTGGGTCGACAACACGGCTTGATGAGGTACTCAAGAATAAGATAATATTTCATGAAGTGGAGAAAAGTAGAAAAAGCATACGGGATTACCTCCTCCCCAAAAGAGAGAAAAGAGAAGTACATATAAAATGTATTATAGTGGATAAGTCTCCTCATAAGAACATAGAGAAGCCCCCAAAAGTAGAAAAAGAGGATGGAAAACTTGTACATGGACAAAGAATCTAAGCTCGGTTCTAAGCTTGTGAATATGCCTTTATGTATCTATCCACCTAAATAAATGACATTAGCTGGTCATAGTATCCATTTTGTCATATTGTATTACAAAATTATTATCAATAAAAACTTGATTGGTTCATAAGCAAGCTGGTATCCTTTCAAAGAAGTATCGAGCTTCTAAGGATTTGAATTTATCCAGATAACTTGTACACTTATTTTACTAACACCATTTTTTAAAAAGTGTTTTCTTTTATTTGTAGGCTTGCTTGTAGGGAAAATAATCCTTGTTCACTCTCTTCATGGAGTGAAAAAAACCATTACAAATTATGCGGGTATCCTAGAAAACCTGCCATACTAAGGATGAGTTAGGTTGTTACCCCCTTGAGACATCAAGAAAACCAAATGTAAAGCGTGCTCGAATGACTTCATATTCTGCTACATTATTGGAGAATACAAACCGTATCCTATGCGCAAAAATACTTTCTCATCCTTGTGAGAAAAGAAAAAAACCCCGTGCTCGTGCCATTTCTACTTCTAGAGCCATCAAAGTATAACTTCCATATTCCAAAATTTTATTCATTTTTTTATCGTGCTCAACAAAACAACTTATTTTTCAAGGATATAGTAAATACAAAGGATAATTTCAGATGCTTCAAGGCCTTCAACATAAGGATCAAATTTATAGCACCTCTCAGCCCATTCATCCAACAATAGATCAAGTAAAGGAGGAGGAATAGGCTACTCTTTTGAAACTGAATCTTGTTCTTGGCCTTCTTGGATTAGGAAATTATCGAGAGAGGGGATGGTCATATGAATTAAAATGATAAGAAAATATTGGTTTAGTGTGTATGGTAAATCAGATAAAATACCTTGTTTTTAACAACATATGATACAAATTAGAAGATAAGTAACAACCCACTTTAGCGGTGAAATCCATTGACAAACAAATGGAAAAAAAAAGGAGGTAGGTAAATGATTGACACATCATGAGTTAATTTGAGACTTCGAGATGCGTGAAGAGTTAAATCAATATCCTTGATGACTACTAGAGTGGTGATAGTTGAGCCATCTAGTTGCAAGACTTGTTTAGACCTAGGGTTATACTTAAGAGCTAAGACACCAACAATTTTATTTGGCATAACTGAAGTACTAACGCCTAAGTCAATCATGTAATTATTAACAAGATGTTTTCCTATTATCAAGGACATATAGAAAGGTGGGGTTTTTACAAATTTTCTTACTTTCATCTCCTTTATTTAATAGATATTGATAGGAGCTTGGGGTTTTGGAAAAGCTGGATCAATAATGTGTGGGAGTTGTGCGAGCTTCATGTAATAGGTCACGCTGAGATGGAATGGCCAGGGCATCCCACATTATGACATTTACATTTTTAATTCATTTTTTCCATAATGATGAATAGAAGGCCCATTGACTCATATATTTGAGGCACACCGACATCTTTTATTGATTGTTTACGAGCGGTGGTAGGGGCCCTAGCTTGTGTGGAGGATTGACCTACCAAAGGATGGGTGTACGCCACTTTTTTGGAGCATTGTGTCGAATCTCACATGTAGGAACCTACACACCATGAATTCTCAGGTGCATGAGATGCATATCCTTACTTTTAAGGATTAGCTTGTGTGACACGAGCGAAGGTTACATGCCGGACTCAAGAATTCTCTTCTTGTATCTTGTATTATCAGCAACCTAGGTGCGCGGTCTATTTGGACTATCCAAAGCATGATTTATTAGGAATAATTATTCGATTCCAAAGAACATAAGGTTGGCCTAAGGAACTTCTCACACATCTTGATTTTATGATTCGTAGGCACGTTGATGGAAGATTCTGACTTGAAGCATCTTGAATCATGTAGACCTACACACAGAGGGCATTAGTGAAGTTATACCGATTATGAGGCATGTTGTAAGGAAAGAACCACTTTGAATCTTGACCCATATTATTCGAAGCTCGGAAATAGTGCTTGGCTTGCACCTGGGTGCTAGAAGAGGTTTCATAGGAGAAAGTTTTTGCAATGGAAGGTGCACATTAGCATGTTGTTGTCCCCTCAAAATTTCCTTCATTTTCCAAGTCTAGACCTAAATTCTTTTAGTTACTACCCTTTGAAAAATGGTCAAAATAGAGTATTTTGAAATCTGGCACTTTTTAAGGGCTCAAGGATTCTTGGAAACATCTCCATCAGATAGGAAATTTCTTCCCATTTCCAAAAAGGTAAAGAAGTCGTTCTAAATCCTTATATTTTGCAAGAATGGCTCAAGCGAACCTAAGTTGGTATTTTTTGCCAAAGGTAGAGGTGGAGCTCAGGGAGGATTTCTTTTCCGCTTTACCCTTTTCGGGAAAAAGTGTGATTAGTGCTAGTGGACCCGTGAGCCCATGCGAGTGGTGAAAAGAATGAAGAATAATGCCCACAACCAATCAGATGCGGACACGTGTCCATTCCAGGTGTTGAAAAGTCAAAATGGAAGCATGGGTCATGGAGGAGGAATTTGAGATTTGGCCTAAAAGTTAAAGGAGATGAATTAACCCGTGGCTCCGTAGCCAACCAAATGGTGCCACGTGTTCATGTTGAATAGTTAAAGTGGGTGATGGACCTTTGGTGGAACTTCGAGTTTTTAGCTCTCGGGGGTAAAAGTAAAAAGGTTAGCCACACCCCACCGCCAATCAGGATATTCCATGTATCTTCCTAGCATTGAAAATTCAACGCGGGGATGCGGGTTGGTGGAGGATTTTGTGATTTTGAACATTTTTCCATCAAAGGGTTAAAATGTTCTAAATTGATCTACGACCTCGTCGTCATACAAATGGTGCCACGTGTCCATGTTGAAAAGTCAAAGTGGGCCGGCGGACCAAATTGTTCTGAATTGCCAAATTTTCAAAAAGTTATAAAGTGAAAAGGCGTTCCCCACACCTATTCCAATCACTTCCTTCCATGTGGGTGGCTCAAATTTGAATTTGTAAAAGGTGATTGAATGGTCTATATTTAAACTAGCAAATGATGTAATGGTCGTAATTATGAATTTCTGGCTTTTCCCGCCATGGCCGTTTCTCTAAAAATTAAAGATTTGAAAGCGATGTGAATGATTGGATTTGTTGTTAACCACTTCTTGGCCATTCCAGGAAGTTGTAACCGCCTCTTGTGAACTATTTCATGAGATCGAAAGTCATCAGCGGGTTGAAAATCAAATTTGGGATTGTAAATGCATTTGCATGAACATAAAACAAAAATGATAGTTGATCTTCTTCATTCTTCCCCTTTTGCTTTTTTCTTATGTTCTCATTCATTATATAAATTTTTTTCTCTCGCTTCAATAAAAAAGGAGGAATTTTATGTTTCTTTGACGGAGGAATCGATTGGTACTTTGTGACCAATGTGTTTTTGTTCATTTTTATAGCTAGGGTTTTGTAGATTTGTTCCTCTTCTAATATCTAATGCATGTAATGAAATTTTTAATCAATGTGTATGGGAATTTGATATCCTACCCAAAAAATTGATCCTCTCATCTTCATTCCCACTCCCTTTCCAACTCTCAGATCAATTTCTTCCCTAGCAAGAAATTGTTGGTTTTGCCATAGGGTCAGTGGAGTGCCCCTGTGGATCTCTGGTTGAAAAACCACCTTTGAAATCACTTTTCTACACATGCAAACACGAAAGCTGCACCATTCAAGTAGAGGGACTTAGATTCCCATAGTGTTGGTAGGAAGCCCACAAATTTTCCCTCAAGACAAATTTTCTCACCAACAGCTTTGGCACCCACTTTGGAGTAGAGTTTGAGCATATCAACACCTTAGAAATGACCACAAGGTCATAAAATATCATAAAGTTTTTGAAATTTGGAGTTTCTTGTTGAGCCATATGGATTCAAGCTATGACTATTCTTGCAAATCCTCCTATTGAGAGACCTACTTTTCTCTTTCATATCCAAGAAGATATCATTTCAGACCGAGGGAAGCTATTTGGCACAATAGGCGAGTGTAAATCATTACTCCATTGCCACAAGAATTCTGGACCAAGAAGAAGAACTTGCTTTATTGAGTTAGAGGAGCAAAGACAAATTCTAGCACCCCAGAGAAGACAATAGGCCTTCAAGCTGGCTGATAGAAGGTATACCTAGCAACAGAGATAAGGAGGATTTGTTGATCCTATTTTTGAAGAGCTTGATAGAGAAGAAGAGGTAAGAGCTCAATTTGAAAGAGAAGAAGAGATAAGAGCTCAAATTGAAGAGATTGAAAGACTCCAAGAAGAGGCAGAAGAAAGAGCAACAACCCTAGTTGATCAAGAAGCCAGAAATAGAAATAGAATGGGTGATCATGAACATGAAGCTCGTAGACCAAATGTGCCATGGGGAAGAAACACTGGTCCACTTGCTCTCCCACAACCACTCCATGAGCTACCAAGAGGCTCAAGAAAAAAATTTCCAAAATTTAAAGGAGATGGTTCTCAACTCCCTGAAGAACATGTAGCAACATTCATCACTGCTTGTGGTGTGTTGGGGGTTGAGGATGAAGATGTATCAGTTAGATTTTTGTGGATTCACTTCAAGAGAAATATGTTGAATGGTTTTACATGCTTCCCCCAAGGTCTGTTACTGGCTGGGAGGACATATGAAGTGCATTTGAACATAGATTCAAAAACACATAAGATTGTCAAGATCTACTTGGTCTAATTGGTTCAAATGAAGAAAGAAGTCTCTGAATCCATGAGGGATTTTTAGCAAGGTATGACATATTGACAAGAAGGATCCCTGAAGATGTAGTTCCTCCTGAAAAAAAAATTGAAGAGGTTCTTCATCAGTGCCTTACCATCAGAAGTAGGTTTCTTCCTCAGAAGAGCCCAACTAAGAACATTGAGGAAGCTCAAGATTTTGCAATTGAGATTGATGAAAATCTAATTATTTTGGAAAGGTGAAGGGCCCAAATGGAAAGAAAAAGGGTCAGAGTTCAAGTTAGTCACCACAGATCCAATGTTCCAAAAAATGGCAAATGACTTGGTTGCCTTGAAGAAGCAATTGTCACAAATCACAATGAGAAATACTTCAAGGAGACCAAACTTTCCTAATAGGCAAAGGATTGCACCACCTCCTCGCCAACTTTCTCTTGAAGCACTACATGTTAATTCTATTTGTGACATCGTAGAGCAAGGAGAAGCTGAAGTTGATGAACTTGAAGAAAAAAAGAAGATTATGAAAGCTACCTCGAAGTTGAAGAAGTTGATATGCACAATGGTCTATTTGAGTTTTTGTTGATGATGAAGAAGATGATGAGGAAGCCCCAAGTTTCTCATGTGTTGTCTTCACTCGAGCATAGTCCAAGAAACACTCCATCCTTAGTGGCCATAAAGGAGAAGAAGACCAAAGAAGATTCCACTTCAGAGGTCACACAAAAAGAATCATCAGTAAAGGATCACCATTACCACCTTCCATGGATTCACCAAAGAAAAATCAGACTTGATGGTTGCTAAAGATCATGCTGTTATACCAAGTAATTCATTTTTTCCTTCTTCTAGTTCACAAGTTGTTAAGAACACTCCCCTTCCAATGGAGTCCCTGCAAAAATATCTAAAGTTCAGTCAAAGGCCACACCTTCACCTCCTTCTAAGTTGATTGCTTCACCTTTGGGAGAAAGTTCAACATCCAAAACATTCAAGGTCCCTCCAAAGCCTTTACCATGTAAATCTTCCTCCACTTTAGGAACTTTCTCCTCACCCAACATTTCCCATTTGACTTTGTGGAACATGCAAGCAAGACCAAAGTTCAACTCTCAGAGATAGAGTACCTACAAACACATCCTGCCCAATTTGATAGATTCATCAATGCAGTTCGTGGTAGTAGCCCTATATCCTCAAGCCCAAATTCTAAAGGTCTTCTCCCCACACCATCCACACCACCTTCTCAAAACATGTTAGCCCTTAATGCTTCCAAAACAAATAGGGTTGAACCTTTCTATTTGTCTCTCTCATAAATGGCTTTGAGCTAAACAATTGTATCATTGATTCTGGAGCTTCTGATAATGTGATGCCACTCAAAGTTGCAAATGCCCTTGGCCTTACCTTAACCAGAGTAAATGGAACCTGCTACTCAATGGAATCTAAACAAGTGCCACTAATAGGAAGAATAAAAGATGCACAAGTGGCTTTGGCTGACTTTCCTGACAAGAAGGTGCTCCTAACCATTTTAGTGGCAGACATCCCAACATATTTTGGCATGCTTTTGAGTAGAAGTTTTTGTAGAGACCTAGGTGGAGAGATAAAAATGGATTGGTCATCTGCAACTATCCCTATAAAAGGTGAAATAAAGAAGTTCTTTGCCACCAGTAAGGAAAATGAAATTTACAGTGAAGAAGTCTGAAGATCCAAGAGCCAACATCCTCCTTCAAGATTGTGAGTTAGGAAACTACTTCTTCACATCACAAAAAGAAGAAAACTTGCCACTTCTCATGGAGGAAGAAGAAAATCAAATTTGGACAATGGAGTTTGATGGCAGTCATTCCAGAGCAGGCTCAGGAGCTGGTGTAGTTTTGTATTCCCCTTCCAATGAGATGCATCCTTTTGCCTACAAGCTGCAGTTTGATAATACAAACAACACAATAGAATATGAAGCTCTCCTCTTGGGCATGAGTGTGGAAGAAGACATGGGAATCAAGAAGCTGAGATGTCTTGGTGATGCAGAGGTGATAGTGAAACAAGTTCGCCAACAATATCAAGTGAAAAATCCAAGGCTCAGACATTACAAGAAATAGAGTGTGGGATTGCATTGAATTTTTGATGCATTCTCTATTGAAGCCATTCCAAGGCAACAGAATGAAAGGGATGATTCTCTTGCAGTGTCAACTTCTCTATTGACACCTCATCCTTCTTTTGGAAAATAAAAAGTGACCATTGAGATGGTATTCAGACCTAGTGTACCTGACAATGCAAATCATTGGCAGATCTTCAATGATGACAATCAGATTTTAGCCTTCTTAGAGCAAAGAGATAATTTCAATAATCTCTTCTTTGAAGGAAGTGTTAATCCACATAGGGAAGCTGTAACTAAAGAAGAAACTGATGGAATTGAAGGAATTGATAATGAGGGCATGATCAGATTGAAAGGTAACAAGATCCCCAAAGGCCTAGTCTCTTTGGAAGACCTATTTGACAAACATGACAGATTCATTCATGAGAGAGAAAAGCAATATTCTCGGTGTCCATCTGATTTTGATAAAGAAAACATTGGTACTTCAGAAGATCCAAGGATGGTCAACATTGGCAAATGTTGCTCACCAGAAGAAAAGAGAAAGTTTGTTGCACTACTCAAAAAGTACTATGATGTTTTGGCCTACTCCTATGATGAACTCAAATATTTCCAACCAAAAGAAATGCATCATTCAATTCCTTTAAAGCAAGGTGCTAAGCCCTTCAGAAGAAGCAAAGGCCTTACAACCCAAATATTGCTGACATCATCAAAGAAGAGGTGACTAAGATGCTAAATGCAAGGATCATTTTTCCCATTCACCACTCAACATGGGTGGCTAACATTGTGCCAGTGAGGAAGAAAAATGGTGAGATAAGGATATGTGTAGACTTCCACAATTTGAATCAGGCCTCACTCAAGGACAACTACCCTCTTCTAATCATGGATCACATTTTGCAAGCAGTCACTGGATCTGAGATGCTCTCTTTTCTTGATGGATTTTCAGGGTACAACCAAATCAAAGTGGTAGAAGAAGATTGCAACAAAACAACCTTCACAACTCCTTGGGGCACTTTTTCCTACAAAGCAGAATGCCTTTTGGCTTAATCAATGCAGGAGCCACATTCCAAAGAGCAATGGACTTGGCTTTCAAAGATCTGAAACATTGCATTGTCATATACCTTGATGACCTCATAGTATTTTCAAAAAATGGAGAAGCACATCTTCCATTTGGAGAAAGTTCTTGCAAGATGTAGGAAACATGGCATATCACTAAACCCCAAGAAATGCATTTTGGAGTCACAAAGGGAAGTTCTGGGACACATTGTGAACAAACATGGAGCACACATTGACCTTGAGAGGGTAAGAGCTATTCAAGCACTATCTCTACCCACAAGCAAGAAAGGAGTACACTCATTCTTTGGGAAGGTAAACTTTCTTCACCGCTTTGTCCCTGAGTTTTTTGAATTGACAAAGCACATCACTTCCATGATGAAGCCTCAATCAAGTTTAAATGGAACAATGAAGGAAAACAACATTTGATGAGATCAAGAAGGCTATTACCAAAGCTCCAACCCTTGTATCTCCAGATTTCAAAAATAATTCATCATGTACTAATATTCCTCATAACATACTCTCTCTGATGTCCTTGTTTAGAAAAATGATGAAGGTTTGGAAGAACCTATTGCTTTCATGAGTTATCCTTTGAAGAAGCATGAGCTAAACTACATCCAATTGGAAAAACATGCATATGCAGTGGTCAAGGTTGTGAAGAACTTCAGATTTTACATCCTCAATTCTCATACTATGGTGATGGTCCCTAGAAGTGCAATCAAGTCCATCTTGACACAACAAGATCCTGGAGCCAAAAGAGGAAATTGGATTGCAAAGACTCAAGAGTATGATCTAGAGATTAGACCCTCTAATCTAGTAAGAGGAAATGGTTTGTGCAAGTTGATTGTTGAAGATGAAACTCTCAAACTCAGCATGGAGAAGAAGATGGCACTTGCTCAACTTGCTCAGAAGATAGCCCACAAGTTCTCTTTGTAACCACTACTGATGAGTGGTATGCAGATATTGCCTTTTTCTCACTTATGGAGAATGTCCACCTCATCTTGATTACAAGCAAAGAAGAACTCTCAAGCTGAAGGCAACCAAGTATGTGATCTGGAATCATGCACTTTACAAGAAAGGGCTAGATGGTTGTTTCCTTAGGTGTGTTGATAAAGAGCAACAGGGAAAGTTTCTTAAGGCCTATCATGACCAACATGTGGTGGAAATTTCTCAGCAATGGTCACTACCCACAAGATCCTAAGAGGTAGGTATTATTGGCCTTCTCTCTTTGCTGATACTCAAAATTGGGTTTCAAATGCAAAGCATGCCAACAATTTGTTGGAAAACCACAACTAGCTGCATTGCCACTTAGGCATGTGCTCATTGAAGAACCATTTCAACAATGGGGGCTAGATTTCATTGGTGTTTTGAACCCTCATTCAAGTGTAGGGCATACTTATGTGCTCACTACCACAGACTACTTCACCAAATGGGTGGAAGCCATTCCAACCAAACAAGCCAGCTCTGAAGTAGTATGCAACTTCATCAAAGAAAACATCATAGTTCGTTTTGGAGTGCCTCAGAAGATTGTTGTAGAAAATGCTACCTATTTCTCTTCAAAGGAGCTGACAGAGTTCTGTTATGGCTTTGGAATCTCCCTATCTCATTCTTCTGACTACTATCCACAAGGGAATGATCAAGCTGAGTCAAGCAACAAGAATATTGTGACCATTGTTCAAGCTTGTAGATGAGAATCAAAGGAATTGGCATAAGAGGTTGTATGATGCATTGTGGGATGATAGGATCACTCCCAAGAAGGCAATAGGTACATCACCTTTTCAGCTGTTGTATGGAGTTGAAGTAGAGATCCCCATCACAATTGAAATGCTAGCTCTCAAGTTGCTACAAACAAGTGGAGGATGGTCAATACAAGGATTCCATTGATAAAAGGATCCTCTTTCTTGAGAAGTTGGAAGAAAATAGATCTCAGGTGGTGGATAGAATCAAGGAACATCAGTTGAAAGTGAAGAAAATATTTGACAAAAGGACCAAGGCAAGGGAATTCAGAGTTGGAGATTTTTTCCTACTATTGGGACAAGAGAAGAGAGCCAAAGGGCAGCCATGGAAAGTTTGATTCCTTGTGGCTGGGTCCATTTCAAATTCATGGAGCTTGTGGTGAGAATGTCTTCCTCTTATCACACTTGGATGGAACTCCATTAGGATTTCCTAGAAGTGGGCAATATTTGAAGCTATATCATCAGTGAAAGTGAGTTGTCCCTCACCTTGTACCATAGGTTTGTTTTTCCTCTTTTCTATTGTGTGTTCTGGTTTTCCCTTTCTATTTTGTGTGGTTTTTGTTTGTGTGTCCCCTCCTTCCTTATTTCTTTCCTCAAATTTATACATGACTCTACATGGCCTAATGGATAAGGCACTGGTCAACGTTATATGTTTTTAAACTTGTGATTTTGGATCCTCATGCCATGTCTTCACCCTGCTCAATCCATGCCATGTCCCCAAGCTAGAGCTAGTTGTTGTCCCCCTCAAAATTTCCTTCATTTTCCAAGTCTAGACCTAAAATTTTGAGTTGGTACCCTTTGAAAAATGGTCAAAACAGAGTATTTTGAAAATCGGCACTTTCCAAGGGCTCAAGGATTCTTGGAAACATCTCCATCTAGATGGGAAATTTCTTCCCCTTTCTAAAAAGGTAAAGAAGTCATTCTAACTCCTTGTATTTTGCAAGATATGGCTCGGTGGACTTAAGTTGGTATTTTTTGCCAAAGGCGGACTCATGAGTGAGGGGATTTCTTTACCACTTTGCCCTTTCAGAAAAAAGTGTGATTGGTGCTAGTGGACCCGCGAGCCCACGTGGAGTGGTGAAAAGAATGAAGAATAAGGGCCACAACCAATCAGATGTAGACACATGTCCATTCCAGTGTTGAAAAGTCAAAACGGAAGCATGGGTCGGTGGAGGAATTTGAGACTTAAAGTTTTTTGGCCTAAAAATTTAAAGGAGATGAATGAACTCGTGGCTCCATAGCCAACCAAATGGTGCCATGTGTCCATGTTGACTATTCAAAGTGGGCGATGGACCTTCGGTGGAACTTTGAGTTTTTAGCTCTTGTGGGTAAAAGTAAAAGGGTTGGCCACCCGCCGCTAATCAAGAGATGCCACGTGTCTTCCTAGCATTGAAAATTAAATGCGGGGATGCGGGTTGGTGGAGGATTTTGTGATTTTGAAATTTTTCCATCAAATGGTTAAAATGTTCTAAATTGATCCATGACCCCATCGCCAACCAAATGGTGCCACGTGTCCACGTTGAAAAGTCAAAGCGGGCCGGCGGACCAAATTGTTCGAATTGCCAAATTTTCAAAAAGTTATAAAGTGAAAAGGTGTTCCCTGCGCCCATTCTAATCACTTCATGCCATTTGGGTGGCTCAAATTTAAAGTTGTAAAAGCTGAAAGTCTATATTTAAACTGGCAAATGATGTAACAGTCATAATTATGAATTTCTGGCTTTTCCCACCATGGCCGTTTCTCTGTAAATTAAAGATTCAAAACAGTGCGAATGATTGGATTCATTTGTAACTACTTCTTGGCCATTGAGGAAGTTGTAACCACCTCTTGTGAGATATTTCATGAGCTCTGAAAGTCATTGTATGGGTTGAAAATCAAATTTGGGACTCAGAAATGCATTTGCACGAACATAAAACAAAAAATGATAGTTGATCTTCTTCCATTCTTCCCCTTATGACTTTTTTCTTCTGTTCTCATTCATTGTACAAGTTTCTGCTTAGGATTCAATAAGAAAAGGAGGAATTTTATGTTTCTTTGATGGAGGAATCGATTTGTACTTTGTGATAAATGTGTTTTTTGTTCGGTTTTTGTAGCTAGGGTTTTGTAGATTTGTTCTTCTTCTAATATCTAATGCATGTAACAAAATTTATAATAAATGTATGCGGGCATATGATATCCTTCCTACCCACAACATTGATCCTCTCACCTTTTTTCCCACTCCCTTTCCATCTTAGATCAATTTTTCGCCGTAGCAAGAAATTGTAGGCTTTGCCATAGGGTCAGTGGAGTGCCCCTATGGATCTCTGGTTGAAAAACCACCTTTGAAATCCACTTTTCTACACATGCAAACATGACAGCTACACCATTCAAAGTAGAGGGACTTAGATTCCCATAGTGTTGGTAGGAAGCCCACAAATTTTCCCTCAAGACAATTTTTGTCACCAACACATGTGATCTATAAGTTTGTTAGTCTTGTCCATATATATGATTTGGATATTGGTTTCTAAAGGGCTGATGGATTTAATTATATGCTTGATTAGAATTATTTTTGAAGGCTTACGGATACTTATTTTCTAAAGATATCAATTTATTTGACAAGTTTCTAATCAAGGCTTTCATTTCTTCATCTTCCTTTTGCTACATGTGAGAATAGGATGTGGAGGCAATGGGTTGAGTGCTCTACTCAAGAATAGGAGCAATAGAAGGTTGGGACATTTGAGTTATTTCGGGAATAAGGGCATAGGTGGTCTAGGAGCTAACTTTCCTGCTTGGATAAGACTATTTTCTGCCCTTATTGCAATGTTATAGGCCGTTGGTAAGGTTCTACCCCCATAGACTAAAATGTCACTATCCAAATCCCTTAGGTATTAAAGGAAATCATGTTGGGCTATAGGCCTTACCACTTGAGGAAATATATCCCAAAATTTTTGGAACTTGATATTAAAATCATTCATTTTATCATTGGATGTTCTCTTTATTGTTGTCATTTGCTTCACTATGGAAAGGTGATGACTTATCTTAAAAAATAATTACAAAGAGTTGTGCCAAGTTCATCCTAGCTAGTAATGGATGCAAGTATCAAGATTTTCCTTTGAGTGAAGATGATAACATCCTAACTTCTACATCATCATATGTGACCAGATACAAAGAGCATACATTTTCCACATCCTAGATATGTTCAAAGCAGGGGGTAACCTAATTTTCACCAGAGAAGTATGGAATATTTTTTAACACAGATGTTGGAATATCATGTTGTGTATTGAGGAAAGAGAAATTCCACTAGTAAAATTGACAAATGGTAAGTTTCTCTATGGTGGTGGATTTACCATGATAGGGTGTGTAAATGGTCTTCCGAGAGGAGTAGTGGAAAGTGTGCGATGCGGTTGATATGGAGATGCACACACAATTTTTTTTGCTGCCTCTTCTTCTCAAAGAAATTTTGAGGTTCTTGAAGGACTCTTTAGTTGTTGCACTTTTCTCAGTATGTATCCTTCTCATGAAGAAGGCACATGAACTATTAAAAATAATATATCCGAGTTTTGGGAATCATCAGATGTGTTGAAACAAGCCTCCAAAGGTTGGGAATCAGTAAGTCACACACTAAAACTTAGGAATGATGAAATTTAATCTTTCAATACTTGTCTCGCCAGAGTGCTAGAAACTGTTGGAGCTCAAACTTTTACCCATCCTAGATCAAGATGAACTAGGATTTTGAGGAAACATGGGATTGTCTCCAAGTTATGGGACCTTCCACGCTTAAGAAAGACCTTCAACAAAGTCTGGTTCCTCTACCTCTTTCTACTACTAAGACTACTCCTAGGAATGAAAATGTAGTTACCTATCATTACTCTATGATTCCAAGGGACCAAGGTGAGAAGGAGATGTATGAAAATGGAATTCTAAAATAAATGGAGGTAATAGCACCAATAAGAGGGGGATGAACATGATCAAACTTGAGAAAATATGTCCAGAGAGGATAAACATGCATTCCATAATTTGACATACACTTAAACATTCATTTCCATGGAGCATAATGGAAAACAAACTTGCAAGGGAATTGAGAATGAACAAAAAATCATCAACACAGAGGGAAAGGTAAGAAAATGTAATAACAAGATATAGGGCAGAGGATAGCCATAAAATAAACTTTTATTGCTTATGAAATATACACAATCGAATACAATGGTGGAAGAGGAAAGTATCCACATGTAGATAACTAGATATAAAGGCCTATAACTCAAAAAGTAAGGTAATACCAAAATAATTCCCTTACACAACCTGAAGGAATCCAACCCTTTGCAATGAGAAATTATCTCGCAATTTATAAAATAAGAAGGAGAGAAAAGGAGGAAAAAGAAGAGGGAATCTTGGATTCAAAATTTCAGCCACCAACAATTAGTGAAAAATGCATACAAATCCACCTACAAGGCTATCAAATTTTCCTCCCTATGTCTATTTTTCTTGTGGAAGAAAGAAGGAAGCCAAATCAAATCAAATTTGGGTGGTTGAGGTAATTGAATCTATGCATTAATGGATTTAGATGCATTTACCTATTTTATGCCTACCAAATCCTACCAAACTATGATTTTGAATTATTTTTTGTGTATCCCACATCGGAAACTTTCCAACAAGACTAATCACTCATTTATCCAAGCCCCTGTAGAAAAAGTTATGAAGATCTAAAGTCTACATTGAAATTCAAAGACACAATGACACATGGTGCGCATCGATTGGCTGAAGGATTAGCCAAATATTCATTTATTTTATCTTTTTTGTAGCATGTCACATAATGGTTTGTTGCAAGTATTTGGTTCCCAATTGACACGCTTTGATAGGTTACGTGTAACACACTTAAACTTGATAGGTTGTCATATCACACGTTGACTATCGTGGAAGAATACGTGAGGTGAACGTGTAGAAATGAAAGGCACAAAATAGGAAATTAAAGGATAGGCATGAAAAAGTGATGGATGTGGACGAGAAGGATCCATATCTATAGGATACAATTATGCAGTGGGGGCGGCATCAAATCTAAATGATGCATGATGTAAAGAGAGGAAGAGTGTGTATATAGCAAGTATGTAAAAGAATTAGCCAAATTGGAATGTAAGTCATGGGGTGTGTATGATTAGTGTGCAAAAACCAAGAAATAAGGAGGGAACACAAGGAATGTGTGTAAGGGGAAATTAAAGGAGTGCATAAGAGAAGAAGAGCACGCAAGGTCGCACAATTTAGAGATAGTCCCATATTTCCTCAAAATCCCAGTTCATCCCGATGCGGGATGGGTACAAGTTTGAGATCCAACATTTCCTTGCACATATCAAATTTTCCTTGGATGGTATTTTCATTCAAAGTATTTTTAATAGGTTTATAAGGTCCAAAAATTAATCAAGTAATGAGCATTCCATGTTTAGAGGATCAAAATTTCAAATATATATACCTAAATTTATGCCCAATAGATTACTTTAAATCCATCGATATTCCATCTAGCGGGTATACATCCCCATAAGTCACCAAAATTATGTCCAAAATAACCCCCAGGGCTATTTTGACAACTCAAAAACTCATTTTGGACTTAGGAAAATTTTCATTTGCAAGGTCGTAAAATACTAGAATTTAGTGTTCTGCAGATTGAGGAACTAATTACTATGTGGATTATCCTAAATCAAGGAGAAAAGAGGCTTGATCTTTGGGTATTAGTTGGGTTACAATGAATTTCGACCTTCACGATATTGGGATAGAGTGTTTTTGGAGAAATTTTGTGATCTATGGGGCTGATCGCAATATTGTGCATTGAAGGAAAAAATCCACCAAGTATAATAAGCAAAGCAGGAGCAGAAATTTTGAAGCGCCACATAACAAGAAAATTAAGGATTTAAAATTTAATATGTCTAGAAATACGTGAATAATTACAATTTTCTATAGATTTTTCTAACGTATTATTTCGTGGATGTTTAATTCAAGTGGGAAAGAGGAGGAAGATTCAAGAAAAATTATTCACATATTCAAGCGCCAACATGAAGTTGAAGTACTGAGGAAATGAGAAGTCTGCGATGGTTCATGAAAAAGGTTCGTGGATGGATAAATATTGGTTTCTCATGGATGTACGAACCTATGGAGACATTCAAATCCAAGAAGCCATGGGATGTTGTAGTGAAGACACGAATCATGCACTTTAAACATTATTTATCCTGGTCTTGTACTACTATTTAGAGGGTTATCAAGTGAAGAAAGCACTACTTAATCCCACCATTTGGAAATCTTAAATTTACCTTTTATTTCATCATTCCCACATTTTTTCCTATACATATCCACTTATTTTGTAATTGTCCCATCATTTTATCCTAAACCGGGGCACTTAGGCTTATAATGGGGCTCCTTGGTCCCACCTAGGGTGCCCCGATCCATGTTCCACTTTCTCACTTATTTTTGGGGTCTTTCTAGTCATTTTTCATCCTTATCTTTTTCTTAGTCGGCCATGTCAGGGTTAATTACAAAATTAGAGAAAGATAACCCTATAAATACAAAGTTATGAGACCATAATGAGGGCCCTAGTGTCACATACTACTATCACTCCATCTAGAGTTACATCCATTGCATCACTTGCATCCACATAGTGCCATGCATCAAGGCTAGGAGATCAACATCAACACAGACAACATAGGGGGAGGATTTTATTTTATTTCATGCACACATACTATTATAATTTTTATAATAATTATTGCTTTCTACTTTAATAAGTATGATTGGGCACAAGAGCACCTAAGGCACGACATGCACACATACACCAGAACTACATTTGGGTCCGAAATGTAGTGCAACGCTAAGTCTAGTAAGCCCACTATTATAGCAGATGAGGTAAGTCTGACCCATTCATTTTGCATCTTTTATTTTAGGGTTTTTGATACTTCTTTGTCTTTTGCATGTCATTCCTTCATCTTGCGTAATTTGTAACATTCCCATTTTAAGACTTTAGAACAAGGATTTGTTTTTTCATAAATAATGTTCTTTGTTCTAAATTAACATAATTTAGAACACACATTCCAATGCCAATCCATCTCACAATAGAAAACCATATGCAAGTGTAAATGACTCGGTGAAACACCGATCTCTCATTTAATGACTCGGTCATAAACCGATCTCTCATGTTAACTTAGTAATGTGTGTATAATGTATACTTGGTTCCTTTACCCTTTTAAGGGTACCCAAGTGTTCTGCTTAAGATGCCTATCTGAATATCTGTTACCAATATTCATGTGAAATTCCGCTTCTTAAACTAGGTGACATAAGACAACACAACCGGTAGCTTGTGATACTTTGGCCAAAGTTTTTAAAACATGTTTATCATGTTTACATTCCTAGATGACATACTTGTCAAATGGAATAAGTCCCTCACCATACTTGTTTTGTTATCTAGAGTGGTATTTCCTGACCCCTATCAGTCCATTTTGATTCAAGGTTTCATACTAGACAAGGGAAACAACATGCACTAATGTGGAAGACTACTCATGGTGACTAAGGTTACATAAACATACTCAATCTCCGTAAGTTGATTAGGTGTGTCTAGTTATCCTAATTCAACCGGAGTTGACACGGACAATAGCTCATGTTCCTATCCTTGTATAGAATAGAACCGTAATCTAGTCTTACTTTTAAGTGAATCAATTTGAACAAACTAAGTGGGGTGTTGAAGCATATCAACTGCAACATAGTACCCTGAAATGATCCATGCCATTATGAAGTTACTACAATGCGGTTGATGTGTGTCAACATCCAACCGAATTTCCTCAAGCTGGACTAACATTCCCTAGATTATAATTTTATTAAACCCTTAAATATTGTCTTTAAGATTAATTACATCAACGCTTAAATATTCAACTAGATCATTTAACCTATAAGGTTAAAAGTTGAATTTACATAAGAGGTAGGTATGCCAATAAAACCTTCTTCCTATCCATTTTATTTACATGCCTAGGTTTGTCTTTAAACGACAACTTGCATTACATCATGACAAGATTGATCTTGAAATTAAGAAAGTGTGTTAATTGGTTCCTTACTTATTTCGGCCCTAGCTTAAATAAGTTCCTTATAAACCTTTATTTTAGAATTCATGGAGATGAAGTCTAAATTCCATTTAATTCCTTTCTAATCATTCCAAATTTTGATTAAGGAAATCTGCCTAAGGAAGTACACATTCAATCATTTACTTACAACATTCATAACACTTTAACAAGATCTTAAGTTATGTCTCTATGATTGATTTCATGGGAAGTAACCTTTTTCCCTATATTATGGACTAATTTCCATTTATGAAATAGATTACATATGTTTAAATACATCAAGAATTCAAACACATACATCTATATAATTCAAACATAGTCCTTTTATATTGTTTAAGGATCTACTTATGAGTGTCAACTTATAAGTTGCATCTCTAATTGAGAAAATAAACCAACTAACATTTCAGATTCCCCCAACCATTCCATAACATTTAAGTATATAAATTTCCCTCCTTCATTAGGATAATACTTAATAATACATCCCAATTCATGACAAGAAAGTATTACAATAAAGTATTATTTAACAATCAACACATCATTTATTCATCAAGGAGTGATACATTCACTGAATCCAGAAGTATCTCAGAGATTACAAAGTATCATAACAACAATTTAAAAATAGTTTCATTACAACTTTCTTTACCAACAAAGTACATAAGTAATGACGCCACATAATCATCATAATAAAGATACATTTTTCTTAGTAAAACAGATGTAACTTTCTATATGTCTTTCTCCTTTCATATTTTACAAAATCCATCTGCAAAATTGTTAGCACGGGTCAGTTCATTTGAATTGAGCATGATAAGCACTATAGCATTAAAACGTTGTGATTTTATCTAATTGTTTCATAAAAAGAACCCTGTTGTTTATGAAACAGTTCCAAAACACAACAAGATAAAACAAAAGACTTTTCCCTAAAATATTACAACCAGAAGGAGAGAAAAGATTAAAGTTTCTAATGTGAAAGTAAGGTTTAATTGATAAACATACCAACCCTAAATTTTCATCTTAAAATTATTTTCAACATGTTGGAAATAAAATACAAAATTTAAGAAAGGAAATTTCATATTTCATCCTAACTTTACCATCTCTATCAAGTAATCAAGATAAGTTCCATCATTCAACCAAATAAAATTTTCAAGAAATAGTATTGGATATACTTAAACTTCCTTTTAGAATATGTATACTGATTTGAAATTTCAAGGAAACATGAAGGAATACAAACAATACAGAATTATACTCCATCCAAAAATCATATTATCTCGAGGACTAACTCAGTATCTAAGAAGTATGTTGAACATAATTAAGCCCATCATAACTTATGGCAAGCCTTCCTACAAACCTGCAAGTACTTAAGAGATGGATCCTACGTGATCCATATAAAAAAATGATTCTAGTTTTCTAAAAAAACACTCATATCAGAAAAGTTTCATAAGACCTTACTTCAACCCAAACAAAATTCAATACTACAGTTTTAGGTGTACTAAGTAGATCTTTATTTTTTATTTACAATGTAAGTATAAATAAGGATTATGTCAATACATAATGACCATCCCAACTAAACAACAGTCATAATCATTTACACAAGATGAAGGATCCAAGCATGAAGGCATCCACAATCAGTCAACACAAAGGAACATTCTACCAAAAAGTTTTATCTGAGTAATAATATCATGACATCCTAGCAACTCAAAGATTCAAACCAGAATAATTGAAATAGAGAAAGGAAAGTCGATATACCTCCTATGTATACCCAAGTTTCCCATCCATAGAAATGGTAAACAACTTCACACAATAGGAACATAAAAGGAGGAACACACTTCCCTTTATCCAGGCACGAATGCATCCACAAACAATTCCCAACTCACAGTCAAAACATACACTCCATGCCAAATGGATGAAAAAATAAGAGATCAAAATCTCTAAAGAGTGATGCACTTCAAGTACTCCATAATTCATGGAAAATCCTTTTTAGGATCAACCAGATCATACCCGAGAAACTACATAACCCTGAATTGGGTAAAAATCAATGAACCGGACAAACAATGGAAGGTAGAACTTTTAACATGATATATGTCCTTTCTTCATGAAAGATAAATCCCAAATCCCGATTCTACCAATCAACAAAAGATTCCATTCATAACAATTAAATGAAGGAAGGAAAGGAGAACAACCAAACCAATCCAATACAGGTCTCTAAATAAATTTAAAATCATCCAACAAGAAGGCAGTTAAACATTCGAGCAACCTCCAAAAATAAGAGTTAAACTTCCATCAACCATTCAATAAATCTTCCCCAGATCCAAGATCTGTTAAGGAACTCAAAATCCCAAAGTGGGTTTAAGAGAATATGAAAATATACAATAGAACAAAAATAACTTTCTCGATTTACATTCCCTGTATACTTTCAACAAAATGAGAAAATACAACAATACGATACCCAAAAATGGTTTTTCAGATTTAAACACGAATTGGGTATTCCTTTGATAACCTACAATCTTAGAGAAAGTTGAAATAAAATAACGGTTCCCACTTCTATTATAAACGATCAAACACAATAGCAAACACGTTATACTTCTCGCAATGTCTACACAAATAATCCTTCAAAGTTCTTTTAATGACAAAAAAGAGGGCATACACGTTTAAATATAAGGATTTCTACATAGCTATGCTAATGTTTATAACATACAACTCTTAGCATAAGTTTTTCCTCAATCAAGAACAAATGATGGTCTTCAAAGTCTGTAATAGCTAAGAAATAAAACATAAACACTAGATCATCAAGGTCCTAGACATCAGTCTTGATATCTAACAAGTTTCTTATATCTAAGCCTTCCAACAATGATAATAAGGAAAACATTCAAAGCAAGAATCTTCAGATTCTATCAAACCAAGACACACAAATGCAACAACAACCTTCAGCCAAAATATCACCTAACGAGCTCAACATAGTTTCATGCCATTACATAAAGATTCGAGTACAAGAAATATTACCTAGAAGTATAAAAATGATACTCCTAGATTTCATTTTCCAACTATCATACAAAAATCAATAAGGCATCCAAAACAAAACACCATTCAAGAAAAGAAAAATCAATCACATAATCGAACTTAAGATTTCTACAAAGAGAATTTTTTTATGAAGCATTTAAGTAAAATAAAAAGACTTAATGGATAGGGCCTATCATGGCTAAGAGAGCTCTGCCTTAACTTTCTCACTGAGAATATCTCTAAGAAGAGCTTCAATTCCCTTCCAAGAAACGCCAAAAAGCTCCTAAAAACTTCTTCTTATTCTTATAGTTTTACAAATTGCCAATTTTATCTTCTCATGCCATGCAAGGATAAACATTCATCCAAAAATTTGAATTGTGGTTCAAAGAGAAAAACCACATGCAGAGCACAAGCTTGCAGAAGACCAAATGATCAAACAAAACTTAAACCAAACTATATTTTTTTCCATCTTCCTTCTTCCTAGGAGGTTTTTCTCCATTTCCAAAATATTAATTGCCAAACAGGACTAACATTCCTTCCACATCTCCTACCACCAATAACTTTCATGTGGCCATATCTGAATTCAAATCGCATGCACTAACACTTTGGCGGAGTATCCAACTCAGCCTCCCTATCATATTTCATGCATTTTCCAAATTTGGTAACATCAAAGCGATAAGACCATATTAATTCCTCTTAAATTTCTATAGGTTGGCTCCACCAACCTTCCCCCTCTTTATGTCATCCCATAGGCCCCTTTTTGGTTAGCCAAACATTAAGTTAGGTTCAACATTAATTTAGGATTTAATACAGGTCCTTAAATTATTAACATCACAAAAAGAACATAGTAACTTGGGATAGGTTACAACTTTAGGATAGAGTTACCAATTTAAGGAACATATTTTAATTAGGTTCCTTAGTCTATAACAAGATTTGAATCCCAAACTTACCAAAGAAGAACCATATTACCTATCAAGATCTCATATGAAGCAGGAGCCGTGTGTTGGTGCCATTTTTGAGCTTAAAACGTCTTCTCAGTAACGCCAACTTAAACAACCCACTTGAGACCCATGAACAACCTAGGTTTAGTTAGCTGAAAGAGGAGTAATTTTTTTAAAAAAACTATCACAAGCATAGTCTAAGACACACACACGTTTGAGTCTACCACAAGAGGAGATCAAAGTTTTGATTTTGGATACATTTAGTTTTATATGTTCATTAAGATCTAATATAATTATTTTCTTTGGTGCATCTTGTCTCTCATGAAAACTGATGTTTTTGATGTCTCCATGTACAAAATACAAGGTGCCATAAGCTTTTGAAGTAGTAGGCCCCAGCCCGTAGCAACTTTGGCTGTGCTCCTATAGTAGTCCGTAACAACTAGCTGTCCTCCTACAACAGCCCGTAGAAACTGGATGTACTCCTATATCAGCCCATAGCAACTAGCTATACACCTAAAACATCCCGTAGCAACTAGCTTTACTTCTACAATAGCCCATAGTAACCGGTTGTACTCTAGAACAACCCGTAGCAACTCCCAGAACTACCTGCAACAAGAACTTTAAAATGCTATAACTTTTACCTGGGAACTCTCGCTTTTGATAAAATTAGACTTTTTGGAAATTTGATGACGTCTACTTTGTACAACAATCATAAAACTTAGGATTTGATGAGGTTTAGATAGTCATTTTTGTAAAACAGTCCTGCATGATCCTACAGTCAAGACTGGCAATTTCCTGAGTGAATCCTTTTGTTAAATTTGTTTGATTGAAAGCTTCTAAGGTAAATTCCTTGAGTTTGTAGGTCTATCTTGGGTATGTTTTTGTCTTGAAAGGCTTAGTTGGTTCACTTCATTCATTACTTAATAGTTTGAGGGGTTGTTTGGTTCATTCGTTGGTTGATTAAGCATGCATGCAAAGTGAAGTAAGGGAAGATCATATTACTATGTTCTAACTGACTGAAACAACAACTCTTAAGTATGTAAGAACATCATTTAAATTCATTTCATGCTAGCTTAAAACAAACTTCTTTCTTCAACGATTGATAACAAGATCTAAATGAAGTCCTTATTCTTTATAGATTGAATGTTTCCCAACAAGACAAGTAACAAGAATAACATAATTCCCTTATGCAAGATTTGCTTCCAACATTCCAAAACAAAGAATTACATGCATTTGAATGATTCTTACTTACACCAACTCATACCAATGGATGCAACAAAGTAATTCTTTTAATCATTTCAAATGTAATATACAAAACACAACTCGATCCCTTTACATCCTTTCAAGCATGAAGTTACATTACGATTGAGCAATCAACTTGGAAAAATGTAATCCAATGGAGGCAACAACATATCTCTTTTTTCATTATGCCATGAATGCACAAATACAATACCATAATAGTTCTCTCAATAGCAAGAAGACAAGATTGTTTCCCTTTCTCAAATCAAAATACATCTTGCATGGTCAATACAACATCTTTACAATATAATGAAAGTTACAGTCCATCCACAAAGAGTGGGTAAAGGAAATTACAGAAAGAAGTAAACTAACAATGATGGATGTTAACTCTGCACCATGACTGATTTCAAAATAGCAACATGCTTTAGATGTTTCCTTCGATTGATCACAGCAAGAAGAGAGGGGGAAAGGCAATGCTCTCCGCCCAACCAAGATATCCAATGAAGAGATGAAGCCTCTCTCATCATTAGCCCCCGAGCCCCAACCACAACACAATGAAAGATGGGGTTCAACATATGGCAACATCCACAAGCTTCCACAACACACAAAATCATATTTTTAACAACAAAACAACCAAGACACACATATAGATTTCCATTGTATTTCACAATCAAACAACACATAGGCTCTATTTAATCAAGCCAAAGGAGCAAGGACTATGGGGGAAGCTTCTTATGCCTCCCAATGAGCAATGGGTGTCCACCTGAACATCCCTCCATGAAATATCATCACACACATCCTTATGCCCCCCCAATAACCTCCTCATGCCACCCCACAAAATCACTTATGCCCCCCCAAAAGTAAGAAATGCAAGCTATTTCTTTTCCATGGTGGACCCCATTCTCAAACTCCCTCCTCAATATTTGATGCCTCTAGCATTCCCTTATGCCCCCCCATAATGATTCCCCATAGCCTTCTCCTACACCATCCCTAGGCAGTCTACCCAACTAGACAAAGAAGAAGAACACACATTTACATTCCATAATAACATGAATTAAAATAATAGTTTTAAGATGGATAGGTCCTTATCTTGCCATAGCAATGACAACACCTTTGCAAGTAAGAAAAGACAGCCCCAAATATTAATTTGAATGTCCAAAAATAGTCTTCAAAACAACAACAGGAATGCCCAACTCACAGTTTAGAAACAACAGTCTTCAAATGCTAAGAATGCAGCCCCAACAGTCACTTGAATGTCCACCAAAACAGTCCTCAAAACAACAACAAGAATTCCCAAATCACAGTTCAAAAACAACAGCTTCAAATGCCAAGAATGCAGCCCCAACAGTCACTTGAATGTCCACCAAAATAGTCCTCAAAACAACAACAAGAATGCCCAAATCACAGTTCAAAAACAACAGCTTCAAATGCCAAGAATGCAGCCCCAATAGTCACTTGAATGTCCACCAAAACAGTCCTCAAAACAACAACAAGAATGCCCAAATTATAGTTCAAAAACAGCAGCTTCAAATGCCAAGAATGCAGCCCCAACAATCACTTGAATGTCCACCAAAACAGTCCTCAAAACAGCAATAAGAATGCCCAAAAAGACATTTCAAAAACAACAGCTTCAAATGCCAAGAATGCAGCCATAGCAATCACTTGAATGTCCACCAAAAAGTCCTCAAAATAGCAACATTCCAGCAAGAGAAGAACTCCCATGGCTTCCAAAAAACATGCAGCTCCAAAATAGTAAAAAGATGAAGAAGAGAAAAAATGTGACTCTTTCCCAGCTCTCTCCAAAAATGCAAGTGGAAAATAATCATCCTCCCCAAAAATGAAAACCCAAAAAAAAGGAATGTAATCTCCTCATGCCAATCAAATCGACTTTACTTGCAAGCCTCCACTTACACCTCAAGGACAACCAATTAAATTTTTGTAAGAAAGTACACTTACACAAGCAAGATTGACAAGCAAAAATGCATTTAAGAGGCAAAAGTAAACACTCCAATCAAGATAAAGTTGGTATGAAGCTTTTAATGGGTGTGGGACAAGTTTATCTTGTCCCACAAGCTTCCAAAAATACCCTCCAAGTACAAATCCGAGTTTCAAGATGGTGAAGTGTTTTATACTCCAAAGATCAACTCTCTTACACACATTAAATGCAAGGATCAACACATCAATAATTATATTTAAGAAAATCTTATTTAAATTTATCTTTCACATTCTATTTAAATAAAGGAATGGACACATTCACAAATAAAACACATGCAAGACAACAATAAAATAAGGACCACATACAAACCCCCATGGTCACATATAAAGGCGATCCCCCCCATGGGAACCCCCCAACAACAAACAACACGCAAATGACTAGTTGCCATGGTGACCGTGTTGAATCCACCCAAAATTCCGTTGTGGTTAGTCTCCAATCCCCGATGTCTACTGTGATATAAAATAGCCTACAAAATACAAATACCTCCTTCGGCCTCGTGGCCATATCAGAATGCTAAAAAATAATATAATATAAATCTAAGCATCGTAAGTATAACTGCATAACACAACATCGAAATAGTGACTATACCATTTTATAAATAAAATCAACCATTCTATCATCATTTAAAATTTTCATTTTCTATATATAATCAAATGATTAAACATCACATATCTGGATAGCATTAATGATATAACTACGTCAAATAAAGCATCAACATCTATATATATCTAATGTTTATAATAATCATCATGCATCATGTATAAGTCCAATCAGTAATGAAGTCCATAATCCAACATCATACTAAACCAAGCCAAAATAGTGTCTACTACATAATCCATAGTCTAACGATCGTAAAAGAGTGTTGAAGGGAAGTGGGCACTACATCGCCTCCCTTAGAATCAACTTCCTCCCGGAAGTTAGTGGAACAAATGTGAAAACAATGCAATAGAGAAAGGATCATGCTATTTTTGGAATTGCTTTGCTTCAACAAGTGTGGGTCTACAGAACTTCAGTTTAGTCCAATATAATTCAACAGAAGAAGGGAGATTGCAAGGGATGAGTTCTAAACTTTCAACATGCAAGGTTACAAACATAAGAATCTAAGGAGTAACTTTACACTATCAAACAAGATACAACACATAACAATATAACATTAAGAGTTCCAAAATATTATTAAGAGTAACCACCAAGTAAGAGAATTACAGGGAGAATTTCCATAACTTGAGATGACCACACAGTTTCCCACTGATACACATACCACATTAATAAAGGTTAAGTTTTCTACACGTTAAAGCCATGATTTCAAGGTTTGTTGTCTAGACAAGGCTAGCAAAATCAACTATGACCAAATTTGCATGATGAACAAGTCTACTCAAGGTCCACAATTTGAGGGTCACAAAGGATGAGGTTAACCAACAAGGACACCTAAAACAACAAGCATTTAAAATAAAGGAACTATTCTCGGAAGGCACTTCTATAATCTCGAGAGGGTACAAATAACTTTTCATGGTAATACTAAGCAAATTCATGACCACAAGGTTTCCTATAGTCTGATTTTACACTTTTGTTTTAAGAATCGAACACACCAAACAACCAAACTAAAGAAGTCAACCATTTAGCAAAGGAAAATATATACATATACATTTATATCTCCCCTAACAACTAACATAACAATACAAGTACCATACCTTATATCACAATGAGATTTATTTATCTTATTTCCTACTCAAGCTCGGAATAACCATAAAGGGAGCACAAGAAACATCAAGGACCACTCAAGGTCACTAGGGAGAAGATCAAGCAACACGGGGTCCAATCAAATCCAAGGGTGAATAACATCATCTTGCACTTCCATCCTAATGGGAAAAAGGGCTACAACAACAAGGTGACCCAAGAAGATATGAAGAAAAGAAGACTTCCCAAATTATCTTATATCCTTAACATATGTTGCCTTAAAATTACAACAACTTAGGTTTCGAAGGACAAGACAACACGCACGGTGGTTGCTTCTCAAAAACAGATAAGTCTCAATCCAAAAGGGCCACAAATCGCATCCTTTGAACTACGGGATGATAAGGGTGTGATGACCCAAAACCCCCACAAGAAGGCACATACATCCATGGACAAGAAGTAATAAGCAACTAGAACACATTTATATCCACCAAGTATTTCACAATTTCAGGTAGGCGACAAAACTACAAGTTCAACTATATATTGCACTCAATACACATAAATTTTACCCATTTAATAAATCAACTTATTAAGTCAAAAGTTATATATAGATTTTCTTGTTAAGAACATTATTTTCATGCTTCCTTAGTTACAAACTTCCTTCTATTATGACATCATCAGTTTACATTATAAACAACACCACTAAGGTGGGCATGATGTCTCACCATTCTATATAGGCAGAGAGCATTTAGTTTACTTACAAGGAAGGTGGATGGACAAGATTTCCCTTCTATTCTTCTACATGGTTTTTATTTCTTCTATTAATCTACCAAGGGTATAACAAGGATCACTTCTCTTTTCTATGCTCCAGTTAAGTTCCAAGGTCAAATCTCCTTAATTATAGTTTTATGGTGTTTTGGTTGAGTCGTCTTATCAATCAACTTTTGATGAGAATGATGGTTCAAACACATCGCAAAATTACTTTTATGGGAAGGAGATACAAATCAACACACCACATTTTGATTCTAAAGGAACAAGAGACATTCAACATAGAAAACACATTATTAATTTTTTTGTAAGAACTAGGAAACAATGAACCAACATGAATCACACCAAGATTTCAAAAATTCACTGAATAATTTCAAGCATCATTAAACATTCTTAGTGGGTCTCCACAAGTTTCATAAGAAATTTTCAAGAAAGGCTCATTAAAGAGGCATAATATTACTTTTACGAATCTATTAAGGTTTAATTTTTATTTTTATTTTTGTTTAGGATGGTAACATTTTACTCCCTAATAACCAAAGAAGGTTTTCCAATCAATACTCATGTCCCCACAAGATAACACTAGCCAAGCAACTAGATGACAATGCAACTTTACTCCAAGGAACCACATCCACACTAAAAGGCATCCAATGCAATGGGGAAACCAAATAATTTACCAAATCATGAACTTAACAACCAAGAGTTATAGTTTTTAAAAAAAAGAGGAAGTACAATATAAGCACCACCGAGATTATCTATTAAGATCTACCAAACTAACATTTCTAAGAGAAAGATCCAAAAGACCCAAAGCATCCATAAGTGTTTCCAAGTAACCCAAAGATTAATAGGTCATAGAATGTTATTCATAGTAAAGGAAATTTAAGGTAAGGGTAAACTTATTTATAAGTCAAGAGAGTAAAACAAGTACACTTAAATAAACACACTTCCTGAAAGGCTTAAATCTATCCATAATTACCAAGATGCATACATTCCATGAGTCAAAACTTTCTATGATGCAACCAGGAACCCAAGATACAATTTAACATGCCATCGATGAAAAGTCACTATCAAAACAAACACTTTTCTAGTAACATTTACAGTCAACCAAAGGCAATCCAATCCTAACAAAATCTAAAAGCCCATAAATAAACACTTCTACTCCGACGAGGGTCAAGCTCTTACCAGATTGAAATAGAATCACCACTACCACTTTGTCAGACCGCCTCTGACCACACCACACAAAAAAATTCTTTACGCGCAAGGTCAAGCAACAAAAAGGGTCACTCTAAGACCTTAGACACACTCAAGGTTTCGTGCATCCATAACCAAGGCATGACTTTAAGCACCTAAAAGGACATTCAAGACACCTAGGGTGTACCCCCACATGACAAAATATTACGAGACAAACAACATAGGGCCAGCTCAACAACATGTAAGTGAGAATCACGTAATGTTTAGCCAAGTAGCCAACAACATCATGAGCTCTGAGTCATCAATCAAATAAAGTCCAAGAAACATCGACAATCAATAAAAGTGGCTAAGTAGCCGCATTGCAAAGTTTCAAAATTCTTGCAGAAATCATAAATAAATAAAAGATTCTCAAAGCTTCTCAATCCAATCATAAAAGAAGATGTTGGTCCTTGATAAAATACACAAGATTACGAATGTAAAACACAGAAGTTAACACCACATTCACTCTGCAGCCTTTCATGGCCACCAATAGGGGTACTCTACCTCGAGGTTAGTTCCAAGAAAACATACACAGGTTTGGTAACTATATGACACCTGACTTAGTGTCCACCCTCTCATATGGGTAATAACATGGAAAAGTGACAACTGACCCTCTTTCATAACCACTCAAGGATGGAAGCTCTAAAAACTTCTAATTAGCTCTTCCTAACCTAGAACACAACCACTACTCGTCCAATCACAAGGATCACATCATACAAATCAAACAAATTATTATTATTTTATTATCATTTTAATTCTAGTAGTTCAAATGAATAGAGTAATGTAATATTTCTTCATACTTATTTCTTCTTCAATTTTCAAACAAGCTTGTTTTCTTAGATTCAAAAGTGTGTTAAGTTTACTAGTTCATGTCTCAAGTTTTCTAGTGTGCCCAATGGCCCAAGCTTTTGAACCACTACTCGATACTAAAATGTAACACTAGCTTAAACAACCCACTTGAGACTCATGAACAACCTAGGTTCGATTAGTTGAAAGAGGAGTAATTTAAAAAAAAAAAAAAAAACCATCACAAGCATAGTCTAAACACACACACACACACACATTTGAGTCTACCACAAGAGGAGATTATCAAGATCTAATATACTTATTTACTTTGGTGAATTTTGTGTCTCATGTAAACTAATGTTTCTGATATCTCTATGTACAAAATACAAGGTGCCATAAGCTTTTGAAGTAGTAGGCCTTAGCCGTAGTAAGAACACCGGTTGTGCTCGACAATGACCGTGCAGCAACTAGTTGTCCTCCTACAACAGCCCGTAGCAACTAGTTTTACTCCTACAGTCAGTCCGTAGCAATTGGTTGTATGCCTAAAGCAGCCCATAGCAACTAGTTGTACTCCTACAAAGAGCCCGTAAAGCAACTTGCTTTGTACACCTACACAAAGAGTTCTGTAGCAACCGCAAGCCCGCCTGTAGCAACTCCCAGAACTACCTACAACAAGAACTTCAAAATTCTATAACTTTTGACTGAGAACTTAGTTTTTGATAAAATAAGACTTTTTGAAAAGGTGATGACGTCTACTTTGTACATCAATCATAAAAATTAGGATTGGATGAGGTTTAGATATTAATTTTTGCAAAACAGTCCTGCAGGCTCCTAAAGTCAAGACTGACAATTTCCCAAGTGAATCCTTTTGTTAGATTTGTTTGATTGAAAGATTCTAAGGTAAATTCCTTGAGTGTGCAGGTCTGTCTTGGGTCTGTTTTGGTCTTGCAAGGCTTAGTTGGTTCACTTCATTCATTACTTAATGGTTTGAGGGGTTGTTTGGTTCATTCATTGGTTGATTAAGCATGCATGCAAAGTGAAGTAAGGGAAGATCATATTACTGTGTTCTAACTGACTGAAACAACAACTCTTAAGTATGTAAGAACATCATTTAAAGTCATTTCATGCTAGCTTAAAACAAACTTCTTTCTTCAACGATTGATATCAAGATCTAAACGAAGTCCTTATTCTTTATAGATTGAACGTTTCCCAACAAGACAAGTAACAAGAATAACATAATTCCCTTATGCAAGATTTTCTTCCAACATTCCAAAATAGATAATTACATGCATTTGAATGATTCTTACTTACACCAACTCATACCAATGGATGCAACAAATTAATTCTTTTAATCATTTCAAATGTAATATACAAAACACAACTCGATCCCTTTACATCCTTTCAAGCATGAAGTTACATTACGATTGAGCAATCAACTTGGAAAAATGTAATCCAATGGAGGCAGCAACATATCTCTTGTTTTCATTATGCCATGAATGCACAAATACAATACCATAAAAGTTCTCTCAATAGCAAGAAGACAAGATTGTTTCCCTTTCTCGGATCAAAATACATCTTGGATGGTCAATACAACATATTTACAATATAATGAGAACGTTCTATCCATCCAAAAAGAGTGGGTAAAGGAAATTACAGCAATAAGTAAACTAACAATGATGGATGTTAACTCTGCACCATGACTGATTTCAAAATAGCAGCATGCTTTAGATGTTTCCTTCGATTGATCACAACAAGAAGAGAGGGGAAAAGGCAATGCTCTCCGCCCAACCAAGATATCCAATGAAGAGATGAAGCATCTCTCATCATTAGCCCCTGAGCCCCAACCACAACACAATGAAAGATGGGGTTCAACGTATGGCAACATCCACAGGCTTCCACAACACACAAAAGTAGATTTTTAACAAAAAAACAACCAAGACACACATTGATTTCCATTATATTTCACAATCAAACAACACATAGGCTATATTTAATCATGCCAAAGGAGCAAGGACTATGGGGGAAGCTTCTTATGCCTCCCAATGAGCAATGGGTGTCCACCGAACATCCCTCCATGAAAGATAATCAAACAGATCGAGAGATGTTTTTGAAAGGAAATTTAGCCCTAACTCGTCCAAAAACGTAAAATAGCAGATCCAAAAGTTGCAGAGGCAAATTTTGGAAGGAAAAGGATGAAATAATGAAAGGAAGGGGGTCTGCATGCTTTGAAGATGAAAAATGTGCCTCCACAATGGATAATGATGTGAATTTTTAATGATTCACCCCTTTTTGAGACAACTGGCAACTTTTTGGATGTGTTTTGTTAAACGTCCCTGTCTACAAATCATGAGGAATTTTTGTAACAAACTTGATCCTTGGCATATTATTTTCTTGGGAAAGAAGGCTTGAATGTAACAAGTGATATATAATGCATTTTTGGAGAAATGCAAAAGGTTAGGAAATTGAAAATCACAAGAAATTTTTGAGAGAAGCTCATCTTCTGAGAAACCCACCAGAAAACCTTGTTAATGTCTTACGTGTTAGAACTTCATTCATGTGAGTTTTTACAAGTGTATAGCCATCACACAACTATGATATTATTCCTAAAAATCTCCCTATTGATGAATCTAACAAAATTTTGAGTTAATCTATGTTATTTTGGGCAATATGATGTCTGTTATCATGTTTAAATATCTAGAAATAATTTTACTTGTTCTTGTTGCAATATTGCATTGAAATATTTAAGAATCACATAGATCTCATCCTTATTGATAGTTTAGTGGCATTTACAATTTTGTTTTTCAGAAGAGATTTCATTTGGAATTGAAAATAAGCAGTTTAAAATCACTTCACCTTCATTTGTTGACAGAGATTGCTTGTAAGCCTTTGGGGGTACCTTAGGCATGATTTGATCAAATATTTTGATGTTTAATTGAGTCCTTTAATTCAATATTTTGTGTTGAGGTCTCAAATATTGTGTGAAGAGTGCAAACTTGGGCCTCCATTTGTGCATCTCTTCTGGTTGAAAGAACATCCTGACTGTTTTGAAGCATTTTATTTGATAGTTGTTCAAATGTTGTAGAGGTTGTCAAAGATCGACACGGTCAAGTTTTTCTTGTCAATACCCCACCAAAAATCATCCAAACAACAGATCCTACCTTGTACTACCCCCTGTTTTACCCGTATACCCTCAAAATATCAAAATCCATTTGCCAAAGTATGCAAAATAGATCATGATTTCAATGTCTTTAGTAACCTTTGCCCTGTGTTGAAAACATACACATATTTCTGGAAGTGACAACTTGTGAGATTTAGATTTGGTGTGTTGATCATGTTTTCCTCAAGTTCTCCTTCATAAAATTTGAGAAAAATAAGGATTTATTCATCTCCTTCACCATTCGAAGGTTACAAAATAGGTTCTATTGCCCTGGTTGAAAGGCACAACCTAAAATAGTTAGGACAAGATCAAGTTCTATTAGAGTGCTATCCATATCTCCACTAATATGAGTGCCGGCTAGATCACATCCCAGCCTACAAAATGACATACATCATGATCTATCTATCCTCAATCTTAATGTCATATCTTTGATGGTGCTCATATTGAAAAGGAGAACAAATTTGGGTACCAACACAAGTGGCGCCATTTCTGGGGACTTGTTGAAAGTATTTGAGATATTTGGATGCATGTCAAACCATGGTAATGTTTCTTGCAAATGTTTCATGCTAGTACATTGTTGAAATATCATTCTACATTCAGATTTGCAAGTTTTGAGCAAGGTTTCAAGCTCTGTCTTCTTGTTTCCTAGCTTCTAGCAGTTGTTACACTTTGATTTGCATTGTGATTGATAAATTCAAGTAAAGGAAGATTGATTTACAAATTTTATCAAGGTTACAAGATCTTGATTGACATTTGATAGATTACTTTAGTGCATTCTTGCACAACTATGGTGAAAGTCCTTAGTGGCGACTCCATGCTGATTTGATTTTAATAAATACTAGTGTCTTAGCTTTCTATTATTTGAAATTTGGTGCTAACGTTTGCAAAAATGGAAGGAATAAGATCTCTCTTCAGTAGATACTCTTCTAGGAAGTTGTTTTCTGATTCAAGGAACACGAGTTGGAAGGAAGAAGAGTTTGGAAGGTTGTTGGAGATCCGAGTTCAAGGAAAGACGTCCTCATTGTTGGACTTGAAATTGATTAGCCTATTATTGAGGACTGCAGTTCCTCCTCAAATAAATATGAACTAGGTAGTCCTCTTGTAGATTTGCATTCTCAATCTAGAGAGGGACCATATTTTGTATTTGAGAGGCTTGCTCCTAAATCTGCCCCAGTATTTTCCAAAACTGCTAGAGTTTGTGAAGGAGGAGAGCCTTTAAGGGATATTCATTTTGAGAATCATATACCTATTCCAATAAGACCCCTCATTCCTCATCCCCTTGCATCTCCTACAAACACACCTCAACAAAACAATATGGCTCAGCCCCCACCCAAACCTCCATTTATGGTTAACACCTTTGGTCTTATAAACTTTGGAGGGATGGCTGGTTATCCTAATGCTGTTCCACAAGATGTGAGGAATAAATTACCTAATTTTTAGGGCAACAATTCTATAATAGGTGATCAACACCTAAAATTATTCATTAATATTATGGAGGATTTTGAAATAGAGTTTGAGGATGTATACATCAAGTTTTTCATCCATACATTAGAGGAAGATGCTAGAGATTGGTACAAGGCTCTTCTTGACAACTCTATTGACTCATGGGCTGAAATGAACAATGCATTTAGGTTAGAATATGGTGACAAAACAGACCCTAGGTTTCTCTGTCTCGAGTTTGAAAATATCAAGAATAACCCTAATGAATTAGTGCATGACTTTAATGAGAAGGTTTAATAAGACATTGAGAAGACTGCCTATTAATCTGAGGCCCTGTGATGAGTCTTGTTTAATTTAATATGCAGATGCATTTGATAAGAAAACAACCTATTACTTAAGAGACAAAAACCCTACTAATTTAAGGCAGGCCTTTACTATGGCACCTGCACAGATTGAAAACGACATTAAATTCATTGGAAAACCTATCAAGAGAGATGGTGTAAAGTTGATAAACCCGAAAAAATCAAGCTAGAAAGGGTGCTGATTTGGAAGAGGTTGTCAAAACTTTGGCGAGTGCTATCATAGAAATTTCATACAAACTAGCTCGAGTAGAAAAAGGGATTGGCCAAAGTTCACAAGGTCAAAAAAGAGCACAAAATCATGACAAATTTGGAAATCATCCTAGGGGTGATCAAAGGATGGATGTTAGAGATAAAGGACCCATGGGAGGGGTAAATAAAAACCCCAAGCATGTGAAAATAGATTGGTGCACGACCCTCGAATTCGGGGTTGCTTTGTTGTTGAAGAGGCTAGTCGATTGATTGGTGTGATAAGTGTTTTCGCCTCATCCTCCATGTGAAGTGGACCAGAAAGTTGATGAAGTTGATAATGAAGATGGTGCTGATGATGATATTTGCATGGTGGGAAGTTCTTCAAGTTCACAACAAGGAGAAACATCAAGCGAGGTAATAAGTGCAAGGACTTCTACAACCTTTTGGGATTGCATCAACCAGGTACCACTTCTTTCTACTTCTCATACTTATAAAGTAGATGTAGTGCAAGCTTTTGAGATACCTAATAATGAATTTGAATATTTAAGAGCTTTGATGATAAAAAATTATGATGGAGGAATATCCTTTGGAGAGGATAGATAACTTTTAATGAATGTTGTTGTTGGCCAAGAAAAAGAGTATAACACTAGGAGCAAAGTTGTTAAGGAGCTGGGACTCAAGCCAAACCTAAAACACCCTTACTTACAAGCATTCCTAAAGAATCTCCTAGAGGGAAACACTGCCAAAAATTTTCTATCCCATGCAAAAATTACAGTCCTCCTCATGCCCAAACTGCTAAGAATCCCATGCCATCTCGTGAATTTGCTTGTCTCCCTTCCAATGCTACCTTGCCAAAGAATGTTCCCGATGACATGGCCCAAGTATTGAGGAAAATCAAAGTGAGTGCTCCAATCATTGAGTTGCTTAGGATTCTTGAGCACAAGAAGATAACATTTGAGTACTTGGGATTGAAAGAGGAGAAGAGCACCCCAAGCGTAAATGTAAACAATTTTGAAACTCCTCCTCCAATCATTGCAGACCTTAGAACACCACCAACATTAGAGGATCTTGGGAATCTTCGAGGTATACTTGGGAACATCCTTGGTTGATTCCCAATTGAATGTTGATCCATTATTTACAACTTTGATCATAAAGGATATACTATTTCATAGTTGTATGTTTGATTCCGGTGCATCATGCAATGTCATACCTCTAGAAGTCATGAATGAGATGGATATTAAAGTGAAAAAAGCCTATGGGAAATGTCTTGCCATAGACTCAAGGGAAGTGTTGGTAGTTGGTTGTGTGAAGGGTTTGATGGTACAACTTACTGACCTATCCGGTAAGAATTTGAAACTTGATGTTCTAATTGTTGGCTGCCCTACCAAATGGGGCATGCTTTTGTCAAGAAAGTGGGCTGCTAGTTTTGTGGGAATTGTTCATATGGACATGTGTTTTTCCACTATTCCCATTGAAGGTAGCTTTGTCAAGATTTATGGTGAAAATAAGATGTTGCACCTTATTGAAGATCCCAACAATGCTTCTTATGAAGTGTTGTTTGCTGATGTTGATCTTTGACAATTTCATTGGATTTCTTGATGGAAAAGAAAACAAGATGGATCAGTCAAAGTGCCTTGAACAAGTGGGTTCTCCTTGGACCTTGTTATTCGATGGAGCTTGCTCCAAATTTGGAAATGGTGCTGGTATAGTTCTACTTTCTCCTAGCTTGGAAGAGTTTACTTTTTCCTTTAAGCTTAATTTTGAATGTACTAACAACATTGCTGAATATGAAGCCTTGTTGTTGGGTTTGAGAATTACATGGAAATATGGTGTCGGGGACATCATTGTCAAAGGGATTTAGAGCTAGTTGTCAAACAAATAAGAAAACTGTATGCTACAAAAATCAGCGGATGAAACAAGAGTACAAACATGCGGTTTGGGATCCGATTGAGATGCTTGATTCCTTCAACATTGTGCATCATGATAGAAGTTTCAATGCTGCTACTGAAAAGTTAGCAGTGCTGGGGTCTAGATTTGGAAATTACACCGTTTCACCTTATTGTGAGTACAATATTGAAGTGTTAACCGGGCCACTGTCCCCGACAATATCAAGCATTGGAAATCCTTTAATGATTATGCTCAAGTGCAAAGGTTCTTACAAAACCAAGGTGAGTTTGCATAATAAAATATTGATTGGGAGCCAATGGTATGTATGACTGAAGGAAGAGAAACTTTTTTTGGGAAGGATATCATCCAATTGAAAAACTAACACCATTCCTAGAGGTCTTGTTGCACTTGAGTCAAATTTTGACAATGCTGATTCCATCTTCAATAGAAACATGTCTCGCCTCAAGGGATGTGGAAGAGCATAACTTAGGCAGCGATGATAAACCAAGGAAGATCTGGTTGGTCAGCAATCTAAGTAAATAAGAAAAGCACTTCTATGTTCAATTATTGAAGAAATATCGGGATTGTTTAGCTTGGTCTTATTATGAGCTGAAATCATACAAAGAGGACTTGTTTTAGCATGAGATTCCTCTTGAAACAAATTCCAAGCCATTCAGAAAAAATAAGAGGCCAATTAATCCACTCCTCTCCATGAAAATGCAAGATGCATTGAAGAAACTGAAAGAGGGAGGGATCATTCAGCCCACAAGGTATTCATCTTGGGTTGCAAACCTTGTGCCAGTCAAAAAGAAGAATGGAGATATCAGGTTGTGTGTAGACTTCAGGAATTTGAATAGAACTTCATTGAAGGACAATTATCCTTTGCCAAACATGGAAAACATGCTGTGTAGTTAGTGATCTGGTTCTGAATTGTTGTCCACCTTGGATGGTTTCTCCGACTACAATCAAGTCATTGTCAAAGAATCGAAAGAATTAAGACACCATTTACCACTCCTTGGGGACATATGTTTTTGTTAGGATGCCCTTTGGTTTGATGAATGATGGTGCCATTTTTCAAAGAGTAATGGATGTTGCTTTTTTCGGGTACATAAATGATTTTATTGTTGTTTACCAAGATGATGTGACTATGTTTTCTAGGGACAAAAATGATCACCTACAACACTTGGAAAATATCTTTGATCAAATGTAGGGAATATGGAATTTCTCTCAATCCAAAGAAGTTTCATTTTGGGGTGCAAAAGGCCAAGTTACTTGGTAACATTGTGTCAAAGGATGGTGTCATGATTGATCCCGAGAGGGTGGACACCATCAACAAGGTTCCAATTCCAAGAACAAAGAAAGGCATCCAATCCTTCTTTGGGTAAATCAACTTCATTAGAAGATTCGTGTCTAACTTTGCTTGAGTTAACTTTTCCCATTACATGCATGTTAAATAAGGACCACGTTATTAATTGGGAGGAAGCTACTATTCAGGATTTTGAAGGAATTAAAGAAGCATTGAATCATACACCTATTTTGGTAGCTCCAAATTATAATAAGCCTTTCCAAATCTTCTCCGTTGCTTTTAAAAATACCATTGCATCAGTTTTGCTGCAGAAGGATGAGGATGGGGCTGAGAGGCCTATTGCCTTCTTTAGTAAGGCTTTACAAGCTGCTGAGTTAAAATACACAATCATGGAAAAGCAAGATTTTCCTTGGTGAAAGAAACAAAGGTTTTTAGGCCTTATATTTTAAGTTCAAAAGTTGTTGCTTATGTTCCCCACACCATGGTTAAAGACATCTTATTAGAGATGGATATCTCAAGCAAAATATGTAGAAGGGTGAACAAACTATTGGAGTATGACATGGACATCCAAACCACAAAGTTGGTAAGAGGTTTGGGTCTTGCTAAGCTCATGGCTGAGAGAAACTTGTAGACTGTGGAAGTGAATGAAGTAGAGGAGGAAAGGGCAGGTGTTCTTGAGAAGTTGGTAAGTTCTAAGTGGTACAAAGATGTAATCTTTTACCTCAGACACCTATGCTGCCCTGATCATTTAAATAAGAATAAAAAAAGAGCCCTTAAACTGGCTTCTTAAAAATACATTATCAATGACTTTGGGCTGGCTTGGAAGAACCCTGAAGGTGTCCTCTTGAAATGTATAACTAAAGATGAAGCTCCCAAAATAGTTGCTGATTTCCATGGGGGAGTTTGTGGAGGACACTTTTCTAGAAGGGTTACAACACATAAAATTTTGAGAGATGGTTATTGGTGGCCTACTCTCTTCAAAGATACAACCCTGCTAGTTAGAAAATGTGAGAGTTGCTAGTGTTTCTATGAAAGAATGAAAGCTTCAGGCTCCCTTCCTTTGCAGCCTGTATCAATTGAGGCTCCTTTCAAACAATGGGGGATGGAATTCATTTGTGAGATTTTAGACCCTTCTAGTGCTAGACATAAGTGGATTCTTGTAGCCACTAATTACTTCACCAAGTGGGTAGAGGAAATCCCCAACAAGAAAGTAACACACCAAATTGTTATGGAATTCTTGTAAAATCACATGGTATGAAGATTTGGTGTGCCAATCAAGATTGTAGCTAATAATGCCATGTGCTTCGAGAGATAAACCTTTGATGGCAATGTGTATGGAGTTTGGAATCAATTTGACTTATTCTTCAAACTATAATCCCCAAGGGAATGGACAAGCTGAGTCCATCAATAAGAACTTGTTGAAAATTATCAAGAGAACCTTGGAACAAAACAAGAAGAAGTGGGGTGAACAACTGAAATTTACAGTTTGGGATGATAGGATAACTCCTAAAAGAGCTACTGGTATGAGCCCATTTGAGTTGGTGTATGGAACTCAAGCTCTTCTACCCTTACATCTACAAATATCTTCATTTCAGTTTGTTCAACAGCTTGAAGATCAAGAGCTCAATCCATATGAAGCAAGGATCAATTAGATTATTGAGCTAGATGAAGAAAGAAGGGCATCCCACTAGAGGTATGTCAGATTTAGAGAGAATTTGAAGAGGTTGTTTGAAAAGAAGGTCACTCCTAGGGCCTTTAATGTTGGATACCTGGTTTTGTTATGGGATAGCAGGCAAGAAGATAAGGGAAAAATGGTAAATTTGATGCATTGTGGATGGGCCCTTACTCCATTGATATCAGAATTGGTGAAAATACCTTTTTTCTCAAGGACTTAGATGGGGAATTGCTTGAACTGCTGTTAATGGTAGACATCTGAAGCATTTCTTGGATTAATCCCAAAATTTGAGGTATGCACCACTTGTATAGTGTATAGTCTTTGTTTTTGGCTCTATTTTTTGTTGTTTTGTCGGTTTGTGGTTTGCCCTGTTTCTTGGCAGCCATTTTTGGAGGATGGTTCTAGTTTTTCTGCCCTGCATATTGACTCCTTTTCCCAATGGATATTTTTGGCACTTGGTCTACTTTTTGTTCTTGTGGCACTCACTGGGAGTGCCCATCCCCGAGCAGGAGCCGATGTTGGTGCCATTTTTGAGCTTACATCGTGTTGCACTAATTTTTCCTTCACTATGCTTGCTCTGAAATGTTTTTCCTTTTGAATTGATGATCTAAAACTTTTCCCCTCCAAATCGAATGCTTTGAATGCTCACAAACTTGTTGATTTTCCCTAATTTAAAAGGAATCTCCATATGTGCCCTGTTTTGTGCCCCAATTTTTCCAAATCTACGGGCTCTACCATTTTTCTTTTATACCGATTGTGAAAGTTTAAAATTGATTGATTTACACTTGTATTCCTTTGAGAATTCAATTCCATGATAAAAAATGCTTTAAAAACATGTTTCAATTGGTTCAATTTTGAATTTTTTTCGTCCTTAGTGAAAAAATCAAATTCTAAGGAATCCTGGAATTTTTCGTGTTTGATGCTCGAGACATGCATCATTTTCTGTCAAATTATTCCTCAAAGCATTCATCAGTAATGTGGTTTGTTCTAATTGGCCAAGGGATGATGGATAATTGTTTTAACTTATCATTTTTTGCTTTTTTGGCAAAAGGGTGAATTTGGTCCCATGGCTCCGCTTCACTCTGATTGGTTCTAATGTTGCTTACGTGGCGCTTTTTGATTGGAGGAGGAGTGGTAGATCTTTTTGAGAACTTGTTCTTTTTAGCTACTTTGGATAAAAGTTTCAAATTACCCCGTGGCCCTGCCAAGTGCTAATTTACTGTTTTAGTGGCGGGAAAATTTCTAAATTTTTGCCTGAAAATGATGACGTGTCTTCTTTCGATTGGGTGGGAAGTGGCAGGTATTTTTGGTGCTCTAAGGAAATTTGTAAAAATTGTTGAAATGAAGAAAAATTCCTATGGCGTCGACCAATCGGAATGGAACACGTGGTGGCTTTGGTGTTAAGGATGGAATTGCGGGTGGTCAATTTATTTTGAATTTTTTCGACTTTATTTGGTAAAAAAATTAAAGTCATAAAACAAACTGGAACTCCGCAACGAATCGAGTGGTGGAAACATGTCACATTCACATCAAAGGTGGAGATGGAGGTGGAAAAATACTTAGAAAATTTTTTTCCTTTTGGAGAAATGGAGCAAAAGTTATGAAAATGGTTGTGGCTCCACCGAACAAATCGGGAGAGGACACGTGGCGGGATCGGGCGAGAGGGGATGTGGATTGGCAATCGACTTAGGGATTTTTTGCCTTTTTAGGAAAAAAGTATTAAAATGAAGTTTTCAAGCTGAAAGCTCTGAACTAATCGAGAAAAGGACGCATGTCATTTTGAAGTGGTGGGGATGCGGGCCTTTAGAGGCAAGATTGTTTTTTTGCATTTTTTGTGAAAGTGCTTAAGTTCTAAAAAATGAGCGCGGCCATAACAAAGAAGGAAATATGAAGCTTGCGCGAATTAGTGGGCCGTCAGAGGAAAAAGAATTTTTTTACCTTTTTAGAAAAATGAGTTAAAATTGTAAAAATGAAGCATGCCTCCATAGCCAATCCGATTGAGACATGTGGCCCAATTTTGAAAGGTCAAAGAGGAGAGCGGGCCACCGGTGGGTTTTAAAAATTTTCAAATTTTGTGAAGGAGGTATGAAGAAAAAAGGAGAGTCATGGCCCCACAGCTAATCACAGAAAGGCACGTGGCATGGACATAATTGAAGATGTGGCCCCGTGGGGGTAATTTGGAAAAATTTTCTTTTTTCCAAAAAAGAGGTAAGGATGTAGAATTGTCCCACGTTTCCACTAGGACCCACTTTAGGACACGTGTCAAGCTCATTTTCAAGGGGCGGAGATGTGGAGAAAATTTCAAAGTTTTCCATTTTCTCTTAAAAGGTTTAAGAAGGAAAATGAACCTCAAGGCCTATCTCAATGATATTCCTCCACATGGAGAGCTCAAATTAAAGGATGAAATTCAAATCAATGATAAGCGTGCATCGTTTTGTTTACCACCTTTTTTTTTTCTCTAGAATGCTCTTGGAAGTTTGGAGATGCAGTTTTTGCATCAATTTTCATCAAAATTTTGGCAAATTCGTGTCATTTGTACCTTCAAAGACCAATCTAATCGGTTTTGAGGCTCAATTTGAAGATCAAAGATGTGTTTTGCAATGAAAAATTTCCCTAACCCGTCCAAAAATGTAAAATAACGAGATCCGAAGTCACGAGAGGAAAAATTTGGAAGGAAAATGATGAAATAATGAAAGGAAGGGGTCCTGCATGCTTTGAATATGAAAAACGTGCCTCCACAATGGATAATGATGTGAATTTTCAATGATTCACCCCTTTTTGAGACAACTGGAAACTTTTGGACGTGTTTTGTTAAACATCTCTATTTGCGAATCATGAGTAATTTTTGTAACAAACTTGATACTTGGCATATCCTTTGCTTGGGAAAGAATTATTGAATGTAACAAGTGATATATAATGCATTTTTAGAGAAATGCAAAAGGTCGGGAAATTGAAAATCACGAGAAAATTTTGAGAGAAACTCATCTTTCGAGAAACCCACCAAAAAACACAGGTAATGTCTTGTGTATTAGATCTTCATTCATGTGAGTTGGTTGCAAGTGTATAGCCATCACACAACTCTGAGATTGTTCCTGAAAATCTCCCCTGCTGATGAATCTAACAAGATTTTGAGTTAATCTATGTTATTTTGGGCAATATGATGTTTGTTATCATGTTTAAATGTCTGCAAATAGTTTTCCTTGTTCTTGTTGCAATCTTGCATTGAAATCTTTAAGAATCACACAGATCTCATCCTTATTGATAGTTTAGTGGCATTTGCAATTTTTTTTGTCAAAAGAGATTTCATCTAGCATTGAAAATAAGCAGTTTAAACTCAATTCACCTTCATTTGTTTGATGAGAGATTGCTTGTAAGCCTTTGGGGGTACCTTAGGTGTGATTGGATCAAATATTTTGATGTTTAAATGAGTCCTTTAATTCAAGCTTTTTTTTCTAGGTGTCAAATATTGTGTGAAGAGTGTAAACACGGGCCTCCATTTGTGCATCTCTTTTGGTTGAAAGAACATCCTGACTGTTTTGAAGCATTTTATCTGATAGTTGTTCAAATGTTGTAGAGGATGTCAAAGATATGACATAGTCAAGTTTATCTTGTCAATACCCTACCAAAAATCATCTAAACAATAGATCCTACCCTGTACTACCCCGTTTTTCCTTATATACCCTCAAAAGATAAAAATCCATTTGCCAAAGTATGTAGAATAGATCAATATTTGAATGTCTTTAGTAACCTTTGCCATGTGTTGAAAACATACCCATATTTCCGGAAGTGACAACTCGTGAGAGTCGATTTGGTGTGTTGATCATGTTTTCCTCAAGGTATCCTTTATAGAATTCGAGCAAAATAAGGATATCTTCATCTCCTTCACCATTCGAAGGTTACAAAATAGGTTCTCTTACCCTGGTTGAAAGGCACAACCTAAAGTAGTTAGGACAAGATCAAGTCCTATTAGAGTGCTATCCATCTCTCCACAAATCGAGTGCCGAGTTAGATCACATCTCGGGCTACAAAATGACATACATCATGATATATCTATCTTCAAGATTCATGACATATATTTGATCTTTGCTCATCTTGAAAAGGAGTACAAATTTGTGTACCAACACCGTGAAGATTACTTGTGACTTGAGGATAATTAAAATTCGAGATCACATGATCTATCCGACTTGGTCAATCGACCACAAAGTCATGAATTAGAAGCATACCTTGGATCAATGAAATTGATCCAAGGTATTTTTATTCTACATCCAAAAATTATGAAAACTGAAGCACAAATTCAAGTGCAACAAAGACTCATGGATTAGTTTAATTGAATCAATTTCTTATTTCCAAAGCAATGAATTATTAAACATAAAAGGAGATGAATTACTTGATTTTCTATTCAAGATTAACATGGTAGAATTATACCTATTTCAGCATATAACATATTATCTACAAAAACATGATTTCTTGATTCACAAGAGTACACCATCTTCAACAAGAATCACATGTCAACATTTGCAACTTCAAAAAAAGAAGCCATCATAGATATCAACCATGTTAGAGGTGTTACGTACCTCCCTCCTAAAATAATCATCGTCCGATGATTAACTTAATCCATATTCTCAATAAGAAAAAAATAATCATAATTGTAGTTCTTTCATCCATATAAGTTCACAAACAAAAACGTGATTTGAGAATTTCAAATTTTCATAATTTATTACAACATTAAATAGTTGTTTTAGTACTAATGAAAATATTAACTACCCAAAGTTGGCGAGAATGAATGATAATTCAAAAAGAAAGTCTTTAATTGTTATCAATAAACAAAATTAATTATTTTCAAATAAATGAGGAAAATCAATTTTCATGTCCTTACGATTTTCCCATGTCGCACTTTCTTCATTAAACTGGTCCCACTAAACCTTGCCTTTGACCGACTAATTTCATGATTTTGTAAGTACAACTAAAAAGTTTCCAGCACTCTTATGGGTTCAAAAACAATTATTCCCAGGTCTTGGACCTACAAGGAATCCCAATTTAATACATGTGATAAATCTGAAACGTATTTCTTAAGCAAAGAAATATGGAAAACATCATGCATTCGTGACAAATAAGGGGGTAATGCTAAACGATAAGCTACATGATTGATTACTTCAATAATCTTGAATGGTCCCACATAACGAGGTGACAATTTAGCTACCTTTCCAAAGGTTATAGAACTATTTTTCAGCTTAACCCGTAAATGAGACCTTTTCACAAAGTTCAACTTTCTTATCAACCCTTTTCAGATATGCATAACTTTCTTGCTTATTTGCTTTGATTCTTTTAAACATTCACGAATCATTTTAACTTGTTGTTCCATTCCAGTAAGGATTTTAGGTCCAATCACCTCTTTGTCTTCAAGGCTATCCCAACTAATTGGGGTTCTGCATTTCCTTCTATACAATGCTTGAAAGGTTCCATTTTCAAAGAGGCATGATATGTATTATTATAAGAAAATTCAACTAAAGGAATATATTCTTCCCATTTGTCTTTGCTGATCCATGTAGTAAATTCATAACATATCTTCAAAAACCTAATGAACTCTTTCAGTTTGACCATTTGTTTCCGGATGGTATGTGGAACTTAAATTTAGTTTCGTTCCTAAGGCTGCATTAAGTGTTTGCCAAAATTGAGATGTCATTCTAGGGTCTCTATACGATATAATCAATTCGGGTAATCCATGTAATTTGAAAATTTCATGAACAAATATTTTTTATAACATAAGTGAATCATCATTAAGATTACCAACAATAAAATGTGCTTCTTTTGTCGGTTTATCAACAATAATTAAAATAACATCATGTTTATTTCTTGACATAGGAATCCCCTGAACAAAATCCATGGTAATTACCTACCACTTATATTGTGGTACGCTATGAGGATATAATAAACTAGCTGTGTGCATATGTTCAACCTTAACATGTTAACATTCCAAACAGTGAGAAATAAAATCAGTTATGTCTTTTTTCATCCCTTTCCAAAAATATTATTGTTTTACATCAGCAAGCATTTTTGTAATACCGAGATGCCTTGAGTAAGGTGAATTATGAAAGTCCTCCATTAAATTTTTCGTTAACTCTTTTTCTGAAGGTACATACACCCATTTATCATATCTCAAAATTCCTTCTTTATTGAAGTAAAAACATTTATATCTATTGTCATTTGGATCTGCAATAAGTGCTATTTTTACCTGCTGAAAGTAAGAATTAGATTCCAAGATACATTTTACCTCATCCTTAAACTGAGTTCTCAAAGTTATAAGTGCAGAAATATGTTTCATACGAATTAGCACATGTGTCACTCTATTTTATTTTCCTTTTATATAACTTATGTCAAAATAATATTGTGACAAAAACTTTAACCATCTTTGATGTCTTGCATTCAGAGATTGGGTGAGCGAAAATATACTTCAGCCCAAGATGATCAGTCTTTAACTCAAAAGGTCTTCCTAAAAGATAATTTCTCCATACTTGAAGTGCATGAACTATGGGAGCAAGCTATAGGTCATGGGGAACATAATTCAACTCATGTAACTTGAGTTTTCTACTCTCATATGCTATAACATGTTCATTTTGTAACATAATACCTCCGAGTCCTTCTCCGGAAGCATCTGTAACTACCATAAAGTTTCCATTTGGATTAGGTACAACCAAAATAGGTGTAGATGTTAATTGATCTTTAATATTTTTAAATGTTGATTCACATTTTTCACTCCACACAAATTTCTTATCTTTCTTTTGTAATGAAGTTATCGGTGCAACAAATTTTGAAAAGTCCTTAACAAATTTTCTATAGTAACCAAAGCAAGACCCATGAAGCTTCTAACTTCATGTACATTCTTATGTGCAGGAAAATCAGTTATGGAAACAATATTTGATGGATCTACTACTATTCCATCCTTACTTATGATATGTCCTAGATAGTGCACTTATGTCTCATAGAAAGAACATTTGGATAACTTACCATACAATCTTCTTTTTCTTAATATTTCAAGTACTATTTTCAAATTCTCACGATACTCATCAATGATTTTAGAATATGTAAGAATATCATCCAAGAATATAAGTACAAACTTGGCAGGTATTCTTGAAATATTATTCATTAAATTCATAAAATATGCAGTGCATTTGTCAAACCGAAAGGTAAAACTATAAATTCATAGTGTCCATATCTTGTCCTAAAGATTGTTTTATGAATATCCCCATCTTTGATTATTAACTAATGATACGTAGAATGAAGGTCTATCTTAGAATATATTGATGCACCACGCATCGATACAAATGGATCATCAATACTAGGAAGTGGATATTTGTTTTTATTGTTGATTTTTTTAACATCCTATAATCGATACATAGTATAAGTGTTCCATCTTTCTTTTTCAAGAAAATTACTAGTTCTCCCCAAGGTGAGACACTCGGTCCTATCAAACCTTTAGACAATAGTTCTTGTAACTATGTCTTAAGATCTACCGATTTAATGGTAGTCATTTGATACTGTGTCTTGGAAATAGGTTCGATCCCGATTTGATCTCAATTGTGAAATCAAACTCCCATTTGGATGGAAGACCATGTAATTATTCCGAAACACATTGCTGAAATATCTTAAAAGTGGATATTTTTCCAAGAAATCACTATCCCCTTTGGTTTTTTCAGAAATTTTTACTACATACAAAGTGTAGCCTTTGTTTTTGGCCTTTTAAGTTGCATAGCTGATAGTTTCCTAATTGAAACTTCTAGTTTTACCCCTTGGATGTCTATTGTTTTCTACAGATCATCAAGACAACTAATGTGTTTTTCAAAATAGTCTACTTTTGCTTTATGTCAAGCAAGCTTGATTGTTGGGGTTAGCGAGACCGGTTGTATGAGATAATATATCAGATCTAAGCATACATGCAAATAAAAGTGGATATTCTACCAAAAGAAATATATAATTCAAGAGACATAAATCAACACAAGATTTAATGTGGTTCACCCAGTGTGGGCTACGTCCACCAAGAAACAAGCCAATCTATTATCCAAAGCTTTGACAAGATATACAATGAAGATTTACAATCTTCCACACCTCTCAAGATGTTCTGTACTTTCTTCCTCAAGCTTTTGCCTTCTTCACCAAGAATTCTCTCCCTCATAATTATCTTGTAATTATGATCAATCCTCTTATTCTAAACCCTAGCTTTATGCTTTAAATAGTCATTTAAGACTTTAGGGAACTTAGCCATGTAATTACATTCATTAAATCTATTCTTATGCTAAAAATAGATATAAAACCCAAGAGTTAATTAAAATCTTGTTACACGGATAATCGATGCCGCTCGCCCAACCATCACCGGTTTCAACTTTCCCCGACCGATTCTAGTCACACCATAACCGATGCCGGTCACTGTCATTTCCCGCAAGTTCAATTACATACTAAAACATGAGTAATTTAGCTCCATACTCAACAATATGCCACTTGGAGATTAATTACTGCACACTGTACATGTATAACACCATTCTTGGTTCCTCCTTGGCTTTTTTTTCTTCCTCCTTGAGCCTCAAAATAGAAGACCAATAGAAGTGGAGTGTAGCTGCAAATTCTCCTTTTCTAACGACTTAGTTAGCATATCCGCATGGTTCTTACTTGTATGAATCTTTTCTAGATTCAACTGTCCATCCTCCAATACCTATCATATGAAGTGATACCTCAACTGAATGTGTTTCATTTTGGAATGAAACTTGAGTTCTTTGCCAAATGGATTGAACTCTAACTATCACTGAATAACTTACAATCATCCTGCTCCTTTCCCAACTCCTCCATGAACCTACTCATCCATATCATCTCCTTGCTAGCCTCTGTAGCTACAAAATACTCTGCCTCTGTAGTAGAAAAATCCACAACCTTCTGTAATCTTGAAATCTAGCTAACTACCATCCCGCCTACTATGAAAATATATCCAGTAGTGCTCCTCCTACCATCCAGATCTCCAGCCATATCCGAATCAACATAGCCACATAATGAACTATCTACGAACCTCCATAACATAACTCCATGCTAGAAGTCCCTCTCAAATACCTGAGTATCCATTGGACTACTTTCCAATGCTCTTTACCTGGATTAGCCATAAACCTACTCACAAATCCCACTGCTTGTGCAATGTCTGGTCTAGTACAAACCATAACATACATAAGACTTCCTACTGTTGAAGCATAGGGAACATGTACCATGTACTCAACCTCCTCTTGTGATGAAGGACACTGATCTTTGCTTAATTTGAAGTGTCCAGCCATAGGTGTACCAACAGGTTTTGAATTTTACATATTAAACCTTTCCAACACCTTATTAATATAAGCTTCCTGAGACAAATATAATTTCTTATTTTTCCTGTCTCTGTGTATTTACATGCCAAGGATTTTCTTTGCAGCTCCTAAATCCTTCATTGCAAATGTGTGAGCTAGCTTTCTCTTAAGCTCACCAATGTCCTGCATACTAGATCCTGCAATAAGCATATCATCCACATACAGTAACAAAATAATATAGCTCCCATTTCCAAGTTTCTTGAAATAAACACAATGGTCAGATTCACATCTCAAGTAACCATGCTCATGCATAAAACTATCAAACCTCATGTACCATTCCTTGGAGCTTACTTGAGCCCATATAGGCTCTTTTTCAACTTGCACACCAATTTCTCCTTACCCTTGACTTCATAACCAAGCGGTTGCTACATATAAATATCTTCATCCAAATCACCATGAAGGAAAGTTGTCTTCACATCTAGTTTCTCTAAATGCAAATCCTCTACTACAACTAAGCTCAATACAGTACGAATAGAAGTCATCTTAACAACAGGAGAAAATATTTCATCAAAATCAATACCTACTTTTTGTGCAAATCCCTTAACTACAAGTCTTGCCTTGTACCTTTTCTATCCACCCTCTTCTTCCTTGATCCTATAAACCCACTTGTTCTGCAATGTCCTCTTACCTACTAGAAACTTAACCAAATCCCAAGTCTGGTTTTGTTCCAAGGAATCCATTTCCTCATTCATGCCATGCTCCCACTACACGTGGGTCTTATCCTACATTACTTCTTCAAAGCTTTCTAGTTCACCACTATCGGTGGCAATGATAATGTGGGTGCGACCATCGAAGAAGAAGGATGGAGCTTCCGTATGAGATCCAGGCCCCATTTAGAAAATGAACAAGGTGTTGTGATAGGATGCAAGGATTATGTTGGTACATGTATTAGGTTGCCATATTTTTGACACAGTTCACACTTCTTTAAAAATTACAGCAATCGATTCAATGGTAGACCAATAATATCCTACCCTTAATAGTTTCTTAGCCAAAACCATGCCGACAATATGTGCTCCACAAATTACACCATGTAACTCTTGAATAGTGTTGACCGAGTCGAGTAACATCCAAGCAGTGAAACAGATTCCCATCATAGCCACAACAATAGAGGGTGCCTCCAAGGAGGGTATAATGAGCTATTCATTAGATAAGGGATTTCTTCTCAGAATGGGTAATGTCTAGTGGGAAAGTGACATCTTATAGGTATCAAAAAATGGAATCATATCAAGGGGATAATGGACCAAAAATTTCACATGCCAAAGATAACTCCGACATATCATAAGTAGGTGTTTGTAAATGCTCCATGAAGAAAGGAATTTTTCTTTCTTGAGGAGGAATTTGTAACAGAATCGATTGTAGCCATAGAATCTACTGATTTGTTGTGCGACCTTGGTTTTGTTCAAAGATAACTTGTGTAAAGTATTCTTTAGAGTGTTTCTACCAATTTCTTGTATGGGATTAGTTTCTCATCTTTAACCTTGTATTCATCATTAACTTATTAAATGATGAGTGTGAGTCTCTAATGACTCATAGCTATTTTATATTCCATGTGATAGCTAACTTGAGGATATCAATAAGGGCCTTATATTACGTAATGTTGTTAGTACAAGGGAATCCCAAATGGAATTCTTGCAGAATAACCTCCTTATAATAATTATGAGGACCACTCCTGCTCTCGATCCATGAAAGGTGAGCGATCCATAAAAATGGACTTTCCATTACGTGGACTCTTCAATATACATCATTAATGCTTTAGGTAAATCTAAACACAAGGGTTCCATCCCTGGTAGAGGATCTTCTTCCAATTGATAAACCAATACCGTCCTTTTAAGGATTTCGATTTGACTCGATATCAAATTCACTTAGAAGAATGATCCAATTAGCCATTCGACCTATGAGGGAAAGTTTGGATAAAAGGTATTTGAGAGGTTCAACTTTATATATGAGTCTAGTTTTGTTATTAAGGAGATAATGGCGAAGCTTTTGAAATGTAAATATGACTGCCCAGCAGAGCCTTCTCAATCTGGGGATAATTAAAATCGTTGGCAATTAGGTTGCGATCGAGGTAATAAACGCCCTTTCTATATGGTTGAGGTCATATTGGGAAAGTAGTGAACCAATAGAAAACCGGGTAGCTGAGATTTATAAAAGGAGAGGTTCACTGGCATAGGTGGCATGATCATAGGTGGGTTTATAAGGTATTACTTAAGTAATGCAAATACCTTTTAGCAATCCGGTCCCAGTTGAAGGCAATGTCCTTTTTCAACATATGTGTAAATGGGTGACATTTATACGCAAGTTGTGAAATAAAGTGGAAGATAGCCCAAATATTTTCTTGTAGACTTCTCGGTTGATTGAGATTTGTAGGAGGAGGCATTTCAATGATCACTACTAATTTCTCCCGATCTACTTCTATGCCTCTTTATGAAACAATGAACCCTATGAGTTTCACGATAGAACACCAAAGAAACACTTCTTGGGGTTCAAGCGAACTTTATAATCCTAGAGATGTTGAAAAATATGCCTAAGCACCTCGGGATGCTCTTCTCTCGCTTTTAGATTTTTCCAAGATGTCATCGACATAATTTTCCATGATATCATTCATCATGTCGTGGAAGATGACAATCATTGCATGTTGATAGGTGGCCCCAAAATTCTTGAGTCCAAAGGGCATGACTTTGTAACAAAATATCCCCCAAGGGGTTATAAAAGTTATTTTATATTGATCCTCTTCAAACAATCTGGATATGATTATACCTTGAAAAAACCATCCATTAAGGACAACATTTCATACCCAAGAGTAGAATCAATGATCATGTCGATGTTGGGTAGGGGAAAATCATCTTTGGGACATGCTTTGTTGATATCTTGGAAATCAAGTACAAATCCTTATGCCAACCGGTTTCCGAAGGGACTATGTTAGATATCCAATCTGAATAGTATATGGGTTTAATGAAATCAGCTACTAGTAACTTTTCCAATTCCTCTTTCAAAAGAAGTGCAACCTTGGGGTGTATCTTCCTTAACTTCCGATTAATAGGCTTAGCATCTGGGCACAAAACAAGGTTTTACACAACTAAATATCGGTCCAAACTAGGCATATATGCATGTCCATGTGAAAATATCCACATATTCCTTAATAGTTTTGCAAAAGCCTTTTGTTCTTGAGTGAGAGTGAAGCTCACGATTTATCATTCTAGGTTGCTCTTCTGAACCAATGTTGGCATTGATTGTCTCTTGAACGAGTATTATAGAAGTTTCCTCCATTCATGTGAGGTCGGGAGGAAGAGTGAGATCAACCTCCTTAGGAAAATCATCATCATATTTGAATGGGTATGCCATTTTATCCATAAGTTCCCATTCTGTTTATCTATGAGACTTGCATTTATCTTGCTTACACGACTTCTCCGAATTTTTCTTACCCTTAGGTATGAATTTCTTATTCAAGTGTCCGCACATTTTTTTCCTCTTCTCGAAGTATGCATAGGTATCTAATTGTATTGGAAAGCCTTTCTTATGATATCCAACTAGAATAAAATCCCTCAGTCCCATGAATTCTAAAAATTCATCATCATTTTCAAAGAAGTGAATTGGAACGTGAAATTGTTGGTCCCGATTAATGAGTTTAGTACATACAAGTGTTACTTGGTTATTGGTTTGGGGAGTGAATTTAGATATGGTAAGGATGACTGAATTTGGGAATAGGTTAGTGGAAGCAAGGTATTTGTAGAGGCTATATTGGGAATCCACATCACTTTATGAGTGCGACGAGTCTTCTTCACATTCAAAACATGTGGTGTCAATCTCAAGAGGTGAGTCTTTTTGTAATTTGATTCCAAGACCATGCTTATCTAACTTAAAATGAGGGCTAAGGATGGGTTCTAGATGCCCTTGGGCATTTATACCACATCCAAATCCATTATCGCCCATGGAAAACATCATGTAGTGACTCTTGACATACTCGGTGCCACGATGGCATGAGGCCATAATTCCTTCTTGCATTCTACGGGTAGGATACTCTAACATATTCTCCTATGATAGGAGACCACTAGGGATGAAATTCTCTAATGGTTTAGGACATGGCGTCTAAGTAATTTTGAGCTGAAAATAAGGTTTTCCATGTGTCCAAGGAGATACTGATAAATCTGATATTAATAAAGCCTGTTCAAGGTTGAACGAATCTCCTGGTCCATACTTTACTGAAGTAGCTTCCCATGATGCAAAGGGGTTGAATAATGGAGGAAAATCTTGATTACATGGTGTGAGTGACTCTGAATCTACCCGTTTCTTGATGAATTTTTTTTGTAAGGAGACAACGACATCCATAGAAGGACATTCGTAAGTTGTACAAGAGAAACTATGTAATGCTCTATAGTGTGTGAATGGTTCTGGGTCACCCTGAATGGTAACTATTTCACCTTCGTGACATAGCTTGATACATTGATGAAAGATTTAAGGAATATTATACATGGCATGGATCCATGGATGCCCTAAGATCATGTTATATGGAAGATCCAAGTCAAGGACATGAAATGTCGTATCATGACAAGTCGGCCCTACTTCTATTAGGACTTCTATATTACCCACTCGATTCTCATTCTTCATTGTAATAGGTTATAATTGTAGTGGTATTTCCCCTAGATCTATCTCGAATGGCCTAACTACTTAACCGGTTTTAAAGTACAAATATTTTGACCGTATCCACCGTCCACAAGTACTCTCTTGATCTTACGACGGGCAACGACCACTTCTAGATACAAGGGTAAGTTATGTTTGGGGTCATTTGCAAGATTGTAGTGTGATCAAAAGTAATATGATCATTTGAGTCAAGGCATGCAACCATAGCTTAGAGGTGTGTGGGATCTACATATGTGGAGACCCCCAAACTCTATAGTGTTTTATAGAGTATATTTTAATGGGCAATAGAGATTTTGAGGAGATCTAAAATGGATATCCTAGCGGGTGTTTTCTCTAACTTCTCTATCAGATTATATGGACCTTCCTGAGGGACAGGTAGGGGATCTAGTATTATTAAATGAGTACGTCTCATCCCTACTGCATAACTCTTTTCTAAAATCCTAATAGTGTTGATCTGTTCATCAGATGAACAGATACATCCTATGAGGGAATCGTAAGGATTATCATTAGTAGGATAAACATAAGTTACAATCCTATAGTAATTGGAATTCTATCTAGGATTTGGCTTCCTTTTCTTTTTATTTGTGTGGTTAGGGAAGGGTCTTTGTAGATAATCATCTTCTCATTTAGACCTTGTCTTGAATCAGGGGGGGAATCTACAACAATATTTCCTTATTCAATAAGATCTTATATGTAATGGTGTAATCTTAAACACCTATCTATCTTGTGTCCCTTAACACGGTGGAAGTCATAGTATTCATGGTCTTTCAACCAACCTAGTTTTGGAGCATCTTCTGGGTATGGTAATGTCGTGGTTGGATACTCAACCATGTTTACATTATCTAACTGTTTCAATATGGCAGATAGGGATTTCATCAATGGCGTAAACGTACATTTAGTGGGAGCTTTGGGATGAGGTCCTTGTGAGAGTTTTAAAAGTGGACCGGTCTATCTTGCTTGGAATCATTTGGAGTCCTGTAATTGCATCCCCAATGACATGTTTTTTTATTGAAAAAAATTGGTTTGTCTGATTTTGCTTCATGTTTTTCATTGGTAACTGGTTTAAGTGTACCTTTTGCTATGAGGGACTTCTCAATTTGCCTACCTTTTCTATAATTTCTTCAAAGTTATAACCGCAATGCATTTTTAGATGGAAGGCTATCTCAGGGTTTAAGTTAGGAAAAAATATGCTCAAGTAACTATTTTTTGGTAATGTACAAGGAATCTACTTGCCAACCCTCACCATCATTGCAAGAAACTTGTAAAGGTCTCATGTGGATTTTGTTTGGCATTACAGAGGTCATTCATTGTGATGTCATTTTCCATGTTGAATGAATAATGTCAAACAAATTTCTCTGCTAGCATGGGCCACGTTGTAATAGATCCTTTAGGTATGCTAAAGAACCATTCCAATGGTAGTGCTCCACGCTGCTACAAGGAAAAATTCGTATCAAGAAATTGTCACTATATGTGACCTTCGGAAAGCCATGTAAAAATATTTGATGTGATCACGAGGATTACCTTTTTGTTTATATTTTTCAAATTTGCATAACAAGAAAGTTTTTTGGAAAGAGTTGCCACAACATGTCCTTATATTGTTCTTCATATAAGTATTTCCTACCATGGCCTACATTCCCTTCTTACAACGTGGTAAGCTTGTATTTCATTGATTGTTACTCCTTTGAATGATTTGTTATTTGGTAGGTGACATTGGTCTTTACGCCTAGCTACTTTGAAGGTAGTGTCGAGTATATGGATCGAACTGAAATTAAATAGACTTTGTTTTGTCTTTGCTTGCACTCTTCTTTCAAGAGCCCATATTTGCTAACATTTGGCTAAGTTTCAAGATTTGTATTTGAAGGACCTCTTCTTCAACTAAGGGATCCTCTTTCTCATCAAATTTAGGAGGTGGTGAGGGTTTTCGCTCGATTTTCACTTTACGCAAGGCTTTGTAGTAGGGTCACCATGGAGGGTCCCCTTCAACCATGGCATGATGTTTCCCAGAGGTAGATGAATACCCTACATCAAAGGGCTTATCCATTTCTAAGAAGGATATGTGCTCTTCTACCTTGTGATTGATGACATTTGTTTCTACCTCGCGTTCATGTGGAAATTTGGATCCTAGTTTTAGGAATCTTGCGAGCACCTGATCTTTGTTATAGTATAGGAGTTTGTCAAGTTTACCTATATCTAGTTTATGTTGTTCTCCGGAAGAGTCAAAATATTATCCGCTATGATCGATTAAGGGTTCTGCATCCTTGACTTGTGAAAAGAGTGGTGCTAAGTTATTTCCACTAAATGGAAAGGTTTCAAACGAGTTTTCTCCTAATCCGTATTCGTCGATTTGGATGCCATCTTAGTGATTTTGGGCATTCTAAAGTGTAAATTTTAGACAATGCTTTGTCTAAATGTGTTGCAAATTTTTGTGAACTCTGCAACATATGTTTATGAAAGATGTCCAAGATGACGTGGGATTGGTCACAAGTGCATCCTAGGACGTAAGGTTATGCAATTTTTTTACTAATGAACACATATATGAACACTTAAAATGCAATAATCATACGAATATTAGTTATGTGAAGTCTATACCCTAAACATGAATAGTGAAAATATCATATCAATACGTATGTAAAGTTGGAAATCTAACAAGGTCTAAATACCAACGTGATATTTTCATGGTCTCTCGACAAATTATCTTGAGATTAGTTTCAATGTTGATGAAAGCTAAAGTTTCTATAAAATGGAAGTTGCTAGTATGTATAACATGACAACACTACCCCCGATACATTAACCAAACAAAATATGTGTTAATATCATGATGATGTTATTGTTGTATATATAAAGTAGTATCAACACTTTTAAGGAGATTTAGATGACGTCAAAATGAAAACTAAATATGAGTATAACAAGAATTTTTAATTGTGTGAGTAGCGTAACCACGCAATAAAGGGACTTATATCAAGTTCTCAAGAGATTGAAAACACGATGTAAGTACCAAGATTGTGTGACTAAAATGTGAGAAAAACTATTAACCTAAGGAGAGATGAGTGACGAATTGAACTCATAGTAGTGAAGATGATCTTGAAATCAAGATCAAAAGGAATATAAAAGATATGAAAAAAGTACCTACGTACTTTAGACGTTTAACAACCCATCCATAAACATGGATGGGCGTAAACGGACAAAAATTGGCAAGTACCATCTTTGATAAGACGCACGAGGTATGCTTCCTCCTCTCCCCAAGAGTGGGCGGTGTGAGAATGCAAGGGTATAGATAGAAGTGAAAAAAAATGAGGCACCACTTGGGCAGAGCTTCACCTTGTCCAAAGGTGAGAAATAAGCTAAGCTAACCGAGGCATTCATCTAAGTTCATGATAAAAGACACTTAGATTTGACTTAAGTGGGTTCTTTTCATTATTTGGAAAACAAGGTTTAGAATCCAAGAAACTCGTCACTTTGTCATGGTTTGACACAACAACAAACTATTAAAGTGGGCTCTAAGACAGAATGGCCTCCCGATAAGTTGTCTCAACTAGGTGTTATAAGTTATCTAAGAGTGGGCATGATTTACCAAAAAGAGTCACACTGACTAATTCTTGTAGTATCTCGATTTTCCCCTTTCAAGCACAATGGGCGATAAATGTGTCCACTATGTACTTTTACTAGGTTCACGATATATATGACTTGTAACTCTAACTCACGGTGTATACTAGTCAAGTGGGTAGGTGGAGCGCTTCTGTTTCATCCACGAGGTTACTCAGTGGTGGATTACTTTAGGGTTCATGGAACCACCCCCATTATTGTAGCTTAAGGTGTTATGCCAAAGGGGTTATGTTCTAGTTAAGTGGATAGGGATGTACCCTTTTCCGAAACCTGTAATATAGTGTGAAAGGAATGGTGTGTTTTTATCTTCTTAACTTAAATGTGGTTTTTCGCTTTGGCACACCAATTGGAAACCTGTATGAAAAAATGTGTATTAGGAGGTTTGTGTTGCGTTGACACCTTTCTTTGACAAGCGTTAGGTCCTATAGACAATGAGTTAGTAATTTTCCATTTTGCAAATTAATATCAAGAAAGGGAATTTACACTTTGTTTTTTATTCCTAAGATCACCCAAGGGCGCGAAGGAAGAGCATACACAATGTGAAAGTTCAATTAAGAAAATCATATGGAAATTACTTTAGGAGCATAAAATAAGTGTTTTTAAACGTAACAAAAGGATTGTAAAGGTGTTTTTGATCTCCAAGATCGCCTAGAAGGCATGAGGAGAGAGCATACACACCTTACAAACCCCGTCTAAGCTAAGAAATGAAAATATTTTAAGCTATGCCATTTAAACCACTAAAAACACTTTATACCTACTTTTTAGTCCTAAAACTCTCAAAAAAGTTTAGAAAAAATGATCTTACAACTCGACACAAGTGTATCCCAACCGACACAAGTGTACCCCAACCGACACAAGCATGCCCCAACCGATAGGTACGTACCATAACCAACGCAGATGCATGGCAGGAAGAAATGACAGAGGTTATAACACCTACACGGCCTGTCTAACAAGTATGTTAGGGTTTCGACACAGACGTGCCTTTCTTAACGGATACACTTGCAAAGAGAATGTTAAAAATCTACAGTATAGCAAAATAAACCAACATGCCCGAGAGGCACACATATGCTTGGTAATCAATGGAGATGCATATATGTCAACAAAGACATGCTCAAGGAAAAATAAAAAAATTTACACAATGGGGTCTTTTACACAAGCATATCCAGAGAGACGGAGACACATGCTTTCCAACGTAGATGTGTATGGTTCAACGGATATGTGCCCCTTTGAAAAAAAAATTGACAAAGGCATAGTATGACCACACATATGTTTGCCTAATCTAATGGAGACGCAATGGTTTCGACGAAGATGCACCCTTGGAGACACCTACGCGTAACTTGTGAAAAACCCGCAAAACTCACGAAATTTGAAAATTTTCAAAAGAAAACAGGTTATTTATCGGTTAATGAATTTTAAAACTAGTTCATACCCAAAAAAATATGCAAATAAGGGTGATTTATCTTGCTTTAGAAATGGAAATAAGAAAATAACAAGTTATTTTTCCTAAAAAGCATGTAAGTGAGTTTTGTAAATATTAAAAGACCTCCATTGATTGAGAGGATGGACTTCAAGTCCCACCGAGCATGCCAAATGTGTTCAATGAAAAGTTGTAAAATCCATGGATATGGGGTAAGAATCTCTAAAGAAACCCCAAAGGCTTTGAACAAACTGATCAATGGACCATCAGATAAGAAATAAACAAGGATTCATACTTTGCATGCATTAAAATTGAAAGAAACAAGCAAACTAACATTTTTAACAATCCTCTATTCTTGAAAGCTTTAAATAAATGAACCTAGTAAGGATCTAAGCAATCAGTTTATGATCATGAGAATGGGAGCTCACCATTAATGGCTTCAAGGCCAATGGTTCTTCCCATTTACTCAATGCTTGTATGTGGTGCAATAACAAAAGTAATAGCTCAATGAAAGAAATGAAATAAGCTCTAAACCCTAAGAAAAATGCTATAGTTTATGTTAGGAAGAAGGAGAGTTCTTAGAAATGGTCTAGGGGTAGTGGGCTATTTATAGTTTTCCATTTGGGAAAGTGGAAAACTTTTGGTGCATGTGGGACAAATGAATAAGCCAAAAATCACTTTTAGTGAGTCAAAGTAAGATTTGACTAGGCTTAGGAGAGGTTAATCATGATTTAGGATTAGTTAAACTAGTTTAGGCTAGTTAACCTTGTTTAGAGAAGAATTAGGATTTTGAGAGAGTTTTGAGAGGCTTAATCAATCCAATGAAATGGATTGATAATCTATGAAGCTATTAGAGGTGGCCTAGAAGGAGATGAGAAGTTGATTTATTCAAAATGAGGCTATAATAGCTCTGCGGGGAGTTAGATAGGTGCAACTCGATGGTATGTCGCCAATTGTGAGGAGTAGAATAGTTAGTGCATTATTAGGAGTAATAATTCCTTGATTAAAGTATGGGTTTCTACACTAAGATTCTCATATAGGTCTAGGAATTCCTCATAACTATGATTCTTCCCAAAAAAAGAACAAGTAATGTTCCAAGGACATTCAAGCCTGTAGTGGTCGGGAGATCCACATGTAAAGAATGTTCCACTAGGAAACTTGATCCTTCCACCACCATGGCCTTGGACTCGAATCCACCACAGTATCCTTGACCTCTACCACGACCTCCCTCAAATCTCCTTTCATTCCTATCATAGCACATGTGATTGTGATCATGATCCTAGTGCTCTCCCTTACCTTTAGAGTTATCTCGAGACTCTTGTTTTTCGTACACCACTATCTATAACATCATGTATATGACCAATCAATCTACAATCTTCTGTATTGTGAGTCATGGAATGGAAAATTTTACAATAGTAGGATACATTCTTTCTTATTACGCTTTACAATAATGAGTAACGACTTGTATCGTGGTCCAAATGGCATATCTCACAGTCTAACAATAATGACCGTACTGACCTGTGAGGATAACTATCCTTGGTGTGCCCTTCCACCTCATAATATGTACACCAAATTCCTATTCGTGTCTCATGTGCCAAAATTTTTGATAGTTTCTCCAACTACTTTGCCATAGCTGCAATATGTGCTTCTAGGAATGGGCTTACTCCAGTGTCGATGCTACTAAACGCCTCGGCACGCATTGCTTCTTTCAAGTGCTTCACGTGGATTAGTATATGTATTATGTGACAGTTCCCTTCTAAAAGGTGTGATCAAAACTCCAATGAACCATTGCGCATGCTAGCTTGTATGGATATCATATGATAGTTTAGATAAAATCATTTTGAATCAAGCATCATATTCCCGTACACTCTCAGTAGTACCTTGTTTAATATTCTTGAGTGCACTTATACTCTTTTCTCAAACTTAGGGATATAGAAATCTTTAATAAAAACATCCCGCAATGTTGCATAATCACAAGTTTAGTTGGGGTCAATTTTTTTACCAACTATGTGCATGTTCCTACAATGTAGTGACAAACCGACTAGACTTACACTCGGAAGAAGTAAGCCCATTTGTACGCCACAATATCTCACACATGTGCACATGTTCAAGTAGCATCCTCTATTCCCCTGTATTATAGGAGACAAAGTGACATCTCCATATAAATATTCTATGGTGGTTAAGGACCATACCCACTTGATCTTGACCCTCCTGTTTTACCTCTGCCTCTAGACCCGCTAGATCCACCATCACTAGAGCCACCATACCCTCCGATCCTCCACTGTAGCTAGAAGAGGACCAATGGATGTACTTCCCTATGTCCTAATAGTGGTACTAAAATGAAATTCTATAGTCCGCAAAGTGGTACTACTTCCAGAAGTGAGTCCAAAATTTTCCGCGCTCAAATTCTATGCTGATGATGCACCCAAAAAGTTACCTCCAAATAAAAAAGATGAAGTTTTCACTACCATAGATGTACTCCCTATGTGATTCAATCATGCTCTTCTACTACCAAAACTAGCTTGTTAACTACTAGTTGTACTGGATACTGGAAATCCAAGCACAAGGGCTAGGTCACTAGGTAGATTCAGATGCGCGCCGGGGCCTAGGTTGTCTCTTCCGGCACGCTCTCATGTGAGGCCGACAAGGGTTCCCTATTATGATTTCCCAAATGGGGGAGTTCCAGATGCTTTGGGTCCATGCCTTCTACGCGAGCTCCAAATACTTTATGAGCAATCTCTTTCCTCAATTCCATCCACTATGAAGTATCCCATTGTTTCTCTATCTCCCTCTAGTGTGACTCATTGTACTTAAGTCAGCTTTCTTCTCTTTACCTTTCTACCACCAAGTCTGCCATCTTTCACCAAACCTACTTTCGCACCCGCACATGGTGAGATTTATCTAGCCATCGGTTTGTCTTCCAAGTTCAATGTTACCATTAGGATCTTGATCACTAGTGGAATGCCCTACAAATATGTTCCCCGGGATAACACAAAAATAGAACTCGGTGACTTACGGGAAGTAATGGGTGGAAATCAAGTACTCCAAGATATAGTTATTCAACACACTATGGAACTAAGTATCCACAACACATTTCCAAATAAAATTATTATCATAAAGGGCCTAAATTCTTCCTACATCCAAACAAGTGCGCGATACCTCTAGTTCCTTTTAAATGCATACGCGACTAGCCACTCGTCTGTACTCAATAGGAAAGATAATCAAGAATATCTCATATAAATAGTCATACTGATTCTAATCCACCCATGCACATGCATCAAACTTATATCAAGTGTTGAACCTCCATGTGTATTCTTCTTCCAGATCTTTAATCCATTCCTCAACACTTGCTAGGGTTAACCGGTACATCCTCATCGTGAACCACCCTAAAAGAAACAAAAAATAGGTCTCGAAAATGGAACCAATGATGCAGCCTAGAATTCACCACGAAATATCCTGCATGCTAGCACATCACTCAACCTATACTAAGAACTCACCAAAAGTGCATGAAGATACCAGGCCCCTCTTTAGGGTTGCTTATGCGGGATGTGAATATGATGAAGATATAATGCATGCAGATCCATAAATAGCATAAAAGTTCCACATAACATGTTCCAAATCTATATCTTTAAAGAATGATGAATTTAAATAGTAACCATAATGAAATTAACCATTCAATAACCATTTATAGTCATGTATAACACCTTAATTCAACTAATACACTCCATTACATTAAACACAGTAAATACATAAGCTTCTTACAATAAATAGTATCATAAGTTTATGCTCGTAAGAGATCAAGAAACATAACTCTAGATTAGGTATCTCTCTCTCTTTGCATATATCTAACTACATAGTATAACCCATATTTATATGGGTGGGGGATTTCCCTTCACCACTTACATAATTCCCAAAATAGGTCACCGGCTGAAAATGGCCATGCACCTTTACAATAACAGACACACATGCAAGTGTGCTAATAATAGACCTCCCACAGCTTAAGCGGCAAAGTAGTAATCCGATTATTAGTCCAAACTCATTCATGGTTCTTAGTGGATGCTTATCCCATAATAGTAGTTACGTTTCGTGCAAGTCTCCATCCCGTTGTGTGCTCTGCATGCTATCTCCAAAAATAGCCCGTAATCGTGAAAATGGTTAAGTTCGCATCAACTTGTCTTTCGAGCACGTTTCCTCTCCTATCCTTCCGTGTTTTTAATATTCTTTGCTCCCAAATGTGAATATTCTATGCACCTTATCCTTAGTGTCATCCTTTGTCTGGTCAAAAATCCATCCTAAGTGCCATTTATTTTTCTAGACAACTCATTCCTTCCAAGCAATGTGGTAGTCTTAAGAAAAAAAGAGGTATTTGAGAGGGTTGTAAGCATAAAAAGTCATGATACCCATCCCATCCTTCTAATAATTCCTTTTCCATTAAATTTCATATAAATAAAAGTGTAAAACATTATCTAAGAGCTCAAGATATGTCCTTTACAAGATCTTGCCTAAGGTACATGTTTGATACTTAGCCAAATTTTTTTGGTGTCACCTGGAAGCATGAGGTGAGGAGAAGTTTTTTACTCCCATTTTCAATTTTCATGGGGATAATGGGGACAAAAAATTGTTCCCCTCCCCTTTAATAATATTGTTCATCTCATGTGACCTCAGTGACTCAGTTTAGCCCCTTTGACCAGTTTGACTAGCCCCCTCATATTTGCATGCATGATCACCAATTGTAAAGCTTTGGCTAAGGAACCTTTTTGTGACCCAATTGTCCCCTTCCAAATGGTACAATGGGGAAAAAATATCCCCTCCCGAATTCCCTCAAGTTTCTCATGTGACCAAACTTTATCCCGTAAATGCTCTTTTCTAGCCCCCTCCATTCCTCTCAATGAGTGCATGTATGAAAATGGAAAGCTAGGGATAAGGAACATTTTGTGACCTCATTATCCCTTTCTAAAGGCAATAATGGGGAAAAAAATTTCCCCACCCCCTTAATGTTTCCAACACATATAAATACATCACTTCACCATTTTTTCACTAATTCCCCCACTTTCTTCCATTTACTCCCGAAACTCTACAATTTTGTTACCAAGATTCCTCCTTCATGTTTTTATTCTCTGTCCATTTCCCTCATGTTCCTATGATCCAAAAAAGTGAAAAATGTTAAAAAAATCATATTTTTAAAGGCTCTAGAGAAATATTTTTCCGATGAACTCCATAACCCACAAGGAAGAATTGTTCATACCTTGAAAAATATTACACGAGTCAACACAATTTTTTTACATTCATTCTACTCTTTTATTTTACCAAAAAACCCGAGGCCCTTTGAAACATCACTCAAGTAGACCTAAGTGCTCACCGAAGCACAAAAGGGTACCAGTCCCTCTTTTATGGCAGTTTTGTCAAGGAGTTAGCATGATAAACACACATAATCCAGATCCATAATAACCATTCAAAAATAAAGCATAAACAAATCTAGATCATAACCATGTAAAAGAATGTACTATGAAATAACCAAGATCAAATTTACCATATAAGATCTTGAAATAGATATGTCAATAACCATTATCCAACCACATAGATCAATTTTATTAATCACTGTAAAACACAAAAGATGAATACATACATAAGAGTATCATCATAGGTCATGCACATCGATACTCCAAAAACATAACCTTACAAGCATTCACATATACTAAATCCATGAAAATCAATACATATTTATAGGGATGGGGACTTTCCCTTCACCACCTATGCATCCTAAAAATATGTTGCATTCTAAGAATAGCCATCCACCACTACAAGATAAATATAAAAGCATGAAAGCTCCTCTAATAATAAATATCCTATAGTTAACTCCTAGTTCAGATCCTATTATTAGCTCAAAACACTGCATGTCGTTTGATCTTCCACTTTTCCAAAATATCCTTGCATGTCTTCAAAGTCTCCATGCCTTTGTGTACTCAAAACTCAAACATATCTTTAGCCTATCCCCGTAAAATGACTATTTCGTACCTCATACTTTCCTATGCGTGCCCTCTTCTACTACATTTCCAAATGTACTGCGTGCCCCATATCTGCAGGCCCCAACCTTATGCACCTTTAGTACTTAGGATATAATTCATCAGCCCAACATTACCCCACACTGCTTCATTTCCTCCCCAGAAATGGGTAATCACGCCTTAATCTCTCAAAAAAAAAAAAAACTAAGGAATAAAAGAATGTTCTGTACATAATGAATGAAAGAATACATGATTTCTTTATCCTTCTAAAGGAAATATCAACTCATGATATTAACTAGTTATCTCTATCTCTAACTTGTTCCAATCACCAAGTGCCTTATTTGTCTTATCAGGGATATCTGCAAGTATTCCTTCCATTTCGTCCATAGTCATGTTTTCACCTTCATTCTATAATAATCTAAGTATGTTCATGAGACTCAAGATCATCCATCCATTACATCCATGAATTGTGCTATCAACTTCCCAATATCCTTTATTCTATCTTTATGAGGTTCTCTGCCATCTGTGAGTACACCGCACTTTTCTACTAGTAATGTTAGCCTCTCCTTTCACCCAAGTGTTTCATTATTATTTTATGCAAGGACTAAAATCTCCTCACCAAATTCATTTTCTTGATTATTGTCTCGGGATATTCGCACATATTCAATTCCAAATATGCCTTCTTTATCTCATCTTTCAAGGTATGGAGTAAAGATTCGTAACCTATTATTTGGCATGTTATTGTTTCTCTATTCCTTTATATCTGTGTTGCAACATTATTTGGTTTTAGCATCCTCACTGTACCTTTATCCAACACCATATGAACCAGTGTGCAAAAATAATGCATAACAGATGAGAACCTCTCAACCACTCTCTCTTTTAAATGTGGCCTTGCCTTCAAAATTTCATCACCAATATGCTCTGCCATATCAAGCACTTCATGTACCTTCACCTCAACTCTCTCTTTCTCCTCTATCAGGAGCTTAATCTCTACTTATTTAACATTTATATCCTCTAACAAAGTCTGAATAGTTTTCACCTTGTTGATATTTTTATGCACAACCTTTGTAGATACCTTTGTTAATGCATTACTTACTTTTTATCTACAAACTGAGTCATCTTGATCATTACATGACGAGAATGAGGTGCTTTATTCATCCTTTAAGAGACACATGATTCTTCACACACATCAAAATTAGGCTCATCCATTTGAGTCTGCATACTCCATGATAACTTCTTACGGGTGCATGTGGTTTCCATCTTAGGATCCATCAACTCCCATCCATAAATCTCCTTGGGCTCCAAAGTACTTTGGAACCTATCATGAATGATCTTTGTGGGATCATTGATATAACCAATTTTAGGAGTTTGATATATTTCCTCATCCTTCTCCTTCCTCGAGTGCCTACCTTTTGAAATATGCACTCCCCATCAAGCTCGGTCCCTCACCAAGTATGTGTATCAAGTAGGCACATCGGATGGTTTGTCCTTATCTTCACCCTTCTCTACATTAGTAGCACCAATGCCTACTTCTCATTCTTCCAACCTATCTACATCATGTTTCAAATATTTACACTAAGGTTCCTCTACATCCGTAGTGTTAACAGGATTATTCTATGCGTTATCTTATGATTTCTCACCCTCACTATCCTTAGTGGGGATGTACTTGTGCCTTTTCATTTCTAGTTCTTCCTTCACATGAGAGTTTTTATGAAACCTCCTTGGTCATTGTGATGGCCCCATGCCCCGATTCCTTTTTCTTCTCAAGACTCTCCTAAATTTGTGGTCCTCGGTGCCCTTTTTGAACCTATCATCACAATGCATGTTTCCATATCTTGTTCTTATTTACCTTCGTCTTTCCTCGAGTATTTATCTCATGCATTATATTCTCTCCTATAGTTGGCTTCTTTCTTCTACCATGTTCCAAGCCGCCACTGTCTTCCCAAAGTTCTTCCTCCTCCTCTTCTTCTTTACCATCATGGGGAAAATTAGGCTCTTCATCCTGTAATGTGCCCACAATATGTTTCCCCTTGGGAAATTCAAGGAGCTTGAATTCATTCTCAATGTATTTTCCATTTTCCAACTTGGGCTTAAGGTATATGTATACCTTATCTACTCCATCCTTCCCAATTGCCAAGATCATAGAATTGATATTGATATCATCTAAAATTAACTTCTCAATGTAAGCAAACTTACCTAGGTAGACATATGTCTTTTTGAGTGTATGATATTCATAGTATACTTTATCTATGTTAAAAGTTAACCTAAGTGAATTCAAAAACATGTGTATAGGTTCTGAAAATAGCCCGCGGTAAAGGAATATGGAAGCTTACACCATGGAATCCACTTCCCATCCTTCATTCCAAAGTACCCTATGCAAAAATATTGGTAAATAGAAAAAAATTGTTTCTCCAATATTGAAGGAAGATCCTTGGGTATCCTCCACTCATATTCAAATGTAGTGCATAGGCACTCCTACCTGAGTAATTTCCTCTACTTGTAGGTTTCGCTCATGGATTCATCACATATATACTTTACAAATCTATCTGCAAGGGATCTCTTTTCTTCATGGTATTTCCAAATATTATCTTTTGGCCCATCAAACACTCCAATCTCTACAAATACAATGGAAAAAGGACAGTGAAAAATTTTATCTTATCCCCTTAGTGTGCCTCTACAATGATAGTCTCAACAATGAAGTTAGAAAATTATAGATCACTCCTTTTGTCATCTTCTTGGCAACATGCAACCACATTTTGTTCACTTGTGACTAGAACATTCTTGATTGTTCAGCTTGGTGAGGAGGTGCACTACTTCTTGAATAATAGGGTATTTTTGTAACTTGTAAATATCCATTCCACACCATCCCCTTAGATAAGATAAAACTTTTCTAGTTTCCTCTATGCCTTCCTTATCATTAATATCACTTCTAATCTTGGTACCCAAGATTCTTGACCATGTCAATCTCCCAATCAAGGGTGCGGTAAGTCTCATCGTGGATGAAGAAATTCAAATTAGTCATCATGGACTTAGCTCATAAGCCACTAATAAAGATTTTATGGCTTTCAAAAATAGGGAGTTTATAGAGTGTAAGACTCCCACATTTGACAACAATTTATCTCCTACATATTTGTAAACTACCACATCATTCTCTCTGTTCACAAAGTTATTTTAACCACTAGAAAATTTTCCAATTCATCCTTATTATAATTTTTTTGATAATTATAGTCACTCACTTTGCATTGTCTTACGTGTGACTCCCAATCACGGCCCATGAATACACCTTCTAGGTATTGTATCTCTAAAAATTGACTTTTGGGGTATCTTCCACCTCCGCTTCTACTTCATTTTGCTTCATGTCCCTTGTAGTCACTCTAGGTGCTCGCTTTGGTGCCATTATTATAATAAATGAGTGTTCTTACAATCAAATAATGCTTTGTAACTTAAAACCCGTGTCCTAGCTTCAAACTTGAACCCTAAATTATTGATTTCCTTCCCCACATACCTTTTCTTTTCTCAAACACTTTCTCCAATATAGCATCAATTGATCCCATGCACAAATATTCCTATTTCAATCTCTATCATAGCTCTCTCACACTTTCTCTATGTGACACACTCATCAACTCGCTCTTCAACTCACTCAAATGTTTTACAATGCAAGGTGAGAATGATAACACAAGCCCACCTTTTATAACTTTTACAAATTCCTCCGCATTTATTTCTCTCCACCTACCACCATACTCAACATTAAATGGCATTTCTTTCCTTTTCGTGTTAATTTTTCTACCCGATAGTCATAACCTTTTGGCATGCCCACTACTTCTCGACCAAAAATTCCCTTACGCACACCTTCATGCACCAAAGTGCCTATCCAATGTGCCTTAAACCAAGTAGTTTCCACTACTGTAGCCTACCTTGCATTACACTGTGTGTCCATTCATCCACACGTGGTATTTATTATTGAATAATATTTTTTTATTCACACCCTTACTTTAAACACCTGCACAATATTTCTCTATGCATAACAATCTTCCATAAAACGCTCAATTTTTCCCCTGTTTATCTTGTATATACTCTACCCCACACTAAATGTATGCACAGTCCTCGTACATGAATTCAATAGATAGTAATCAGCTTTTGCCACGCAAGCACGCTTATTACAAAAAAACACATAAATAAATTGACAAAGCATAACAACATTGAAAGGAAACACATATAAAAGAAATGCACTAAAGGGAAGCCTAAGCTAACTAGAAAAACTACCTTATTATAAACACAAGGAAGACTTATTCATAAAAGGTCTTCAGCCTTAATCTTGTTGAAATAATCGTGTAACCGAGTTCCATCCAACACCAGAATCGGAAATCTCCCGAATCAATTATATAAGTCACAACATATGGTCCCAACCAATGGAATTAGAACTTTCCAAGATGGTCCAATAACTTTGAATCATACACGAGAGCCATCTCTCCAACCTCAATCTTCTTATTTTTAATATGTCTATCATGTCATGCCTTCGCCTCGGATTTTTTTTTCTTATGGATCCAACGAGGTATAACACAGATCTCATCCAACTACATTAGTTCTTATATATGTTTTTCAAGTTATTTCTCATCATCTATCCCTCCTATGCATCCAATACACAAGGAAGGTAATATGAATTCCATGGGTAGAACAACCTCCACACTAAACAACAGATGAAACGTTGTGGCCTTGTTCAACCTCTTGGAGGTTGTCATGTATGCCCTAAGTATAACAGAGTATTTCTCATCCCAATCCCTTATTCCAAAATCAAAAATATTTTTCAATGTATGTTCCAATATATTTTTGAAATCCTCAAGCAATGTCATTGGCTTGAGGTGATAGGGTGTTGTTTTATGGTGGGCCACCATAAATTCTTCCAATAGTATCATTAAGAAAAGTATTGACCCTATCACTTGTAAAACTCAAAGTGGACATACATACCTACCGATTATGTTCTCCCATAGAAACCTTGTTATTTTAGCTACCATGCAATCCTTCATAGGACTTCCTTCTTCCCACCTTATAAGATAATCTGTGTAAGTTATAATGTAGTGTGATCCTATCCTATGCATAGGTGGGGAAATAGGACCCACAAAGTCAATTTGCCACTTTTTAAAAGGTGTTTCACTAGTAATAGTCCTTAAAGGCATCTCATCTCTATGACTATGATTTCTAAGGAGCTCACAATGGTCATAGCCTTACAAAATTCTCTATAATCCTTGTAAATCATTTCCCATCAAAGGCTTGCTAATAAAATCTTGCATGTAGTAGCATTCCCTATATAGTGTCCACATGTAATCCCACCATAAGTTTCCTCCATAATGGAAGTATACTCATGCTCACGTGCATACCTACATAAAACCCCATCTTTATCTAACTTATATAAATATCCACCGATTAACATGTAAGGTGTGGTGTGTACAAATAATTTTTTTCTTTTTCAAATCCTTCATCCCTTCAGGTGCTACACTTGTACGCAATAATAAAACAATATACTCTAGGTCATAAGGCAACCGATTCAATTTGAAAATTTATGCATCCAACATTGTATTCTCAATGATCTACATGTCCTCACCGAGTTAATCTTGGTTAAATTTTCTAGTCCCGAGTAAATTTTACCTAGATTCACGACAAAAGTAATGTCAAATTACTGGAATAAGAGAATCCACCTGCATATGCACCCTTGAAAAATGGGCTTATTGACTAGATAATTAAGTGCCATTTAATCTATATAAAATATGAATGGAGTCACCAAAAATTATTTCCTAAACTTGTGTAGTGCATAACTCATGGAAAATGCTTCATGCTTCGTAGTTGTATAATTGTTAAGCTAGGGTCATTTTCATGATTGTAAAAAAATAGGATGATAGAAAATACCCTCTCCAAGATGGGCTAATACTACGCTAATGGCCATGTCATAGGCATCCAAATGTACATGGAATGGTTTTGTCCATGAAGGAAAGTGTAGAAGAGGTGTAGAAGTAATCCTTTCCTTTAATTTATCAAATGCACGATGTTGTACCTCACCACAATGAAACTTCCTCTTACTCTTCAACAATTCCTCTAAGGGCACGACAATCCTAGAGTAGCATTTGATAAAATTCTTGTAATAACTGTGTGCCCCAAGAATCTTTGCCCCTCACTCTAGTTAGTAGGTTCCTCTAAGCCCAAGATGATAGTAAACTTAACAAGATCTACCAAAATCCTTCCTTACATATAATATGTCCCAAAAAGTCCCAAATGGTGTATCAAAAATGCACTTCTTGATTTTTATGGTAGATGCTCATTGTTGTTGGCGCCTTTCAAACATAAGTTGTAAATTATCACAATGATCATTGACTACCCGATAAATAGTCCAATGATCCAAGTAAACTTGTAAAAATTATGACTGAAGTCTTGGAATGCTTGTGCAACAATGCACAAAAATATTGTAGGAACATTATTCAATCCAAAAGGCATAATTGTGTTTTTAAAAATTCCCCACTCAATGGTGAAAGTTTTCTTATCTTGATCTTCTTTGGAAATTCACATCCGATGATATCTAGTAAATCCATTACTAAAGGATTAGGTCTCGTGCCCTACAACTCCTTCCATAATCTCCTCTGTAAATGGTGTGGGAAAGGGGTCTATGACACAAATAAGATTCAAATCCCTATAATCCACAAAAATCCTTATCCTTCCATCTTTCTTTATGCTTATCACCACAGGGCTAACCCAATTTGACTCCTCAATGGGCTCAATGATTCCAGACATCAAAATCTTTTCAATCTCTTCATTTACCTTGATGCATAACTAGGTGTACAACTTATTAACTAGTTGCACAACTTCCTTTAACTTGATCCTCATTTCACCCAAAGAATGATGTATGCCTTTTAACTCGTTATAGCCTCTAGGAAATAAATCCTAAAATTCATGCAGCAACTCAATTATCTTTACAACCTTTTAGTCGGACCAATAGTCTTGAATGATGGCCTCCTTAGGTTCTCGAATCTATCGAAAATTTGACCTTATTTGTTTTTATGGGCTCATGATACATGTGTACTTTATCATATTCACTTTCTAATACTTTATGCGTACTCATAGTGTGTTCAACATCTAGATTTTCCACTTCATCATCAATCATGTAAACCAACTTTCTTTTTCTTTTTCTAGGAAGGCATGCCCATGATATTATTCATTTGTCTCTTCTTATTCAAATTACATTTCTATATCTCGACTCACCTAGTAACTCTTGAATAAGCTCCTTGACCTTTACACTATCTCCCATAGTAAAGTACTTCATAATCTGTAATTCCTCATTCACTAGTGGTTTACTATAAAAAATAGTCAAAGGTATGAATCATAGTTGTAGTCCATTCTTTCCAATTCCATGTTTATCAATTCAATTTCGTATGAACATACCATTTGTGTACTCAACCACGCAGGTGAAGTAGAAATTGAGCACCCAAACTAAAGGTGGTAAGGCCTCCCACCCTCTATCCGAGTCTCTCGCACTTATGAATGTGGTGTGAAGTAGATTCCTTCCCATGAAATTCACATGTCTAAATAGGAACATTTCTCTAAATAAGTATAGTAGAGAAAGAAATTCTCACTTTTCACAACTCTCACGACTATCTTTGTGTGCATTCCACCAATGTGTTGTTATCCCATGTAAGGTATATACCAGAAAATTCAACCTTTCCACTTGATTTACCCACTAGGATTCCATAGCATATAAAAAAACATTAGGATTTCCTTCGCCAATGTACCTTGGTAACTAGTTACTTCCTAAGTGCCTAACACAAAACATCCTACTTATGCAACTAATGCACCCTTCATCACACACCCAACCATTTCATAAGTCTCATGCACCCATTTGTCACAAGAAATGCTAGTTGTATCACTCGTAGATTGTGTATCATCCCATTGAATTACACCTTATTTTTATGGTTCAAGCACTTCAAGATCTCTAATAGTGCACACATACATTCAGATTAATATTCTCCTCACTTAATGGCTCCACATAGGGTGCATATTTTCCATCTTCCAAAGGAATAATCACGTGCTCTTCCTTGTTCTCAAAACTGATATAACCTTTATTAAAGCGCACATCAACATTATTTACAAAACACTAAGGGAAACTAAGTAAATATGGAAAAGTGTCTTCTTCTACATGCGCCAAGCCCTCAAAGTCCCATATAAACTTTTCCCCTTGTATAGTAATAGTGGCATCCTTCAATACTCCAATGGGCATGGCTTTAGTTTTGTTTTCCATATACAACACATTTCAAGATGTCTATAATGGTGGCCTCTCCATCCGATTCCACATGTCAAAATTTAGTAGATTCACTTCTACACATGTATCAATCAGAATGTTACTCAAAGATCCATCCATCAATAACTGAATTCAATTTGATCTCTTTGTAATAATCAAGATTGTGAGAAGGTAAGTTTACATGCAATATCTATCTCTCATTCTCAAATCCAATGCGTGGTATCTTCTACCTTAACAATTCCCCCGTAACATCCTCATTTAAGACTTCATAAAATAGGGGATTTTTTATTAAAAAAACATAATGCTCATTGTTCTAAATTCATATAATTTAGAAGGAACATTCCTTTGCTAATCCATCACATAACAATAAACCATATGCAGCAGTGTAATGACTCGTGTAAAACCGATCTCTCATTTCATGACTTGGTGTTAAACCGATATCTCATGTTTCATTATATTCATGTGTATACTAAGTATACTTTTGGTTCCTTCACCCTTTAAGGGTCAATCAAGTGTTAATGTCTAGAAGCCTATTTAAGTATCTGTTATTAATACTCATCTGATATCACGCAACCTTAGACTAGGTGACACAAGACAATGTAACTAGTAGTTTGTGATACTTTGGCCAAATTTTAAAACATGTTTTCCATGATTTTATTCCTATATGGAATAATACTTGAAAGGAATATGTCTTTCACCCCACTCGAAATTTGTTATCTAGTTTAGACTTCCTTGACTTATGTCAACCAATTCTAGGTCTATGTTTCACACTAAAAAGGGAAAAATCACATGTACTAATAGTGTGGATGGTCTACTTGTGGTGACTAAGGATAAGTAATCATACGTGAATCATCTTATGTTGATTCGGATGTGATTATTCACCCTTAGTCTTCATAAGTGGACGTCAACCATAGGCCATATGTTTGTCACTTTGTTTAGGGTAAAACAGTGACCTAGAACCCAATTCTATGACAATTGCATTTAGGGGAGTTAAGTGGATTATCGCGACATAGTGGTTGCATCACAAGTATCCATCTAATGACTTGTGTCATTAAGTGGTTACTATGTAGCATCAACTATGTTGTGATAGACCACTTAGTTCTACCAAAAGAATCGACATACTTATCGAGTTCGTTTATTCCTTATTCCTCATATTGTTAATTATTTTATCATAATCATTAGATGTCGTACCTAAGGATCAACTAGGTTTGAAGCGATTAATACTTATAGTAAGGATTATAATACACATCCTTTTGAATTGAAGGTATGCAGATCAAATCTTTGTTAAACTTAATGAATTAATTATTCATTTTCCATTGGCCCATTGAGAGTTACTAATCAATTTGATCTAAACATGTAAAGTACAACATTTAAGCATTATTTTATTATATCCATCTAGTATGTATAACTCAGATTGGTATAATGTATATGTTAGTTTATGCGGCATCATTATCAATTCATCTCATCTTAACATAACCTTTTTATCATTCCAATTACATATACATTAGGCCATATTTTATTATGTTCTTTTGCTTGTCAAACTTTATAGATATAACTATCAACATAGGTTTAAGATTCATACATTAAGTCCTTTTCAACTTAATAAGTAAGTATATTTTTCTTCGATTTAAGGGATTATTATTATTTCTACAAGTTCAAAATGAAACTTTATAGTATAACCCATTTTAAAGAATGCAATATCAATACATATGAGATAATATTAAATAACTGAAACATCAAAATAGGGTTTACCATACTCGGCATTTGTAATTTCATATCAATTTAACATCAACTCACTAGATTAATGGAATTTATGTATATTCATTAACCTAATTAACACATAAATCCACATAGTATTTGTTTAGTCATATCCATGTTTGGCTTAGAACTATATAATAAATCAACCTTGATTATAATGAGAGAAAAGGCTATCTTTCAAATCTCAACATTTAATAAGTTACTTGAACAATTAAATACAAAATTCATCTTATTCTTTCAACTATAAATATCCTCATACATATTTCAATCTTCAATAACATCATGTTTCCAATAATTACAAAATAATATGGCTCTAGACCATTCATGGTTCTCAAACAAAATCATTCCAAGAACTTTTACAACAATCATGCATCCAAATTAAATGAACTTCATCAATAAAATAAATGTAACTTCTTATAAGTCTTTCTTCTTTCACCTTTCACGAAATCCATCTACAAAATTGTTAGCATGTGTCAGTTCACAAGAAATGAGCATGATAAGTACTAAATATTTAGAACAACGTGCTTTTATTTAACTATTTTATAAAAGGAATACTTTTTTTTAATGAAATTATTCTAAAGTTCCAAAAGCAACAAAAATCTTAAAATCATGTAATAATATCACAATAAATGAATCCAAGAAAGGAAGTCAATTTAAGTCACATCCATAAACCAAATATCTCTACCAATAATAGTTCATTCATCAAGGTAAGACAAGTTCATTTGTCCCATAAAAATCAAGAACAAGAATAAATGTGCAATAGAATTTCAGTCATATAATACCATAATTATTTGGAGGAAATCTATTACCTTGTCCTTCATTTAATATTTACTTATCTAAGTAATATATTATAAACACACAACAATAATCAATTAGTGTCCTAGTCAAAATAAGCAGAGTAAGATCCATTATGTAACAATCATATAATCCAACTTTTATCCAACTGATATCCTATATTACTTCAATTAAGAATATAAAACTATAGAAAAGAATATCCTATTATCCCTTCAAATAATAAAATATAACATGATATCATAGTTGATTTATTCTCTTTTCTTGTTTAGTCTACAAAGTCCCTATATAAATTTTGATATAATTATACAAGCTTATCGAAAAAGGTAGTTAAGAATGGATTGAATAATAACTTTGGTATCAAATAGAAGGGTTCAAGACCACAACTGAATACCATTATTACTCAAAATGAATTCAATTTATAACAAAAGGAATACGAGATACACAATACCATAGTAGTGAGCAAAAACTTAGTTAACCAACAATAATCCATTAATCGAGCCAACTAGAAAAGTCTCAACTTGATTGCGAACCAAAGGTGTAATTATTAACATTTCATATTATCGATCAAATTTTCATATCCAAGCTCATATATAAGATTAATTATGGAAATCATAGTCAATAAAGAAAAGGATAAATCACGACTAATAACAATACAAAATCCCTCTCTTAAAGGTGAAGATATAATCTAACTATCAAAGACTATGGGTCAACATCTCTTGACTCCATTAATTTTAACATGCAACTGTTTCAAATAATGAGTTCAAATTCTCAGTGGTTAAGAACCACTTTAACTTATACACAAATAATTCTGCTATAACCCAAGATACAAATGCATTCTCAAATAAAGTTACAAAACGACCAAAAGTTAATCACGGTCAAAAATCGAATATCCAAATACGATATCGATTATGAGTTTGATTCAAGGAAGGTCGAACTATAACTTCGAATAAAAACCTCATGGGTCGATTCGATGACCCTAATCTGAGTAAAATACATGAATGCTAAAATGAAAAAACCCAGAAATGAAATAACATAGAACGTTAACAAACTAGGTTTTTCCCTTTTAAATCAGAATTTACACTAACCCAACAAGGATGGTTTTCAATAAGAAGAGACTATGTCTCTAAAACATTTAAAGGGAATTTAAAACCCCCATAAAAATATCAGTTTCCTTCTCCTCAATGGAGAGATTCAAACTTATGAAAATTCTAAGACCCTTACAGGGTTTTGAACTCATACTTGATTGTTTTACTAGAATCAAACAAAGATAACATTGTATGGTTGAATAAGACCGAACCGATAATCTTGTATTAAAACAACTAGCAATCTCAAGAACAAATGAATCCACTATGTATAATATCCAAACCAACTATTAACCGCATCAATATCTTTCCATAAGATTTAACTAACCCAATATAGGTGGGTTTCATACATGAACACAATACTATCATTAAGATTTTGAGCTATATTAAATACAAGTATTAAAAACAATCGAGTTAAACCAATAATAAACAACCTAGTAATAAATAAATTCATTATATCGTTACAAAAATCACCCACAGAGCCATGTATGAAACAAGAGTCATTTTAATCGACTTAAAACCAGACATTTATAATATGCCGAATAAAAACTAGGAAAAGTAGAAATAACACAAAAACCACAAAACCCAAAACTCAGAATATGATTTCATAAGAAGAGAAGAGTTATTTTCAAGACACAATTAAATAGATCAAGTTATCATAATGAGTTAGAGCCTATCATGCCTAGTAGAGATCTTGAAAATATTTTCTAAGATCCCATAGTTTATTTCCAATCTTTCACAAAATATTCCACAAAAAATTTGCAACAAAATACACAAAAACCCCATTATCTTATTTCCCATCATTTTTATAGTCCCAACAATAAATTTTCTTCCACCGAATCCTAAATGCAATGGAGATATCATAAATGAAATAGAAATGAAAAACCATTTTGAGGAACAAAAGATGAACATGTAAATCCATTTTGCTCAATACACCAAATGAAAAATAGAAAAAAATCTCTATTCCTTTCCACCAAACCATATCGATGTTCCAGTGGTAATTTTATCACTCCCTTTGAGATAATCAATGCAATGGAAATATTCTAGTTAACTCTCATAATCCACCAACCACCATTCCCAGTTAGAAACAACTAAATTTTAAATGATTTCCTTCCAAATGATTTAGTTACCTTGGCTAATGTGTATTTCAAATTTGACTAGGTCGTTGCTAAAAGTGCCGATATTTGCAATTAGCTCTGTTTTTAATTTTCCGAGTATTGGATTGGCACCAAATGTTTAGTCTTAACCCAACCTCAATAAATACCGATGATGGTGGGTACTTAGGTTAGGTCATACATTCCTAGATAAGTTAAGGGATTAGGACCCCATCAATAATTCATCAACCATATCTTACGTTTAGGGTTACTTTTAATCAAATATAACTAGGATATAATTAGGTCCTTTTAAATAAATAGTCATCACCTTAGAATATGTTTTGTTAGGCCTTTATAATATTCAACAAGAACATCACCCTTTGATTTAATGAATAAAAGTAAGATTAGTCATAAAGTATGGATGTATTAAGAAGATATTACAAAACATCTCTAGTGTCCTTATATTCATTAAAGCCTGAACATGATGTTTTATCAGAAATATAATGAAGTCAATTTGACTTAACACATATGATCGTAATAAGACATTAATCAAAGCCATGTATTGGATCATTGAAATTGATCTAAGATATTTCCTTTCTTAAAATATAGATGCAATAGTATAAGGAATAGAATTCATATAAGAAATTAGATGACTTACTTGCATGGTTCCAAAAGACTACATTTATGTCTTACCAGCTTGAGATCTCATAGTGAATTTCAAAATCCAATCTAGTGATTACATGATGATCACTCAACATAATCAAAATATTGCCAAAGCATGATAAACATCAGATTTTAATAAAAGTAGATATCTCTTCTACAAACATGACCAAAAATTCAAAGAGTATATCAACTTAGAACAAGAATCACTTATCAATGTTTACAAACTTCAGTCATAGAAGCAAGTACAAATATCAACATGGAAGAGGCATTACATACCTCCCCTATAAAAAGCATCATTGTCCCGATGATTAACTTAGTCCATACACATATTTAAGAACATAAGCATAAATATAACTTATTCATCCATAAAATTCTCAAACAATTTATAGAATTGTAGAAATTCAAATTTTCTCAAGTCTTATTACAACATCAAATAGTTGTACCATAAGACTGCTAAAAAGTATTTTTCCCAAAATAGGAAACAATCATAGATAGTTTTTAGACTAAATATTCAAATATCACATAAATTAGAATTAATTTTGTTTAGAATAGATGAGGAAAAGTAGTTTTCATGTCCTCAAGGTTCTCCCAGGTTGCACTTTCTTCATTAAACTGGTCCCACTAGACCTTGCATTGACTTATTTCACATTTTGCAAGTGCAACTTGCGAGTTTCTAGCACCCTTATGGGTTCAACCACTATTATTCATAGGTCTTGGACCTACAAGGAATTATAATTTAATACATGTGACAAATCTGAAATGTATTTATTAAGCAAAGAAATATGAAAAACATCATGCATCCATGCCAATGTGGGAGGTAATGCTAAATGATAAGCTACATGACTAATCACTTCTACAATCTCGAAAGGTCCCACAAAATGAGGTGATAACTTGGTTTCTTTTCCAAAAGTAATTGAGCTCTTTTTAGGCTTGACACGTAAAAATACTTTTTCACCAAGTTCAAATTTCCTATCGACCCTTTTCAGGTCTACATAATTTTTCTACCTATCAGCAACTTCCTTTAATTGTTCACGGATTAATTTTACTTACTATTCCATTTCAGTAAGCATTTCAGGTCCAATTACCTCTCTATCTTTGATGTTATCCCAACTAACAGGGGTTCTACACTTTTGTCCATATAATGCTTTGAAAGGTGCCATTTTTAGAGAGGAATGATAAGTATTATTGTATGCAAATTCAACTAAAGGAAGGTATTATTCCCATTTGTACTGCTGGTCCATATAGTACATTCTCAACATATCTTCCATTACCGATTAACTCTTTTTGTTTTCCCATCCATTTTCGGATGGTATGCAGAACTAAAATTTAGTTTCATTCCTAAGGCTATGTTTAAAGTTTTCCAAAAACGTGAGGTCATTCTTGGGTCTCTATCAGCTATAATCAACTCAGGTATACCGTGGAATCTGCAAATTTCATGAACAAATATTTTTTCAAGAATAGGTGAATCATCTTTTATATTACCAACAATGAAGTGAGCTAATTTTGTTAATTTTTCAACCATAACTAAAATAACATCATGCTTATTTTTAGACATAGGCATCCCTTGAAAAAAATCCATACTTATTACTTGCCATTTATATTGTGGTATGCTATGAGGATACAATAAACTAGCTGGGTGCATATGTTCAACCTTAACACGCTGACATTCAAGGAAATGTGAAACAAAATAAATTATATCCTTCTTCATCCCTTTCCAAAAATATTGTTGTTTTACATCAACAAGCATTTTTGTCACTCCAGGATGTCCGAGTAAGGTGAATTATGAAATTCAGTCATCAATTTCTTCCTTAACTCATTTTTTGAGGGTACATACACCCGATTTTCATACCTTAGGATTTCTTCGTTATCAATATGAAAACCTTTGTATCTTGCATCATTAGAATCTGCAACAAGTGTTGTTTTTACTTTCTAAAAATACAAATCAGACATCATTTATTTCTTTACTTCATCTTTAAACTAAGTTCTCAAGGTTACAAGCACATAAATATGTTTCCTATGACTTAGCGCATCTACCACTTTGTTTTCTTTACCTTTAATGTAACTTATATCAAATTCATACTAAGAAAAAAAATCTAACCATCTTCATTGTCTTGCATTCAAATTTGGCTATGTGAAGATATATTTCAGCCCAAGGTGGTCAATTTTTAGCTCAAAGGGTTTACCTAAGAGATAATGTCTCCATACTTGAAGTGCATGTACTATGACAGCAAGCTCTAGGTCATGGGGAGCATAATTCAGCTCATGTAACTTGAGTTTTTTTCTTTCATATGTTATAACATGATCATTTTGTAGTAATATACCCCCTAATCCTTCTCTAGAAGCATATGTAACTACTGTAAAGCTTCCATTTGGATCTGGAACAATCAAAATAGGTGTTGTAGTTAGCTATTCTTTTAGTGTTTTAAATGTTGCTTCACATTTATCACTCCAAACAAACATTTTTCTTTATTTTGTAATGAAGTAATTGGGGCAACAACTTTTAAAAAGTCCTTAACGAATTTTCTGTAATATCGGAAAGCCCCATGAAGCTTCTAACTTCATGAACATTATTAGGTGTTGGCCAATCAATTATGGTTGCAATCTTTGATGGATCAAATGAAATTTCATCTTTGCTTATGAAATTTCCTAAGTAGTAATTTAGTTTCATAAAAGGAATATTTTGATAATTTCCCATATAGTTTTCTCTTTCTTAAAATATCAAGTAAAATCCTTAAATGTTCATTGTGATCCTCTACACTTTTAGAATAAATAATAATATTGTCATAATACAAGCACAAACTTGTCCAAGTTTTCTTGAATAATATTATTCATCATATTCATGAAATTTTGCAGTGCATTTGTTAAACCAAAACGTAATACAATGAAAAGTGTTCATCCCTTGTTCTAAAAGTTGTTTTATGAATATCCTCATCTTTAATTCTCAACTGATGATACCCAGATCATAGATCTATCTTTGAATAAACTGATGCACCACGCATTTGATAAAATAGATCATCAATCCTATGAAGAGGATATATGTTTTTGAGTTTTTCCTTTTTTAACATTTGATAATCAATATAAAGTATAAGTTATTCATATTTATTTTTAACGAAGATCATCGGTGCTCCCCAAGGTGAGACACACGATCTTATCAAACCTTTAGACAACAATTATTATAACTTATCCTTTAGCTCAACTAACTCAGTTGTGGTCATGCAGTATGGTGCCTTGGAAATAGGTTCAGTTCTAGGTTTGATTTCTATTGTGAAGTCAAACTCTCGTTTTAGCGGAAGACCAGGTAGTTCTTCCGGAAACACATCATTGTACTCTCATAACAATGGGTATTTTTCCATAAAATCACTACCTTATTTTGTTGTTTTGAGTTTTTTACCTGGATATAGCATATAACCTTTGTTTTTAGCCTTCTTAAGCTACATGGCTGATAGTTTTCTAACTGAAATGTATCTTTTTCCTTGTATGTTTTTTGTTTTCTACAGATCATCAAGGCATATTATGTGTTTTCAAAACAATCAACCTTTACTTTATGATCAACAAGCCAATTTACACCCATTATGATATGATAAGACCCAAAAGGTGTAACATACGTGTCTATTTCGTAGTAATACTTGGTAATTCTAAGACTACACTAAAAAGACATTTATTAATAGTGTGGACAACATTATTCCCATAATGAGGACAGTCCATGATTTTTCCATAATTCCATCTTTTATTTTTAATTTTGAAGATAATTTATTTGAAATAAAGCATTCTCAGAAAGACAGTATAAAAAATTATACTTACATGTTTATCTAATAATTTACCTAGTACTTCTATGGGCATACCTTGTTGTTTAGCTTGCTTATCAGCTACTACAACATGTATCTTGTCTTTGCTTAATTACTACCATTTTTCTTTAGAGGTCACTGATTTATGTAATGGTCTTTTCCACAGTTGTAACAACCCCCAACAGGTCCCTTTCTAGGCTCAAACTTATTCTCACCTTGTAATTACTGTTTTGGCCACCGTAAGTTTTCTACCCATTATTATTATTCTTTGGAAAAAATTTATGTTCTTTTTAGCGAGGTTTATTTATTGTTGTTTTCTTATTGTTTTAAGCCCCAAACCTATTTTTATTTCCAAACTTTTTCCATGTCACCTTTTTAGGTGCAAGAGGGGAAGAGGAGTTAGAGACTTTCTTACATTTCTCTTCTTTATGAGCAGAAATTGCCTTCAATTTATGTTCTTTCCTTATGGCCTTTTCAACCACTCCTTCTATAGTTGGTTGGACTGTGCACATCCACCTATCCACCTATGATAGGGTTCATACCCATTATGAACTTGTGAATTCTAATTTTTTCATTAGTTTGGTATTACTGGTACATACTTGAGAAGCTTGGTAAACTTCTCCCAATATTCAGTCATGATTAATTTACCTTGAGTTAATGTCTAAAATTAGACATTTTTCCGGTCATAGTATAATTATGGCAGCCAACACTGTCTAAAGTAACCCTTGAATTGGTCCCAAGTAATGTTTGCCTCATCAACATTCAGTTCAACCTTGCTGCTATCCCACCATGATTATGTTTCATGGGAAATATGATAAGCTCCCCATACTGATTTAGTTTCTTTTAAGAAGTTCCTTATTACAAAGTATTCCATTTCATTGAGCCAATTGTGAGCCCCATCTCCCAATGTAGTACCATCAAACTTTGGTGGAATTATTATTTTTATGTCATTAGTAAGTTCAACTTCCAATCTTTCCTTATTATTTTTAGGATGATTAGGTGCATTTGCATCCGAATTTTTAGCATTATTGTTGCATTTATAGCATTTTTATTCGCTACATTATTATTGTTATCTTGAGTAGGATTTCCAGCATTAACATTATTTCTTAGATGTGGTCGATTGCTATCATCAGCATCATCCTCCTCTTCCTCATTTCCCATTACTTTTTGTTCAAGTACGAAAAAAAAAAATCCCTTGTGTCCAACAAGGTAGTAAGGATCTCATTAGTTTGTTGTGTTGTAGATGCCTCACCAACCCGAGGTTGGTTATTTGCAACATGTCCCCTTCTTTTAACCATTTTATGTAAAACAAAAATTAATTTTTTATAAGAGATGGAATCAAATAGATCCAAGAGTTGTAGCCTTCATCTCTCGATACCAAAATGTAACATCCTAATTTAACACTTTAGTGAATAGGTGAATTTTTTTAAAAATAAACATAATGCTCACTGTTCTAAATTCATATAATTTAGAATGAACATTCCTTTGCTAATCCATCACATAAAAATAAACCATATGCAACTGTAATGACTCAGTGTAAACCGATCTCTCATTTCATGACTCGATGTTAAACTAATCTCTCATGTTTCATTATCTTCATGTGTATACTAATTATACTTTTGTTCCTTCACCCTTTTAGGGTCAATTAAGTACTAATGTCTAAGAAGCCTATTTGATTATCTATTATCGATCATCGATCTCGATATCATGCAACCTTAAACTAGGTGAGACAAGACAACACAACTAGTGGTTTGCGATAATTTGGTCAAAGTTTAAAATAAGTTTGTCATAATTTTATTCCTAGACGACATACTCATTGAAAGGAATATGTATTTCACCCCACTCGAAAATGTTATCTATTTTATACTTCCTTGACTTTTGTCAACCAATTCAGGGTCTATGTTTCACACTAAAAAAGGGATAATTCACATGTATTAGTGTGGAATGTCCACTTGTGGTGACTAAAGATAAATAATCATACGTGAATCATCTTATGTCTATTCGGATGTGATTATTCACCCTTAGTATTCATAAGTGGACATCCACCATAGGCCATATACCGCCCTCGTTTAGGGTAAAGCAGTCACCTAGAACCCAATTCTATGACGATTTGCATTTAGGGAATTAAATGGATTATCATGCCATATTGGTTGCATCATAGTATCCACCTAATTACCCACGTCATTAAGTGGGTAATGTGTACTAACAACTATGTTGTGATAGACCACTTAGTTCCACTAAACGAAACCGACATACTTATCGAGTTCGTTAATTCCTTATTCCTCGACTTGTTAATTATTTTATCTTAATCATTAGTTGTCGTATCTAAGGATAATCTAGGTTTGAAGTGATTAATCCTTATAGTAAGGATCGTAATACACCTCCTCTTCAATTGAAGGAATGCAAATCAAATCTAGGTTACGTCAATGAATTAATTATATATTTTATGTTGGCCCATTAACCGTTACTAATCAATCTGATTTAAACATGTAAAGGACAACATTTAAGCATTATTTTATTATATCTATCTAGTAAGTATAACTTATATTGGTATAAATTATGTGTTAGTTTTTATTATTATTCCAATTACATATGCATTTGGTCACATTTTATCATGTTCTTTTACTTGTCAAACTTTATAGATATAAATATCAACATAGGTTTAAGATTAATACATTAAGTCCTTTTCAACTTAATAAGTAAGTTTCCTTTTCTTCCATTTAAGGGATTATTATTATTATTTATATAAGTTCACAATGACACTTTATAGTATAACCCATTGTAAAGAACGCAATAATAATACATATAAGATAATATTAAATTAATGAAACATTAGAATAGGGTTTACCATATGAATTTATATTTCATATCCATTTAACATCAACTCATTAGATTAATAGACTTTTTGTATAGTCCTTTACCTAATTAACACATAAAGCCACATAGTATCTATTTAGTCATATCCATGTTTGGATTAGAACTATATAATAAATCAACCTTGATAATAATGAGAGAAAAGGATATATTTGAAATCTCAACATTCAATAAGTTGTCTTTTTGTTGTTGTTTTGTTATTTTGTTGTTGTTTACATTACTCGTTTCACTTTCTACTAAGAACTATCTTTTGGTTCTTCTTTGGGCATAATGATTTATTAGGATTTTGATCCTCTTTTGTTGTTCCTTTATAGCTCTATTTGGTTGTTGAGCCCTTATTGTAACAGGGTATAGTCCCTTCAAAAATATTTACCAATAATAAAAAAGCTTTCAATAAGTTACTTGAATAATTAAATACCGAATTCATCTTATTCTTTAAAATATAAATATCCTCATACATATTTCAGTCTTCAATAACTATTGGGCACCTGAAATATTGACTAACTCAAGAAGGAGCATAGGCATGCGAGGTTGAAAGAAGCGCACAAGATAAGGTGCATAGGATAGGGTTCAAGAAGGGTTTTTGTAGAACCCGAGATGCGCGCCCATGGAGTAGAATCCAGGACTTATCCATTTTTGACCTATCGGGAAGGACGCATGAAAAATGTGACCCAAGTGGATAAGGTGCCATCCTGGTGACAGGGTGGCCTGGAAGGAATATGCTCTGCGATAGAAGCTTCTAGAAGGTTATCATGGCAAAGAGTGGTGAGCTCGAGCCTGAGGAGCATGCAACCTGGAGGACCACATTCGAAACTTGACGCCATATCTAAGGCCATAGAAGAATGAGTTGGAATTTCAAATGCCTATATATACAAGCACCTGTAAAAGGAAATTATATAATGTAATAAAGAGTGGAGCTCGTAGAAATACTGCAAGAATTCTATTAACTTATGTAGAAAATGGGAGGGAATGTATTAACAACTTGGGGGTATAATTTTATTTTTGAGAGCCTAGTTATGAATCCATATATGATGCATGACTCGTGGTCTTCCATTCGTGACATTCTATAATGGGCATAATGAATATAATGAGGTTACCGATTATGAGCATGAACAATATTGTTTTTATATATATATATATATATATATATATATATATGTTTATTTATGGTTCTTTTTAATTTATGCTCATGAACTATGTATGAATGCTTGTACAACTTCATTTCTATTTTGGCATAAGTTCTATTTTTGTTTGGAATGAATGCAAGGATCTAGAAGTCGTTCTAAGCTCTATGGTGCTTATATGTCTTAAATTCCTCTAAATCTCGTAAGTTCAGATCATAGATGATGTTTCCCACTAAACTCATATAAAGGAGAGACTCGGTGCCCACATGCCTCGGTGAGTGCCCAAGCCCGTTGGGTGATAGGCCAATGTGCATGGGGTTTCCTTGTGGTTTGGTGAGCATAAAAATTACTACATCTTGGTTCCGTTGTTGGGACCTCTTTTCAAAGTTGTAGTGGGACATGGCATACATCATGATCTGTGCAATGAGTGATGACAGAGCGTTTAACTCTGGAAGGTGTTGAAACTTGGTTTAAAAGCATGAAGGATGAGTTTTCTTAGAGATTTAGTACTGGACCTGAGTTTGATGCATGTAGATGGGTGGAAGAAAACCTTTATCATGAGTTATATGAGAACTTTTTTTCTACTACTTCCTAGTAGATCTATATGAATGGCTCTCAACATATGAGTCTAGATTAAGATGGTATTATAAATCACACACGTGGACCTAAGAAGAATACCAGAGATTACAAGATGATGATTTCGACGTGGACTCATGCTGTGGATCATTGGTGGAAGGGAGTGTTAGCTAGCTACACTCTGGAATATGCTATTTCCACGTATTCTTATCCAAAAGTTACTGAGTTTAAATTTTTGTGGGAGCCCAGAGGATCATTTCTACATGTTATTCCCTGGCAATGAAGATCTTGATCATGACCATGAGTTTAGAGGCATTTTCAATGGCCGGATAAACCTTTCGAATGCTAGGTGAGGAAGCTAGGGTGGAGGAAGATGACAGACATTATGACTGAGAAGGAAAGGGAGGAGAGTGAATAAAGTATAGAGAAGCGTGAGAGGGAGATTTATAAACAATGTGAGGTTGTAAGTGTGATGGAATTATGGAGGCAAACGTTGTGGGAAGGAATTGAGGTTCACGTGCAGAGGACATGGAACCTGAGCAGTCTGTGCTACCCCATCTTGGAAAGCATGGGAGAGAGAACCCTCAACTTCTGATGAGAGTTCATCACATGGAGAAATAAGAGTCATTGGCATGCATATAAATCCACCTAGTGACCAAACCTTGGCGCTTGGTTTTCTAGATCAAGGGAGAAGTATTGTTAACCCAGTTGGTATCGGTGGAAGTAACCGATCCATGCCTAAGAGATACAATTTTTCATTTTTGCTTCTATGGCTGCACATTCTATTCTAGTATTTGGAGGTATTTTTGGACAAGGAAAAAGTACACAAGGCTTTGGTAACATTTAGGAGTGGCATGGGACACACATCTGGTAGTGGTACAATCTCATAGACCATTGGCATGTAATTCAGTGGGACATTGGGGACACTAGGCATGACCGCTTTAGGTTTGTTGATGATTGGGAGGATCTCGGAGGTGGGGCCAGTGGGACCGGAGGCACATGACCTGGTGGATCTAGTGGATCCGAGTAGAAGAGGAAACTAGAGGGAATCAAGGAACTGGATTAGGAGGACAAGGGCCTCAACTACCTCCTCAAGTATTCTTTGAGATGTCTTTACACTTGCCATATTACATAGGTATATAGGATGCTGTGGAGCATGTGCATAAGTGTGAGATCTATGGTGTGCAAAGGGGATCACAACCCAGAGAGGAATGCTAGTCAATTTACGATGACGTTGCAAGGCGTGCACATAGCTGGTATAGAAAGTATGACCCCCCATCGATAGTTGTGGACTATACCACGTTGAGGAATGCTTTCTTGGTAGAGTTCCACATACTTGAGTTTGAATAGAAGAGCATCAACGCTCTCAAGGAAATCAAGCAAGGAATGACAAAGAGTGTGTGGGAGTATGATGCGCACTTTAAGAATCTCTTGTCTAAGTTATCATATGATATTCACCCTTCACGACATGCTCAGTGGTTTGTTGGAGGGTTGATCACACCCTTTAGAAGGGCCTTGTCTCATAAAATCTTCACAGACCCGCGCAAGGTGTTGGAAGCCACTTTGCACGCTGAAGCTATTAGAAGTGTTGACACTGGTGTTAGCCCATTCTTGGAGGCTCAAATCACTGCCATGGCTAAATAGTTGGAGAATTTATTTGTAAGCTTGGCCCTAGAGACTCATAGTGGAATGTGGTGTATAGATTGTGACATGGAGGGGAACACAAAGGATAATGGTGGGATATGCACTCGGAAGGCGGTACGTGCCGTAATGGTGGATTGTAAAATTTTTCACAGGGACCATGATGCAAGTAGGTGCCCTCTTGCTACAATGTGTGATCCATAAGAATGTGTCTTGTTATTGTAAGATCTGCACATCCACATCTCATGACACCAAGGACTATAGGTTGATTGATTAGATTCATGATGCTATTGATCTTGGTGTGCATCAGACTAGCCTTGCTAGTAGTTCCAAGAATGATGAGTGCCATTATGAGGAGTGGAGATGGAGGTGCACGTGGAAAAGGATTTTTTGGGGGATTCTATGGTCATGGTAACCATGAAGGAGGAAGAAGTGAGTTCCCATGCGGAACCTATTTCAATTGTGGATCTACGGACCATTACAAGTGTGAGTGCCTAGAGATATTGTAGTGCTCATGGTGTGGAAAAAAACATAATTAAGAGTTGTTGAGTTGTATGAATATGAGTCAAGCAGCACTAGAAGGACAAGGGCACTACCATGGTTAGTATTAAGAAATATGATACACATTGGATGCCTCGAGTAACATGTGATGTAGGCCTTGGAACCCATTATGGTGATAACAAGAGAAGAGGTTACGCGCGTGAAGGAGATACCAAGGAAGATGAACCTAGTTTCAAGAGAAGAAGTGGTACATGGAAAGTACCTAGACCCTACTCATCATTAAAAAAGGTCTACCAAGAAACCATGGATGTCATTCGAAGTTTACAAAGAGAGATCCAGTGTCTAAAAGAGTAGTCCAGAGGAGGAGCAAAGGACTGTTGAGGCACCAAAGGATGACCTAGATGAAGTCAAGGAGGTGTGTAAAATGCTAAGGCAAGAGAATATTATTCCCTTGCTAGGAGCCTGGTTGAGAGAGAAGGTACCATGCGCAGAGAAGAGCGTGAGAGAGGTCTTGCATACAAACCTTCCCCCTCACAACCTTGAGTATGATAAGGAGATCATCATGAATATAGTGGTGGATGGATGGATGCTGAGTAAAATCCTCATTGACATAGGTGCAAAGGTCAATGTTCTCACTTTGGATGCATGGCATTAAATGGGAAGGCCTGCATTATAGCCATCTTCAAATGTGATGTATATGGAAAATAAGAAAAAGGCAATGCCCATTGGTGTCTTGAAGGATGTGGCTATTACCATTCAGGGGCATAAGTTTACTGGGGAATTTGAAGTCTTGGCACTCACTGAGGTAGATAATTTCCTAGCATTACTTGGGTGCCCTTGGTTTATCAGAACAATGTAGATCTCTGGTTTAACAAGGGATACATAAGCTTTGAGAATGAAGAGGAGCGGGTCATTATACCCCTTTTTGATGGAAATTCCACACCCTATACTGAACCCCTAGGAGAAGAAGTCCTGGATAGATATATGTGTGCTCAATCAGAGATCCAGAGATAATTCATCCTATGAGGAGTCATCCAGTTTGATGATGCTCAGTCCATGAGTGACACCACCAGTATAGTGTGTGATAATTGGGCACACGGGACTTATGAATTAGTTAGAAAAAATTTGAGAGGATCCATGACCAAGGTGACAAAAGCATGTACGATTCGTGCACTGGGTGGAAGGAAAATAGCTAAGTACTCTGGGGATGCCCACCTTGAGATATTTTGAAGGAGATGGAAGCTCAGTGGAAGAAGCAGGATGAGTGACATGGGATGTTGAGTTATGTCTTGCTTGGCACAGCAGAAAGGTGGTGGGCTACACATAGTGAGAACCTCTTGGAATGGCGTGAGGTGAGAATTGCACTCTCTGTTCGGTTCTCCAGAAGCAACATGCCCACCACTATCAAAGACTATCATGGTAAAGAACCCACCTCTTTCCATATCAAGAGTGTGAGAGGGTCTGGAGAGAAGGCATGGAAGATTTACCACCATCTCTATGGGTGCACAAGCTGTATTCTACATTGTAGGGTTGCGTACGTGCTTGGTACATACATTCTGAGACACACCACCAAACAGGAAATTGGAAAGAGTTAGTGGTTGATCTTGTTCAAACCTTTGAGTATCGAAGTACCAAGCCATCAGTGGATGAGGCATTGCAGTTTGTCAAGCACCTTACCATGGGGGATAGTGCCATGGTAAAAGATAGGTTGTTGGACTTACTTAGGTGAACCTAGTTTGGAGGCATGCTTTGAAGAAGAAGAAGAAGAAGAGGCATAGTTTGAGCTCACGTGTGTTGAGAAAGAAAAAGGAAAGTTGGTGTACGTGATTGATGGAGAAGAGGTAGAAATCCTGGATGTTAATCATTCTATAGGGATGTGCAAGGTAGCAGACAGTGATGATGCACGTGCGCGCATGTACCATGAACCTTTGAAGACTGAAAGGGTTAACATTGGCTCGAAGAAGATCCCAAAAGGAATATATCATTAGAGACTACTGGTTAGAGAATTAAATCTCTAAGATCATTGATCTTTTGCGTGAATTTGAGGATTTATTCCTGTGAGGGTACCATGAGCTGAAAGGTGTCCACCATTCCTTGGGGAAATGAGGATAAAGTCGAAGGAAGGTGCACACCTAGTTAGGAAGAGACCCTATCGGATGAATCCAATTTTTGTGTGAAGGTAAAGGAAGAGATAGACAAGATGATAACATCTGGTATCATTGAAGTTGTGGAAGAATTAGAATGGATAATTCCAATGGTAATCAACATCAAGAAGGATGGGCAGATTAGGATCTACGTGGATTATAGGGAGTTGAACGTAGTTTGTGTCATCGATCCTTTTCCAACCCCCTTCACTAAAGAAATTTTGGAAGGAGTCACTAGGTGCGAAATCTATTCCTTTACGGATGGATTTTGGGGTACCACCAAGTCCAGATTACAAAGGAAGACCAAGAGAAGACAACTTTCACCACCGAGTGGGGAAAATTTTCATACATGGTCATGCCCTTTGGGTTGAAGAATGCACTTTTTTCTCACGCATAGTGGTATAGGCATTCCAGGACTTCATCCACAAGTTTCTTTAGGTTTACCTTGATGATTAGATGGTGTATGGGCTAGTAAAGGACCATTGTGATAATCTAAGGTTGATGTTTGAGAGGTGTCAGCAGTTGAGGATATCCCTCAACATTAAGAAGTGTGTCTTTGCTACCCCCTTTGGAACGTTACTGGGGCATATTATATGTAAGGAAGGCTTGCTAGTAGATCCTGCCAAGGTCACGGTTATTGTGGGATTGGGGGAACCTACTGAGCCAAAAGCATTGGTGCGTGGATTTCTTGGGCATATGGGTTATTTCAGGAAGTTCATTAAGGGGTACACCAAGATTTTGTACCCTTGGAAGAATTACTTAGACATAAAAGTTCCTTTCAGTGGGGAGAGGCAAGAGAAGGCATTTGACACTTTGAAGGATAGGCTTGTCACCGCACCTATTCTACGGTTCCCTCTTGGGATAAGCCTTTCCATGTCCATGTGGATGCCTCTGGAACAAAAATGGAGCATTACTTACACAACGTGGTGAAGGGATTGTTGATCATCCTTTGTGTTTTACAAGAAGGAAGTTGACACCAGTAGAGCAGAATTATACTACAACCAAGCACGAGGCATTATCAATGATCTATGCACTTCACAAGTTTAGACAATATCTTTAGAAACTCCCTTTATATTTTACACCGACCACATGGCATTGAAGTACTTAGTAAACAAGCCCATTTTGCAAGGGCGCATATGTCGGTGGGTACTATTATTTCAAGAGTTTGAGTTCATAGTAGTGGTGAAACTTGGAAAGAGAAATTATGGGCCTGATCATTTGTCAAGAATTAATTTAGGGGAGGACACACAGAGCATTGAAGAGACTATGCTAGACATGTAACTATTTAGGTTGTGGCACGCCCTCAGATTTGGAGGATATTGTAGTGTTTCTTAAGGAAGGTGTGGCACTTGAAGGAATGAAGGCCTTGGAGAGGAAGAAGTTGGCCATACATGCCACGCCCTACATGTTAATAAATGGAGATTTTTATAATATGGCCCATGATGAGGTTCTATGTTGATGCATGCTAGAGAATGAGCATGTTGCTATAATGGAAGAAGTACATGGTGGGATTACAAGAGAAGGAAATATGTGGGAAATGCAACCGTGTGGAAGATTCTACTCGTAGGGCTTTGGTGGGAGACCATTTATCAATATTGCATTGAGTTTTACAAGGCCTGTGACATTTCAGTGCCTTTGCAAACCTAGGAAAAGGGATGAAATGCCCTTGCGACCAATACCCAGCGCGGAACCATTTGAAAAGTGGGATATTGAATTTTTGAGACTAATCTCGCAACAAGCGCAAAGGACTAGTTCATGGTATATAATTACTTGTACTGATTATTTAACAAGGTGGGCAGAGGCAACACCCACTAAGGATTGCACCGTAGCTACAACTACTAGATTTTTATGGGAAAACATAATCAGCAGGTATGGATGCCCGTTGAGTTTGACAAGTGATAGAGGTACACATTTTCTTAATGAAATGGTTAGGATTCTATTATCAGAATTCATGGTGGCCCATCACAAAACTACCCCTATCACCCTCAGGAAAATGGAACGATGAGGTGTTTAATAAAATACTTAGTCACACGTTGACTAAGATCTGTGATGTTGGTAGGTAGGATTGGGATGATAAAGTGTCTTCCATTATTTGGGCGTACAAAACAACCTATAAAAGGTTGAACAAAGCCACACCATTTCAGTTGGTGTTTGGTGCGGAGGTTGTCTTACCAGTTGAGTTTATGTTACCTTCACTACGTATAGCAGCGCGTGTAGGAGGGTTGGATGATGAACAAGTGCTAGAAGAGAGAATTGATGAATTAATTGAAGCTGGATGAAAGATGATCATTATCCAAGTAGGTGGATCCAGACAACTGAAAAAGTAAAGCAAAAGGCATGGCATGATCATCACATTAAGAATAAGAAGTTTGAGGTTGGGCAGATGGTGTTGCTATATGATTCAAAGTTTCTGCGCCATCCTGGGAAATTGAAAGTCCATTGGTTGGGTCCCTATGTAATCTTGTACATCCTTGATTCAGGAGCATGCCAGTTACAAGCGTTGGATGGGATGAAATTTCCGGACACTTCAATGGGAGTAGGCTAAATCCCTACTATAAATAAGGCTTCTTGGTGTTTGTAAATAAGGTAGTTTTTCCAGATAGTTTAGAATTTCCTTTATGCATTTTCTTTCTTGTGTTTCCATTTCGTGTTGTTGTTTTGTTTTGTGCCTTGGGCACCGGTAACCTCATTACTTTTTAAAGGTTTTGAATGCACAGAGGACCACACATCATTTTAGTGTGGGGTGGAGTCAAGTGAAGGAAAGTGTTGGTAAAGTTCAAGAAAGATTGTGTTTAAAAGCTGGTTGAATGACCTTGTTAAAGGAAGTGCATATGTGAAAAGGATGGTTTGTGTCAAGATAAGTCTACATTGTAAATCCATGTACAAAGGGAGAAAGAAGCACAAAAACAACATGAGGGAGGTAAAAGAAAAAATCATGAGGACAAAAAAGTGCCTTCGGTTTGGTGATGCGTGCACGCAAGAGTCTCTGTCAAGATGGATTGGTTACGTGCGCCGGAAGGTTGGAAAATTGTCCACGTAGGATTGGCGCGCATGAGTAAGGGCTTTGAATTTGGGTTTTTTTGAAAAATTTTCATTAAGTATTGTTGTATGGTGGTAGGTGGAGTAGCCTTTAATGCTTAAAAGTGGGAAAAACTATAAATAGAGGTTCAGACACTTCATTATTTCAATTTGCAAATACGAAGAGAGAAGTTTTTTTACGAGCTAGGGTTTCCAGAGTTATCTGTGTGAAGTAAAATTGAAAGAACTTGAGCGTGAGTGACCAAATTGGATTTACAAACCAGAGAGGAAGTGATTGATGAGTGTAGGAAGTGTTGTGAAGAAGCACCATCTGGTGAAAAGATATTCTAGTTAGGGTTTAAAATATAGGCACGGGTTGAAAAAGAGTTTCTTCGCCAGTTTGAGATTTAGACTTGGAAAGGATAGTAGAGCAAAGCAAGTGAAAGAAGTTGAAGTAATAAACAATAAAATGGCACCCAAGAAACCAGTTGGAACACCAAAGAAGGGCAAGGGCAAAGGAAATGGCATGCAATAAGAAACCATCGCGAAATAAATGAAGAATGGTATGTAGAAATGCACTACCCAAATGGAGTTTTGCTTGGGCAAGAATAAGAGTCCCATTTGAGAAAATGTCGATAAATGATTACAATCATCACTCAAGCACAATAGAGAAGGATATGGCACTAGAGTTAGTTCACCCAACAAATAAAATAACACTAGAAGGGTCACTAATCTACAATGACGAGGTCAAGGTCAAAATGGAGAAGATAGGATTGTTGCAACTCTTTGAGTTGCCCTACTTTGGGAAGCCCGAGTGCTGTATCAAAGGTTGATTTCGCGCGTGCATGAATACTAATTCCACTTCACGAGATGCAAGATGAACATAACCCCTCATCTTGTTTCACGTTTCATAGGCCTAATTTGTGAAGGAAAGAGCTTGGAGGATGACCTTTGTGACAAGGAGGCGATTAAGGAGACCTTCGCTGCCTATGCTTATAAGAAGGGGTCGAGGTATTTTGATATCTCAGACATCAAAGACCCGGTGATGAATATGGACATGCACCTTGTGACTAAATTAAATGGCCAAGAGAGATGGACCCAGGTAAACAAGTCCTGGTTGAATGTCGTAGAAGATTTAGAAGGCACCATATACAATCTTGTCCGCGTATATTACGAATGAGATTATTAGCAATGCACAAGAAGGGGATAAAATCCTCTTTGGTAATGTCCCATTAACCATAGTGTTTTCAAAAATTGGAGTTTCAGATGCAATGGAAAATTTTGTGTGGGAGTACCCTGCTGAAGACCCTTCACCCACAAAGAGGTTTGAGAAATATACTTATGATAGTATGACGATGACCGTGCACAAGGTGCACCTTGAAAATGGTATACGCGCTAAGGAACATTCGGGGTAGAATTAGAGGATGCCAGGGTAGAACAATTACGAGTGACCACCAAGGGAGAAGCCAAGTTTACGTTGTACCAAAATTTCTACGCCTTGGTAGATTTAAGATGATAGACGAGACATGGAGCCATTGGTGCAAGCTCCCCTTTTCCTTCACATCTCAACACTTTCAAGTGGGAGTGAATAGGTTTAAGGAGTCCAAAAAGTTGAATTTGGACCTTGGTAGTTTGGACTGGGACCATAGAGAAATGTGCAAAGTTTTGGTCTACCCTAACAAGCATGCATACGTAGAAAGGTACGTATAATAGGAAATACACATAGTGAGACCCCTAACACTACCGATTATAGGGAAGGATGTGCTAGAGTATACCTTTTTATTAGGCCTAAATTTGAAAGGGCATGTATTTGGAGAATGCGGTGTCCATACCTAAGGACCCAACTGGAAGGAAGAGGCCCACACCAAAAAAGGATAAGGAAGAAACAAAGAAGAAACAACCAAGTGTGGTGGATACAGAGGCGTGTAGGTACCCATGGAACAACCACCTACATGCGCAATAAGAAGACCATATTCAAGGAGAAGACTCGGAGAAGCCATTAAGTGAGGAAGAGTCATCGAGAGAATAAATGAAAAAATCACCTACACCGGAGTCAATGGTTAGGAAGAAGAAAAAGATGACAGAGGAGTTAAAGTCAAAGTACACTGACAGCTTGGGTGCCTATGAGGGTGAGAAAGATGAGGATGAAGAGGAACCTAAGGTAAATCAAGATCCACCTATTTTTAGTGTGCATGACTCGGAGGAGGAAGAAGGAGAAGATGCGAAGAATGAGTACATCTTCATGGAGGAAAGTGCATCCAGGAGGAGGAGAGTGCCCGGAGAAAAGGGAGGAAGAGGAAAGGTAAACATGAAAAGTCCCGAGGACCCCAAGACTCACAGAAGAAGAAATAAACAAGGCAAAGCAAAAAGAGAGGCTATGAAGATTATGAGACCTTGGTAGAAGAGGATTTGGAGTGAAGTGTGGAGCTGGTAATGAATGAAGACAAAGAAGAGAGCAGGAAAAATACCATGGCAAGACTCTGGAGGCCCCATTTTTATAGTGATTATTCCCTAAGGGCATGCGCATGGGAAGTAAGTGCACGTGGAGGAGGAGAGGATGAAGATGGGTTATATTGATGACCCCAACAAAGTTTCGTGCACATGTTTTTAGAGTACATTCAGCAGAGGAGCTCATGGCCATGACATCATTTGATCCAGAGGGTGGATACCCGCAGATGAGGAAAATGATCTCATGGGCATTTGACTCCCATCTTGATGAGTGTAATTCAAAGCAAGCCATGGGGTAGTGATAAATTTTCTAGAATCAAAAGGAGACACCCTGTGATAAACGTGCAACAACTCTTGGATGAACAAGTGTGTAACACGCTCAAAAAGTCTTCATTGAGTTGGAAGCTAGACTCTTTGGGTGAATGATAGGCTCAAAGTCTGGAAGATGAAATGGAGTAAAAAGAGGAAGAGCTAGCTGAAAGGATGAAGGGGATAAGTCAAGAAAAATTTATCAATGCCTAGTTATAGTGTGAGTTAAGCGACAAAGAAGGCTTGAATGCACAAGGTATACAAAAAGGTAGAGTCTATTACAGATGTAATTGTGCTAAAGCATCTAGACCTAGTGCCTCCCACGTAGAAGTATGGATCCTCCCTAGAATGCCTTGAGGACTTAACATGAATCCTCACCATGGAGAGGAAACCACTAGACTTGGAATCTACAGCAGAAGAAGTAGCCACATGCTTGGAGAAGGAGGATAGATTGAAAGTTGTGGCGCTCATAGATGAATACAAAAAGGTCCTTGCTGATGTAAATATTGCTTCCCATACAATTAAAGCCATATATGAAAACTTCAGTGAGAGAAGGACAAAGTGGCAAGCATGCTGGTCGCCATGACGATGAAGGCAGAGCTCAAGGAATTTCAAGAGAAGAACAAGGGTAATAGAGCAAAGCGAGTGAGAGAAGATCTTAGCTGAAGTTGAAAATAAATCGAAGTTATTGAGGCCCTATGAGGTCAATCAACAACCGGATAAAGGAACTATACCCGAAAATCACAAGGAGGATGGATGCACTCGAAGATATGGGCAAGGAGTTAGAGAAGGTTGTTGACACCTTGAGCGTGCAAGGAGATGGATTGAGTTTTGATGAGGTAAACACATTAATCGGTGATCTTTTCCATAGAGCATGTAATGAGATCAACACTTGGAACAATCGGAGGCCGATTTACGAAGAATTTTCCCCTCTTGTTTCTTTAAGTGGCATAATTCCCCTTTCTTCTTTCTTTTCCCATTCTTTATCCCCTTTATTTTTTCCCAAGACGTTAAGTCTTGTTGTAATTCTTTATTCTTTGAAGAAGTTCTCGAGGGCAGAGAACAGGTGAAGTGTGGGGTAATGTTGGGCCCTAAAATATCGACTAAGTCAAGAAGGCACATGGGCACGCGAGGTTAAAGAATCACACAAGATAAGGCACGCAGGAAAGGATTCAAGAAGGTTTTTTCTAGAACCTAGGATGCACACCCATGGAGCATAATCTAGGACTTATCCATTTTTGACCTATCAGGCATGACGCATGAAAAATGTGACCCGAGTGGATAAGGTCCCATCTTGCATGACAGGTGGCTCGGAAGGAATATGCTCTACGATAGAAGCTTCTAGATGGCCATCATGGAAATGAGTGGTGAGCTTAGGCTTGGAGGAGCATGCGACATTGGAGGACCACATTCAGACATTTAGCAAGGAAAAGATATGGGTAAGTGCAGCAAGTTGGTGGACAAAAAAGGGGTCATCGGTGGACATCATATTGCAAAAAATAGTGAAATCTCAACTTCTATGGATTATTAGTAATATATGCACTCAAAATTAGAAAAATTTATATAAATATGAATCATAGCATCCAGAATCTAGTTTCTAAACTACTAATTTTTTTAAAAAATAGACAAGTTTAGCTATATTAAACACTTAAAATTATATGACCTATTTTTTTTTTTGAAAAAACCTATAAGATTGTAGTCTATTTGCCCATGATTTGGATGACCAAATCTTGTTATTTTTTTCATTTGGTGAAAATTTAGATGTAGTTTTTTATCTTGGGATGGATTTTATTTTGTATTTTTTCGAGCAATATTTTTTTAAATGATTTTTTCCATGAAAGTGGTCTGAAAAGATTTAGAAAACAGAGCGCTTTCCATTTTCCCGCCATAACTATATCAAAAAAATCAAAATCAAATTATTATTTTTACGTGTATAGAATTTTTCCATATTTGGGATGGTATAATTTTTATCACATTTTGATAAGTGAAACAAAAGTTACTGATCTTAAATGTAGACATGAACATTCGAGGAAAAAATGTCTTAAAGACCTATTGTTAGTATAAAATTATAAAATGATATTTATCTTATTCTATTAACTTTAAAATCAATATTTTTAGAAAGCTAATGATCTCCCCTATGCTATGGCACCATTTTTATGAATTTTTTTTCAGTTTTTTAGCATGGTTCAAGTCTTTGAAAGAGAAAATTTGAAGTTTTTTTGACCTTATACACTTCATAATGACCTTCCATAGCTTTGGTTGGAGAAACAAAAAGATTTTCCAAGCCTTAGGATCAGATTTAATGATACGAGATAGATCCGCGATCGTGTTTTATAAACCATGAACATGGTTTTTATAAATCAAATCGTGAGTGTGCTTTATAAACCGCGGTCGTGGTTTATAAAGCACGTTTTTGGTTCTTAAATCATATGTAAACACACCCCAACATTAAAATTACCATGTGATTTTTACTTCTTGACATTCTTGTACAAATTACTATGAATTTTATCTTTAATCTACATGTTTTTCTTATCACCCGAAGCAAAACATCATGAGAGACAAGAAGCAAAGTCAAAAAAAGAAGTCATTAAGTAAAAAAACACCAAACTAATTAGAGGCAAACAAATTTCAAAATGCTGAGCGATTTTGCGGAATCTTCGTGAATCAAGAAGAGGTTCATCTTGAACCCCTACTATTATAAGCAATGAGGAATTAGGTAATGTTTCTACTGTTAATGTTGAAGTTGAATTAAATACTCATGATGAAGATGTTTTTACTATCAATGTTGAAGAAGAATTAAATACTCGTGATGTAGCAAATGTTAAAATTGAAGGAGACAATGAAAATGTGAATAAGTAAATTCAGGTTGAAACTGTAGACAAGAAAAATTTGACAAAAACACCTCCTAAGATTTTATGTAAGAAACCTAATTATTTTATTGAAATTGATGAAAACATTTTGAAACCAATGTCGACAAACTTTCTAAACGGAAAATCAGAAGAAAAGCCACTGAAATTTGGGATAATCATTTTGAAATTTTAAATGATTCCTAAATATGTCAATTGTTGGTTAGTTTGATGAAATTGATTAAAATGAGACCTACATTAAACACCTTAGGATTGATAACATCTAATATACTTGGTCAAACCTCTACAATTTTTAAAACCTTCATGATGCATATCAAGCTGTTGGTGTCAAGAGACGCACTAGGGATAGTAATATTGTGCATCGTGTACTTGCTACTAGTGTTGTAAGTGAATCAATAAAAAACTACGTTTGATTATGCAAACAATTCGAATGTTGCAAGTTAATAAAAAAATCTAATGAAAGCAATTGAAAGACGTAATATCCTTTAATCACTTAATAACACCGATTTTTGGCCATTTTCTCGCAGATAATCGTGTAAGGAAAAACATAATTTCGATACTATAAGAGAAGTTGTTATTCAATTTTGGCATGATAACACTAGAGTTTCACCTAATATAAGAGATGTTGTAAAATAGAGAGTTGGTTCTACTAATCATGAACCACATCCAAAGCATTTCTTAGATATGACTCAAAATCAATTTTTTCGTAAGTTTGAACAAGAGCATCCAGAAATTAAAATTAGTCAACATTTTTTTGAAATGTTGAAACCATTCTATGTGAAAATCAACCACACTCGCACCACTTGTTGTTGTAGGCAACATGTTGAATTTGTGATGTATTATGCTAAATTTTTATGTATTCATTATAATTTACATTCGAAACTATGTTATGGTAATGTGGTGTTCATGTTCTACCAATATCTTCCAGGATTTCATTCCTATGATATTTTGTGAAAAAGAAGTTGGACAATTTTTTTATAGTCAGGATTTTTTAGATAGAAGTTGTGGTACATGCGGTGGATTACCTAAATTGGAAAGTTGCATCCATGAGAAAATTGAAAGTGAAAAAGGACATAATTTAGTTGAGTTTGACAAATATAAATCAGTTTCATACCGGTTGAAAGATGGAAAAGAGTCTAAACAGTGTGAGCTAGTTACAAAACATATGCCTATTTTTTAATTTATTAGAAAATTTAAGGATGAAATTGTTCATGAGTATGCTAGGCATACACATAGAGCTCGATGGTTAAATGAACAATTCAAGATATGCAAGGACAAATTTCCTATTGGTACTATTGTTTAAGTGGTCAATTTTGTAGAGAATTACACATTATAACCACAAATGGAGGTTCAATCGCAATATTACAACTCAAGTATAAGTTGCCATTTTTGTGCATACAACATTTATACATTCTCCTAATATTACCAAGAATGATTGAAATTTTATAAGAGAGTACCACTTTTATATCAGTGATGATTGTACTCATTCTACTAAATTTGTGCAAGGGTGTTTCAGTTATTTTATGGAAATTTGTCCGATAGGACATCCACTTCAAACAACATTATATATGGTCGATAATTGCACGTCTCAGTTTAAGAATGCATTAATGTTTTATGGATGAGCATGATGCACGTCAAGATGGGTGTGCAACATATTTAGATTTTCACCGAGACTAGAAAGGGAAAAGGAGAGCATGGCGGTGTAGGGAATGTGTGAAAAGAGATCTTGCGTAAGAGAAGAGTTAAAGGATAAAGATGGTGCTAAATTGAAAGATGTAAAGAGCATAGTGGAATGGTGTATTGACAACATGGCCCGAGGTTCTTAATAAAATTCCATAGTTCACAGATATTTTTGGTTGATAGAGGAACAACAAATTGCTAACTACGAGGATTGTATGACACTCACTGGGTCAAGTGATATGCACTCATTATGTAGCTCAGATGCTACTTTGTGGGCCGTATGGAAAAGAAAGTTGACATGTTTTTATGCATCTTGTATCAAATTTGTCACTGCTGAGTGTGATTCATAATGTAAGCTATGAAAAATACACTACTAACAAGGAAGTAAAATACCAATAATCATACCTCCTCCTTCGCGCCCGTAGCAAACCTCGAGAATGGGCTAGGAAACTTGGATTGAGCCATGATTTTGTGATATGTAGGTGCTTTTCTTCAATATGGAGCAAGACCTTCCCGCAACAACGATCCTCTTACTTTCAGACCTTTGGATGGGAAAAAGGATTATGAGGCTATTTTGGCATTAGGACAAGGCAAGAATGATGTTCTTTGCTCAAAGGATGCAATAACTTAGATATGGACATGAAAGCTTATTCTCCGTGTGTTTAGAGGGGAGGGGTAAGGTTGTATTTATAACTGAGGGAGTGATTAGCTTAGATTAATTTAAGTAATCATGGTTTGAAAATGTGGGCAAGATTAAGTGGGTGGTTTGAAAATGTGGGCAAGATTAGGTGGGTGGTTTGAAAATGTGAGCAATATTAGGTGAGTGGGGGCCATGAAGAATGGGTGAGGATTTGAATTATATTTTTAATTCATAAGTGGAGGATTTTAGGTGAGTGGGGACCACGAATGGTGGGTGAGGATTTGAATTTGAATTTTTAATTCAATAGTGGAAAAACATGGAGAATAATGACATGTGGTGAGGATTAGATTATTTTTAGATTTTGAAATGGATAATTAATCAAATTATATTTGATTAATTCGAAGTGTATTTTTGTGGGAAATGAGGAAGGGAAATTAATTGATTTAGGATAGATGTGAAATTGGGGTGTCTACATTTGCCCCTCTTTGGAAGGGTACTATGAAAGTAGTGTCCTTTCAAAGAAAGTAGACGGTATGGGGGAAGAATTCAATCTACTTTTTAAAAGGTAGAGCGAATGTTTGTTGGGGAGAATAGAAAGTGGTGAGTGACGGATGTCATAGTATCCTCCAAGACAAAAATGTCATGAGAAGATGTGATTATGGATAGATGTGGTGATGCCCCCTCGAGAGGACTCGATGAGAATGAAATATATGACGAAGTCTCGAAAAGAAAGGAAATGGATTCGGCGGAGAAGAGGATGATAATGGAGTGGAAGAGACTGGAATGACCGCACGACGTAAATGGAGAAAGGATTCAATCGACCTTGAATGCTAGGTGTGAGGGTGTGTGGGAAAGAGAAAAGGGAATGGATAGGGTTGGGGTTGATTTTGAGAAGAGTAAGGGAGATAGAGGAGGGAAAAAAGGAATGAAAGAGGTAGAAATAAGAGAGAGAGGGATGATAGGGGAAGAAGGGAATGATGAAGGACAAACAAGGTAAAAAGAGGAAAATGACAGAGAGTAGAGGGTGAAGGGATGAAATAAAGAGATGTGTAAAATGAAGAAGAAGCAACAGAGATAGTAAAGAGGGATACGTGGAAGTGAAATAAGAAGGAGAAAACGAGGTGGGAGGTGGGAGTAGGGAGGTGGAAGGAGAAAAGGAAGTGAAATGAGTGAGTGAAGAAAAATAGGAAATTGGAAAGGATAAATAAGAAGGAGAAAACGAGGTGGGAGTAGGGGGTGAAATGGAGGGAAATGGAAAGAGGACAAAAGAAGAAGTAGAACGGAGAAAAAGAAGAAACTATGAGGGGCGAGGAAAGTGTGAAAAAGAGGAGAGAAAGGAAGAGAAACATATACGGAATGAACGAAAAGGTAGGGGTGGTAGAGAAAAGGGGAAGTGGTAAGAAGAAACGTGAAAAATTAGGGGAGAGGAAAGGAAGATAGAACGAATACAAGGAGAAGATTGAAGTAATCACGTCATCATGAGGAAGACCAGGCAAAGAATAGGAGAGAAAAGAGAATGGGGGATAGAAGAGGCAATGCCAATGAGAGGACGTTAGGGAAATCCCCTTGACAATGAGTGGTGGGGAAGGGTGAAAGAAAAAATGAAGAAAAAGAGAAAGCGAATGAGGACTGGAAAGGGTAACGCCAACAAAGGGACGTTAGGGAAAACCCGTTGCCAATGAGTGGTGGGCTTAGAGGAGGGAAGGAATGAAGGGAAACTCTAGAAGGTCCAAGGGAGTGAATGAGGTCGTGCGGAATGCGGATTGATAATTTTTAGGGAAAACCCGTTGACAATTATGAGTGCGGGAAGAGAAGATGATGATGAAAGAATGATATAGGAGTATTAACAGTAATGGTGAATATGTGTGTGGGTAGAAATGTAGGGGGAATGTGAGAAGATGAAGGGGAAAGAGTGAAGAAGATGGGAGGGAGGAGTTAGGACGAAGTGAAAGCGAGGAGAGGATGGGGGTGATGAGGATGAACGAGGTGAGGATGAAGAACCAAGACATGAAAAGAATGGGAAGAAATGGTATGAAGGATGATGGATCAAGGAGGGGAAAATGGGGGAAAAGAATGTGATTGTAGGTGGAAGAGATGAGGTGTATGTTGTAAGAAGATATGTGGAGAAAGGATAATAGTAGGAGGAAAAAGTGGGTAATAGGAGATACCAGGTGGAAGAAACGATCAATAAAGTGAACTAAGAATGAGGCGGGGGAGAAGTTCATGATGACAAGTTAAGTGTAGGGAGGACCCTAACATAAGATTGTCATGTGATGGAAGTGGTTAAGTAAGATTGCCATGTGAGCAAAACTGGAGATGACAAATGGTCAAGCGAGAAGTGGTGTTTGCGAGAATCGAAAAGGAGGTGAAAGGATGTGATAATGGGGAATGCCGAGAAAAAATGAAGGGTGAAGGGTGGGTAGTGATGGGGAAAGGCAAGGAGACAGATCATCCTTAAGAGGGACTCTTAAGTGAGATCGCCATGCTGGGTGAGTGGTTAAGTAAGATTGCCAAGCAGAGGAGGGTGATAGTGGTGGTAAAAAGATGTGATGATGGGGAATGAAGAGGAAATATGGTGGTGAGATTGGAGAGTGATGGGCGAGTGTAAGATGACATGTCATGCTTAAGAGAATCTCTTGAGTAAGATCGTCATCTTCGCTGGAGAAGTTTCGTAGGGTCACCCGGCCCGATAGGGATGATATGCAAAGAGAAAGACAAAATGATATTGGGGATAGGGGTGGAATGGTAGGGTGAAGAAGATGATCGCGATGAGAGGTGGGAGAAATAAGATGGGCGAAATATGATGGGATGGGGGAAGGCCACAGGGTAGATCAACCTTAAGTGGAAGTCTTAAGTAAGATTGCCATGCGGCTGGAATGGTTAAGTAAGATCGCCAAGCTGAGGAAGAAGGATGATGTTAGAGTTGGTGGGAATAGGGTATGACAAAATGGACTGAAGGGGAACCCTCAAGTGAATTTTCCATACTACGAGAGCGTGTAAGTAGGATGACCAGGCATAAGGTGGATTTGGGGAAGGATGAGAAAAGAGTGAGTGAGGTATGCCTAAGTGGTATATGATATGAGATGAGGTGATAATAAGAAAGAAAGGACACAAAGGAGTATAACATGAATGGATGAAGGAATATATGTAGTGGAGGGTGGAGAGTGTGAGGGGAATCCTTAATTGGGATGCCCGCGTGGTGAGAGTAATGATGCGGGAATGGGAAGTAGAAGAGGTGGAGTTGGAAGGTATGTTTGGTGGTGATGGTTATTTGATGAGAGGGCATGTGGTGAAGAAGCTTCTACAGCAGGAAGATCTTAGCGAGAGGGTAAACCTCCACTGAGGATTCCATATAGAAGGGGTTATTAAGTAAGATTATCAAGCGGGAAGAAAATAGGTGAAAGGAAAGAATACCAATGGGTGAGAGGGGACAGGAATGGTGAGAAGGGTAATATGGTTATAAGCGGTGGAGGAGTAAAAATGAGAAGTGAGAATGAATGGATCAAATACATGGTGATCATGGTGGGGAGAAGGAGCTGCTGGATAGTGAATGCTACTTGAGAAAGATCGTCAAGTAGGATTCGCAAAACCGCAATGGTGATCAAGTAGGATTCACAAACTGGAGAATGCATTAGTATGGATGAATGGATGGGGTGCAAAGTAAGATGTTGATCATGCAGGAAGATACTCACGTGACGAAAAACATCTTAATTTTAATATAGCACATAACAGGATGCATCGTGATATAAAAGATCAGGATGACTAGATTGTAATATGCGTGATAGCATAGACAGGGGCCATCAAAAAGGTTTGATGCCCCAGTACGATATGCAAATGGAAGAGAGCATAGATAGAGGCCATCAAGAAAGTATGATGCCCCAGTACGACATGCAATCAGATAACATAAGAATATTACAGAGAACACCGAGATATATAAAATCAAGATGCCCCCTGTAATATATCAAGATACAAGAAAGCAATTAATAATTTGCCACTAATAATGCAACACAAGAACTAGTAAACATGTCCCTAACGTGTTCCACAGTGATGATTGATTAGATGTGCCCCCAAGCAGAGGTACAAAGGATTGGGCCAGTCTCCTCAAACAAGGAAACAATGAGAGCCGGATTTTCCCCAAGCGAGGATTCACGCGAGGAGAAGTGGTTTGAAATTGGTAGTCATAAGGTGGTTGGACCATTCGTTTGGGATAATAGTTCAAAGGATGAACTGTGTTACTTATTGAGTTTTTACAATTTTGTGGATGTTTTTGGTCTTTTGAAAATTTTACAAATGTTTTTGTATTTTGGATATTTTCTAATGTTTTTGTTTTTGGATTTTTTGATTTTCTAATGTTTGTTTTTGAATTTTATAATTTTTTGGATTTTCTAATGTTTTTGAATTTTTATGATGTTTACACTGTGTTTGGATTTTTGACGATTTTCAAATGTTTTTGGATTTTTGGATTTTTACACTGTTTTTGGATTTTTGATGATTTTCAAATGTTTTTGGATTTTGAGATTTTTACACTGTTTTTTGGATTTTTGACGATTTTCAAATGTTTTTGGATTTTTGACGATTTTCAAATGTTTTTGGATTTTTGACGATTATCAAATGTTTTTGGATTTTTAGATTTTTACATTGTTTTTGGATTTTTTTACGATTTTCAAATGTTTTTTTATTTTTACATTGTGATTGACAATTTATGGACCAGAGTGCAGACTTATTTTTGAGAGACGATGTACCGTGTTCCGCATTGTAACTTATGCTCAAAATAACATAAATTCACTTTCCATTGGCATGATATGGTGGTGATGATATGATGAAAAGAATTCCAACTCCATTCTTGACTCCACACAACTAGTAAGATGTGTGGGCTCATCACCAAGAATCAAGAAGGACGTAGGAGGTAGATAATGAATATAGAGACAAATGCTAACAACAATCCCTTTGGGAAATTGTGACTCCATTCTTCATAATGGTACTGAACCGGTTTCAAAAATGGCTTTCACTTTATGAGTCACATGCTAGACTTAGACAGTTATGTGGCCTGCTGATTGATAAGATATGAGGTTAAGGGATAGTTCTCTCTTCACTTAGGCATCTAAATTACGTGTTTGGGGATTCTATAATTTGTAAGCACTGTAAGATTTTGTATTTTTGAAATGACTCCCTATGCCTTGCCCCATGCTACTAGTGAGAAGCAAGGGCTCATCACCAAAGGCAAAGTATAGGCGAGTGAATTCCTTTTTGTCTTTTTTTTTGTTTTGTTTGGTTTTTTTTTTAGTTTTTTTTTTTGAATATTTTGCAAGGTTTTATGCTTTTATGAGAATGACCCTCTACGCTTTGCCCCATGCCACTTGTAAGAGGCAAGGGTTTATCACCGAAGACAAGACGTAGACGAGTAAGGGCACCTTCCTCCATTCCCAGTCTCACACTACTAGTAAGAAGTGTGGGCTCAACACCAAAGACTATGAAGGACGAAAGATGTGACAATGAATTATTCATAAGTTATTGAATTGATGGATTTTTTTACAATAGTGCTTTGTATTTGGGAAGAAATGTCTGCCCCCAATCTCAGCCCCACACGACTAGTAGGACGCGAGGGTTCAACACCGAAGACTGAGATGGACGACCAAATGAACTGGGTAACGAAGTTTAGAGCTTTGTTATGAAAGAGAGAATGTCTTTGAAGGGAATATATTACCATCAGTAAGCTTCTAGGTATGACCATAGAGGAAAGTGACTGAAAATGGAAGAAGTATGATGCTCACAAACTTAATAGGATTTATACTAGCACTTGTCTCATGATGATAAATATGAAGATGTGATTTTGATAAAGAAAATATCTGCCAATGGAAATGAATGAATTTAAATTATTCGGAAATAAGCAAGACAAAAGGAACAATGTACACGTTGTTATTTCCTGGAATATAGAGTTATTTCAAGAATAAAATTTCTTTGAATGGAATGCATTCATGGGTTTTTCAAGGACTTGGCCGGTGTCAATGGCCAATTTATAAGCTCCAAACCCAAAACTATCTATGATTTCGTTGGGCTCAAATTTTTCTTGTTTGTCTCGTTCTTTGGGTGTGTTCTTTCGATTTTCTTTGAGAATGAAATGATTGACCTTAAATTTTCTAGGTTTGAATTTTTTATGGTAGCTATGCCGTAGCTGATTTTGATATACTTGAAGATGATCTAGGGCATTAAGTTGTTTTTCATCAAGAAGCTCGAGTTCATTAAGGCGTGAATGTTGATAATAATATTTATTGATTATGTCTTTGAGGGATATTCTAAAGGATGGGAATTCAACCTTGACATGTAAAATATCTTCCCTACCATAAACAAGGGAGAAGGGAGTGGCCTCAGTTTGCATTGTTTGATTTTTTGCTTCTATTTGTCCATGAATTAATTGATTTGACGATAGATTCAAAATTAAAGATGGAAAAGGTCGCATAAAGATATTCCTAGGTATACATACCTCGTAGAATATATGCACATAGAAGTCTTGATAGGTGAGAATCATTAGTGATGAGATGCCCTGCAAGATCGATCGTTGAAAAGTATGATGGTCATGACAGGTTGCATTGTTGCAAGTGTCCAAACTTGATGTGGTTGTGTTTCGACAAAAAGGCTAGAGATGTTAGGCATAAGAGCCAATATTGGAAAAATAGAATCAAACTTAATGGTACTGTTGATGGAACCTCGTCTGTAGTGTCTACAGTAATATCAAGGTTTGAAAGGGAGTCTTGAAACGAGATCAAGGTCTCGTTAGATGTTGGATGAATGTTGTCACCCAAAACAGGTTCAATATATGTTTGGGTTGAAAGAGAGTCTTGAAATAAGTTTAAGTGCTCAGTAGATGTTGGAAGAATGTTGTTGTCAAAATAGGTTCAATGTATGTTTGAACTAATGGAAGGAAATTTGAAGAAGATATGGATTGGTTTGGAATTAGAGAGTCTTGACTATTGTCGTCATGATCTCATGGAATTTCAGTATATATAGGAGTTTCGACAGTAGTCAGCTCTTCATGGAAAGTTGTGGTATTGGATGTGTCGTTGGTTGCAAGAGCATTGTCATCAAGTTCTACAGAGATGACGTCGTCGTCAATTAAGTCTTGGACGTAATTCTTAAATCGCACACATTTATCTATGTGATGACCATCAATGCGATGAAAGTCATAGTATGTGTTAGGTTTGTACCAACATGGCTTAGCTTCCCCTTTGACAAAGGGTTTTGTAATTAGATATTTTATAAGTTTAGCCTCTTTTAGTTGATGAAAAACACTAGAGAGACTTTCTCCAAGGGGGGTAAACTGACGTTGGACTTTACGTGAACTGATTTCTTCGTGAGGTTGTATGATCGACTTTTTGGGTGATCGCTCACTGATTTGGGTAGCCATATGAGAGAGTTGTGTTGTCATCTTATTAATTTGTTCTAATAGCTCATTGTGTGATGTTTTTCGTGAATTCTTCATGTTTGAAAGAGAGGGAGAACGAAGAAATGTGCGATGAAGAAATCAACCTATTGATTATGATCTTTGTTTTCGCTCAATCAAGTTTTAACAAGGCTATAAGGAGTAAGCTCAAACAAGCTACTCGGGATACAAGTGAGATATAACTTAAACAAGCTATGATGAATATGTTGATTGGTTTGGATTAAACAAGCTTAACAGATGAAAATGTAAGGAGTACACTCAAACAAGGTACTCAATACAAGTGGGATGTAGCTCAAACAAGCTATGATGAATATGTTGATTGGTTTGGCTTTAACAAGCTCTGGATTTTTGATAGGAAGAGTAACTCAAACAAGTGACTCAACACAGTTGTGAACTCAAAATGAGTTTTGAAGGGATTTGTGTCGGATGGGATTTTGTGAAACTCGATAGCTGATGAAATAATGAGTGAACTCAAACAAGTCACTCAATGTCATTTTGATATAGCTTGAAACAAGCTAGAAAGAATGTTCTGACAATTGATGAGATAAGGAGTGAACGCAAGTCACTCAATATCTATTGGATATAGCTGAAGACAAGCTATGACAGATGTATTATTGGCTAAAGTGAGCTAATGAAATTGGTGTGATGTTTTGGTCTATGTTGTTGGATTGTTTGGATGTTTTCGCTTGGTATTGAATTGGTCGAGAATTGATTTTTTTGTGGAACACAACTAGGGTCTGAACTTTTACAATGAACACATTGATATCAGCCAAGTTTTATGATAAAAAAATGCTAAACTATTGTGTTTTCAAACAGCAAGCAGTCATGTGGATTCAATTGTTTTGGCTTATGAGGTAACTTCTTCAGGAATGATAATTGTTTCATGCAATCATACAAGTATCTTTGTGAAATGGTGGATGCGAGACTCTTATTACTCCAAGAAGATGCATCCTCCGATATACCCTAGTCCCGATATACCTAATTGCATGCGGGGACGTAACTGGTAGTGGGAACCCTTAGAGCACCTGGAGGAGACTCACCAATTCTTACTTGCCTATTTCTGGAGTGAATCACCACGTCCCGCAATGTGTTTTTGAAAAGGTGGAAGGTGATGGAGGGATGAATGAGTATGGTGTCTTATAACTCCTCGAAGATTTACAGGGACGATGCCCAGGCTTCGTTGTTGCAGCTATTTAGGCGTGACTCGCATGCGCTGCACGACAGCATTACCTGTAAGTGAAGAGCAGCGGCGAGGTAAATACCGAACGCTGTGATGAGACTAGGTCTCAAAGTGCAATGTAGATGTAAATGCTGTTGGTGCGTGGTAGTCAAGTCCACGTCACCGATGTAGCTTTGGTTGTGATGAAATCCACCTTGTCTACGTGTAAAAATAATATGATAAAGTGATTAAACGCAGGGTTCTTTCCAACTTGAAATAAATCACTAGCGTAGAAAATAATTACGTACTGAGCGTACTTTTTGTTTTTTGTTTTTTTGCAATTGTCTTTAAATGGTGGTATTTTTGCGGGATTTTTGTTGTTTTTGTTTTTGTTTTTGTTTTTGACAATATTCCAGCAACGCGGTTCTACAGAAAACAAATTAGTAGTTATCCTGCAAATGAAATGTTAGAAAAGTGATCGTGGTTGTTTTTGATTTGCCAGATCGCTCAAAGGCGCAGGAAAAGAGCATACACAACCAACGACCAAAAAATATTAAGAATATGACAAAGGAAAATAATTATTAAAATGACAGTTGAAAAACAAAGCTAGAGGATCCTGCAATGTTAGAACAAGAAACTAAAAAATTGTGACCGTTTCTGATTTTCTAGATCGCTTGAAGGCGCAAGAAAAGAGCATACGCGGATATAATTAAAATAGTTTTTTTTTTTAAATATTAATAATTATTGCAATTAATCATGATTGCGAAATAGCGATAATGATTATGTTCACAAAAAATAAAAATGATGAAAGAAGAGGGTGAAAACGTTACCGAGAAGTGTTTTCGTGGAAAATTTAAATGTAAGGCAAAAAATTAAAAATAAAAATTATTTTCTAAAGCTTGAGTGGCCTCACGTTTCTGATTTCCAAGATCACTTTTGAAGTGCGAGGAAAGAGCATACGTGTGAGGATGTTTCGTGAAATAAAAATTAAAAAAATAAAAATAAATAAAACTATAATTTTGTTGTTTTTTTGTTAAAAAGATAGGTGTTAGAAGAAATGAAACCAATTTTTTTGTAAGTCTAAATCTAAAAATTATTTTTGCATTGCATAGATCTTTTCAATACCTTTCCGTTAAAAAAAAATGAAGTCATTCCGAGTTCGGGAGCAAAAGTTATGGCTTCCGGAAGATGGGCTACGAGAACGCTCTGAATGAAAATTTTAAACGTGAGAAAAACGTCCCGGGAGCTGGTTTTTTTATTTTCTGACTTCTATACTTCACCTGAGAAGCTAAAATTTTGACAGCAAGGTTAAAAAAGAAAAATAAACAGAAAGAAAGAGTTAGATCACAAAATGATTGATTAAAATAAAAGAAAATAAAAATGATTAACTTCCTACAAAGCAGTTATTTTAGCAAAAGGAAATAAATAAATATATTTTCCGGATTGGTTGTCCCATGACAGTAAGATGATAAACTAATGGATAGTTCATATGTTTTTACAGATGACGAGTAAATAGCAAAGCCAAAACTGTCAACTAAACACCAAGCACCGAGGAGATCAAAGACAAGATGAGCTTCAGAGTTTCATTATTGCTATAACCTGCAGATACACCACAAGACACCACACAACAAAAACACTACCCAAAGCGTGAAGGTTAACCAAAGAAGACCAAAAGGAACAGAAAAAGAAATAATAATAAACAATAATAAACAAAGAACAGATAAAACCACTAATTGAGAAAGTAATGGTAACAGATCGAAAGTAACCGGGCGTGCCAGAATGTAAGCTATGAAAAATACACTACTAACAAGGAAGTAAAATACCAATAATCATACCTCCTCCTTCGCGTTCCGTAGCAAACCTCAGAATGGGCTAGGAAACTTGGATTGAGCCCTGATTTTGTGATATGTAGGTGCTTTTCTTCAAGACGGAGCAAGATCTTCCCCGCAACAACGATCCTCTTACTTTACAATCTTTGGATGGGAAAAAGGATTATGAGGCTATTTTGGCATTAGGACAAGGTAGAATGATGTTCTTTGCTCAAAAGATGCAAGAACTTAGATATGGCATGAAATCTTATTCTCCGTGTGTTTAGAGGGGAGGGGTAAGGTTGTATTTATAGCCTGAGGGAGTGATTAGCTTAGATTAATTTAAGTAATCATGGTTTGAAAATGTGGGCAAGATTAAGTGGGTGGTTTGAAAATGTGGGCAAGATTAGGTGGGTGGTTTGAAAATGTGGGCAATATTAGGTGAGTGGGGGCCACGAAGAATGGGTGAGATTTGAATTATATTTTTAATTCATAAGTGGAGGATTTTAGGTGAGTGGGGACCACGAATGGTGGGTGAGGATTTGAATTTGAATTTTTAATTCAATAGTGGAAAAACATGGAGAATAATGACATGTGGTGAGGATTAGATTATTTTTAGATTTTGAAATGGATAATTAATCAAATTATATTTGATTAATTCGAAGTGTATTTTTGTGGGAAATGAGGAAGGGAAATTAATTGATTTAGGATAGATGTGAAATTGGGGTGTCTACACATAAGAATGGGTGGATGGATGGAGTTTTAGGCCTCTAACTCCGCTTCCTAGTTATCAACCTCCACAAGCATTACGACTTGTTTTTTGCGCAGATGAAGTTACAACATCCAAGGACTTTGACGAAATTTTGATTTTGGTGTGACAAGGTTATTATGGTTATTTACAATTTTTGTATTGAGTTATGTCCACTTGAAATTTTAATATGTAATTTAAATTTTAGTTGTTCGACCTTTATTTTTTATAGGGTATGTGTTTGCAGTTATTCCGACATAAGACAATGAAGAAGGAACATGCTATTTCTTATGTCATTTCATCGAGGACAGAAATAAGTTGACTTCTCCTATTATAGATAGCGAAGATATTGAGTATCCTACGGTGGTCAGTGGTAGTCACTGGAACTTGTCTTCGACGGTATCCATTAAAAACTCCTCTTTTGGGTGTTTGAAGACTTTAAGACACACAATAAAATTCTCTTATATTCACATCTAGTTCTAGCGAAAAATATTCAGGTGTATAGATATCGAGGAAGGCCTAATAGCAAGATTCTTTGGAAGGTTCGAGAGTCAGATCATGAAGCAATCATGTCCACTATTCAGAGTAGATATGATCCTGATGGTTCATTGGAATGAATTTACAATGCTCATGTCTGTTATATATAATTTATTTGATATAATTTCTTTGGTATATATAAATTTGTTAGTTAGATAGATTTAAGTTCATATATTTTATTTTAAATTTGTGTATTTTGTATATATCTAGTATGGTTTTGATTTGAAACTTAAATTTCTTTGACTAACACTTTTATGTGAAGGTTGCTCGTGCTAGAAAAGCTTCCACCTTCACGTGGTTGGCATTGTTAGTAGAGAATTTTAAATTCTGGAAGGTAAGAGAAGCTTTCATTGTTTTACAAGAAAAGAGAAGCAATTAACAACGATTTATGTACCTGTGGTGGGGGTTCTTGGCTTTGGAGGATGTAGTCCAAAAGAACATGGAGCTTAGATAACCAAAAAAACACATCCCCAAGTGTTTACAAGACCATACCTATGCGTGTGCACAATGTCGGTTCAAAGGCCACGACCCACCGCTTGCAAAATATAGCATTTGGAAGCCTTACACTAGCTCAAACTACACTATTTTGTGCATTTACAAACAATAGGGCAGCGAGAGCACCGATCGAGAGAAGGTAAAAATGAGAGAGGCTATTATATAGGGTCCCTATGCTTTGAGGTGTAGGATTATACAAGAAATCTATAGGTGCCATGGAGTCCGAGTAGTTACCCGTCGAAGTTGAATGATTTTTTGGTCTCAGGGCTCTTAAGGGACTACGCTTGAACGAAGTAGCCCTAAGCAATGAAATTTTGCGCACCTGAAAAATTTCCTCCTCTAGCATTCACCTAGCCACTGGACATTTTCGCACATCAATTTGGTGACATGACCAATCGTTTACAAAATATACCGTTTAACTTGCCTCTTCCATTGGCTCAAACCGCACTATTTCATGCATTTACAAACAATAGGCAACAAGAGCACCGATCGGAGAAGTAAAAATCAAGAGAGGCTATTGTAGAGGGTCCCTACTCGAGGTTTATGATCATACGAGACTTCTCTAGGTGCCATGGAGTCTGAGTAGTCACCCGTTGAAGTTGAATGATTTTTGGTCTCGGGGATCTTAAGGGGCTACGCCCGAACGAAGTGTCCCGAAGCAACGACATTGTCACGCACCAAAACAACACCTTTTCTAGTATTCACCTAGCCACATGAACGTGTTAAACAGTCATTTTGGTGCCATGACCCACTGTTTGCAAAATATAGCATTTGTCACCTTACACTAGCTCAAACTGCACTATTTCACACATTTGCAAACAATAGGGCAATGAGAGCACCGATTGGAGAAAGAAAAAACTGAGACAGGCTATTATAGAGGGTCCCTATGCCAAGGTGTAGGATTAGACGAGACATCTCTAGGTTCCATGGAGTTCGAGTAGTCACCGTTGAAGTTGAATGATTTTTTGGTCTCAGGGATCTTAAGGGACTATACCCGAACGAAGTAGCCCGGAAGCAATGATGTTGTCACGCACCAAAACAACGCCTCCTCTAGCATTCACTTGGCCACCCAGATGTGTCATCATAGTTGGTTCAGTTCCATGATGTCCCGAGGCATAGCTTTTCACTTCTCACCTCCGTTCATTTCTAGGACTCAAAACATTCAATGTCACTTGTTTACCTTCCATCTCTCTTGTTTTCTTTGGAATTTCCTCTATCCTCTTGGGTACTTCATCACTTTCCTTGCTTTTCTATCTTGAGCTATGTTGTTGTGGTGATATATCTCCATCCTCTACTTCCCTAGCTATGTGCTTATGCTCATTATGTTTGCATTGTAATCCTTTTATGCTATTGGCTACCTTGAAACTTTATACATAATTTTCATCCCTTAATGGGTATATAAAACCCTAATTATCATGCTTTGAAAATTCACAAGAACAAATATATATATTATTTATAGTATGTTCATTATGTACTAGGAAGGGTTTGGATCAAAATCACAAAAAGAGAAGTACAAGAGTTACATCGAGAATTAAGGATTCATATTTTTGGAGAAAGTCAAAATGGATGTAAGTGAACTATTAAAGCATTTAAAACCTTATGAGCATCTCTACATCATCCTAACCCGGGTTGAAATAGGATAATTGGTCTTAAGGACAACTCTGTGATATTTTTGACTAAAGAGGTTATGAATGATTTGATAGCTTGAAATACATTCCCTTATTATTCTAATAGTGGATTAAGTATAAATGAATAGGTCAAGAATACTAGATGGAGTTGAAATTAAATGAGCCATAATTTCTAGTGAAAAAGAACTAGTGAAAAGTGGTGACTAAGGGAAATTTTTCAAGAAGTGAGTAAAGGTAAGTCATTAAAGGAATGAATGCATTTATTCATGTTGTTTCTAATAGTATGGTGAGAATGTGAACATATGAATAAGATTATAAATAAAATGCTAAGGAAAGTAGGGTCAAGTTTACATATTTGGACCAAAAGGTCAAGGATAAGAAATATGAATATCAATGAGGGTAAGTAATTGATTTGTCATTTTGATGATATAATCTGATTTTGGTCAGCAATGTGGTAGAAATTATAGGTTTTAAAAGGATAGATTGAATATAATACCTTCTTAGAAGGAATATTTTCCAATTTCATGAGTGTTAATCTATCATAGATTAGCCTAAGATCTTCCGATTCAGGATCATTATGAAAGTTTGTTACTAGAAAATTATTGGGATTCTTTAAAGGAATGAGAACTAGAGAATTGGTTCTACGTCATTTGGTATCAAAGCAGGTATTTAAGAAAGAGAGTAAGGATTTGAAAAGTTTTGTATCTGAGGAAATTTATTATTTGATTACACAAGTTAGATATCAAGGAATGTCTAAAGCCATGAAGACAAAGAATGTAGAGAAAGATTCAAAATGCAGAGATAAATATTAGATTTGAGAAGTGGTTTTCATATATATTAGAAACCTTAAAGAAAAGATGTGGTTGTATAGGTAAGCAATTAGTTAAGAAGCTAGGAAAGAAATAAGCTAGGTGGCCAATCAAGTCACTTATGAATCATGCTAAAATAAGTGAAGGAAACAAATAAGTGAGATCCTATGAAGGAATAAGAGGAAAATAGTTTCCATGTTAGTTCTTCGAATCTTAATTTAACCATGGATATATCATGCCTAAATGGATTAGAAAATCAATTACTTGTGAACAAGAGAAAAAATTCAAGGAAGAGACTAATAAGAACATGCTATGAAATGGGAAATAAGAGGAAAGTCATGAGAAAAGGTCAGTTTTCAGTTTGAGGCAAACATGTAATGGTTGTGATCAATAAATGAAGAATGAAGAAGGCGTATCTAGGTACAAACCAACTTATGAAACAAGAATGAAAATTGAAACTAAAAGTACACATCAACCTAAGGATACAATATTTAGTAAGTTTGGAAGGTCAAAGAGAGATAAAATAAAAAATAAGCCTCATGGGAGCTTAGAAAGAGAAGCAAGTGAGTGAAAAGCAAGGTAAGAATGTTGATATGAATGTTTTGGTTAAGCAAGGGAAAAATAAGTCATTTGGAGATGCAAATGAGTTATTTTTAAAAACTAACATGCATGATGAAGGCTGATTTTGTGAATTAAAATGTGATTCCAATGAAGAAGAAGACCAAATGGGTCCTAAATATGATGAAGAAAGTGAAGGAGAGAGTGAATACTTGTTGTATGAGGAAATACAAGTCAAGAGAAAAAAAGAGTGAACAATGGCAGAATAAGAAGGAGAAATCAGACTTCTTGAATGTACAAGTGCAAATAAAAGGAAAGAGAGGATGGTAAGGAAGAAGAAAGAGACAAACAATGAACATGAAAAGAGAGAAGTGAATCTGCTTTAAACGATAATCAAACTACATGTACAACTTCTTAGTGACTGGCATAACACCAAATTATAAAGAGATAAGGTGTGTACATCTATTGATCAATGGGATAAGCGGGCTATTAATGGGATAATCTCTAAAATAATGTAAATGGTTCCCTTAATTTCTTAACTATTGTACCATGTAATGTTGCACCATAAGTAACGTTATATTCATATATGTTCAAGATGAACTCTACCTCGCTTATTTCTATCAATGTTCGCATTATTTGATATGCAACATATGAGTGTTAGCTTTCAAAGAAAAAAAGGTAATTACGTATTGGGCCCTTTTGTAGTTCACCTAGCATGGTTATCATAGGTTTTGCTTAATGGAATAGGTTTTCTTAACAATTGTACCATGTAGTGCTCCGGGACATGGTTTTTTAATTTTAAATCAAACATGTATAGAACTAATATATGGTTATGAAAACATACATAGAAGGATATCATACATGCAATGAAATCAAATCAAACATAGAAGTAATATTGTTATGAAAACCAACACACATGGATATATAATGAATCAAACTAAGTGTGTTGGAGGCACGCCTCTGAAAATATAAGTTCATAACATGTGTACATCTCGAACAAAGTGTGCTAGACACACGTCTCTGAAAATACAAGTTCATAATGTATGTATAAATCTTGAACTAAGTGTGTCATACATATAGGACCACATGCGGTCGTAAAAGGTTATATATATAATGGACTATATGAAGAAACATGAACTAGGACTAGATGGCCCATATATATATCTATGTATATCTGGAGGTCCTATGAATCTATTCATGAAACATATTCCCTCTCTTCACCCTGCTAGAACTAGCATGTCCACGACTTGGGGATGTATTAGAGGGAGATGTCACTATGGATTTCATCTGTGTGGTCCTAGGCATCTCTAAGTAGGCCTGCAACCTAACCTACACATTCATGAACAACAAGTTTTTAACACCTAAATTTTTAAAATACATTCAAAATTTAGAAACTTACAATTTAGTTAAAATACATGTGAAATCTTACCACAATGTCATGACCCCTATCAAATTGTCGTTGACACGTCCGCAAGGACAACAAAGAGACTCATGAGGGGTAAGCTACATACAAATAATTAAATTTCAAATTAAATATTTCACATGTACAATATTTGATATTTTAGATTTAAGTAATAAGAAATAATGAACCTCCAAAATTTAACAAATTTGAAAAATTGTACCTCGGTTAGTGGATCTATAGATGCTTTATGGCAAAGTATCTATAAGAGCCTCCATAGTCTGCATATATGGAGGAATCTCTCTCTGGGATCATAAGCTATAAAAAAAATATACAAATCAATATTAATCTACATGATCGCCACATAACAGAGGTCCAAAGCATGTAATCCACGTGAACTTCCATAATTAGAAATAAAGTGTAAAGAGAAACTAACCTATGTAAAAGTCACGTGAGGCATGCCAAGACTCTCGAGTTCCCAGAGCAGAGATGATGACCCGCTGTGAAGGCTCCTACGTATAAAAGACAAAATATTATTATGTAAAACATACACGTGAAACATTATAATAATAAAAGTGCAATCAAATGAAATTAAAATGTGCTTCAGACAACTTGAAACTTATGTTTCAGTAACATGCACACTGTAGAAGTAAGCTAGCATATCGCCCGGATGTTTCCTTCATCGGCTTTGCTATTTAAAATAAAATAAAAATTGCGTTTTTACATGTATGTACATGACTTACAATCAAATACATATATATTAAAATCGTAAACATGAATTAAACTATTATATATATATATATATATATATATATTTATTTATTTGAAATTTACTTGTGAAAGACCAAATATCAGTTGCACTGAGCCCAAAACATCTACTATCATCTCATCTACAAAAAAGAAATCATGTGAACCAACAAATGATGTCTCACCAACTTGAATGCATATGGAACCACATGATCCATAATTGTGTGGTGCACTAGAACTAGTGCCTCCACCAACATCACCAGATGTAATCTAGTCACTATGCTGGGTCAGAGTGTTAGTGAGCTCCCTCAATGCATGTAGTGTGTCAATCTCCATAACCTCCTTCACTGTAGGAGGGATAACTGAATGCAATGGGGTTTTGGGGCATGGGGGATCCTTGGTTAAACTACGCGTGCACTAGGTCTACTCTGTGCATAGCCACCTCCTCGCCCATAAAACTCAAAAAGTCAAAATAATTTGGGACCTCATTAAGCACGAACTCGCAATATAATTTCTTAAAAAAATAGAGAGGAACCTCATTGTTGTTGCATGGTGGATAATCAAAAATCATCCACCATTGGTCCCAAAAATTGTTTTTGATTCAATCATCATGGCACCAATGGATTGGGAACCATTTGTAAGTAGGTGTGGGGGCATTGGTTCTTGGGTCAATAAATAATGCACAAATGAGGTCTTTTCCAATTTTTTTGTATTTTACGGCCGCATGGGATAATTTATCTGCATACCACCACCTACAATCACCTCTAAAGGTATTCCATCTATGTATTTGGTTGGTTGTGGAGTTGACTTCACCAATCAATGTTTGCAATGTGTTGGCTAAAGTCATGCGAGATGGATTTGTGGCATGATTTTGTCTTATAGTCTGAATAAGGTTCTCACTGACAATTTTATTTTGTCAGATTCTTCCAACAATATCGATTATGTTCTGCAAGTTACGTGGGGATGAAGGAGCCACAGGAGGTGGATCTATATTTGGAGGAGGGTTTTGAGGAATGTTTGGAGGGTTTTGAGGAATTTTTTTATGGTTTGTAGGATTACGAGTTTCCGGACCAACCGACAAAACAAGAAAATTGTATACATAAAAAAATTTGAAAAACCCATGAAAATAAAAAAATATTCTAAAATGTAAAAACATTGATCAAAATCGAGGGCTTACCTCCTCATATTGGCCACATGGTTTAATCTATCATGATCCGTAAGTCCAACAAGCAATTTTGAGGGGGTATTCAAAGCTCGAGTGAAAAAAATCTAGGAGAAATCACGTTTTGAAATGAAAAATGGGGGAAATGAGGAGTCGCGGGTCTTCTTTTTTGTCTCAAAGTACGCGATCATGGTTTTAGGTTCGGAAACTACCAAACCTATAAAAACATTCCCACGAGAACGGTTTAAAACCATGATCGCGGTATACAAAATGCGATTGTGGTGCCTAAATTTTAGGTTTTTATGTCCACCAACTTGCTACACTTACCCATATAATGGAATAGAGAGCGGAGCTCAGAGAAATAATGCAAGAACTCTGTTGTCTTAGGTAGAATATGGGAGGGAATTGTATCAAGAAATTGAGGGTATCGATTTTATTTTGAGAGCCTAGTTATGAATCCAGATACGATGCATGACTACAACCGCCATTCTGTGACATTTTGTAATGGGCATAATGAATATAATGAGGTTACCAATTACATTGAGAATGGACAATATTGTTTCGATATATGTATGTTTATTTATGGTTATTTTTCATTTATGCTCATGAACTATGTATGAATGCTTGTACAACTTCCTTCTGTTTTAGTGTAAGTTCTATTTTTGTTAAGTACTTTTCTATTTGGAATGACTGCAAGGATCTATAAGCCATTCCGAGCTCTATGATGCTTGTATGTCCTAAATTCCTCTCAAAACTCTAAGTTTGGATCATAGATGATGTTTCACACTAAACTCACATAAAGGAGAGACTCGAAGCCCGCGTGTGTCTCGGAGTGAGCTCCCATCGCACGCCTTATTTGGGTGATAGGCCGACACGCATGGGGTTTCATTTTTCTTTGGTGAGCATAAAAATGACTACAATAACACCATGTTTCCAATAATTACCAAATAGTATGCCTCTAGACCATTGATGGTTCTCAAACATAATCATTCCAACAACTTTTACAATAATCATGCATCCGAATTAAATGAACTTCATCAATAAATTAAATACAAATTCTTATAAGTCTTTCTTGTTAGAGTAGGTATTTACCTTAGCTCATGTTCACCTAGGTACTTTAATTACCTTTATTGTATTTATCCTCACCCACTTATGTGTGTGGATATTTATTTTATCTTATTTAGATATTAGGAGATATTATCTAGTTGTTAGGTATAGTTATTTCCTTGATATATGGTATTGACTAGTTCCGTCCTTGATCTATGGTATTGACTAGATCCTCGATGTCTAGTTCTCTCCTAAATCTACGGTCTTGACTAGTTCTTTGATGACTAGTTATTTCCTTGATTTATGGCTTGATCTACAAGTTTGAATGGTTCTTAGATTTTTATTCCTTTCCTATATAAGCAAGGCCCGTTCTCATTGTAATTCATTAAGTTCCATAATAATATATGATATTGTTGCTCATTTGTTTGCAAAGGTTTATGTAAATTTATTTTGGCGATTGCTTTCATTTTATGGATTGTGGTGTTTGATTAACATTTGTGTTCTTGGCTTGGTACGATCTAGTTATCATTCCTTTTATTTCTTCTTTCAACTTTCATGAAATCCATTTGCAAGATTGTTAGTATGTGTCAGTTCACAAGAAACTAGAATGATAAGTACTAAATCTTTAGAACAACGTTCTTCTATTTAACTAGTTTATAAAAGGAACATTATTTTTAATGAAATTATTCTAAAGTTCCAAAAGTAAAAACAAATATTAAAATCATTTAAGAATATCATAATAAATGACTCCAAGAAAGGAAGTCAATTTAAGTCACATCCCTAAACCAAATATCTCTACCAATAATAGTTCGGTCATCGGGGTAAGACAAGTTCATTTGTCCCATAAAAATTAATAACATGAATACAAGTGCAATAGGATTTTAGTCATATAATCCCATAATTATTTGGCTGAAATCTATTACCTTGTCCTTCATTTAATATTTACTTATCTAAGTAATATATTAAAAACACAATGTAAACAATTAGTGTCCTAGTCGAATAAAGCGAGTAAGATCCATTATGTAACAAATCATATAATCCAATTATTATCCAACCGATATCCTATATTACTTCAAGCAAGAATATAAAACTTTACAAAATAATATCCTATTATCCCTTCAAACAATAAAATATAACATGATATCACGTTCTAGTTATTATCTTTTCTCATTTAGTCTACAAAGTCCCAACATAAAATTTGATATAATTATCTTTGTTTACTCGGAATGTTTCGGCTTCTAGGAATAGAGTTGTTTCTATCCTTTCATTCCTTTTAGAAACAGATAGGGTTAGGGCTAGGAGGAATACCTGTTAAATGTCGAGATGGTGTGCGCGTATCGTGGAGAAAGATCAAGTTGACTGCGAAGAACTCCTTTTTGTCTTGGAAGGACTACCTGCAAATAAGAACACAAGACCACAAGATTTGATTAAACAATAAATGAGGAAACTGCCTTGGGCCCAGGAAATATAAAACTTCCTTTCGAAGGTGGTCAGTTTCCCTACTAATATGAATTAACACAAATGACTGCAAAATATCAATTAGATTACTTGGTTGAAACGGGTAGGAGAAGGCTGGTTTCTGGTTATAGTCAGGGTAACCGATACCGGTTTCTGGTAACCGACGTCGGTTGGGCCTAGGACCTTCTTGGTAGCTATGGTGTTTGTAAGGCTGGTTTATGGATGATATTAGGAAATGAGATGATGAGAGGTAAAAGAATGACAGTTAGATGCAATGGCACGTTGGGTAGTGGATTCAGAAACGGATTTAGGAGGACTGTGATTCAAAGAGCATAAGAAATGTTATAATAGAGGACATGCAAGATGTGACTTACTGGTTTTGACAAAGATGCAAGTTGATCTCCTTTGTTGCAAACGCTCGGTTTCTTCACTCGTCTCGCTTTCGGTCAAGTGAAGATCTGGACTCTTTTTTGCTCCCAATGATCTCTCGTTGATTCAAAAATCATTCGATGCTTGATTTTGGTTCGGGGAGCCCATTTACAGGGAGCCGATGGCGGTTACGTAACCGACGGCGGTCGAGTAGAAATGACATCGATAAGGAAAAAGTAGGATATTTTTAGTAAAATAGCCCACCTTCCCTGCTTTTCTCCCGAGAGATCAGTTGCGGGCTTGGTCAAGTGGCTAGAAGGTCGGTTTTGGGTGCGAGTAAGGAGGCATTAGTTATGGATGTGAGTCTAGACCAAGTCATAGGTCTTAATTAGGTTAGTTTAGGGTTAGGGCTAGGTCATGATGAGGTGGCAAAATGAGGTGGCAGGTAAGGTGATGGTGGATTTATCAATTACAAGGTAATTAATAAATAATTGTGTAAGGTTTAGGTGATGAGGTTAAGTTGCGAGATGAGATGCGGGTCACAAGGGGTCGTAAGACACAAATTTGGTGTCTACATTAGCCCCTTATTGTCGTGTAGCTTGTTTTGTAAAGCTGCACGGACAATAATATGAAGTGGTTTCCCCTGTTAAGGGTATAGGTAATCCCCCTCAAATCTATCACAAATTGAGTGAACGGGAAATCAGGGATAGGGTTGATAAAGGGTAAATGGGGTAGAGGGGATGGTAAGATGGTGGGGTAGGTCCAAGGAAGCAGACGCATGGTAAAATGCAATAGTACGACTAGGGTACATGATTTGACGAGCAAACCAGTAGTGCATAGGCAAAGGTCGATAGTTTATCCAAACAAGGGTGATATAATCCTGGTATCCAAGGCATAGGAAGTAGCTCCAGGGTATATAACAGGTAAGGTACAGGAACGTTTAGGCATGTCCGGAAGTACCAAATGGTTGGTTTGGTTGAGATAAACGTCACGGTCTAGGTCTGAGAAAAGTTGGTCGACAGATCAAGTCAAGGACCCTAATCATGCTAAAACACGAACAGGTGAGCTCGATTGAACAAAAAACTACAGGATGGGTGGATAAAAGTGGATGGTTTTGATTTTGGGTAAGGTATTGGAGTGATACGGCCGTGGGTCGGGCCCGAGTTGTTGGGTTGCAGCCTTAGGTCGGGCCAAATGCGTAGGCGAGGCCTGGGGCGGGCGGGTTGGTTAGGCGAGGCCTTGGGTCGGGCCAGTAGGGTAGGCGAGGCCTGGGTCAGCCGGTTTGTTAGGGCGAGGCCTTGGGTCGGGCCGGTAGGGTAGGGCGAGGCCTTGGGTCGGGCCGGTAGGGTAGGGCGAGGCCTTGGGTCGGGCCGGTAGGGTAGGGCGAGGCCTTGGGTCGGGCCGGTTTGTTAGGGCGAGGCCTTGGGTCGGGCCAGTAGGGTAGTAGGCGAGGCCTTGGGTCGGGCCGGTTTGTTAGGGCGAGGCCTTGGGTCGGGCCGGTTTGTTAGGGCGAGGCCTTGGGTCGTGGCCGGTTTGTTAGGGGCGAGGCCTTGGGTCGGCCGGTAGGGGTAGGGCGAGGCCTTGGGTCGGGCGGTTTATTAGGCGAGGCCTTGGGTCGGGCCGGTAGGGTAGGGCGAGGCCTTGGGTCGGGCCGGTTTGTTAGGGCGAGGCCTTGGGTCGGGCCGGTTTGTAAACAAATGGTGTTCAACAAAGGTGGATATAGGCGATATGTGGTTAAAAAGGGGCAAATGGTAAATAAGGGCAAAAAAATTGGGGAAAGTTGGAAGAAAAAACCGATGTCAATTCTACGTGACCGATGTCGATTCTACGTGACCGATATCGGTTAAGGGACCGATACCGGTTCATTAGGGCAACATGAAACCGATATCGGTTAAGGGTGAAAAACCTATAAAAAGAAAAATACGGCTTGTCATTGTCACTTTGTTATTTTGAAAACCAAATTGACTTGTCTGACATGGAGAGTTGAGATTGGAGGTTTATTGAGTGAGGTGGAGCTATTTTGCTGGAGGAGTGAGTTGTTTGCGGGCCCGAGTGAGGAGGAGGCAGCAGTTGATTGGCCGGGACCCAAAGCAGATCGAACGGAGTGGAGCTATGGCACGAGCGGGGAGGAGCAGGAGGGGCTGGACCAGCTGGACCACCACCACCCATCCCACCACGACGACGTGTCGTCGTTCGGGTATGTTCGGAACTCTTTATTGTGTGCATTTGAATGGTGTTAAGCTAAATTGGGGGTTTGGGTAGGAATTTACATGTTTTAGGAAATAATGAATAAATTGACGTAATTTGAAAAACGAAGAGGATAGATGGGTAAAATAGGGCAAAGTCAAATTTGGGGTGGGTAGGTTTTATGGTGTTTGGGTGGGTAGATAAGTATAAAAATGCAAAAATATGGGCTGGGGGTCGCGCGGGGGTTCGGCTCCCGGCAATTACAATGACCGATGTTGGTTGCTTCAGACCGGCATCGGTCGCAAATTGTGTGGACAGGGTGTGTTGGGCTGGACCGGCGTCGGTCGTATGTCGGCCGGCGTCGGTTTGGGTTTGTATGGGTATGGGTTGGGTTGGGTTTTGGGTGAGTGTGGGTTGGGTTGGGTTTTGGGTGAGTGTGGGTTGGGTTGGGTTGGGCGTGTTTTGTGTTTTGGGTTGGGTGGGTTTGGGTGTTGGGTGGGGTGGGGTTTGGTTTTAGGTGGAGTGGGTTTGGGTTTTGGGTGGGGTGAGTTTGGTTTTGTAGGTGGGGTGAGTTTGGGTTTTGGGTGGGGTGGTAGAGAGTCGGGGTGTGGTCGGGGGGATAAAAGGGGGTTTAGAGGATAAAGTAGATGTTGTGATAAAAAGTAGGTCTAAGGATGTGGGTTGGTTTTGCAGGCACGTCAGCAGTTGACGATGCGGGATAGGATGCCCCCGCTGTTGGTGCGGATGAGACCACATGTGTCCGCAGCTCACTGGGTGATCATGCGTGAGGTGGGACTCGGTGGAGTCCAGAGGTACAGAGCGATAGAGAGAGATCACAGCCTGATGGTCGCCCTCATCGAGAGATGGGATCCGGCGACCAATGTGTTCCATCTCCCGACTGGGGAGATGACTATCACGTTGGAGGATGTGTATCGCATCCTTCGACTACCTATCGAGGGAGAGGCAATCTTCCAGGTAGATTCAGAGACTGCCATGGACAGCATATTACAGTTTTGGAGATGCAGCCGCGCTACTTACCTATCACAGCGCGAGCATTAGGTATGGTGACATGTACCATGCGCATCGACACGAGACACACGGGTGGTGATGATGATTGGGATCACCTGCTTCGCCCTCCCGGACTCAGAGGGAGGCCGCTTTCCACGGGCGTTGATGGGGGTGTTGCTTGAGATGATTGAGGAGCATACTTGCTATGCGTGGGCACCAGTGTATCTGGTGCAGCTATACAGAGAGCTCTGGGGTTATCGCCGGATGAGGCGATTCGGTATCTGTTTGACATTTTTACTTCACTGTTGGGCATATGAGCACATCATATGCATCAGACCAGTAGGGCTGCCCCAGCAGCCAGGGCCACAGGTTATATACAGATACGGCTTTCAGAGGTGGTTGGGAGTCGTGGGGCAGCCACGAGCAGTGCTTGCGGGGAGAGACGTTGCCTACTACAGGCATTTGTTAGAGGGCCTGACAGCGGTAGATATCGTATGGAGACCTTACAGAGGTCATCACCCGCACAGAGGAGGCCGAGTACAGTTACGCTGGATCCAGTACACTTTCTGGATAGCAGGACGGAGGCCGGGAGAGTACGAGAGGATACCCCTAGAGAGGGTACGCAGGCAGATGGGGCTGCGGCGACAGACGAGCCACCTCCCTTCCCCTCGCACAGAGGGATGATGTAGAGGCCCCACTGCCTGCACCACAGCCCTTGGATCCAGATTGGGTTGCTGAGAGGCCAGCAGATGACACAGTAGATGATCTTTGGTTATGACAGAGCATACATGGTGTGATGGCTGGTCGAGAGAGCGGTGAGGGTAGCACAGCCCGCACAGCCAGACTTGGCAGCTGTGATGGCAGAGAGAGATCAGCTCAGGGGTCAGGTGCAGCTCTTACAGGGGCAGCTTGCTGCTGCGAGCTACAGCACAGAATAGGGTCTTATAGAGGGCAGCTAGCTTGAGCTCGAGTGCGAGCACGTGAAGCACCACCACCACAGCAGACAAAGACCAACACAGTGGTGTAGAGTGCAGTACAGCAGTAGTAGTACCAACAAGAAGCAGATACCCAAAGGCACCACCAAAGACAGCAGCAATGTGGGGTACTGGTAGTAGGAGTCCGGGGACCAGCCCCAGAACCGACGGTGGCACGGGATAGATACATGGAGGTGAGAGCGGAGGCCCGGTACTATCAGGATGTTCTTGATAGTACCGGAGCTGAGTATCAGCCATATGCGGCACACCGAGCGGAGACCTCACGTAGTCAGAGATCGCAGGGAGGTGCAGCCACAGCCGGCGTGTCTGTTACAGGCAGGAGGCGAGAGGCGCCACAGGGACCAGCAGGGAGAGGTGCCGAGGGCGGTGGGGAGAGCTGAGGGATCCCTGCATTGTTTTTGTATTTGTATATTGGATATGGGCACCGGTCTGCGAACCGGTTATGTTTATAGAGGCCTGCGTGCCTACATATTACTCATTTATTCATTCATTCATTTATTGTATACCGGCCTGCGAGCCGAGTACGGGTTGTACAGTTGGTACCGGCCTGCGAGCCGAGTCGAGATTATTGATAGTTATTGCGGCCTGCGTGCCGGCTTTGTTGGATTATGAGATCACAGAGGCCCCGATGTAGGGCACAGTGTATATTTGAAAACTTGTATATATATATATATATAGATGATGTTTTGATCCATATGTAGTGTTGAAAATGTTTTTAAGTATTTCGTCAATGGTTTGTGGTATAGAATATATGATGAGTTTAATTGACATGTTGATATATGGATGATGTGTTATATGATGAAATGTTGCATGTTTTGGGCTGGTTTTATGACATTGTTATATATGTATCTGATGAGTTGGATCCAAATGATGTATAGATAGATAGTTTTTTGTTTTGTTTTGGTATCCTTAGTTGATGACTTGTTTGTTTTTGTAAAATAGATGATGTTAATGAAATTGTAATGATATGTGTGGTGGATGGACAAATATGGATAATGGTGATGAGATGCAGGAAAAGAGGCGGGCGCGACAAAAATTAGGTAAAAAATGAAGAAAAGAACCATGTTTCAAAAAGGCAGGTGTATAACCGATATCGGTTAGGTAACCGACGTCGGTAGATAGTAGACCGATATCGGTTACATAACCGATACCGGTTATTTAGGTATGAGCTTTTCTAAAAATAAAAAAGCTAGGGTGGCAACTTAAGTTCTAATTTTGAGAGCCATGCAAGAAGTTAAATACGCGAACGCGACGCTTTTTGACGACTGAGACATGTAATTGCATGAGAGATTTGAGTGATAAGGAGAAAAGAGACAGGAAAGTGAATGCGATCTGAGATTCAGAAAGTAGAAAGGTGAATTTGAAAAGAGTGGTGATCATGGCAGAACGAGGAGAAGCATCCAGCAGGCAGGGACGAGAGGGAAGACAAGTGCCACCGCAAGCTGCTGCAACCCAAGAGGTAAACGTTTTGGTTGTGATTTGATTTTTGCATGTGTTATGAATAAGAGATTAAGTGGGTAGATATGAAAAAGAAAACATGATAGCAAGGGTTATAAGTGTTACGGGGTAGGTAATCAGGGGTTTCAGGTATGTTTGTAGGTATAGAAAGGAATAAACGCTCAAATTATTGTCGTAGGCAGTAGGTTTAGGCAGGCGGTATGAAGGTGACAGTGACCGATATCGGTTAGGAATAACCGGTATCGGTTACTAAACCGGTACCGGTTTACTATAAACGATACCGGTTGCTGTAGGAATTTCCAGAATGTGAAAAAAAAAAAAAACCCGTGGGGATTTGATTTATTGAACAGTTATTGGTTTTTGTGACATATGCAGGCAGAGGCAGGGCTAAGGATGAATGATAGTGTACCAGCGTTGTTGTCACGAATCCGAGCGGATGTAACACCAGCTGAATGGATGTTGATAAATCATTTGGGGTTAAGTGGGATCCGCTATTATTCACGAATTGCACGGAACCATGCTATGTTACAGGCGTTGATTGAGAGATGGAATCCTGAGAAAAATACCTTCTATCTGCCAACAGGGGAAATGACAGTAACATTGGAAGATGTGTTCCGTATTTTGAGACTCCCAATTACAGGAAAACCAGTATATCAGGCATTACCTAGCGCGGCACGGGGAGCGATAACAGCAGTATTTGGTCCATACGCACGAGACTTAACACAGCGAGGTTTGTCATTTACGTATGGGATAATGTATGCAGCACATCCTGAGGAGACAAGGTTAGCAGTAATATTAATGATAGCGGTAGGGTATTATGCATTACCGAGGGCAGAAGGGGGAAGATTTCCAAAGGCATTGATGTGTGTTATTTGGGAGATGATAGAAAGGAACGTGACGTTTGCATGGGCACCTGCATATTTGGCGGAGCTATATAGGGGTTTATGGGCTTGTAGGCGAAATCACGTAAGCGACCTTTGGATTGTTCATACTTATTACATTGTTGGGCCTATGAGCACATTGTTTGTGTGCGACCAATAGGCCGACCCATCCAGTCGGGAGAGACCAGAAGAGAGGTTGGGATTCAGACGATGGGTCCAAACAGAACAAGAGGCAAGATCCCAGGCTGTGACGGGTGACATTGAGTATTATAGGCAGGTATGGGAGAGGGTGACGATTGCGGATATCTATTGGCGGCCTTACGGGAACTATATGGTAACAGAGAATATAGCTGAGGAGTTGAGGGGTGTAGAGCGATTGAGGTGGATCGCAGGGCACAAGCCAGGTGAGTATGAGAGGATTCCTCTAGATCGCGTGTGGCGACAATTTGGATTTGTGCAGGATATACCTCAGGCTTATAGACCCTATATGAGGATCGATGCAGAGGCAGTATTCTCACCCCAGCCAACACCTCCAGAAGGGCCTGAAGAGGTAGCAGCCGATCGCAGGGTAATGGATGCGAGAGCAGCAGAGGCCTATAGATTATGGTGGGTAGCAGAGCTGCGAGGTGTACGTGATCGTCGACATAATGGTGATTACAGCAGAGAGGATCGTCTGCAGCGTTTGGTTCAGCAGCTCAAACGCAGGTGAATGAGACAAGAGGATTGTTAGTGGTTGCGGAGTCACGGGCGGAGAGACTAGAGGCTGGAGTCCTCCATGCGAGAGGGCGTATTCATATGTTACAGGAGAGATTGATTAGATCGGTGGGCGGTACCAATAGCCGTGCCGTGGTACCATTGAGGACGAGAGAGGCTGGCGAGAGGGTCGCGATCACGATCATCGCCTAGTTCGGGATGAGGCGTGAGGGTCTAAATAAATGTTAGCAAGGTATAAGAATAAATAAAGTACCGACCGACTGCGTGTCGATGATAGAGAAGATGTATTTGTTTAACATCTAAATAAAAGCGAGATATGTATGTTGATTTGAGTTATAATAATAAGAATGTTTTTGTTTTGACTTTCGGTGTTTTGAAAAAGGATAAAGAGGAATGTGATTAAATAGAAATACACAAAAATATTTATATTTACCACACATGATAGGTTATGGTAGGGGATGGTCGAGCTAACCTTGGGAGACCCCATGTCTCGAAGTGCTTTGCCTACATAGCCCTTTGCACAAAGCAAGGAGGGCCTCGAGACCGATGTAGTTCTCCCTTAGGATCAGGGAGAGGTGAATTCAGGCAATTTGGTACGGTTTAGGCAATTGGTTGATTGGTAAGAATATTGATATTAATATTGGTAAGGTAAGGTTGTTGGTGTCGGAAATGAATTGGTGATGTTGTAAAAGGTATAAGGGAAGCGAAAGTTAGCCTACCCAAGTGGTAGGGAACCATGTCCTGATTAAGATCAACACACAATCCTAGATGCGAGGCAAAGCGGAAAGAGTGCTCCGTAGGTGAAAAGAGCTAAACAAACCACCAAACGTAGAACGAGCTTGAAGCCCTAGGTACCGTGCATGAGCGAGAAGTCCATAGGTGAAAAGAGTTGTATGATCACAATATATCGGGTGAGCGTTACGTCCCTTGAGTTGAAACAAATGGTGAGGTGAGGTGGATGATATAGCTGAGGTAGAGAGAATTTATTACAAAGTGAGTGTTCTGACGAAAGAGAACCTACCCTAAATAGACAAGTCCATGACCCAAAAAGTTCTTTTGAATGAGGCCTTTATTTTTGAATATAGACCGATCGATGCGGGAAGTCTGAGGATATTGATTGTGCTATTCTTGAGGTCTTCACGAAGCTGATCAATGCGAGAAGCTTCGATAAAGGCTGGTGTGTATATAGCTGTCCTTCGAGGAGTAGTATCTATTTATAGTAGAGATATGATTTTAGTGCATAGCTGTCCTTCGGGGGAGCAGTCTATATAGAATAGCAGCAATAATTTGGCATATAGTTGTCCTTCGAGGGAACAGTCTATATATAATTTAGATAGCTAGATGTTCTTTTGGCGTGAAGCATCTAGTTTGGTAGGAAGTTTGACTCAAGAAAATCCCATAAGAATACGGCTTATTTTAATACTTTGAAGTCATGGACTAGACTAAAAAGGGGAAGGCATCGTTTAGGTGAGGTGAGAATCAAACTATGTGAGCTTGATTTTTATTATGAGGTGTAGGAAACGAAGTGCATGTGGTGGTATGTGAGCTCAAGGGACGAGCGGCAGGTAGATAAGAAGTGATATAACACTAAATTCAACAGTAGAATGGTCGAAGATGCAAGGCATTAAGGGGTTCAGGCTCAGGCTTACCATTAAGCGAAGCTAAACGATAAGTGCCTGATCCATAGGTGTGAGTGATTATGTAAGGCCCAATCCAATTGGGAGCAAATTTTCCACGTTTGCTCTTTTCTAGTTTGGTGACATGTTGATTCTCTTTGAGGACAAGATCACCAACCTTAAAGGTACGCTCATGGAGTCGCTTATCATAAGCACGCTTGATGCGTTTTTGATAGATTTGAAGGTGATCAAGAGCTGTAAGACGACGTTCGTCAAGGAGCTCCAATTGGGCTAACCGCTCTTGGCGGAAATCATCGTTGGTGAGAATATCCTGAAGAGATATTCTAAGGGAGGGTATTTGTATTTCGAGAGGCAAAACAGCCTCGGTACCATATACCAAAGAAAAAGGTGTGGCATTAGTAGAGGTACGGATGCTAGTACGATAAGCCCAAAGGGCAAAGGGGATGTGATCGTGCCAATTTCGTCCGGACTCATTGACAACTTTCATGAGGATTTTGGTTAGGGTTTTATTAGAGGATTCGGCTTGTCCATTTGCTTGTGGATAGTAGGGTGATGAGAAGCTGAGTTTGATACCAAAGTTGTCACAAAGGTCTTGCAACAACCTATTTTTGAAAGATTTTCCATTATCTGTAATCAGGCGATGAGGAACACCAAAACGACAGATAATGTGGTGGTTAATGAACTCTACAATTTTTTCTTTTTTAGTTGAAATGAGTGGAATAGCCTCCACCCATTTTGTGTAATATTCGGTTGCTGTGATAATCCATCGGTGCGTTGTGAAGAGGCGGGTGAATCTCACCAATAAGGTCTAAACCCCATTGTGAGAAGGGCAAAGATCTCGGCGACACTGGAGCGGGTGGCTAGGAGTATGTTGAAGGTTGGCATGTTGTTGACACATAACACAACGCTTAACATATTCGTAGCAGTCGTTATTGAGAGTAGGCCAATAATAACCAAGGCGAAGGATTCGTTTGGCCACGGCAAGGCCACTAAAATGTCCACCACAAATACCGTCATGGACTTGTTGGATGGTATGGGTGATCTCCGCACCGGTGAGACATCGAAGGAGGATGCCATCAAAGCCACGTTTATAAAGGAGTCCCCCCATAACTACATAACGAGAAACGCGTTTAAGAAAAGCACGTTTACCAGTACTAGTAAGGTCAGAAGGGAGAACAGAGGTTGTAAGGTAGTCATGGAATTGGTGATACCAAGTATCCTGCGAGTTAGCAGACACAGTATTTATCGTACAAACAACCGGGGCTGAATAAGATGGGGCAAAGAGTTGTTGGACCAAGACAAAAATGTCAGAGTCAGTTGATGAGGCTGGAATTTGCGAGGCTAAGCAAGCCATAGTATCCGCAAATTTGTTAGTAGAGCGTGGAATGGTTTGGATAGAATAGTGAGTAAATAAGGCTAGAAGCGAATCCACGTAGTGTTTGTATTTTTGAAGTTCCTCATTTTTGCATTGGTAGATGCCCATAACTTGATTGACTACCAATTGAAGTCGCGCAAAAATATTGATAGATTTGATACCTAAGTGCGGCGCATGACACGGAGACCAGAACAAGGGCCTCGTATTCCGCTGTATTATTAGTGCAAGGGAAATCGAGTCGGAATGAAAGAGGCATAGGCTCGGCGTCGAGAGGAACGAGAACAACGCCAGCTCCTCCACCGCGTTGGCATTTGGATCCATCGAAGAAGAGAGTCATTGGATACGACTCCTCCTTGAGTGAAAGAGTGGCGATGAGTTCGTCGGGGAATGTAAAATTGGTAAATTGTTCTCCAGGTAAAGGGGCTTCCGCAAGTTGGTCTGCGATGGTTTGTCCTTTGATTGATTTCTGGTGGACGAACTCAAGGTCGAGGTCGGCGAGGAGCATGAGCCATCGGGCGATGCGTTGGTTTAGATGAGGTTTGGCATACATGTAATGGATGGGGTCCGTGTTGGTGATGACGAAAGTTTTGTGATTCAGAAGGTAGTGTCGGAGTTTGGTAGCCACGAATGATAGGGCTAGGCACAACTTTTCTACATGTGTATACCTAGTCTCATAGTCCACCAAAGTACGACTTATATAATAAACGGCTTGTTCTCGATTCTCAGAGTCACGATGTGCAAGCATGGCCCCTACAGCGTGGTCAGTGGCGGAAAGGTAAAGGTAGAAAGGGCGGTCGTCTTGAGGTGGGATAAGCACGGGTGGCTGTAAGAGATAAGTTTTAAGAGCCTCAAAGGCTTGGTGGCACTCTTGGCTCCATTGAAAATCAATGTCCTTCTTAAGGAGGTGATGGAAAGGTTGACATCAATCCGAGAGTTGGGAGATGAAACGTCGGATAGATTGGAGCTTACCTTGTAAACTACACAATTGTTTGAGATTGGTAGGTGGGGGCATTTCGAGAATAGCTTTGACTTTAGATGGGTCGACCTCAATGCCATGCAAAGAGACGATAAATCCAAGAAGTTTTCCCGAAAGGACACCAAAGACACATTTTTTTGGTTGAAGACGGACAGAATATTGTAGTAGGCGGTCAAAAATAATGGTTAAAACATCGAGATGTTCACTGCGATGTTTAGACTTGCCAAGAAGATCATCGACGTAATCTTCGAGGATAGTGTGCATAATGTCATGAAAAATGTAGGTCATAGCCCGTTGATAGGTGGCACCAGCATTCTTAAGGCCGAATGGCATTACACGGTAACAGAAGGTTCCCCAAGGAGTTATGAAGGTAGTTTTGTGTTGATCGGCAGGGGCAACCAAAATTTGGTTGTATCCTGAAAAGCCATCCATGAGAGAGAGCATCTCATGGCCTGCAGTGAGATCAACAAGTTGGTCAATGCTAGGTAGGGGGAAGTCATCCTTAGGGCAAGCGAGGTTAAGATCCCAGAAATCCGTGCATATCAGAAGTCCCCCCGTCACTTTAGTGACAGTGCGATGTTAGAAATCCATTGAGGATAGTCAATAGGCAAGAATGAAGGAAACAGAAAGGAGTCGTTGGAGCTCCTCTTTGACCAAGAGGGCAATGCGTGGATGCATTTTTCTCAATTTCTGTTTAATTGGCTTGGAATCGGGTTTCAGTGTAATGTTATGGACAGCAATGTCAGGATCAATTCCTGGCATGTCAGCGTAGGACCAAGCGAAAGCTTGGTTGCGAGCACGGAGGAAAGTAGTAAAGGTGACTTGTTCTGATGCGTTAAGGGATTGTCCGATCTTCACAATGTGAGGATCCTCCTCCATGTGGATGTTGATTTCTATTGTAGATTCGTTCAGCATGGTTTGGGTTTCAGATGGTAAGGCTCGTTGAATATAAGAGTCATCCGCGCCAAGGTAAGTGAGGATGGAGTCATCATCCTGGCACTCAACAACGTTAATTGAAGGCGAGTCCTCTTCGATCATGTCTGGATATAGAAGGGGGATAGAAGAGGGGTCCTCATTATCGCGTTGATAAGTGAGAGGGCCTAAGAAGATAGCATTTATGAAAAAAAAAAGTTAGGAGGGATAGATTCGTGATCTATCGACTCAGTGGGTGACGATGGCAAAGTGGGTGATGATGGTTTGTTAGGGGTAACGTCGTTCTCTTCCAGAAGGCAACTGTCACGAGGTTCTTTCGATGTAAGTGTTTCCGGAAATCCGAGACCACTACGATCATTGTGTTTGCGTGTGGTGATGGGGATGAGCGTATGTCGGCCTTGTTCATAAAGACCAAAACCAAAGCCTTTCCAAGCACAGCGAGTCAAGAAGGTGAGGGCAAAGCGACGATTGGTAAGGTATTGAAAATCGGATTGGAAAGGAACCACACCAAGAGGAGGCTCAGGGGCAACGGAAGATGCGTCGACACCCCCATACGTTAGGTTAGTGCGGCAATGGGGTGGTCCGTAGGAGATTACTTCCCCACACGATGGTCATAGTTAGGATGGGCATGTACCTGTCCGTACTCCTGTGGGGTATGGAAAGAACTAACGTTATATAGGCGATACTCCCCCAGCGTAAGGCGCTGAAAAACATCTACTAAGGGGTCCGCGGTTGGGATGTTAGCTGCGGGAAGGGAAGTGGTTTTTGCGACGGTGGTTTCATCAGTTGAAGGCGTAGGTGCGATTGAGGTACATGGTTGAGGCATAGTTGAAGAAGATGGTTGGGTTGAATGAACGGGTGTCTTGATTGGTACCAGCACATCATTTGGGCGGTATAACATATTGCAGGTTTTAAAGGGGGGAGGATCAGCTTTTACGGTGTAGGACTTCCCCTCGTACTCAAATTTTATGCATCTATGTAAGGTTGAGGGAACGCATCCCATGGCCGGATCAAGGGCGACCAGCAATATATTATATTGGAACTCTCCCTCGAGGACATAGAAGAGTTCGGGTAAAGTACGTGGTCCTACCCGAATGTTGAGGATCACGGTGCCTAAGGTAGAGGTAATAGCGTCATTGAATGACCGCATGACATGATGGGGTTGGCACACATGTAGCTAGAAGGGATATTCATTTGTTGAAAAGATTTTGAAGAGATGATGTTTAGGTTAGCACCCCGTCAATCAATCATAACACGACGTACACGAATGTCCCGGACGTAAGGCCGAGATGAGCAGGCGAGTCGGGATCTTACGTACCAAAATCGACAATTTCATCTTGAGCCGGCTGCAGCAGCTTGTGGTACAGAGACAGAAGTGGTTGGGGCGGTGGGTTGTTTGGTGAGAGAGGCAACGTGATTGGGTGTTAGAATGGAGGCAATGACGGCAGGGTTTCATTAGGTAAGACCTCGATCCCTTGAAGAATTTCAACGAGAGCTTGTCGATGAGATTCAGAAGTCTGAATGAGATCATATAGTGTCATTTTGACGGGTGATTGGTGAAGCTGTTTGATCATGGCTCGATGGGCAACTCCATTAGAGACGGGGTAAGCGGGTCCACGAATAACCACTTTGGGTGGTGGTGCAATCGGGATGCTAGACGGAGAAAGAGAGGACGCAGGTGTGCTTTCTTTCGCTTTCTCGTTGTTTTTCTGCGCTCGAGTAGCAACACTAATCATATTAATCTCGTAAACCTGAGATGAGGAAGATGGTTGGGATAAATTATGGTCTTCAAGAGGTGGGGTTGTAATAATGATAGATCGTGGTGAGGCGGGGATAGATGGTATAGGAGAGGGAATTGAAGCTAAAGGTCTCTCCCTTCGTAAGTTGTCTTTCTTAACCTTTCTATCTGGGGAGAGTGACTGACGAAGGATGGTTTTTAAAGCTTTGCATCCCTCCACATCATGTCCTGGTGTGCGGTGATAAGCGCAGATTTTAGACTCATCGTAACCTACAGGCCGAGGTTTAGACGGGTCATAAGGTCTAAGTGGGGGTAGGGAAATGGTCGCATTCTCTACCAACATGGCAAGGATTTTAGCGTAAGATCCTTTGAGTGGGTCAAAATCGGAGGAGGATGAGGGTATTGGTTGTGTGGGTTTCGGTAATGTTTGGGCGTGGCTGGTTCGTATGGGTGGTGGTTTAGCCAAGGGGTGTTGACACGTGGTTTTCACTAAACGTGGTTTCTTTGGCGCAGGAGCTACGTTCGGCTGGTTAGATGATGAGGCTACAGATGACATGGTAGCGGGAAACAACCACGGAGAAAGGGGAGTGACAGAAAATAAATCCTTTGATGATGGAGTTTGTTTAGGGTTGATGGGTGGACAGGATACGTGGGGTGATAATGTTGATATACCCTTAGATCTCGGTATAGGTGCAGAAGGCGTATGTCTTTTTAGAGAAAACGCAGGAGGTGTGATATATTGGTGCAAGGTGGAAGGATGAGGTCCCAATATGGAAGGTAGGTATGACGATGATGGTTTTGATTGTGATAGAGGCACGGGTTGAGTGTGTCTCCTAGGTGGCGGGGCGGCTTTATTCTTGGACAAATCTAGTCGCTTAGGTGGGTGTGTTAGACTGGGTATGGGTAAGGTCCCAAGCGTAGGGGAAGATTTGGCTAAGTTAATAGAAGTGGACGAGGCATTTGGTAGAGGTGAGGGGGGTGAAGGTGAGAACATGGGCATTTTAACACGTAAACACTTCGGGTATATGGTGGAGGTCTCGGGATCGGTCATCTGCATTTGAGTAGAATAAAGGGTACTCAAAGCGTTCCCATAGGATTTGTCTATCCTCACGGAGAATGACAGTCTTGAGTTTGAATTGTAAATTTGAGTACGGAAGAAAGGTGGGTTGTGATTCCGAGTCCACTTTGTGGGTGTGATCTGATGAGTAGATGAGGCCTTTGTATCAATAGATGTTAAGAGGTCAACCGGTCGTTGAAAAGATTTAGGCGAAATGAAGAACTAATAGGTAAGAGGGCGTGTTCGAGAGGATCCGTCATGGTTAAAGAATTTGGTGATGTCGGTGCAAGAGATTTCTCGTCTAAGGATGTCAAAAGGAGTGGCGTACCTTCCTCTTGTGTGCAAGAGTGGTAGAATGGGAAGTGCAGGAAATAGATAGATTAGATAACATCCGTTCGCAGTCTTGTAGGGATGTGGTATAAGCAGACTCATCGATGGGAAGAGGAGTCTGGGCAGTTAACTCCCTTATGGGTAAAGGAATGATTTCGCTTTGGTTCGATGGTGGTAAAGGAGGTTCGGGCTCCTGTGTTAGTGAAGAGGCTTGATTCAAAATTTTCTCGATAGAGGCTTTGGGCTGGGTATCAAAGACTGCATGGATCTCATGAACACTCTCCTCGGCTAAGATATCCTGGTTTGTGTTACTGTTGGGAGAGTGATTCGGGAATGGTTTGTTGAAGATTTTCAAATTTCGGTTGGCAGGGGCATTAGGATTATCGAGGGTTATATCCCCTATGTCAACCATTTCCTGCACTATGTTTTTCAACATCTTGCAGTTCTCATGACTGTGTCCCTTCACGTGGTGGAAGTTACAGAAGTCATTTTCTTTGTACCAGGAAGGTATGGCACGAGTGGAATCAAACCCGGAATGAGGTTTAACAGGAGGTAATGTAATGGCTCCTGCTTTGAGCAATTTTTCCAATATCACACCATATGTTTCTCCCAAGGGAGTGTAGTTGATGGGCTCGGCTTTGTACTTATAGGTGGTTTTTGGTGGGGTATTAGACGGTGTTTGAGATTTAACCATCACCGCGTGGACAGCTCCTTTTGATTTAGAAGAAGTGGACGCGTGAGGAGTGGTGGTATTTGGTTTATTGGTAGAATCAGGAGTTCGGAAATTGGGGTTTTTGTTGCGCAACCGCAATTTCTCTTCTTCTAAGGCTCGAATTTCTAGTTTCCGAGCCATGGTAAAGGCCTCATCAAATGTGCGGAAAGTTTGAATTTGAAGAGACTAGGAGAAATGTGCTTAGCACATGCCCGTGTTAAAATTTTGATAAGTTCGGCTGAGGCAAGGCATATGTAAGTTGGTTGATAAGGCCACGCCATCGTCAAGCGAAATCTGCGATAGATTCGTCTTGAATTGTCGAATGGCATAAAGGTCGGTGATGGATACTTTCTTAGCAATGTTAATGGAGAAGTGATCCAAGAAAGATTGGGCTAGTTGGTTAAAGAGAAGATTGAGTCTTTGGGTTAAAGCAACTTTGTACCACTCAAGGCGGGTCTGATAAGGACATGGGAAATGTGCGGAGTAGTGAGGCATCATCATGGGAAATCAAATAACAAGCATGTCTAAATGATCGCAAGTCTTTGTTGAGGATCCTCTTTACTATTAAAAGCGAGTAAATTTGGTAGTTCCCATTGAGGAGGATATGAGTGAAGGGGAGCGAGAAGGGTGAATGGGCTCCGACAAACTTGCTCGTATGTCAAGCGCTACGACTTCCCGACACGAAGCCTCAGATTTTGCATTTTGTCCATCATTTGTTTGATGAAATCTGTGGTTGGATGAGATGATGGTGCGGTTGTGGCAAAGCGAGAGGAAAATTGGGCCAAGGGCCTCCTTTGGACAATGGTGGGGTTAAGTGTTGATAAGGTATGGAGGATGAATATGTTGAGGTGACAGAATAGGGATGTCCCATATAAGGTGTTGAGGTTACTGGATACGTGTATGGGAATGAAAAGGTAGGCGGAGCTTGAGAAGGAAAGCTCGTGTGGATAGGTGGCAGAGAGCAAGTCATGAATGGAGTAGTCTGCAAGAGAGATGAGGTAGGGGCAGTCGGTGGTAATGATATGTGGGGTCCAAGATTAGCCAAAGAAAAGCCAATCTGAGTCGTATGAACCTCTGAAGCTGTCGGATTGGGAGATGGGGCTAAAGGTGCCGGAAGCAAGGCGGTGTTATCAGGCGGAGTGGGGGCTAAATGAGCAGCTATACTAATAGGCATGCCAACAAAGAGCTGACCATCAGGCGTACGGTCAGGGGCATGAGACAAATAGTATTGTACAGCGCTAGGATTAGCATCCAGAAATTTGGCAAAGTCCTTGTCTCCTACAGGAATTTGGGGGATCTCACTGGTGTCTGTAGGATTCCCCACAGAATGTGAAGGGGGTGATTCAGGTAAAGAAACAGAGCAAGCATGTGAAACCATGGCGGCGGCTTGCTTTCGAGTGATAACAACCATGGACAGGTGTTCACAGTAGGGTTTCAATCTATCCGGAACAGAAACAGCCTTAGAATGGTGAAATTGGCAGGTTGTTGGTTTGTCAGGGGTTGTAGAAGACAGTAACCGATATCGGTCTAGTATCCGATGTCGGTTATACTATAGCCGACGTCGGTCAGGTAACCGATGTCGGTGTAAGAAGTCTGGGTTAACAAGATATAAAAGGCTGCTAATTTGATTTTTAACAACGTTTAGTATATTTGTCAAATTATTGATCACAGAAGACAAAATATGACAAAGAAAACAGAACTGAAAACAAGCAAGATGCACACTCAAATCCAGAGACTAACCCTAGGGTTAATTTTAATTATTGTGGGCTTATGCCTTTAGACGTAGAATGCTGTCAGAATCCTAAACAACAAGACCTAGGGGAAATGTCAAGTTTGTTTTGGCTTATAAGGTTACCTCAATCGGGCGGAGGAATACCGCGGAAAAAAAAGGGGATGTTTGAGCTGTTGTGTTAATTGTGAAGTGATTCGGTATGTGTTGTGCAGTGAATGTAAGATTAATTTCCTGTCAATACCGTGGATATCACCCCCACGTGTACGACCTGTTACTTAATCTACGTTCACTAGAATTGAAAAACAACAAGCAGGAATGCAATGCACGTGTTTTAAACCCAAATCGAAAATGATATTCGATGAAGCAAAAGAGATGACTTTCACTAATGCAAGATGCAAAAACAAAGCAAGTTCTTTTACCAAAATAATACAAAACCTTATGAATATCTTTAGAAGAAGAAAACAGCAGGTATGCTCCCTATATGAAAGCAAGTAAGAAAGAAAGAAACCCAAAATGGGTCCCCAAGTCTGCCAAAATGTTTTGCTCGGAATGTTTGGCTTCAGGAATAGAGTTGTTTCTATCCTTTCATTCCTTTTAGAAAGCAGAGATAGGGTTAGGGCTAGGAGGAATACTGTTAAATGTCGAGATGGTGTGCGCGTACCGTGGAGAAAGATCAAGTTGACTGCGAAGAACTCCTTTTTGTCTTGGAAGGACTACCTGCAAATAAGAACACAAGACCACAAGATTTGATTAAACAATAAATGAGGAAACGCCTTGGGCCCGGGAAATATAAAACTTCCTTTCGAAGGTGGTGGTTTCCTGCTAATATGAATTAACACAAATGACTTGCAAAATATCAATTAGATTACTTGGTTGAAAGCGGGTAGGAGAAGGCTGGTTTGGTTATAGTCGGGGTAACCGATGCGGTTTCAGTAGCGACGCGTCGGTTGGGCCTAGGACTGCTTTTGGTAGCTATGGTGTTTGTAAGGCTGGTTTATGGATGATATTAGGAAATGAGATGATGAGAGGTAAAAGAATGACAGTTAGATGCAATGGCACGTTGGGTAGTGGATTCAGAAATGGATTTAGGAGGACTGTGATTCAAAGAGCATAAGAAATGTTATAACAGAGGACATGCAAGATGTGACTTACTGGTTTTGACAAAGATGCAAGTTGATCTCCTTTGCTGCAAACGCTTCTGGTTTCTTCACTCGTCTCTGCTCGGTCAAGTGAAGATCTGGACTCTGTTTTTGCTCCCAATGATCTCTGTTGATTCAAAAATCATTCGACCCTTGATTTTGGTTCGGGGAGCCCATTTACAGGGAGCCGATGGCGGTTACGTAACCGACGGCGGTCGAGTAGGAACCGGCATCGGTAAGGAAAAAGTAGGCTATTTTTAGTAAAATAGCCCACCTTCCCTACTTTTCTCCCGAGAGATCAGTTGCGGGCTTGGTCAAGTGGCTAGAAGGTCGGTTTTGGGTGCGAGTAAGGAGGCATTAGTTATGGATGTGAGTCTAGACCAAGTCATAGGTCTTAATTAGGTTAGTTTAGGGTTAGGGCTAGGTCATGATGAGGTGGCAAAATGAGGTGGCAGGTAAGGTGATGGTGGATTTATCAATTACAAGGTAATTAATAAATAATTGTGTAAGGTTTAGGTGATGAGGTTAAGTTGCGAGATGAGATGCGGGTCACAAGGGGTCGTAAGACACAAATTTGGTGTCTACATATACAACTGTCAAACAAAGGAAGTTAAGAATGGATTGAATAATAACTTAACTAGTATTGAACAGAAGGGTTCAATACCATAACCAACTACCATTATTACTCATAATGATGTCAATTTATAACAAAAGGAACCTGGATACACAATCACCGTGAGCGGTGAGAAACAACTTAATTAATCAACAATATTTCATTAACTGAGCCAACCAAAAAATTCTCAACTTGACCACCAATTGAAGATGTAATAATTCACAATTGATATTATCGATCAAATTTTCATATCTAAGATCATATAGAAGATCAAATTATGGAAATAACATTCAATAAAGAAAAGGATAAAGCATGACCCAAAACAATAAAAATCCCTCTCTTAAAGGTGAAGACATAATCTAATTGTCGAGACTATGGGTTGACATCTGTCAACTCCCTTAATTTCTGTTGTATTATTTCGGATAACGAGTTTAAAATCTCAGTAGTTAAGAACCACTTTAAGTTTTACAAAAATAATTCCTCCACAACCTAGTACAAATTCATTCTTAAATAAAATTACAAAACTTGACCAGAAGTTAATCACAATCGAAAAGAGAATATCCAAATATGATATCAATTCTAAGTTCCATTCAAGGAGAGGATAGAACTATAACACGACTACAAACCTCGGGATCAATTCGATGAACCAAATCCAAGTACAATACATGAATGGTAAAAATGAACAAACCCGAAATGAAATAACATATAAAGTTAAGAAACAAAGTTTTTCCCTTTTAAATTAGAATTTACACCAACCCAACAAGGGTGATTTTCAATAAGAAGAGACTATCTCCAAAACATCTAAAGGGAATTTAAAACAACCATAAAAATACGGTTGCCTTCTCCTCAAAGGAGAGATTTAAAATTTTGAAAATCCTAAGACCCTTAAAGGGTTTTGAACTCATACTGGAGTGTTTTACCATAATAAAACAAAGATCATAGTGTATGGTTGAATAAGACCAAACCAATAAGCCTGTATTAAAAAAACTAGTTGTCTCAAGAACAAACAAATCCACTACTTATAATTTTAGGGCCATCTAGTAAGCTGCATCAAGATATTTTCATAAGATTTACCTAACCCAATATAGGTGGGTTTCATACATGAACACAATAATATCATTAAGCGTTCGAGTTTTATTAAAGACAAGTATAAAAACAATCGAGTTCAACTAATAATACACAACCTAGTAATAAATAAATTCATTATATCGTTACACAAATCACCCAAAGAGCCATGTATACAACTAGATTCATTTTAACTAACTTAAAACCAAACATTTATAATATTCCAAAATAATAAACAAGAAAAAAAGAAATAACACAAAAAAAAAAACCTAGAACTCAGAATATGATTTGATAAGAAGATCAGAGTTCTTTTCAAGACACAATTAAATAGAGAAAGTTATCATAATGAGTTAGAGCCTATCATTCCTGGTAGATATCTTGCAAATATTTTCCAAGATCCCGAGTTTCTTTCAAGCTTTCGTGAAAGATTACAAAAAAATTCACAAAAAAATCCACATAAATCCCATAATCTTATTTCCCATCATTTTTATAGTCCCAGTAATAAAGTTTCTTCCACTAAATCCTCCATACAATGGAGAGATCATAAATGAAACATAAACGTACAACCAATTCAAGTAATAAAATATGAACATGTAGAGCCATTGTTCTTTATACACCAAATGAAAAATATAATCTAATCCCTATTAACATTCCACCGAACCATATCGGTGTTCCCAAAGAACCTTTATCGCTCCCTTTAAGATAATCAATGCAATGGTAGTATGCTAGTTAAATCTCACAATCTGCCAACTTCCATTCCCAACTAGCAACAACTAAACATTTAAGTGATTCCCTACCAAGCATTTTAGTTACCTTGGCCAATGTGCATGTCAACCTAGACTAGGTCACTTTGCTAAAGGTGGTGGTGCTTATAATTACCTCCATTTTAAATTTTACAAGTACTTGATTAGTGCAAACCATTTAGTCTTAACCCAACCTCATTAAATTCCGACCATGGTGGGTCCTTATGTTAGTTCATACGTTCCTAAATAGGTTAAGAGATTAGGACCCCATCAATAATGCATCAACCATAGCTTAGGTTGAGTGTCATTTTTAATCAAATATAACTAGGATATAATTAGGTCCTTTTAAATAAATAGTCATTATCTTAGAATAGATTTTGTTATTCCTTTATAATATTCAATAATAACATCACCCTTTGATTTAATGAATAAAAGTAATATTAATCAGTAGTATTGATATATTCATAAGATATTACAAAACATATCTAGCAAGCCTTATATTCATTAAATCCACGAACATGATGGTTTATCAGAAATATAATGAAGTCAATTTGACTTAATAAATATGATCGTAATAATACATCGATCAAAGGAATGTCTTGGATCATTGAAATTTATCCAATATATTGACCTTATTTAAATATAGATGCAATAATATAAGGAACATAATTCATATCAAAACTTAGATCAATTACTTGTATGGTTCCAAAATACTACATTTACTTCTTACCAACTAATATTTCATGGTGCATTTCAAAATCCGATCTAGTGAGTACATGATGATAACTCAACATAAGCACAATATTACCAAAGCATGATTAACATCAGATTTTAACAGGTAGTGGATATCTCTTCTACAAACATGACCAACAATTCAAAGAGTATATCAGCTCAGAACAAGAATCACTTATCAACATTTGCAAACTTGATCACGAAGCAAGTATAGTTATCAACACGGTAGAGGCATTGCATCTTGTAACAAAGGAATTATGATTTCTTGATGTAGAATCTCACAAACCTCCTTTAAGTCATCAATGTATTTTGAGTAAGATCCACTATTTTTTTTCTTGTTCCATCTTCGATGATTTCGCTTCAAACATTGTATCTTACCCTACCCGCTTTTAATAACCTTCACAATTTCTTGATAAAATTCCATCGATGAGAAGGATTTGGATACTTTGCATACAATACCTCATGTTTTGTAATAACACGTTTCTACTCCGGATTCTCAAGAGCACACGTAACCTAAGTGCGTGTAGTCACAAACACAATTATTTTCTCAAGATCAAGAGATAAATTTGGCATCCAATGATCTTCCACAACATGTTGTACTCTAACCATTCCCACGCCCTTATCTTGTTTATGTTGCTTTCTCATATGCTCATACAAATCTAGGCATTCCTCAAACTTGTGATTCTTTCCGCACTAGGAGAAAATAATTTTTTGAGGGAATTCACACCTATAATAATCATGGGATCCACATGTATAACAAGTTCCTCGTGGGAATTCACCTCTTCCACCACCGCGACCTTGACCTTTGAATCCTCCACGGTAACCTCTACCTCTACCACCTCCATCATATTAACCTTCATTGTGATTATGATTGCGATTCTCACCTTGTTCCAATTTTCAATGACATCATAAATTGGATCAATCAAACTGTAATTCTCTGTATCATGTGGTAGACTTAAAATTTTTACAATAACAAGACACATTCTTCCTTATCGCATGATGCAATAAGGGGAACCTACTTGAATCATGATCTAGATGAAAAATATCACAATCCAACAACATGTCATGAAACATTCATGAGGGAAACTATCCTTAGTATGTCCTTCCACCTCACAATCCATACACCAAATACCACTACACCTCTCATGGACTGAATTAGCTACCAATTTTTCTAATTGGATTGCCATATATGTAATCTAAGATTCCTGTTGGTTAGAAAATTTGTCGGGGGAAAATTTATGGGTTTCTTACCAATGCTCTGGGAATCTAAGTCCCTCTACTTAAATGGTGCAGCTTCCATATATGCATGCACAAGTAAGGTGAGTTTTATCTAGGTTGGCCTTGTGGTCGGGGATCTAATAGGGGCACTCCACTAACCTTGTGGTAAAATCTTACAAATATCTGCAAGAGAGGAATTTTCTAGGAGAGTGGGAAAGGGAGTGAGAATGTTAGATAAGAGGAACTAATGCTGCAAGTAGAAAATCAGAGTCTTGCATACACCAATTAGAAATTTCTTCACATGCACTAAAATTAGGAAGAAATTATTTTGCAAACAACAACAAGACCAATTATAATTTAATGAGAAAAAATATCGATAAACCCCTTAGTAAACACATGATTGAAACTCCTTCTTCTTGTATTGATGCTCAAGAAGAAATTGTACATAGTATGAAAATGGAAGACATTTGAGAATAGGGGAAAATGGAAGAATTTGCTAACTCTTTGATTCTTCACAAGGATCTCTCTCTCATGAATTCACAAAAATAGATAATAACTAAGAAGACCCTCAAATGAGGAGCTTGTTACAATTTATAGAAGAGAAGTAACTCTTCATCTTCCCGGTGAATGTTCAAATACCATATTTTGAGTTTATACTATCCATATTCATATTAAATATTAAGTACCTTTTATAAAAACAAGTTAACTTAAATTTTACATTATGTTTCTAAATTCATTTAAATTTATATAAAAATTGCAAACCCCAACCCAAAATTATAACATTAAATAAAGAGAGTGTTGGGAGAGAAGAGAAGAGAGAGAAATAAGAGGAAGAAAAATTATGTAGAAGGATGAGCCTCTGCAGTGGACTTGATCTCGCTCCCATCTGGTCTCCATCTCATGCTACGATAATATCTCCATCCCTCCAAATTCCTTACTAAGACAAGATGTTATAGGTTACACTTTTTAGCATGAGGAACGTGAACACAACTCATGGTATCTATCCATCAATCAGAAACATTGTTGATATCTTTTCACTTTCTGAACCATGATGGAGTTTTCTCTAAAATAAGTGCAATGGCAGCCCGAATCTCTTATATGAACTCTATGGTATCCTTAGTAAAGGATAATGTATTTCCTTCCTATTTCTTGACATATTCCTCAAATGGACTAATCAACTCATCAAAAGTTGTGTCTTCTCCCATTGTAGGTACTCCAATTTTATGGATTTGACAATTAATACTTTCCTGTAATTTGTATACTTGTTCCTCCTTTTCATCTAAATTGGTGATCGCACGATTGACTACTTCAAACCTGATTTCCATGTCCCTAGTCCATACACACGACAAGTCTTCAGAAGGAGTCCCAAAAAAATTCTTGTTGATCAGCTCTTGAGGGCAAGTGTTGTTCATTTCACTCACTACTAGACCTAGAGGATCCAAGTAGTCCCTTTCCTTCTCTAACTCTTCTTTGAGTGCCCGTGTCCTATTGGATATCACATACATATAAGTGAAGAGTTTGACTACCTCTTGGAGAACTAAATTTCCCTTTTCTAAAATTAAGTTAATCAATCGATTATAAGATCGCCCATGCATCATGAGCTCATGCATCCTCTTGATAGATTCTAGATTGAAGCTACTAATGGGTGAAACTTATTTAATGTGATTTTTGTGACATTTGGATCCACTAGATGTTGCACATAGGATGATAAATTTCACACTGTTCCTTTAGCTCATCAATATATTTCTTATATTATTTATTCCTCGCTATCGTGCAAGCATAATACTATTGATACATGTGCAAATCCCCTTTATGAGTAGTCGTCCCTAGTTGAATTGTGCTCATCTCATAATTGGTTGGTGTCATCTCATCCACTGGATTGATCACCTTTGGTCGGGCTACTTAAATTTATTGATTACCTATTTCTCTGATCTAAAACTATGAGGCCATGTGCATGAAATTCCTTTTATTTCCCTTAGCCAATGAGTCAATTGCTGATAAATAAGGGGCTGCCAATTGTTAAATAGTGTGAGTATCAGGTGCTATTATTTCCTACATGCATGGGAACATTTCCTAGCACTCGGGCTCTATGCAGTACATCAATCATTCCCCACCTTTCAAGGAGGAGGCACATCTTAGATAGGATATATATTGGTGTTAACAAGAGGAGATACCTCTTGTGGTGGTTTGAAGATTGGTCCTTTAACTACTTTCTCTTCTTTCGCTTGTGTTTCGCAGTTGATCTTCTTCTTACATTTCTACATTCGAGTGTTGAGTGTGGAGCTTAATTTATTCACAAGAAATTGTCTTTTACATGTTCTTGGTTTTGACAAAGGTGACCGGTATCGATCGAGGATGACCAACATTGGTTAGATTTTAACCAACGTTAGTCAAGGAGTTACTAACATCGGTCCCCTATACCATGATGCTTTTTTTATTTAACAAGAATTAGAATAAATATCTTTCTTTAAAGATGATTTATTGATTATAAAATCATAGTTAGATGCCCATAATAGATATGTATGCGTGTGTGTATTATATGAGGGTACGATAGAAGAAAATAAAAATTGTTTTCATGTTAGTTTTCTTGGCAAGAAAGAAAGAGTAGATGAGTGAGGGAAAAACATTGAACATCATGTGAGGTGTTAGAAGACAACAAATATTCATTGTATTTCCTCTTTAAAGCACTGAATAATAATATTTCTCATTTCTTGGTGGATGTATCCCACATGGGGTGAACCATGTTAAATCTGGTGATATCTTTCTCTTGTTTATTTTATCTTCTGGCTTATTTTCGCATTCATTGCTTGTATGCTTTATCTAATTTTAGATTTGTGCAACATTGTTATATGGTTTAACCCCAAAAAATAGTATCAGAGCTTTATTTGGAGGTTTTGTGTATTGATAATATTTACTCACAGAGGGTTTTTGATTGAGTGAGAGTAGAGAAATGACGAGAAGATAGTAAATACCGAGTAGAGAAATTTGAAGTTCATAATCATCAACTATGGAAGATGCGGGTGGGGATTATTTACATTAGAAAGATATATACTTACCATTGGATGAGCATGGACATTTGGACACGATGGTGATGAATAATGGAAGGTTCTTGAAAAAAGGCTCTGGGATCTATAAGATTAAGCATGACAACATTGATAGCTTTGAATTTATAGATGAAAAAACCATGGTAGAGTTGATGAAATATTTAGCAAATTTGTATGAAATTCCCGGTGCTTTGAATAAGGTTTATTTGATGAAAAAAATTAATTCTCGAGATGCAAGAAGGTGGATCTGTATCTAATCATTTGAATGATTTTCTATCTATATTAAATCAACTAAAATTGGTAGAAATTCCATTTGATGATGAAGTGAAAGGAATTTTATTCTTATTCTCTTTGCGAGATAGTTGAGATAACTTGGTAATGGTTGTTAGTAATACAATGATTGCTTACCCAGGTTGCATCTTTTGGAGAACGTGGTCTCATTTTTCAAAGTTCTTAAAAACACCGTGCATTTTTGGTAATGGTTGTTAGTAATACAATGATTGCTTCTAAAGGTTTGAAATTTATTGATGTGGTTCTTTGTAATCCTTAATGAGGAAATACGTAGGAAAAGCTAAGGAGAAGCATCATCTGGAAAAACTTTAATCTGTAGAAAACAGGGGAAGATCTAAAGAGAGATCATCAAAGAGAAAGAAGAATAGGATATCAAAGTCAACACATGGAAGATCTAGATCGAGGTACATATTTATTTTTTTGGAATTGTGGAAAGAGAGGACATGTAAAGGATTGTTGGTCTAAAGAAAATAAAGAGAATACATCATACAAAGGTAAAGAAAAAGGTAAAGAGGCACGTTGCAAGTGAGGTAAAGAAAGATTCCCTTATTCTCTCCTTAGATAATAAATTAGAATCTTGGGTTTTAGATTCTGGAGCTTCTTTCCATGCTACCCCTAATAAGGGTTATTTTAGAAATTATGTTCAGGGTGATTTTGGACAAGTTTATTTAGGAGATGATGAGCCATGCAATATTACTAGTAAAGGTGATGTTCATCTAAAGTTATAGAATGGAAATACATGGGTATTAAAATATGTGAGGCATGTGCCAAGCCTCAAGATAAATATAATATCTGCAAGGAAACTAGGTGAATATAGATGCGTGGTTACATTCACAGCCGATTCTTGGAAGGTTACCAAGGGATATCTTGTTGTGGCAAGAGGTAAGAAGGTAGGAAATTTATATCTGTTTACCTATGTTACTGATTCCTTTTCTGTACTATCTACTACAAATTCAGATGCAACCATGTGGCATAATTGGCTAGGCCATATGAGTGAAAAAGGAATACAAATCTTAAAGGCTAAGGGTAAGTTATTAGATTTGAAACAATTAGATCTTGAATTTTGTGAGCATTGTAAATTTGGAAAGCATAAGAGAGTGAGATTTCTCAAGGTTAGGTCAACAAAGAAGGAACAAAATTGGAGCTTGTACACTTAGATGTGTGGGGACCAGCTCAGGTAGCTTCTATTGGAGGATCCCAATATTATGTGACTTTCATTGATGATGCCACAAGGAAGGTATGGATTTATTATATTAAGTGTAAATATGATGTTTTTGAGACTTTTAAAAGGTGGAAATCCCTTGTGGAAAATGAAACAAACTTAAAATTAAAGTGCCTTAGATCTAATAATGGTGGTGAGTACTGCAGTAAGGCTTTCAATGATTATTGTTCAGAGAATGGAATACAAATAGAAAGAACAGTTCCTAGAAATCCACAAGAGAATGGAGTTATAGAAAGAATGAATAGAATAATCATGGAATGTGTTAGAAGCATGAGGATACATGTCGGTTTACCTTTGATGTTTTGGGTAGAAACAGTAGATACAAAGACGGTGTACTTGATCAATTATGGGCCTTCAAAAACACTAGATGGTGGAAAACTAGAAGAAGCTTGATCTGGAAAAGAGGTAGATTTTTATTTTCTTAGATTTTTTGGCTCAAAATCTTTTGTGCATGTTGATAGGGAAAATATGAAGAATTTTGATGCTAAATGTAAGAGATGTACTTTCACTAGTTATGGATCTAGTGATTTCGGATATCGATTTTAGGAATTAGAAGATTTTAAGATTATTAAGAGTCATGACATTGATTGGAATGAAAAAGAATGTACATGGATCAGGTTTTGGTGCCTAAACATGAACAAGTTGAGGATATTTTGAAGGAAAATAAATTTTCAGACCTAAAGCAGACATCCACAGATACACAAGACGTTAGTTCTACTAAAACCGATGTCGGTCAAGCTAACCGACATCGAAAGACATGATTGGGTTAAAAAAATAGATATAGGAACTAGAGTCGGTACTCCTCGAACCAATGTTGGTAAGGCAACCCACGGTCGGTTAGTAGAAAAATAAATAGTGGTAGGTTACAGGTGATTAGCATCATTCAGCGACAGAGATTGACATGAATGTGCAACATGCATAAAATGAGCCCCAGACACCCTAGACCTCAGTAAGAAGGTCACAAAGGATAAGTAGACCTCAAGAGATATTTTCACCTTCCTTTTCTTATTTATTATTGACTAATGGTGGTGAGCCAAAAACTTTGAAGAATAAATGCAAGTAGATACCCACGAGTAGTGGGAGCATGGCATGCATGAGGAGATGGACTCCTTGGAAAAAAATCAAATATGGGATTTCGTCAAGTTTCCAGAAGGTAATAAAGCATTGAATAATAAATGAGTTTACATAATCAAGGAAGAAGAGGGTGGACTAAAAAGGTACAAGGTGAGGCTTGTGGTAAAGGGATTTGCATAGAAATCAGGTATTGACTTTGATGGGATTTTTATCCTGTAGTTAAGATGACTTCTATTCGTACTGTCAGATACCTAAAATATGCTTACACTTAGCATTTCCTCCAATTCAATCAATTGAAAACACTTTGTTAATTCCCCACTCTTCACTCCATTCTCGGATGCCCATTTATGACAATCTTTCAGTCATATTCCTCCTATAATCAACTTATTTGGCTAAATATCTCTCTTATTAGCTAAACATTCCTCCTTTCAACCATTCAGAACTTTCTTTGTTCTCTATACAACTTCTATTGGCTTCCTAGGCTATCTATCAGTCATAATTGATTAACCATACCGATCCCAACTCTCAATGAGACTCTAATCACTTGTTAATCAAGTGTAATTAGCCTAAACCAAGGTTAACTAGCCTAAAGCATGTTTACTTAGATCCTAATCCTAAAGTGATTTTTAGACTTTAGTCCCACATGTACCAAAAGTTCAAACTCTTCCATTTGGAAAACTATAATACAAGGCTAAGCCTACCCATTCAACTTACACCTTCACACTTAGGATATCTTATTAACACTAAGAACACCTAGTTTTGGGATTCGATTTGTATTAGCTTTAATCTATAAGACATTCGATCTTAAACTTACTCCCTCCATTGATCTTGAGCTAATAACCTCCATTTGCATCCATAATCCAAGTTTTGAGTAAATAGAGAGAACCATTGGCCTTGAAGCCATTAATGGTGAGACTCCATTCTTGAAAGCTTGATTTTCATATCAAACATTACATTTGATTGCTAGGATCTTCATAGGCTCAATGTTTTATAGCTTTCAAAAGAGTGGAGAGTAGTATATATGTTAGGTTTTTTATGTTTTTTTCAAAGTTATAATCCTTGCATGTTAGTTTCCCTTATTTATCTCTTATCTTATGGTGCATGGTTGAGTTTAGAAAATATTTGAGGTTCTTTAACCTCTTTCCATATCTTTCGCAAACCTTTCCATTACATACATTTGGCACGCTCGGTAGGACACTTATGTCCATCCTCCATTAATGGAGGTCCTTTGAGTTCTTCAAAGTTCATTTTCAAGTTTTTGGTTCAAATCACTTGTTATTTCCTCATTTTTGTTTCTAACAATAGATAAATGACCTTTATTTGCAAAGATTTTGTGGGTTTGACATAGAAATAGGATGCTTTGACTAAGTACTAACCTGTTTGTTTTTGAAATTTTGAGAATCCGTGAATTTTTGTAGGTTTTTCATAGGGTCGCGTAGGTGTTAGGAAGGGGTCCGTACACATCGAAACCCCATCATACCCATTGGAATAGGAGCGTACATGTCTGTTTGTCTTCCTCATTAATCAAATTTTCCCTCTACAGGGACACACACACGTCTTTGTCGACATGTCAGCGTCTCCATTTCTCTGGATGCATCTATGTAAATTACTTTATTGTGTAAAAATTTAAATATTTTTATTTTATGCTTGGGTGCATCTTCATCGAGCCCTAAGCATATGCGTCGGCACTTGTAAACATCCCTATATTTTTGGGAGCATCGTGTTTTTGTATATTCTAGATTTTATTAACTCTCTATCTCATAGGCATATCCATCGGTTTAGGTGTGTCTGCGTTGAAACCCTAGAGAACATGTTAGAATGGGGCGTGTAGGTGTTGGTTTCTGTTTTCATTTTGATATACACATGATGGTGTTGTTTTAGGTGCGTACTTGTTGGTGGGGTGCATACTGTTGGTTTGGGTGCGTAGGTGTTGGGGTTAAAATTTGAAAATTTTCCACAATCGCCAAATCTTTTTCTAATCCTTTCTTTGCAAGTTTCTAAGACAAACAAAGTTAAAAATAGAGTTTTTCTTTGACATTTCAATTTGCATAGTTAATTGCTTTTCATTTCTTAGCTTGAACTAGGTTTGTAAAAGTGTGTATGCTCTCTCCTCGCACATTCAAAAGTTATCTTGGAGATCAAAAACACTTGAAAAAACTTTGCATCACATGTTAAAAACACTTTCTTTCATGGATAAAGTAATTTGTTATGTGATTTAGTACTATTTCCACATTGCATATGCTCTTCCTTCGCACCTTTTGGTGATCTTAGGAATCAAAAGCAAGGTGTAAGTTATCTTTTTGATCATTTGTGAACTAAAAAATTACTAAAACTTGTTGTCTACAAGACCCAACATTTTTCAAAGAAAGGTGTCAAAAACGAAGCACAAAACTTCTAATACACGTGTTTTCTCATAGGTTTCCAAACGGTCTGCTACTTCAAACCACATTAAGTTAAAAAGATAAAAAAACACACCACATTGAAAACATTGTATTGCAGGTTTTGGAAAAGGGTACGTCCCTCTCCGCTTAACTAGAACATAACCCCTTTGGCATAATGCCTTAAGCTATAACAATGGGGGTGGTAATAGGAACCCTAAAGTAGTCCACCACTGAGTAACCTCGTGGATGAAATAGGAAATGCCTCACTTACCCACTTGACTAGTATACATTATGAGTTAGCGTTACTGGTTGTCCATATGGCAACCCCAAGGAGAGCACATGTGGACGCACTAGTTGCCCTTTATGCTCGAAGGGGGTAAAGTAAATCTGAGATACTCCCAAATTAGTCAGTGTGACTTTTTGGGTAAATCAAGCTCGCTTAAGATAGCTTTGTAACACCTAGTTGAGAGAAATTATTAGGAAATCCATTATTTCTTGAGGCCCACTTTACTAGTCCTTATCGCGTCGAACCACATGAAGTGACAACTTACTTGGATTATAAACCTTGTTTTTCACACAAGGAAAAGAGTCCGCTTAAGTTTGACCTAAGTGCCTTTCACCACAGAAATTAGAAAAATGTTTTACTTATCCTAGTTTCTTTCTCATTTTACGACGAGGCGAAGCTCTGCCTAAGTGGAACTTATTTTATTTTTCATCTTTTCTGATTTATACCCGTGCATTCTTATTTCCCACATTGGAAGTAGGAAGGAGGCATACCCACGTGTCTTGTTAGAGATAGTGTTAGCCTCTTTTTGTATGTTTACACTCATGCATGTTTATAGGCTGGGGTGTTAAACGACTAAAGTGTGCAGTGCATTTTGACATCTTTGATGGTCCTTCGATCTTGATTTCAAGATCATCTTCATTATCATGGTTCGCTTCATCATTTCGTCTCTTATTGAGTTTATTAGTCTTGCACGCATCTTGGTTGCACAATCTTGGTACTTACATCGTGTTTTCAATTTATTGAAAATGTGATATAATTCCCTTCATTGCAGTTACGTTGCTTGCATTATTGAGAAACTTCTTGTTATACTAGTTATTTAGTTGTAAGTTTCTACATCATCGAGTCTTTTAGAGAGTGTTGATATCACCATATATATATATCGCAATAATGTTTTATTGATATTAACACCTTGCTTGCTTGGTTAAAATATCGGGATAGCATTATTATGTTATATCTAGTCGTGGCTTCCACTTTTCAAAAATACTTAGCTTTCATCGGAACTCAAAATACTTCTAGTATACCTTGTCAGGAGACTCTGTCAATACTACGTCGATACGTAGGCCTTGTTAGAATTCTAACTTGACCTACATATTGATATAATATTGTCACTATTGGTCTTAGGGTATAGATTTAGCATAACAATACATTCACGTGATTGGTACATTTTAGCATGCATATCGGTGTAATTTGAAAACAATAGCATAACATTACATCCACATGTTGACTAGTCATGTCTAAACCTTTAAAGATGACAATGCAATCAAATGAATATAGCTTCGGAGGAAATAATTTTGATAGCTTTCTATTTACTAGGAACAATTTAGGACCTGCCTTTTCACAAGTTAAAGACATGGAACCTTTGATCGACCATAGTGGATAAGAGTCGACTCTTTTCAAGAACAACCAAAATTAGACCTTGGTAGATTTGAAGAACTCCTATACTACAATAGAGATTAGGTACTCGCAAGAGTCCTCGAGTTAGGAGCCAAACTTCCACATGAGAGTGAAGTAGAAAACAAGGTCGTTAATCAAAAGGTAGAAGAAAAGGTATCATTTTTAGACATGGAAAATCCCTTTGATATGGGTTACACCTCCACTTTAGGGCATCATCATAACATAGTTGAAGGAGAGCCATTACGACGGCCTCATTACAAGGCCTCACGCAAAGTGAAAGTTGAGCTTAAAGCTTCACCTCCTCCCAAATTTGATGAAGAAGAGGATCCATTAGTTGAAAAAGATATCCTCTAAAGATATATTTTGATGTTAAGTCAAAAATAGCAAATGAAGCTCCTCGAAGAGGAAAATGTATAAAGACAAAGACAAATACAAGACAAAATCTAACGAGTTTCACTTTGATCCTTACACCGATAATACTTATAGAGTGGCTAATCCACAATGACCAATGTATCCCACAAAGGAATACCTTATTTAGAAGGAATTGCAATCAATGATAGAGACACTCACTACCCTACAAGAGGGAAACAATGGTAACAATAGAAAATACTTGTATGAAGATTTGTGTTTGTACCCTTTTGACAAAGACATGTTACTGCAGCCTTTTCCAAAATATTTCACTATCCCAAAGTTTGACAAGTATAAAGGTAACGGTGATCCTCACGATCACATTAAGGACTTTTATATGGCTTGCTAGGAAGTCGCATACAATGATAATTTATTAATATTAATTTTCCCTCACAAATTAGGAGCTTTGCCAATCGAATGGTTCTTTAGTATACCCAAAGGGTCTATAACAAAGTGGCCGGCATTGGTAGAAAATTTTGTGCATCACTACTCTTTTAACATATAAAATGACATCACAATGAATGACCTTTGCAATGATAAAAATCCTAATGAGACCTTTGCAGGTTTCTTACAACGATGGAGAGGGTTGGCTAGTCACTTCCCTTGTTTCGTCACGAAAAATAGTTAGTGAGAATTTTTGTTCCTAACCTAAACTCGGAAATAGCCTTTCATCTACAAATGCATTGTGGCTCTAACTTGAAGAAGTTATAGAAAAAGGTAGTCAAATAGAAAAGGATCTTATTGCAAAAGGTAAACTTAAGCCATTTTCAAAGACAAGCATGAAGCTAAATCGTAGACAAACCCAAGTTCTTTAATAAGAACAAACACGTTGTCGGTGATGGTATTATTGACTCTAAAAGAGTCCAAGCTGTGCACAGAAGGTGCGCTTCTAAAGCTCTCGCAAGGATCTCATCCAAAGGCACCTACCAAACGTACATTCACACCACTGATTGAATCGTTGACTTCCATATTAAAACAATTAGATGATGTTAAAATGGTAGAGTATCCAAGCACAACAGTACCATACCCAGAAAATGCTCCAAAACCTGGTTGGTTCAAAGATCATGAGTACTGTGATTTCCATCGTGTTAAAGGACACAAAATGGATAGGTGTTTACGACTAAGACATTTTATACAAGACCTCATTGAAGAGGGAAAAATCGATATAGAGTCGCCCAGATTCAGGACAAGGTCCAAACGAGAAGATGGGTATATAAAAAGAACCTTTTCCTAATCACGCAGATAAAAAGAAAAGGAAACTAGATCATGGAAAAACCTCTAATGATTATAGAACTACTTCTTATGTTTATCCTAGTGATGATAATCCCTTTGATTCCCTCATAGGTTGCATTCGTTCATCCGATGAACAAGTCAATACTATCTAAATCTTAGAAAAGGGTTTTGCTGTAGCAACAAGATGTGCTCATCTTATCATACCCGATCTAGTATCGGCTCCCGGAAAGTTGGTATAACCTGCTTAACCAGCTAGAGAAAACACCTACTAAAATATCCATTTTAGACTTACTTAAAATCTCTACTGCTCACAAAGATATACTGTATAAAATGTTATAGAATTCATGAGTCTCTACTGAGGTAGATCCCACGCACCTTCAAGCTATGGTTGCCCATCTTGATCCTATGGATCACATCACTTTTGATCACAACACTATCCCACGTAACGGCCTAGAGCACAACTTTCCTTTATACTTAGAAGTGGTAGTTACTCATCGCAAGATTAAAAGAGTGCTTGTGGATGGTGGATCTAGTATTAATATTTGTACCTTGAAGTTGGTTAAACAACTTGGCCATTTAGAAATCAGACCTTGGAGCTAAGACCATTACAATCACAACATATGATAATGAGGAAAGAGAATCAGTAGGTACTATTGTAGTGCCCATGGAGGTAGGTCTGACATGTCATGACACGACCTTTCATGTTCTTGACTTAGACCTTCCGTACAACATGCTCTTGGGATGCCCATGGATTCATGCCATGCAGGTTATCCCATCAACCTTTCATTAATGTATCAAGATGTGTCATGAAGGACGTATATTCACCATCTTGGGTGACCCTAAACCTGCATTTACACATTGTCGGAGTGTTGCATAGTTTTTCTCGTGTAGCTTATGAATGTCCTTCAGTGGATGTTGTTGTCCCTCTCCAAATAGAAGCTATGAAGAACCGGGTAGACTCAGAATCCCTTACACCTTACAACTAGGATTTTCCTTCGTTACTTAACCATTTTTCATCATGGGAAGGAACATCAGAAAAGTATGGCTCGGGTAAGCCTTTTACTCTTGAACAAGCCTTACTCATATCAGATTTATCAGTGTCACCTAGGACACAGGGTAAGCCCTACTTTCAATTCAAGAGTATGCGGAAGCCGTGTGCCAAACCATTAGATAAATTTGTCTCTAGCGGTCTCTTATCTGAAGAAAATATGTTAAAAGACCCCACCAGCAGGGTGCCAAAAGGAACCATGGCTTCATGTCATCAAGCACCTCAATATGTCAAAGGTCACCGCATGATGTTTGTCATGGGTTATAAAGGATTCGGGTGCAAAATCAATGCACAAGGCTGGTTAGAGCCCCTTCCTAGTCAATGTTTTAAATATGATAAACATGGTCTTGGATTAAAGTCTTAGGATACTCAATCCCTTGAGGTTGATGTAACATTTTTCGAGTGTGAGGACGTTTTGTCTCTTTCAGATAGAGACATGGATTCCATTCCTTATGTAGCCTCTACAAGGATCTTGTTTCCACGAACCTATTCCCAGAATCAACTGTCCTTACATTATCCGAATCCATCCCTTTTACCAATCATCAAGTTACCCTCATATATCCTGAAATCATAGATTGGGATGAACAACTTCATGTGCCACTTGAAATCTTTGAAAATGATGAGGCATTTACAGAATTCATGGGACTCAGGGATTCTATTCATTGGGGACCACAAGAAAGGATTTAAAATTCAATTAAATACATGTGCATACTTCGGAGAAGAAGTAGAGATGTGTGGTCACTTGAGTAAGAACATGGTGAATAAAAGTACAAACACTTTAAAGAAACCTGGTAAAAAGGATAAATGAAAATATCACAGTGATAAGATTTTGACACACTTGTAGATCAACAAAATGAAGAACACATGGATAAAGTAACTTACCCATTTAAAGATGATGAAGAGATACCTCAAGAGGTTGATATCACTCTTCCCCGATCCTAAATGAATGGAAGATGCATCTAATATTCTTATTTAAGAACCATCGAGCATTAAAATTTCTTCAACATCTCGGGGATTACAAGGTTCGCCTTAATCCTAAGAAGTGTGTTTTGGGTCTTATCGGGAAAAATTTTGGGTTTCAAAGTCTCAAAAAGAGGGATATAAGTGGAATCTACTAAGGTCACAACTATTATAGAGATTCCTCCACCTACCACTATTAATCAACTAGAAGTCTACAAGGAAAGATTCGGGCCATCCGCCGAGTTTATTTCACAACTTGCGAGATAAATGTCATCCATTTACATATCTTTTGAAGAAAGATGTGGCATTCAAGTGGGGACCAGACTATCAAAAGGCATTTTCTTTGCTAAAAAATTACCTTATTAATCCACCTGTACTCATGCCACCTACTCCCAGAGAACCTCTCCTCTTATACATTTCTGCTACCCAGTTCACTATTGGTGCACTGCTTGACCAATATGACCTTGGTCATAAAGAGAGAGATATTTACTATCTTAGCCATACTTTGATCGCTTGTGAATTGAATTATCCACAGATTGAAAAGGCCTTCCTGGTAGCCATTTTTACCTTTCATAAGCTTCACCATTACCTCCTCAATAATAAGACCAAAATCATTTCCAAAGTTTACCCTCTTAAATATCTTTTATCCAAACCCACCCAAACAGACCGAATGGCTAATTGGATCATTCTCCTGAGTGAATTTGAGATTGAGTTTGTGAATCAGAAGTCCTTGAAAGGACAATTTTTGGCTGATTAGTTGGCAGAAACACCTCAACTAGGAACGGAACCTCTATGTCTAGACCTACCAGATGCATCCATGATGTACATTGAAGAATCCAAAAATGGCAGTCCATTTTGATGGATCATTCACTTTTCATGGATGCGGAGTAGGAGTGGTTCTCATCACTCCTACGAAGAAGTTATACCAAGGGAATTCCTATTAGGATTTCCTTGTACTAAAAACATTGTAGAGTATGAATCACTTATCGTTGGCCTCAAGCTAGCTATCAATTGGAATGTCAAAAACTACATGTAATTGGAGACTCCCAACTTATCATTAAGCAGAGTTAATGATGAGTATAAAGTGAAGGATGATAAAATTATTCCATATAAGAAAATGGTTGAAACCCTAAAGGAATATTTTTCACAGTCATATTTGAATGAAAGCCACAATCTCATAATAGATCTGCGCAGATGCTATGGCTACCATTGGCTTTCTCTTGCGCATCCCACCTAAGGAGAGTAAGATGCCTTTCTTCATTGAGAATTTATAGATGTCTACATATGACATGCGAGAATCATGTTTAGCATGTGAAGTTTTTGGTCCTTCATCTCCTGGTATGATCCTATCTATTGATACCTACAAGATGGCACCTTTCCCCCGACATTACCCACTCAAAAGAAAGCCCTTATCCATCGTATTGCTCGCTATACCCTCCGGGAGGAACCCTTTATCGTCATGGCTATGATAGGAATCTTCTTCATTGTGTGGATGTTCTTGATTCGATTCATGCCATTAAAGAACTACATAGTGGTATTTGTGGAGTGCACACTAATGACATGGTACTAGCTAAGAAACTGTTAAGAGTAGGCTACTATTGGCCTACCATGAAATCATATTGTTGTAACTTCATAAAGAAGTGTGAACTTTGTTAGAAGTATGGTAATTTAATACATATGTCAAGCATAGGATTTGCATCCCATTCGCAATGCCTTGGCCTTTTTCTAAATGGGGTTTAGATCTCATAGGGAAGCTCCATCCCTCTTCTTCAGATAGTCACACTCATATTATCACTACCACTAAGTATTTCACCAAATGGGTAGAGGCTGTTCCTCTCACTTATGTCACCGGTGCATAGATATCCAAGTTCATCATGAACCATATCATTTGTCGTTATGGTATTCCCTCCGCCATTATCACTAATAATGGTAAATATTTCAAGAATAAAATGGTTAAAACCTTGTGCTAATACTTTCGTATTCAGCTTAAGTGGTCTACCCCCTATTACCCCCAAGGTAATGGACAAGTGGAGGCTACCAATAAAACCATTATACGAATCATCGAGAAAATGGTCAAGTAAGACTGGTTGTAATTGGCACTTACAGATACATCCCGCCCTCTCGGGCCTATCAAACTTCCATCCGCACTCCCTACCGGGTGCAACCCGTATTCACTTGTCTATGGAAGTGAAGCCATCATACCTTTGGAAGTGGAGCCATCATACCTATGGAAGTGAATCCATCATCTCTCGGGGACTACCTTGATAAAGATGAGGACTACAGAGTCACTCGCTTGGTTGAGTTAGAACTGTTGGATGAAAGGTGTATCAGAGTGCTCAATCATTTAAAAGTGTATCAAAATAGAGTATCCAGGGGATACAAAAAACACATCATTCATAGGGAATTTGATGTAGGTGATCTAGCTTTGAAATAAAATCATAATAACTCCACCAAAGATGGAGAAAAGAAAGGTAAATTTGAGGCCAATTGGCTTGGCCCTTATGTGGTGACCGCTAGATATGGATCAAGATCATATACACTTACCTACTCAGATGGTGAAGAACTTCTAAAGCCTATGACCGCCATGCACCTCAAGTGATTCTATGCTTAAGCATGGTAAGAAAATCAGATAAGAACTATAAAATAGAAAACAAATAAAAACAAGCAAAAAATAGAAAATTGAGAAAACAATAAAGAGAAAGCAGTCATCCACATGTGAAAACCGTGCAATTGTGGCGTAGTGGGAAGGTCCTTTTGTGAAAACCAGTTTCGGCACTCAAGGAAGATATCTCGCTCACAAGTTACTCCCGTATGAGGATGGGTAACTCTTACCACTTTCTAGGAATTTCAAAATCCTTGGCTAGGTCTAGGAATCGACCCAAAATCCCTCGCATGACCTATGATCTGGTTTTTTCCTCTATATCTATGTGAAGGATGTTTCCTTTGTATTTTATCATCTAACGCTAGGGACACCTTTGCACCACTTCATCATACATACGTGCATGAAATTATGCCTTTGTATATTCCCACATCATCTGGGGGCATCCACGCTTCTTTATTCTTGTACATTGCTTTGAACGTGACCTTAGAAAATACAAAAAATTTGGAAAAGGGGTACACAAAAAATAAACATCTAGAAAATTTCCTTCTTAGGGGTGCAAAGCTACATTAGTTTCACAACGTTATCTTAAGGAAACCTAGACAACAACGCAAACCGTAGCCTTGAAAACTTTATCTTTCGAGATAACCCAAAAACATTATAAAATATATCAATGTTGTCCCGCAAAAACAAAGTAGTGTTTATATTGCTTTTAGTTTTTGGTTTGTATGGTCTTGATGTACTTATCTTGTTGTATTGTTCATTATTTAAATGGTTCATTTTCTTACCTTATATTGAATCTTGTTTGATTTGTTTGTGTATTGGATTGCATTGTTTCTTTGTTTATTATGCACATCTATTAGAATTCATTTTACTTGCTTAGATTGAATATTAATTTAATCTCTTGTTAGAATTTGCATGAATTCGTTTTAGTTGCATTTTTGTTGTGTTGTTTTGTATGAGTATATTTTTTTAGTTTTGTTAACTTTTGCTTGTGTGTTTGTTTTACACAGTTTTTGTTATCACGTCTATCATCTATCATTTCATCACATTTCTAACATCATTAACTACATCATATATATACACAAATGCTAAGTATTACATCATGCATGTATGCTAAGCTAATAATCACATATCATATCATCAATGGGGGCAAGAGGGGTTACGCATGATCATAAATCTATCCCCCACACCAAATATCATCTAGTATCATCCTAAGTACTAGCAATATGAAATTAGAACATCTCATCAAAAATACATGATATCAATCTGTAAAACATATCATTGTTATGAAAGGAAACATGTAAATATCTACATCTAGAAGTATATCACATGCATCATCATGTACATCATAAGAAACATCATCAATCATAGTAGCATATTAGAACAATAAATGTGTATAAATATCATCAAAATGTCCATATCACATGTGTATCGAAATATATATCTCAATGATCTGGTATATACAAAATCATCATCATTCCAACCGCCATATAAAAGGAGCGTGGATCGAGATCGAGCCTTCATCAAGAGGCATCCAAAAACAATGAACAAATCTACAAATGGTCAAAATCAGCCTTCATAAAAGGCATATACATATGGTACATACATGTATACAAAACAAAATGAGTAGAAGACTCACTGCAACTCTCACCCTCCTCGGGGCTATTGGGACCATGTCTGGTGGACGGAATGGTGGATGCTTGTGATGGACCCGACCCAGGAAACTACCAAATTGTATAGCTGGGCCTTGTGTCTTTACGGGCCATGTACTCGGTCGTGCACTGCTATGTAGCTAGCCGATGCACTAATCTCCGTGACTGGAGCCTGTCTCGGCTCACATCTAACTATGTAAAAGGAGTCACTCAATCCTCTACTAGGACCACTCTAAAGTAGGTTTTCTTGTAATATAGGGCCTCACCTCCGGCTCTCATCACATCCTATATAAAATCTAAATCACCCAAAATAGTGGTTTCCTATACAAAGTGGCGTCTCGCTCACCTATCAATCATCCCCTCGTCTGGGCCTACCTAGTGGTAACTTCCTCTCGATCCCTATCTAAGGTGATGGTCTAGACTGGGCTTGTGCCCTGGTCCTCCGGATAAGATAGCCATGTCCCTAAGCCTCGTGTCTAATGTAATGCACTCAACAATCGAGTGCCCTGTGTTGCCAATCGTGTAATATGGCTCTTCCATACTTGAAATGACAACACCTCAGGTACCCCGAGACCTAGCTTTGGTCTCTCTCGAATTCAAAATCTAAATATGGGCTCGCCGATCTCTCTCCTGGCCACTTGTAGCTATATTGTTATCGCGGCTGTAACTACTTTGTTGCACCACATCTAGCTGCCCATTATCACCACCACCCCCAGAGCATGAGGTGGTGGGACCTAATGTGGAAGTACCTATTGTAATGGGGCTTATATCCCCACCGGAATGCCTACCTTGGAGGAAACTCTATGTCCGGAACCCGATGCATCTATCTAGGTCAAAGTCTAGGCCCCTATTCCTTTGGCTATTGTGCCATGCATCGACTCAATGTTACGCATCGAGACCACCCTCATCATCATCATCCGAATCATCATCATCGCCACCCCCGGCATCCTTATCACCATTGGGAGGCCTCTCAGAGGATCTCTCACACTTGCCTCATATGTTGCCCCGGGAATAGTCAATATGTGTGGGATAACACCATGGTACCAAGGTGTGTACTCAGGTGTATAACCCGGATCTCTGATATGTCTCAGTGGTACTCACATGATAGGTATCACATGTAGAAAGTTGGCCGATGCCTTGTCAAATGCTATCTGTGGCCCATGTCAGTACTCTCTAGCCCCCTGGGCATACCACATATTTGGTCCAAGAACATCCTGGGTAGTTCCAAGCTATCTCTGGCACCGATCCACTCTGTATATCTCATGGATATAGCGGCAGCTGCCTAGGATGAAATTATCAATAGTGATTGTACTCATCTCTAAACCATCATATGACCACTAAAAGTGTCTATACGACCTCCATACTATGGCCACCTGCTGCAACTCATCTAGCCCATGATGATAATGATATGTGTCTCCTCTGAAGGGCCACACATCATCCCCAATCGGGACCCAACCCATAGTAGAATGCTCTTGTGAAGCCCGTCCTCTCAAAACACCCAATGGGTGTCCAATTGTAATGTGATCCCATGCCCAAATCATCAAGAATTCTGGCTAGGCCTACCATATTTTGACGGTAGTATGTAATCAATTAGAGATCCTAGTAAATATGTGCTAGGATGCACTACCCTAAAGCAATAGGTCTCCCCTCTATAAAACTACATATGACTCTAAGTAGGCCAAGTGGAAACAACGCACCAATCTTGTCAGAAGTAGAACTCCACCGAAAAAGGCCATCATGTATACCACAACCCGGTCTAGCTTAAGGTCATCAATGCATCATGACAATCTAACAGTCATCCCATGACGCGGTATCATCGGGACTCCAAATAGTGCAATACACACACCAAGGTCCTCCATGTCATTGGTATACTTGGATCGACTCTCCCGGATGGGAACCCACATAATATGCCACACATCCTCTAAAGTGATAGTAATATCAACCATGGGTAGCCAAAAGCACCGACTCTTGCTTATGCCATCTCTCCACTATGTTTTGTGATAAGGCCATGGTCCAAAGTGTGATCTAGGGCATGTCACCATGTAGGCCAACCCCGTAACGTATAAAAGTATATCTAATATCCCGCTATCGTCCTCATCGAAATGATCCTCTATCATCGCCAATCGGCCATATCGCTCACGTGTCTCAAGTGCGGGTAGTATACGGTGCACAATTAACACAAAGTGTTAGGTACATTTCTACTTCTATCTATTTTTCTAAGGAGAAATACTTCTTTCAATCATCTAACTTACTAATTATTCTATTCTTCTACATTAATCTGGTCTATATTCTTCTATACTTGGCTATTTTGCTAAATTAGTTTTTCTTGTTTTCTTCTCGATGCCCGCGCGTCTCTTTTGATGCCTCGCACACCCTTCTCAAAGGCATACGTGACCTTGCACGACACATACATGCCCCATTGATTTTCTCTCCTCTCTTCTTAGGCCATATAGAACACCTACGCATATAGAATGACACCTATGCACTGCCCCTAGCGCACACGCGTGCACACACCTATCTTGCTCCTCTCAACTCGATGCCCCCTTACACCTATGATCCTATTCTAATGCACGCATGCGCATCCACGCTTTACCCTCCCAATGGATGCACGTGTGTGTATCTAATTTTTGATGGATACACGTACGTGTACCGTGTCTTCGACGCATGTGTGTGCACGCACATGTCAAACCGACACATGTGCCCATGTGTATGTGTCAAATTTTTCCTACCTAACCTAAATAAAAACTAATTAAAGCATTAAATATGTATTTGACAAAGAGGGATAGGCCACTCACATATGGTCCATCGGTTTGGTCCCGTCGATACTCTCGGATCCGGTCCGCTCGCCTCCTCATCCGGTAACCTCTCCATCGCAATCTAAACTCTCTCGCTAGCAAGACTCATGATAAAAATTTCACAAGAGCTTTGGTAAAAATGATTGATCATGATTATTTTACCAACCCTATGTGGGTATATTAACCCATCGCGATGCCCCTAGGGCATGTTTTCTCTACCGTGATCATTCTAACTTTCTTCTATTTCGCCATGATAATTATTTTTGTATTAAAATAATTATTTTTTTATTAATTTTCACACTCTGGGAACTTTTTGCTACCCCACGCTCATTTCTTCTTGGAACTGAAATTATTTACATACAATTTAGGTGCCTTCTTCTATTATTCATCTTTTTCCTCCATCTTTCACCTATCGTGATAATTAATTATTTATTATTTTATTTTTAAATAATTATTACCGACCTATTTTTCTTCTTGTGGGAACTCATTCTGGCTCTCTAACAGCCTCGCCTTCCTACGTTCGCATTCACACATACTTTTATAAGATCTATGATCTTTTTAAATTATTCGACCGATTAAAAAAATTTAAAATTTTTAAAATTCATTCAGAAAAATCAAAAACATTGTAAAACTCTAAAAATGAACTAAAATTAGTAACTAGCTAATTTTTTGGATGAAATATGTGTCTCTTGCATGTCACTCATCTCGTATCCCATTTACAAAGGATCACATCTTACTTTGCCTATACTCGGGGCACTATCCATTTCTCTGGTACTTTTTTGTCATGCACATTTATTTTCCCTCGGACCCAAGTGTCCTCCATCATTTCCATTGCATGTACAAATTGCTTGGGGCATCATTCCTACCCTTGTCATTTATCAGAAAATTTGAGATTTCAACTTGATAACAAAATATTTGTGCAACTATCTTGAATGTTGTTGGTTTGAGTGTGTGTGATTGTACTTATTTCCATGTTACATGAGTTTGTTTACTTCTCGTATTGCATTGCATGTTTTTATGTTGCATGGAGTTGGCATTTTAGCAATGGATAGTTGTTTGTATCTTGGATTTTCATGTCATTTTACACTTCGTTATATGCTCACATTTTTAATAAGGACCGATGAGGAGGTTTCTAAGTGAAATGAGGATATAAATATTGAATACAATTCATTTGTGTATAGCTCAATATCTCTTTTTCTTCTTGTTTCTCATCTTCTTCTCTTCACACCTTTCTCTTTGTACTATTATCTTTTCGATCGTCGATCACATTCTTCTATCACCCCATCGACACTCAAGGGGGCATCCTTCGTCTTACTAATTTTTCTTCTTCATCTTCAAAAAAAATTCTACTCGTTTGTATTTGTCTATTTTCTTCAAGTGATGTAGCTTACATCACCTCAAAGAGGGGAAAATGTAGACAATTGTAGTTTGATCAATGCACTATTATTCTTAATAGTGTACTAACTATTCTTCTCCTTACAAATGGATGATACATTGCCAGTTTTACCTATCTAACTTCCTTCTTACGACACCTTTTTGGTCATTTTTCCTCTTGTAAACCGTTTAAACAGGCTACTATAGCCTCGTTCTGACTACATTATCTTCTTATTCTCTTATAGTCTTCTTCGCCATCTTTCTAGACTATCAATCCATTTCATTGGATTGATCGGACCTCTCAGAACTCTCTGAAACCCTAATTATCCTCTAAACATGGTTAATTAAACTTAACTATGGTTTATCTCTCCTAAACCTAGTCAAAGTAAGCTTTGACTTGCTAAAAGTGCTTTTTGGAATTTTGTATTTGTCCCACATGCACTCAAGTTTCCCATTTTCCCAAATGGAAAACTATATATAGGGCTAGACCCCCTCTCTCATTTTCAAGAATTCTCCTTCTTCCTAGCATAAACTATAGCATTTTTTTAGGTTCTAGATTTCATTTCATTTCCATTATTGAGCCACTAGCATTATTTTAGTAATTTATAATACATTTTTGGGTAAAGGGAAGAACCATTGGCCTTGAAGCCATTAATGGTGAGATCCTTTCTCTTAAGCACCAAAATTGATTGCTTAGAACCTCTTAGGTTCATTATTTTAAGCTTTTGAAAAATAGAGGTTAGTTTCATTTGTTCAATTTATTTGTTTATTTCGAGTTAATGTATGAAAATTAGGAACCCTTTCTCATTTCTTATCGGATGGTCCACTGATCAGTTGTTTAAAGCCTTTGGGGATTCTTTAGAGATTCTTATCCCAAATGTGGTCTTTGTAACTTTTATTTGAACACATGTACTATTCTAATTTTGTTTTCAACAAAAGACTTTCATTGAGAAAAGCTTAATGTTAAGATGGATTTTCTTCATGGTGACTTGGAGGAAGAGATTTATATACAACATCTTCTTGGGTATGAAGTCAAGGGTAAGGAAAATTAGTATCAAAGTTGAGAAAGAGCCTATATGGTTTCAAAAAGATCCAAGGTAGTGGTATTTGAGATTTGATAGTTTTATGCATGAGCATGATTATATGAGATGTGAATCGACCATTGTGTTTATTTTACAAATCTTGAAAATGGGAGATATGTTATTTTTTTACTGTGTGTGGATGATATGTTGATTGCAGGATCTAGTATGCAAGACATTGGTAAAATCAAAGAAATGTTATCTCACATATTTTCAATGAAGGATTTTGGAGCTGCAAAGAAAATCCTTGGCATGCAAATTCATTGAGACAGGAAAAAAAGAAGTTGTATTTATATCGGGAGGATTATATCAATAAATTGTTGGAAAGTTTAACATGCAAAATTCAAAACCTATTAGTACACCTATGGTGGACACTTTAAATTGAGCAAATATCGTGTCCTTCATGACAAAGGAGTTTGAGTACATGGCACGTGTTCCCTATGCTTCAGCAGTAGGAAGTCTTATGTATGTCATGGTTTGTACTAGACAAGACATTGCACAGGAAATGGGAGTTGTGAGGAGGTTTATGGCTAATCCAGGTAAATAACATTGGAAATAAGTCCAATGGATTCTCAGGTATTTGAGAGGGACATCTGGCATGGAGTTATGTTATGGAGGGTCAGATACTTCTTTATGCAGCTATGTTGATTAAAATATGTCTAGAGATTTGGATGGAGCACAACTTGATATGTTTTCATAGTAGGTGGAACAACAGTTAGCTGGATTTCAAGATTGCGGAAGGTTTTGGATTTTTCTACTATAGAGGTAGAGTATGTTGTAGCTACAGAAGCTAGCAAGGATATGATATGGATGAGTAGGTTCATGGAAGAGTTGGGTAAGGAGCAAGAGGATTGTAGATTATATAGTGATAGTCAGAGCACGATCCATCTGAAAAATAACTCAACATTTCATTCAAGAATGAAACACATTTAGTTGAGGTATCACTTCATACAGAAGGTATTGGAGGATGGAAAACTGAAGTTAGAGAAAATACATATAGATGAGAACCCTGTGGATATGCTAATGAAGCCATTGGTAAAGGAGAAGTTGGAGCTTCACTCCACTTCTGTTGGTCTTCAAGTTTGAGACTTGAAGAGGAAGAAATGATCCAAGGAAAAGAATCCAAGAATGCTGATGTATAGTATAGTGCAACAATTGATCTATAAGTGTGACATTTTTGAGTGTGGAGATTAATTACTTCACAATAAACTTTCTTTTAAATGTTACTCATTTTTGAGTGGATCTGACATCAATTAGGTTGTAACTAGCATCACCAAGAAGTGAATGGTATGCATCGTGAAGTGACTCGACATCGGTCACCTGTGTGACGGTGCTTTTGTTCTTTAACGAGAATTAGAATAAATATCTTTCTTTAAAGATGATTTATTTATTGTAAAAGCATAGTTAGTTTCCCAGAATATATATATATATATATATATATATATATATATATATATACATGTATGCATTGTATGAGGGTATGAGAGAAGAAAATAGCAATTGTTTGCAAGTTATTTTTCTTGGTGAGAAATAAAGAGTAACTGAGTGAGGGAAAAGCATTGACCATCTTGTGAGGTGTTGGAAGACAAAAATCTTCATTATATTTCCTCCGTAAAGAAACAAATAATAATATTGGTTGTTTCTTGGTAGACATAGGTCACACTTGGTGAACCACATTAAATATGATGTTATCTTTCTCTTTTTTATTTTATCTTCTAGCTTATTTTGAATTCATTTTTGTATGCTTTATCTAATTTTAGATCTATGTAACAACTTTGTTATATGGTTTAACCCCAACACCAAGTTCTCCCCTTTCATTATTGCAACTAATCCTTCTTACATCCGGATCTCTTTGGTTACTTTCCATGAGAGGAATTATCTAATTCTATGGATATTCATTTAAAAAATTCTCCATAGTGCCTTGAACTTGAAGCACCTTCCACGGCTTTTGATGATGACTTCCGAGAGGCTTGTTTCTGACTTACGGGCATACCTTGTGATTGGATGATCATGGATCTCTTTCTCTGGAACCAATCCCTCATTCTCCTGACCACTTTCTTAGTTCATTCCTTTATATCCCCTAATTTGTGAATGTGCCAATTGACTTGAGGTAATGGAAAAACCTTGACCACCACATACTCAGGATCATACATCTCTATCCCATCATCTTGCAAAATATCTTCATACCAAGAGAACTTTAATTTCTTCATCTCATTGATTGTCATCCTCATATGATCCTTTTCCCATACTTCAAATTCATCAATGCAATTGGCCCAATAGTCCTCGATTTGTGGATCATGGTACAAGTCTGGAATGTGGAAAGAATCAGGATCATGTCAAATGTCGAAATTGGGCACAGCGGTGTAGGAATGAAAAGTAAAATGAACAAAGGCAGCCTCCAGGATGAGATGCCTCATTTAAATTCTTACATGTGAATACCTTGACAAAAATGGGGAATGATATCATCTTTTTTTTCTTTCTCATGAGTTTTTGTTTACTTATATGAACTGCTTGCACATATCAAATAGTATAATTTGGTCACTAAGGTACTTGGGTAACCTTAGTGGAGCCTGGTCGAAACGGAAACCTTGCAAGTAGGATAAATTAAAGAATTGTATGAAATAAGACCCATATTTTTGATTAAGGACACAACTTGTGGTGACATCGTTTCCTCTAAATCACCCTCCAAGGTTCAGACCACATATATCATGAATACATCATTCACGCGGGTGAAGTGCATATGGATCTCCTCCATCATCACCTGCAAAATTTTCTCGTATGTGGTAATTGTTATCCAAATAACTCTCCTAGTAATTTGGGTAGCTTATATACACAACTGGCTCTAAGTTTTCATTGCAAGGTTACATGTGCTCAAGCTCACTTGGCACATTCCTTGGCCATAGTTTTCCCTCGTGCCCCCTTTCTTTATCTCATGCCCCCTTGCATGATTTCCTTCCTTCCTTCAACTTTCCATTTCCTCCTTGTTCCACTCCCCCTCACATCCACTTTCTATGCATTTTACTTCTTCCTAAGCAATTTCTTCCTGTGTGCACAACTCACACTTTCTCCAATTTAGCTAATCCCTGTCCCTCTTGTGTGCCGCACCCATTACTTTGTAATAGTTACACCTTGACCACGCATTCTCTACTCACCACTTTTCCACATTTTCTCCCCACATGTGCCCTTGTGCGCATTCCTTTTTCTTCTTCCCGCACCTCAATCCTCCACGCGCACCCCGCATGCCCTCCTTTGCACTCTCTTCGTGTCAGGTCATGCTTGAGTGTGTTACATGAAACCTATCAAAATGTTCTAATAGGGTGCCAAATCCTTCGCAACAAATTAGTAGGTGACAGTGGCGAAACGACAAAACATTTACGGTTGGCCATCATTTCACCGATTCCACATGTGCCACATGTATCTCATACACCAACGGCTTTGAAAACCTTTTGACAAATGTATCTTCTACCATAGAGCTCTAATTTTTATGTGCTGGACTTGTCAAAGATATGCGACATCAACTACAAGGTGCTAGATATTCAAATTCAAATTTTTGGAAGATCAGGTAGGTGAGAAGTGGGAAAACATCTTTCGAGCATTGATGAGTAGATCTGATTTTTCCACCACCCAATTTGATTTGATTCGTACTCCTTCCTTCTTCAACATGTCGACATGCAGACTTAGGGAAGCACATTTGATATATTTACAAGTGGATCTATAGGAATTTAATGCCTCTTATTGGTGGTTATTTTTCAAAATCAGATTTTCCCTCCTTCTCCTCTTATTCTTCCACCAATTTATCTATAAATGTAAGAGAAAGGCTCATTTGTTATGATACACACTCTGGATCCTTAAACATTTTGCTAAGGACTCCATATTTTCTGTATTTTGAGTTGTAGACCTCTGGATTTGGCTCTTACATGTGGATATCGGCCTCCTTCGCCATTGTAATAACTTGTGCATTTCTGGAAGTGATAGAAGCATTGTTTTGTGAATGTTTTCTATCGTAACGTGTTTTCATTCCTTCTTCTTGCATATTATCTTGCGTTGTGTTCTAGTTGTTCTATTTCAAGTCCCTTGCAGTTCCTTATTTAGTTGTTTCCATGAAACCGATTTGGTAAATATGTTTTAAGCTATGCTTACATGTTCCTAGCCTTCTTTTATGCATATCTTTTCATTTTCACTCATAACAGATAGTGTTCATCCATCTTTTCTCATGCTATCGCCTTTTCTTTTGTAGGTTTCGTTTATGTTATCCATATATCCCTGGTCCTTTGGCATTATTAGCTTAGCTTCCCCTTCCAACACTAGGAGTAGTAGTAGTAGTAGAAATATATAGAGGAACCGGCCTTCTCCAAAGATTTGTCCCAAGTGCGCAAGGTCCCACAACTTGGGGATGGTTCCATTATTGTCTCAAACACCTCACCCCTTCCAAGATCCAAGGCGTGGGTGCAAGTTTGAATGGAAAATAGTTTCGGCATGCCCGGTGGGATGAGCATTGAAATATTACATTTGATATTGTTAAGTTCTGGTGTGTGGACTTAGTATTCCAACCTTTTGAGGCTCATTTCAACACATCTGATGACTCCCAAAATTTGAAGATATTTGTTTTAGTATCCCTGAGTGTCTTTCATGAGAAGAAGTAACACAAGAAAAAGTGTAGTAGCTAAAGACTCTTTTGAGTACCTCTAGCTATCCTTGAGGATATTTTGTTCTGAAAGCTAGCGCGTGCATCTCCATCTCTAAAGACGCCATGCCCATTCAACTCCTCAAAATAGAAAACCTACGCACCCTATAATGGTGCATCAATAACCTCCTCCACTCAAAAAAATTTCTAACTTCGATGGAGGAATCCCTAAGGTTTTGGCAAGATAACATGACATGCTAAATGGTGCACTCAAAAGTATTGCTTACTTTATCGATGATAATCAAGTCACCCCTGGGAGCATATCCAAGATGTAGCAAACGTGTGTTGATCTGTTTGATCACACATGATGATGTAGTAGTAAGGCTACTTACAACCTCTTTTAAAGGAAAATCACTTTAATGGTATAGAGGATTGAGACTGGATCTATTTCCACTTGGGATGAGCTTGTAATAACTCTATGCAATTATTTTGAAGATAAGTCGGATAACCTATCTTTTGTGGAGAAACCGATAAAAACAAGGAGGGCAATAAATGAGGGAGCTGCCTTAGGCCCAGAAATATAAAACTTCCTTTCGAAGGTGGTCAGTTCCCCTTTTAATACGAATTAACACAAATGATAACAAAGAAAGCTATTGCAAAATCACGATTTAGGTACCTCGTTACAAAGCAATAGAGGCTAAACTATCAATAATAAAACGTCACGTTGTTTGTTTGTTACTGGTCGTTGATACATTCAGGTTGAGTTACAGGGATAAACCAGACTGGATCTGAGGTTGTTAGGTGACAAATAGGCGAGAGGAAGGTTTTGGGGTATAAGTCACAGTGACCGATGCCGGTCACTAGATAACCGACCGTGGTTAGAGAACCGCTGCCGGTAGGGGATAAACGACACCGGTAGGGTCAGTAATCTAGGTGCTTCTGGATAGAGGTTGGTTGCAGGGTGATTGTGGGGTTATTAAGACTGGTGGATGGCTGAGGGGAATAATGAGAGGACAGGGAAGACTCAGAGTGTGATAAAATGGTCTTCTGGGCAATACAAGGATGTATGGATGAAGGTTAAGTGCAGGGTGCTGGTAGGTGGTAGATCTAGGAATGAGCTTATAATTACTATCAATCCACATGCTCAAGAAATGGTGCTTAGAAACATACAAGACACTACTTACTCGTTCCTGATGAAGATGCAGGTTCCAGGACTGTGATGACGAAGACAGGGCTCAAGTAGGATGATCTGACAATCCAAGATGAGCTATCTCCTCTTCTGATGCTCGGATGAGTGTCACTGGGCTCTAGTTATTCAGTTGCAGTCTTGGGCTTGATGTCCTTCTCTGCAAACTCTTCTTGTTTCTTCACTTGTCTCTGCTCGGCCAAGCAAATCCGGATCCTTTCAATGATTTCTCCTCTTTTCGATCAAATGAAAATCCGATCCTTGTTTTTGGTTGGAAGTGGTCATTTACAGGAACCGATGGTGGTTACGCAACCGACGGCTATCGAGTAGAACTGCATTCGGCCAAAGTCAAAGGGCTATTTTTGGTAAAATAGCCAGCCTTTCCCTCCTTTTCTCCCGAGGGATTAGTCATGGGCTTGGTCAAGTCATTATGAGGTTGGTTTTAGGTGTGGGTGAGGAGTAATTAGTCATGGGTGTGGATGTGGACCAAGTTATAGGTCTTAATTAGGTTAGTTTAGGTTAAGACTAGGTCATGATGAGGTGGCGAAATGAGGTGGCAGTGTATGATGATGTGGATTTATTAATTATAAGGTAATTAATAAATAATTGTGTAAGGTTTAGGTGATGAGGTTAGGTTGCGAAATGAGATGCGGGGCACAGGGTGTCGTAAGACACAAATTTGGTGTCTACATTTAGCCCCTTGTTGTCGTGTAGCTTGTCTTGTTAAAGCTGTACGGACAATAATAAGAAGTGGTTACCCCTGTTAAGGGTATAGGTAATCCCCCTCAAATCTATCACAGATTGAGGTAGCGTGAAATCAGGGATAGGGTTGATAAAGGGTAAATGGTGTTTAGATAATGGTAAGATGGTGGGGTAGGTCCAAGGAAGCAGACGCACGTTGACACGCAAAGAGTGCGACTGTGGTACATGATTTCAAGAGCAAACAAGCAATTCATAGGCAAAGGTCGATAGTTTATCCAAACAAGGGTGATATAATCCTCGTATCCAAGGCATAGGAAGTAGCTCCTGGGGATATAACGGGTAAGGTACAGGAACGTTTAGGCATGTTCGGCAGTACTCAAATGGTTGGTTTGGTTGAGATAAACGTCACGGTCTTGGTCTAGGAAAAGTTGGTCGATCGATCAAGTCAAGGACCCTAATCATGCTAAAACACGAACAGTGAGCTCGATCAACAAAAAGCTACATGATGGGTGGATAAAATTGTATTGTGTTGAGGTTGGGTGAGGTATTTAATGGTGCGGCCTTAGTCGGGCCAAATGGCTGGGTAGCCAAATGGGCGGGTGGGGGCCAAATGGTTGGGCGGCTCGGGTCGGGCCAAATGGTTGGGTCGCGGCCTCGGGTCGGGCCAAATGGTTGGGGCCTCTGGGTCGGGCCAAATGGTTGGGCCTCTGGGGGCCAAATGGTTGGTTATGGCCTGGGTCGGGCCAAATGGTTGGTTACGGCCTGGGTCGGGCCAAATGGTTGGGCGCCTCGGGTCGGGCCAAATGGGGTTCGGCCTCGGGTCGGGCCAAATGGTTGGTTACGGCCTGGGTCGGGCCAAATTGGTTGGCAAATGGTCGGGCCAAATGGTTGGTGGGTCGGGCCAAATGGTTGGTTGGTCGGTGGGGTGGTTGGCCAAATGGTTGGTCGGCCTGTCGGGCCTGGGGGCCAAATGGTGGGGCCTCTGGGCCAAATGAGGTTACGCCTTGGCCTCGGGCCTTGGTGGCCTTGGCTCTGGGCCAATGAAGTTAACAAAGGGTTTTCAGCCAAGGTGGATATAGGCGATGTTGTGAGAAAGGGCGATTAGTAAATAAGGGCAGAAATTGGGGAAGAGGTGGGATAAAACCGATATCGATTGTCTATGACCGATATCGGTTAGGTGACCGATACCGGTTCCTTAGGGCACAATATAACCGGTATCGGTTATAGGTCGAAAACCTATAAAAAGAAAAAATACGGCCTGTCATTGTCATATTGTCAATTTGAAAACCAATTTGAGTTGTCTGAGGTGTATTGTTGAGATTGAGCATTTGTTTGGTTGGCCGAGGTGGCGCTATTTGAGTGGAGAAGTGAGGGATTGGTAGGCCCTAGTGAGGAGGAGGCAAGCATTTGATTGGTGGAGGACCCAGCAGAGGAGAGTTAGAGCCATGGCACAGCCAAGAGGAGCTGGAGGTGCTGGACCAGCTGGACCACCACCACCCATCCCACCACGACGACGTGTCATCGTACCGGTAGGTTCAAAACCTCTCATTGTGTGAATTTGATGTTGTTAAGCTATTTTTGGGGTTTGGGTAGGAATCCATGTTTTGGTAAAATAATGAATAAATGGAAGTTATTTGAAAAATGAGAGGATAGATGGGTGAAAGAGGCAAAGGCAAAGGGCAGGTGGGTAGATTTTTAGGTGTTTGGGTGGGTAAATAGGATAAATAGGAAAAAAAAAAGGATTTGGGGGGGGCCGTCGGGTTCGGTTCCCCTGATGATTTTTCAGCTGACCGATGCGGCCACTAAGTCGACCGCATCGGCCAAGAAATTTTTCGGGGCAGGGTGGGTTTGTGGGGTGACCGTGTCGGCCGACGACGTCGACCGGCTCGTCGGTGGAGAGGGGACCGGTGGCGGTCATGGGTGACCGACCGGTCCCCCTAGTTAGGAATATTTTTATTTTGTTGGTGGTTTGTTGTGGTTTGGGGGTTTGGTGGTGGGGTTGTGGTGTTTGGGTGTTTGGGTGTAGTGGGTTGGGGCTATTGTTTGGGTTTTGGTTATTAGTGTTTTTGGGTTTGTGTTGTTGGGGGTGAAGAGGGAAGGGGTAGAGGTTAATAGGAAGGTTGATTGGTGAGTGGGGGGAAAAATGGGGTGATTGTGTGGTTGGTGCGGTTCGGATAGAGTAGGTGTTGGGCATGAATGGGGAGGTGTTAAATTGGTAGGGGCATAGGTAAATGGCGAGAGTAGAGCTGAGTAAATGGTAGGGTGCGAGATAAGGCGAGGGGATATCGTAAAGTTTTTAGGGTAAAATAGGTGGGTGTAGGTGTGTGTATAGAGAGTAGGGGTGTGGTCGGGTGGGTAAAAAGGGGGGGTATGAAGGTTAAAGTAGTTGTTGTTTCAAAGGGTAGGTCTAATGAAGTGGGTGATTTTGCAGCACGTCGCCAAATGACTATGCGCGGGATAGATAGATGCCCCCCCGCTTGTTGAGACGGATGTGGCCACACGTGTCCGCGGCGGACTGGGCCATCATGCGCGAGGTGGGACTCGGCGGAGTCCAGCGTTATAGGGCGATAGAGAGGGATCACAGTCTTATGGTCGCCCTCATCGAGAGATGGGATCCGGCGACCAATGTGTTCCATCTCCCGACTGGAGAGATGACCATTACATTGGAGGATGTGTATCGCATCCTTAGATTACCGATCGATGGAGAGGTAGTCTTCCAGGTGGATGCAGAGACAGCCATGGACAACATCTTACAGGTATTCGGGGATGCAGCCGCGCTATTGACTTATCACAAGCGAGCATCGCCTATGGGGATATGTATCGTGCCCACCGACATGAGACACGGCTTGCCGTGTTGATGATGATCAGCATTACATGCTTCGCCCTCCCAGACTCAGAGGGAGGCCGCTTTCCATGGGCGCTGATGGGGGTATTACACGAGATGGTTGAGGAGCATACATGTTATGCTTGGGCACCAGTATACCTGGTGCAGTTATACCGAGAGCTGTGGGGCTACCGCCGGATGAGGCGATTCGGGATTTGCTCTACGTTTTTGTTACACTGCTGGGCATATGAGCATATCATATGCATTCGACCAATAGGGCTGCCCCCAAGCAGCCTGTGGGCCACAGTGATTTATAGATATGGCTTTCAGAGGTGGGTCGGGGGTCGTGGGCCGCCCATGACGGTAGTTCTCACCGGACGGGATGTAGCATATTACCGGCATGTATTAGAGGGTGACTGCCCCCGGATATTGTATGGAGGCCTTACAGAGGTCATCAGCCCCACGGAGGAGCCCGATCACAGTTACGGTGGATCCAAAGATACATTCTGGATATGGGACTGAGGCCGGGAGAGTATGAGTGGATACCCCTGGAGAGGGTACGACGACAGCTGGGGCTACGACAGGATGAGCCACCTCCCTTCCCTCAGTATCGAGGGATGATGTAGAGGCTCCACTGCCTGCACCACAGCCTATGGACCCAGATTGGGTAGCCGAGAGAGGCAGCAGATGATACAGTGGATGACGCCGGGTGTACAGGATCATTTTTGGTATGGTGGGTAGGGGAGAGAGCCGCGAGGAGAGCACAACCCGCACAGCCAGACTTGGGGCTGTTAGAGCAGAGAGGGACCAGCTCAGGGGACAGGTACAGTTGTTACAGGGGCAGCTTGCTGCCGCATAGGCACAGATAGGTGTCCTACAGGGGCAGTTAGCCCAGCTGTGCACACAGCCCATGTGCACTGTGCACATGTGCACCAGCACCCATGCACAGCACCACCACCACAGCACCACCAATGCACCAAAGACACACAGCACACACAGCACACCACCACCACCAGTGCAGCACCATGTGCACCAGCACACCACACCACCAGCACCACAGCACAAGCAGTACAGGTGTACTGGTAGGACAGGGGCCATTGGTATTAGGAGTCGGGGGACCAGCCCCAAAGCAGCTTTGGTGGCACGGGCCCGGTATATGGAGGCGAGAGCGGAGGCCCAGACTATCAGATGTCCTCGATGGTACCGGGCCGACTATCGCCATATGCGGCGCACAGAGCGAGACCTCGCGAGTCGAGATCCCTGTGGTGGTGCAAGCACACCTGGTGGGTGGGTCTACAGACAGGAGGAGACGAGAGGCAAGACAGTGGACCCAGCAGGAGAGGTGCAGAGGGTGGTGGGGAGAGCTGAGGGATCCCTGGGTCGAGAGAGAGATGTTTTGTTTGTAGATGGATATTAGATAGAGGCACCGGTCTGCGAACCGGTTATGTATAGAGAGGCCTGCGTGCCCACATATGATTCTTTCATTTATTTATTCATTTATTGTATATACCGGCCTGCGAGCCGAGTACGGGTTGTATAGTTGATACCGGCCTGCGAGCCGAGTATATTTTTGATATGAGAGACCGGCCTGCGAGCCGAGTCGATATTTTGACAGTTGTTGAGGCTTGCATGCCTACGCGCGCGGCTTTGTATTATTATGAGATCACAGAGGCCCCTATGCAGGGTACATTGTATATTTGAAACTTTTGATGTATAGATATGATGATTTTGACCCACATGCTGTGTTTAAAATGTGTTAAGTGTTTTGTCGATGGTTTGTGATATTTAATGTATGATGAGTTTGATCCACATGGTTTATATATTGATGGTGTTGATGTCTTTTGTTGATGGCTTTTTGAAATGGAATGTATGTATATATAGATGATGAGTTTAATTGACATGTTGTGTTTATGAAATGTTGGATGTGTTTTGTCGCTGGTTTGTGAAATCGAACGATGTATGTAGAATGAGTCGATCCAAATGGTGTATAGATTGATGGTTTTTGATATCGTTTGTTGATGGCTTGGTTGTTTTTGTAATATGGATAGATGATGTTGATGAAATTGTGATGAGATATGGATTTAATGAAAAATTATAGATAATGGTGTTGTTTATGCAGGAAAAAGGGACGGGCGCCACAAAAATTTGCAAAAATGAAGAAACGGCTTAGGTTTAAGCAAAAAGGGGACACATGACCGATATCGGTTATGTAACCGATGTCGGTAGCTATATGACCGATATCGGTTATGTAACCGATATCGGTTATGCAAGAATTATTTTCCTAAAAATAGAACTGCTTGGTTGGCAACTTAAGTTCTTATTTTTAGCATTCTTATTTTTAGAGTCATGCAACAAGTTAAATATGAATGCGACGTTGTTTGACGACTGATACAGGTAATTGCATGAAAGAATTTGAGTGATAAGGAGGAAAGAGACAGGTGAAGTGAGTGTGGGCTGAGATTCAAGGTAGAAAGACAAGTTATATTTGAAGAGGGTGGTGAACATGGCTGAACGAGGAGAAGCATCCAGCAGGCAGGGACGAGGGGGAAGACATGTTCCGCCCCAAGCTGCTACATCCCGAGAGGTAAACTGTTTGGTTGTAATTTGATTCTTGCATGTTTTGTGAATAGGATGAGAGAAGTGTAAGTGGGTAAAGATGAGAAAGAAAAGGTGATAGGCAAGGGTTGGGGATGGGGTGAGTGCTATGGGGTAGGTAAACAGGGTGGTCACGTATGTTTTTAGGTATAAATAGGAGTAAACGGGCAAAATAATTATCGTAGGTGTATGTTTTAAGCAGGGTAGGTATATTTTTGACAAAGGACTGTATCGCTTAGAAATAACCCAGTATCGCTAGCAAACCGGTATTCGTTATTCATAACCGATATCGGCCATCGTAAGAGTTTTAATTTGAGAAAACCCGTGGAGATTTGTTCTTTTGAATAATTATGTGTCGCTTTTGATGTATGCGCAGTAAAGGTGGTTAAGGATGAATGATATCGCATGCCGCCGTTGTTGTCTTAATCCGAGCGGATGTAACACCAGCTGAATGGGCATTGATAAATCATTTGGGGTTAAGTGGAATCCGCTATTATTCAAGAATCGCGCGTAACCATGCTATGTCAGCGTTGATCGAGAGATGGAATCCTAAAAGAATACCTTCTATCCGCCAACAGGAGATGACAAAGTTGACTTTTGGAAGATGTGTTCCGTATTTTGAGACTCCCAATGATAGGAAAAAATAGTGTATCAGTGTTGCCTAACAGCGGGGCGGGCAGCGATAACATAAAAGATTTGGTTCACCGCACGAGATTTGACACAATGAGGTTTATCATTTACGTATGGTACAATGTATGCAACACACCCCGAGGAAACAAGGGTGGCCGTGCTATTAATGATAATGGTGGGGTATTATGCATTACCGAGGGGGAGGGTGGAAGATTTCCAAAGCATTGATGAGTGTTATTTGGGAAATGATAGAAATGAGCGTGACTTTCGCATGGGCACCCGCATATCCGGCAGAGTTATATAGGGGTTTATGGGCCCGCAAGCGAAAAACACAGACGACACCGGATTGTTCGTACTTATTACATTGTTGGGCCTATGAGCATATTGTTTGTGTGTGCATCCAATAGGCCGACCCTCCATCGAGTCGGGAGAGGCAGGAGTGCAAAGGTTGGGATTCGACGATGGGTCCAGCATGTAACAAGAAGCGAGATCCCGTGCCGTGATAGATGACATCGAGTATTATAGACATGTGTATGGGAGATGGTGACGATCATGGATATTTGTTGAGGCCTTACGGGAACTATATGGTGACAGAGCACATAGCCGAGGAGTCGAGGGGTGTAGAGCGATTGAGGTGGATCGCAGGCACAGCCGGTGAGTACGAGAGGATTCCTCTAGATCACGTGGTGCGACAATTTGGGTTCTGCTCAGATATACCGATGACATATAGACCATACATGAGGATCGACGCCGAGGCAGCATTCTCACCTCCCCGGCCTACACCTCCAGAAGGGCCAGAAGAGATAGCAGCCGATCGTAGGGTAATGGATGCGGGAACGACAGAGGCCTATAGAGTATGGTGGGTAAAGAGAGCCGCGAGGTGCACGTGAGCGCCCTGACATAGCTGTGATTACAGCGGAGAGAGATCGTCTACAGGATTTGGCTCACCAGCTTCAAACACAGGTGAATGAGACAATGGGATTGTTAGAGGTTTCACAGTTATGAGTGGAGAGACTGGAGGCAAGATTCCTCCACGCGAGAGGACGTATTCGTATGTTACAGAGATGTCATGGATCAATGGGAGGAACCAATGGCAAGTGGCACTTTGAGGATGGAGAGGCCAACTGAGGGGCATCGACGATCACGATCACCACCTGATTCGGGAGGAGGTGCAAGGGTCTAAGTGAATTTCATAGGAATATAAGAATAAATAAGGATGCCGACCTGCGAGTCGATGATAGAGAAGATGTATTTGTTTAACATCTAAAATAAAACTAAAGATGTATGTGGTTTTGAGTGATGATAATAATAAGAATGGTTGTGTTTTGAATGTTGTTTTTGTTTTGTTTGAAAAAGGATAAAGATGAATGTTGGCAAATAGAAATACACAAAAAATATTTATATTTACAACACATGATAGGGTATGGTAGGGGATGGTCGAGCTAACCTTGGGAGACCCCATGTCTCCTAAGTGCTGCCTACATAGCCCATTGCACAAAGCAAGGAAGGGCCTCAGATCGATGTAGTTCTCCTTAGACCAGGAGAGGTGAATTGTGCAATTGGTCATGGTTAGGCAATTTGTTGGTTGGTAAAAAAATTTGATGTTGGTAGGGTAAATGTTGTTGTTGGTAGGGTAATGTTGTTGGTGTAGGTATAGGTGAAGCGAAAGTTAGCATACCCAAGTAGTAGGGAATCGTGTCCTGATTAAGGTCAACACACAATCCTAGAGTCGAGCAAAAGAGGCCAGAGTGTCCCGTAGTTGAGAAGAGCTAAACAAACCACATATTAATGTAGGATGAGCTTGAGTCCCTAGGTACCTTGCATAGGCGAGAAGTCGATAGGTGAAAAGAGTGGTATAATCACAATATATCGGATATACGTCACGTCCCTTGAGTTTTGTTGCTTTGACAAATGGTGAGGTGAGGTGGTTGATGTGGGTGAGGGTGCAGAGAACTTATTATAAGATGATTATTCTGACAAAAGAGAACCAAACCTAAATAGACAAGTCCATGACTCAAAAGTGTTTTGAAATATTGCTTTTATTTTTATTTTATTTTTCTGGATATAGACTGATCGATGGGAAGTCTACATGGGATATGTATTTTGTTGTTCTTGAGGTCTTCACGAAGCTGATCAATGCGAGAAGCTTCTGATAAAGGCGATTGTGTATAGCTGTCCTTCAAGGGAGCAGTCTATTTATAGTAGCAGATGCGGTGTTTATGTATAGCTGTCCTTCGGGGGAGCAGTCTATATATAATAGCAGCAATAGTTTGGCATATAGCTGTCCTTCAAGGGAGCAGTCTATTGTATAATTTAGAGGTCTAGATGTCCGTTGGGCATAAAGCATCTAGTTTTGTAGGAAGTTTGACTCAAGAAAATCCCATAAGTGTTTTAATTAAGAATGTGTCATTTTGATACTTTGAAGTCATGGACTAGACTAAAAAGGGGAAGGCATCTTTTAAGGGGAGGTGATAATCAAACCATGTGAGCTTGATTTGATTTTGAGATGTAAGAAACAAAGTGTATGCGGTGGTAAATGAGCTCAAGGGACGAGCGTAAGGTAGATAAGAAGTGATATAACACTAATTTCAACAGTAGAATGGTCGAAGATGCAAGGCATTAAGGGGCTCAGGCTCAGGTTTACCATTAAGCGAAGCTAAACGATAAGTGCCTGATCCATAAGTGTGAGTGATAATGTAAGGCCCAATCCAATTAGGAGCAAATTTTCCACGTTTGCTCTTTTCTAGTTTGGTTACATGTTGATTCTCTTTGAGGACAAGATCACCAACCTTAAAGGTACGCTCATGAAGTCATTTATCATAAGCACGCTTGATGCATTTTTGGTAGATTTGAAGGTGGTCAAGAGCCGTAAGACGACGCTCGTCAAGAAGCTCTAATTGGGCTAACCGCTCTTGGCGGAAATCATCATTGGTGAGAATATCCTGAAGAGATATTTTGAGGGAGGGTATTTGTATTTCGAGAGGCAAGACAACCTCGGTACCATATACCAAAGAAAATGGTGTGGCATTAGTGGAGGTACGAATGCTAGTACGATAAGCCCAAAGGGCAAAGGGAATGTGATCATGCCAATTTCTTCCAGAATCATTAACAACTTTCATGAGGATTTTGGTTAGGGTTTTATTAGAAGATTCAGCTTGACCATTGGCCTGTGGATAGTAAGGTGATGAGAAACTAAGTTTGATACCAAAGTTGTCACAAAGGTCTTCAGAACAACTTATTTTTGAAAGATTTACCATTATCTCGTTATTAGCGATGAGGAATACCAAAACGACAGATAATGTGATGGTTAACGAATTCGACAATTTTTTTTTTTTTTGATTGAAATGAGTGGAATGGCCTCCACCCATTTTGTGTAATATTCGGTCATTGTGATTATCCAACGGTGACGCTGTGAAGAGGGGGGTGAATCTCACCAATAAGGTCTAAACCCCATTGTGAGAAAGGCCAAAGATCTCGTGTGACTCAGAAGCGGATGGCTAGGAGTATGTCAAGGTTGGCATGTTGTTGACACATAACACAACGCTTAACATATTCAGAAAGTAATCGTTATTAAGAGTAGGCCAATAATAACCTAGGCGAAGGATTCATTTAGCCATGGCAAGGCCACTAAAATGTCCGCCACAAATACCGTCATGGACCTGTTGGATGGTATAGGTGACCTCCGCGCCGGTTAGACATCGAAGGAGGATGCCATCAAAGCCACGTTTATAAAGGAGTCCCCCCATGATGACATAATGAGAAACACGTTTAAGAAAAGCACGTTTTCCAGTACTAGTTAGGTCAGGTGGGAGAACAGAGGTTGTAAGGTAGTCGTGAAATTGGTGGTACTGTATCCGCGAATTAATAGCACACATTATTTATCATACAAACAACCGGGGCTGAGTAAGATGGGGCAAAGAGTTGTTGGACCAAGACGAATATGTCAGAGTCAGTTGGTGAGGCAGGAATTTGTGAGGCTAAGCAAGCCATAGTATCCGCAAATTTGTTAGTGGAGCGGGGAATGGTCTGGATAGAATAACGAGTAAATGAGGTCAAAAGTGAATCCACGTAATGTTTGTACTTTTGAAGTTCCTCATTTTTACATTGGTAGATGCCCATAACTTGATTGACTACCAATTGAGAGTCGCCAAAAATATTAATAGATTTGACACCTAAGTGTAACGCAACCTGGAGACCCAAAACAAGGGCCTCGTATTCCGCTGTATTATTAGTGCAGGGGAAATCGAGCCGGAATGAAAGAGGCATAGGCTCAGCATCAAGAGGAATGAGAACAACGCCGGCCCCTCCGCCGCACTGGCATTTGGATCCATCGAAGAAGAGGGTCATTGGATACGACTCTTCCCTGAGTGAAAGAGTGGCGATGAGTTCGTCGGGGAAATTAAAATTGGTAAATTGTTCCCCAGGTAAAGGGGCCTCCGCAAGTTGGTCCGCAATAGTTTGTCCTTTGATTGACTTCTGGTGTATAAACTCAAGGTCGAGGTCAGCGAGGAGCATAAGCCATCGGGTGATGCGTTGGTTTAGATGTGGTTTGGCATACATATAATGAATGGGGTCCGTGTTGGTGATGACAAAAGTTTTGTGATTCAGGAGGTAGTGTCGGAGTTTGGTGGCTACGAATGATAGGGCTAGGCACAATTTTTCTACATGTGTATACCTAGTCTCGTAATCCACGAGAGTACGACTTATATAATAAACGGCTTGTTCTCGACGTGCCGAGTCCCGATGTGCGAGCATGGCTCCTATAAAGATGGTCGGGTGGCAAGTAAAGGTAAAGGTAGAAAGGGCGATCATCCCGAGGTGGGATAAGCACGGTGGTCAGCAAGAGATAGGCTTTGAGAGCTTCAAAGGCTTGGTGACACTCTTCGCCCATCAAAGGCAATGTCCTTTTTAAGAAGGTGATGGAAAGGTTGACATCGATCCGAGAGTGGGAGATGAAACGCCGGATGGATCAAGTTTACCCCGCAAACTACGCAATTGTTTGAGGTTTTTGGGTGGGGGCATTTCTAGGATAGCTTTGACTTTAGATGGATCGACCTCAATGCCACGCAAAGAGACGATAAAGCCAAGAAGTTTTTCCAAAGAACACCAAAGACACATTTCTTTGGTCAAGCCGGACCGAATATTGTAACAGTGATCGAAAATAATGGTTAAAACATCGAGATGTTCACCGCGATGTTTAGATTTTCCAAGAAGATCATCGACATAATCCTCAAGGATAGTGTGCATAATGTCATGAAAATGTAAGTCATAGCCCGCCGATAGGTCGCACCAAAGATTCTTAAGGCCAAATGGCATGACACGATAATGTAAGGTTCCCAAGGAGTTATGAAGGTAGTTTTATGTTGATCTCGGGGCTACCAAAATTTGATCAGATCCCGAAAAGCCATCCATCCATGAGAGAAAGCATTTCATGGCTCACAGCAGTGAGATCAACAAGTTGATCAATACTTGGGAGGGGGAAGTCATCCTGGGGCAAGCGAGGTTAAGGTCTCGGAAACTGCATATCCGAAGTCCCCCCGTCGCTTTAGTGATGTGTACGATGTTAGAAATCCATTGAGGATAGTCAATAGGCAAGATGAAGGAAACAGTAAAGGAGTCATCAAGCTCTTTCTTGACCAAGAGGGCAATGCGTGGATGCATTTTTCTCAGTTTTTGTTTGACTGGTTTGGAATCAGGTTTTAGGGTGATGTTATGGACAGCAATGTCAGGATCAATTCCTCGCATGTCAAAGTAGGACCAAGCGAAAGCTTGGTCATGGGTACGGAGAAAGGTAGTAAAAGGGCTTGTTCTCGATGTGTTAAGGGATTGTCCGATCTTCACAACGTGAGGATCCTCCTCTGTGTGGATGTTGATTTCTATAGTCGACTCATTCAACATGGTTTGAGTTTCAGATGGTAAGGCGCGTTGAATATAGGAGTCATCCGCACCAAGGTAAGTGAGGATGGAGTCGTCATCCTGGCACTCAACAACATTAATCGAAGGTGAATCCTCTTCGATCATGTCTGGATACAGAAGGGGAAGAGAAGATGGGTCCTCATTATCGCGTTGATAAGTGAGAGGACCTAGGAAGATAGCATTTATGAAAAAAAAAGTTAGGAGGGATAGATTCAGGGTCTATCGACTCTGTGGGTGACGATGGCAAAATGGGTGATGATGGTTTGGTAGGGGTGACATCGTCATCTTCCAGATACAACTGACACGAGGTTTCTCGGTGTAAGTGTTTCAGAAAACCGAGACCACTACGATCATTGTGTTTTGCGTGTAGTCACGGGAATGAGTGTATGTCGGCCTTGTTCATAAAGACCAAAACCAAAGCCTTTCCAAGCACAAATGAGTCAAGAAGGTGAGGGGAAAACGACGATTTGTCAAGTATTGAAAATCAGATCGAAGGGAACCACACACCAAGAGGAGGTTCAGTGGGTAATGGAGGATGCGTCAACACCCCCATACGTTAGGTTGGTGCGGCAATGGGGTGGTCCGTAAGAGATTACCTCCCCCACGCGACGGTCGTAGGTAGGATGTGCATGTAACTGTCCGTACTCCTGGGGTATGGAAAGAGCTAACGTTATATAGGTGGTATTCCCCCAGAGTAAGGCGTTGAAAAACATCTACTAAGGGGTCGGAGGTTGGGATGTTATCTCATGGGAAAGGAAGTGGTATTTGTGACGGACGGTTTTGGTTTCATTGGTCAAGGTGTAGGTGTCAAGTGGATGGTGGGTTGGATGAATGGGTGTCTTGACCGGTACAAGCACATCATTAGGGCGATACAACATATTGCAGTTTTCAAGGGGGAGGATCAGCTTTTACGGTGTAGGACTTCCCTCGTACTCAAATTTTATGCATCTATGTAAGGTGGAAGGAACGCATCCCATAGCCCTGATCCAAGGGGCGGCCTAACAACATATTGTATCGAACTCTCCTCAAGGGACAGAAGAGTTGGGTAAAGTACGTGGTCCTACACGAATGTTAAGGATCACGGTGCCTAAGGTAGAAGTAATAAGCATCATCAATGACCGCAACATGATGGGGTTGGCACACATGCAACTAGAAGGGATATTCATTTGTTGGAAGGCTTTTCAAGAGATGATGTTTAGCTAGACCCCATCAATCATAACACGACGTACCCGAATGTCCCGAACATAAGTTTCGAGATGAAAAGAGCAGGTCGTGGATCTTCAAGCACCAAAGTCGATAATTTCATCTTCGGAGAAACCGACAAAGCAGCGGCTCACTGCAGATGCAGACAGATAAGTGGTGGGGGAGATAGATTGTTTGGTGAGTGAAGCAACGTGATTGGGTGTTAGAATAGAGGTAACAGAAAGGTTTCATTAGGTAAGACCTCTATCCTCAAGGATTTCAACGAGAGCTTGTCGATGAGATTCAGAAGTCTGAATGAGATCATACAAAGTGTCATTTTTACAGGTGATTGGTGAAGCTGTTTGATCATGGTTCGGTGGGCAATTCCATTAGAGATGGGGTAGGTGGGTCCACGAATAACCACTTTAGGTGGTGGTGCATCGGGATGGTGGACGGAGAAAGAGATGCCGCAGTGTGTTTTTTTCGCTTTCCCATTGTTTTTCTCGCCTCGAGTAAAGCAACACTAATCATATTGATCTCGTGAATACGAGAGGAGGAAGACGGTAGGGATAGGTCATGGTCTTCGAGAGGTGGGGCTGTAATAATGATAGATCTTGGTGAGGGGGACAGTGGTATAGAGAGGGAATTGAAGCTAAAGGTCTCTCTTCGTAAGTTGTCTTTCTTAACTTTTCTATCTCGAGAGAGGTGACTCGACGAAGTATGGCTTTCAACGCTTTGCATCCCTCTACGTCATGTCCCGTGTGTGGTGGTAAGCGCAGATTTTAGACTCATCGTAACCTATATAGGAGAGGTTTAGATGGATCATAAGGTCTAAGTGGGGGTAGGGAAATGGTCGCATTCTCTACCAACATAGCAAGGATTTTGGCGTAAGACCCTTTGAGTGGGTCAAAGTCGAGGAAGAGGAGGCTATTGATCGGGTCGATTTCTCGTGATGACGTGGTATGGTTGGTTTGTATGGGTGGTGGTTTAGCCAAGGAGTTTTGATAATGGGTTTTAACTAAACGTGGCTTCTTTCGCGCAGGTTATGTTTAGTCTGGTTAGATGATGAGGCCACATGATGATGTGGTATCGTAAAACAACCATGAGAAATAGAGTGACAGTAAAACAAATCTTTTGATGATGGAATTTGTTTAGGTTGATAGGTGGACAGATACGGGGGGACGGTGTGTTGCATATACCCTGGATTTTCGTATGGGTGTATAAGGCGTAGGTCGCTTTAAAGAAAACGCAGGAGGTATGATATATTGATGCAAGGTAGAGGGATGGGGTCCCAATATGGAAGGTAGGTGTGACGACGAGGGTTTTAGTTGTGATAGAGGCATAGATTGAGGAGATTGAGTCTGTCTCCTAATGGGATGGACGGCTTTATTTTTAGATAAATCAAGCCGCTTAGGTGGGTGTGTTAGACTCGGGTATGGTGAGGTCCCAAGCGTAGGGGAAGATTTGGTTAGGTTAATAGAAGTGGATGAGGTATTTGGTAGAGATGAGGGGGGTGAAGATGAGGACATAGGCATTTTAAGCTTCTGTAAACACTTTGGGTATATGGTAGAGGCATCTGGATCGGTCATCTGCATTTGAGTAGAATATGGCGTACTCAAACGCTCCCATAGGACCCGTCTATCTTCTCGGGAATGACAAAGTCCTCACGTGTGAATAGGAACTTTTGTATGGAAGAAAGGTGGGTTGTGATTCCGGTCCACCGTGGGTGTGATACAGGGGTAGATGAGGCATCGTATCAATGGGGCAAGTTAAGAGGTCAACCGGTCGCTGAAAAGATTTAGGCGATGAAGAACTAATAGGTAGGAGGGCGTGTTTGAGAGGATCCGTCATGTTTAAAGAATGTGGTGATGTCGGTTCAAGAGGTTTCTCATCTAAGGATGACAAAAGAAGTGGCGAGCCTTCCTCTTGTACAACAAGAATGGTAGAAGGAGACGTTTGGGAAATAGATAAATTAGATAACATCCGCTCACAGTCTTGCAAGGATGTGGTGTAAGAAGGCTCATTTGTGAGAAGGGAACTCTGGGCGGTTAATTCCTTGATGGGTAAAGGAACGGCAAGGATTTCAGTTTGTCTTGATGGTGAGGAAGGGGGTTCGGGTTCCTGCGTTAGTGAAGAGGCTTGATTCAGAATTTGTTCGATAGAGGTTTTTGGCTGGGAGTCGAAGACTGCATGGATCTCATGAACACTCTCCTCGGCTAAGATATCTTGATTTATGTTACTGTTAGAAGAATGATTTGGGAATGGTTTGTTGAATATTTTCAAATTTCGGTTAGCAGGGGCGTTAGGATTATCGAGGGCTATATCCCCCGCATCAACCATTTCCTGCACTATGTTTTTCAACATCTTGCAGTTTTCATGACTGTGTCCCTTCACGCGGTGGAAGTTACAGAAGTCATTTTCTTTGTACCAAGAAGGTATGGCGCGAGTGGAATCAAACCTGAGTGAGGTTTAACAGAGGTAAGGTAATGGCCCGCTTTAAGCAATTTTTCCAATATCACACCATATGTTTCTCCCAAGGGAGTGTAGTTGATGGGCTCTGCTTTATACTTATAGGTGGTTTTTGGTGGGTATTAGATGGTGGTTGGGATTTGACCATCACCGCGTGCACGGCTCCTTTTGATTTTGAAGCAGTTGATGGGTGAGGATTGGTGGTGTTAGGTTTGTTGGTGGAATCTTGGGTTCGGAAATTGGGGTTTTTGTTGCGCAACCGCAATTTCTCTTCCTCTAAGGCTCGAATCTCTAGTTTTCGAGCCATAGTAAAGGCCTCATCAAATGTATGGAAAGTTTGAATTTGGAGGGTAGGAGAGATGTGCTTAGCGCAGGCCCGCGTAAAGAGTTCAATAAGTTCAGCCTGAGGCAAGGCATACGTAAGTTGGTTGATAAGGCCCCGCCATCGTCCAACGAAATCTGCATGATAGATTCGCATCTTCAAATCATTTGGATGGCATAGAGGTCGGTGATAGATACTTTCTTGGCAATGTTAATGGAGAAATGATCCAAGAAAGATTGGGCTAGCTGGTTAAAAGAGAAGATTGAGTGCTGGGTTAAAGCACTGTACCACTCCAAGGTGGGTCCTGATAAGGACATGGGAAAGGTGCGGAGTAGTAAAGCATCGTCGTGAGCAATCAGATAGCAGGCATGTCTAAATGATCGCAAGTGTTGTTGAGGGTCCTCCTTACTATTAAAACGGGTAAATTTTGGTAATTCCCATTGAGGAGGATATGAATGAAGGGGGACTGAAGGGTGGATAGGCTCCCGACAAACTTGCTCGTATGTCAAGGCGCTACGACTTCCTGAAACAGAAGCCTCCAGATTTTGCATTTTGTCCATCATTTGTTTAATTAAATCAGTAGTTGGATGAGATGATGGTGTGGTTGTGGTAAACGGAGGCAAATTGGGCCAAGGGCCACCGCTAGACAATGGTGGGGTTAAATGTTGATAAGGTATGGAGGACGAATGTGTTGAGGCAACCGAATAGGGATGTCCTATATAAGACGTTGAGGTTACCGGATATGTGTGTGGAAATGAAAAGGTGGGTGGAGCTTGAGAAGGAAAGCTCGTGTGGATAGGTGGCAGAGAGCAAGTCATGAACTGGAACAACAAGCAAGAGAGACGAGGTAGGAGCAATGGTGGTAATGACATGTTGGGCCCAAGATTAACCAAAGGAAAGCCAACTCAGGCCGTATGAACCCCTCGAAGCCGCCGAGTTAGGAGACGGGACTAAGGATGCGTAAGGCAAAGTGGAGTTATCAAAGGAGAAGGAGCTAAATGAGTAGCTATACCGATAGGCATGCCAACAAGGAGTTGACCATCGGGTGTACGGTCGGGGCATGAGACAAATAGTATGTACAAAAGGCTAGGATTAGCATCCGTAAATTTGGCAAATTCTTTATCTCCTACAGAATTTTAGAACCTCGCCGGTGTCCGTAGGATTCCCATGTAATGTGAAGGGGGTGATTCAGCAAAGGCACAGAGCAAGCATGTGAAACCATGGCGGCGGCTTGCTTTCGAGTGATAACAACCATGGACAGGAGTACACAGTAGGGTTTCAATCTATCAGAATGTAAAATAGACAACAAGATGTTTGAAATTGTAGGTAGGTGCTGGTTTGTCAGAATCAAAAAAGATAAAGAACCGATATCGTAGGATAACCGATGTGGTCCAGTCAGCCTATAGCAGATCGCGCTGTAAGCTAACCGATGTCAAGATAATAGAACCTGTGTAAGAAGTAGTAAGAAGTTGTTGATTTGGTGTTAACAGTGATTAGTATGCCTACCAAACTGTTCTGTAGTGATCACAGAAAATAGTGTATGACAGAGAAACAGAATTGAAAACAAGCAAGAATGCACAAACAAATTAACAGACTAACCCTAGGGTTAATTTTAATCAATTTGGGCTTATGCCTTTAGACGCAGAATGATGTCAATCCTAAACAAAAGACTTAGGGGAAATGTCAAGTTTGTTTTGGCTTATAAGGTTACCTCAATCAAAGTGAGGAATACCGTGGAAAAGGGGGGATGTTTTGAGCTGTTGTGTTAATTATGAAGTGATTCGGTATGTGTTGTGCAGTGAAAGTAAGATTAATTTCCTGTCAATACCGTGGAAATCACCCCCACGTGTACGACCTGTTACTTAGTCTATGTTCACTAGAATTGAAAACAGCAAGCAAGAATGTAATGCACGTGTTTTAAACCCAAATCGAAAATGATATTCGATGAAGCAAATAAGATGACTTTTACTAAAGCAAAACTGGGAAAGCAAGACAAATTCTTTTACTAAATATAACAAAAAAAACAGCAACAACAAGTATGCTCCCTAAATGAAAGCAAGCAAGAGAAACAAAAACCCGAAATGGGTCCCACCGGACGTGCCAAAATGTTTCATGGAATGTTTCAGCTCTGTGGAATAGACTTGCTTCTATCCTTTCATTCCTTTGAGAAACAGATAAGGGTTAGGGCTAGGAGGAATACCTGTTGAATGTTGAGATGGTGTGCGCGTACCGTAGAGAAAGATCAGATCGACTGCGAAGAACTCCTTTTTGTCTTGGAAGGACTACCTGCAAGTAAGAATACAAGACCACCAGATTTTAATTAGACAATAAATGAGGGAGCTGCCTTAGGCCCAGGAAATATAAAACTTCCTTTTGAAGGTGGTCAGTTCCCCTTTTAATACGAATTAACACAAATGATAACAAAGAAAGCTATTGCAAAATCACGATTTAGGTACCTCGTTACAAAGCAATAGAGGCTAAACTATCAATAATAAAACGTCACGTTGTTTGTTTGGTTACTGGTCGTTGATACATCATTCAAAGTTGAGTTATAGGATAAACCAGATCGGATCTCGAGGTGTTAGGTGACAAATAGGCGAGAGGAAGGTTTTGGGGTATAAGTCACAGTGACCGATGCCGGTCACTGGATAACCGACCGCGGTTAGAGAACCGCTGCCGGTAGGGGATAACCGACACCGGTAGGGTCAGTAATCTAGGTGCTTCTGGATAGAGGTTGGTTGCAGGGTGATTGTGGGGTTATTAAGACTGGTGGATGGCTGAGGGGAATAATGAGAGGACAGGGAAGACTCAGAGTGTGATAAAATGGTCTTCTGGGCAATACAAGGATGTATGGATGAAGGTTAAGTGCAGGGTGCTGGTAGGTGGTAGATCTAAGAATGAGCTTATAATTACTATCAATCCACAGGCTCAAGAAATGGTGCTTAGAAACATACAAGACACTACTTACTCGTTCCTGATGAAGATGCAGGTTCCAGGACTGTGATGACGAAGACAGGGCTCAAGTAGGATGATCTGACAATCCAAGATGAGCTATCTCCTCTTCTGATGCTCGGATGAGTGTCACTGGGCTCTAGTTATTCAGTTGCAGTCTTGGGCTTGATGTCCTCTCTTGCAAACTCTTCTTGTTTCTTCACTTGTCTCTGCTCGGCCAAGCAAATCCGGATCCTTTCAATGATTTCTCCTCTTTCGATCAAATGAAAATCCGATCCTTTGTTTTTGGTTGGAAGTGGTCATTTACAGGGAACCGATGGTGGTTACGCAACCGACGGCGGTCGAGTAGAACCGATTTCGGCCAGTCAAAGCGGGCTATTTTTGGTAAAATAGCCAGCCTTTCCTCCTTTTCTCCCGAGGGATTAGTCATGGGCTTGGTCAAGTCATTATGAGGTAATCGTGTGTGGGACACTCATATCATTAGAAAAACAATAGCGCAAGCCTATAAAGAATTTCTAAGGTGCATAGCATGTAAAAGCAGTCATCCTTAGCGGAATCAGTATGGAAACAAAAAGTACGTGCCCAATAAGAAAAATGATAGATGACATGCTAATATGTTTCCCTTGAAATTTGTTCCTCCCATGACTTCTCTTCCAAAGACCCAGTGTGAGTCAGTGCTTGTTTCCAATTCAGAACAACTTGGCTCAAGAATTAGAATGGTGCTTTCCTTACAACATGCCTCACATTAAATATCATTTTGCTAATGTTACACATGTGCAAGCCTATATGATCCGAATTATTCCACATGTAAACCTTAAACACGTGCACTCAAGAGATATCCAAGATAGACCAAAATATCCTCCGAGAGACAAATATGATGTTTTTTAGCGCTAAATACTTCGTATAATCAACCAAGCTGTAGATGATACAAATAAACCACTTGCCCAAGTTGTGGAAAATACAAGATACAAGAAAAGAATACTAGAGTTAGGCACGTAAGTCATAATTTGAGCAACGCAAGTAGATTCTCAAAAGAAGAAAGATGCAGCCAAGGCATCCTGTAGCATAAGCACTCAAGTCCCTACATAACTTGAAGCTCCATGCAAATATCCTTTTGAAGTGGTGCACACCCCTTTGTCGAAGTAGGTCAAGCCTCCATGCCAGCTAAATCTATTGCTTTCATGCACGAGCAATCGGGAAGGGATGTTGTTCCCCAAATGCATAAATCAATGGGTCTTCTATTCAACATTGTGGACCATATGAAGAGAAAAAACATAAATGTCTCAATGTGGGATGCCCGACCATTCCATCCCAATGGGATCTATTACATGAAGCTTTGGCATAAATCCTATGCATTGAACCAACCATGCGAAGCCACATGCTTCCATCAACATCTACCAACAAAAAGAGAGGAAAGTAAGTAAAGTTGTTAAAACCCCAACCTTATATATTTCCTTGATCATAGGAAAACACCTAGTGCATAATTGAATGATAGAATCAAGCACTAGTACCTTTGTTATGCCTAAAGGATAGTTGATGTCCTAGGTATTAAGTATAGTCCCTTCTCTAAAGAAGTCTTGCATCTTGATGGTTCGATTTGTCACCACCTTAGGAGTCGTTAAGAATCTTGATTTTACCCTACATGCATGTCTAAACCTTACAATAACTCAAGATGTCTCTATCATTGAATTACCTCATTTGTTCTCCCTATTTCTTTGAATGGATTTTACTACCAAAGTGGGTGGTTACTTGTCTTCCTCTTTGGTCTCATATGTTACTCAAGAAAAGGTATGGTACTCATTTTACCATACAAGCTGAGCCTATATTTTCCTATCATGTAGAGTCATATATTCTACCCCTCTCCAAGCCAATTGTTTAATCCAAGAAGAACAAGCTTCGGTTCGAAGAGAAAACTCCACCCTCTATCCCTGACTTAGTAATTGATGAATGGGTAGAGAGGAACCATAAATTTGATCCATATCGTTGAAGAATTGGAAGCTTATGAGACTGGGCTTAGTACTTACTACATTACACTTAAAATTGGTTACTCAATAGACAATTGTCTGGTTTCATTTAGTTTCCCTCTCATTCGCTTATCTTCTCGGGTAACCTGGGGCACGTTTATATCACCACTACCCCCTTGGAGTATTAATCAATTTGTGATTTAAACACCTATCCTAAGTTTAATTCACCCCATTTTGTTTACCCATGAGTAATTAAATATTAACTATTTAATTACACCTTTTTACATATATCCTAACCACTTATCTACCCCATATCTATTTTATCCATATATCCCCCCTATTTCTCCTCCTCCCAAACCGAGTCGCGGGATATCTCCCGTACTTGGGATGATAGGATCATTCTCATCTTCCCATAAATCGCCCCGTTTGGCCATTTCGGGAGTTCTGTTTCGATCGGGCGCCGACCGGTACTTGGCCGACGCCGATTTTTTTGAACGGCGCCGATTTAATCTTGGTCGGCGCCGATTATAAATAGAAGCTGTAACTCTGGTTACGGACAGAAGAGAGACATGATTGTAAGAGAGAGAACGAGAGAGTTCCGAACATCAATTTTGAGTTTATCTATCGAGTGAAAGTGAATCTTGTCCAAATCAATCCTTGAGAGGAGCACCGTTACTCTGCTCTTATCACATCAGCATCGCACGTCTCCATTGATTTTCTGGTGACTCTGTTCCCGCATCCAAAGACAAGTGGACCCCGCCGTTGTCTCTCCGGCATTTGCAGATCCAGCAGACGTTGACGATCTTGCCTTATTTTCTGATTCTCAAACCTTTTCGACGTTGCGATCGGATCGACGCCGATCCAACATCGGCCGACGCCGATCTACATGGGCCGACGCCGATCTACATCGGGCCGACGCCGACGCCGATCGCCGCCGACGCCGATTCATCATAATCGACGACCGATCATATCGGGCAGATAGACAGTAAAAGGACACAGTAAACATAATCCAGCTTTGTTTTCACAGTTTTCTCTATTTTCTTTCTTTTCTTTCTCTCTGTTTAGATTTTGCTTTTATTACTTTGATCATAAAATCTAGTCCTATACGTACATCTTTTATCATGTATGCTTCTCTGCTTAATTGAAAACGTGGACTGACATCCGCCGAGGGAGCTTATCGCTTCCCGGACCCGCTTCTCGGGCAGTCCACCTAAATACCTTTTAACGTGGTCTTTTTCTGTCAAGCACTGGTGTCTTGCAGGTTTCTTGGATCTACTGTGCGAATTGCTCGTGTGCGCCCGTCTTATCTACATCGGCTTCCTTATCCATCTACATCTTCGGATCTTGTCCATCAGGTATCAATTTCATTTGAGTTTTTCAAGGTTTTTGTGTTTAGTTTGGTACATTAACTTGGACAGGTAACAAGCGCGAAATTCTTGATCTACATTCTGGCACGCCCGGTGGGACCCAACCAAAGTCCCTTATTGGTAAGTTCATCTCTTTTCTAGTTTTGAGCTTTGTTTTTTCCTCGCTGATTTTTATCAGTTCTGCTTGAGCATTTCTTTTCATCATTTCAATCTTGCTCTTTATGCGAAATCGTTATCTTGAAATTTTTCTAGTTCCTTAAAATAGAAATTTTTCGTTTCACCATTATCTGGATATATCTTTCTGGATCTTGTTTGGTGTTTGCTTAACCTTTTCATGGAGCACTTTGCTTGTTCGTGGGATTGTTCGAGGGGAAGAGCTCAACAACGCGCTTTTTGAAGTCCACACACCTTGGAGAGCTAAATCTACAGGTATTTCTCTTTTACGGTGTTTTCTCCTTTTTAGAACTAAAAAAAAAAAAAAAAAAATTTGTTTGTTTTTTATCACATCCAAACATTTCAATTTTTGGTGCTTAAAAGGAATTTAATCGCATTTGGGAAAGAATCTGTTTGACTTGTCTTCATCGAAATCAAACACTTCATTTTTAAGTGCTTAAAAAGAACTCTTTTTTTGTCATTGCTGTTGTATGTTTCTCATCTAGTTTTAATTAGGCTGGAAAATTGATCAAAATCGGTAGTGACACTATTTGATTTTTATTTTTCACCCTTGCACACAAAGCCAAAATCACTAGGTATAAAGCATTTAAACAAAAATTCCTTCCCGGCCTCGCCTACTGGAAGTGACATCCAAGAGGAAGAGCCTACGCGGTACGGGGCCGCGCTATAAATTCACTGGAAGTTCTCGTATATATTGGCAAAGCACCCGACTCCCTTATCGCAGCGGTGTGTGAAGTGCGGGGTAGGCCCCTATATCAAGCCACGACGTCTTTTTATCAAGTGCCTTGGGACTCCTCACCAAACATTCCCCAAACCATCCTTAGTTTGGCTATCTGAGTAGTTCCTGTTCTAAAAAGCCTTCCCTAATATTTTCTTTCTTAAAAGCATCAAAATTTAAAGGAGATAATCACCTACGCTTGAATTGTCTGTGCATTAGTTAGGTCAATCTTCTTTTCTGCGTGTTTATGATGGTCATCACTCGGTTACAATCTAGAAGAATGGCTCAACTGGCCCCTTCTTCTTCCGAGATCACCACTAGTGTGGATGTTTCGGCACCCCCCAGATCTTCCTCGGGACCGCTGTTAGTTGGTTCCCCATCCTGGTCATATAATCCTTTCTATCAAGCCAAAGCAACCCCATCACGTCCAGCTTCCCCTAGTCCTTCAGAAATATCATCTGCTTCTGACTTAGAGTATGTTCCTCGTGGGGATCCTAAATTTGCGCTCCTGATCGCAACCCAGTAGCCCTCATGGACTACCTAGTACACAAATCTATTCAAATATCTCGATCAAGGACCACCAATCCAACAAGTGTACGATTATCCTCGTGAACCATCCCAAGCTTTTGTAGAACAGCTTAGCATCATTTTTCTCACCTCGAGCCACTAAGAGGGTGGCGCACCGTGCCTCTCTTTTTCTCTTCCACCACCGACCGTATCGACTAGTTCTCAAATAGTCTTACCTATTCCTAACGCCACAGTTACCTCGACTATTCCACAACCTACTTCTGAGAAGTCCTCTTCTCTGGCTATCATGGGTGCGTCTCGCGCACCCACATATTGCTGCTGTTAATTCATCTATGTCATCCATCAGTGTCCTGTGGTCAAGACTCTTATGAGTCAACCCCTTCGACTAGTCAGCTGGTTCCTCGCTTCTCCCCCAAAGTGGGTTTTTCTTCCAATGTTCCGGCAACAGTGACCTTCGCCCATCCTCTAGCATCGGCGCCCTTAATAACTAATCCGGCAGTAAAAAGCCTCTTTCAGGTCTTGTTCCCCACCATGTCCAATCAAATCAACACCCATGTTCCTCAATCTATTCCGATTCAGTCAACAAGCATAGGAGTCCACCAATCACAGGCTCCGTCCGTCATCCAACCTTCATTTTCTCAACCACTTATTTATCCCACACTCGCCTATACACAAAGCTCCTTCACAAAAATACCTCACCAAAGCGCCACCTGTAACGCCTGGTTATTCCTCTTATCATCCTATCAATCAACAGATGAATCCCCCGTTGACACCTCAACAACATCCACCATTTGCTTCCTATGTAGGACATGCCACTGTGCCTCCTCCTCAATCTGACGTGGTTCAAATTCTTTTCAAGAAAATCGCAGACTTGGAAGCCTCCACCAAAGGGGCTCGTCCTTCATACTCTTTTGAAGAAGTGTGTAATGAACCCATTCACCCCTCAGTGGCTTTTAAGCCTTATCCTCCCCAATGGGAACTTCCTAAATTTTCAAAATTCCATAGTCGGGAGGACCCTCAACAGCATTTGCGAGCATTCAAACATGCTTGCTACCTCATAGTCCAAGATCAGGAGCTTATGCTCCGTACTTTTCCTATGTCTCTAGCAGTCCCGCTTTAGACTGGTACAACAACATTCCTCAACATTCCTTGTTTTCTTTCTCTCAATTGGCTCAGATGTTTGTTGAAAACTTTTCAATAAATATCGCGCATAAGATCTCGATCACAGATCTTTATAACATTCGTCAATTCGATGATGAGTCTATTGCAGACTTTGTCGCTCGTTGGAGAGGGATAGTAAACCAATTGTCTTTCTCCCTTCCTCAACCCCAACAGATCGAGTTGTTTACTCGATCTTGTGCTAATCATATTTCTTCCACTTTAAGGATCCAGACCTTTCATACATTTGAAGAAGCCTTTACGATGGCACGCAAACTTGAGTCTCGCGCCATTGAACAAGGGAAGTTAAAACTTCGCTCTAAGTCTAAACCAGATTTTTCTCGGTTTACCAAATCAAATCCTTCCACTTCTAAAGACAAGAACCAGGGATCCACCAACGCTATCGTATTAAAAACATCACGAGCCGATAACACTTCTAATCAAACACCACGGAGAGACTCCTCATCTTCTCGAAAAGGGTCCTCATCATCTCGATCTTTCACTTCGTTGGGAGAATCATATGCTTCTATCTTAGAGAAAATGTTGGAAGTTCGCATGATCGAACTTCCCCATTAGGAATATTGATGAAACCAAGAACGCCCATTCTCGTATAGGGAAAATGATTTTGTCATTATCATAGAACCAAAGGTCATGACATCAACGATGTCGACCTTCAAAAATCTTGTCCAGAATTCATGATAGAGGTGAGCTCATTCTCGATAACCCAAATGCTCCCCAAATCAAGCACTGGATGTTTTTAAACAACCTTTTCCTAATCATTCCCTGAACCATAATGCTTCAGAGTCTCAAAACCAAACACTCATACTATCAACTTCATCTCTACTGAAGAATCTTCTTCTGAAACTAAGCCATCTGCGAACACATCAACCGAATCAGAACCTCCTTCTACTTCGCTAATCGCTGGGATTCCACCATCTTCAAATAGCTCATCTTCAAATATTCCTACATTGCTAGATACGGATTCATCTCTCCGCTTCTTTGTCTGACCTTCCATCCATACCCGAGACTAGTGTCATCCTCATCTGTCTCATCGTCAGACATTCTTTCAGTGCTCGAGGCAATTACATCCCTTCGAGTTTCCACCGCGGATACATCTACTTCTGTTTCTCCCATTTTTGCTGCGACTATGCCATTGGTAAACGTACCTATAGTTGTACCAACTTCAACGGAAGCGTCTTCGATTTTGACTCTTCCTGTTTCCTTTCCTACAGTAGTTTCACCCACAATTACTGTACCAGAAGTAGTTCCTTTGCAAGGAGCTGCTTCTTCATCACTCACTTCTTCCATCACCAATGCTGCTTCGCCCATTAAAGGAAAATCTAAAGAAGTAGCACCGACACCTATACACTCGGTTCCCGAACTTAGACCGAGACAACCAAAATCTAACATTGCATCATCAAGCATCTCCCCCTTTGTTTTCGGAAAGGTTACAATCACCTTATGCGGTTGAAATTGTCACCATCCCTGAAAAGGGAAAGCCTATAGTTCACGTGTTCAAGAATCTGGGTGCTTTCCCGCAAAAATCTCTATCTACGCCTCATAAAAGATTGGATTTATCCACTGAGAAGGCATCTTCTCCTGCAAACTTATCAAAACCATCATCTTCTTCTACAACACATTCTTCACCAACACCTCGAAAAGTGGACTTACCTATTAAAAGGACGTCACCTCCTTTATCAAAATCATCATCTTCATTACCAAAAACCAGGACACCCTTTGTTCCTCCGATTAGACCTACTTTGGGAGCTTCTTCCTCATCTAGATCGACATTATCTAAATCATCAGTAGTTTCGACCAAGCAGCCTCCTTTACTTCTGAAGACCACGACACCTGTTACATCTCCACCATCTTCAAAATCTATTCTAGGGGCTCCTCCTCCATCAAAAACAATCATGTCTCACTTACTTCCACCTCAAGTGCCCAAGGCTGCCCCTCCGATGTCCAAAAAAATAAGATGATCCCTAAAAAGACTGTCAAACCTAACATGCAAGTCCTTTTACCTCGGCAGTCTGTTAAAGTAGAAGAGGTGCCTTCATCATCCCTGTCCTCATCTTTGTCTAACGGATTCTATACTGAAATCCTTCGCCAACTTATCCAATCTTCATCCATATCTCTTCCTCCGATTAAACCCTATAACCCTAAAGGAGTTAAACCTGCCTGGTTTAACTCTGATTTGATTTGCGCCTACCACCGTACCCCGGGTCATGATACTGAGAGATGTAAAGCTCTTCAATCTGTTGTCAACAGCCTTTTGGAAGAAAGTGACCTTTTGCTGGAGGATGAGGAACAAGTATCTCCTGTCATCATAGCTCCATCTGAGCCCCAACGATCTACTCAGACCTCTACTTCTAGTGATTCCACTCCAAATGATCTTCCACCTTCTCAAATCGACACAATCCATATCGCCACTAGAACCCAACAGTATGATAATCCATCCTCATCTACAGCATCTCGACCACGGGTTGTCATTTCTGCAGCCCCCGAAGGAATTTCTCCTTCCTCATTAGCCTCGAGACCCCGAGTCTCTATTCGTGCTGCACCTCGGGCTCAAGTTCCCGTATCAGTTGAGGAGAGTGTTATGAAACAACTCACCCAGGCTCCGGTCAAAATGTCTCTTTTTGACCTCATTCAATCCTCTCCGCAACATCGCCAGGCTCTGATTGATAATCTACGTCGCATCGCAGTGAATTCAGATGAGCCCCAGCCTTTCGAGATGGTTGTTGGATTGAATAGACCATCAACCACCATTTCTTTTGAAGACTCAGAAATTCCTTCCCTTTCTTCCGAGGATTTAGAGGCTCCCCTCTTTATCACAGTCCAAATCGACAACACTACATTAAAACGCATTATGATCGACAGTGGTGCTGCACTTAACGTCATCTCCTCACACACATTCGAAGCAGCTTAAGTTACCAAAGAACGTAGTGTCACCCCCGCCTTTCGCTCTTCGATCATTTAACGATCAGCTAGCAGTTACTTTAGGAACTGTGGTCCTACCCATTCGAGTAGGTAAGAAGTTGCTTCACGAACTCTTTTACATTGTTGAAGGGAAATTCCACTATAATATGATCCTCGGACGCTCCTGGATTCGTGCAATGCATTGTGTCCCATCCACCCTCCATCGATGCTTAAAATATCAATATGAGGGCAAAATCTATACTCATCCAGGAGATCCTTTTCCTTCCGCACAATGCGACATGACCACAGGGTCTGCCCCTCTAAAGGAAAATGCTTGTTCTCCTGACAGGGCCTCATCTTCTTCCATACCTGAAACCAAACTACCGGATTTATAAAATCTAGAAGAGACATTGCAGCGTTTCTCACCGGGAGAGCTTCTCTCTCTTTCTTTTGATGCCCATCTCAAACCTAATGAGTATGGTAGACCAGACAAACAACCTGAATATCAGCCAGGTCTTGGTCGCATCGTCACCATTGGTCTACCCAATCAATAGACTAATTTCATTTACGGTGGTCTTGATACGCCTCACTATCGCCCGGATTCTCCTCCTAGGACCAAACCTTATTTAACAGGGTTCGATTGTCTACAGAATCCCACGTTTGCAAAAACTTATTTATATCGATGCGCGTGGAAGGGCTTTGGCCTGGGAAAATATGAACAAGGTGTGCATGACCTCACATCCATTCCAACTCTCATGCCACATCAAAAATTTGGTTTAGGATTTAAACCTCTTTCAAAAGCCACCGTCACTGTTCTCGATGAGCCTCTTCCTATTGAGGAACCATCTTCTCCCGCTAGGTCAGAAGCATCACTCGATGTGGACGACGCCATTTCCATCCCGTCTAACTTTTTTTTTTAGTCAATACCATTTCCTTAGGACCACTAACCTATAAGACTAATGACACGTCCACTTCCATACCGTTAGTTTTCCCTGAAATAGTTGGAGACGACTCTCCTACTATCAACACTATCCACTGTGTGGATGATGATTCTGTTCTCACCTATCTGGGGGCAGAGGATTCCTATCTTCCTAAAACCATTCCTTCTGACACGTCTACGCTTCTCAACGAAGCCACTGTCGACCTTAATATAGGGACTTCTAAAGACCCTCGCATCATTAAGGTCGGCCAATCCCTTAATCCACAGGAGTTAGGAGACTTTACCACTTTTCTTTCCAACCATCGTCAAGCCTTTGCTTGGTCATATGAGGATATGCCAGACTCGATCCCGATATCGTGGTTCACAATATCGTTACTCTTCCCGACATTAAACCGGTTAAACAAAAATTGCGTAAAATGCACCCTAGAGTAGCCCTGCTTGTTAAAGAAGAGTTACAGCGCTTGCTCTCGGCTAATTTCATCCAACCCATCGATTATCCACAATGGGTTTCCAATGTAGTACCAGTAACTAAAGCCACTGGGAAAATTTGAATTTGTACCGACTTCCGGGATCTTAATCTTGCTTGTCCAAAAGATGATTTTCCTCTACCTAATATCGACCAACTCGTGGATTTAACTACGGGTCATGAGATGCTTTCTTATGGATGGTTTTCTCCGGGTATAATCAAATTCTCATCGCACTTAAGACCAACATAAGACTTCTTTCATAACTCCTTGGGGGACCTTTTGTTATCGTGTCATGCCCTTCGGTCTTAAGAACGCAGGAGCAACCTATCAACGAGCAATGACCTACATCTTCCATGATCTCTTACACAAAACTGTGGAAGATTATGTCGACGATCTCCTCGGTAAATCAAAACGTCGTCAGGATCATCTTTTCATTCTTGCACCTCTCTTTGAGAGGCTTATTCACTTTTGTCTTCGCCTAAATCCATCTAAGTGCGTGTTTGGCGTTCTCACTGGTAAACTTTTAGGCTTTATCATTTCCATTAGGGGTATTGAAGTAGACCCCGCAAAAATAAAAGCTATCCTTGAGATGCCTCCCCCTTCTAACTTAAAGCAACTCCGCAGTCTCCAAGGACGTCTTCAATCGGTGCATTTTATCTCACAATTGTCGGACCGTTGTCAACCTTTTCATCATCTCCTCCGTAAGAATGTTCATTTTGAATGGGATGAGCATTGCCAAAAGGCCTTTGATGATCTCAAAGCTTATCTTCTTTCTCCACCTGTGCTTACACCTCCACGCGAGGGGGAGCCTTTCTATCTTTATATCTCTGTGACTGACCATGCTCTGGGAGCCATGATCTCGCATCGGGACACTTGTGGTAAAGAACAAGCTGTCTATTACATCAGTCGCACCCTCCATGAGTATGAAACACGTTATTCAAGCTGAAAAGCTGTGTTGTGCTCTCTTCTTCGCAACTTCTAAGCTTCGTCATTACCTCCTTAATCACAAAACTTACATTGTCACAAGTGTCAATCCACTCAAGACAATTCATGCGAAGCCTTATCACAATGATCGTATCACTCGTTGGCTCATGCTTATGACAGAATTTGACCTCGAGTTTATCCCGCAAAAGTCTATCAAGGGTCAGGTTATTGCAGATCAATTAGCTGATGCTCCTCTTCCGGACACTCAAAACCCCCTTGCTCAATTCCCCGATGAATATATCCAACAAATTGATTTTGGTCTATCTCCATTTAAAGTAAAGCTCTTCTTTGATGGATCCAAATGTCAGCAAGGGGGAGGTGCAGGTTTTGTGATGATTCCTCCTTGGGGTACGCCTATCCCTGTTGCACACAAATTAAACTTTGAGTGCACCAATAATATGGCTGAATATGAAGCTCTTGTCTTGGGTCTTCAAAATGCCATTAATCTCGGCGCTCGTCATATTGACATCTTTGGTGATTCTGAACTCATCGTTAATCAAGTCACAGTGTCTATCAATGCAAGAATGATATCCTTCAAAAATATCGTGATATCATTCTTGTTCAACTCCAATCTTTCGATAAATTCACTATCCAAGCCATTCCTCGCACTGCGAATCGATTCACGGATACAATGGCTTCGTTAGCTTCGCTTATCCCGCCTTTTACCGAAGACTCGCGACTTTATGTGGCTGTGCAACGATTAGATCAACCATCTCATCTTCGGCAACTAACTTTAATCCATGTTGTCACAACCGATACTCAGGATGAGTGGTATCAACAGATCGTCGATTATCTATCTCATTCGGTGCTTCCTCCAGATCTGACTTCCAATGGTAGAAGATCTTTTATCCAACGCGCTAATCGCTATACTATTCTAGGTGGGATCCTCTACAAACGCGGCTTTGATGGTATTTTGCTTCGATGCCTCAAAACCCATGAATCATCTAAAGCTATCCAGGAGGTCCATGACGATATCTGTGGTGGACATTTTAGTGGCTTGGCCGTAGCTAAACGCATCTTACGTTTGGGATATTATTGGCCTTCTCTTAATCGAGATTGTTGTGAATACACTAAGAAATGTGTCAAGTGTCAACAACATTCCAATCTTACACATATCCCTAGTCAAGCTTTACAACCTGCAGCGGATTTGTGGCCTTTTTCGCAATGGGGTCTTGATCTCATTGGTCTCATCAATCCCCATTCTTCACAATGTCATCATTCTATCATTACTGCCACGGAATACTTTACTAAGTGGGTGGAGGCTATCCCTCTTTCTTCAACAAAGGCTAAACCCATAGTTGATTTTGTCTATCAACACATCATTTGTCGCTTTGGTGTTCCACACAAACTCATCACAGATAACGGTAAATCTTTCAAGAACGTTGATTTGTAGAATCTCTGCGACGCTTTCAATATCAAGCTCAGCTTTTCTTCTCCATACTATCCTCAAGCTAATGGCCAGGCCGAAGCTTCCAATAAAACTTTGCGTAATATCCTCGCAAAGGTAACTAGTCGAGCTGGTAGGGATTGGCATTTACATATCCCTTTTTCTCTCTGGGCTTATCGGACTAGCATTCGTACTCCTACTGGTGCTACTCCCTTCTCTCTCGTCTATGGGTCTGAGGTTGTTCTTCCTTTGGAAGTCCAAATCCCATCTCTCCGTGTTTCTCTCAGAGAATTTGTCTCTGATGAGGACTATCGTCAAAATCGTCTAGCACAACTTGAATTATTAGATGAGCGGCATCTAAATGCTCTTGAACATCATCAAGTCTATCTTGAGCGTGTCAAACGTGCTTATAACAAGCACTTGCAGCACCGTGACTTCAAAATTGGTGATCTTGTTCTTAAAGAAAACCAAAATGTCACTACACTCGAAAGGAGTCAACGTGGTAAGTTTGCTCCCAACTAGATGGGCCCGTACATTATCACTCATAAATATGGGTCTGGGGCTTATCGTTTATCTTCCATGGATGGTATACCTGAAGTGGAACCTCTTAATGCTTTGCATCTACGGCCCTTCTACTGTTAAAATCTATCTTACACAAATTTAGTCGCAAGACAGATCTTTCATCCATCTAACAACTAGTCATATACTTTCATGGTGATTCGGAACTATGTGGTTCTCCGCCTATTGCCTCTTTTACCTTAAATATGAGTATCGCGGCTCTACTCATTGCATTTTTCTTTTGGATATGTTCCTCCTCATGGTAGGAATACCTTAATCACCGCTTCATCTGTCCCAAGTGCTTATCTTAATCGGATCTACTCGGGGCATGAGTGCGTGCTCTTTATGTTTTCTTCCCCTCTATCTGATCTATCTAGGTCTAAACTCAGCTTCTTCCAAAAGGATTTTCAAAAAAAAAAAAAAGAGATGTTATCCAAAAAGATAGACTGATCCCTTGAAGGACAGCTATCCATACATTATCAAATGAATCAAAAAAATATATAGACCATGCCCTCGAAGGATGGCTATCATTAAAATTCAAAATACAGACCGCTCCCTTGAAGGACGGCTGTTTCTCAAAGGAATACTCAAGGCTTCTTGCATTGATCAGCCTTTCAGTCAGTTTGTACACTTTTTAGCATCGCTGAAAGACTTCCCGTATTGATCAGTCTTTCCATATCTAGCAAACTTCCCGCATTGATCAGTTTGCTTTTCTGCCAAAATCATGAAGCTGAGATTTAAGACCTTTTGTCGATCATATGGAGAATCCTATTTTCCCAGTATGAACATGTATTCTGTCCCTTGTAAATTTCGACAAGATACTTACTTACTGCTCTTTCCATTTCCATCCTAAATCTGGTTTGCGACTAGTTAGTGTCAGTTTATTTTAACCTCATATAGGGCCTCAGATGCATGGTCTTTTGGTTTCCTATCCAAATTCTATTTATGGTCGGTTGGGAGTCCGACTTATCATTTTTCTTCATATTTGGGTATTTCCTTTATTTCTAATCAAGGTCATTCTCTACATACTCTCGACTCTCACCAAGAGTCTTTCCAATTATTTCATCAGTTAAATTAACATTTAACATAATTTAATCAAACTCATCATTTATCTAAATTCATCCGATCTACTTTGTCCAAAACATATCTCATCGCCTATTATAAACACATGGGTCATCTATCTATTTTCATCAAAATATAATTAAAATCTCAAAATATCAAATCCATTCCAGCTTATTACCTCCTATCTATCTATCACATCTTCCAATCAGGCTACATCACTATCCATGTCACAATACATCTATCTCTATATATTTTCTCATCCAAATTAAATCCACATACCAATCACATCAAATCACATCTATTTATATCCACCTATCAAGCTCAAATCAATCAAAAAAAAAAATAATAATCATAATAACGAAATAGGAGAAACCACTTACCTATTGTGTCGTGTATCCATCATCACCGCTTTCCAAGCTATCCATGATGCATCAAATCAATTTTTGACTCTCTCGAATCAATCGTCACGGTGTAAATAAATCGCATTTTACGTTTTCCGTTCGCATATTTATATGTGCTATAAACGGTCGGCGCCGATTTTTTGGTCGGCGCCGTTTACTTGGGTCGGCGCCGATTAGTGTGATCGCCGCCGATTTTCCATATCTGCTTGCCATAGTGTTGATGCTTGGCCTTATTTATCTGATCATTATTGTGCGCCGAATGTTGCCTTTTGGCACATATTTTCGATATTACCGTCCATTTCGAGTTTGTTCCCTTTGCGTGGAACACTCGCTTTTTGGCCGCTTAGGGTTCACGGGTCTGTAGGCACTAACGTCGTCTGCTTTGCAGACCGTCTAGTTGTCCCTACCAATGTGTCTCTCTTTAGAGGCTGACTATTTTGCAGCCCTCCTTACTCATGGGTCTGTAGGTACTAACGTTGTCTCATGAGGAGACCATCTAGATTTCCCTACCAATGTGAGTTCTTTAGGTTGCTGCCTCTTTATTTATTTTTGTGCATCATTAATGATCAGATCTACTCCAGACATCCAGCTGGGGCATCCCGTGTTTTCATCTACCTCTTTCAAACTTGGGATCGTTTGTTCTATCACCCATCCCATCCCTAGTTTGAGGGGGATCACATCATCACTTTTTCTTCCTTTCTTCCACCTCCTTGTTTTTGTCTCACAACTTGCTTATCGCAAGTTACTTGACAAAAAGGGGCAAAATGTAGACACTTAAAATTGGTTACTCAATTTAGTGTCCCTCACATTCGTTTATCTTCTCAGGTAACCTGGGGCACGTTTATATCACCACTACCCCCTTGGAGTATTAATCAATTTGTGATTTAAACACCTATCCTAAGTTTAATTCACCCCATTTTGTTTTACCCATGAGTAATTAAATATTAACTATTTAATTACACCTTTTTACATATATCCTAACCACTTATCTACCCCATATCTATTTTATCCATATATCCCCCCTATTTCTCCTCCTCCCAAACCGAGTCGCATGGATATCTCCCGTACTTGGGATGATAGATCACTCTCATCTTCCTGTAAATCGCCCGCTTGGCCATTTCGGGAGTTCTGTTTCGATCGGCGCCGACCGGTACTTCGGCCGACGCCGATTTTTTGAACGGCGCCGATTTAATCTCTTGGCCGGCGCCGATTATAATAGAAGCCTGTAACTCGCCTGGTTAGAGACATGATTGAAAGAGAGAGAGAAAGAGAGAGAACGAACATCAAGTTCAAAGTTGAATGTTATCTATCGAGTGAAAGTGAATCTTGTCCAAATCAATCCTCGAGAGGAGCACCGTATACTCGCTTCTTATCACATCGACATCGCACGTCTCCATTGATTTTCTGGTGACTCTGTTCTCGCATCCAAAGACATGTGGAGCCTCGCGCGTTGTCTCTCCGGCATTTGCAGATCCAGCAGACATTGACGATCTTGCTCTGCTTTTCGATTCTCAAACCTTTTCGCACGTTGCTCGGATCGACGCCGATCCACACTGGGCCGACGCCGATCGCCGATCATCTGGGCCGACGCCGATCTACATCGACGCCGATCGACGACCGGGCGACGCCGATCTACAATCGACGCGATCATCATCTGGCACACAGTAAAAGACACAAGTAACATAAATCCAGCTTTGTTTTCATAGTTTCTCGTTTTTGTTGCTTTCTGTCTGTCCCTGCTATTTTGATTCTGTTTATTACTTTGATCGTAAAATCTAGTCCTATACGTACATATTTTATCATGTATGCTTCTTTTTGCTTAATTGAAAACGTGGATCGACATCCGCCGAGGAGCTTATCGCTTCCCGACCCGCTTCTCGGATAGCCCACCTAAATACCTTTTAACGTGGTCTTTTTCATCAAGCATCGGTGTCTCGCAGTTTCTTGGATCTACCTCCCGTGCGGAATTTCCATCTCGTGTGCGCCCGTATCTTCATCTACATCGGCTTAGTTTTATCCATCTACATCTTCGGATCTTGTCCATCGTGTATCAATTTCATTTGAGTTTTTCAAGGTTTTTGATCATTATCCTTTGCCTTCAATGGAGCGATTATATCGTGGCTAGCACGTAGAGTTTTTCAATGCTAGATGGGTATTCAGGCTTCAATCAGATCCTGGTCAAGGAAGAGGATCAATTCAACACAACGTTTACAACAAAGTGCGAAACTATGCATATCAAAATATGCCCTTTGGTTTATCAAATGCAAGTGCAACATTCCAAAGACACCTTGATTTTTCCTTCAAAGGTTACATCAATGAGTTCATCCTTATTTACCTTGATGACATCACTATCTTCTCAAAGAAAAGAATAGATCACTTGGAACACCTAGAAAAAGTCTTTGAGAGATGCAGAGAATTTGGGGTGTCCCTTAAGGCTAAGAAGTGTAATTTTGTAGTGGCACAAGAAAACTTTTGGGCCATGTAGTTTCAAAATATGGCATCACTATTGATCCGAGTGTGTCTCACCATCCTAGCTCTTTCACTACCGGTGTAAAACAAGGCATTACAATCCTTCCTTGGAAAGATAAATTTTGTTAGGCATTTTATTCCTAACTGCAGAACTAGTTCGGCCCATCACCCTCATGCTCAAGAATGACACAAATTTTATATGGATAGCAGAAGGAAAATAAATATTCAACAAAATCAAGAAAGAAATTGCTTGCACACCAACACTCATCAACTCAATTTAATCAAAGGATTTCATCCTTTATGCTTATGGATATGATGAAAGTGTTTATGTTGTCTTGACATAATAAAATGAATAAGGATTTGGAACAAGTAGTGACTTTCTTTAGCCAAATGTTGAAGGATTATGAACTAAAATACAGTCACACGAGAGAAATAGGTCTTCACCATCATGCACACTCTTAAGAAATTCAAGAGTATGTTTTCCATCAATCACATCAAGGTGTTAGTCTCCCACTCTTTCACAAAGAATTCATCATGGGATAATAAATAAGTGAGAAAAGAGCAATATGGGTCACCAAAATCATGAAATATGATGTGACTATTAAAGCCACGAATCTAGTAAGAGGTAGTGGACTCTGCAAGAATATTTCGAGGATGTGCATAATGATTATGAGGCTTCATTATTTCGGATGAAGATTTCCTACATACTGAGAACTTGAGCAAACACGGACCGACGCATGTGGATGAAGGACATGATCACATTTCTTTCCAAGGGTGCATGCCCTCATGGTTTAAACAAAGTAAAGAGAATACATCTAAGGTTGCAATCTATTCCATATGTTTTGATTGATGGACTTATCTTCAAAAATAATCTTGATGGTGTGTTGTTAAGATGTATCAATGACACACATATTGAAAAAGTGTTTAAAAAATTTCATGATGGATTCTTTGGTGGACACTTCTTTTCCAAAACTACAACAATGAATATCAAAATGGTAGGTATATTTTGGCTAGCTTTGTTTGCAAATGTACACAAGTGGCTCACAAAGTGTAAACAAGGAACTTTCTTTGCGGGAAAGAAAAGATTGGCGGCGCTTCCCCTCGGCCAATCCAGGAAGATAAACCTTTTGTGTAATGGGGCCTTGAATTCATAGGCATGATCAATCTTCCTTCAATTGCTAGACACATGTGGATGTTGATAGCTACAAATTACTTCACTAGATGGACAGAAGTTGTCACACTCAAGGAATTAACCGAGTCAATCATCCTTGACTTTCTTAAAGGCATAGTCACAAGGTTTGGCGTTCCTCAAACCATTATCTCTGATAATGCAAAATACTTCCTTGGGAAAATAGTCACAGATTGAGATCTAAATATGGGTATCTATATGAAGAATTATTCCAACTATTATCCCCAAGGTAATGGTTTGGAAGAGTCAAGAAAAAGAACTTGATTAGAATCATGATGCTCACAATGGATATTAGCCAAAAAAGTGGCATACAAAGTTCTCTTGTGCACTCTGGGTAGATAGAATCATAGTAAAAAAGGTAATAAGAACTTCACCTTACAAGCTTGTCTATGGAAATAAGGCTTTCCTTCCTTCGATGCTAGAGTTGAACTCATTGGTGCTTACCTAGCAGATTTGGAATTCGAAGGCGTGAACCGAGAGAGAAATTAGAATGGCAGAGTTGGTTAATCTTGAAGAGTCAAGGAAATCTGCCATGATCAAGCTAGAACAACATCAACAAGTAAAAAAATGGTTTGATAGAAAGGCTAGGCCTCAAGCTTTCAAAGTTGGGGACTTAGTTTGAAATGGGATGCTGACAGAGCTAAACCATGGTGCCATTCAAATTTTGATGCACTTTGGAGTGGCCCATACATTATCAGTTCGTGCAAGGAGGTGAAATCTTTCAAGTTGACTAATCTTAATGGAGGAGCACTACAAATCCTAGTTAATGGGATCTATCTCAAACCCTTTCATTAAGTTTTTGCATCATTTTGTATATATTAGAATAGTTTTAATTCCTCCAAGTGTGTTGCACACACATTGTTTGTTTGTACATAGTTATTTCTCCTCATACGCTTCTTGCGCACACTTTTTGTTTCTTCTAGGATATAAACCTTCTTTCAGCGATTTGCAAGATTCAGAATTGAGTCAAGAAATGACCCTTACGTGACTTCAGAGCAGTACCATGACTACATAGAAAATTCCATGCCTATGGATGCTCCAAGATCTTGATCTCCTTCATCTAGCATGAAGATGGCCCTGAAAGTCACCAAAACTAATATCCAAATAACTCTCCTAGTAATTTGGGTAACATATATACACATTCTGGCTCTAAGTTATTCATTGCAAGGTTACACATGCTCAAGCTCACTTGGCACATTCCCTTGGCCAAAACTTTCCCTCCTGCGCCCCCTTTCTTTCTCTCACGTGCCATTACATGATTTCCTTTATCCCCTTCCACTTTTTGTTTCCTCTTTTTCCACTCCCCCTCGCGTCCACCTTTTGTGCATTCACCCTCTTCCTAAGTAGTTTCCTCCCCGCATGTGTGCCTCACATTTTCTCCAATTTAGCTAAGTCCCTAGCCCTCTCATGCACTGCGCACCCGATTTACTTTGTAATAGTTGCACCTTGACCATGCATTATCTACTCGCCACATTTCTGCATTTCCTCCTCGCATGCGCCCTTGCATGCCTTCCTTGTCTTCTTCCCACACCTCATTCTTCTCGTGTGTGCCCTGCACGCTCTCCTTTGTGCTCTTCTCGTGTTAGATCATTATTGAGTGTGTTACACGTAAGCTATTAGAACATGACAATAGGGCACCAAATCCTTAAAAAAATAGTAGGTGATACGTGGTAGAAACGACAAAAAAATTTCACTGATTGGCCATCTTTTTAGCCATTTCATGCACGCCACGTGTCTTTCGTGCACCGATGGTGTTGACAGACTTTTGTGAGACATATCTTCGCCACATAGCTCTAATCACTATGTGCTTGGACTTTTCAGAGAGCTACTGACATCGGCTATAGTGCTACATATTCAAATTCAAATTTTTGGTGGATCTGGTAGGTGAAAAGTGAGAAAATGTATTTCTAAGCATTGATGAGAAGATCTGATTTCTCCAACCACTCGATTTGATCTAATTCTTCCTCCTTCCTTCTTCAACATGCCAAATAGACTTGGGGAAGAACATTTGATAGATTTATAGGTGGATCTGTAGGAATTGAATGATTCTTATTGGTGGTTGTTTTTGAAATCATATTTTCCCTCCTCCTCTTCTTCTTCCACCAATTTATCTATAAATGTAAGAGAAAGGCTCATTTGTTATGTTGGCCACTCTGGATCCTTACACATTCTTCTAAGGACTCCATATTTTATGTATTTTAAGTTGCGAGACCACTGGATTTGGCTCTTGCATGTGGATATCAACCTCCTTCACCATTGTAATAGCTTTGTGAATTTTTGGAAGTAATAGAAGCATTGTTTTGTGACTTTTTTTTCCTAACGTGTTTGCATTCCTTTTTCTTACCTCTTATCTTACGTTGTGTGTTGGTTGTGCTATTTCAATTCCTTTACAGTTCCTTATGTAGTTGTGTTCCATGAAACTGATTCGGTAAATATGTTTTAAGTTGTGCTACATGTGCCTAGCCTTCTTTTACACATTTCCTTTCATTTTCACTTAGAACAGATAGTGTTCATCCTCTTTTTCTGGTGCTATCACCTTTTAGTGTAGGATTTCATTTATGTTATCCTTATATCCTGGTCCCTTTACATTATTAGATTAGCTTCCCCTTCCAATACTAGGAGTAGTAGTACCAGTAGAAATAGATAGAGGAACCAACCTTCTCCGAGAGATCTATCCCAAGCACGTAAGGTCCCACAACTTGGGGACGGTTCCATTTTTGTCTCAAACACCTCGTACCTTCCAAGATTTTAGGATTGGGTGTACATTTGAACGTCCAACATGCACCTTGGTATAAATGTTACGTGAGGGGAAACCCTTGAACGATCTCGAGATAGCGAGAAAATAGAAGTAAGAATTCATGTGGAACTTTTTTTTCATGGGCACTTGAAGGAATTTTAGATGTAGACTTTCATTGATAATCTTCCCCCAGTAAATTCGCTACATTCCTTTAGTCATTGTTAAGATGAAAAGGCCCATTCAATTTTGGAAGTCTCCCATTTTTGCTTCTCCCATCACCCTGTTGAGGAGAGTGATTGTGTCTGAATAGCCTTCCGAAACTCACATCTCGAAAGTGTTTTTGACATCCTTAAGGGTTTTATCCCTATCTTCATCCATGATCCTAGTGCAACCCCTTACACATATGCATCCATATTTTTCTACTCATGCAAGGCCCTTTCCTTTTTGATGATGAGCATATTAAGTGATGTCAGAATTTATAGAGCGAGTCATTGGCGTACCATTTTAGCTCGAATTGTTCACGTTTCAGGTTCATAGTGGTGTGAATATGAAAATACAAATGCAAGGCTTTGTACATACATGGGGTGTCATGCGGTTGTGAACAATCCACTTGCAAATACTTTGTCTTCAATCTTTCCTCTTTCCTTGGTTGTCATGTGGGCCTTTAGATCATTGAAGTCCATATATGAGACATCATTGTCTTCTATCTCATACTTAGAAGTGAAAGGTTGTGTCAGATTCTATCTTGTCCATTTGTACTTCATGATTCCTCAACACTTACTATTTCTGGGCAGGAAACTTACTATTTTTAGTAAGTATATAAATCTGTCTCTCGAACTCCAACTACATCTGCTAATCTAAATGTTCAACCTGTGGGGATGCTCCTTCTTTAAAATCCACCCTCTGGAATGAATTAATATTTTTAGTAAGTGCCAATGAGATGACTTACTATTTTTAGTAAGTATGAAAAATCAACCCCTTCAAACCATTTTGATGATTTCTTCTGCGATATCGCTTATGTGTTCACCACCTCCTTCACAACTTCGTAATTGGTGGCTTATCTAAAATGGTAGTCCCCATATAGAATACCTTCTATTTTAGAAATTTATCTTCTAATGGTCGGATCATGGTGGAATGAAGTTTTTGATATGGGTTTTTGTGCAATATCACTCCTCTAAAATATTAGGCTTACCTGATCACTGGTTCATGAGATTTTAAAATTTCAAATTTCTCACCGACAATGACTCGAACATGACAGACATTAACGGAGCTTGAAAGTTACAAGTATGGATTTCTTCTTCGTTCATGAAAAAAAAAAATTTGATATGGGTTTTTGTTTCTTGTTCCACTGGTGAATTTTCTTTCCAAACCGCTTGTCGGTTCGACGGGAAATCAAACTTTTGTCTTCATTGAGCCGAGAGGGAGGTTTCTTCACTGTGAGAAATTTATGTATTGGAAGGGAGATTTTTAAGTTAATATTTTATGGCCTTTGAGAATGAAAAAATAGTAGTAAACAATTGTCTTATTCTTGCACTAGTTTGCAAGATATGTTGGTTTCTTTGATTTACGACAATGAGGGTTTTTGATGAATTTCTTCATTTCTTTCTTCTCTTATTCAATCCTTCAAATATTTCTATCAATATTTCCTATGAAACCTATGTATTTTCATGGATTGGAGGGTTTTGTTTCTATGGAAGAGCTGGTTTGAAGCATAAATGGTGGTGTGTGAAAGCAAACACAGAGCTATGATAGGGTATGAACTGTGAAGAAGAAGCGGTGGGAAATAAAGCTAAGTGTCAGCTTTAAAGAAATTCAAAAATGCATACTAGGGGTGGGGTGTTTTTTGTGTCCTTGATGTACCTTAAGAATTAAGGGACAAAAGTTACATCAAATTTCACATCGCGCCTCCATGCGACACTTGGCAGAAATCCAACGGTCGAGCATTAGGGCTTAAAAACTTGAGAGAAGCACGGGGCTGAAAATTGGTCGTATGAGGAACTAGTAGGTGTACCAGGGCTGGCTGAATTTTCCTATCCCCTATGTACTTGAAGCATTAAGGAATTAAAGGGACATAAAATTACACATCACACCTAGAGATGACACTTAGCGAGCATCCGACGGTTATGCATTTGGCTCTAACTAGCTCATGGGGCTAGAAATTTTCAGCATGACGATGGTCACATTTATGACCTGAGGGATTCATAGGGATGAGTGAATTTTTATGTCCCTGATGTCCCTTTGGAAAATGGGAAAAAGAGACATCATTTTTCACATCACACCTCCATGCAACACTTGTCACAATCTGAGCGAGTGAGGGGATAGGCTCGACAAGCACCTGGGAGCTGAACTGGCGATCCAGAAGGTTCTATGTGTGACCAGAGGGATTATTAGGGCTAGGAAAATTTATTGTCCCTTATTCCCATTAGCTTGAGCAAGGAAAGTGACATAAAATTGTGTCGAGGCTCCTGGACACGACACGTGTCCTCATCAAAATTTGACTAACTCTTGATTTCTTACCTTGAGGGAAGCTGGAAATGATGATAGAGATCATCATGGAATATTTTGGAATAATTTTATATTAAATTTACTAAAAAGTAACTTTTTAATCTAATGGTGGGGGTCTCAAATCTTGGTTCCTCCATTTCAACCATGAAAAATCAGATTTTTGATTTATCTCCCTAGGTAAGCATTAAAAACACCGGTATAAACCTATTTCACGAAAGTGTTGTGAAAATATTATTTCACCATATTTTATATATTTTAATCCCATTTATTAAGGTGTATCGTTTATCTCCTAACTCCATCCATAGCTCCCGAAATCACTTCCTGAATTTTAGTAGCTCTTTTGGCCCTCTAAACTGCCTGGGCCTGTGAACCTTGTTTTTGATGAAACCACCCCCAACTCCTCCAAATATTTCTAGAATCTTCCAAAATCAACACCATGATGTTTATATACCTTCAATTCATATCCATGTTGGATTTTTATCCTCCATTCCACTCCATGGGTTTGCACCAATCTTGGGAAGACCAGTGGTAGCCCTTCCCAACACTGCCCAAAAATAGTATTTTTCAATAAATCTTAAAATCACCTAGGGGGTTGAATTTAATTTCCTAATTCACATAGGGGATTGAGTTAACATCCATTAGGAGGAAATTGGAATGACTGGGTAGACTTGGGGTGCCTTAGAAGGGTAAAACTTGAAGGTTTTGATACAGGGTATCGTTGTCATGTTGGAAAATTGTCAATTTTCCTGTTGCATATTGCATGACAAAATTCCAAAAATGGGCTAACTCCCATGTCTACACTTCTAAGCGCCTTAGTGCATAGAGCTTCCTCAAGTTCCCATGTGGATCTATGAAATTATTGTGTGAGAGTGCCCTCCCGAAAGGTGTAATCAATCCCCCAAAAAACCATTGTATATACTACCTAGGGTGAATGTCATATGACAACTTTGATAGAAAAATTTAAAATTGTGCATCATACTCCCTTACGTTCTCAGCCACTCCCTACTTAATATCTTTCAATGTGTTGATGATTTTATTCTCAAACTCGGGTATACGGAACTCAACTAAGAAACCATCATGCAATGCAATATAGTCTACATAAATTTGGTTCGTATCATACTTCATATAACAACTATGTGCGCATCCTTATAAAGTAGTAGCAAAATGGATTTCCTTACACTCTAGAGTTGTAATCCCCTTACCATGCCATTGTATCTCACACATATGCATGTGCTCAGTTGCATCTTCAATTCCTTTGTATTCAGGTAGGTGAAGAGAAATCTCATAATACACTTGCTGGGCTGGTCGGACCATGCCCACCTTATCCTAAACCTATATTACCTCCTCAGTGATTCTGTCCACCTCCAAAATATTGAGATTCACTAAATCCCAAAGCACATGATCCTCCTGATCCTCCTCCTATCATGGGAACCAGACTATAGGATGTGTTGCCTTGTGTACCCACTCTTGTGCTAAATTGAACACCCATGGTCTTAAAAGTTATGATACTTTCATAAATATTAACAAAGCATTCAACATGCCCACATTTTATGTTGATGAAGCGCTAGAAAATATACTTCCAACTAGACCCCCAAATGATAAAGAAAACGTCTGCACTGCCATAGATGAATGTGCTATCTCATTAACTCCTAAATTTAATGGAAAATGAAATCTACCTAGTGCTATTGAAGAACCTACACTAGTTTGATTCAAAATAATTTTTTTCAAGAAGTGGAACACCAAACACAAGGGATAAGTCTCTAGGTGGGATCAGATGTGCACCTGTGGTTCTTAGTCATTCTTCCTCACATGCACTCTCATCTAAATCTGAATAGGGTTCTTTTTTATTCTTACCCAAATGGGGAGTACCGAGATACTATGTATCTACATCTTCCATGTGAGCTCCAAATCCTTCGGGAGGCATATTTTTCCACAACACCATTCATTCCACAACATCATGCTACTTTTCCAAGTCTGTCTTGTGTGATTAATTAAACTTAAGACACATTTCTTCTCTCTACCTCTTTACCACTAGGTCCACCATCTTTCTCCACACCTACTCCTAACCCCGTGCACATTAGGAGTTAGCTAGCCATAAGTAGCTCTTGTAAATCCAAAGTCGAATCAGGATTTTAATTTCTAAAGGGATAACGCGTAAATGAGATCCTTTAGGTTCACGCAAGAACTAGAACTCAACAATATTTGGACAGAATAAGTAGAAACTACATACTCCAAAGTATAACTATTCAAAACACCACTCCACCAATGATCTACAACACATGTCCAAGTCAAATCAGCATCATGTAGAGTTTGGTAATCTTCCTGAGTCCATACAATTGTTCTATACCTCCAATTTATCTTCAATGCATATGCTACCTCATACAGATCTATAGGGAAATAGGAAAATAGTGTATCATAGAGCTCATGATACATATTAGTTCAACCCACGTGTGTGTATAAAATTTGGTACATTGTTAAATCATTGAGAAAACACTTCCTCTAAATTCTCTACCCAATTCTCAATACTAGCCAAGGTCAAATGATACGTCTTCATCATGCAACATCCTTGAAATAACTTTAAAAGAGGTCCGAAAATGGAACCAAAATGTAGTATTTTATTTTACCAAACAACCCAAGGCACGCTGGTACATCACTTAGGTATATCGAACACTCACTTAAAGCATGAAGGGTACCATGTCCCTCTTTTATGATATCTTTGTTAAGGAGTTAGCATGATAAACACACATATAATCCAGATCCATAATAACCATTCAAAAGTAAAGCAGAAAAAAATATAGATCAAAACCATATGAAAGAATGAACTAAACAAGAATCAAGATCATATCTACCATACAAGATCCAGAAATAGATATGTCAATAACCATTATCCAACCACATAGATCCATTATATTAATCACTACAAAACAAAAATATAAATACATATATAAAGGTACCATCATAGGTCATGTGTGCCCATAAACCAACACGATAACCTTATAAACATTCACATATACTAAATCCATGAAAATCAATACATATATATAGGGGTGGTGACTTTCCGTTCATCACACATGTATCCTCAAAATAGGATGTACGCTAAGAATAGCCATGCGACGCTACAAGATAAATACAAAAGCATGTAAGCTCCTCTAATAATAGATCTCCTATAGTTAACTCCTAGTTAAGATCCTATTTTTATCTCAAAACATTTCATGTCGTTTGATCTTCCACTTGTCCAAAATAGCCTTATGCATCTTCCAATTCTTCATGCCTTTGCATGCTCCACATTCAAACCTATCTTTATCCTATCTATGAAAAACAACCCGGTGTCGACCTCATACTTTCCTTGGGGCACCCTTTTCACTAAATTTCCACACGTACCTATGCACCCCATATATGTGCTCCCAGGACTCATACACTTTCAATAATTAGGATGTGATTCATTAGCCTAACATTCATCTACATTCCTAGGCAACTTGAGAATCCATGTGAAATATTTTACATGCATGACTTTGAATATTTTTCAGCGAAGAAACCTTAGTTTCCCCACAACAATTTTTTTAAATTTATTAACTTCCATTTTGAAGACCAAGTTGAGCCGAAACTTCAGAGCTAAAAAAATAACCAAAAAACCATATCAAAAATGTCAATTTTTTCAAAAACCAAGTTCTGGAAAGCTAATTTCTATAAATAGTAAGCCTCATACACAAGAACTTTCTATTCTTAGTAAGCCTTCATGGAGATCATTTTTGACAAATTTTTTTGTGTACAAGGGTCATCAAAAAGAATAAATGAAGTGAATAAAAATGAAAAGGGTAGAAATTTCCATTTTCTAAAGATAGTAAAACCTCTTTTCTAGTAAAGGAAAGTTTCTCGAGAATCCTTGAAATTTAAGTTTACAAGTGTCAAACCAGTCAATACTCTTTCCTTTGAGTATGAATAAGTGGGGAACAGTGATGTCGTCTATATGGACCTTGACAATCTCAAATTGTGAGCGGTCGGCAAGCCAAGGAAACCAATTGAAGACAATGTGTTGTTGAGTGGATTATACGCATCTAGCAATCACTTAGTATCAATTCAAAGTATCAAGGTTTTATTGGCATGCTCTCACCACTACAAACATGAGACAATAACTATTTGAAAAGATGATGGATTAGCTATGGCAATGATTTCTCCCAAGGCTATTTCATATTCCATGTAAATCTCTAATTGGAGTAAAGTGTTGTTCATCTCAAAGGAAATCACGGTGAATAAATGGAACAACACATATTTTTATGTGTATAGTCTTGAATTGGGATCATGGTTGAAGTTGAGAAGAAATTTCTGTAGATTTCCAAAATCTCTTTCATGAAATGAGTTCCATTAGATATATTTAGATGCAATAACTGTTCTTAGTTGGGTGATGAGATAAGAGAATGTGAGATATTCCTAGGATTGGATGACACTTTGTTCATATAGAAAATCATTACGAGAAAAGTAAAATATTGATTCTAGCTAGATCATAAGTGATAACTTATACCTCCAGTCACTCCATGTCCTAGTCTCAAAGAAGTTCACCATGACTTCTTATTTGTTATATGTTCTTAGGAGCTAGAGATCATTCAAAGTTCTAGCACTTACACAAAGCATCTCTCCCAAAGATCCAACATTTGAGAGATATCCACAGTTAGTGTTGAAGGAGATAAATTGACATTTCACCCAAGTGAATGATGCCTTCACTATGTTTTTCATGAAGAAAATGGAGGGATAACTTCACTCAAGGATGTCACCATGATATATTTATTTGATTAATAGATATGGCTAATTCTTCATCCAATTTTCCACTTTTTCATATATTCGAGTTTCTAGTTACAACCATGCCCCACTAGGACTACCTCAACACCTTATTGACATGATAACACTATTTGAGCTATGTAGGAAACTTGTGTATGTGGATAGTAATCTCAGAAACTGGAAAAATATGACTATCTCTTTCCCCATATCACTGGGAATATTCACCTCAAAGAGTATCCATGATGCATCACACGTATAATTTACATTCATATCCTTGAGCTTACATTCCTATACTATGAGGATGTATTTTGACATCTATTTTTATCCCAACACTTTCCATCTCCAGGAGTTGCATCATGTACCGTAGGTTGACGATTATTAGGAAAATTGTGTAGATGACTTCAATGTTGAAGATAGAGGAAAATTTTGTATGATCCGAATAAAAATTAATAAAGGATTCTCATTTTTGTCAATTAATTGGATCTTTCTTGAGTCGGGAGACATAGCCGAGTGGATAAAGGTTTTGATCAAAAAGTGAGAGAATGGTTTTAGAAGAGTAAGGTTGTTACCCTTGCCTCAAGAAGTTTCCCCCACACTCTAGAAATAGGAATCACATCACTCACCCTTGAATATTATGGAGGTAACTTCAGGCTCGAGTTATAGTGGAAGTATTTAAAATCATAAAACAATGGAGTTAGAGACATCCTACTACGAGAAATTAAAAAAAAATCATAATAGAGGATCTCACGGTGGAAGCACAAGTTGAGGAGAATGATCTAGTTCATCTTACAACTCGATAAACACCCTAAGATGTTCCACCCCATGCTATCACTCCTACTCCTCCTTCACAAGAGGTACACCTTTCAACCTAGAAAGAGAAAATAAACATGTTAGTTGCAGAGCTAGAGACAAGTGAGATATTTCCTTGGATGAAGGAAATGGTTTTAAAAAGGCTCATGTCATCCAAAAATTCACATTCCTTGGTATTTTAGTGATAAAATCATTGGAAAAAGGGAAGAAGAAGAAATTTTCTCAAGTGATATCTCACGTTTTTAGTTGTGCTATAGTTGATCAATATGTAGAAGTGCTCAGACCAAAGGTGATCAAGAAAGTGGAAGAAATGGCGAATGATTATAAAATGAGAACCATTATGTTGTGCATAGCCACTCTTGAAGGATATGAACACATGCTCAAGGAATATTCTACTCAATTCGTTGCGATGAATCGAGAATATAAAGATAATATTGATAAGTTTGAAGATCAAGTACAAATACTCTCTTTGGATGTGCGATAACTCATGGAACCGAATGCTTCACTAATTCCAATTGAAGAATCTACTCCAATAAGCATCATCAACCTAGATTCCATCGAAGAACATATGATCTCATAGTGTAGGGATGAAAAAAACAAGTGGATGATCATGATCATTGAAAATGGAAAGAATTTGATTTGAAATATCAACTCATTGTTAAAATATATGTGCGCAAATGAAGACAAGTCTCGAGATGATCGAGAGGAATTATAAAAATAAAAGGAGAATTGTGACCCTATTCATCCATTGGTGGTAGAAATGGGAGGAACTCATTCTCAAGTGTTTATAAGCATGAAAATATTCAGTGCTTCATCTAAGGACCTATCATTGATTAAACTAAAATGGAAATAATGGACCATATTTTAGTTTAATCTAATGTTATACACAAAAAAAAAAGAAAAACTAAAAAAGTAAAGGAAATGCATCGAGTAACTAAGCGAGACTAAATATGAAACCCTAGATGTGTAAAGAAGGGTTAGAGAGGCTTAGTATATTTACAAACTATTTAGGACTATGTCATAATAGAACCCAGATGAATAGAATGAAGAAACGACTACACAAAATCTCTAAAAATGCATATCCGAGGTATCGAGCAACTAGGGAACCTATAGAAGGATGGGGGTGCACAGGGTGCCAGTGCGAGACACAGGCACCATGGTCTGTGAATAAGATCTAGAAACCAATTTTGTAGAGTTCTTAAGTGATGAGAAGCATTCACTACCTATTACATGTATGTTGTTTAAGCGTAATTAATGTTGCTAATAATCGAGAGAAGAAGAGACTGCAAAACCCTAAAAAAATAAAGATGCATATAAAGATGGGTCAAACTATCCTTAGTGGCCAAAATGCTAGACTTTCTGACCTGAGCACTACACTTCATTTCAGACCCAAATGTATTTCTAGGTGTGTGTGTGAGAGAGAGAGAGAGAATCATGCCCTAGGTGCTTTTTTTCAGTCACACTTTCAAAGCAGCTAGTAATAGATAGATGTAGAATTGTAAATAAATGGTGAATGGAATAGAATAAACTCCCCTCCTTTGCTATCTAATGCAGATGAACCAGCCTTATCCCTTGTGATGGATCTATATGGATATAAATGAAGCTCTAAATACCTTAGATGGATGTAAGCTTAGGTGGAGATACTATTACTTAGTACTTGGTCCCCATTATGGTCTCATAACTTCATATTTATATAATTCTCTTGATCTAATTTCGTAACTAACCACGAAAAGGATGACCACTAAAAATATGGAAAGCTCAAATGGCTAGAAAGTGCCAAAAAGATGAAAGCAAACTACAAGGAGGATCGGGGTGCCTAGATGGTACCAAGGCACTTGGGGTGCCCCTTGATCGGGGATAGAATAATGCAAAATGACAAAAATAGACTAGGAAAGTATATGAGGAAATTTGGAAGAGATGACAAAAAAATTAAGATGGCCATAAGACATGGGTTATTTAGTACTCTCTTCACTCAAAAACCATATGGAATAAATGATACCCAAAGTGCGTGATTTTGTGTCTACATTTTCTCCCCTTTATGTTGGTGAGTGGAATGTTCGATAACATAAATGAGATAGTGATACGTACCCAATGTCCCTATTAAGTGATGTTGAAAGTGTGTTGATGGAATAGACAAAGTGTGGAGTGACAAAAATATGGAACGTGGAGACTAAAGATGTAAAGAAAGTGTAGTTTTGATGAGAGTGAACCTAGTGAAGAAACGCGTGTGTAGATGTTGATGTGCGTGATGTACTTTCATGTTAGTATGAGGTGTGTGCTACCACATGATGTTGTTGTTATTTCTATTTTTGTTGTGTTTTGTCATGTTGACTATTTTCTTCCCATACGGATGGACCTACAAAGGAGAAGACAATAAAGTAGTCAAATGCACATTTATATATGTGTAAAAACCAAATTTATATAGTAAAAAGACTATAAATGGAAGAATGAAAAATAAAAAGGAATATGCACCTGATCCATGATGAGAGAAAGGGTGTAGAAAGGATATCATGTAGCTGTTGATGACGTGTAAGATTTTTCGGTGATCGATGCCACTGTGGCCAAAGAAGTGCGGTGAGAAAGCTATGTTATTCTCTAACCTATAATTGTTTCCTTGAGAATGTATGAAGATATCCATGTACAACCTATTTTTTTAGTGATATGACACCACCTTTGGATGAAGTAGTGTAGAGAGGAAATTCCATTGTATCCTCCACCCGTACATGTGACAGCTCCCAATAATGCTAAGGACAACATGTCCTATAAAATCCACTTTGTATGGATTTTGGTAGAGTGATCGAACTCACTCATTTGTCTGTACAACCCACTATGTCAAGGAAAAAAATGAACGAGCTCAGTAAAGGTGTAGAGTTACGTGTAGTATGTAAAACCCAAATGATGCTCCCCTCTTTAGGGGCACATGCGATGTTGTGGATAGGAGGATACGGCACCAAAATAAGTCGACCACATAAACTCTTCCATGTAGAGGGAAGTGAAATGCACTTGGTAGAAACTAAGGTGCACATAAAAATGACTAGAAAACAAGTGTTAGTATGAACAAGCATGCATATAGAAGAAAAGTGTAAATTATGCAAACAATATGTAAGATAGAATTTAATTAAACACAAAATAATCCAATCATATATCTTTTGTGAAAAGTGGGTTGCAAACATGGGACATCACTCACGATGTTGCAATACACTCAAGGCTTTAGTGGATGCATACAAACAAACAAGTGTGCATATAAAATAAAGGGCAAGGCCCACATACAAGAGAAAACAACAACATGAAAGTAAAAACAATAGATATCCATGGTAGAAAGTAATCCTTAGCATTTTAGAAAGATAACCCATATGTCAAAAGAATGTATAACCAAAAGAGAAGTGTGCTAAGTATAAAATGAAACAATATCATCTGTATTGTATGAATGTGGATTCCCCAGAACCTTTGTAGGACCTGGTAGTATGTGAGCATCCATGTTGCATGTAAGAGACCTATATCTATGATCACAACTAGAAAAGGATGTGAACGTACATGTGTGGATGATAAAGATAATTACATACAAGATATTTATCTAGTGTTGGTACCCAAAGTTAACCTTCCTCAAATCTTAAGCAAGCATCATGTTTTTAGCAAGATGCTCAGAGGCGAATGATGTTTTGTTTCATTTGCGGTTGGGGAAAGCAATCTATCGACTTGTTGGCACTTAAATCTTGGGGGAGTGGGTAGCACCCTTGAAGGATGTGATCTTATCCTAACTACTTTAGGTTTTTCCTTTCAACCAAGGTAAGAGAACCTATAATGTAACTTTTGTTTGAATGAAGGAGATGGATATATCCCTCAATTAATGTAAATGGTATGAAAAGACCTTGGGAAAATATGATCAACACTCTAAATATGTCTTTCACAAGTTGTCACTTCTAGATTATGGAGATATTTTCAATGCAAGGCAAGGTTACTAAAGACATTCGAGATCCTGATTTGCTTCTGCATATTTTGATGGTGGGGTTTGCATTTGTTTGATACACAGGACAAAATAGGGGTAGTATGGGTAGGATTAGTGGTTTTTGAATGATATTTTTGGTGGGAGATTAGACAAGACAAACCAAGGTCTACCAGACTCTTTGAGGACTTTAGAAAAATTTGGAAATAACTTAACAATAGAAAGCATCAAAATGGTTAATCACTCCTTCAGCCAGGATATGTGCATCAAATGGAAGCCCATAGCTGCACTCTTCCACACAATATTTGATTATCTATCACAAAAGCTTGAGTTAGAATGAATCAATGAAGCATTTAGTAATCACTATTTGATCATGCCTAAGGTGCACCCAAAGGATTACAAACAATCTCTAAATTCAAACAAAGGTGAAGTAGTTTTAAATTTGTTTAACTCTTCATCGAGATGAAAGGTCTTACGAATGTGAGATTGCAAATTCCACTAAACTATCAAAATAATGAGATAATGTATGATCAAGAGATATTTTAAACACAAGACTGCAACATGAAACAAGAAACACAAATTGAAAAGCATTCTGGAATGTAAGTATTCAAAAATTTCTCTCAAAGACAACATAGAAATGACTCAAAATTGATTAGATTTATCAGCAGGGGAAATGTTTTTAAACAATCTCAGAGCTTGTTAATGGCTATACATGTGCAACCAACTTAAGATGATTTGAAATCTGATATAGAATGAATTATATAAGCATCTCAGGTGGTCACTCAGAGTATGGGCTTCTTCCCATATTTTCCGTGAAATTTTGAAGTTTCTCAGGATTTTCCAAAAATCTTCCAACCCTTTGCATGACAAATTCATGCAATATATAGCATTCAATTACATTTGAGCCTTCTTTCCCAAGGAAAGAATATGACAAGGCATCAAGTTTGTTACAAAATTCCTCATGATTCACAGAAAGGGACATCTAATAGAAAAATGTTCGAAGGATGCCAGGTGTTTCAAAAATTTGAATCATTGCAAATATTTGGATCATTATCCTATCTAGAGGCACATTTTTCATCATCAAGGCATGCAAACCCTTTTCTATTCATCATTTCACCTTTTCTCCTTCCAAAAACTCTTATGTAACTCTTGGATCTAACTTTTCACGTGCTTGCTCGATCCCGAACCAAATTTCATTTCAAAAATATCTTAGATCTACAAATTGAGCTTCAAAATCAATTTCATTAGTCTTTGTAGGCACAAACGACTTGAATTTGCCAAAAATTTGGTGAAGATTGATGCAAATATCGCTTCTCCAAGCTTCTGGAGCTCCCTAGGAAAAATGGGGAAGAACAAAAATGATGCACAATCCATCGATTTTACATTTCCAATTTTGAATTTGGGCCATCCACGTGGAAGCTCCATATTAAAATGGGCATCGGGGGCTCTTTTTACCTTTAAAAACCTTTTTGGAAAAAATTACAAAATTTACCTTTTTCCCCATCCCTCTCGCCCTTGAGAAACATGCTTGGCACACATCCCGAGGTGGGTCCCATCGGAATCACGCAGTTTGATTCTACACATTTTACTCTTTTTGGAAAAAGGAAAATTTTTCAAATTACCCCCATGGGCCCACACCTCGATTTTATTCCCCTGCCATGTGTCGATCGCGATTGGTGGTGGGCTCATGACCTTGTTCTAAACTTTACTCCAACTCCTCAAAAACTTTAAAGTTTTCAAACTCACCGGCGGCCCACACTCCCCTTTTGCATTTTACCAAGGTGACATGTCCTTCTCTGATTGGCCATGGGGTGCGCTTCAAATTATCACTTTAACTCATTTTGCAAAAAAAGGAAAAATCTTCATTTCCCGACAACCCGCCCAATGATCGCAAGCTTCAAATTTCCTCTTTGTCGGGGCCACACTTACTTTTATGACTTTAACTCTTTTTGCCAAAAAGGAAAAATCTTCCTTTTTCCTCCAAGCATTGCTTGATGCCGATGCACGCAAGTTTCAAATTTCTTCTTTGTCGAGGCCGTGCTTCCTTTTAGAAACTTAGTCCATTTTTCCAGAAAGGCAAAATTTCCAAATTTCCCGACATCCCGAACCTCCGCTTTTCCATTATGAGCAAAAATACGAACAAGGCATTAATTCAATTTAGTGGTCCTATGACCTTTTTTATCACTTTAACATTTTTAACCCCAAAGGCAAAAAACTTCAAATACCTCCAAAGCTCCGTTTCTCCATTTTTACCTAAAAATAAAATTTCTTCCTGGCGAGAAACATGAGATTTTCACAATTTTTTCTCCTTTTCTCCCAAAAGGAAATTTTTCTCTAAGTCCTCTGCCATCCTTTCATCCCACTTTTGATGAAAACATGACACGTGTCCACCTGTGATTTGTTGCGGGCCTTAGGCACTTTCTTTTCATTTTAACTCTTTTTCCAAAATGCTTGAAGGCACAAACAAACATGCCCACTGCGACGACCAATAGGAGGTGAACACGTATACTCTCTCGGGTAGAAAGTAAGAATTTTCTCGCCCTTTCTTGACTTTGACTATTTCAACATGCCACGTGGACCAATGAGAATGCAATGGGGCCGCAGGACCAAATGAATCCTTTTGCCAAGTAGCAAAAAAAGAATAAGTTCATACACAAACCCATCGCCCCTTGTCCAATCAAAAATTGCCACGTTCGATGATGAACAACGAGGAAGAATTTGATAGAAAAATGATGCTCGTCAAACCATCAAAAACACAAAAATGCAGTGATGCCTAGAAATCAATTTTTTCACCAAGGATGGAAAAAATCGAAACAAATCCAGATAGAAAATGATTTTAAAGCATTTTTCGATCATGGGGATGGATTTTCAAAGGCATACAAGTATAAATTTATCAATTTCAAACTTCCACGATCGGGAAAAGTGGAAAAAACAGTAGAGCCCACAAATTTGGAAAAAAATAAGGCACAAACAGGGCATACATGGAGATTTATTTAAATTAGGGGAAAAAAACAAGTTTTTGAACACTTCAAAGCTTTCAAACGAAGGGGAAAATTTTTCAGACCATTAATTTGAGAGGTAAAATGTTTCTCAACAAGCGAGACAAAGGGAAAAACTTTGGTAAAAAAACCGCAAGCTCAAAAATAGCACCAACATCTAGCATGTGTAATAAAAAACATGGACACAAAAATATAAGCAATATTAAAAGTAAACAAGATATTAAATATGTCATTGATGGATGGAATAAAATGAGAGATGGTTGGTAGGATTCACATCCCCCTCGAATGAATGGTGTTGTATGCGGTGAGGTTTATTTAGTTTTCCCCCAACAATCAATAATTAACTATAAACGATAGTGCGTCATCGTGAAATGGTCGAGTTGTGTATTGTGCCTATCTCGATGTATTCAATATGTATGCCTAGTGGCGATGATATGTGACCTAGAGATGATGTGTGCATGCCCTTATAGCCAAATCATATATCACGAAAATATGATAAAAGAAGTGATGATTTATCCTAAAGTGTATATCACTACAAGATGAATATAGGGAGTGGTGATGTAGCCTAAAGGGTATGCCACTAAAAATGATGGAGTAGGTGACCATTTAGCCTATAGCATATGTCACTAACCTAGGAATATCACATGATATGAGGTTGATTGAGAAATGTTCATCGTGATGAGGTCCATTTGTGATGTATACCCTAATAGTCTAGTATGCACCTTTAGACTAGAGTGCATCATAGGGTAGTGAGTGTAGTGCGTAGAAGAAAATGTAGTATGTGAGATGATAAGAGATGACCATGTAATGAGAAAAATGTGTAAATATGAAATGTATAGTGTGCGATGTAAGATGCATAGAAAAAATAATAGTGTGAAATGTTTGTTATGTAGTATATAGGATGAGTAGTATATGATGTTAGACTCATCAACACTAGGAGTGTGACACATATGTGATGAATACTAATATAGTTTGTAGAATATGTATGATATGAATATTTGCAATGATAAAAATGATGTAGAATAAATTTAAGACATATGACGTGACATGTGTGAAGGGAAAAAATGTGTATTACCTATTGTGCGTGTGTGTGGGGTTCATGTGTAGTATTCCCTCAACAATCAAGTGTGAAATGAAGCACAAGAGTGTGTCATTGGGTAATGGTCAATGCTAAGATGTGTGATGAGTATGTGTATGATAATAGTTTGATATATGATTATACAAGTATAAGAGATGTGTTGATGTTGAGATGGGGAGATGTGTGATTGTTATGCCCCTAAAGCGTGTGAGGTGAAGAATTCAATCATGTGACGTTTTATAAGAGATCATCACTTTCGGGATAAAATCCTACTCGAGTATAATTGGAGACATGATAAGAAATAGAATGAGGTGGATCATACAAAGAACCATTGCGATGCAAGGTGTAGAAAATCATGGCATACTCTTCGTTAGTAAAGGGTATAAGTGGAAAATTGTGTTCATACCAACAAAAATAGTCGGACCATAAGTTGGAGATGAGTAATTACCTATGGAGATACAACCAAATGACATAAGAAACATGAGAGAAGTGTGTTATATGTCTATAGTATTGCTAATATAGTCAAGAAAAATTTCCCAACTGTCGATGGATAAGTGTGAGAGGTTCAGAAAGCGAAGATAGTCATATGAAATACATGAAGGCCATAGGCAACCATAATGTGACAATAAGCTGTGATAGAGATGTGGTGAGTGAGTTGGTAAGAGTATGTCAATAAGTGTGAATACAAGCCGAGTTAAAATCTTGAGTGTGAAAATAGTATCTAAAAAGTACAATCAATTGGGATATTACGACAATAATATTTTTAATGAATAAGGTGCATGTGAAAGGAGGTAGAGGGGATCAAACTATATAGTAGGATATTGTAGTCATTTTTACACCCAACAAGAACAAGGAAACCCTATGTGCATCAGCCTATCACCCAACAAGTGATGGGCACTCACCGAGGCACGCATGAGTGCCGAGTCCCTCCTTTATTTGAGTTAAGTGAGAAAGAATCATCTATGATAGAAACTTAATAAGAGAGAGTGGAAATGATAAATACATTCATCTCGGAGCTCGAAACGGCTTATAGACCAATGTAGTCATTCTAAACAAAAAAGTACTTGACATAATGTAGATTTGAACTCAACTTAAGAGGAATGAAAAAAGTTTTTATTCATTCACAAAGACATGTATGAATCGAGAATCATAAAGATATAAACATAAAAGCAGTAACCAAATATATTCATATTCAACTATGTTTAATAACCTCATTACATTCATCGACTCATTACTGAGACCATCACGGTAGAGTGCATCGAAGTCATACATCATAAGCTGGATTTTTTTCCTTTACTTTATAAAAATAAAATTAAGAAATCATCCCCCAATACATTCTTCTCCTGGATCTTCTGCCCAACCCTATGGAACTCTCCTATCATTTCTATAGAGTTCCACTCTTTCTCTTCTTATCTCTATTTCCTTTGCGGGCATTTGTATATATAGGCCTCTTCAACCACCAACTTTCCTTTCTAGGGCTACGGATTTATCGCCAAGTGTCTAAGTGGTCCTCCATGGGAGCATGATCTTTCAGACCCAATCTCTCCACTTCTTGCAATGATGGTCTATTGGGATCTTCTCTCACAAGGTATATTCCTTTCGTGGGCATCAAGTGGCAAGATGTCACCTTATCCACTCCACATACACAGTCAGGTCATGATTTCCTCGTGTCCTACCTGATATACCAAATATGGATAAGTCCCAAAATCATTACTCTTCCTTCACACGCGCCACGGAGTTCTTATAAACCCTTTTAAAACCATGTCCTATGTGCCTTATCCTTGCACGCATCTCTTAAATCATGCCTTGCATGCCCATGCACATTTTTATACTTAGCCAATATTTTAGGGGCCCAACATCACCCCACACTTCACCTATTATCCTCCCTTGGGAACACCTTCTTAAAGAATATAAATGATAGAAGTTTTTGAAGAATGAATGTTTTGGAGGAATAATAAGGGAATGAAGAATTGGGGAAGAATGAAAGAATGGGGAAGCTATTATTACTACTGTAATAGGAGAGGAAAATCCTTTTTCAATTCTGCCTCTAATGTATTCCGAGGCATCGACATCATTTTGTGCCCTCTAGCGAGGTCGTTGACTAGGGTGCTCACCTCCTCAAAGCCTACTCTGTCTCCTTGAGTATTCATTGTTTCAATAACCCCTTCTAAGCTGCTTTCCCACATCTTCAAGTATGTCCATCCTCCTTGTGATATGTGTTTATAGCTCCTTTAGCTAGTTTTTGATTGAGCCCCATAAGGTCTCAATGGCTTCGACTTCTTCTCCACCTCGGCCAAATTTTTCCCATTCCTCTCTATTCCCCTTATTCTTTTCTTGGAATTCCCTGATTTGTCTCGGGAGTGGTGCATAGAATGCTCGCCACTCTATCTTTGTCTGCCGCACAATTGTCGTAGGTAGTCATAGTAATTTGAATGATAGCCTTCACATCGGTGAGGACTTTACCGTACTCGAAATAATTGCTACAACCTTTAGCTTGTCCTCCTTTTCTTCGCGTGTCGATACATCCTTTCAGATTCTAAGGCCGGTGGTTTCCTTTCCATAGTGAGGATGTGGGTCAAGTCCTCTAGGCACTCCAGGGAGGATCCATACTTGTGTGGGTGGTGTCGAGGTTTGGATGCAAAACAAAGTGACACATGTGATCAACTCTATCTTCTTTTACACCTCATGTACTCTTGCCTTATCATCCCTCAGTTCACTCTTTAGTTGAGCGCTGATAAATTATTCTTACTTCAAGTCCTTGGTCCTCTCAGCTAGCTCTCCTTCATTCTTCTCTAGTTCTTCTTCTAGGAACTTCACCCTATTGTTCCTTCCAAAGAGTCTAGATTCCACCTCAACTAAGACTTTGTTTAGCGCATTAAAGATCTACTCATTTGAAATTTGTTGGGATTTTACCAAGGGGTTGATTACCTTTGACTCTGGTACCTTAATTGTTTCCCCTTGGCTCACCTAAAATTTAGGCTCGTCTATATGGGACTCAAATGCCCAAGACAACATCTTCCTCTGCCCGAGGGTATGTACCCTCCTCGTTAAATGATACCATAACCAATAGTTGCTCTGTTGGTACAATTCTTTGGAAATGGGCATGTAACACCTTGCTCGAGATCATAGACATAGCCCATAAATTGTCCTTGTGTTGCCTTAAGACTTCTCCTTCCCGAGCATGCATCCTTAGGGAAACTTACTAACTAGGATAGGACCTCCCCCATATTGTCTTGATTTTTCCTAATGCTTTCTTCTTCATTCTCCTTCAACACCTCCTCCACGCTCCACTCTACCTCTTGTTCTACCAAGGCCTCAATGATTCCTACCACTTCCCTCTCTATAGCTTCATCTACTTGCTCCTTTGTGAGGCTTGGAGTCCTTACTTCCTCACTCATTCCCTTCTCTTGAGCATCCTCTACTTCCCCGCCATTCTTCCTTCTAACGACAGCGTAGCCATTTTTATCTTCCTCTCCTTCCTCCTCGGAGTCATGTAATTCAAATACTTTGGAGGGCCTTGAACTCCCTCATGTTCATCATCATCATCCCTTTTTCCTTTGTAGGCCTCCAAGCTCTCTGTATCCTCCAAGTCGGCCTTCTTTGTCATCTTTTGTCTCTTCCCCTGATTGGTGATTCCAATCTGGGGACTCTGCCTTCTCTTTTTCTTCTAGTGAATTCTCCTTTGGTGATCCCTCTTGAGTACATGGATCTTCTTACTCCAATTCCTCCTCTTCTAGGGTCATTTATCTTACTCGGGACTTCTTTCGGTGCACATAAGTTATGGGTTTTGTGCTTTCCTCTGCGCACCCTCGGTTGAGCGGTCTACACACTTGGTGCCTTTTTATCTAGTACCTCTTCTCTCTCCCTCTTCTTGGGTGTAGGATTCCTCCTACATGTGGGATCTTCGGTATAAATACATCGTTTTCCGGATATGCACCCTTCTCAAATTTTGGCCTAATGTGAAGATACACTCACATCGATGTCCTTCCTATAATTGGAAAAGTCAAGGGCTTCATCATCCGGACCTCATGGGATACGTACTTCTCCATGTATGTGCACTTCTTTGGGTAGACAAGCTTTATGTGAAATTCCCGTGGTCTTGGTCCACTTCATTAAGGTCAAAAATTAATTTCTTGGCTTCTTTGAACTGTTTACTCTGCTTGGAAGTATTGAGCAGTGAAGGAAAAGGGGAGCTTATACTAGGGCTCATTGTTTCATCTATCAAGTAGAATCTACCAATGTAGTAATCTTTGGTATACTAAAAACTATGCCTCTCCATCTATGAGTGTTGGTAGTTGTTCTAGAATTCTCCACTCCGCCATGAACGCATCCCTCAAGAACTTATACCTTATTTCCGGGTGTGCCTTGTGGGTGGCCATCATGGTTTCACAAGTATATTTGGTGAATCTCTTCACGGGTGATGGATCTTCCTCTGAATATTCCTAGACAAATTTATCTCGTACCATCAGAAATCTGATTTCGAAAACAGAATTGTGAGGAGGATGTTACCAAACAATACTTTATCACCTTATTTTACACTACTTATAATTTCATCTACGATGAAAGCATACAAGTTATAGATGGCACCCTATGATATCCTCGACATACATTCAATCATGCCTTATTTACTTGTGTCCACCTATCTTGGTCATTGAGCTTCGTTACATGGGCATTCGTCCATTCTCATCTGTGGTCGGAATCTCCGCGATGTCAAAGTATCGTGACCCCTTCTTGTATTCATATGCAGCGATGGTTTCCTTGATGGCATCTTTATCACTTAAATCATCATCTATGATTTCCCCTTCACAGATGAGGCTTGTGAACTTTGAAATTAACTGCGGGGTTATGCACATCTTACACCTTACAAAGTAAAAGTGATCTTCGTACATGCGCGACATCAGCCACTGATATAGGTGGTCAGGTTTTCCAAAGTAAGGAAACTCATAGATTTGTAGTATTCTTTCCTTCTACAACTTGACTTTTACTTCATCGTTGTAAATAGGCATTCCTTCTAGCGTCCTCTTGTTTGTTGGGTGCACTAAATCTAGAGCCATTTCCTTTTTGTTGTCTTTGGTGCGATGGTTGTAATTGTTCACCATAATTTTTATTAGGTGGGACTCCCATTATTTTCCAAGCAATACCCCATCTAGGTACTTCATCTCTATGTACCATTCTTCGTTCATGCTCATGACGATAGTTGTTGGATTACCCTTTCCATTTCCCTTCGTATTTTTAGGTGACGTGGTTTCCTTCTTTGGTGCCATGGTTTAGGTTAATTTAACACTTCAAAATTTATCTGCTTGCTTTTTTCTTCTACTCTCTCAAATCTTAGAGCTTAATTTTACGAAGAAACCCTTCTAAGTCCATGCCCTAGAAGCCAAACCCTAAGCTGGAAAAACTCTTCCACAAGACAAAGCTTCTTCACAACTTCCTCCACACCCATGTACCCCTTCCCTACTAGTTTGTAGATCTATTCTAGTTACACACGCTTCAATTTCTCAAAATTTTCTTCACATAGATCACTTTTGGAAACCCTAGTTTACGAGAACTCTTCTCTCTTTGTATTCACAAAGTAAAAATAATTAAGTGCCCAACCTCTTATTTATATTTTTTCCTTCTTTCCAGCATTAAATATTACTTCACCTACCACCGTAATTCAACACTAATTGTAGATTTTTTCGATAATCTAGCCTTAAGCACCTTTACTCATGTGCCCAACCTTACGCATACAATCATATAACATTCGGCGTGTAAAGCATCCATTTGAAAAAAAAACTCTTATGTGAGCTTCAATAGCGCCCGAAGGAACTTCTTCCATCCCTCTCTTGATTTTTTCTCTTGTTTACCTCGTGTTGTTCCTGCACTTCTTCCTCCTTTGTAAGTGGTTTCTCTAAATCCCTTTCCTTGAAACCAACCTATCCATGTTCACCTTTCTTTCATGCACTTTCTTCCAACTCCCATGCACTTCCTTCCATAGGGTCATTCAACCTACTATTCAACGCAATTCCTCCCACACGCTTACACTTTCTCTTACTTCCACCTTATACCTTATTCCACCCCAACTAAAATGATGCACGGTCCTCTATGCACTCACAATATTCAAAAATTAAAGAGGTTACCGACACCCAAGGAACAAAACAAACAACAACAAAAATGACAAGAAAGGGAAACACAAGGAAAGAAAATGCATTAAAGGAAATCCTAAACTATCTGGCAATACTTCCTTATTACAAACACCAATAAGACTTATTTATAGTAGGGCTTCAACCTAATTCCATTGAAATGACTTGAAAAATCTCGTTCCATCTAGCACTTTTAAGCGACACACACCAAAATCAAGTATATACGAGATAATATAAGGCCCCAACAAATGGTATTTCAATTTCTTAGGATGGCATAGAAACTTGGAATCATATAACAATACCATCTGTCCAACCTCAAACTTCTTGTTCTTAATGTGGCGATCAAGCCATGCTTTTTGTTTTGCTTTCTCAACTCTCTCGGCTCCACTAGGCTAATGATCGCCTCTCATGCTGATTCATTAACTTATTAATTAATTCCTCCAATGCTTGTTCGTGTTGGTCCAAAATCTATCGGTTAGGCGGGTTGTGGGGAAACAGGCCAAAGTGTGCGAGGCATAGCCCCTCTTTGAGACAACAAAGAAAAACTAGTTTATTGCTAATCTATCAAGTAGGAATCTATGTAAATCTACACTATTCTAACTTTAGGGGGTTTGGGATCTCATCCCAGTAGAGGTAGTTCCGACATCAAACGAGAAAGGTAGAAGGAAGGAACAAAGGAGGGTATATTTCAAGACAGAAAGGTCGGAAGGTTCATGCTTTGGGCTGGTAGTAAACTGAGCCAAACTTACTTGTATAAACAATTAAAGCAATACTGATGATCATATGACAATAATAGGAATGAATCCAATAGAATAAAAACATAGATCTAACTTAAGGAAGATCTTATGCAAATAACACACACATTAAGCACAAAGTCTGAACATATGTATTAATATTTCTTCTGTTACAAGAAAGCACAAAGTCTTTCTCTCCTCACTTCTCCTTTCATACAAAAATGTCCACCACCTAGAATACAACAAGTATTCAAGTATTTATAGAAGGAGAAGAGGGAAGAAGAAAAAACAAACCAACCACTTTACAAAATATCTTACAAGATATTTACAAAATATCTAAAAAGTCAAAAGTTGACTTTGGGCAAGTTTTTGGATGGCAACATCCCATGGTGCAACATGGATGATGTCATCGTAAATGCCAACAATATTTTTAAATATTTTACAAAAATGATCAAAGCATACACAAGAGGAGAAAATACTCCTCATCATCCCTTTTCTCGAACTTGGCGTCTTGCTTCTAATCAGGAGAGTCGATGTGACACTGTGCTCGATATTCCATAAACTTGCTGATCATTGCTTGAAGTTGATCATGATCTGGACCTTTGAAATGGTTGTCAATGACTTCACAAGTTTCTTTTTCATTCTTGAGCTTGTCAGGTAACTCGGTGAAAGTTTCACATGCATCGATCAAAAATCCAATGAAGTCATGGCAAGCCAAGAGGTTATTGATTGACTCTTGGTTGAAAGTGACCTCTGGTGCCAAACCTTGAGTGACTATAGCCTTGAAGTGCTGGAAAGTATCATCTGCTTCCCTCAAGGTGTATGATTCATTGAGCATCCCTGGAGACATCTTTGTAACTATTTGCTCCATGTTGTATCATGCGTCTAGGGCTTCATCTTTGATTTTATCTATCCTCTCTAGGATATATTCCATTTGATCAACCCAGTAATCTAAAGTGATGAGAGCTTTGTTATGTGCGCGGGTGATCGATAACACCGACCTTCAATAGGTCGTCAGCTGGGCAGTCAACCATGGCTTGAAATGTTTCATGTTGCAACCTGGCATTATCCAACTCCTCGGAGAGGGAACCTGCTACTGCTTGTAGCTCCTTATTTGCTTGGGTTATATCTTGATAAAGCACTGTGAATTTCCCAATCATTTCATGACCATCTCTGAGGATTTGCTCGATCCAGGATGATACTGCTGCACCTTGTTCACCAATCTTAACATATTCATTTATTTTATCCTAATTGAGAACTTCAATGGGTTCAGCGGTAGTCATAAGAGGAGTGTTGCCCATTTTCTACAATGCTTGGAGGAGATGTTTGTTTTGTTCCTTGACTATTCTCTTCTCCTCTTTTGCCTCTTGAAGATTCTTATAGAGAGCATCCACTACAGACATGGCTTATCCTTGCAGGCTTTCAAATGAGGTCTCCATTGTGACTTGAGTCACTGTGAAGTTCATGGGAGACAGATCCTTTTTTTCCTTGGTGGGGTTCGGGTAAGCAATCTCCATGACTCTCTCCCCGAAGTGCTTTTTGAAAAGTGAGTTATTGCTTTCTACTTCTTGGGTCCCTTCTTAGAATGATGGAGAAGTCCATGGGTGCGATGGGAACCTTTCTCTTATGCTAACTCAAGTGGTCGTAAATCCAACTAGGACTTATGGGAGAGGGAGTAGAGGAAATAGAAGAAGAAATGGGACTAAAAGGCGGAGCAACTGTGGAGGCCTCAAGGGAGAATTTTGAAACACTCGGTGGTGGAATTGATAAGGAGTTCAATGCACCACTACTTTTGGGGCCTCAAGTTACCACAGGAGAAGAGAGGGACATGGAAATGGAAGGGATCTACATTTGGATGAAGGGAATACTCAGCGATAGATCCACGAGAGAGGAGAAGATGGAAGAGGTGGGAGAGGAGAAGACATATCCATAGGAATATTACTACAATGACAGGAGGAGGAGAAGGAGTAGAAGAAGGAATGGTGGGTACCTCGGTAGTTGTAGCTATGATAACATCCTGGGTGGAAGTATCCCTTGAAACATATGTTGTTTCTTCTTTACTGGAGACACCAAAGTTGACCATTTACTTCTTAGAAGTAGAAGGAAGGCCTTCAGGAGCTTCTTCTTGTCTGCTTGATTCACCCTCATTGTCCTTTCCTTTTCCTTTCAGCACTTGGGCGATCTTGGAAGTGCTCTACACTGTAGGAGAAGTAATGAAATCAACTCCGAGGTAGGTGAGAACATTCGGTGCCGCAATGTGGGCTTAACCCTTTCCTGAATGGTCTTTGGTGCCTTGGCTCTATTGATCTCTTCGAATAACCAATCATCCCCATCGTGTCAAGGTAAACCCGATCAATTTATTGATCGGTCTCTTGGAATTCCTTTAGGACGATGGCTATGCCATTTTGTTTGATCTCTTCAAGGGCCAGCCAAGAGTGTTCCTTTCACCTGATGTCTATTTCATGTGTCAGGTCAATCCAAATGTCCTCGATCTTAAGAACATGGATGGGATCAATCTTTGCCTTTGGGAGGTAACTCTAACGATCAAAGGTCGGCCTTGGTGGTAAGTTGTGCTTTGGATCCAACAAATCAAGCTTGACATACATCTCCCATGCTTTGGCAAGTGTAGGGCAGGTGTATCGGCTGACTATAAGGGGGAATGGAGTTCCTCCTTTCTTTCTTTCCATGCACTTCTTGTGATAAGTGATTAGCTACCTTGCATACCTTGGCAGCTTCGTTGTCTCTCCCTCAAAATTCACACTCACGAGATATGTGAATGTGGGGAATTTCATGAAAAATGCTCCCCATTTCTTTGTGGCAGCAATCACACTCGGCTGGTCTGACCGTGTCTCATGTTTGGCCTTAACAAGTAGATTACCTCATAGAAGAAGGCATCATTAATCTTAGAAAATTAGGAGATGTTAGCCTCAAGCTTTAGTTCTAGGTATAATTCATATATTTTGACTTGGGGCCATACCCCATTATGATCTAGCCTGCGAAATCTCTTGTTGATGCAGCAACGTATACAACGTAGGAATTCATGTAGAACTTATAAGTTGTTAGAACTTTTTGAATCTGCTGGGAGATGGTGTCACTGATGATTTCACCCCAGCCAAAACATTGATCAGGAACATTCTTGCTCATAGTCTCCAAATACCTCAACATCCATTTGTGGAAATAATGGGCATCAAGGAGCCCAAATACTTTGTTTAAGAAGGTGATTATATCACTCAACTCCTCATTAAAGTCACTATGGTAAATGGTTTGAGGCCATCTTCTCACCATATTCTTGTTCTTTAGGTAAAGCTCGTTCATCATTTACATGCATTTATCCTCATTATCATCCCAGGCCTTCTTACAGTCTTCGATGCTTATTTCTACATATTTCTGTGGTGAGGAATGCCCAGGGTCAGTTCAAAGTGACGAGCCGTGAGGTTGATGATTGTCTTGCCTTCTTTGTCTTCGACACATCTAGTGTCTTTGTTATAGCATCAGGCAACCAACATGATGAATTCGTTATTTACGGTGCTTACTGGAAACCCTAGTGTGAAGTGCAATCCACTGCCCACTAATTTGTTCATCCACGGGCCACTGCTTGCCTAAGTGGTCCTTGCCCAAAAGTCATCCATGTCAATGTGGCCCAACTTAGAGTCTCTAATGTCAAAGCTGCACTCTGCATATGAGTTAGGCATTCTGACTTTCTAATACTTATACTTCATTTCTTGTTCCGACTGCTTAGCTTTAGCTTTGGATTTAGTTGGTTTCTTGCTTGATGAAGACATGTGTGAGCTCAAGGATGGATGTTTTTGTTCTACAAGAAGAAACAAGGAGGTCCAACATAGAAGAGCCATGTCAACTATCAATTTATTTATAGTGAAATCTTGTAGAATGAAGAACAAGTAATAATAAGGCTTAGGCGAAAGGCATAGGTTCACAAGATACCGCAAAGGCCTAAAATTGTTTGGCACACTTACGGGGTGTTGACATGAGTAAAAATGCACTCAATGTTTATAGGAGAAAATTTGCGCCAAGCAGAAAGGGTGTGGTTTTGTAGATGTTAACATGCAATTTTGGGTGCCAAAGGGTAAAGTGCATTTAGGAAGGTGTCAACATGAGGAAAATTACGCTTGGTGTTGACCTGGGAAAAGTTACACCAAGCGTAAAAGGGCATAATTTTTCAAGGTGTTGCATGAAAATTTTCAGCACGAAAGAGAAGGCACGGGCGCGGTTTGGTAGCACATAACATGACATGTTGGTGTTATGGAAGTTGCTTCAATGCCTCATAAAAATCTGCTAAGTGCTCTTTCAATCAGGCGCAGGTTAAGGTTATGTTGCAAAAGGGTAAAGTGTACCAAGGCGCAATTTTGGGAGATCTTTGCAAGGAAGGAAAGTGCGCCATGATTTTAATCGATTAACAGTTTGGCTTATTCTCTTCTTCTCTCTTTTGGATTTCTCAGATGGTAAGGAGAGGGTTTGCTAAGGTAGCATGCAAATAAAGATGAATTTTTGGTTTCTTTCGAAGGCGGGGTCTTCTAGATTTACAGATCTGGAAGGAGAGGCAAAAGGGATTTCAGCTGGTTTGATAATTTATTAGGTGTGTTTCTTTAGATTTTATCTTTTCTACACCAACCCTAATACCTAACACAAAAAGGAGAGGAGCCACTTACCCAGATTTATAAAAGACGAGGAATGACGTGGGATCCACAAGCTCAAAAAATGACATGTGGGGGTGACAAGGATGGCTGATAGGTGCAGAGAAAACACTTTTTTCAATTTTCAATTCGTGAAAATGACAGGTGTCGGGTTCTTATTTATAGGAAAAATAGAATTTATTACTTCACCAACTTCTTTTCATGTAAATTTTAGAGAGTCGACACGATGAAAAGTGCACCTTAGAGTAGCTTTTGGGACGTCAACACAAAATTTCTAGCACCAAAGAAAACACTTAGTGCATGCATTATGATGTTGACATGATATTTTCAACACCAAAGATAAAGGGGCACAATTTCTGTCATGTTGACATAAAGATGGGCGCTTGTTGAAGGTTTAAAGATGGGGCGCCGATTTAGATGGGGCGCCGATTTAGGTGTGTCGATACCACAAAAAGTGTGCCTAGTGTAAAAGGGGCGCAACTTCAGTCATTTCGACATGAAGATGGGTGCGCCCAAATATTTTACAAAAGAGACTAAGTCTTACAACATTCTGATTTTTGAAAGGAAGTTTTGGGCTTCCTCAAACGTTGTCAAACTCCTTTGGGGGCCAAAATGGAATTTTTGGTATGGTTACCTACAAATTTCCCTTATCAATTTTACAGGATAATAGTTGGCTCTTTCTGGGGACTATCTTTAAGTGAAACTTAAGGGTAGAGAATCCCATATTTTCATGTGCCTATCCATTGGGTTATAGAGAGTCAAAAACAAGGGCAACCAAAAAGGGAAAGAAAGGGAACACACAACAATGGAAAGAAAACACAGACAAAAGCAAACACACAATGAAAACAAACCTGTACAAAGAAGAGAAAGTTCTACTTCTGAAGATCTTCGGTACTACTGCTATAGGAAGCGGGAGCTCGGTTCCATCTAGATATGAGAGATAGAAACTATTCTCTCCATTGAGCTGCTTGATTTTGTATGGCCCTCTCCAAAGAGAGTCAAACTTCTCATGCATACCTTTCGGTTCTCTTCGTTTGTCCCACAGAAGAACAAGATATCCTATTTGTAAATCTCTCTGCTTAGCTTTCTTGTTGAACAACCTCTTTACTTGATTCTGATTTTTAGTGATCTTGTCAACCACCTTCACTCACTTTTCTTCAAGATCCATCAGGTACATAATCCTCTTTTCAAGAGAATTCTAAAAAGTTTCATCTTCAATTACTCGAGCCAAGCATAGAGTAGGAAGTTCTGCAGAGATAGGGATTTTAGCATCAATCCCATACAACACCTAGAAAGGTGACATGCCGAGAGACCTCTTTGGAGTGATACGATCTACCCACAAAGCATCATACAATGATTTGTGTTAGGACCGCTAGTTTTCATCAACTAGCTTCCGTATGATAGTTACTAGGTTCTTGTTGTTGGATTCCCTGACCATTTCCCTAAGGATAATAATCAGAGGCATGATCCAAGGTTATTCCGTATCCATAACAAAAACCAATTACTTCTCGTGAAGAGAAGTTGGAAGCATTGTCAACAATGATTTTGTGTGGAATGCCAAATCTCACAATAATATTCTCTTTGATGAAGTTGCAAACAACTTCAAAAGTGGCATGTTTTACAGGTATGGCCTCCACCCATTTCGTGAAGTAATCCATTGATGTTAGGACGTAACTATGTCCAACACTTGATTGAGGATTGAGTGCTCCAATGAAATTGATTCCCAATGTCTGAATGGTTCTTCAATGATGACGGGCTTGAGGGTAAATGCAGCTAGCTTTGGTTTGCCAACGAACTATTGGAAAAGTTCACATTTCACTACCCAAGTGGCTATATCTTGGAATAGCGTCGGCTAGTAGTACCTTGCCCGAATGATTTTGTGTGTTGTCACTGATGAGGAAAAGTGAACACCGTAGGCTGAATCATGAAAACTATCCAACAATTTTACTGCTATGGCATCGTCAAAGCACATTGTAGAAAAATGCCCTTAATTCTGCATTTGTACAATCCATCATCCCATATGACATATCTTGCGGCTCTGAGCTTTATAGTTTGTTTTAGCTTAGTGATTAGGTGATTTTGGCACTCGCCATAGGTGAGAAATAATGCGATGTCAGAATACCATTCATCATTGGTTGTGACAAATAGAACCATGGGAAAAGAATCCACTTTCTCTAGTTCATTTTGTTCTCCATCAATGTGATCAACTTTCTCTTGGTACCCCCGAGTCTTTTTTTTTTCAGCCATTAGGTCGACACGGGCCTTTACCTCTTACCAACTTAGTTGGTTTGATGTCTAGGTAGTATTCTTGGACCTTCGTGATCCAATTCCCTCGTAAGATCCCTAATTCCTATTGAGTCAAGATAGACTTAACAGCCGTGTCGGGGACCAGCACTACTATATGAGAATTCGAATATAGTAGCGAAGTTCTTGACTACTTTTACCACGAAAAAGGCATGTTTTTCCAATTGCGACATCTTGATTCATGAGGCTTAAGAGGAGAGCTCATGAAAGTGATCGAGGATTCAATATCTTTGGATTTCTTTTGCATCAAGATAGCTAATACATTATGCACAGACGCATAAGCGCACATGATGAAGTGTTTCTTGAAGTCGCACACGTAACAAATGTATGAAAAATGGAGTTTTTATGTATTTGAATGATTTCCTACCTTCCTCACTCCATCGGAATGTTTGAGACCCTTTCATCATACTAGATATATGATGAGTCTTCTCTAGCAAAATATGGAACAAAGTGTCTAAGAAAATTTACCTTTTCGAAGAAAGAGTGAACACCAGTCTTGCTTGTAGGTAAGGTAAGGCTCTGAATAGCCTTGACCCTTTTGACATCTATCTTATTTCCTTCTCTACTGATGACATGTTTTGATAGCTTTCCTTCGGTGACCCCTAAAATCGACTTCTTCGGATTTAGCAAAATCCTATTCTCTCAAAGATCGATCAAGACTTGTTCCAAATGATCGCAGTGATCACTTTGTCTTTTGAGAGAACACGGTCGAGTCATCCAGTAAACTATGATGACCTTTCCCATCATACCTTTGAATACAAAGTCCATTACTCATTGGAAGGTGGCTTGGTGTTGATCAAAGCGAACGATTACATCTTGTAGGTGAAGGTACCCCAAGGAGTGGTGAATGTTGTCTTGAACTGATCTTGGTGTGACTTGAATTTGATTGTAACTCGAAAACTCGTCAAGCATATATAACATTTCGAATAGGTTCACGCCTATAGTACTTGATCCATTATCGGTAGTGGATAGTTATCTTTTAAGGATGACTAGTTCAAGTTGTGAAAGTCTACACATATACGTATCTCGCCATTCTTCTTTTGTACAGGTAAAATATTTGCAACCCAAGTACTATGATGAATTGGGAAAATAATTCTTGTGTCTAGCATTTTCTAAATTTCAGCCTGGATGGTACCTGAGATTTTGGGGTTGTAATGCCTTTGCTTTTGATGGAAAGGCTTGACATCTTCCTTGAGCGGAATGTCGTGTTGAATGTCCTTTGGCTTGAAAGACTTTAGATCAACATAAGACCATGCTAACACATCCATGTATTTTTTCAACAACTTAATGAATTTTCACTTTTCCTCGGGCATACAACACTTCCCAATATTCACGGAATGAGGATGTTCCACAGTACCTAGATTGACGGATTCAGTTTCTAGAGAAGAGGAAGGATCATCCTGTCACTTTTTCTTGACAAAACGGTCATGATTATCAAATAATCATTCTAAGGAAACAAAACCTTTCAGAATTTTATTTCCTTTGAGATGTATCACTATATCTTTTTAGATTCATGTTTGACTGGTGAGAGACTCACAACACATAGAAGTTGATCCATCGAAATGAAGTTCTTTGAAATTATCAGCTTTCTCCAGAAAAGCGATAAGTTGGTTGTCATTATTGAACACTTGCCAGTCTTTGTGAATTATCTGGTACACTTGGGTGAAAAACCACCTCAATGGTATATTTATCCATTTTCAACCCTAGGTGAGGGAGCATGAGAGAGGCTAAGATGGCCTAATGAATCAGCCATGTCATTTTGAGCTTGTAGAATTGCTTTGATTGAGAAAGCATCAAACTCTTTAATGCTATCCCATACTACATTGCGGTAGTGTCTCGAGTCCGTCATTTTTACTTGATATATCTTTTTACGATTGAAAATTAGCTCAAAGCATTACCTTGCACTCTCATATTTATGATTTTGTTCTCTTTTGCAACTTGCATGCCAAGTAACAAGGATTCATACTCGGTAGTATTATTTGTATTGAAGAACTACAACTTGAAAGAAAAAGGGAAAATCTCCTCTTTAGGAGATATTAGAACAGCCCTAGCACTGCATCCACTTGTAGCGCAACTGCCATCAAACTGTAATGTCCATACTTTGTTAAGATCCTCCTCTTGGACAAAAATATCCATTCTATCTGAGTCGGTGGACAAGAAATAGTTTCCCATCACGATGATTCGAAAAGAATCTAAGCCTTAGGGTCATCAAAGTTGGTGACTAGATATTTCTTTTGTGATTCTGGTTCCAATGTCTACATCACTCCTTTGATAGGAATCTTGGCTTTAGACTAGTCCATATGAATTTCCCCACCAACTTCTTTACAAAATCTCCTCCCTAGCAATATCCCATATGCTGCTGGAATATCAGCTATGAGAATAGTCATTTTTACCCTTTTTTCAAGAAATGCCACGAATGCAAACTGCGCATCCTTGATCTAACCAATCAATGGTACCTGTTTGGTTTCCATGGAGTAGCATCTCCCAAAAGGTTTAGTAAGTGTGAGGCCTAAAGAATGGATGACCTTTACTGGCATAACATTTTCAGAAGCTCCAGAATCAATTATACAATTACTTAGTTTATGACCATTGATCGGGAGAGATAGATAAAAGGTTTAATTTTCCCGACATGGAAGTTGAGGCAACGTTTATCCGACACGCGGGAGGAATATGAAGAATTCCTTTTGGGGAAGTAGGGGAGGGACGACACTGGATTTGGATATACTTAGTTAATCTTATAAGTTACTCTGGATTGGATTGAAGGTACTCACTTCCAGGACATCCGGATTTTGGTCTTTTTGGCATGATCAATTATATCGAATGTGACCAAGGGTTGTGCTAACAAAGGAATGAGTCCTTTGTTTCACGTTTGTAGAGGAGGGTTATTGGTATTTATGGGACTAGAGGAAGGCTGATTTGGAGGAGAAGCAAGAGGAAAATATTTCTTTACAAAATATTTAACGGGAGGTTCGATAGGAAGGGGATTACCTCTTTTAGCAATCATTGGGGGAGGAGTTACCATAGCCTTTTCCTTTTGTTTTTCAGCCGCAACATTTTCTTCTTTTCCTTCCGAGTGAGTGAAAACTATGTATGATTGTCCACTCGCGTACCCTTGGGTACCCTATTCTTTATTAGATTCCTTGTCTTCAAACTCCATATACTGACGATAGTAGAGAGTCGTCGGTTCACCAACATCTTGGTCATCTTCACCTTGCGACGAAGGTTCTTCATAATTTGGATCATCTTCTTTGATTTCAAAAAAAGCATTAACTGGAGGGGCTTCAATTGCTAACCTTTGAGAAGCAAAGGTAAATGCGCAGCCTTTGGGGGCATTGTTGGGAGTGAAGTTCCTCCGTGGGATATCCCGATGCGGAGTAGTAGACGATGTTTGAGACAACTACTTTTTTAATGAGAGCAATTCATTCGCCATCTTTTGGAAAAGCTGGATCGATGAGGTAGCTTTGAGCAAAATTTGAAGCCTTTGATTTTGAAGGATCTCGTCTCAACTCACTAGATATAAGAAGGTTGCCTTCTATCCAAATGGCCATAGCTTGAGCAAGAGCCAAGGTGGGTATCTGCATTCTGTAAAAGTAAGAAACTTAATTTCAAACTTATTGCGTTCAAGAAGAAACATTTTGATTCTTTAATGTTGGCATCATGGTAAGTGGCACACGGTTGATCGTGAATTTAATCGGGTGATAAAATAATGCATGGTTTCATTGGTCTCCTTCTTCATATGAGTGATTTGTGATAATAATGCAAATGTGTCTTCTGAAGGTTTGTATCGTCTTCAAATGTAGTCTGCAAGTTGTTCCGATTGGTGATGGATCCACTAGTAAATGTTGGAACCACACTACTGCGAGCCCTTACAAGTCTCTAAAAAGAGACGTCGATACATCCTCATGAGTCACATCTAGAATGTTGCATGACATAATAAATTAAGCTATATGTGTGTCTATGCTTTGATTTACACTCCCATCAAATTTGGAAATTTTTGCGATTTCCGTGAGGGAGGGGTTGACTAGATATGATAGAGCTAGAGGAACCATGACATTTTCCCATGCTATAGGTAGATTTTCTACCATTTCAAAATCGGAAAAATAACACGAGCAGGAGTGTGGTTCCACTTAGTAAAAGAGCACCGCATGTTGATGTCGAGGTACCTTGTGAAATTTGGATCTTTCACGGAGGTGAGGCATACGGTTTATCGATCCACCTGAGCTTAGTGATTTGAATCATCTTGGAGTGATACTTGAAATTGTGCCTTGAAGTTGATCAAAAATTGGATCAACTTCCCCATGAACTCTTCTGCTATGAGTAAATGGTTCACCCGCCAACATACCCATTCAGATCTGCAACAATTAGGAGCAGATTTACAACAATCTTTTTACTTGCCAATTTTCTGATTTTTCTATAAAAATCAGCAAAGCATGTACTTTTTAATATTTAACTTTTACCCTCTTAAATAACAACCGATCAATTGCGTTTTTTAACAAAGATAGATGAGGATAAAAAGTGGGTTAATTTAGTAGGATGATTTTCGGATCTTTGACCTAAATTTTGCAATATTATAAAATGTCAAAATCTCGAATCTACTAAAATATACCAGTCTTTTGTAAAAACTCAGCAAACTAAAAACTCTTATCTGGTCTAGATCTATGGATTTGTATAAGGAAATTTTCAATTTTGATCACTTAAGCATTTGAATTTTAACAAAGGGTTAAAATTTGTAATCTAGTAATGATTTTTATAGTTTTTTTAGTTATTTCCTTAGTTTGATCCCCAGTGGAGTCACCAAAAATTGTTGGTCCGAAAATCTATTAGTTAGATAGGTCATGGGGAAACAGGCCAATAGTGTGCAGGGCATAGCCCCTCTTTGAGACAACAAAGCGAAACTAGTTTATTGCTAATCTATCAAGCAAGAATCTGTGTAAATCTACACTATTCTAACTTTAGGGGGTTTGGGATCTCATCCCAGTAGAGGTAGTTCCAACAACAAATAGAAAGGTAGGAGGGAAGGAACAGAGGAGGGTAGATTTGAAGGAAGAAAAGAAATGAATTCCAAGATGGAAAGGTCAGAAGGTTTATGCTTTGGGCTGGTAGTAAACAGAGCCAAACTTACTTGCATAAACAATTAAAGCAATATTGATGAACATATGAAAATAATAGGAATGAATCAATAGAATAAAAACATAGATCTAACTTAAGGAAGATCTCGATGCAAATAACACATACATTAAGCACAAAGTTTGAACATATGTATTAATATTTCCTCTGTTACAAGAAAGCACAAAGTCTTTCTCTCCTCACTTTTCCTTTCATACAAAAATGTCCACCACCTATAATACAACAAGTATTTAAGTATTTATAGAAGGAGAAGAGGGAAGAAGACAAAAGAAAATAAACCACTTTACAAAATATCTTACAAGATATTTACAAAATATCTAAAAAGTCAAAAGTTGACTTTGGGCAAGTTTTGGATGACAACATCCCATGGTGCAACATGGATGATGTCATCGTAAATGCCAACAATATTTTTAAATATTTTACAAAAATGATCAAAGCATACACAAGAGGAGAAACTACTCCTCATCATCCCTTTTCTCGAACTTGGTGTCTTGCTTCTGATCAGGAGAGTCGATGTGACACTGTGCTCGATATTCCATAAACTTGCTGATCATTGCTTGAAGTTGATCATGATCTAGACCTTTGAAATGGTTGCCAATGACTTCGCAAGTTTCTTTTTCGTTCTTGAGCTTGTCAGGTAACTTAGCGAAAGTTTCACATGCGTCGATCAAAAATCCAATGAAGTCATGGCAAGCCAAGAGGTTATTGATTGAATCTTGGTTGAAAGTGACCTCTGGTGCCAAACCTTGAGTGACTATAGCCTTGAAGCATTGGAATGTATCATCTACTTCCCTCAAGGTGTATGATTCAATGAGCATCCCTAGAGACATCTTTGTAACTATCTACTCCATGTTGTATCATGCGTCCAAGGCTTCATCTTTGATTTTATCTATCCTCTCCAGGATATATTCCATTTGATCAACTCGGTAATATAAAGCAATGAGATCTTTATTATGTGCATGCGGGTCATCGATAATGCTTGACCTTGATATGTCATCAATGGGTAGTCAACCATGGCTTGAAATGTTTCATGTTCCAACCTGGTGTTATCTAACTCCTCGGAGAGGGAACCTACTACTGCTTGTAGCTCCTTATTTGCTTGGGGTATATCTTGATAAAGCACCGTGAATTTTCTAATAATTTCATGACCATCCCTCGGGATTCGCTCGATCCAAGATGTGCTTGATGCACCTTTTTCACCAATCTTAACATATTCATTTATTTTATCTTGACTGAGAACTTCAATTGGTTTGGTGGTAGTCATAAGAGGAGCATTGTCCATTTTCGTAATGCTTGGAGGAGATGTTTTTTTTGTTCCTTGAGTATTCTCTTCTCCTCTTTTTCCTCTTGGATTCTTGCAGAGACCATCCAATGCAGACAAGGTTTCTCCTTACAGGCTTTCAGATGAGGTCCCCATTGTGACTTAAGTCAATGTGAAGTTTTTGGGAGACATATCCTTCTTTTCCTTGGTGGGGTCTGCAGGTAAGCAATATCCATGGCTCTCTCCCCCGAAGTTCTTTTTGAAAAGTGAGTTATCACTTTCTGATTCTTGGGTCCCTTCTTCGGAATGACAGAGAAGGTGCGATGGGAACCTTTCTCTTATGCTGACTCAGGTGGTCAGAAATCCAACTAGGACTCATGGGAGTGGGAGTAGGGGAAATGGAAGAAGAAATGGGAGTGAAAGGGGGAGCAACTGTGGAGGCCTCAGGGAAGAATGTTGAAACACTCGGTGGTGGCATTGACAAGGAGTCCAATGCACCACTACTTGTGGGGCCTGGAGTTACCACAAGAGAAGAGAAGGAAATGGAAATGGAAGGGATATGTAGTTGGATGGAGGGAATACTGGTGTGAGATCCATGAGAGAGGAGAATATGGAAGAGGTGGAAGATGGAAGGGAGGAAGGTAGAGGAGAAGATACATCCATAGGAATAGATGCTTTAATGACAAGAGGAGGAGAAGGAGCGAGAAGAAGGAATGGTGGGTACCTCGGTAGTTATAGCTATGATAACATCCTAGGTGGATGTACCCTTGAAACATTTGTTGTTTCTTCTTTACTGGAGACACCTGAGTCAACCACTTGCTTCTCAAAAGTAGAAGGAAGGCCTTTAAGAGCTTCTTCTTGTTTTCTTGATTCACCCTCCTTGTCCTTTCCTTTTCCTTTTGGCACTTGGGCCGGTCTTGGAGGTGCTCTACCTGAAGGAGAAGTAATGAAATCAACTACGAGGTAAGTCGGAACATTCGTTTGCACCAAAATTTGGTGCACTTTGCAATTTGGGCTTATCTCTTTCTTGAATTGTCTTCAATACCTTAGCTCTGTTGATCTCTGAACGACCAATCATCCCCATCTATGTCAAGGTAAACCTGATCAATTTCTTGATTAGTCTCTTGGAATTCCTTTGGGATGATGACTACACCATAGTGTTTGATCTCTTCTAGGGCCAGTCGGGAGTGATCCTTTTTCCTGATGTCTATTTCATGTGTCAGGTTGATCCAAATGTCCTCGATCTCAAGAACATGGATGGGATCAATATTTGCCTTTGGGAAGCAACTCCAATAGTCGAAGTTCGGCCTTCTGGGAAGTTATGCTTTAGATTCAGCAAGTTAAGCTTGGCATACATCTCCTATGCTTTGGCAAGTGTGGGGCGAGGTGTATCAACCAAGCTGTAAGGGGAATGGAGTTCCTCCTTTCTTTTTTTCATACACATCTCATGATAAGTGATAGCTTCCTTGATAATTCCAACATGATCGAGTTCAGCCCCGCATACCTTGGTACCTTCGTTGGCTCTCCCTCGAAATTCGAGCTCGAGATATGTGAATGTGGGGAATTACATGAACAATTCTCCCCATTTCTTTGCGGCAAAAATCACACTCGGGCTTTTCGACCTTGTCTCATGTTCAACCTCAAAAGCAAATTACCTCCTAGAATAAGGCATCATTAATCTTATATAATTGGGAGATGCTAGCCTCAAGCTTTAGTTCAGGTAGAATTCGTATATTTTGACTTGGGGCCATACCCCATTACGAGCTAGCCCCGTGAAATCTCTTGTTGATGCGAAGTAGCATATATAGTGTAGGAATTCATGTAGAACTTCCCAGTTGTTAGAACTTATTGAATCTCTTTTGAGAGATGGTGTCATCTGATGCTTTCGCCCTACCCAAAATGCTTATTAGGTGCGTTCTTGCTCATGGTCTCCGAATACCTCAAAATCCATTTGAGGAAATAATGGGAATTAGGGATCCCAAATACTATGTTTAAGAAGATGATTGTATCACTCAACTCCTCATTGAAGTCACTATGGTGAATGGTTTGAGGCAATCTCACTCATGACTTCTTATTCTTTAGGTAAAGCTCATTCATCATCTGTATGCATTTATCCTCATTGTTGTCCCAGGCCTTCTTGTAGTCTTCGATGCTTATTTCTACATATTTCTTATGGTGAGGAATGCCAGTGGTCGGTTCAAAGTGATGATACGTGAGGTCAATGATTGTCTTGCCTTCTTTGTCTTCAACACATCTAGTCTCTTTGGTATAACATTGGGCAACCAACATGATGAATTCATTGTTTACGGTTCTTACTGTAAGCCCTGGTGTGAAGTGTAATCTCTCGACCACTAATTTTTTCATCCATGGGCCACTACTTGCCGAGTGGTCTTTGCCCAAAAGTCATCCATGTCAATGTGGCCTAGCTCGAGTCTCGATGTCAAAGTTGTACTCTACATATGAGTCAGAATTCTGAATTTCTAATACTTATACTTCATTTCTTGTTCGACATTGCTTAGCTTTTGCTTTGGATTTATTTCACTTCTTGCTTGATGAAGACATGTGTGAGTTCAAGGATTGATGTTGTTGTTATGCAAGAAGAAACAAGGAGGTTCAACACAAAAGAGCCATGTCAACCAGTCATTTTATTCATAGTGAAAGCTTGCAGAATGAAGAACAAGCAATAATAAGGCTTAGGGCGCAAGGCGTAGGTTCACAACATGCTATAGAGGCTTAAAATTGTTGGGTGCACTTTCTGGGGTGTTGACATGAGTAAAAATGTGCTCAATGTTTATAGGAGAAAATTTCACCAAGCAAAAAGGGTGTGGTTTTGTAGATGTTAACATGCAATTTTGGGTGCCAAAGGGTAAAGTGCATTTAGGAAGGTGTCAACATGAGGAAAATTGCGCTTGGTGTTGACCTGGGAAAAGTTGCGCCAAGTTTAGAAAGGGCACAATTTTGCAAGGTGTTGCATGAAAAGTTTCTCAAAGACACAAAGAGAAGGCACATGGCACAGTTTGGAAGCACACAACATGACATGTTAGTGTTATGGAAGTGACACCAGCACATCATAAAAAATATGCTAAGTGCTCTTTCAACTGGGTGGGGGTTAAGGTTATGTTGCAAAAGGGTAAAGTGTGCCAAGGCACAATTTTGGGAGATGTTGCAAGGAAGGATAGTGCGCCATAATTTTAATCAGTTAATAGCTTGTCTTATTCTCTTCCTCTCTCTTTTTGATTTCTCAAATGGTAAAGAGAGGGTTTGCTAAGGAAGCACGTAGATAAAGATGACTTTTTGGTTTCTTTTGAAGGTGGGGTCTTCTAGATTTGCAGATCTGGAAGGAGAGGTAAAAGGGCTTTCAGCTTGGTTTGATAATTTATTAGGTGTGTTTGTAACAACTTCGAATCTCTGCATTACTTTCTCCCGAGCATACAAGTGTTGATATGTGATTTCTTGTAAAAGGATGTGTTCTTCAATTTAGAAATCATGCTTGATATGTACTGTAATTTCTTTGCAGATTTCAGATCTTGAGTGAGTCAAAATATGATTAGACTCTTTTATTTATTTCATTTTGCATCTGAGTTTAATCTGATCTCGGAATGAATTATAGAGTTATCCATCTATAATACCTAGTCTTGGATCAGTGGAATTGATCCAATTATTGCTTTAAGTTTTTTCATGATGAATTAAAATTACAGACCTTGAACAGGTTGCAAGGTCTAGAAGCATTTAATAAGCTAGTCAAGAGTATGACTCAGGCCGATCAAGTGAAATGAATTGGTTCCCGATATGGAAGTATATCTGGAAGGTCTTGATCGTGGACCAGGTAATAATTCGGTTACATACGATTCTGCAGCCTAAGGTAGAACAGGAGCTAACCCTGTTCAGGAAGGTATGATGTAGGTCTTTTTCTGAGTATACAGAATGTAGACCTAACTGGAATTATTAATGGTTAGTAACCTAAAACTAAACCTAACCTAGGGGTTAGATTAGTGTTAATCTAACCTAGACCTAGGCTAAGTGCTAATGTCCTAAGTTAGTATCTACGTGTGATATGGTTAGAATAAGTATTATCCTAAATTCTAAACCTAAGTTACTAACCTAACTATTAAACAAAACGTATGGGGACCTATGGAGGGGTGCGAACCATGGGCGGCGTTTTCTATGGGATTAAATGCATGGGATAAGGATGAAGGACAGGTCTTGGCGGAGGTTTTGGGAACGGCTAACCTGTGCCGACGTGGCAGGTCGCCAAAACTGGAAATGAACTTGGGATTTTATTTGACTGTCGCCAACTTTGGCGGTCGGTGGAAGTGGAGTTTGAGCGGGAAAGTTGGTGAATTTGCATTCAATGCTCTCGGTAGACGAGCTCGGAACTCGCGAGAAGGCATGCAAACAGGAAGTTTGTTGGTTTGTTTGGCTTATCGTGATTTTCGGTTTTCTTCTGCCTGTTCACTGGTTCTTCGCACCAGTCTTCTTTGTGTTGCATGGCGAGCATGAGGTTATCTAGCTCTTTTCTCTGGCAAGGAGAGTATATATGTTTTGGAGATAGCAAAATTTTGTTGGTCGCTCTAACTTGGAAAAGGAAAAGGAAGTCTGAGCTCTTCCAGTGGTCTGCTTCGGAAATTTGAGCAAAAATCCAGGCATGTTAGGCCCTAACCTTTAAAAATCTTGCTGTCTTTCAAGTGATTTCATTAGAACAACTCTGTTCAAATGATTTATGGAATTAGATGTTTATCTATGGATGTCTTGTGTGATTTTTCTTGGTTCAGTATCTCTTCTGGTTCGAATCTTCATTTATCCTTTGTTGGGTGTTTATTAAATTCGAACTGTGGCATTATTTTCTTGTGTTTGCATTCTGGCTTAATTATGCGAAACATGTGAAATGTGTGAATGCTCGGCCTGTTCGGCGTGAGCCCATGAATCGTTCCTGTGATGGGTATAGGCCATTGATTGTCTGTCGATTTTTGGTCGTTGATTCTTGTTTTGGAAACAGTCGGAAGAAACATTGATGGAACTGTTTGTTTGTTCAGTGTTATGAAATCTTTGTAGGCTCTGTCGTGGGTTTTGATGATGGTAGTTATTGATACTTTGTGGGTTTCGTTCTGTCTTTTAAATTTGTTTGGGAACAGGTAACTATTGTGTTACAGTAGTCATTACGACCCAGGGGAAGTTGTTTTTCCTTGTTATTGTGGTAACGGGATTTAACCCGTTGACAGTATACAATATGGATAAATGTATTTTTTTATTAAACAACTTTGTGGAGTCCTCGGAATGAAATCGGTATTTGATTTGCTTACACTTGATTTGTTCTGAATGATTGCCATAGATGGCATAGAAGGATTCATTAACTATTTGTTTTTATCTATACTGTTGTTGGGTTCCGCGGTTATTGGTATAAACCCGTTTACAGTATGCAATGTATATATATAGAATTATGTTTGTTTTAATCTGAATGACTCTGTAGAGTCGATGGAATGATTTGTATATATATTTGATCCACTGTTCAAGTTGAATATAAATGAATATTGGGAAATGTTGTACCAATGACCTAAGGGAATAACTTGTATTTCAATCATTGTTATTCTGTAAGAGTACCTTCGTGTCGCAAGGATTTTGTGGTACAGATTCTCTTGGTATATTTTTGCGTCTTCAGTCTGTGCAAATTTGTGTAAAAGATTGGCAAGGGTTCAGTCGGATTCCTTGTTTTGAAATCAGTAATTGGAATTGCTTGCCTGATTTTTAATAAGCTCCGTTGATGGGCTTAGATGGAATCGTATGCAATTATTTGACTTGTTACTGTTGTTCGGATTCATATGAATTCTTGGAAGGTAACCTGTATTGTTTTGTACCTTATTGAACCTGATTTTTGGGACACTGTCGTTTTGTCACTGTTCCTTGAGTATGGATAATTATCTTGTGTCCTGGCTCTGTTGAAGTGAGTCGCGAATACCATACTTAGATTTGAATGCGCCCAGGTGAGTATAGTTATGCTATGTTCCTTCCTGTTTATTTCAGTCCGATTGAGACTGGTCATGTATCGGAGATTCTGTGTGGTCATCTTGGCATAGTCCTTAGGAAACTTCAAATTGCTTAAAGCAATGAAGTCTGTTGTTGACAGCGATATGCCAGAGGTTCTTTGATTTCGAACTTGGATCGAAAACCTTGCTGTGTTTAAAAGGAACTAGTATTGAGCTATAGGTTGATATATGGGATTGATGACGTGTTAGCTACTGTACAGGAGTTTTTGCTGTGTTCTTTTTATTTAAAACAGCGATCCTTCTTGTGGCTTGTCGGACTTGTTGGTATACATACTGGGTGAATGTTTTCCATATGTGGAGACGGTACAGTAGTGAACTTATATGAAAGGGGGTATGAATGATATGTTCTTTCTCTTCTATTATTATAATACTGGTAGAGATCTGTCTAACAGTTGGTATTGCTTTTGTAACATATTGGTGGAATCACGATTTTCTATGATATTCCATTTCTGATGAAAGTGACGATTTGTTCAATATTACTGATCTTGGATTCAAGATGATTGTTCTAATACTTTCGTTCTTTGATTCTTAATATTTGATGAAATATTAGAGAAGTGAGTAAGACTATTTTGTAACGATGATAGAGTTACACATTTGTAGACATTTTGTAATACAAAGGCATAGTCTGAATATGTTTACTTGTTTGGATAATTGATCTCATTTAAACAGGGTGTTTAATGAAAACAATTGATGGATTGCAATTGTTTTAAAAGTTAGTGCTTATCATGCTCAGTTCATCGAACTGACTCATGTTGACTATTTTTGCAGATGGTTGCCGTAAGTGGTAAAAGCAATGCAGATCTGACAGGATGATCAGATTATTTAATTTGTTTCATAATGAATTACAGCTTGATTATATAAATGTACTGTATGTGGAAAGATGTTTCTTTTCCGTTAAGCATTGTATCAGATTGTTGCTTGCATAAAATGTAATTGTATAATTTTGAAAGGAATGGAAATAAGTGTTTGATACTTATGTGATGTATTCTATTTCTGATAGTTGACCTTCTTCGGTTTATATACCAGAATGGCAATGATATCTTTGTAAAATTTTGGATGCTTTTGTGATTGACAATGAAAGCTTACAAGAAAATGTGGTTGAATTCATATGAGTGTTTAGCAGATCTTATTGTTCTAGCGAAAGCAATATTGAATTTAAATAATTGTCTTTCTAAAAGTTAGGTTAAAAATGAACCTAAGCAGAATGCTAAACAAGCTGGATTAAATTACTAATCCCTAGTCCTGAGTATGACAGGACAATATTAAATTGGATTCTTAATCATTTATATCCTTATACTAATAAGTATGATATAAATTCAGTTAAGAGAACTGATATAAATCAAATGAAGTTCGGATGGCAATCTCATGTGAAGGTTATGAGATATTGTCCAATTCTGTTGTTTAGAATCAGGTGTATTCTAATGACTCCTTGATGAGAGCTTGACCTTAATACCTCTACCATGTAATGGGTTTTATAGAGGAGGGCCGTCTTAAGACGAAGAATCCAGGGATCGGGAAAGGCTAACCTTAGGGAAAAGTCTTTAAAGTAATTGAAACTCAAGTGCGTAACGCATGTTGTTAAGTAGATCTTTTCGAGGCGGATTTAAAGGTTGATGACACAAGTCAACTGCAGGGTTGTACCTCCGAGAAGATTAGGATCTTCTCGAAGTTACAACAATGCAGGAGACTTATGGCGACACCCTTTGCATTGATCGCTAAGATTTACACTTTGATCTCGCACGAGTTACTCAGGGTCCGATTATGAACGTGGTCATGTTATAAGGCTGCCTAGGAGATTCGGGGTATCATGACACACTGGTTGAACTGCAAGGTTGAACCAGTATGTCACCATATCCCTAATCCTCGTGGGCATCCATATAACATTATCACCTTGATAATCTACCTCCGAGTGATTGATTGAAAGGAAGGGTGACGATGTAGTCGAGTGTAGGACATTCTATATAACATAAGAATGGGGTGAAGGACGTATTCCAGATTGACGAGTATGCCGTTAAGGAATACGAGACATAAACAGTATGTTTCAAATCTTTGGCCAAAGTATCGCAAGCTGCTGATTGCGTTGTCCTAGTTCACCTAGTCTAAGGGATGAGATGCCGATGAATAATGGTAACAATTATTGATTAGGTTCCTGGACAGAGCATTCGAATCCCGGAATAGGAAGAGAACCACAGGAGTGAAGGGTTAAGTAATAACGCCAACTCTTATTACTCATGAATAGATCGGTAGATTACCGAGTCATGGAATGAATAGATCGGAGGTACTCCGAGTCATTACAGCTGCATATGGTTATCTGTTATATGAATGGTTATTTGATTTGTGAGTTCTAAATTATGTATTTAGAAACGTAATGCATTTATCAAAAAAAAAAAAAAAAAACTTGTTTTATTGTCTAAAATGAGGATGTTACAGTGTTTCTTTAGATTTTACCTTTTCTACACCAACCCTAATACCTAACACAACAAAAATAAAAATAACAACAAGGAGAGGAGCCACTTACCCAGATTTATAAAAGACAAGGAATGACGTGGGATCCGTAAGGTCAAAAAATAACATGCGGGGGTGACAAGGATAGGCGCGGGCATAGACAAAACACTTTTTTTAGTTTTCAATTCGTGAAAATGACAGGTGTCGGGTGCTTATTTAAAGGAAAACTAGAATTTATTACTTCACCAACTTCTTTTGGCCCGACTTTTAGAGTGTCGACACAACATTTCTAGGGCCAAAGAAAATACTTAGCGCATGCTTTATGATGTTGACATGATATTTTCAGCACAAAGAAAAAGGGGCACAACTTCTGTCATTTTGACATAAAGATGGGCACACCGAAGTTTTAAAGAGGGGGTGCAGATTTAGGTGTGTCGACACCACAAAAAGTGTACCTAGTGTAAAAAGGGGCACAACTTCAGTCATGTCAACATGAAGATGGGTGTGCCCAAATATTTAGCAAAAGCGACTAAGTCTTACAACATTCTTATTTTTGAAAGGAAGTTTTGGGCTTCTCAAACATTGTCAAACTCCTTTGAGGGCCAAACGGAATTTTGGTATGGTTACTGTAAATTTTCCTTGTCAATTTTACAAGATAATGAGTTCATCGGCCAATCCTACTGCGCGCTGCGTATATACAGAGAAGTTAACATAAACTCAACTCGGTAGGAAAGCCTCCACACCAAACACCAATTAAAATGGTGTGTCCTTATTCAACCTTCTATAAGTTGTCCTATATGCCCATTGAACTAATGATACTTTTTCATACCAATCTTGTCTACCAACATCACAAAATTTGGTCAAGGTATGATTTAGTATTTTGTTAAATTCCTCCGTGGTTCCATTTGCTTGTGGATGGTAAGGGGTAGTCTTATGATGAACCACCATGAACCCCGCTAACAAAATCCCTTCTGTCTCATTTAAGAAATGCACCCCTATCACTTATCAAACTCAACAGAATCCATACCTCGTAATAATGTTTTCACATAGAAAATTTGTTGTTGTATTTGTTGTACAATCCTTAGTTAGTGCTGCTTCTACCCGCCTTGTCAAATAATATGTGCAAGTCATTATATAGTGTGATCCAGTCCTAGGCGCGACTTGTACAATAGGGCCTACAAATTCTATACCCCATTTCTCAAATGTTTTGATGTTGGGAATAGGGTGCAAAGGCATTTCATCCCTTATCCCTGGTTTTCCAATGCGTGGCAATGATCACATGCCTTGCAATATTCCGTGCAGTCTTGATACATGGTCTCCCACCATAATCCAGCTAGCAATATCTTGCGTGCAAAGTGGTGTCACCTTCATAATGACCACTGCATGCTTCCTCCGTGCACCTCCTCTATGATATCTATGCACTCATGTTCTAGTACACTCGGCACGTAACCTCATCGAGATCCTAACTTGTATAAATCCCCACTAATCTACATGTATGGTGTGGCCCATATAGCTAACTACTTTCTCTCCAATGTCTTCATCTCCTTTGGTGCCACACCTATTTTGAGAAAAACTGCAATATCTTCTAAATATGAGGGCATGTGCCACAACATATGATTGTGCATATCCGGCATGGTACCTTCAATGCTTTGCATCCTCCCTGGATCAATTCTAGACAAATGATCGGGTTTAGAATTACTCTTTTCCTATTTTGACAACCAATGTGAACTTGAATTCCTAGAACAACTGGAGAACCCATCGACATTTGTGCCCTTTTATAACGGGATTTTTCAATAAATACTTCGGCGCCATATGGTCTGTAGAATATAAAAGAATTTTCCAATAGATATCTGTCTAAACTTATGAAGCACATAGATCATGGACGGTGCCTTGTGCTTAGTAGTAGTATAATTATTCTCTCTTGGTGTTAACTTTATACTTACAAAGCACAAGGGATGATCAATAATCCCTTCACCAATTTTTGCCAACAATTCTCTAATGGCCTTTCCCGAGGCATCCGTATGAACTTGGAAAGGCTTATCCTAAGAAGGGAAACGTAGTATGGGTACGGTGATAAGCCTATCCTTCAAAGTTTCAAATTTCTTCATTACGCTTCTCCCCAATGAAAGGAACTTTTATGTCTAAGAAAATATTCTAAATCCACGAATATCTTTGCGTATCCCTTGATGAACGTCCTATAGTATCCCGTATGCCAAATAAATTTGTGCACAATCCTTTGGCTAGTAGGTTCCCCAATCCCACAATTACTAAAACTTTGGCGGGATCCACTAGTAAGCCCTCTTTACATATGATGTGTCCCGGTAAGGTTTCGAATGAGTCGGAAAAGACACACTTCTTGATGTTAAGTGATATCCTTAATCGTCCGAACATCAATCTTAAGTTATCAAAATGGTCCTTTACCAGCCCATACATGGTCCAATCATCTAAATAAACTTGGAGAAACTTATGGATGAAGCTCCCTAAAAATATTGCACCACAATGTGCAAGAACACAAAAGGTGCATTCTTCAACCCAAAAGGCATGGACGTGTAGGTAAAAATTCCCCATTCGGTGGTGAAATTTATCTTTCTACGGTCTTCCTTGCAATTCTTACCTGGTGATATCCTGAGAACCCATCTCGTGAAGGAGTATACTTTACACCCCGCCACTCCTAATATTTCTTGAAGAAATGGGGTTGGGAAAGGATCAATGACACATACTACATTCAAGTCCCTATAGTCAACACAAATCCTTATCCTCTTATCCTTTTTAATACTAATCACCATTGGGCTTATATATTCTGATTCTTCCATAGCTTCAATGATACCCGATGCTATCATTTTGTCTATCTCCTCATTTAATTTTACATGAAAATTGGGATTCATTCAAGTATGGTCTCTTCCGAATTAAGGTGCGCACCTTCCTTGATTTATCCTCATCTCTCCCAAGGAATGGTGGACGCCTTTGAGCTCATGATACCCATGTGGGAATAAATCTTTGAAATCGTGTAACGGACTAAAGATCTTAGATACTTCCTTATCCAACCAATAGTCTCAATGATATATTCCTTGGGTTCTACCTCGACTCAATGTTAACCTTATTTGTTTTCAAAGACTCATGTTAGGTGCGCATCCTCTCATCGGCACTATCTATCACTTTACGCATTCCTACTACAGAATAGTTAACTTCGTGGTTTCCATTTCCTCACCATATATGACATAAACCATCTTACCCTTTTCTTTTTTCATGCACACGTGCTCAAACTACACTTCCTCAAATTATTCTTCATCGAAGCATTCCTCCAATCTTGGCTCCCTAATAAGTCTAGTAGTTTTTCCTTTTCCATTACACTATCTCCCATTGTAAGGCACTTGACCACCAGTAATTCCTTATCCACCGATGGTTTTTACTTTGATATTCAAATTCTTGGATGAGATCGATCGCTAATTATTGCCAATTTTCATCGGCGGTGTATCTTCGAGTGGATATACCATACGCACACACAACCTTGAAATGTAGAATATAGTGTATGTACCCATAGGGATGGTGGTAAAACTTTTACCTTCCCTCGAGGCCCTCTAACAAGCTTGGATATGGAAAGAGGCGGGTTCCTTACCATGATAGTCTCTAATGGCGGTGGGCATGTTGCTTCTAGAGAACCAAATAGAGAAGGTAATTATCATCTCGTGCCATTCTAAGAGGTTCTCGTGGTGTATAGCCCACCACCATGTTGCAGTGTTGAGCAAGACATATTTTAACATCCCTCTTCTTTCATCCTCATTTCTCCATTGAGCCTTCATATTATGTAAAAATATCTTAGGGTAGGCCCCTCCAGTACTTAGGCAACTTCTTTCCTCCTAGGAACCTAAGCAAACATGCCTTGGTCACTCATGTCTGCAGACCCTCTCAACTATCACCCAATTAACTCATAGTTCCCTGTGTGCCCAATTATCACATGCCATGCTAGTGGTATCACTTATGGATTGAGCATATGAAATAACCCGCTATGTAGGGTGAATAACCATAGGTTATCTTATGGATCACACACATATCCTATAAAGGACCTCTTATCCTAAGTTTTTACGTGTATGGCACCAAATTTCCATCTTCCAGTGGGGATGATAACCCATTCTTCCTTGTTCTCAAAGTTGATGTACCCCTTATTGAATCTCTGGTCAGCATTGTTTTAATAGCACCATGGGCACCCAAGAAATGCTGGAAAATTATCTACCTCGGCGAGTGCCAAGACATCAAAGTCTCTAGTAAACTAGGCCCTCTCGAATGGTGATAATCGCATCCTTCAAGACTCAATGGGCATTTCCTTAGTCTTGTTTTCCATATACAATACATTTGAAGATAGATTTAATGTGGGCCTTCCCATTTGATGTCATGCATCCAAAGTGTTAGAACATTGACCTTAGCTCTATGTCAATCAATATGTTACTTAGTAACCATCCATCCACAACTACATTCAAAGTGTAATTTCCTTGTCATAATCAAGGCTACGGGGAGGGTGGTTTGCATGAAACACCTTCCTTTGCACTCTTCTCCGGCGTGTGGTACCTTCTCTCGAATCCATTCTCCTAGTAAGGGGATGATATTCTCCTGCCTCGGCATATTGTACACTTCCTTAACCTCATCCAGTCCTTTCGTGGACTCTCGTAACTTCTCCTTTGTTCCTACTACCTAGACTGGTCCTTCGGACACTAGATTTATCCTTATAGGCTCGAATGACATCCATAGTCTCCTAATACACCTCCTTCTAGTGGGTACAATTCTTATACTTCCCATGTACTACTTCCTCCCTCAAAAAAGAATCTTCTACCTTGGTATTTCCTTGGCACATGTGGATTCTTCCCATGTTGTCACCAAGATAGGTTCTAATCGACCCATGTGTCACTCATGAAATCCATTGCGTATCAACTTTCTTTATACTCACTATCCGATGCCCTTGTCCTTTTGGTCTTTGCTTAACTCATGTGTTCAAATAATTTGGTTAACTCCTCATACTTGTGCTTCTTTCCACACTATGAGAAGCGTAATAGATACGAGATATTCACACCTATAATGTTATGTTGACCCACAGTTGTAATAGGTACCTTGGGGGAACTCACTTCTTCCCCATTCGTGGCCATTATGACCATGGAATCCTCTGTTAAAACCCCTTCCACACACCCCTCCATCCACGTGTCCTTCATAACGGTGGTCATCTTTCGTGGAGCTACTAGAAATGCTAGTCTAGTGTACACCATGATTAATGGCCTCATGGATATGGTCAATAAGCCTGCAATCCTTGGTATCATGGGTTGTAGATGTGTAGATCTTGCAATAGCAAGACATATTCTTCCTAATTGCACACTGCAGTAAGGGACACTTGCTCACATCATGGTCCCCATGAAAAATCTCACAATCTATTGCCATGGCGCATCTTGACACGGGGAAAATATCCTTTGATTGTTATTCTACTTCATAATCTATGCACCAGAGACCACTATGAGCCTCATGCGCTGATTTTGCGGACAAATTTTCCAGTTGCTTAGCCACTGCAGTGATCTAAGCCCCTAGGAAAGAGCTCACTCTAGTATCAACACTCCCAACTACTTCGGCACATAATGAAGCTTCCAAATCCTCACACGGGTCAGTGAATGTCTTGTGTGATAATGCCCTTTTGAATGGTGTGAGCAACCCACCAACAAACCACTAGGCATGTTATGATAGGTGGATGTCTAGGAAAACTTTGTGAGAGAGTTTTAAACCGTGCATCATACTCCTACACACTCTATGCCATTCCATGTTGAATTTCCTTTAGAGAATGGATGCTCTTCTACTCAAATTTAGAGATGTGGAATTCTATCGAAAGGTAATCTTTAATGTAGTATAATCCAATACCATCTGATGGGGTTCATACTTCAAGTACTAGCTATACATGTTCCCTTGCAACATCATTAGAAATTGGCTTGCCTTACACTCCAAGGTGGTGATCCCCTTTACACGCCATAGCATCGACACTTATGTACGTGTTTTGCAGCATCTTCTACACCCTAGTAATCGCAGATGTAAAGACATCTCAAATAAATCCTAAGGAGGTGGCCGAGGCCCTTGTCTCCCTGATCCATTCCCCTAGTTTCCTCCGATGTTTCCCCCACTAGATCCTTTGGATCCACTAGGTCTTCTTCCTCTAGATCCACCACCTCCTCCTCCTGGTCCTCTAATACCTAGAAAAGGGCCTGAGGTGGTTACGCCAAGTGTCCCCAATGTCCCACTGAACCACGCGCCTACGGTCCGAGAGATTTCTCCACTACCGGATGTGTACCCGCGCCACTCCCGGATGTGATGCTCGCACTTTTCGCAAAAATATATCCAAAAACAGGGATGGTATGTGTAGCCATAGAGGTTTCAAACTAGAAATTATACCTCCTCATTGTAGATCAGTCAGCTCCACCGATACGAAATGGGTTAATAAGACTTCTAACTTGATCAGAAAAACCAAGCACCAGGATTTGGTCAAGGGTGGGTTTGCATATGCGTTGAATGTTCTCCTCTCTCCATGTGACAAAATCTCATCGTGAAGCTAAAGGGGCTTGTCTTCCGCACTTTCTAAGATGGGGTAGCATAGACTTCTTAGGCTCCACATCCTCCGTATGAACTTTAAATCCCTCTCGCAACGTCCGCCTCCATGAATCCATCATACCTACAACTCCGCATTGTCAAAGCAATCTCCTTCTCATGAGCTTCACCATAATTGAATTGCCTCTCTTCCCTTTCCTTCTCATGAGCTTCACCATAATTGAATTGCCTCTCTTCCCTTTCCTTCTCATCCACAACTTATACCATCTTTCTCCACATTAGCTTCCTCGCCCAACGCTTAGAGGAGTTTATCCGGCCAAGGGAAATGCCTCTAAACTCAAGGTAGTGATCAAGACATTTAGTGCTAGAGGAATAACACATAAGAATGATCCTCTAGGCTCTCTCGAAACTTGAAATCAACAACCTCGGGGCAATAATATGTAGAAATGGAATATTCTAGAGTGTATCTGGTTAACACTCTCTTCTACCACTAGTCAACAACTCGTGTCCAAGTCGGATATGCATCATGTAGCCTTGATAGTCCTCTTGGGTCCACATGCACACTCTATAGTACCATCTTTCTCTAGATGTGTATGCTGAGATAAATTCATATAGTTCTACCAGAAAGCAACAGAAAAAGTTTCATACAACTCATGGTAGATGTTCTCTTCCACCCACCTCCATGCATCAAACTCAAGCTTAGTGTTGAATCTCTAAGAAAACTTGTGCTTCGTACTCCTGAACCATGATTCAAAACTCTCCAGAGTTAGATATTATGTCATCACTCATTAAAAAAATCATGATGTATGTCATTTCCCACTATAACTTCGAAAAGAGGTCCTGACAATGGAACCAAGATGTAGTCATTTTTACACCCACCAAGAATAAGGAAACCCCATACGTGTCGGCCTATCACCCAGCAGGCACTGGGCACTTACCCGAGGCACGCGCGGGTGCCAAGTCCCTCCTTTATGTGAGTTAAGTGAGAAAGCATCATCTATGATAAAAAATTAATAAGAGAGAGTGGAAACTAGACATACATTCATCTCAGAGCTCATAATGGCTTCTAGACCAATGTAGTCATTCTAAAAAGAAAAGTACTTGACATAATGCAAATTTGAACTGAACCAAAAGAGGAATGCAAAAAGGTTTATATTCATTCACATAGACATGTATGAATCAAAATCGTAGAGATATAAACATAAACTAGAAAAAAATAGATTCATATTCAACTATGTTTAATAACCTCATTACATTCCTCGAGACTCATTATAGACCATCACATGAGTGCATCAAGTCATATATCATAACTGGTTTTGTGTCCTTTACTTTATAAAAATAAAATTATGAATTCATCCCTTGATACATTCTTCTCCTAAATATCTTCTACCCTAACCCTATGGAACTCTCCCAGTATTTCTATAGAGCTCCACTCTTTCTCTTCTTATCTCTATTTCCTTTGTGGGTGCTTGTATATATAGGCCTCTTCAACCACCAACTTTCCTTTACGGGGCTACTGGATCTATCACCAAGTTTCCAGTGGTCATCCATGGAGTATGCTCCTTGAGACCCGAACTCTCCACTTCTTGTAATGATGGTCTTCTAGAATATTCTATCACAAGGTATATTCCTTTAATGGGAATCAAGTTGCTGTGCTAGCACCTTATCCACTCTGCATGAGTGAGTAGTCAGTCATGCTTTCCTCGTGTCTTTCTTGATATTCCAAATATGGCTAAGTACCAAAATATTTTATTTGTCTACACACACGCCACGGGTTCTTATAAACCATTTTAAAACCATGTCTTGCATGCCTTATCCTTATGTTCCTTTTTCAATCGGACCTTACGTGCCCATGCACCTTTTTGTACATAGCCAATATTTTAGGGGCCTAACAGAGATGGAAAAATATCTATTTTGTTAACAAATCACTAATAAAGTACCATAGCATTAGTAGAAGGAGGGTTCTTGAATTTATATTCACCTAGGCCATCGGCCACAAAGGTTTCTTCAAAGTAAGATTCATCTACATTGATAGGTGTAAAATTCAGCTGGCCTACGCTTCATCAATGAGTTCAATAGCGTCAACTTCATCATCAAAATCATTTGAATCATCTCGTGGTAACATTTTCATGGTGCATAACATTGTCAAGTATATTGTTAGGTTACACTAGGTGGAGTAATGGAATATGTTTCGATAGGTTCATAAGAAGTGCTTATGGGATTATGTATGGTGGGTGATATTATTGCCATAGTGTGAGTTAAAATAGTCGAAGTATGTGAATTGGAAGAAGGTAATGAAGACTAGACTGACCAATATCATATGTGTCAAGGTTACTATATGGGATATGTTGTGAAGGTGGAATAGGCATATAAGTAATGGGGTCTATGTGACAAAGATTTGAATGGTTTGGGATCTGCGGTAATAATCTCTTTATAGTCATCATGTAAGAACTTGACACATTGGTGGAAAATAGATAGGACAACATTCATTGTGTGTATCCAATGTTTTTGAGTAATATATTAAACTCAAATGAAGCATCTATAACATAGAAGTTAGTGAGAATGGTTTTAGAGCCAACCTAAATGCATAATAAGATGGTCCCTAGACATGTGCAAGTAGTAGATTCATAACCTTGGATGAGAGTAGAATTACTTAGAAATTAAGTTAGCGTTAATACCTAATTGTGTTGAAAGAAAATGATCACATAGATTAACGTGACCCATTATCAATGAGATTTCATTTGATGTAAGTGGTGATAATGGCGAAGTAATGAGTAAGGGTACACATGGATTGCTTTTAGCCAAAGGTGATAGATCCTCATTAGCGAAAGACGTAGCATGTGGAAAATTTCGAGAGACTATTGAGACATGTAAAGGAGACCTAGAGTTATCACTTTCTATATGAATAACATGAAGGGCATCTTATAGTGTATTACGACATTCGATGCATTACGTAAAAATTCATTAAAATAAATCTTAAATGGTGTATTTTTAAGTTGTTCAATTATGTCATAACCCTTGGAAGCAGTAGGAGGTGCTGAAAAAGTGATAGGTGAAGGAATAGTTTTGGTGGATCCGTAGGAACACATGTGCGATGAGTAGCAACTACATTGATAAAAGTGATAGTCCTAGGTATAAAAAATGAGGGGATGTTGAGTATACACTTGTATGAAATAAGTATAGATACTAACTATACTAGAGACTTTAGTTGGTGTAAAAGAAGGATAAGATGATTGAGTCATGACTTGATAAGGATATAAAATTGTTAAAAGGAAGATTTGGATCGATCAAGTTAACCAAAATGATTAAACTAAAATGAATAGAATAACACAAATTGAGAAAAAAACTAGGAAAGTATATGGAAAAGTTCATTAGTGATGACAAAAAGAAAAGTAAAATGGCCAAAGGACATGGGTTAATTAGTACTTTCTTTACTCAAAAACCATATGAATAATAGTATGATACAAAGACTAAATAATACCCAAAGTGCATGATTTTTTGTCTACATTCACGTGTGTGGGTGGGGACTCTTATAACCAGATATGAAATGATAAATCAGGATATCAATTAATTGGACTCAAATGAGGAATGGACCTCTGATATGTAAGACCATGTCAAAAGTAGAAATCAGAAAATTGAAATTCTTGTTATCAAAGAAAACACTCTGTAGATTATTTTTTGAGACCATTTAAGGAGCATGTAAAGACAGAGGCTAGGGACCCACTTTCCTTCAATGAATATACCTTAGAGTATTTATCTAGGATCCAAGTCATTATTTCATTTGTTGTAGAGAAACAACAACCTTGTGTTGATCAAAGAACACTTGTGAAATCACACAAGAAGTCTATGCGAGAAAACATGCCAAGTTTGAGGGCATAATGGGATAGGAATAACTGCGTGTGGAGAGTAAGTTTAGCTTTCAAGTATTTAGCCATTTTTAGTATAAATATCTATTTTTAGAAGATAGCGTGCAAATCACACAAACAAGGTAGAGACGTGTGCACCACACATTTTCTATTTTTTGAGGATTAGAATCAAAGTGCTTTTGCATAGAGACAGGATAAGAATAGGATTATCACTATATTTACTGTTAGAAGTCTATAGATAGCACACTTGCATGTGTGGTTATGCCTGTAAATGGCACGTGGTTAGTAATAGCATGCGGCCTATTTTTGGAATACATAAACGCTGAAGGAAAGTCCCCACCCTATATATATGTAGTGAATTACATGGTAGAGATATAGATATGTATACATGTAGGTTGAGAATATATAGAGATGTGTGTATGTATGATTACAGATTAGATCGATACATGCATAGGCATAGATTATCATTATTTTAAGAAGCTTATGTGTTATAAATTGTTAATAGATGGAAAATATTGGTTGAATCTAAGTGTCATTCCTATGTGTAATTGGGTAGTGCATTTTCTTATTTCCATCATGATTATTTTCTAAACCTATTCTACTTGGATCTAGTTCTATTATGCACTATAGAATTATGTATTAGCTTTGTATCTACATGTTTCAAATATTCATCATGCTAACATTTTTCTACAGCAACCATAAATATGGACTTAGTACCTTTGTGTGCTTTGGGTGAGTGCTCGATCTAGGTGAGTGATGTGCCAACGCATCTAGGGTGTTATACGGTAAATTCTAGGTGGCATCATGTGTTCCATTTTTGGGACCTCTTTTCAATTGTTTCGGGATGGTTCATGATGAAGACATATCAGTTAACTCTAGCAAGTGTTGAGGAGTGGATACATGATCTAGAGGAAGAATACGCATGAAGGTTTAGCAATGGATCTAAGTTTAATGCACACACTTGGGTGGAACAGAATATGTATGATAGTTTATATGAGATATTCTTTGTTATTTTTCCGGTAGATCTATACAAATGGATGATGAGAAATGCATCTAAACGGAATTGGAGATATCACACGCTTGTTTGGACGTAGGAAGAATTTCAAGCTCTTTATGATGTTGATCGATATGTACTCATGTTGTAGATATGTGGTTCGTGGTGTTTTAAATGGTTATATTCAGTAATATTCAATTTCGCGTACTCTTTCCCGAGGTAGTTGAATTATAGTTTTTGCGGTATCCTAGAGGAACATATTTACAAGGTATTCTATTAGCAATCAAGATCTTGATGGTAACCCTGAATTTGGAAGACAAACCTATGGCTAGCTAAACCCCACCTTACGGGGGGGCAAGTACAGGATTAGTGAAATATGGTGGACTTGGTGGTAGAAAGGAAGAGAGAAGAAAGGCAACTGAAGTATAATGAGGTGCGCGAGAGGGAGATAGAGAAGAAGTGTGACATTGTAGAGTGGATGACATTGTGGAGAGAGATGGCTTGTGAAGTGTTTGAAGATTGCATAGAAGACGTGGATCCAGAGCATAAAGAACTCTCCCATCTCAGGAAAGCATGATAGGAACCCTCCTCGGACTCACAAGGAAGCGCGCTAGTAGAAACGACCTTGACCATGAGTGCGCATCTAAACCTATATGATAACCTCGCCCTTGCGCTTAGTTTTAAAGTATCTAGTAGGAAAAATAATTAGCAAGTGAATTTGGGAAATAGGAGAACTATAGTAAATCGGAGAGTAAGTACATCAATGGCAAGATAGACGGATTCATCGTTATTTGGAGGAAAAATTTTAGGCACATCATCTCGCATAGAATGTAAGAGTACAAAATGTTGTATTCACCTCGGAAGTGGAACTACTTCACGCATCGTAGGGGGTCGTATAGTATTACTATCAAAGCATAGGCTATTTCATGTATAGGTCCTATTCCAGCTACTGGTGGAGGATCAAGAGGTATAGGTGGTTATAGTTCTAGTGGTTACGGAGGTAGAAAAACATAGGAGGTTTTGGATCGGTGGGTAAGGTCCGCACCAACCCTGAATATATATATGGAGATGTCTCTTTATCTCCCAAAATATAGAGGCATAGAAGATATTGTTGAGCATGTGTACATGTGTTAAATCTTATGGTGCACGAAGGGGATCACCACTTTGTTGGTCTGAAAATCATCGCTTTGGACGAGATCTATGGATAGACGAGCCAACAATGTGCAGGTGGCTTAGCCCCTCTTTGAGTTAGCAAAGCGAAACCGGTTTTTATTCTATTCTACTAGTAGGAATCTATGCAAGTCTCATGATTCTACCTTCGGGGTTTGGGATCTCATCCCAAGAGAGTGTTTCAGCTGCGAAAAGAAAGAAATGAAAGAGGGAAAAGAGAAAGAACAGATCGAAGGAAGAAAAGAAATGAATTCCAAAGCAGAAAGGTCAGAAGATTTATGTTTTTGGGTTGGTAGTAAACAGAGCCAAACCTACTTGCATAAATAAACAAAGCAATACTGATGAGCAAATGACAGAAAAGTAGATATGAATCCAACAGATTAAACACATACAGATCTAACGTAAGGAAGATCTAATACATAACACATCTATTGAGCACAAATTCTTAATATTTGTATTACTATTTTCTTCTGTTACAAGAAAGCTCAAAGTCTTTCTCTCCTCACTTCTATTTTCATCTAAAAAATGTTCACCCGAATACAACAAGTATTCCAATATTTATAGAAGAGAGGAGAAGGAAAGAAGGCAAAAAGGAGCCAACAAATATTTACAAAGATATTTACAAAATATCTAAAAGTCATGTTGACTTGGGAAAGTTTTTGGATGGCAACATCCCATGGTGCAACATGGATGAAGTCATCGTGTATGCCAACATGCTTTTTAAATATCTTACAAAAATGATCAATGGATCCCAAGAAGAAATCACTCTTTAGTGTAAAAGGGCGCACTTTTCATCGTGTCGTGCTTTGGCGCACCTATCAGCATGTCGACACCACATTGTCAGCGCCTTGGCGCACTTTTCAGCATGTCGACATCACATTGTCAGCGCCTTTGGAAATGGGCGCACTTATCAGCATGTCGACAGGAACTTATTAGCGCCCTTTGGCACACTCTTCAGCATGTCGACAGGAACTTATCAGCGCCCTTTCGCGCACCTTTTTGTGTCGACCTTTGGCGCACCTTTTGTTGTGTCAACATGAAATTCCTTGCGCCTTTGGCGCACCTTTTGTCGTGTCAACATGAAATTCCTTGCGCCTTTGGAAATGGGCACACTTATCAGCATGTCGACAGGAACTTATCAGCGCCCTTTGGCGCACTCTTCAGCATGTCGACAGGAACTTATCAGCGCCCTTTGGTGCACCTTTGTTGTGTCAACATGAAATTCCTGCTGCGCCTTTGGCGCACCTTTGGCATGTCAACATGAAATTCCTTGCGCCTTTGGAAATGGGCGCACTTATCAGCATGTCGACAGGAACTTATCAGCGCCCTTTGGCGCACCTTTTGTTGTGTCAACATGAACTTCCATGCGCCTTGGCGCACCATTTGTCGTGTCAACATGAACTTCCATGCGCCTTTTGGCGCACCGTTTGGCATGTCAACATGAACTTCCTTGCGCCCTTTGGCGCACCATTTGGCATGTCAACATGAACTTCCTTGTGCCCTTTGGCGCATTCTTCAGCATGTCGACAGGAACTTATCAGCGCCCTTTGGTGCACTCTTCAGCATGTCAACAGGAACTTATCAGCGCCTTTTCTGAAAAGACTGAAAAATGGCTAAGTCCTTAAAACTTGATTTTCGGAAGAGAATTTTGGGCTTCTTTCGAACGTTGTCAAACTTCCTTGGGGCCAAAACAAAATTTTTGGGTATGGTTACCTGCAAATTTCCTTGACAATTTTGCAGGATAACAGCTGGCTCTTTCTGGGGACTATCTTTGAGTGAAACTTAAGGGTAGAGAATCCCAGATCTCATGTGCCTATCCATTGGGTAACAGAGTCAAAAACAAGGGCGACTGGAGGGAGAACAAAGGAAACACACAACAAACCTAAAGCAAACACACGACGAAAGCAAACACACAACTTAAAGCAAACTGTACAAAGAAGAGAGCAAGCTCTACTTCCTGAAGATCTTCAGATGCTGTCCGCTATAGGGAAGCGGGAGCTCAGCTCCATCCAGATATGAGAGATAGAAACTATTCTCTCCATTGAATTGCTTGATTTTGAAGGGTCCTCTCCACAAGGAATCAAATTTCCCGTGCATGCCCTTTGGCTCTCTTCGCTTGTCCCACAAAAGGACAAGATCTCCCACTTGAAAATTTCTCTGCTTGGCCTTCTTGTCAAAAAGCCTCTTAACTTGATTCTGATGTTCAGTGATCCTGTCGACCACCTTCACTCTCTTTTCTTCAAGTTCTGCCAGATACATGATTCTCTTTTCAAGAGAACTTTGGAAAGTTTCATCTTCAATGGCTCGTGCCAAGCGCAGAGCAGGAAGTTCCGCAGAAATGGGAAGCTCGGCATCAATGCCATATAACACTTGAAAAGGTGACATGCCGAGAGATCTCTTGGGAGTAATACGATCCGCCCACAAAGCGTCGTACAAAGACTTGTGCCACATCCGCTGATTCTCATCTACTAACTTCCGTATGATGGTCACCAAGTTCTTGTTACTGGATTCCGCCTGACCATTTCCCTGAGGATAATAATCTGAGGCGTGAGCCAAAGTTATCCCATATTCATAGCAAAAACTAATAACTTCTCGTGAGGAGAAGTTAGAAGCATTATCAGCAACGATTTTGTTTGGAACGCCGAACCTGACAATGATATTTTCTTTAATGAAATTGCAAACCACCTCAGAAGTGGCATGCTTGACAGGTATGGCTTCCACCCACTTGGTGAAGTAATCCGTTGCTGTAAGGACATAGCTATGTCTAGCACTCGATTGAGGATTGAGTGCGCCGATAAAATCAATTCCCCATTTCTGAATGGTTCATTGATAATGACCGGCCTTAGGGGAAAGGCAGCCAACTTGGGCTTGCCGACGAATTGCTGACAGGGTTCACATTTCGCCACCTGTGTGGTCAGATCTTAAAAGAGCGTCCAATAATACCTGGCTCGAATGATCTTGTGTGCAGTTATGGATGAAGAGAAATTCCCTCCACAAGCTGAATTGTGAAAACTTTCCAGTAGTTTTACTTGCTGGGGCTTGTCGACACATCGCAGGAAGATGCCATCTATCCCGCGCTTATATAAGTCGTCATCCCAGATGACATATTTAGCCAGCCCTGAGCTTTATAGTGTGCTTCTCCTTTGCAGTTAGGTGCATCGGGCATTCACCGTAGGTAAGGAAGAAAGTGATGTCGGAGTACCACTCATCACTAGTTGCAACAAATAGAACCAGAGGCAGAGAATCAGGCCCTTCTTGCCGGTCCTGCGCTTCTTCGATGTAGTCACCCCTCTCATCAGGATTTTCTGAATCTTTGTTTTCAGCCATTAGCTGACACAAGCCCTTGCCTCTTACCAGCTTGGTTGGTTTAATATCCAGGTCATACTCCTGGACCTTTGCGATCCAATTTCCTCGCAAGCTTCCTAACTCTTGCTGAGTTAGAATTGATTTCACCACCGTGTCTGGGACCAGTACCACCGTATGCGAGTTTAGAATGTAATACCTGAAATTCTTCACTGCTTTGACAACGGCAAAGGCATGCTTTTCCAGCTGAGTCATCTTTAGTTCGTGAAGCTTGAGGGGAGAACTCATGAATGCAATCGGGGATTCAATGTCTTCTGAATTCTTTTGCATTAAGATGGCAGACACAGTATGCTCAGATGCATAACTATACATGATGAAGTCCTTGGAGAAGTCGGGACATACCAGGACTGGTGCATGAGCAACAGAAGCTTTTATTTCTTCAAATGACCTTTTCCCCTCCTCACTCCATCTGAAAGTTGGTGACCCCTTCATCATGTTCAATATGTGACGGGTCTTTTCAGCAAAGTCAGGAACAAAACGCCTGAGAAAGTTCACCTTTCCAAAGAAAGAATGAACACCAGTCTTGCTTGTGAGGCGAGTAAGGCTTTGAATAGCCTTAACTCTTTCAGTATCTATCTTTGTTCCTTCTTTGCTGACCACATGGCCTAGCAACTTCCCTTCCGTGACTCCAAAAACAGACTTTTTGGGATTTAGGAAATTCCATGTTCTCGACATCTGGCCAATACTTGCTCCAAGTGATCACAGTGATCACTTCGTTGTTTAGAGAACACGGTCAGGTCATCTAAATAAACCACAATGACCTTCCCCATCATACCTTTGAATGCGAAGTCCATGGCCCGCTGAAAAGTGGCACCAGCATTAGTTAGGCCGAAAGGCATCCTGCTGTAGGCAAATGTACCCCAGGGAGTAGTGAATGCTGTTTTAAACTGATCTTCAGGTGAAACTTCAATCTGATTGTAACCTGAAAAACCGTCAAGCATGGACAAAGATCTCTAATCCGAGCCATCTTGCAGTAACTTGATCCATTATAGGAAGAGGGTAGTTGTCTTTCAAAGTGAAGCTTGATTCAAATTTCAAAGTCTACGCAGATGCGTATTTCACCGTTTTTCTTGACCGGCACAATATTTGCTACCCAAGTACTGTGATGGATAGGGAAGATGATTCTTGCGTCTAGCATCTTCTGAATTTCAGCCTGGATGGTACCCGAAATCTTGGGATTATAGTGCCTCTGCTTCTGGCGGAAGGCTTTGGCATCGTCTTTCAACGGAATATCGTGCTGAACGTCCTTCGGCTTGAAGGACTTTAAATCGGCATAAGACCATGCCAATACATCCATATATTTTTTTAGCAACTTGACAAATTTTCACTTTTCTTCTGGCGTGCAACATTTCCCGATGTTCACAAATTGCGGATGTGCCTCCGAACCTAAATTGACCGGTTCGGTCTCTGGGGATGAGTCAGGATCATCCCGCCTCTTCTTTCTTACAAAACGGTCATGCCTGCTCGTAAACAAAGTGCATTCCAGAGAAACCAGTGCCTTTGGAATTTTATTTCCTTGAGTGACATATGCCATTGTTCTCCTTGATTCATGGTTTTGACTGGTGGTGACTCACGACATGAAGTGGAAGTAGATCCTTCAAAATACAATTCTTTAAAATTTTCTACCTTCTCCGAGAAAGGCAATGAGTTGATTATCATCATTGAACACTTGCCAATGCCGAGAATTATCTAACAGCACGCCTAAAGGAAAACCACCTCAATGGTGTACTTGTTTGTTTTCAAACCGGATGTGGGAGCATGAGAGATCCGAAACAACCAATGAATCAGCCATGTCATTTTGGGCTCTTGGAATCGCCCCTATTGAAAAGGCATCAAAATTCTTCAATGTTGTCCCATACCGCATTACGGTAGTGCACGAGCCTTTCATTCTTTACTTGGTAAATCCTTTTGACTGATTTACAACCAGCTCAAAGATCACCTTGCACTTTTAGATTTTTTATTCCTCTTTCTTTTCGGCTTGCATACCGAGTAAGAGAGATTCATACTCAGCAGTATTGTTAGTGTTAAAAAACTGCAATTTGAAAGAGAGAGGAATGACTTCTTCCTCAGGAGATATTAACACGACCCCAACGCCACATCCACTAGTTGCACAGCTCCCATCGAATTGCAATGTCCAGATCTTATTAAGATCTCCTTCCTGAACGAGAACAGCCCCTGTTTTATCCGTCTCAGTAGATAAGAAGTAATTCCCCATCCCTGATGATTCAAAAAGGATTTGAGCTTTGGGGGGTCTTGAGTGGTAACCAAGTATTTCTTTTGTGATTCTAAAAGCTCCAAAGTCTCGCATTATGCCTTTGACTGGAATTCTAGCTTTAGACCAGTCCATGTGAATTTCTCCACCAACTTCACTGCAAAAACTTCTTCCCAGCAATATTCCATATGCTGCCGGAATGTCAGCAACGAGGACTGTCATTTTTACTCTTTTATCCGGGAAAGCCGCAAATGCAAATTGCGCATCTTTGATTTGGCCAACCAACGGAACTTGCTTAGTTTCTAAGGAATAACATCTGCCGAAAGGCTTGGTAAGAGTGAGGCCCAAAGCATGGGTGACTTTTGCCGGCATGACGTTATCAGAAGCTCCGGAATCAATTATGCAATTACTCAGCTTGTGTCCATTGATCAGAAGAGAGAGATAGAAAGGCTCTATCTTGCCTGACGCAGATGTTGAAGCAACATTTATATGGGATTCAGGGGGAGTGGAAAGGATTCCTTTTGGGGAAGCCTGATTAGGTATAACAGCTTGACTTTGGATATACTTAGTTAATCTTACAAGCTGTTCGGGGTTTGACTGAAGATACTCAGCTTCAGACATTTGGATCTTGGTCTTTTTTGCATGATCTATAATATCAAATGCGGCCAAGGGTTGCGTTGGTAAAGGAATGAGTCCCTCACCTCGCGATGATGGAATAGGATTGGTGGTCTTAGTAGGAATGTGAGAGGACTGATTTGGAGGAGAGATAGGGGGAAAAGATTTCTTTGTAAAAGATTTGCCAGGGAGTTGAGTAGGAAGAGGATTACCTCTTTTAGCAATGATCGGAGGCGCGTTTGACACGGCCTTCTCCTGCTGGACATGGGTAGCAACTTCCGCTTCTTTTCCTTGTGAGTGAGTAAAAACAGCATATGATTGCCGCCACAGCACCCCGGTACCCTCTTCTTCATCAGATTCTTCCTCATCAAATTCCATATACCCGATAGTAGAGTCGCCAGTCGGTTCACCGACATCTTGATCATCTTCACCCTGAGACAAAGGTTCTTCATAGTACTGCTCTTCTTCTTCAATCTCGGCCAGAGCATTGATCGGAGGGGCCTCAAGTGCCAACCGCGGAGCAGCTGTAGGTAAGCGCGGTCTTTGTGAAACATTGTTAGGAACAAAATTCCTCCGCGGGATATCCCAGTATGAGGAACTGGGAGAGGCCTGGGCCAACTGCTTCTTTAATGCAAGCAAATCGTTCGCCATCTTTTGGAATGCTGGGTCAGACGAAGTGGTGGGCGAAGGGCCCAAAGATTTAGGCTTTGCTGATTCCTTTTTTAATTCGCCAGATATTATCAGATTATCCTCTATGCGAATGGCAGCGGCTTGAGCGAGAATCAAGGTGGCAACTCGCTCTTGAAGGAGCAAGAAACTAACTTTTGAGCTCATGGCGTTTACGAAGAAACACTTTTGATTTTCCGGCGTTGGAAGCATGGCAACCGGGACACGGTTGATTAGTGCATTGAACCGGGCGACAAAATCGCGCATGGTCTCATTCGCCTCCTTCTTCAGGTGAGTGATTCGTGATAATAATGCAAATGCATCCTCTGAAGGCTTGTACCTATCTTCAAAAGCATCCCGTAAGGTGGCCCAACTGGTGATAGATCCGGCCGGCAAATGCTGAAACCATTCAGCTGCAGGTCCTTGTAGGGTTTCCAGAAAAAGGCGAACCGACACATCTTCGTGGGTCACATCCAAAATACTGCATGACATAATGAATGCAGATATGTGGGAATCCGTGCTTTGATTTCCGCTCCCGTCAAATTTGGGAAAATTCTTTCGATTTCCGTGAGGGAGAGCGTGAACTGGATGTGGTAAAGCCAACGGACCCATCGCGTTTCCCCATGGAACCGCCATTTGAAAAGCCGGAAAGAGAACACGAGCTGGAAGTGTAGTTCCGCTGAGTAGCAAGGCACTACAAAGGGACGTAGATGCTCCTTGTAAAGACTTTTTCTTTGTGGAGGTGAGACACTCCTGGATGACCGGCTAGCCGAGCTTAGTGCTGAAAAACGTGCCGGTGTTACGCTGAAATTGTGCCTCTGAAGCAGATCGAAAGTAGGATCAGCTTCTCCACGGGCTCTCCTGCTGCGCGTAAAAGGTTCACTCGCCAGTGTACCTTCCAGATCTGCAATGTTATGGCGCAGATTTAAACTTTCTTTTTGGTTGTACTGGCTGATTTTCTGGTTTTTCTGACAAAAACCAGCAGCAAATACTTTTCTAAATATTTAAAATTATCCTCTTCAGAAACCGATTGCGGTTAAATGACAAATTATAACGAGGATAAGATGGCAGGGAAGATTAGTAAGCTGATTTTCTGATCTGATTTTAACTTTTTTAGAGGGTTTCAAACTTTTTGCAAACAGTCAAAAACTCAGATCTATGGCAAAATACTGATTTTTTCAAAACTCAGTGAACTAAAGATCTTTAACTGGACCAGATCTATGACTCTCAGAAGAAATTTTTTTAATTTGAGCACTTTTGCAAATTTTTGGATTTTTAACAAAAAGTTCAGATTTGCAAACAGGCAGCAATCTTTTGATTTTTTCTGATTTTTATATCTTACTACCCTCATAGATCTGACAGATCTATTCGATCCCCAGCGGAGTCGCCAAAAACTGTTGGTCCGAAAATCTGTCGCCTGGACAGATCTATGGATAGACGAGCCAACAGTGTGCAGGGCTTAGCCCCTCTTTGAGTCAGCAAAGTGAAACTGGTTTATTGCTATTCTACCAGCAGGAATCTATGCAAGTCTCACAGATTCTGCCTTCGGGGGTTTGGGATCTCATCCCAGTAGAGTGTTTCAGGCTGCGAAAAGAAAGGAATGAAAGAGGGAAAAGAGAAAGAACAGATCCGAAGGAAGAAAAGAAATGAATTCCAAAGCAGAAAGGTCAGAAGATTTATGTTTTTGGGTTGGTAGTAAACAGAGCCAAACCTACTTGCATAAATAAACAAAGCAATACTGATGAGCAAATGACAGAAAAGTAGATATGAATCCAACAGATTAAACACATACAGATCTAACGTAAGGAAGATCTAATACATAACACAGCTATTGAGCACAAAGTCTTAATATTTGTATTACTGTTTTCTTCTGTTACAAGAAAGCTCAAAGTCTTTCTCTCCTCACTTCTATTTTCATCTAAAAAATGTTCACCCTGAATACAACAAGTATTCCAATATTTATAGAAGAGAGGAGAAGGAAAGAAGGCAAAAAGGAGCCAACAAATATTTACAAAGATATTTACAAAATATCTAAAAGTCATGTTGACTTGGGCAAGTTTTTGGATGGCAACATCCCATGGTGCAACATGGATGAAGTCATCGTGTATGCCAACATGCTTTTTAAATATCTTACAAAAATGATCAATGGATCCCAAGAAGAAACCACTCTTTAGTGTAAAAGGGCGCACTTTTCATCGTGTCTGCACTTTGGCGCACCTATCAGCATGTCGACACCACATTGTCAGTGCCTTGGCGCACTTTTCAGCATGTCGACACCACATTGTCAGCGCCTTTGGAAATGGGCGCACTTATCAGCATGTCGACAGGAACTTATCAGCGCCCTTTGGCGCACTCTTCAGCATGTCGACAGGAACTTATCAGCGCCCTTTGGCGCACCTTTTGTTGTGTCAACATGAAATTCCTTGCACCTTTGGCGCACCTTTTGTTGTGTCAACATGAAATTCCTTGCACCTTTGGAAATGGGCGCACTTATCAGCATGTCGACAGGAACTTATCAGCGCCCTTTGGCGCACTCTTCAGCATGTCGACAGGAACTTATCAGCGCCCTTTGGCGCACCTTTTGTCATGTCAACATGAACTTCCATGCGCCCTTTGGCGCACCGTTTGGCATGTCAACATGAACTTCCTTGCGCCCTTTGGCGCACCGTTTGGCATGTCAACATGAACTTCCTTGCGCCCTTTGGCGCATTCTTCAGCATGTCGACAGGAACTTATCAGCGCCTTTTGGCGCACTCTTCAGCATGTCAACAGGAACTTATCAGCACCTTTTCGAAAAGACTGAAAAATGGCTAAGTCCTTAAAACTTGATTTTCGGAAGAGAATTTTGGGCTTCTTTCGAATGTTGTCAAACTTCCTTGGGGCCAAAACAAAATTTTTGGGTATGGTTACCTGTAAATTTCCCTTGACAATTTTGCAGGATAACACACTTCTGAGCACAAGGCAAGTCAATTTACTACTACGTTAGAGGGATGTGCACATAACTAGTATAGTAAGTTTAACCCTAATCAAACTTGTGTGGATTATGCAGTATTGAAGGATGCCTTCTTGAAAGAGTTATATATCCCAGAATTCGAGTAGAAGAGTATAAGCACGCTCAAAGATATCAAACAAGGAACTACTGAGAGTGTACGTGAGTATGATGCTCATTTTAAAACACTCCTATCTAAGCTTTCTTATGATATCCACATAAGCCAACATGCGCAATGGTTCATTAGAGGATTGATTACACCATTTAGAAGGGCATTGTCACATAAGACATACATTGATCTACGCAAAGCATTAGAGGCATCCCTACGTGTTGAGGTAGTTGGAAGAATCGACACTCACATTATTTCATTCTTAGAGGCATAGATTGCCGCCATGGCAAAGCAATTAGAAAAAATATCAAAAATTCAGCAAATCAAACGCTCTTAGGGATTTGGTGTACAGATTGTGAAGTAGAAGGCCACACCAAGGATAGTTGTCCTCGCAGATCTATATGATCATTATTGTTAGACTGTGATATTTTTCATTTGAATCACGATGCTAGCCACTGTCCTTTTTATAGTGCATGATAAAGAAGAATGTATCCTGCTATTGTAAAATTTTCTGGTCCACAACCCATGATACTGAAGAATGTAGATTGATTGGTCAGATCCATGATGCTATAGACATTGGGGTATGACAGAAAAGTGTGTTGGATAATTCTAAAGGAAATAATGAGCACCAATATTGGGATCACAATCAAATACGCTATGACAGAATGATCGTTACTTTGACGGAGGTCATGGATATCAAGACAGAGATATAAAGGATGAGGCCGTGGTGGAGGAAGAAGAAATTTTCCTTACGGAACATGTTATACGTGTGGGTCTCCTAATCACTATAGGTGTGAATGTCCTCAAAATGTCACATATTCATTTTTTGGAAATAATCATAGCTATGAGGAGTTCCCAAACTTTTACGAGCATCTTAGAAAACAACATAAGCAAGAGAATAAATGTGCAGGGATGGTTAGAATCTAGAGTACGGTGGAGAACTAGTGGATGCCCAAGATAGCACCATATCCTGAGGAATTAACCGTAAAGATTACCACACGAGATGAAGTGGTCCATGTAAGAGAGGCATCGCACCATAAGCCTACAATCACGAAGGAGGAGGTTTTGCATGCAAGGTACCCAGATCCTTCTCATCAAAAAGAGGTCTATCAAGAGACCATGGAGGTCCTTAGAAATCTACAAGGTGAAATATAATGTTTAAAAGAGCATCCAAGGAAGACAGAAAAAGAAAGAGAGAAAAGGCCCCCTCGATAGTGATGACATCATAGAGGTATGTAGAATGCTACGCCAGGAGAATATTATTCCATTATTAGGAAATTGGTTGAGGGGAATACTCACGCGCACAAGCACCGAGAATGAATGGTAGATCCTACATGAAAATATTCCCTTGATAGTATTGACTATGAGAAGGAGATTACTTTTAATGTTGTTTTGGATGGTTAGTTGTTGAGCAATATCTTGATTGATACATGTGTGGAAGTAAATGTGATTACATTAGATGCATGGGTATAAATGGGGATACCTCCATTACATCCATCATCTAATGTGTTGTTTATGGAAAACTGAACTAAGGCCACTCCCATGGGGATTTTAAAATATGCATCTATAACAATACAAAGGGCCAAGTTAACTCGGGATTTTGAGGTACTAGCACTCGCAGATAGAAGACAGGTAGTTTCCCAAGTTTACTTAAGTTCCCTTGGTGTTATGTGATTAATGCTAACTTGAGGTTCAATAAATGGTACATCAATGTTGAGAACAAGGAGGAAAGGGTTGTAATCCCTTTAACAAATGGAAATCCTACACCATATGTTGAGCCGTTGAGTAAAGAGGACTTAAAAATATATATGTGTGTGCTATTAAGGACCCAGAGGTCAATGAGCCATCAAAGGAAGGAATCCTACAGTGGGAATATTCTCATTCTATTAGTGATACTATGAGTATTTCTTGTGATAATTGGGCTCATAGTACATATGAAATAGTAGGGAGAAAAGTGAAGAGCATGGTTGCGTGAAGAGTGGACTCCATTTTGTTTGACGGATAGGTAGCACAATACCTTCGTATACCTAAAGAAGATCTTCCTATATTCTTACAAGCCATGGAGGCATAGTGGACAAAATAGGTCAGGAGAAGATACATGTTAGCATATACTTTATGTGGAACAACAACACACTTGGTGGGTGGTTCACAGAGATAATCTGATGGAATGGAAGGAGATTAGAATCACCCTATCTACCAGGTTTGTAAGAAGTAATGCACCTACGCATATTTGCACTTATAATGGTGATCAACCTATTTAGCATCACATCCAAGTGTGAGAGACTCTAGAAAATAGGATAAGAAGCATTACCACCTTCACTCTGGGTGCATAAATTGTATTCCACTCTACAAGGTTGTGCACACGCTTGGTATGTATATGCGGAACTACATAGAGAGACCGGAAATTGTAGGATTTGACTACTAGGAATGATCCAAACCTTTGAATACATCTCGACCACACCTCTAGTAAAGGAGGCATTAGAATTTGTCAAGTGCTTAACTATGAGAGATGGTGCAAAGGAAAAGGAGCTCATTCAAGAGTTATTTGGTGAGACAGAGTTAGGACCATGTTTTGAAGAAGAAGAAGAATTGGACTCTATACTACTTGAATGCACTTTCCTTGAGAAAGAAAAAGGAAAGATGGTTTACATAGTGGATGACGAGGAAGTTGAGAACCTAGATATCAAACATTTACAAGGGTGTGTGAGGTATTGGATAGTGCGAGATAAGGATACGCGTGCATACCATGAACTAATGAAGACAAAGAAGGTAAATATTTGATCGGAGGATGAGCCAAAGGAGGTCATTATTGGAGACTATTGGTCAGAATAGAAGCAAAGATCATCGAGTTACTCGTGGATTATCGTGAATTATTCCCTCGAGGGTATCATGAACTTAAATGCGTGCATGAATCACTTGGGGAAATGTAGATAAACCTTAAGGAAGGTGTGCGCCTAGTTAGAAAGAGACCTTATAGAATGAATCCCAATTTGCATGAAAAGGTAAAAGAAGAGATTGATAAAATGTTGAAATCTAGAATCATTCGACCCTTGGATGAGTCAAAATGGGTTAGTCCAATGGTGATAAGTATAAAAAAAGATGCTATAATTTGAATCTCTGTAGATTACAGGGAGATAAATGCAGCAAGTGTCACACATCCCTTTAATACACCATTCACTGAGGAAATATTGGAAGGAGTGGCAGGGCATGAAATATATTCATTTACGTGATGGGTTTTCTGGGTATGATCAGGGTTAGGATTTCTCAGAGGATCAAGAAAAGACAAATTTTACTACTAAATGGGGCAGATTTACCTATACCGTGATGCCTTTTGGACTAAAAAATGTGCCTCTTTGTATTTTAAGGGTAGTTGTTCAGAATTCAAATATTTTATTCACAACTTCTTATAGGTGTATCCAGATGATGGACAATATATGGGCTTATAAAAGATCATTGGGACAATCTGTGCTTAATTTTTGAATGATGTGGAAAGTTGAGTATCTCTTTGAACATCAAGAAGTGCATATTTTTACACCTTTTGGAATACTATTAGGACACATAATCTGCAAGGAAAGATTACTTGTTGATCCAGACTAAGGTTGCAGTCATTTTAGGGTTGGAAGCACCTACCATTCGTGAGTGAGGTACATGGATTTTGGGTCACACAAGCTATTATAGAAAATTCATCAAAGGGTATGCAAAATTTTCCGCACCTCTGGAGGAATTATTGAAGGGAAAAGTTACATTCTATTGGGGAGAACCGCAGAACACACATTTGAGATATTAAAAGAGAAACTTATGACTCGCACCTATCCTACATTTTCCTTCATGGGACAAACCATTTCATGTGCATATGGACACCTCTAGCTCAACCTAGAGAGGGTATTGTAGATAATCCTATGTTCTTTGCTAGCAGAAAGTTGAATCTCGTTGAATATAATTATATAACTAGAGATCACGAAGCTTTGTCAACGATCTATGCATTAGACAAGTTTAGGTAGTATCTACTAGCAACACCATTTATATTCTATATAGATCACATGGCATTAAAGTATTTAATAAAAATTGTCTTACAAGGGTGCATATGCAGATGGGTACTCTTATTTCAAGAGTTTGATTTCATAGTTGTGGTCAATCCAGGAGAAGTAATTTTGTACGGACCACTTATCTAGAATTCACTCAGGGGAAGAAGTAAAGACAATTGAAGAAACCACACCAGATGCAAAATTATATAGGTTACAACACACGCCATCGAACTAGAATACATTGTTGTCTTTCTACGGACTGGTATGGAACAAGAAGGAATGAAGGCTTTAGAAAAGAAACAATTGGCTATATGCATGACACCTTTTATGTTGATCGGTGGTGATCTATACAAGGTAGGTAGCGGTGAAGTATTATGCCATTATGTATTAGAGCATGAGCCTAAAGATATAATGGAGGAAGCACATGGTGGTATTGCAGGTGGCCACTATGCAGGTGATGCTACTGCATGCAAGATCCTACTTTCTAGACTATGGTGGGAGACATTGTATAAAGACCGTAAGGAATATTGTAAGGCATGTGGTCATTGTCAACTTCTACGAAATCCATGTCAAAGAGATGAGATGCCTTTATGACCTATAACTAGTGCGAGAACCATTTGAGAAATGGGCCATTGACTTTATAAGACCTATTTCGCCACCGCGTGTAGGACTGGATCACGCTATATCATTACTTACATAGATTATCTCATAAGGAGGGCAGAAGAAACACCTACGAAGGACTCGCATACAATAGCTACATCAAATATATTTCTCTAGGAGAATGTCCTTATAAGATATGGATGTCCTTTAAGTTTGAAAAGTGATAGGGGTACACACTTTTGAATGAAACAATCCAGATCCTATTAGATGATTTTATGGCTACACATCATAAGACTACACCTTACCATCCTCAGAAAATGGAACTTTGGGGCTTTCAACAAGATTTTAAGCTAGACATTGACAAAAATTGTGATGTTGGACGAAAGGATTGGGATGATAAAGTGTCAGCCTATTCTTTGGGCATATCAAACAACTTATAAGATAATGAAAAATCCACACCATTTCAATTGGTGTTTGGTGCAGAATCCATTCTTCCTATAGAATTCATGTTACCTTCTTTGCACATTGTGCATGCTAGATGTCTAGCTGATGAGAAATATTTATAAGAGCATATCAAAAAGATGATTCAGTTGGATGAGCGACTTGAGCCATAACATGTTAGAGTCAAAAGAAAGAAAAGGCCATGTAGAAAGCATGACATGATAGAAACATAAGGGATAAGAAGTTTGAGGTTAGACAAATGGTACTTATTTATGACTCTAAGTTCTTGTGCCATCCAGGAAAACTTAAGGTGCATTGGTTGGGGCTGTATGTCATCACTTACATACTTGAATCAGGTGCTTTCCAGTTAGAATCACTTGATGGAACACGGCTACCTGGTTACTTTAACGGGAGTAGGTTGAAGCCCTTCTCTAAATAAGTCTTCTTGGTGTTTGTAATAAGGTAGTATTTCCAATTAGATTAGGTTTCCATTCTATATTTCCTTAATGTATTTCCTTCATTATCATTATGCTTTGTCAATTTAGTTTTTGTTCTTGTGTAATAAGTGCTTTTGTGCGCATGAGGCTACTTACTATTTAAAGAATTTTCTATGCACAAAGGACTGCACATACATTTAGTGTGGGGTGATTATCAATATCTAGGTATAAAGACTATGGGAATTGGAAGGTAAAAGGAATAAGCTTCTATATGGGTGTCTTTTAAGTTAAAAAAATCTTCTCAAAAGTGACCAAGGATGGAGATGAATGAAGGGACGGTAGATAACGCGAGGTAAGCAGAGGCCAAGATAACTACTAGGAGAAGGTAAAGTGATGAGGAACTCTCAGGTGCAAGGACACGCATTGAAGAGAATTCTATGACTAGAGGGTAGGAAGGGCGTGCTATAAGGTTATAGTTGGGGCATGAAGATGTACTATGTGGAAATAATGAATTTGGTCAATGAATGAGAGGATATTAGTAGGTGAAAAAGCAATAAATGCATCAAAAATTTGAAAATCTATATAAGGATGGGATGCGAGTTCATTTTTACCATTGATATTAAGAGTATTTGAAAATGAGCTAAGTGTGAAAATCCGAGTGATCGAGATAAGGTGCAAAGGGTGTGAAACTAGACGTGACAAAAATAGATATGTGCATAGAAGAATCTTGTGTCCCCTGGTGGTGAAGGGTTTGATTGAAGTGAAATGACATAGAGGAGATAGGGTACATGATTTCACCTAGGGCACACAAAATCAAGCTAGGGTTTGATTCATACACGTTACAAAATTGAAGAGGCAAACTGTCTATAAAGATTGCAAGGTAAAAATGGCACCTAAGAAGGCAAAACAACATGGCTAAAGGAAAGAAGAAGGTGGTCGTCAAGGAGGAAGAGATGACACCCGAGAGCAATTTTTCAGAAATTCAATATCAAAAGGGAGTCATAGTAGGCCAGGAGTGGGATTCGCATATAAGATAAATCAAAGTGAGTGAATACAACTAGAGGACCATAGAGAACAAAAAGGAACTTGATTCCTTACTCACCACAAGGATGAATAAATGCACAATAGATGACATGCCGGTGTATGATTATGCAGTGAGAAACTTTTGAAGAGAATTGGAGTCTACCAATTATATGAACTTCCTTATTTTGGGAAGTATGGGCCTTTATATCGATGGCTCATGAGTAGAGTACATGAGGAATGTTTCTAATTTGTAGGACGCAGGGTCAGAATTCATCCGTGCTTATCTTAACGGTGACAAGTTTGAATGTCACAAGAGAAGATTTAAATACTGATCTAATAAACAAGGCCATGATCTTGGAGACCTGAAAGGAGATGGGGTACTTGAAGGGTCCATGTGGTATGAACATCGATAAATTGAAGAAGTGTCCAACAGTACAAGTAGCAACACATCTTGTTACAAAGTTGAATGAACAAGAGTGGTGGTCACATGTGAAGTGAATTTAAAAGGATTAGTCTACAATATTACAGGCTACATTGTAGATAAAATATTCAAGGAAGCATGCACAGGAGGGAAGATCAGCTTTGGATCTATTCTATTATCACTGGTATTCATGGAAATTGGAGTATCAGACAGGCCGAAGGAAAATATATGGTAATATCCCATGGAGCATAAGTCACTAGTAGAGTGATTCAGAAAGTACTTGTAAGGGGGATCAATGACCGACCGCATGCATGACCTTTGAAGAAGAATGGCACATCCATAAGGACCTTCCTTTGGTGGTAGGGAAACAAGTCCAATTTCTCGTATACCAAAGCATTTTCGCATAGTGCGATTCCCAATGAGAGATGGATCTTAGAGCCCCTAGTGTAAATTTCCTTATACCTTCATGGCAAGGTAAATTTTGGGCATTAGTTCATAGATTCACGAGACATGCATTGCTTGATATTCAACATAGATAAGGTAGACTGTGACTACCACACGTTGAGGAAGAAGTATGTGTATCCAGTGGAGAAGTGCTTATGTAGAGAGGCTCATTTCGGAGGTGTTGAGCATTAAACCAATGAGTTTGGCTATGGGAGATATTGGAGCAGCACTAGTGTACCTTCAGCTAAAGCCCAAGATGGAAAAAAATAAGTATGTAGAGAATGAATTCGCGCTCCAGGGCCATTGAAGGGTAAACATACAATGGAGAACATACCGACACAAAGGCCCGTAGAAACCATTGAAGTATAGGATGAGGAAGAGGAGTGTGAAGATAGTGGTGGCTTGGAGTGTAGAATAAGGCAACCATTAGATAAGAATGAGTCATAGCGCATGACCGCTCCACCTCTCAGGCGGGATGAAGAGGAAGATATAGAAGTAGTGCAGGAGATCACAAATTAAAGAAAGTATTCAAATGCATAAGGAATCAAGTTGAAACCCTACAATTGGTAAGAATATCACATCATCTCTCTCCGCACAAGGATACCACTGAGCCAAAAAGGAGATGAAATTTGAATTTGGGTGAAGAAGCGGAGGAATTTTAGGATAGTGTGCGTGCATCCCCTACCCCACTCAAACAAGAAGACAAGCCCCAAAATGAGGAGGAATAATAGGGAGAGAAGGAACTATGGAGAAATGAAGGATGGGGAAGAAGGAGAGAAAGAGGTATCAGAGACCACTCAAGAGACTAATCGGGGTGTGTCGAACAAACTCCTAACCTTGAAGATCGAGTTCCAAAAGGGCCTCGGACAAGGAGGATGAGTGGAGAACATATTACACAACTTATGGGCTATGCTGAGGACATAGGAAAAATAATCCATGCCCACTTCCATAGCACTATAGCACAGAAGGACTTATTCAGATGGGATCTAATGGATGAGGATGTGGTGACTGTGTGTACTCGAAATCGATCTCATGGTCAATACACACCCATATGGATGAGCCTAAATTTTATGTATGTAAGGAGTCATTCATGTCAAGACGACTAAAGAAGACACCTCAAGCCAGTAACATAACAGCTTAAGCCTACTATTATGTCGATGAACAAGTCAAGAACACATTGGTGAAGGTTTCCATAGAAGTTACGTGAAGAAACATGGATAAATCTGCAACAATCGTGACACCGCTTGAGGAGTTGAAGACGAAGGATGCAAGAGATAGCATGCCTAATCCAAGAGAAGGCCTTGAAGTAGAAAAAGTATACTACGTTCATCAACATGGAAGAGGCCATTGGGGATCATGTGCTTAAAAGTACGTCCGCATCCTGGAATCTAAGGTACTAGAATAGTTCCCTCAAAGAATGCACTATGTTAGAACTTTGGTGGACTTGGTATTGGAAGATGACACCATTAGAATGCCAAAACCAAAGAATCCTAAAGAAGAGGTAGAAAGGGAGAAGGCTGCAATAATCAGAAAAATTGTATCATACAAGGGCCTACTACAAGCGCTCTAAGAAGAATTGAAAAAGGTGGATCATGCCTTGAATATATGCACAGATCTAGAGGCATTGATCAAGGTAAAAACCCTAGAAGAAGACAATGAGGTCATGAAGGCCATGAAGGATGATACATTAGGCCACGCAGAGAGGTTAATTATTGTAAAACAAAAGCACGAGGCCCTGACAGCAACACAAGAGCCACATAAAGAACGGTTGGATGAGATTGGGAAACTCATCGCACAAAATATGGATGTGCTGGAAGGAAAATTGACTGCAATGTCCAACATTATGTTGGTATTGCAGAATGAAAAGGGTGAGGTTACACAAGATGAACTAGATTCCATTATTGTGGACATACCAGAGAAAGTAGAGGAAGTGCTCACCGATTGGCAAGCCTTGGAGACCAAAATAAAGGATGAATATATAGAGTTAATCCTTTAGGTGGAACTAGATGAAGCTACAGAATAAATCATTCTTTATTTATTCAAATTATTTCTTATTCTTTCTATTCAACATTCTTTACTTCAGTTTTGGAGATAACCATTTTTGGGGTGACAATGAGATTAGTGTGGGGTAATGTTGATCAAAGAACACTTGAAAGAAATCACACAAGAAGTCCTTGTGGGAAAACAAGTCAGTTCAAGGGTGTGAAGGGATAGGAAGAACCCGCATGCGGAGAGTAAGTTCAGCTTTTGGGACTCATCCATTTTTTAGCATAAGGATCTATTTTTAGAATATGGTGTGATGAGCACACAAATGAGGTAGAGACGTGCATGCCATGCATTGTCTATTTTTTGAGGATTGGATCTCGTTAGTGCCATTTCTAAGCTTGCATAGTGCGCCCTAGTTTTTCATGTCCAATTTTTCTCAGAAACGTTTTATTTCTCAAATTGGTGATCTGCCATTTCTTCCCCTGTTTGAATGCTTCAAAAGTTCCCATAAACTTGTTGTTTTGCCTTGGTTTAAAAGAAAAATCCATGTGTGCTCTTATTTGTGCCCTAGGTTTTTCCAATTTTTGGGTTGTGTCATTTTCCCTTTGCCAAATCGTAAAAATCAAAATTGATCAAATCTAAATTATATGTAATTAATTTCCCAATCCCAAGGTTGAAAATAATGACAAATCATGCTTCAGTTGGTTTAAAATCAAGAAATCAGCCATCCTTGTTGAAAATTTCAAATTCTAGGGCATCCTTTAAATTTTTCATGATTTGACATCATACGGGTGTCATTTTCCCATCAAATTTATCATCACAACGTATTTGCAGCATGGCGGGTTCCAATTGGCGGGGTTTTCGAGAAATGTCTCTAACTTATCATTTTTTGAAATTTTGGCAAAAAGGAAAATTTTGATCCATGGCTCCACCTTCTGCAATGAAGTGCCTACGTGGCACATTCTGATTGGTTAAGGGATTGGCGGGTGGCAGGCTTTCCTTAGGAAATTTTGCTTTCATTTTGCAAAATTTTCAAAATCAAATTTTGGCCCGAAGGCCCACAGCGAATAGGGAGAGGACACATGGCACGGAGGGCATGCGGATGGTGGAGGGACTTGAAGAATGTTGATGTTTTTGGCTCAAGGTGTTAAATTGAATTTTTGGCCCAAAAGCCCTTGGCCAACCATAGGTGGACACAAGTCCAGGAGGAGTCAATATCAAAAGGCGGAGATTTTGGTGAAATTGAAGTTTTTTAACTTTCAAAATTTTAAAGTTAAAATTTGAGCCGAAGCTCCACAACAAATCATGAAAGGACACATGTCCAAGAAGGAAAAAGTGGAAGGGCAAGGTTTTGAGAGTTGTTGAGATTTTTTGCCTTAGGAGGAAAAAATCTCAAAGTTAAAAATTTGTCCGCATTGCCACTTGCAAGAAGTTTGTATGAGAAGGTGGAGATTCGGACCTCGGTGAAAATTTTTGAAATTTTGCAAATTTGGCAAAATGTTTTAAAATCATAATTTTGTGCGAGGCCCTGACTAAGTGAAATTTTGAAGCTTGTGCAGGATCATGGAGTGACAGGGAAAAGATAAAATTTCACATTTTTGCAAATGAAGCTAAAGTGCAAATTAGAAGTGTACCTCCGTAACCAATCCATGGTAGACACGTGACACATTCTAATGAAGGCAAGGAAGAGCATGGGCCCATGGTAAGTTTAGAAATTTTAAAATTTTGCAGGAGGTTTCAAGGAAGAAATGGAAACTCGGCCCCTGCGGTGAATCAAAGCATGACGTGGCGGGAAGAGATCGGTGTTCAAAGCAAGTGGGGGTTTTGTGGAAAATTTTCCTTTTTCCAAAAAGTTGTAAAATTGATGTAATTGGTCCACGCTTAAATGGGACCCACCTTTGGACACGTGGAGGGTCCAGGGAGAAGCGGGAAATATTGTGAAATTTTCTAAATTTTAAAAAGGGTCGTAAAGACATTTTTGAAGTATGGGCCTGATCCAATCGTGTTTTGACATGTGTCTCACCTTATCCAAAGGCTAAAAAGGTATTTTTGAACTTATTCTTGGATCTCATCTTCCATGTGGAGGGCGGACATTTAAAGTTGATACAAGATCAACGACTACTGTGCATTCATCTTTTTACCGCCATGGAGCTCTCGGAAGCTTGGAATCGTGATTTCTTCATCAAATTTCATCAAATCTTATATGATTTTGCATTGTCTTGGCCTTCTGAGAACATTGGAATCATTTTCATGACCTAATTCTTTGATCTATGGTGTTTTTGATATAATTTTTTCTCATGCTTAAGAAAAAATGTGAAATGTCAACACCAAAAGTTGAAGAGGTAAAATTAAAAAGGTAAAAGGGTAAAAATTGATGAGTGAAAGATGCTTGCATGCTTGAATGATAAAAAACATGCCCCTAGGGTGGATAATGATTCAAATTTGTATAATGATTTAGCTTTTTGGGTATACCTAGCAACCTGCGAGTTGTTTTTCTGTTTGATGTCATTATCATGGAATCATGAGAGTTTTTGTAACAAATTTGATCCCATAGCATATTATTTCCTTGGGAAGGAAGACTCCAATGTGGCACGAGGTATATGAGGCATTTTTGAAGAAATCAAGGAGGGGAGGAGAAAAAAGACTTAGAATTTCACGGGAAAAAATGGAAGAATCCCATTTCTCTGAAGAAAACTACCTGAGAACCATTTCTAATTCCTTCTTGCATCAAATTTTATCATGTTGAGTTGGTTTAGTTGTAAAGCCATCAATAAGCTCTGAGATTGTTCTCATGAAATTCCCCTTATGATATATTTGATCATTTTCTGAATTATTTGGTGTTATCTCTTGGAAAAATTGGCATATACTTGTGTTTCATAATGTTTTCAATTTTTGTTTCTTACTCATGTTGCAGTCTTGTATTCAAGACCTCTCTTGATCATACATGGTCTCACTTCTTGTTGATGGTTTAGTGGCATCTGCAAATCTTACATTGAAGAGATTTCATCTGATAAAAGATAAATAGATTTAAAATCATTTTACCTTCCCTGAATCTTGAGATTGTTTGTAAACCTTTGGGTGCACCTTAGGTCGTGATAAAATAGGGATTTCTGGATACTTTGTTGGTTTATCTACTTCAAGATTTTGTGGCAGGTTCTCAAATATTGTGTGGAAGAGTGTAGATCTAGGCCTCCATTTGGTGCACATATCCTAGTTGAAGGAGTATTTTAAACCCTTTGAAGCATTTATGTTGTTTAAGTGTTACAAATTTCTTGTAAAGGTCCTAAAAGAGTTTGGAAATTTCTGATTGGTTTTGTCTAACATCTCCCAAAAAATTTCATTCAAAATAACTAATCCTACCCTATACTACCCCTTCATTGCATTGTGTGTCAACAAGAGAATACAATCCATTTATAAAAATGCACAAAGAAAATCAGGATAATACCATGTCTCTAGTAGCCTTAGCCTTGTTTTGAAAACATTTCCATCATTTAGTAGTGACATCTCTATTGAGTTTGAATAATGGAAGATTGATCATGTTCTCCCGAGGCCATCTCCTCACAATTTGTAAAGCATAAGGATATCTCCACCTCCTTCACCAAACAAAGGTTGCAATATAGATTCTCTTGCCTTGGTTGAAAGGCACAACCTAAAATAGTGAGGATTAGATCAAAATCCTTTCAAGGTGCTACCCACTCCTTCAAATCTTGAGTGCTAAAAGTCGATAAGTTGTTTCCGGCTAACAACGACATACAAATCATTTATCTACCTCCTAGTGTCTTATTAAGCCCATGATGTTGCTCAAGTTGTGAAAGAGATTAAATCTGGGTACTAACACCTAAGTGGCACCGCCATGGGGACTTCTTGGGATTTCTTGGTGTTTGTGTTTGAGGGGTTTTAGAATTTATGTATTCAGGTATTTGTGCTGCTACATTGTTTAGATATCACTCTATGCTTCATATTTGCAAGTTTTAAAGCAAAGGGTTTCAAGCTCAGTCTACCCTTTTTCATTTCCTAGCAGTTTGGACACTTTTGTTGAATTGTGTTTGGTTGATTTAAGAAGAAGAGGGTCTGATTTATAAATCCTTGCAAATTTTTCAAGTGCTAACAAACATTTGATAGAATTTTTAGTGTAATTCTTGCACAACTAAGGTGAAATTCCTTAGTGGCGACTCCATGATGATTTGATCTTGAAAATACCAGTTGTCTTACACCTCTGTCATTTATAATTTGTTGCTCAAATCTGCAAAACTAGAAGGAAGGAGATCCCTCTTCATTAAGGACTCTGCTAAGAGGTTGTTTTTCAAACAAGAAGCTCAAAGTTAGAGGGAAGAAGAGTGTGGAAGGTGGTTGGAGACTTGGCTACAAGAAAGGAGATCCCCATTGTTGAATTTGAAAGAGAGCAGCCTGTTATTGAGGACTACAATTCTTCTTCAAGTAAATCTGATTCAGACAATCTTGTTGCTGATTTGCATTCCCCATCAGGTGAGGGACCTTCTTGTGCATTTGAAAGGCTTGCTCCTAAATCTACTTTTGTATTTTATAAATTTGCTAGAGGTCATCAAGAAGGAGAGCCCTTAAGAGAGATCTCGTGTTGGAAGTCACATTCCCATTCCCCAAAGACCTCTCACTCCTCATCATTTTGTTTCTCCTCCAAGATCACCACCACAAAATAACATGGCTCATCCTCCACCTAGACCCCCATTTGTTGTTAACACCTTTGGTCCTATCAATTTTAGAGGAATGGTTGGGTATCCAAATGCTGTCCCAAAAGATGTGATAAATAGGTTACCAAAGTTTCAAGGTAACAATGCTATGACTGGATATCAACATCTCAAACTTTTTTGTTAACATGATGGAATATTTTGAGATAGAGTTTGAGGATGTGTATCTAAAGTTGTTCATCCACACCTTGGAAGAGGATGCAAGGGATTAGTACAAGTCTCTGCCTGATAATTCCATTGACTCATGGAAAGAGACGAACAATGCATTTAGATTGCAATATGGAGACAAGACTGATCCAAGGTTCCTCTTATCTGAATTTGAGAATATCAAGAAGAACCCAAATGAGAAGGTCCATGATTTCAACACAAGGTTTAATAAAACATTGAGAAGGCTGCCTGTCATTTTAAGGCCTTGTGATGAATCTTGTCTAATCAAATATGTAGATGCATTTGATAGAAAGGCATCCTATTACTTGAGAGACAAAAATCCTACAAACTTGAGGCAAGCTTTTACCATGGCACTACAGATTGAAAACAATATTAAATCCATTGGTAAACCTCTTAAGAGGGATGGTGTGAAGTTGGTAAACCCTGAGAAGCCTCAAGTTAGCAAGGGTGCTGATTTAGAAGATGTTGTCAAAAATTTGGTAGGGGCTATCAAAGAAATTTCTTACAAATTAGCCCAAAGTTGAGAAAGGGATTAGCCAAAGTTCACAAGGTGAGAAAAGAGTTCAAAACCATGATAGGTTTGACAATCATCCTAGGGGTGATCAAAGGTATGATGATAGAGGTAAAGGGCTTGTTGGTGGGGGAAGTAGACAACCCCAAGCACATGAAAGTAGATTGGTTCCTGACCCCCTAACTACTAGGGTTGTTGCTGTTGAACAAATTGCTGATATGGATTAGTGTGATAGATGTTTTCTTCCTCATCCTCCATGTGAAGTGGACTAGTAAGTTGTTGAAGATGATAATGAAGATGGAACTAATGATGACATTTGTATGGTGGGAAGCTCTTCAAGTTCACACACAAAAAGCAACATCAACAGAGGTAATAAGTGTAAGGACTCTGTCAGTAACCTTTGGGATTGCATAAAGTGGGTACCACTTCTTTCTCTTTCTCAAGCTCATGATGTAGATGTAGTTCAAGCCTTTGAAATTCCTAATGATGACTTTGAATATCTAATATCTTTGATGATTAATAGGTATGATGGTGGTATCCCTTCGGAGGAAGATAGACAATTGTTAATGAATGTTATGGTTGGTCAAGAGAAAGAGTATAATACTAGAAGCAAAATGGTTAAAGGAGCTGGTCCTCAAGCCAAGTATAAAAACACCCTTGCTCACAAGCAATCCAAAAGAAACTCCTAGAAGAGAAATACTTTCCAAGAACCCTTTTGTCCCATGTAAAAATCTCAGTCCTCTTCATGCCCAATCTGCTAAGAATCCATAGCCATCTAGTGAATATTATTGTATCCCTTCCAATGTTGTCCTACCAAAGAGTGTTCCCTATGACATAGCCCAAGTATTGAGCCAAATCAAAGTTAGTGTTCTAATCATTGAGTTTCTTAGAATACCCGATCACAAGAAGAGAGCATTTGAATACTTGGGATTGAATGGGGAAAATAGTACCCCAAGTAGGAATGTGAACATTGTTGAAATTCCTCCTCCAATCATTGTAGGTCTTGAGACACCACCAAAATTGGAGGATCTTGGAGAGACTCTGAGGTGTATTTGGGAACATCCTTGGTTGATTCCCAATTGAATTTTGATCCATTCTTTACAACTTTTCTCATAAAAGATAGGCTACTTCACAATAGCATGTTTGATTCCATTGCATCATGTGATTTCATGCCTCTAGAAGTTATGAATGAGTTGGATATCAAGGTAATAGTAGCCTATGGGAAGTGTAATACCATTGATTCAAGGAGGTGCCGGTTGTTGGTTGTGTGAAGGGTTTGGTAGTGCAACTTGGAGCCTATCGGGTAAGAACTTGAAACTTGATGTTGTAATTGTTGACTCGCCCTACCAAATGGGGTATGCTTTTGTTAAGAAAATGGGCTGCAAGTGTGGGTGGCAAAGTGTTTAGATGGACATGTCCTTTGTTATCATTCCCATTGAGGGCAGCCTTGTCAAAATTTATGGTGAAAAGAAAATGTTGCACTTAATTGAAGATCCCAACAATGTTTCCTATGAAGTATTGTTTGTTGATGTAGATGCTGAGAATTTCATTGGTTTTGTTGATGGAAAAGAAAAAAAGATGGACAAATCAGAGTGCCTTAATATGGTAGGTTCTCCATGGACATTGTTATTTGATGGATCTTGTTTCAAATTTGGAAATGGTGCTGGTATAGTTTTGCTTTCTCCTAATTTGGAAGAATTTAATTTTTCCTTCAAACTTAATTTTGAATGCACTAACAACATTGCTGAGTATGAGGCATTGTTGTTGGGGTTAATAATTACATGGAAATATGGAGTGAAGGATATTGTTGTAAAGGGGGATTCAAAGCTGGTTGTCAAACAAGTAAGGAAACTATATGCTACAAAAATATCGTGTATGAAACAAAGTATAAACATGTAGTTTCGGATATAATTGAAATGTTTGATTCCTTTAACATTGTTTACCATGATAGAGGTCTTAATGCTGTTGCTGACAAGTTTGCAAAGTGTTGGGTTCTAGATTTGGGAATCACACCATTTCACCTTATTATGAATACAACATTGAAGTGTTGACAAGGCCACTGTCCATAATAATGTGAAACATTGGCAAGTTTTTAATGATGATGCTCAAGTCCTAAGGTTATTACAAAACCAAGGTGAGTTTTCATATCAGAATATTGATTGGAAGCCAATGGTATGCATGAATGAATGGATAGAAACTTTTTTTGAGAAGGATATTATACAATTGAAAACAAACACCATTCCTAGAGGTCTTGTTGCACTTGAATCAAATTTTAGCAATGTTGATTGCATCATCAATAGGAACATGTTTTCCTCAAGGGATGTGGAAGAGCATAACTTGGGCACCAAGGATAAACCAAGGAATATTTGGTGGGCAGCAATCTAAACAAAGAGGAAAAACAATCCTATGCCCAACTTTTGAAAAAATACCAAGACTGCCTTGCTTGGTCCTATTTCAAACTAAAGGCATATAGAGAAGACTTGTTCCAACATGAGATCCCTCTTGAGGCCAAGACTAAGCCATTCAGAAAAGGCAAAGGCCTAGTAACTCACTTCTCTCAATGAAAATGCAAGAAGAGTTGAAGAAATTGAGAGATGGAGGTATTATCTAGCCCGTTAGATATTCATTTTGGGTTGTAAACCTTGTGCCAGTTAGAAATAAGAACTAAGACATCAGAATTTGTGTGGATTTTAGGAATATAAACAAAGCATCCATGAAGGACAACTACCCCTTGCCAAACATGGAAAATATGTTGCATCTTGTGACAGGGTTAGAATTGCTTTCTACTTTGGATGGTTTCTCTCGGATATAATCAAGTGGTTGTTAAATAATCAGAAAGACTTAAGACAACATTCACTACTCCTTGGGGAACATATGTTTTTGTTAGGATGCCCTTTGGATTGATGAATGTTGGTGCTACTTTTCAAAGAGAAATGGATGTTACTTTTGCTGGTTACATCAATGAGTTTATCATAGTTTACCAAGATGATGTGACCGTGTTTTCAAGGCATCAAAGAGACCATTTGCAACACTTGGAGAGGATGCTGATCAAATGTAGGGAGTATGGCATTTCTCTTAATCCAAATAAGTGTCATTTTGGTGTGCAAAAGGCCAAGCTGCTGGGACATATTGTGTCTAAATATGGTGTTATGATAGACCCCCGAGAGAGTGGAATTAGTCAACAAAGTACCTATCCCAAGGACCAAGAAATGCATCCAATCTTTCTTTGGTCAAATCAATTTTATTAGAAGGTTTGTTTCCAACTTTGTTGAGCTCACTCTTCCAATCACAAGAATGTTGAAAAAGGACCAAGTTATCAGGTGGGAGGAGGCTTCCATTCAAGCTTTTGAAGGAATAAAGGATGTACTTAAGCATGCAATCTTTTTAGCAGCTCCAAACTATAAGAGGCCTTTCCAAATCTTTTCCTTTGCCTCTGAATATACCATTGCTTTTGTTTTGTTACAAAAGGATGAGAATTGGGTTGAGATGCCTATTGCCTTCTTTAGCAAGGCTTTACAAGTAGTTGAGATGAAGTATACAATCATGGAGAAATAAGTGTTTTCCTTGGTGAAAGCAACAAAAGTTTTAGGCCTTATATATTGAGTTCAAAAGTTGTTGCTTATGTTCCCCACACCATGGTGAAAGACATCTTATCAGAGATGGAGATCTCAAGAAAAATATGTATATGGGTGAACAAATTGCAAGAGTATGATATGGATATCCAAACCACAAAGTTATTAAGAGGTTTGGGTCTTACTATGCTCATGGCTAAGAGCAACTTGCAAAATGTATAAGTGAATCAGCTAGAGGAAGAAAGGGCAGATCTTCTTGAGAAATTGATGAGTTCTGAGTGGTACAAAGATGTGATCTTCTACCTCAGACACCTATCCTGTCCTAGTCACTTAAATAAAAATCAGAAAAAAGCCCTCAAACTAGCTTCTCAAAAATATATCATATCGACCTTGGGCTAGCTTGGAAGAAAACCGAAGGTGTCCTCTTGAAATGCATAATCTGAAGATGAAGCTCCCAAAATAGTTGTTGATTTCCATGGGGAGTTTGTGGAGGACACTTTTTTGGGAGGGTGATAGACATAAGATCTTGAGAGCTAGTTATTGGTGGCCTACTCTCTTTAAAGATGCAACCTAGCTGGTTAGAAGATGTGATAGTTGCCAACGTTTCTCTGGAAGACTGAAAGCTTCAGGCTCCCTTCCTTTATAGCCTATATCAATTGAAGCCCCTTTCAAACAATGGGGAATGGACTTCATTGGTGAGATTTCAGATCCTTCTAGTGCTGGTCATAAGTGGATTCTTGTAGCCACTGATTATTTTACAAAGTGGGTTGAAGCAATCCCATCTAAAAAGGAAACACACCAAGTGGTAATGGACTTCTTATTGAATCATATCATATGCAGATTTGGAGTTCCAGTTAAGATTGTATCTGATAATTCCATGTGTTTTAGAGCCAAACCTTTAATGGAAATGTGCAATGAATATGGAATCAATCTAACTTATTCTTCAAACTATAACCCCCAAGGGAATGGACAAGATGAGTCTAGTAATAATAACTTGTTGAAGATCATCAGAAGAAATTTGGAAAAGAACAAGAAGAAATGGGGAGAACAATTGAAGTTTACAAATTGGGCTGATAGAATAACTCCTAAAAGAGAAACTGGTAAAAGCCCATTTGAATTGGTGTATGGAACTCAGGCTTTGCTGCCCTTGCATCTGAAGTTGTCTACTTTTTAGTTTTCCAAATAGTTGGAAGATCAAGAGCATGGCCCATATGAATCAAGAATTAATTAGATTATTGAGCTTGATGAGGAGAGAAGAACATCCCATCAAAGGCATGTTAGATTTAGGAGAAATTGAAGAGATTGTTTGATAAGAAGGTCACTCCTAGAGCCTTCAATGTTGGAGATCCAGTTTTTCTATGGGATATTAGGCATGAAGAAAAGCACAAGCATGGTAAGTTCGATGCATTATGGATGGGCTCTTATGCCATTGATATCGTGGATTGGTGAACATACCTTTGTTCTCAAAGATCTAGATGGGGAATTGTTGGAGCTGCCTATTAATGGTAGACATTTAAATATTCTTGGATTAATCCCCAAAGTGAGGTATGCACAAATTGTACAATTGTATAGTCTTTGTTTTTGTTATTTTTTGGTGTGTGGTTTGGCCTTTATTCTTGGCAGCCATTGTTGGGTTGGTTTCGGTTCATTTTTTTGGTGATAGTTCTAGTTTTTGGGGCTGCCTTGTGTTTTGACTCCTTTACCCAATGGTTTTTGGCACTTGGTCTACATTTTGTCCTTGTGGCACTCACTGGGAGTGCCCATCCCCAAGCAAGAGCCAATGTTAGTGCCATTTCTGAGCTTGCATAGTGTGCCCTAATTTTTCATGTCCAATTTTTCTCAGAAATGTTTTATTTCTCAAATTGGTGATCTACAATTTCTTCCCCTAGTTGAATGCTTCAAAAATGCCCATAAACTTGTTGTTTTGCCTTGGTTTAAAATAAAAATCCATGTGTGCTCTTATTTGTGCCCTAGGTTTTTCCAATTTTCAGGTTGTGTCATTTTCCCTTTGCCAGATCGTGTAAAAACTCAAAATTGATCAAATCTAAATTATATGCAATTAATTTCCCAATCCCAAGGTCGAAAATAATGTCAAATCATGCTTCAATTGGTTTAAAACAAAGAAATATGCAATCCTTGTTGAAAATTTTGATTTCTAGGGCATCCTTTGAATTTTTTACGTTTTGACGGTCATATAGGTGTCATTTTCCCGTCAAATTCATCATCGCAATGTATTTGCAGTGTAGCAGTTCCTATTGGCCAAGGTTATCGGGAAATGTCTCTAACTTATCACTTTTTGAAATTTTGGCAAAAAGGAAAATTTTCAACTATGGCTCCACTTCGCAATGAAATGCCTACGTGGCACATTTTGATTGGTTAAGGGATTAGCGGGTGGTGGGCTTTCCTTAGGAAATTTCGCTTTCATTTTGCAAAATTTTGGCCCGAAGGCCACCAACGAATAGGGGAGAGGACACATGGCATGGAGGGCATGTGGATGGTAGAGGGACTTGAAGAATTTTGATGTTGTTTGGCTCAAAGTGTTAAAGTGAATTTTTGTCCCGAAATCCTGGCAACCACCACGGTGGACACGAGTCCGTATGAGTCAATATCAAAAGGAAGAGATTTTGGTGAAATTGAAGTTTTTTAAAATTCCAAAATTTAAAATTTAAAAATTAAGCTGAAGCTCCGTAACAAATCATGAAAGGACACGTGTCTAAGAAGGAAAAAGTGGAAGGGCGGGGTTTTGAGAGTTGTTGAGATTTTTTGCCTTTGGAGGCAAAATTCTCAAAGTTAAAAATTTATCCTCATTTCCACTTGCAAGAAGTTTGTATGAGAAGTCGGAGGTTCGGACCTCGGGAAAACTTTGGAAATTTTGTAATTTTGGAAAAATGTTTCAAAATTATAATTTTTGCGAGGCCCCGACTAAGTCAAATTTTGAAGCTTGTGTACGATCATGGAGTGATAGGGGAAAAGGTAAAATTTTGCATTTTTGCAAATGAAGCTAAAGTGCAAATTAGAAGCGCACCTCCACACCAATCCATGGTAGACACATGGTGCATTCTAATGAAGGCAAGGAAGGGTGTGGGCCTCGTGGTAAGTTTAGAAATTTTAAAATTTTGTAGGAGGTTTGAAGGCGAAATGGGAACTGGCCCCGCGGTGAATCGAGAGCACCACGTGGCGGGAAGAGATCAGGTGTTTAGGACTTCTGGGGTTTTGTGGAAAATTTTCCTTTTTCCAAAAGTGGCAAAATTGAGAATTAGTCGCGTTTTCAATGGGACCCACCTTTGGACACGTGACGGGTCTAGGGAGAAGAAGGGAAATATTGTGAAATTTTCCAAATTTTAAAAAGGGTCGTAAAGACATTTTTGAAGTATGGGCCTGATCCAATCATGTTTTTACACATGTCCTACCTTATCCAAAGACTAAAAAGGTATTTTTGAGCTTATTCTTGGATCTCATCTTCCATGTGGAGGGCAAACATTTAAATTTGATACAAGATCAATGGCTACTGTGCATTCATCTTTTTTATCGCCATCAAGCTCTAGGAAGCTTGCAATCATGATTTCTTCATCAAATTTCATCAAATCTTATATGATTTTGCATCATCTTGGCCTTCTGAGAACATTGGCATCATTTTCATGATCTAATTCTTTGATCTATGGTGTTTTTGATATAATTTTTGCTCGGGCCCGAGGTAAAAAGTGAAATGTCAAAATCAAAAGTTGCAGAGGTAAAATTAAAAGGTAAAAGGGTAAAAAATGATGAGTGAAAGATGCTTGCATGCCTGAATGATAAAAATCGTGCCCTTAAGGTGGATAATAATTCGAATTTGTATAATGATTTAACTTTTTGGGTATACTCGCATCCTCGTGAGTTGTTTTTCTGTTTGATGTCATTATCATGCAATCATGAGGGTTTTTGTAACAAATTTGATCCCATAGAATATTATTTGCTTGAGAAGGAAGAATCCAATGTGCACAAGGTATATGAGGCATTTTTGGAGAAATTGAAGGAGGGGAGGAGAAAAAGACTTAGAATTTCATAGGAAAAACTAGAAGAAGCCCATTTCTCTCAAGAAAACCACCTGAGAACCATTTATAATTCCTTCTTGCATAATATTTTATCATGTTGAGTTGGTTTTAGTTGTAAAGCCATCAATAAGCTCGATATTATTCTCATTACATTCCCCTACTTATATATTTGATCATTTTATGGATTATTTGGTGTTATCTCTTGGCAAAATTGGCATATACTTATGTTTCGGAATGTTTTCAGTTTGTGTTTCTTACTCATGTCATAGTAGTCTTGTATTCAAGACCTATCTTGATCATACATGGTCTCACTTCTTGTTGATGGTTTAATGGCATCTAAAAATCTTACATTCAAAAGAGATTTCATCTCGATAAAAGATAAATGATTTAAAATCATTTTACCTTCCCGAATCTTGAGATTGTTTGTAAACCTTTGGGTGCACCTTAGGTCATGATAAAATAGGGATTTCTAGATACCTTTTGGTTTATCTACTTCAAGATTTTCTGGTAGTTTTTCAAATATTGTGTGGAAGAGTGTAGATCTAGGCCTTCATTCATTGCACATATCCTAATTGTAGGAGTATTTTAAACCCTTTGAAGCATTTATGTTGTTTAGGTGTTACAAATTTCATGCAAAGGCCCTCAAAGAGTTTGGCAATTTTCTGGTTGGTCTTGTCTAACATCTCCCAACAAAGTTTCATTCGTAATAGCTAATCCTACCCTATACTACCCCTTCTTTGCATTGTGTGTCAACAAGAGAATATAATCCATTTATAAAAATGCACAAAGCAAAACAGATAATACCATGTCTCTAGAAAGCTTTAGCCTTGTTTTGAAAACATTTCCATCATTTAGTAGTGACAAATCTGTTGAGTTTGAATAATGGAAGATTGATCATGTTCTCCCAAGGCTATCTCCTCACAATGTGTAAAGCATAAGGATATCTCCACCTCCTTCACCAAACAAAGGTTGCAATATAGATTCTCTTGCCTTGGTTGAAAGGAACAACCTAAAATAGTGAGGATTAGATCAAAATCCTTTCAAGGTGCTACCCACTCCTTCAAATCTTGAGTGCTAACAAGTCGATAAGTTGTTTCCCAGCTACCAATGGCATACAAATAATTTATCTACCTCTCGAGTGTCTTTTTAAGCCCATGATGCCGCTCAAGTTGTGAAAGAGATGAAATCTGGGTACCAAATGATTCAAAGCACTTTTGCATGGAGATAGGCTAAGAATAGGATTATCACCGTAGTTAATGTTAGAAGTCTATAGATAACACACTTGCATGTGTGGTTATGCTTGTAAACGGAGCGTGGCTATTAATTAAATGACATGCGACATATTTTTGGAATAGATAAGCGGTGAAGTGCATGTCCCCACCCTAGATATATGTAGTGAATTACATGGTAGATATATATATATATATATATATATATATATATATATATATATATACACACATGTAGGTGGAGAATATACAAATATGTGTGTATGTATGATTACAGATCGATCTATGCATGCATAGGCATAGATTTCCTTATTGTAAGAATATTTTGTTATTAATTGTTAATAAATGGAAGATATTGGCTGAATCTAAATGTTATTCATGTGTGTAATTGGGTAGTGCATGTTCTTATTTCCATCATGATTATTGTCTAAACCTATTTTTCTTAGATCTAGTTCGTTATGAACTATATAATAATGTATTAGATTTGTATCTATATGTTTCAAGTCTTCATCATGCTAACATTTTGCTACAACAACCCTAAAGAGAGACCTGGTACCTTTGTGCACTTTGGGTGAGTGCTTAGTCTAGGCCGAGTGATGTGTCAAAGTGCATCTAGGGTGTTATCTAATAAATTATAGGTCGTGCATCGTTGGTTCAGTAAAATGTAAAGATATCGATGATACCTCTAATGGCTGGATATAATCCTTAAGTTATGTACACATCCCTCACATGGATAAAGTTTCACCTGTAGTAACTCAATTCAAGTAAGGAGTTTAAAGGAGATGAAATTTCCTAGTAGAGCTCAACAAAGATCAATCAAGAAGTGAGGAAAATCAAAAGAGGTAGCTTCTTCATCAATTTAGTTCTCTCTCTTCTTTCTCTCTCTCTTTCCACTCCATTTCCTCTCTCCTCCATGTTTAATTTCTTTGTTGGGTGTTTCACTTTCTAATTATGTATTATTTATTTAAAAAGGTTACTTTCTGCTTATAATGTAATAAGTTTCCCTGAAATTATAAAAGGGGGCTTAATTTTCTCATAAGAATACAAAAATTCACAAGTTATGGGAAAACATATAAAAGGTAATGTGGGGGTAGGTGAAGAGTATCCTCTAGTTCTATAAATTGTAATGGTACCCTCATTCCAAAGGGTTTTCAATTTTGTGTGTTCATGAGATATTATCACTTGTGAAGAAATAAAAAGATAACACTTCCTCTATTTCTCATCTCTATGTTCTTCGTACTCTCATTATGTACAATTTTGCTACAACATCAATGAATAAATAAGGAGTTTGTTTCCTTTTTATAAAGAGATTTGTGATACTTTTGTGTTCAAAATCTTATCTTGCTTTATTTCCATTTGTAAAATTATGTTTCTTCTAATCTATGTGTGTTGGAATTTTCTAGTTAATGGTTATAGGAATCTGATTTTCTACTTGCAACATTAATCCCCTTCTCTTTTATCACTCTCTTTCCCACTCTCCTAGAAATTTCCTCTCTTTCGAGTGATTACAAAATTTTCCACATGTGGTTAGTGGAGTTTCTCTATTAGATCCCCAATTGTAAAGCCACCAAAGAGTTCAATTTCACACGTGCATAATAATATGGAGCTACACCATTGAAACAGAGGGAATTAGATTCCCCAGTGTTGTCAAGATACCCACCAATTTTTATACCCAACAAATTTTATCACTAATAATTTTTGGCACCCATCGGTGGGCAAGATTAACAACTTCGCACTCCAAAATATGATCACAAGAAAATACAAAAAAATTAAATATCCAAAACAAATTGGAATTTGAAGAGTCATAAGAGCCCTATATCTAATATCAATGGTTATTCCCGACCTCTTATTCAAAGGCCCGAATTGTTACTCCATATTCGTGAAGACATCACTTTGGATTTGTGAGAAGCTATCTAGCATAATAGAGATAGTTTTACATAATACTTCATAGCCACAAGAGTGTTAGATATTGAAGAAGAGTGTGTTGTTGAATTGGAAAGAGAAATAAAAATTCAAGCACCACAAAGAAGAGCCTAAATCTCCAAGCTAGTGGATAGAAAATATACTTGGTCACAAAGGAAAACAGAAATATTGATCCGATATTAAAAGAATTTTAGCGAAGACAAGAACTAATAAAAAATTCAAGGCTTCCCTTTGTCCCGTAATTGCTATCACCGGTGTTCCAAGAGGTATCAAGCCACTAGAAATAAAATTTCAAAATCTCGACGAAGGTCTCAAAACTTTACCGACATAGAAATCGAAGAAGAATATCAAGTAAGAGTGGAAGAAAACCAAGATTAGAAACTCAAGTAAGGGCTAAAATTGAAGAAATAGATTGAGATCAAGAAAGAGAAAACATGAGAGCTACAACCATAGCCACATCTAGAGAAAGAATTAAAGATGTAAAGTAATATGAAGAAAGACCTCAAAAAATAGTACCATGGGATAGAAAAATTGGCTAGTTTACACTTATAAAACCTCTCCATGAGTTACCATGAGGATCAAAGAAAATATTTCCAAATTTTAGAGGAGACAGTTCCCAACTCCTAGAGGAGTATGTAGTAGCCTTCATCAACGCTTGTTGTGTGTTGGGTGTTGAACATGAAGACATTTTTTTAGATCGTTATAGATTATTTGCAGGACAATGTGAATGACCAATTTTATCTTTTACTTTGGTAAGGTCAATCACTTGTTGGGATGATATAAATACATGATTTGAAGATAAATTCAAGTCTACAAAAGATTATAAATATCTCTTGGTTTAATTGGTGCACATGAAGAAGGATTCAAATGAAGGCATGAGAGACTTTGTAGCAAGATACAACAGAGTGCTTAAGAGGATTCCTATTGATGTCATGCCCTCAGACAATAATTTGAAAATATTATTCATAAGTTCTCAACTACCTAAGATTGGATTCATCCTCAAGAGGTCTCAGCCTAGAACTTTGAAAGAGTCCCAAGATTACGCCATCGAAACAAAAGATGATCTATTCTTCCCAAGAAAAGTGAAAAATCCCAATGTTAAACAAAAGGGGAAAAGTTCCACTCTACTCCCACATATCCAATCATTCAAAAAATGGCCCATGATATGATTTCTATGAAAAATAAACTCTCCCGAGATCACCTTCAAGAATGTACCCAAGCAAACCAATCCCCAAAATAGGCTAATAATAACTCCACCTCCTTATAGGATTTCCCTTAAGGCACCACAAATCAATGCAAGATGTGACACTTAAGAACTTGAAGCAGTAAGAAGATTTGGAAGAACTAAAAGAACATGAAGAAAAAAATGCGATAACATCATCAAAATCGAATAAGTTGATGTTAATACTCAAAATGGTCTTGTAGACACCTAAAATCCACTTACGTAGTTTTAATACTAAAATTGCACTAATTATCCTCTTTCCCATCATTTCCATAATAATTAGCACTTTTCCACTAATTAGCTAACATTCCTCTTTATATTCATTAATTAACGACCTTTCTTTAATTAATTAACCTTCCTATCATTAATGGTGTTGATTAACGACATTTTGTTAATTAATATTTGCTTCTACTTGGGTTAATTAATTACTATTAATTTATTACATTTCAGAACTCTAAATCAATAAATTACCATTTATTGGATTAAATTCCTCTCTTACCTCCCGCAAATCATACTAATTTTCCTCGAATTAGCTTCTATAAACTTACATATACCTATTAAGTAATCACTTTGATTAATCAAAACATCCCCCAACTCTCATGACTTATTAATGATAAATTAAAATCTTCTAAATCAAGATTACCTTTTGCAAAGAAACCTGATCTATTCCTAATATTTGTTTACCTTTATCCCACATTCATCAATTTCATAGTCTTTCCTCTTCAAGAAAGCTATATAAAGAACCCTAATTTTACATTTCTTTTGGCACCATGCTTTGAATAGTGAAAACTATACGCATTTTGATCTTGAGCCATTCTCCATTGTTGGAAATAACTTCTCCATCTTGCATCCTCTCACTCAAAATTGAGTAATGTGGGAAGATACAAAATGGCCTTGATGGGTCGTTGTATTACCAGTCATTTAACCAACTCATAGACAAGTTGGTGTCATTATAACCAAGGCGGTGTCTAAAGATGTATGCAAAAGGAGAAAGGAAAATCTTATTCAAAATTACTTCTTCCTAAGGAAACATACAAAAATTAAACATGCATGAAAAAGAAACACACAACAACTAAACTACTGAAATAAATCTATAGTAAATAAACTATGCTAATAAATAACGAAAAATCCTCCTCCTGGGGAAGAGCGTCTTTTGGCCATTCTCTTCCCTTTGGATTTGGAGCAACTACAATTAAATTTTAAAACTATACTTGTATTGATTCAAAAATGATTTACAAAATATATGCCCCCTTTCCAAATATATGGAAGAGGTATTTATAGACATTACTCCTAGTTTCCTTGGTCCACAATCCAAGAACTAACTACCTATTATTGGGTGGATTTATTCAAAGCAATAAATACTAAAACAAATTCACTACAACAACCCACTTATCGTGGAGAATATTTCTACAACTCATTCCTTTAATATAGGAACACAAAGTGGGAGAGTACTTATTCAACATTCCTAATACTATTCTACTATTTTCTCATCCTTGAATCATGAAGTGAAAATGGAGGAGTGTTAAGTCTATGACTTTGAATTCTTCTTGGAGTGTCACATGCATGCATGACTTTAGATTTCTACATGTTTGGATCTATATTCTTGGTTGATGACGTGGAAGAAAAGAGTAGGCTGAATAATTCGGTGCTCCTTTACATTATTTTGGAACAAACCAAAATAATTTCACTAGCTAGGCATTTCTGTAGCTGCATGAAGAATTTACCTAGCTGGGTATTTCCATAGCTATGTAAAGAATTTCTGTAGCTGGGCATTTCCATAGTTGTGTGAAGAATTTCCATAGCTGCAATCTACGAACTTGGAGTACAATTGCTTATGACCTATTTTCTACACACTATTGCATTCCAACTTTAGAAGAAATATTAGGAAATAACAAAAATTAGACTTATGCAAATAGATTTCTATAGAGATGATAAGATAAATCCTATATTCTACCTTAAATATGTTATCCGTTATTAAAACTACATCTAGATTCACTTGAAAATTTTATTTTAAGATAGAGAATAATAGTGTTATTTGGTGATATAATGAGACATATTTTGGTCTCATCATTTCCCCACACTTAAATTCTTGCATGCCCTCATGCAAGCTACTGATCTTCTTGTAGAATCTGATTTTGTCAATACTTCTACATCTTTCAAAGTGACTTCTCTTTTGTTTCCATAATAGTAGCAAACCGAGATTCTAGAATTAAAATTTCTACTTCTTTCTTATTCATACACTCATGAGGTTTTTCGTAGATAATGTAGAGATATTTTTCCCCACACTTAGTTCTTTTTTTTCATGCATTCTTCAAAATATTTGGAAGAGAGTGAGTCTCCCCCATACTTAGCTTTGTGCATGACCTCAAGCAAATTGTGTGTTTTTTTTTTAATTCAACAACTTATAGATCCCAATTGTTGTAAACTGGAAAGACGTCATCTGCATCATTTTATTTGTTACTTGACTTGATCAACACTTGTAGATCTTGACAAATTTCTCTCTTTTTATTTCTCTTTTTTTTTTGTAAGCTTTCAAGAAGTGAATCTATTTGTAATTAAAACAAAAAATAAAAATATTCAAGAATAGAAAAATAGAAGTTACCATACCATACTCGTAGTTATTCTTGCTTTCATCATATTGTTTAACCGTGATTTCCATCTGCAGCTGAAAAAACAAATAGATATGAAGTCAAGGCCTCTGCAACATAGAACTTTTCAAAGTAGAAAATTATTTCATCAACCAAGCAGCATAAGAGAAGCAGTCATATGAATCCAAGAAAGACTTTGAAGTGCAAATTTTATTGTTTTCCTTTCTTCCTTTTTTAGAAGATTAACATTGACTATCGTATATCGGAAGAATTTTGGTGGTTCCGTAAGTTGGGAAAATGACTTTTTAACAAAAATTGAGACAAAGAGGGTAGCATCTAACGAATCAGCATCGAAAATGAGGAGTATGTGAAGAATACATGCATGCATCATAATATTTTTAAAATAAATAAATAATAAAAAAACAATCTTCAACATGTTATTTTTTCAACATTATACATTCAAAATGTGATATCTTGGTCATTTCTTAATGAAAATAGCGATTCAAAATGATCTGGAAATCTCGGATCATGTAAAAAAATACCTGTAAATCGTTTGAGCTATTTCTTTATGAGTTGTGAGCAGGTTGCATCATAAAACAATGCTATCAAACCAATTTGCAACATGTTATTTTCTTTTGAGGAGTGTGAATTCAAATAACGATATCTTGGCCGTTTCTAAACAAAAATGAGTGATTCAAAATGATCTAGAAATATCACATCATGTAGAACCAAACCCATAAATTTTTGATCTATTTATTTATGAGCCGTGAGTAGTTTGCATCAAAAAATGCTATTATTTTTCATGCGCGATCTCTCAGATCGATGAATCGCTTTCCTTTGACCTCCTCTGTAATGCACCATGTATGTTGATTTTATAATTTCATAAAGTAATTATGTCATCTAAAAAATAGATGCTTGCAACATATAATTAGCTCCTTCAAATTTAAATCTCCAATAATTATTGAAAATAATTTAGAACAAGTCTCTCTCATTAAATAAATAGAGTCAATTTAGGAGAACTCTTTGCATGAGACTTAATTGATTAAAATATATGTAATATTTAGTATTCATTGCATGAAAATTTATTTCCTCTTTGTATGCAAAATTTATTTCTAAATCAATTAAGTTGACATGCAAGGAATATCTTAACAAAATTTTACAAATTCATTAAATAAAAGAGATAAAATAGGAATGCATGCTATTTGAATTTTTCTAACTACATGATTCATTGCATGCAAAAAGGAATTTCTCACTTCATTAAATGTAAGAGTTAAAAATGGAATTTCTTTGCATGCTTGAACTTTTCAAGCAAACGAGTTGTTATATGAGAGAATAATGCATACCTTTTTGCATTTGTCTACCATGTTCTAATAGCTTTCATTATTGTTGTAGATTCATTTTTATTGCAAGAATTTGAGTTGCAGAGATGGATTTTTTCCTTCAACATGATGTTTCCTTCCTCCGTGATAGAAGCAACTCAACTTTTCCTTCAACTCCCAATCTGTTTACACAAATATTCCATAGAAATCTTTGTCTCGGCTAACCTACACAAAGTTAGTTTTTGTTTTGTTTGTTTTTTTGGTATTTAATGCATGCATAAACTATTATTTAATCTTTACAGAAGTAATAGTACATGCAAACAAAAAATATTTTAGAATAGGAAAACCTCATTGCATGAAAATAATAAACATGAAATGATGTTTCCATTTTATTGAGGGGGGTTTCTTTTGGAAATCTCCATCAAGTTTCTAAATCTAATTATAGAAATAAAATTTAATCTATTTGCAGAAAATAAATTTGCAGAAATGAAATTACTGGAAAATAAATTGCAGAAAATGAAAATTGAAAATGAAATTACAGGAAAATAAATTAGAAAAATATATCATAGAAAATAAATTGCATGAAAATAAATTCTAAAGAAGTTATTGAATAAGAATATCCTATCACAAATCTTGCTAAGAGGTATTCTACTGTCACTAGAATACTCTTTTAGAAAAATATGAGTCTCCTAATAACACCGTAGTCCCGAAAATGGCACCAAAAATGACGGGTCATTGTACTGTCATTTAACCAACTCATAGACAATTTGGTGTCATTATAACCAAGGCGGTGTCTAAAGTCTGTATGCAAAAGGAGAAAGGAAAATCTTATTCAACGTTACTTCTTCCTAAGGAAACATATAGAAATTAAACATGTATGAAAAAGAAACACACAACAAATACACTACTTGAAACAAATCTATAGTAAATAAACTATGCTAAGAAATAAGAAAAATCCTCCTCCTTGGGGAAGAGCCGCTTTTGGCCATTCTCTTCCCTTTGGATTTGGAACAACTACAATTAACTTTTAAAACTATACTTGTATTGATTCAAAATTGATTTACAAAATATGCCCCCTTTCCAAATATATGGAAGAGGTATTTATAGACATTACTCCTAGTTTACTTGGTCCACACTCCAAGAACTAACTACCTATTCTTGGGCGGATTTATTCGAAGAAATAAATACTAAAAAAATTTCACTACAACAACCCACTTATCGTGGAGAATATTTCTACAACTCATCCCTTTAATATAGGAACACAAAGTGGGAGAGTACTTATTCAACATTCCTAATACTATTTTACTATTTTCTCATCCTTGAAACATGGAGAGAAAATGGAGGAGTGTTAAGTCTATAACTTTGAATTCTTCTTGGAATGTCAAATGTATGCATGACTTTGGATTGCCGCATGTTTGGATCTATATTCTTGGTTGATGATGTGGAAGCAAAGAGTAGGATAAATAGTTCGTCGCTTCTTTACATTATTTTGGAACAAACCAAAATACTTTCACTAGCTGGGCCATTTTCAGCTAGCCACATGAATAATTTATGTAGCTGGATATTTCGTAGTTGTGTGAATAATTTCCATATTCCCTGGGTATTTCCGTAGCCGTAGTCTACGAACTTGAGAGTACGATTGTTTATGACTTGTTCTCTACACACTATTGCATTTCAACTTTAGAATAAATATTAGGAAATAAAAACAATTAGATTGCAAATAGATTTCTAAAGAGATGATAAGATAAATCCTATATTCTACTTTAAATATGTTTCAGGATCTATCCATTATTAAAACTACATCTAGATTCACTTGAAAGCTTTATTTTAAGATAGAGAATAATAGTGTTATTCGGTGATATAATGAGACATATTTTGGTCTCATTAGCCTTATAGCCATTCTTGGTGAGATTCCATTCTTGTTAGGAAATAATGGATAAAATATGTGCAATAATCTCTTACATAATCACAAAAGTAGAAACTAATATACAAAAATATTACATATACGAAATAAAAGTGTAGAAAAAAAAGAACACAACAAAAAGAGATAGTATTTAACAGTGGTTCACCCATTTGGGCTATGTCCACTAAGAATCACTTGCTCAAATTTTATTACAAACCATTGCTCTCTCAATACAATACCCAAATGTTTTGGAGCTGTGCTCAACAAAATCTACTGAAATTCACACTTGAATTCACACACATCTCTAATGTTACATCAACCCTACCATATGCACAAAACCACATAAGTAAACAACTGCTTAAGTAGTTTTACAATATTGTGAGTACCAAAATCATGGGCCAAAATTATCCCATAAACCTATGTGTCAACAATCCTTCCCATATGAGAAGAGTATGTTTCTTGATATATCGGGCATGTTTTTCGAGGCCAAAACAAATTATCGGAGATGCACCCTTGAACCCTAGCAAGAATACATGAAGAGTGTACAATAATTTTAGTGTATAGTCTTCAACACTTCCACACATGAAAATAGGCTCCACAACATAATAATTCTCAATAATTGAGATCAAATAATAATCCACTTTGTTTTTTTATGTTCTTCATGGGTTCATAGTTTAAGTTAGCAATCATAGAGAGTAGGAAATATATTAGCATGTAGTTTCATTTATGCATTGAAGAAGCATTTCCTATAAGCTCTTATCTTGATGGTTATTATTTTAATTAGCATTTTATTTTAAAGCTATGTAGATATTAGTTTCAATTTATAGCTTAGTTAATTATACATGAGCACAAGTCTCATTGAGTACGTCTTGCAAAGTGAAGATGAGGATAATGAAGAAGAACCAAGCTTCTCATGTGTTGTTTTCACTTGTGCTCAATATAAAAATGAGATTCATCTTTGGTAGGTGTAGAAAATAAAAAGGAGGATCCTCTTGTTGAAGCTCTACAGAACAAAATCATTAGCAGGGAATCCCTACTCCCACCATCCATGGATTCAGCTAAGGAGAAACCATATTTTGTAAAAAACAATAAGCCTTTCACCATGTCAGGTAAGTCTTCTCATACCTCCCCTAGTTCAAAATATACTTCAAGACAATCCTTCATCTAAGCTAGTCATACTAAATCCTCTAAGGCTAAATCAAAATCATCCACCTCTCCCCCTTTTAATTTCTCTAACACATCCACCAAAGAAAATTAAATTCCCTGTAGAACCATCCTCAAAATGAAAAAAATTGTCATCCCTAGAACATAAACTCCATTTACCTTTGATCGGTTTGATTATATTAAGCACATGAGAAATAATAAAGTCTAGATCACGAAGATGGAATATTTGCATTAGAAACTCGGCTCAATTTGAGAAATTGGTTTATGTCTCCCATAGTAGTATCCCAAATCCCGATACTATAAATCTCAATTCTAAAGGCCTACTACCCACACCCCCTACGCCCTTCACATAACAAGATGACACTTAGTGTATCTAAAACTAACAAGGTAGAACCCTTCGCATATCCCTTCTAGTCAAAGGCTACCAACTTAATATTTGTATCATAAATTCTAGAGCCTCTAACAATGTTATTCCCATCAAAGTAGCCAATTCCTTAGGAATTTTCAATACCAATGACACTCGATAATATCTCATGGGAACTCGTGCTATGATTATTTCAATAATGCACAGCTTTTGGTTTGGTGGTAGTAATCTAGAAACACAATAATAGATAACAAAATAATACCACAATCTATAATATCAAGGAATGATGAAATATTTGAAATACAAATATAAATTATATTATTAACATAATACCAATACAATCTCACCCATGAATTATTCCAATTGTTGCCAACTCCACTTGCCTTCCAATAGTAACTCTAGGAGAAACTTCATAGTTACACATTTTGATGGCTTCCTTAAGACACCTTCACAATGACTCCTTTATTCATATAATAATTATTACAACTTTATTTTATGCTAAATGAGAGGGGTGGCCTCTCTATTTATAGAAATTCATGCTTATCCACCCTATCTCTAAGATAGGATAGGAAATCTCTTCCGACTAATCATATTCCATGCCTAAACTCTTATCTTTACATGTAGGCTTATCTTCTAAGATAAGATAAACCTTATCATTTCACATGGGTTCCACCTTTCTATATTTTATACAAATTAAATATACAAAATATTTATGACATCACTCCTTGTCATTATTACAAATATAATATTTCTAATTCCTAATCATATAGACCCTACTTATCCACTTACCCTAACTTTTACATTTTAACATTATCGGACCAATTACTAAAAATATTTACTTTTTACCACAACATTCCTATTGTAATTTGATTGTTACCATACTGTACTTTATTGGTGACGCCATATTGGTAGCGTCATTATCTTCTAGTGGATGCTACTACTAACTATACTTAACAACACCTTATTCATAATACATACATTAATTAAATAGAAATTATGGAGGAAAATTCTAGTGTTAGAAGACTTACCTTGACTCATAAAAATGTCTCTTAATATTCCATGAAAACTAAATAAGTATTATTGGTGGGTAGAATCAAATATACACATGTGACCTTGGTAAACTTTCCAGATAATAAGGTATTGTATATGATCATAGTGGTTGATATCCTACTATCTTTTGGCATGTTGTTAAGTAGAAGATTTTTCATATACTTTGGTAGGGAAATTTCAAAGGATTGGTCCTCTCGCTACCATTCATGTAAAGGGAGAGATGAAAAAATTGTTATCAAAGTGCGTTAAATGAAATATATAGTTCAAAAATCAAATGCTCTGAGATAAAACATCTTGTTTCAAGATAATGGGATGGGAAATTATTTCCTCACATTTGAAAGGGATTAAAATTTTACTTTTATCACTGAAGATGAAGAAGATAAAATTTGGACCATGAAATTCAATGGAATTCACTCAAGTGTAGATTCTAGAGCAGGTGTCGTCTTGAATTCCCCTTCACCTGAATTATTCCCATTCTCATAGAAGAGGTAATTCAAAAATACCAATAAAACTATAGAATATGAGGCTCTCCTCCTTGGGATGGATTCCAATGATTTTATAAGCATCAAGAAGCTCAAGTGTCTCAGATATGCATGAAAGTAATAGTCAAACAAGTAAGAGAATAGTACCACGTTAAGAATACAAGGCTCATATACTATAGAAATAGAGTATGTGATTACATTGAGTCTTTCTATACTTTCTCCATCCAATCCATTCCTTGAGAACAAAATGAAATGGTTGACTCTCTTGCGGTGTGAGCCTCCTTGATGATGCCACATCCATCCTTCAATAAATATAACGTGATTGTAGAGATGGTTTTCATACCAAGAGTTCTGAAAAATTAAACCACTCGTAGGTCTTTAACAATGACAATCAAAGTCTCACTTTCTTGGAACATAAGATAATTTTAGTAGTCCCTTCATTTGAGGAAGTGAAAATCCACACTAGAAGTCATTATCAAAATAATAAAAGGAAGGAATCAAAGGAGTTGATGAGGAAAGAATAATTAATAATAAAGGGAATAAGATTCGAAGGACCTAGTGTCCTTGTAAGATCTATTTAATAAAAATGATTGATTCATCAAAGATAGAGAAAAGGAATCATCAAGGTGCACCATTGAGTTTGAGAAGGAGAACATTGAAACCATGAAGCAACCCAAAATGGTGAATATTGGAAAATTCTTCCCTCTCAAAGAGAAAAGAAGCTTCACATCATTTATGAAGAAATATTCTAATGTCTTGGATTATTCTTATGCTAATATCAAATCCTTTCATCCAAAATGAATGAACCATTTTATCCCCTAAATATGGAATCCAAACCCTTCATACAAAAACAAAGGCCGTATAATGCAAAGATAACATATACCATCAAGGAATATGTGCTAAATATGTTAAATGTAATAATCATCTTTCCTATCCACCACTCCACGTGGGTAGTGAACATCGTTCTAGTGTGAAATAAAAATGGAGAGATAAGGATCTATGTGGACAAGAACAACATGAAGTAGGCCTCTTTGAAATACAATTATCCACTTTCGATCATGCATCACATCTTCGCAAGAAGTCACAGAGTCTGAGATGCTCTCATTTCTTGATGGATTCCTAGGGTACAATAAAATTGAAGTAGCAAAAGAAGAGAGAACCAAGACGTCCTTTACCATGCCTTGGGGCACTTTTTCATACAATGTAATGATTTTTGTATAATAAATATAGAAGAAAAATTTCAAAGGGTGATGGAAATTACATTTAAAGACCTCAAACATTGTATCATGATCTATCTAGATAATCTCACCTGTCTTATCAAAGAAGCGAGGGGACCATATTCATCATCTAGAGTAGGCACTCATAAGATCTAGAAATCATGTAACGTCCTTTAATCCTAAGAAGTGTATCTTTGGGGTAATCGAAGGAAAATACTTGGGAACATAGTGAAAAAATAAGGGGTGAAGATTAACTCAAAATAAAAAAGGAAATCTATGATTTGTCATCACCAACAGGAAAAAGGGAGTACATTTCATTTTTGGTAAGATTAAATTTCTTTGATGCTTTATCCTAGACTTCACCGAATTGACCAAGCATCTAACTATCATGAGGAAGCCACAAGCTAATTTCAAATGGAATAAAGAAGGAAATATGGAATTTGAGGAGATAAAGGAAGAAATATCTAAGGCTCATACTTTTGTCGGACCAAACTTTGACAAATATTTCATCTTATATTGTTATTCTTCAGAACACACAATATCGTCCATTCTAATGGAGAAGAATAAATAAGGTATAAAATATCTTATCAATTTCATGATCTCACCACCTAAGAATCATGAATTAAAGTATAATCAGTTAGAAAACCATGCCTATGCAGTAGTCAAGGTAGTGAAGAAATTTAGGTTCTACATACTTAACTCGCACACCACGGTGATGGTGCTAGGATCGATATCAATTCCATTATCACTTAGCAAGATCTAGGATCAAAAAGAGGAAACCGAGTGGTAAAAATATAGGAGTATGATTTGAGATAAATCCTTTGTATCTATTCCGGGAGTGGATTATGCAAAATTATTGCGGAGGATGATGTATTTGTGGTAAACATTTATATAGGAGAATGTCTATGTTGTGAATTTTTCAGCAAGGATGAGTACAAAAATGAGTGGTATGTTGACATCACATATTTATTGACCTACAGTGAGTTCCCTCCTCACTTTGATCATAAAAAAAAAAAAAACTCTCAAGTTGAAGGTAGCCAAGATCATCATATGGAATCATGCACTTTACAAGAGGGGATTTGATGGTTTCTTTCTGAAGTTTGTTGACAAAGAGAAGCATGAACAATTTCAAATCATATCACGATCAAGCATTTAAAGGAAACTTCTTGGAAATTATCACATCTCACAAGATCATCCATGGTAGATATTATTGGCTAACCATATTTTCAGATTCCCAAGATTGGTTCTCTACATGTGAGGCATGTCAACAATTCTTCGGGAGGCCATAGCTTGATACGGTTCCTCTCGAGGCTAGTGATGATTGAAGAACCATTCAAACATTGGGGTCTAAACATCATGGAGTCTTGAATTTCGACTCGAGCATAGGAAACTCCTATGTACTCATGGTGATAGGTTATTTCACAAAATGGGTAGAGACCATCCCAAAAAAACAATCCAATATCGAGACCATGTATAACTTCATCAAATAAAACATCATTGTTCATTTTTGTATACCCCATAAGATCATGGTGGACAACGATATATGTTTCTCTTCAAAAGGTATAGCTAATTTTTTTATCAGTATGGAATCTCTTTTTCCCACACATCTAACTATTACCCACATGGAAATGGTCAGGAAATATCTAGCAACAAAAACATCACAACCATAGTCTGTAAGCTTGTGGATGAAAATCAATGGGACTGGCACAAGAAGTTATATGATGCATTATGGGTAGTTAGAGTAACACCTGGAGAAGTGAATTGGCATGTCTCCATTTCAATTTATCTATAGTATAGAGGAAATATATTCTAGTTATAGTGGAGATGTCATCCTCAAATTTCTTGAAGATGTAAATGATGGGAATTATCCGGATGTTATTTATAAAAGGATCATATTCCTTGAATTTCTTGAAGAGGATAGATTCAAATTGGTGGATAGAATCAAATCTCATCAGTTGAAATTCAAGAGATTATTCAATAGAAAGGAAAAGGCTTGAGAATTCAAAGTGGAGATCTTGTTCTACTTTAGGACAAGTGAAGGGATACAAAGGGTAGTCATGAGAAGTTCGATTCATTGTGGCTTGGGCCATTCCAGATTCATGAAATGTGTGGAAAAATATTTCTACTAATTATATCTGTATGGAACTCCGTTGGAGTATCCTCATTGTGGGAAATATCTAAAATTGTACAAAATTTGAAATCGGGTTGTCCCCCGAATTGTACAATAGGTGATTTAGCTATGTGTTTCCTTTATTTGTGTGTGTACTCTGTCATAGCTATTTTCTATAAACAACTCTGTAAATCCCAATGGATAAGGCATTGGTGAAATTTGTAAATTGAGATTCTAGGATTTCTCATGTCATGTTATTACTACGCTCAATCCATAACTTGTCCCCACACTAGAGCTAATTGTTGTCTTTTATTTTTGCATGGGAAAAATTCACCTTAAAACAAGACAATCATACCCTAATGTTGAAAATTTATATATTGTGTACCTTTTCTTGATAGCTCCAGTTCATCTTATTCCATATATCAGTCCTATGTTGTCCTTCCAATGATCCATTTTTATGTGTCATCCTTCCCTATAGATGATTTAGGAAGAAAATATCATTCAAGTACTTCAGGAGCAATATCTCTAAAAATGAATTTTCAAGAAAGCTTAAAAAGGGTATCATCAGCCTTTTAAGATAATTACATAATCTTTAGATCTATAATGAAGGCCCAAATTCATCAAGGAGGTGTATTCAAGAGCTAGTATCATTGACAACGTATTTAGGAATATTCTGGAAATATCAAGATGTTTAGGAGCAAGTTCACCAAAATCGGGTTTTGAGGCGACGGGATCTTGCATCACGAAAGAGCACCTGAAATTCAAGAGGTGATTCTAGGAGTCCCAGAATGATTTGTGAGCCAAAAAAATATAAATGGAAATAATTTTCAGTCCTCTACATGGTGGTAAAATCATATCCATCCATGTATTTTTCTAGGTAACTCATTCCTTCCAAGCACATGTGGAATTTTTAAGACAAAAGGAGTTTTTCATAGTGTTAAAAATAGGATAAAGTCGTGATACCCATCCTATCCTTCTTTAAATGAATTTTGCATGAATTTTCATATAAATAAGTGTGAAAAAAGTCATATGGGAGCTCAAGATACATCTATTTTAAGATGTCACCCAAGGTACATGTTCGATACTTAGCCAAATTTCTCGGGTGCCACGTGGCATCATGAGGATGTGGTGTAAGTTTTTACCCGAATTATCCATTTCCATGGGGAAAATAGGGATAATTTTTTCCCCTCCCCATTTAATCTTTTTGGTCACTTCATGTGACCCCGTGACTCGCCTTTATCCCCTTTGACCAAGATTCACTAGCCCCTCACCTTCACACACATGATTTCCAAGAGTGAAGATGATTTTAAGGAAAAAAAAAAATCCCCATTAAACCTTTCCAAAGGGGACAATGGGAAAAAAAAATTCCCTTCCTTATGGATTCCCTCAAGTTCCTCATGCAACCAAAAGTTAGCCTATAAATGCTCATTTCTAGCCCACCCTCCATTCTTCTCGGCGAGTGCATGTATGAAAAATGGAAAGTTAGGGATAAGGATAATTTTCATGCCCATGTTGTCCCTTTCCAAAGGGGAAAATGGGGACAAAATTTTTTTACCCCACCCCCATATGGTTGCCAACGCATATAAATACGAAACTTGGCCATTTTTTCCCTCATTCCCCCACTTTCTTCCATTTGCTCCCGGAACTCGTGAATTTATTCTAAGATACATATTTTGTCATTTTCATTCTCCATCCATTTCACTCATGTTCCAATGATCCAAAAAAATGAAAACCATTGAAAAAATGATATTTTTAACGCTCCAGAGAATATTTTTTTGCTCGATGAACTCCGTAACCCACAAGGAATAATTGTTCATATCTTGGAAATAATTACATGAATCAACTTCAGGTTTTTGAATTTATATACATTCCTAGGTACCTTGAGAATATGAGTGGAATATTTTCTCATGCACATGGATATATTTATGTAGTGAAGAAATCCCAATTTCCCTATAACAAATTTTTGAAATTTTAAATTTTTCATTCCATAGATCGGGTTGAGATAAAAATTTAGAGGTGAAAAAAAACCATATAAGAAATGTCAATTTATTCATAAAACAAGGTATAAAATCTAGTTTCTAAAAATAGTAAGCTTCCTACACAAGCACTTGTTATTTTTAGTAAGTTTTCATAGAAACCAGTTTTGGTAAAGTCAATGTACACAGGGGTCATCCGTAATAACAAACAAAGTGATAAAATGAACAGGTGGGAAAATACCATTTTCTAAAATATAATAAACCTCCTTTTCTAGCATAGAAAAGTGTCTCAAAAGCCATGAAATTCATGTTTACAGTGTCAAACCAGTCAATGATCTTTCCTTTGAGTATGTAGAAGTGGGGGATAGTGATGTCACCGTAGACACCAAATTCGTGTCTTACGACCCCTTGTGACCCGCATCCCATTTCGCAACCTAACCTCATTACCTAAACTTTACACAATTATTTATTAATTACCTGAATTGATAAATCCACATCACCTTACCCGCCACCTCACTTTGCCACCTCATCATGACCTAGCCCTAACCCTAAACTAACCTAATTAAGACCCATGACTTGGTCTAGACTCACATCCATAACTAATGCCTCCTTACTCGCACCCAAAGCCGACCTTCTAGCCACTTGACCAAGCCCGCAACTGATCTCTCGGGAGAAAAGCAGGGAAGGTGGGCTATTTTACTAAAAATAGCCTACTTTTTCCTTACCGATGCCGGTTCCTACTCGACCGCCGTCGGTTACGCAACCGCCATCGGTTCCCTGTAAATGGGCTCCCCAAACCAAAACAACGGATCGGAATTTCATTTTGGAGATCAGTCAAAGGATTTCTGGATCAACAGAGAGCATTGCGAGCGAGGAACAGAGTCCAGATCTTCACTTGACAGAGCAGAGACGAGTAAAGAAACCAGAAGTGTTTACAACCAAGGAGATCAACTTGCATCTTGGTCAAAACCAATAAGTCACATCTTGCATGTCCTTTGTTATAACATTGCTTATGCTTCTTGAATCTCGGTCCTCCTAAATGCATTTCAATCCACTACCCAACGCTCCATTGCATCTAACTGCTGTCATTCTTTTGCTTCTAATCATCCCATTTCCTAATACCATCCAAAACCAGCCATTACAAACACCATAGCTACCAAGAAGATCCTAGAACCCACCGGTACCAGATCTATTATCAAGAATCGGCATCGGTTATCAAGAATCGCAGCATCGGTTCCTCTCGATCAAAACCAGAAAACTAGCCATTCCCCTACCAGTTTAATGAAACAATTTAATTGATATTTTGCAAGTCTTTTGTGTTAATTCATATTAATAGGAACTCACCACCTTCGAAAGGAAGTTTTATATTTCCGGGCCCAAGGCAGCTTCCTCATTTATTTTTTAATCAAAATCTTGTGGTCTTGTGTTCTTATTTGCAGTAGTCCTTCCAAGACAAAAGGAGTTCTCCGCAGATCGCCCGATCTTTCTCTACGGTGACGCGCACACCATCTCGACATTCAATGTATTCCTCCTAACCCTAACCTCATCTCTGCTTCTAAAAGGAATGAAAGGATAGAAGCAACTCTATTCCCGTGAAGCGAAACATTCCGAAGCGAAACATTTTGGCACGCCAAGTGGGACCCATTTTGGGTTTCTTTTCTTGCTTATTTTCATTTTAGGAAGCATATTTGTTGTTCCGCTTTTGTTATATATTTCAGTAAAGAATTTGTCTTGCTTTCCTAGTTTCGCATTAGTGAAAGTCATCTCTCTTGCTTCATCGAATATAATTTTCGATTTGGGTTTAAAACACATGCATTGCATTCTCGCTTGTTGTTCTTCAATTCTAGTGAACATAGATTAAGTAATGTGTCGTACACGTGGGGGTGATATCCACGGTATTGACAGAAATTAACCTTAGTTTCACTGCACAACACATACCGAATCACTTCACAATTAACACAACAACTCAAACATCCCCCCTTTTTCGCGGTATTCCTCCGCCCGATTGAGGTAACCTTATAAGCCAAAACAAACTTGACATTTCCCTCGGTCTTGTTGTTTAGGATTTTGACATCATCTTACGTCTAAAGGCATAAGCCCACGATAACTAAAATTAACCCTAGATTAGTCTCTAGATTTGCGTGTGCCTCTTGCTTGTTTTCAAATTCTGTTTTCTCTGTCATACTTTGTCTTCTGTGATCAATAAGTTGATAAATATACTCAACGTTGCTAAAAATCAAATTAGCAGCCTTTTATATCTTCTTATCCTAGACTTTTGACACCGGCATCGGTTAAGGGACCGACGTCGTTTTTCTATGACCGACACCGGTTACTAAACCGATATCGCCATTACCGTCTTCATCAGCCCCTGACAAACTAGTAACTTGCCAAATTCATCATTCTGAGGTTGTTTTTGTTCTTGATAGATTAAAACTTTCCTGTGTGTTCTTGTCTATGGTTGTCATCACTCGGAAGCAAGCCGCCGCCATGGTTTCACATGCCCGCTTCTCGTGTCTTTGCCTCGAATCACCCCTTCACATTCTATGGAACCCTACGGACACCAAAGGTGAGATCCCCAAATTCCCTGTAGGAGACAAGGACTTTGCCAAATTTCTCGGATGCTAATCCCAGGTACTGCACAATACTATTTGTCTCATGCCCCGACCGTACGCCCGATGGTCGGCTCCTTATTGGCATGCCTATTAGTATAGCTGCTCATTTAGCTCCCACTCCTCCCGAAAACACCGCCTTACTTCCCGCATCTCTAGCCCCGTCTCCCAATCTGGATGCCTTCAGAGAGGTTCATACGACCCCGATTAGCTTTCCTTTGGTTAACCTTGGACCCCACGTATCGTTACCACCAACCGCCCTATCTCATCTCTCTTTGCACCACTCCATTCATGACTTACTCTCTCGCCACCTATTCACACGAGCTTTCCTTCAAGCTCCGCCTACCTTTTCATTCCCATACACGTATCCAAAGAACCTCAACACCTTATATGGGACATCCCTATTCTCGTGGCACCATCATCTCATCCAACCATGATTTCATCAAACAAATGATGGACAAAATGCAAAACCCGGAGGCTTCCGTTTCAGGAAGTCGTAGCGCTTGACATACGAGCAAGTTTGTCGGGAGCCCATTCACCCTTCTCGTCCCCTTCATTCATATCCTCCTCAATGGGAGTTGCCAAATTTTACTCGTTTTAACAAGAAAGAGGATCCTCAACAACACTTGCGATCATTTAGACATGCTTGTTATTTGATTGCCCATGATGACACTTGTTACTCCACACCTTCCCACGTCCTTATCAGGACCCGCCTTGAGTGGTACAAAGTGCTTTAACCCAAAGACTCAATCTTCTCTTTTAACCAACTAGCCCAATCTTTCTTGGATCATTTCTCCATTAACATTGCCAAGAAAGTATCTATCACCGACCTCTATGCCATCCGACAATTTGAAGACGAATCTATCGCAGATTTTGTTGGACGATGGTGGGGCCTTATCAACCAACTTACGTATGCCTTGCCTCAAACCGAACTCATCGAACTATTTACGCGGGCCTGCGCTAAGCACATCTCCCCTACCCTCCAAATTCAAACTTTCCGCACATTCGACGAGGCCTTTACCATGGCTCGGAAACTAGAAATTCGAGCCTTAGAAGAAGAGAAATTACGGTCACAGTAACAAAACCCCATTTCCGAACTCCCGATTCTACCAACAAGCCAAACACCACCACTTCTCACGCGTCCACTTCTTCTAAATCAAAAGGAGCTGTCCACGCGGTAATGGTCAAATCTCAAACACCGTCCAATACTCCGCCGAAAACCACTTATAAGTACAAAGCCGAGCCCACCAATTACACTCCCTTGGGAGAAACTTATGGCGTCATCCTGGAGAAATTGCTCAAAGCTGGGGCTATCACCTTGCCCCTTGTTAAACCTCACTCTGGGTTTGACTCCACCCGCGCAATACCTTCCCGTACAAAGAAAATGACTTTTGTAACTTTCACCATGTAAAAGGACATAGTCATGAAAACTCGCAAGATGTTGAAAAACATAGTGCAGAAATGGTTGACGCAGGGGATATAACCCTCGATAATCCTAACGCCCCTGCTAACCGAAATCTAAAAATTTTCAACAAGCCATTTCGAATCACTCGTCCAACAGTAACGTGAACCAAGATATCTTAGCCGAGGAGAGTGTTCATGAGATCCATGCAGTCTTCGATTCTCAGCCAAAAGCCTCTATTGAAAAATTTTTAAATCAAGCCTCTCCACCAACACAGGAGTTTGAACCTCCTTCACCACCATCAAGCCAAAGTGAAATCATTCCTTTACCCATAGAAGAGTTAACTGCCCGGACTTCTCTTCTCATCGACGAAGTCTTCTTACACCACATCCCTACAAGACTGTGAGTGGATGCTATCTAATTTATCTATTTCCCAAACGTCCCCTTCTACCACTCTTGCTACACAAGAGGAAGGCTCGCCACTCCTTTTGACATCCTTAGACGAGAAATCTCTTACACTAACATCACCACATTCTTTAAACGTGATGGATCCCTCGAACACGCCTCCTACCTATTAGTCCCTCATCGCCTAAATCTTTTCAACGACGGTTGACCTCTTAACATCTATTGATACACCGCCTCATCTCGCCTCCTATGTCACACCCGCAGGGACTCTGGAATTACAACCCACCTTTCTTCCGTACAAAAATTACAAATCACACTGGGATTGTCATTCCACAAGATAGACAGAGCCCTATGGGAACGCTTGAGTACCCCTTTTCTACTCAAATGCAAATGACTCGATCCCGATGTCTCCACCATATACCCGAAGTGCTTACGTGCTTAAAATGCCCCTATTCTCACCTTCACCCCCACCTCTACCAAATGCCCCGTCCACTTCTATCAACTTAACCAGATCTTCCCTACACTGGGACCTCACCAATGCCCGGGCCTAACGCACCCGCCTAAGCGACTCGATCTATCCAAAAATAAATCCGCTCCGCCACCTAGGAGACAAACTCAATCCGTGCCCCTATCACAATCAAAACCATCATCGTCATACCTACCTTCCATATTGGGACCCCATCCCTCTACCTTACATCAATATATCATACCTCCTGCGTTTTCTTCAAAACAACCTACGCCTTCCGCACCTATACAGAAATTCCAGGGTATAACAACACCGTCACTCCGCATATCCTGTCCACCTATCAACCCTAAACAAATTCCATCATCAAAAGATTTGTTTTCAGTCACTCCTATTTCCCCGTGGTTGTTTTCTGATACCACATCATCTGCGGCCTCATCATCCAACATAGCTTCTGCGCCAAAGAAATCACGTTTAGTAAAAACCATGTATCAACACCCCTCGGCTAAACCACCACCCGTGCGAACCAATCATGCCCAAGCATTACCAAAACCCGCACAACCAATACCCTCATCCTCTTCCGATTTTGACCCACTCAAAGGATCTTACGCCAAAATCCTTGCTATGTTGGTGGAGAATGCGACCATTTCCCTACCTCCACTTAGACCTTATGACCCGTCTAAGCCCCGACCTATGGGTTACGATGAGTCTAAAATCTGTGCTTATCACCGCACACCAGGACATGATGTGGAGGGATGCAAAGCTCTAAAAACCATCCTTCGCCAGTCACCTCTCCCGGATAGAAAGATTAAGAAAGACAACTTACGAAGGGGGAGACCTTTAGTTTCCATTCCCTCTCCTATACCATCTGTCCCCGCCTCACCAAGATCTATCATTATTACAACCCCACCTATCAAGACCATGAGTTATCCCCACCATCTTCCTCATCTCAGTCTACGAGATTAATATGATTAGTGTCGCTACTCGAGAGGCGTAAAAACAATGGGAAAGCAAAAGAAAACACACTGCGGCATCTCTTTCTTCACAAACATCCCAATTGCACCACCACCTAAAGTGGTCATTCGGACCCGCTTATCCCGCCTCTAATGGCATTGCCCACCGAAATATGATTAAACAAAGCCTTCACCAATCACCCGTAAAAATGACCCGTATGATCTCATTCAGACTTCAATCTCATCGACAAGCTCTCGTTGAGATCCTTCAAGGGATAGAGGTTTTACCTAATGAAACCCTTCCCGTCGCTTCCATTATAACACCCAATCACGTTTCTTCTCTCACCAAACAACCCATCGCCCCAACCACTTCGTCTCTCGTACATAACAGCCGATGCAGTTTGGCTCAAGATGAAATTGTCGACTTTGGTACAGTAAGACCCTAACCCTACCCTTTTCATCTCCGCTTACGTCCGGGACATTCGAGTACGTCGGGTTATGATTGACGGGGAAGCTAGCCTAAATATCATCTCTTCAAAATCCTTCCAATGATGAACATCCCTTCTAGTTGCATGTGTGCCAACCCCATCATGTTGTTGTCATTCAATGACGCTATTACTTCTACCTTAGGCACCGTGATCCTCAACATTCGGGTAGGACCACGTACTTTACCCGAACTCTTCTATGTCCTCGAGGGAGAGTTCCAATATAATATATGCTGGTCGCCCTGATCCGAGCCATGGGATGCGTTCCTCAACATTACATAGATGCATAAAATTTGAGTACGAGGGGAAGTCTTACACCGTAAAAGCTGACCCTCCCCCCTTTAAAACCTGCAATATGTTATACCGCCCGAACGATGTGCTTATACCAATCAAGACACCCATACATTCAACCCAACCATCCTCCTCAAATGTACCTCAACCATCCACCTCAACCGCACCTACGCCTTCAATTGATGAAACCACCATCGCAAAAACCACTTCCCTTCCCGCAGCTAACATTCCAACCTCCGACCCCTTAGTAGATGTTTTTCAGCGCCTTACGCTGGGGGAGTACCGCCTATATAACGTTAGTTCTTTCCCTACCCCGCAGGAGTATGGACAATTACATGCACATCCCACCTACGACCGTCGCGTGGGGGAGATAATCTCTTACGGACCACCCCATTGCCACACTAACCTAACGTATGGGGGTGTTGACGCATCCTCCATTACCCCTGAACCTCCTCTTGGTGTGGTTCCTTTCAATCCGATTTTCAATACTTGACAAATCGTCAAGTTTCATCCCTCACCTTCTTCGACTCACCGTGCGTGGAAAGGCTTTGGTTTTGGCCTTTACGAACAAGGCCGACATACACTCATTCCCGTGACTACCCATAAACACAATGATCGCAGTGGTCTCGGTTTTCCCAAAACACCTACATAGGAGACACCTCCTGTCAGCTGTATCCTGGAAGAAGAAGACGTCGCCCCTACCAAACCATCATCACCCACTTTGCCATCATCACCCGCAGAATCTATAGACCCTGAATCCATCCCTCCTAACTTTTTTTTTTCATAAATGCTATCTTCATAGGTCCTCTCACTTATCAACGCGATAATGACGACCCATCTTCTTTTCCCCTTCTTTATCCAGACATGATCGAAGAGGATTCGCCTTTGATTAATGTTGTTGAATGCCAGGATGACGACTCCATCCTCACTTACCTTGGCGCGGATGATTCTTATATTCAACGAGCCTTACCATCTAAAACCCAAACTATGCTGAACGAATCTACCATAGAAATCAACATCCACACAGAGAAGGATCCTCACATTGTGAAGATTGGACAATCCCTTAACACATCAGAACAAGCCGCCTTTACTACCTTTCTCCGTGCTTTCGCAACCAAGCTTTCGCATGGTCTTACCTTGACATGCCAGGAATTGATCCTACCATCGCCGTCCATAACATCACCCTAAACCCCGATTCCAAACCAGTCAAACAAAAATTGAGAAAAATGCATCCACGCATTGCTCTCTTGGTCAAAGAGGAGCTCCAACGACTCCTTTCTGTTTCCTTCATCTTGCCTATTGACTATCCTCAATGGATTTCTAACATCATACTGCTACTAAAGTGACAGGGGACTTTGATATGCACAAGTTTCGGGATCTTAACCTCGCTTGCCCTAAGGATGACTTCCCCTTACCTAGCATTGACCAACTTGTTGATCTAATTGCAGTCATGAGATGCTCTCTCTCATGGATGGCTTTTCAGGATACAACCAAATTTTGGTTGCCCCTACCGATCAACACAAAACCGCCTTCATAACTCCTTGGGGAACCTTCTGTTATCGTGTCATGCCATTTGGCCTTAAGAATGCTGGTGCTACCTATCAGCGGGCTATGACCTACATTTTTCATGACATTATGCACACTATCCTTGAAGACTATGTCGACGATCTTCTCGGCAAGTCTAAACATCGTAGTGAACATCTCGATGTTTTAACCATTATTTTTGATCGCCTGTTACAATATTCTGTCCACCTTCAACCGAAGAAATGTGTCTTTGGTGTTCTTTCGGGAAAACTTCTTGGCTTTATCGTCTCTTTGCGTGGCATTGAGGTCGATCCATCTAAAGTCAAAGCTATCCTAGAAATGCCCCCACCCAAAAATCTCAAACAATTGCGTAGTTTACAAGGTAAGCTCCAATCTATCCGACGTTTCATCTCCCAACTTTCAGATCGATGTCAACCTTTCCATCACCTCCTTAAAAAGGATATTGCATTCCAATGGAGCGAAGAATGTCACCAAGCCTTCGAAGCTCTCAAATCCTATCTCTTGCAGCCACCCGTGCTTATCCCACCCCAAGACGACCGCCCTTTCTACCTCTACCTTCCGCCACCGACCACGCCGTAGGAGCCATGCTTGCACATCGTGACTCGAGAATCGCGAACAAGCCATTTATTATATAAGTCATACTTTGGTGGACTATGACACTAGGTACACACATGTAGAAAAATTTGTGGCCACCAAACTCCGACACTACCTTCTAAATCACAATACTTTCGTCATCACCAATACAGACTCCCATCCATTACATGTATGCCAAACCTCATCCGAACCAACGCATTGCTAGATGGCTCATGCTTCTTGCCAACCTTGACCTTGAGTTTTTCCACCAGAAATCAATCAAAGGACAAACCATCGCAGCACAACTTCATGGAAGCTCCTTTACTGGGAACAATTTACCAATTTCACATTTCCCGACGAACTCATCGCTACTCTTTCCCTCACGGAGGAGTCGTACCCAATGACCCTCTTCTTCGATGGATCTAAATGCCAACGCGGCGGAGGAGCCGGCGTTGTTCTCATTCCTCTCAACGCTGAACCTATGCCTCTTTCATTCCGACTTGATTTCCCTTGCACTAATAATACAACGGAATACGAGGCCCTTGTTCTGGGTCTCCAAGTTGCGTTACACTTAGGTATCAAATCTATCAACATTTTTGGTGACTCTCAATTGGTAGTCAATCAAGTTATGGGCATCTACCAATGCAAAAATGAGGAACTTCAAAAATACAAACACTACGTGGATTCACTTCTAGCCTTATTTACCCACTATTCTATACAAACCATTCCCCGCTCCACTAACAAATTTGTGGATACTATGGCTTGCTTAGCCTCGCAAATTCCCGCCGCGCCAACTGACTCTGAATTATTCGTCGTGGTCCAACAACTTTTGCCCCTTCCTATTCAACTCGGTAGTTTGTATGATAAATACTGTGTCTACTAATTCACAGGATACCTGGTACCACCAATTTCATGACTACCTTACAATCTCTGTCCTCCCACCTGACCTTACTAGTAACGGAAAACGTGCTTTTCTTAAAAGTGTTTCGCGTTATGTTGTCATGGGGGGACTCCTCTATAAACGTGGCTTTGATGGCATCCTCCTTCGCTGTCTAACTGGCGCGGAGGCCACTCATACCATCCAACAGGTCCATGACGGTATTTGTGGTGGACATTTTAGCGGCCTTGCCGTGGCCAAACGAATCCTTCGCCTTGGTTATTATTGGCCTACTCTCAATAACGACTGCTACGAATATGTTAAGCATTGTGTTATGTGTCAGCAACATGCCAACCTTCAACATACTCCTAGCCACCCGCTCTAGATCACTCGAGATCTTTGGCCCTTCTCACAATGGGGTTTAGACCTTATTGGTGAGATTCACCCAACCTCTTCACAACGTCACCGTTGGATAATCACAGTGACCGAATATTACACAAAATGGGTGGAGGCTATTCCACTCATTTCAATCAAAAAAGAAAAAATTGTCGAGTTCATTAACCACCACATTATCTATCGTTTTGGTGTTCCTCATCGCCTGATAACAGATAATGGAAAATCTTTCAAAAACAAGTTGTTGCAAGACCTTTGTGACAACTTTGGTATCAAACTTAGTTTCTCATCACCTTACTATCCACAAGCCAATGGGCAAGCCGAGTCCTCTAATAAAACACTAACCAAAATCCTCATGAAAGTTGTCAATGAATCTGGAAGAAATTGGCACGATCACATTCCCTTTGCCCTTTGGGCTTATCGTACTAGCATTCGTACTTCTACTAATGCCACACCTTTTTCTTTGGTATACGGTACCGAGGCTGTTTTGCCTCTCGAAATACAAATACCCTCCCTTAGAATATCTCTTCAGGATATTCTCACCAACGATGATTTCCGCCAAGAGCGGTTAGCCCAATTGGAGCTTCTTGACGAACGCCGTCTTACAGCTCTTGATCACCTTCAAATCTATCAAAAACGCATTAAACGTGCTTATGATAAGCGACTTCATGAGCGTACCTTTAAGGTTGGTGATCTTGTTCTCAAAGAGAATCAACATGTAACCAAACTAGAAAAGAGCAAACGTGGAAAATTTGCTCCCAATTCGATTGGGCCTTATATAATCACTCATACCTATGGATCCGGTACTTATCGCTTAGCTTCGCTTAATGGTAAACTCCGAGCTCGAACCCCTTAATGCCTTGCATCTTCAACCATTCTACTGTTGAAATTAGTGTTATATCACTTCTTATCTACTCCGCCACTCGTCCCTCGAGCTCACTTACCACTACATACACTCTGTTTCCTACACTTCATAATAACAATCAAGCTCACATAGTTTGATCCTCACCTCCCTTGATGATGCATTCCCCTTTTTTAGTCTAGTCCATGACTTCAAAATATTAAAATAAGCCGTATTCTTATGGGATTTTCTTGAGTCAAACTTCCTACTAAACTAGATGCTTCACGCCAAACGAACATCTAGTCATCTAAATTAAATATAGATCTGCTCCTCGAAGGACATGCTATATGCCGAACTATTGCTGCTATTATATATAGATGCTCCCCGAAGGATAGCTATGCATTACAATCATATCGCTACTATAAATAGATTGCTCCCTCGAAGGACAGCTATACATGCATCGCCTTTATCGAAGCTTCTCGCATTGATCGCCTTCGTGAAGACCTCGGGAATAATACAATCAATATCCCTTATAGACTTCCCGCATCGATCACTTCTACATTCAATAAAAGAAAACCTCATTCAAAAGGACTTTTGAGTCATGGACTTGTCTATTTAGGGTAGGTTCTCTTTCGTCGAACACTCACTTTGTAATAAGTTCTCCGTACCTCGGCCTATATCATCCACCTCACCTCACCATTTGTTTCAACTCAAGGGACGTAATGTACGCTCGATATATTGTGATCACACAACTCTTTTCACCTATTGACTTCTCGTCTATGCATGGTACCTAGGGCTCCAAGCTCGTTCTACGTGGTGTGGTTTGTTTAGCTCTCTTCATCTACTGAGCACTCTTTCGCTTTTCTCGCATCTAGGATTGTGTGTTGACCTTAATCAGGACCCGATTCCCTACTACTTGGGTAGGCTAACTTTCACTTCCCTCATACCTTTTATAGCATCACCAATTCATTACCAACACCATCCACCTTACCTTTACTACTCTTAATATTTTTACCAACCAACCAATTACCTAAACCGTACCCATTGCTCAATTCGCCTCCCCGATCCTAAGGAGAACTACATCGATCCGAGGCCCCTCCTTGCTTTGTGCAATGGGCTATGTAGGTAGCACTTCGGAGACATGGGGTCTCCCAAGGTTAGCTCGACCATCCCCTACCATAACCTATCCTGTGTGGTGAATATAAATATTTTTGTGTATTTCTATTTAATCACAGTCCTCTTTATCCTTTTTCAAAACACCGAAAATCAAAACACAAACAATCTTATTATTATCGTAACTCAAATCAACATACATATTCAGTTTTATTTAGATGTTAAACAAATACATCTTCTCTATCATCGACACGCAGGTCGGCATCCTTATTTATTCTTATACCTTGCTAACATTTACTCAGACCCTCACGCCTCATCCCGAACTAGGTGATGATCGTGATCGTCGACCCCTCTCGCCAGGCCTCTCTGTCCTCAAAGGTACCACGGCTATTGGTACCGCCCACTGATCTGCCAATCTCTCCTGTAACATATGAATACACCCTCTCGCATGGAGGACTCCAGCCTCTAGTCTCTCCGCCCGTGACTCCGTAACCACTAACAATCCTCTTGTCTCATTCACCTGCGTTTGGAGCTGCTGAACCAAATGCTGCAGACGATCCTCTCTCTTGTAATCATAGCAGCTATGTCGGGACGCTCATGTACACCTCGCAGCTTCTGCTACCCACCATAATCTATAGGCCTCTGCTGCTCCCGCATCCATTACCTCGCGATCGGCCGCTACCTCTTCAGCCCTTCGGAGGTGTTGGCCGGGAGGTGAGAATGCTTGCCTCGCGTCGATCCTCGTATATGGTCTATAAGCCAGGGGTATATCCTGCACAAATCCAAATTGTCACCGCACGCGATCTATAGGAATCCTCTCATACTCACCCGGCCTGTGCCCTGCGATCCACCTCAATCGCTCTACACCCCTCAACTCCTCAGCTATGTTCTCTGTTACCATATAGTTTCCGTATGGCCTCCAACAGATATCCGCAACCGTCACTCTCTCCCATACCTGCCTGTAATACTCAATATCACCCGTCACGGCCTGGGATCTGGCCTCTTGTTCTGTCTGGACCCATCGTCTGAATCCCAACCTCTGCACTCCGGTTTCCCCGAACTGGATGGGTCGGCCTATTGGTCACACACAAACAATGTGCTCATAGGCCCAACAAAGTTGTAATAAGTATGAACTATCCAGTGTCGTCCTGTGATTTCGCCTACAAGCCCATAAACCCCTGTATAGCTCCGCCAAATATGCAGGTGCCCATGCAAAAGTCACGTTCCTTTCTATCATCTCCCAAATAACACACATCAATGCCTTTGGAAATCTTCCCCCTTCCGCCCTGAACGCATAATAACCTACCGCTATCATTAATATCACCGCTAACCTTGTCTCCTCGGGGTGTCTTGCATACATTACCCCATATGTAAAAGATAAACCTCATTTGTGTCAAATCTCGTGTGTATGGACCAAATCTGCTGTTATCGCTCCCGTGCCGCGCTAGGTAGTGCCGATATATCCTGGTTCTCCTGTAATAGGGAGTCTCAAGATCCAAAACACATCTTCCAATGTTACTTGTCATCTCCCTATTGGCGGATAAAAGGTATTTGTCTCGGATTCCATCTCTCAATCAATGCCTGCAACATAGCATGTAACATCCTCATTTTTAACTTTAGAACAAGTGAATTTTTTTTTTTGATAATTGCATACTGGTTCTAAATACATAATTTAGAACTCACAATTCAAATAACCATTCATATAATAAGCAACCATATGCAGCTGTAATGACTCGGAGTACTTCCGATCTATTCATTCCATGACTCGGTAATCTACCGATCTATTCATGAGTAATAAGAGTCGGTGTTTTTATTTAACACATCACTCTTGCGGTTCTCTTCCCTAATGGGAATTAATGCTCTGTCAAGGAATCTAATCAATAATCGTTACCATTATCCATCGGCATCTCATCCCTTAGACTAGGTGAATCAGACAACGCAATCAGCAGCTTGCGATACTTTGGCCAAAGATTTGAAACATATCTTGTTCATGTCTCGTATTCCTTAACGGCATACTCGCCAATCTAGAATACGCCCTTCACCCCATTCATATGTTATATAGAATGTCTTATACGATTATTGTCAATTCCTTCCTTCCACAATGAATCACGGAGGCGCATTAACAAGGTGATAATGTTATATGGATACCCACGAGGGTTAGGGATATGATGACATACTGGTTCAACCTTGCAGTTCAACCAGTGTGTCATGACACCCCAAATCTCCGAGGCAGTCATATAACATGACCACGTTCTTAATCGGTCCCAGGGTAACTCGTGCGAAATCAAGTGTAAATCTCAACGATCAATGCAAGGGGTGTCGCCATAAGTCACCTGCATTGTTGTAACTTCGAGAAGATCCTAATCTTCTCGGAGGTACAACCCTGCAGTCGACCTTATGTCGTCATCCTTTAAATCCGCCTCGAGAAGATCTACCCGAAAACAAGCGTTACGCACTAAAGATTAAATTACTTCTTAAGACTTTTCCCTAAGGTTAGCCATTTCCAATCCCTGGATTCATTTTCTTAAGGCGACCCTCCTCCATTAATCTCATTACTTGGTAGAGGTATTAAGGTCTAGCTTCTATCAAGGAGTCATTAGAATACGTCTGATTCTAAACAACAGATTCAGACAATATCTCATAACCTATGCTTGAGATTGCCACCTGAATTCCATTGATTGCCTACCAGTTCTCTTAACTGAATTTATATCATACTTTTTAGTTTAAAGATATAAATGATTTAGAATCCAATTTACTATTGTCCTGTTATACTTAGGACTAGGGATTAGTAATTCAATCCAACTTGTTTAGCGTTATCTTTTAGGCTCAAATTTAACCTATCCTCTAGAGAGACAATATTTAAATTACAATATTGCATTATCCAGATCAAATTAGAACTACTAAATACTCATAAGAATTTAGTCTAATTACTTACAAGCTTTCATTGTCAATCACAAAAGCATCCATATTATGCAAAGATAACTATGCCTCTTCGTTACGTAAACCGAAGAAGTTCATCATTCATAATTTAATACAACACATAAGTATCAAACGCTTATTTTCATTCCTTTTGAAACTCGTACAATTACATTTATGCACAAAGATACTTGATATAATGCTAACGGAAAAGAAACATCTTTTCACATATAGTACATCCATAAAATCAAGCTGTAATTCATAATAAATCAAATAAACTATCTGATCGGACTGCCAGATCTGCATTGTATTTACCTCTTACGGCAACCATCTGCAAAAATAGTCAACATGAGTCAGTTCAATGAACTGAGCATGATAAGCACTAACTTTTAAAACAATTGCAATCCATCAATTGTTTCCATTAAACACCCTGTTTAAATGAGATCAAATATCCAAAAAGAAAACATATTCAGGCTATGTCCTTGTAATACTAAATGATTACAAACATGTAACTCTATCATTGTTACAGAATAGTCTTAAACACTTTCTAATATTTCATCAAATATTAAGAAACAAGAACGAATGCAGATAAACAATCATTGAATCCAAATCACGACACTGGTCAGATTGTTGCAATCTTCCAAAAAGGAAATAACATAACAATTTGGTCTCCTACCAAAACGTTACCAAATTAATTTCCTACTGATAGTTCATTATCAATAATATAAAATAAAGGAAGAGAAAGAATCAATCCATTCTTACTTCCCTTTTTACATAAGTTCATCACTGTACTGCCTTCACTTATGAGAACAGTCATCCAGTATATAAATGAACAAGTTAGACAGGCCGAAATCAAGATCACTGTTCTAAATCACGAAAATAGAAACCCAGCAAATCTCTTGTACAGCAACTAACACATCAACTATCCATAAATCAGTCTGATGTCCAAAACTAGTTTCACCTAAACACAGTAAGGCTTTCGAACCAAGTTCGAAAGCAAGAGCTTCAAGCGTATTGCTGTAACCAACAACTCTATAACATTAAGCCTTTTAAGGTTTCCGAGAAACTATGCTATGGTGACCACACATTGATTCCAATTCATGATCAGTCAGTCGAATTGAACAAACAGAAAGGAACTTAGCATACTTATACTTTCTCAGTTTATCGGACTGAACAAACGGAAAGGAACACCATCAATCGATCCCTACCTGGTGCATGCAAATCCCTAGTGCAACTCACCCAAACAGGGCCAGAACGCGAAAACAGTCATCAATGACGCATATAAAAATCAGACAAACAATCAAGCTCTTATTTCAACCAAGAAACCCGACTGTACTCTGCCAATAATTTAGCACAAATAGAACAGGTTGAATATGTAGTTGATCACCTAAGGAATCTGTACCACCAAAGCAACATGCAACACAAAGTACTCCAAGAAAATACAGAGGTCTTCAGTACAGGTTTTCCTTCAAGTCACTGGATCAACTCTTAACAACTGTATATACACATTCTAACTTGAACAGTGACCAAAATAGAAATAGAACATTGAAACGTCTCCTCACAGTCGTTCGGAATTCAATCCTAATAAATCCACTAATTCACACTACATACTGATAACGGATTTGCGCCCATAATCACAAACCCAACAACAGTATAAAAATAGAATTAATTGATAAATCCTTCCATGCCATTCAAGACAAACATTCCGAATGAAACAAGTATAAGCAAATCAATATACTCATTCCAAAACAATGAAATAAACTGAACTGCTTCAAAACCTTCGAACAATTTTCGCAAGGAAAGGCAATACATCCACAAAAAGTCAATACTCAGTATTTACTACAATAACAGTAGCCACAAAACCTGTCTTTTCCACAAGGCTTCACGACAATATATAATAACAAAACTCAAGATGAATCTACATTCACAACAAGAGATTCGTAAACGATTCAATCATGAAAACCACTCGAGTCGTTAAAGACTATGGTAACTCATCATTGCCTATTCCAAGCCAGAAATTAGAAAACAATGAAACCCATAAAGTATCATTAATCGCTGTTAACAAAACCATGACAGAGCTTCGAAAATCTTCAAATGCACAGAACAATCAAATGGTACACCAGTATCATTCCCTCTTGTCTCTCACAACAAAGATTGACGATCGAAAGTCGATAAAGAAAAGCGATGATCTATACCCTTCACAAGTATATTCGACGGGCTCTCGCCAAACAGGCCGAGCATTCAAACCTTTATAAATATAAATCTCTCATATTTAAACCAGAAGGAATACACAACAAACAGAGTTGAAGTTCGATTTCAACAAACACCCAACAAGCGGAAATTGCCAAAAATCGAACCAGAAGAGATACAGAGCCAAAATCAACTAAATCTTCATAGGAAAATTTATCTAATCTTCACAAACAAATGAACAGAGTTGTTTTAATGAAGACATTTGAAAGACAGCAAAATATTTAAAGGATAGGGCCTAACATGCCTGTATTTTGATCGAATTTCCGAAGAAGACAACAGGAAGAGCTCAAACTTCCTTTTCTTTTTCCCAAACACAGCGACCAACAAAATTTCGCTGTCCCGTTTACAATATATCCTCCATGGCAGAGAAAAGAGCCAGAGAAATTCATTCTCGCCATGCAACTCAAAGAGAACTGGTGCGAAGAACCAGTAAACTAGCAGAGAGAGAGAGAGTAGACCGAAAATCGCGATACACCAAACAAACCTTCCAACTTCTCGTTTGCATGCCGTTTCGCGAGCTCCGGGCTCAACTCCCTAAACAATAAATGCCATTAAACCAATTTTCCCGCCTAATCTCTACCCCCACCGACCGCCAAAATTGGCGACAGTCCATCCAAAAACTCAAGTTCACTTCCAGACTTAGTAATTGCCAAGTCTGCCAAGGTTAGCCGCCGCCTAAGCCTCCGCCATCTGCCTGTCCCTCATCCTTATCCTTCCCATTTATTGCCATAGAGAATAGCGCCCATGGTTCGCCACCCTTCAAAGGCCCCTTCTCATAAACTCTTAGTTAGCTAGGTTAGTATCTTAGGTTAGAGTTTTAGGGTAAGAACCATGCTAACCATTTTGCACTTAGTTATTATTTTAGGATCATAACACATAGCCTAGGTCTAGGTTAGACTAACAATAATCTAACCCCTAGGTTAGGTTATTGTTTTAGGTTACTAACCCTTAGTAATTCAGTTTGGTCCTTCTCCTGAAAACTCGGAGAGACCTGCATCATACTTTCTAGAACAGAGTCACTCCTGTTCTTATTACAGAATTGTATGTCAATGAATTATTACCTGGTCTTTAATCGAGACCTTCCAGATATACCAGATATCGGGAACCGTTTCATTTCTCAAGATCTGCCTGAGTCATACTCCTGACCAGCTTACCAAATGCTTCCATACCTTGCAACCTGTTCAAGGTTCGTGATCTAATTTTATCACTTCACAAAATTAAAGCATTACTTGGATCAATTCCTTTGGTCCAAGTCTAGATATTATTGATGAATACCTGTATAATTCATTCCGTGATCAGATTAATATTCAGTCACAAGATGAAATAAATAAAAGAGTCTATTAATATTTTGACTCAGTCAAGATCTGCAATCTGCAAGAAATTTAATACATATCAAGCATGATTTCCGAATCGAGGTACACAATCCATTTACTAGAAATCACATATCAACACTTGAATGCTTAGGAGAAAGTAACAACAGTTCAGGGTGTTACATGCTTCCCTCCTAAAAGGATTCATCGTCCCGATGAATTACATAATAACTTGACCTTCCGGTCAATCAATTTATTAGTACACAAACAATGTGTTTACTTCCATATTTAATAGTTTCAGAAATCAATGTCACCTCACTTTTATTCAACCTGAATAAAGTCTGCCTAAATCAGGCTTTCATAAATACTTAAAAACAATCAGTTCATAAAGTATTTCATCAACAGATTTCATTCTGTTGCAAAAAGAGAAGGAAAAGCAGTTTTCATCTCTTCCAGGTTTTCCCAAGTTGCACTTTCTTCGCTAAACTGGTCCCACTGGACCTTACATTGCTGAATATCACGATTCCTTAAATGCAACTGGCGAGTTTCCAGCACTCTTGTGGGTTTAACCACGATTATTCCTGGGTCCTGGACCTGCAAGGAATTCCAATTTAAAACATGTGACAGATCTGAAACGTATTTCTTAAGCAAAGAAATATGGAAAACATCATGCATACGAGATAGAGCAGGAGGCAATGCTAAACGATAAGCTACAGGATTGATTATCTCGACAATTTCAAAAGGTCCCACGTATCGTGGTGACAACTTGGCAGCCTTGCCAAAAGTTATAGAACTCTTTCTGGGTTTAACACGCAGAAAAACCTTATCACCAAGCTCAAACTTTCTATCAACCCGCTTAAGGTCAGCATAGCTCTTCTGTCTATCCGCTGCTTCCTTTAATCGTTCACGAATCAGCTTAACTTGCTGTTCCATCTCTGTGAGAATCTCGGTCCAATTACCACTCTATCCTCTACACTGTCCCAACTTACAGGGGTTCTGCACTTTCTTCCATAAAGTGCTTCAAAAGGTGCCATCTTAAGAGATGAGTGATAAGTGTTGTTGTATGCGAACTCAACCAATGGGAGATACTCTTCCCATTTATACTGTTGATCCATGCAATACATTCGCAACATGTCCTCCAACACTTGATTTACCCTCTCAGTTTGCCCATCCGTTTCTGGATGATATGCAGAACTGAAGTTTAGTTTCGTTCCTAGGGCTGCGTTAAGCGTTTGCCAAAACCTTGACGTCATTCTAGGATCCCTGTCAGAAATAATCAGTTCAGGTACACCATGCAATCTGAAAATTTCGTGTACGAACCTCTTGGCTAGCACTGGAGAATCATCCTTTAGATTTCCAGCGATGAAATGAGCTACCTTAGTTAGCTTATCTACAACTACCAGGATAACATCATGTTTATTCCTGGACATGGGTAGTCCTTGTACAAAATCCATGGTTATTACTTGCCATTTGTACTGCGGTATGCTATGAGGATACAACAATCCAGCAGGATGCATATGCTCTGCTTTCACCCGCTGACATTCCAGACAATGAGTCACAAAATTTATCACATCCTTTTTCATACCTTTCCAGAAGTATTGCTGTTTCAAATCAGCTAGCATTTTTGTGATACCCGGGTGCCCAGAGAAAGGTGAATTATGAAATTCAACTAACAACTTCTTTCTCAATTCATTCAGCATAGGTACATATACCCTATTTTCATAACGCAAGATTCCTTCATTATCCAGATGAAAACCTTCATACCTTTTATCTTTAGGTTCTGCAGCAAGCGCTGCTTTCACTTGCTGAAAATATGCATCTGATTCTGAGGCACTTTTTACCTCGTCTTTAAACTGAGTTCTCAACGTTATAAGAGCAGAAATGTGCCTCCTACGACTTAGAGCATCAGCTACTCTATTCTCCTTTCCTTTGATATAACTGATATCAAAGTCATATTGTGATAGAAATTCTAACCACCTTCTTTGTCTGGCATTCAAATTGGGCTGAGTAAATATATATTTCAGACCCAAGTGATCAGTTTTCAACTCAAAAGGTTTCCCTAGTAAGTAGTGTCTCCAGACTTGAAGTGCGTGAACAATGGCAGCAAGCTCCAGATCATGAGGGGCATAATTCAGCTCATGAATCTTAAGTTTTCTACTCTCATAAGCAATGACTTGATCATTTTGTAGCAAAACACCCCAAGACCTTCCCTGAAGCATCGCTACCACCGTAAAATTTCCATTGAGTCAAGTTCCAATATAGGTGCAGAAGTCACTGGTCTTTCGACTTTTGAAAGCCGCTTCGCACTTGTCATTCCACATGAATTTCTTATCCTTCTTCGCAAGTGAAGTTATTGGTGCACTACCTTAGAAAAATCCTTTACAAATTTTCTATAAGTTAGCAAGACCCATGAAGCTTCTTACTTCATGCACATTCTTGGGTGCGAAGCCACTGTTATCGCCACTATTTTGAAGGATCTACAGCGATTCCTTCCTTGCTTATGACATGACCCAAATAGCGAACTTGAGAATCATAGAAAGAACATTTGGATAACTTACCCATGACTTTTCTTTCTCACCCATTCCTAATACTATCTTCAAATGCTCAGGTGTGCTCCTCAACGCTTCTTAGAATAAATGAGAATATCGTCCAAGAATACAAGTACAAACTTGTCGGGTATTCTTGAAAATATTGTTCATTAAATTCATAAAGGCCGCAGTGCATTCAGTACATTTCAGCATTAACATCAACACCCATTTCGGGGTTGTCTCTCGGGAGGTTGCTGATTATCATTATCGCTTCTTCATCCTCCTCATTCCCCATCACCTGCTGTTCAAGTACAGCTAAACGATCTCTTGTGTCCAACAGGGCAGCAAGGATCTCATCCAGTTTCTGGGTTGTTGCCGCTCCTTCTTCAGGTGGAGCATTACTCGCAACGTTCCCCCTTGTTCTAACCATTTTCTGTTACAAGAAAATTGGTTTTTATCAGATTATGGACTCAATAGGTCCAAGAGCTGCAACCTTCAGCTCTGATACCAAGATGTAACATCCTCATTTTTAACTTTAGAACAAGTGAATTTTTTTTTTTTTTGATAATTGCATACTGGTTCTAAATACATAATTTAGAACTCACAATTCAAATAACCATTCATATAATAAGCAACCATATGCAGCTGTAATGACTCGGAGTACTTCCGATCTATTCATTCCATGACTCGGTAATCTACCGATCTATTCATGAGTAATAAGAGTCGGTGTTTTTATTTAACACATCACTCTTGCGGTTCTCTTCCCTAATCTGGGAATTCAGAATGCTCTGTCCAAGGAATCTAACTGAATAACTGTTACCATTATCCATCGGCATCTCATCCCTTAGACTAGGTGAATCAGGACAACGCAATCAGCAGCTTGCGATACTTTGGCCAAAGATTTGAAACATACTGTTCATGTCTCGTATTCCTTAACGGCATACTCGTCAATCTGGAATACGTCCTTCACCCCATTCATATGTTATATAGAATGTCTTATACTGATTATTGTCAGTCCTTCCTTCCACAACTGAATCACCCGGAGGCAGATTAACAAGGTGATAATGTTATATGGATACCCACGAGGGTTAGGGATATGATGACATACTGGTTCAACCTTGCAGTTCAACCAGTGTGTCATGACACCCCAAATCTCCGAGGCAGTCATATAACATGACCACGTTCTTAATCGGTCCCAGGGTAACTCGTGCGAAATCAAGTGTAAATCTCAACGATCAATGCAAGGGGTGTCGCCATAAGTCACCTGCATTGTTGTAACTTCGAGAAGATCCTAATCTTCTCGGAGGTACAACCCTGCAGTCGACCTTATGTCGTCATCCTTTAAATCCGCCTCGAGAAGATCTACCCGAAAACAAGCGTTACGCACTAAAGATTAAATTACTTCTTAAGACTTTTCCCTAAGGTTAGCCATTTCCAATCCCTGGATTCATTTTCTTAAGGCGACCCTCCTCCATTAATCCCATTACTTGGTAGAGGTATTAAGGTCTAGCTTCTATCAAGGAGTCATTAGAATACGTCTGATTCTAAACAACAGATTCAGACAATATCTCATAACCTATGCTTGAGATTGCCACCTGAATTCCATTGATTGCCTACCAGTTCTCTTAACTGAATTTATATCATACTTTTTAGTTTAAAGATATAAATGATTTAGAATCCAATTTACTATTGTCCTGTTATACTTAGGACTAGGGATTAGTAATTCAATCCAACTTGTTTAGCGTTATCTTTTAGGCTCAATTTTAACCTATCCTCTAGAGAGACAATATTTAAATTACAATATTGCATTATCCAGATCAAATTAGAACTACTAAATACTCATAAGAATTTAGTCTAATTACTTACAAGCTTTCATTGTCAATCACAAAAGCATCCATATTATGCAAAGATAACTATGCCTCTTCGTTACGTAAACCGAAGAAGTTCATCATTCATAATTTAATACAACACATAAGTATCAAACGCTTATTTTCATTCCTTTTGAAACTCGTACAATTACATTTATGCAACAGCATACTTGATATAATGCTAACGGAAAAGAAACATCTTTTCACATATAGTACATCCATAAAATCAAGCTGTAATTCATAATAAATCAAATAAACTATCTGATCGGACTGCCAGATCTGCATTGTATTTACCTCTTACGGCAACCATCTGCAAAAATAGTCAACATGAGTCAGTTCAATGAACTGAGCATGATAAGCACTAACTTTTAAAACAATTGCAATCCATCAATTGTTTCCATTAAACACCCTGTTTAAATGAGATCAAATATCCAAAAAGAAAACATATTCAGGCTATGTCCTTGTAATACTAAATGATTACAAACATGTAACTCTATCATTGTTACAGAATAGTCTTAAACACTTTCTAATTTTTCATCAAATATTAAAGAAACAAGAACGAAGGCATATAAACAATCATTGAATCCAAATCACGACACTGGTCAGATTGTTGCAATCTTCAAAAAAAGGAAATAACATAACAATTTGGTCTCCTACCAAAACGTTACCAAATTAATTTCCTACTGATAGTTCATTATCAATAATATAAAATAAAGGAAGAGAAAGAATCAATCCATTCTTACTTCCCTTTTTACATAAGTTCATCACTGTACTGCCTTCACTTATGAGAACAGTCATCCAGTATATAAATGAACAAGTTAGACAGGCCGAAATCAAGATCACTGTTCTAAATCACGAAAATAGAAACCCAGCAAATCTCTTGTACAGCAACTAACACATCAACTATCCATAAATCAGTCTGATGTCCAAAACTAGTTTCACCTAAACACAGTAAGGCTTTCGAACCAAGTTCGAAAGCAAGAGCTTCAAGCGTATTGCTGTAACCAACAACTCTATAACATTAAGCCTTTTAAGGTTTTTAGAAACTATGCTATGGTGACCACACATTGATTCCAATTCATGATCAGTCAGTCGAATTGAACAAACAGAAAGGAACTTAGCATACTTATACTTTCTCAGTTTATCGGACTGAACAAACGGAAAGGAACACCATCAATCGATCCCTACCTGGTGCATGCAAATCCCTAGTGCAACTCACCCAAACAGGGCCAGAACGCGAAAACAGTCATCAATGACGCATATAAAAATCAGACAAACAATCAAGCTCTTATTTCAACCAAGAAACCCGACTGTACTCTGCCAATAATTTAGCACAAATAGAACAGGTTGAATATGTAGTTGCTCACCTAAGGAATCTGTACCACCAAAGCAACATGCAACACAAAGTACCCCAAGAAAATACAGAGGTCTTCAGTACAGATTTTCCCTTCAAGTCACTGGATCAACACTTAACAACTGTATATACACATTCTAACTTGAACAGTGACCAAAATAGAAATAGAACATTGAAACGTCTCCTCACAGTCGTTCGGAATTCAATCCTAATAAATCCACTAATTCACACTACATACTGATAACGGATTTGCGCCCATAATCACAAACCCAACAACAGTATAAAAATAGAATTAATTGATAAATCCTTCCATGCCATTCAAGACAAACATTCCGAATGAAACAAGTATAAGCAAATCAATATACTCATTCCAAAACAATGAAATAAACTGAACTGCTTCAAAACCTTCGAACAATTTTCGCAAGGAAAGGCAATACATCCACAAAAAGTCAATACTCAGTATTTACTACAATAACAGTAGCCACAAAACCTGTCTTTTCCACAAGGCTTCCACGACCATATAATAACAAAACTCAAGATGAATCTACATTCACAACAGTAGATTACTGTAAACGATTCAATCATGAAATCCACTGAGTCGTTAAAGACTATGGTAACTCATCTGTTGCCTATTCCAAGCCAGAAATTAGAAAACAATGAAACCCATAAAGTATCATTAATCGCTGTTAACAAAACCATGACAGAGCTTCGAAAATCTTCAAATGCACAGAACAATCAAATGGTACACCAGTATCATTCCCTACTGTCTCACAACAGCATTGACGATCGAAAGTCGACAGCAAAACAGTGATCTATACCCTTCACAAGTATATTCGACGGGCTCTCGCCAAACAGGCCGAGCATTCAAACCTTTATAAATATAAATCTCTCATATTTAAACCAGAAGGAATACACAACAAACAGAGTTGAAGTTCGATTTCAACAAACACCCAACAAGCGGAAATTGCCAAAAATCGAACCAGAAGAGATACAGAGCCAAAATCAACTAAATCTTCATAGAAAATTTATCTAATCTTCACAAACAAATGAACAGAGTTGTTTTAATGAAGACATTTGAAAGACAGCAAAATATTTAAAGGATAGGGCCTAACATGCCTGTATTTTGATCGAATTTCCGAAGAAGACCACAGGAAGAGCTCAAACTTCCTTTTCTTTTTCCCAAACACAGCGACCAACAAAATTTCATTTGTCCGTTTACAATATATCCTCCATGGCAGAGAAAAGAGCCAGAGAAATTCATTCTCGCCATGCAACTCAAAGAGAACTGGTGCGAAGAACCAGTAAACTAGCAGAGAGAGAGAGAGTAGACCGAAAATCGCGATACACCAAACAAACCTTCCAACTTCTCGTTTGCATGCCGTTTCGCGAGCTCCGGGCTCGACTCCCTAAACAATAAATGCCATTAAACCAATTTTCCCGCCTAATCTCTACTCCCACCGACCGCCAAAATTGGCGACAGTCCATCCAAAAACTCAAGTTCACTTCCAGACTTAGTAATTGCCAAGTCTGCCAAGGTTAGCCGCCGCCTAAGCCTCTCCGCCATCCGCCTCGTCCCTCATCCTTATCCTTCCCATTTATTGCCATAGAGAATAGCGCCCATGGTTCGCCACCCTTCAAAGGCCCCTTCTCATAAACTCTTAGTTAGCTAGGTTAGTATCTTAGGTTAGAGTTTTAGGGTAAGAACCATGCTAACCATTTTGCACTTAGTTATTATTTTAGGATCATAACACATAGCCTAGGTCTAGGTTAGACTAACAATAATCTAACCCCTAGGTTAGGTTATTGTTTTAGGTTACTAACCCTTAGTAATTCTGGGTTTGGTCCTTCTCCGAAAACTCGGAGAGACCTGCATCATACTTTCTAGAACAGAGTCACTCCTGTTCTTATTACAGAATTGTATGTCAATGAATTATTACCTGGTCTTTAATCGAGACCTTCCAGATATACCAGATATCGGGAACCGTTTCATTTCTCAAGATCTGCCTGAGTCATACTCCTGACCAGCTTACCAAATGCTTCCATACCTTGCAACCTGTTCAAGGTTCGTGATCTAATTTTATCACTTCACAAAATTAAAGCATTACTTGGATCAATTCCTTTGGTCCAAGTCTAGATATTATTGATGAATACCTGTATAATTCATTCCGTGATCAGATTAATATTCAGTCACAAGATGAAATAAATAAAAGAGTCTATTAATATTTTGACTCAGTCAAGATCTGCAATCTGCAAGAAATTTAATACATATCAAGCATGATTTCCGAATCGAGGTACACAATCCATTTACTAGAAATCACATATCAACACTTGAATGCTTAGAGAAAGTAACAACGCTTCAGGGGTGTTACATAGCATGATTACGTGCGATTCGTGAATAATAGCGGATTCCACTTAACCCCAAATCCATTTTTTCCTATTTCTACCCATTTACCCACCCAAACACCCTCCAATTTTACCCACCTAGCCGCATTACCCTATTTTACCTATCTACCCTCTCCGTTTTTCAAATTACCTCCATTTACTCATTATTTCCTACAAAATACAAATTCCTACCCAAACCCCCCATTTAGCCTAATAACCATTTCAATGCATAAAATCACGAGTTTAGAACCTACCGGTACGACGACACGTCGTCGTGGTGGGATGGGTGGTGGCGGTCCAGCTGGTCCAGCCCCTCCAGCTCCTCCTGCCTGTGCCATGGCTCCAATCCTGATCTACTGGGTCCCTGGCCAATCACCTGCTGCCTCCTCCTCAATCGGGCCCACTATCAACTCTCTCCGCCAATCAAATAGCTCCACCTCACTCAATAACCCTCCAAATCAACTCTCCACGTCAGACAAGTCGATTTGGATTGCAAATAACAAAAGTGACAATGACAAGCCGTATTTTTCTTTTTATAGGTTTTTCGCCTTTCACCGATATCGGTTTCATTTTGCCCTAAGAAACCGGTATCGGTCCCTTAACCGATATCGGTCATGCAGAATCGACATCGGTTCTCTACCCAACTTTCACCCCATTCTTTGCCCTTATTTACTCCTTGCCTCTTTTTCACCAATATCGCCTCTATCCACCTTTGCTGCACAACATTTGTTCACTTGTCCAGCCTGACCTACGGCCTCAACCTACCATTCGGCCCGACCTAAGGCCTCAACCTACCAATTGGCCCGACCCAAGGCCTCGCCCTACCTATTTGGCCCGACCCAAGGCCTCAACCTACCATTCGGCCCGACCTAAGGCCTCAACCTACCAATTGGCCCGACCCAAGGCCTCAACCTACCAATTGGCCGACCCAAGGCCTCAACCTACCATTCGGCCCGACCTAAGGCCTCAACCTACCAATTGGCCCGACCTAAGGCCTCAACCTACCAGTTGGCCCGACCCAAGGCCTCGCCCTACCTATTCGGCCCGACCCAAGGCCTCAACCTACCATTCGGCCCGACCTAAGGCCTCAACCTACCAATTGGCCCGACCCAAGGCCTCGCCCTAACCTATTTGGCCCGACCTAAGGCCTCGCCCTACCTATTTGGCCCGACCCAAGGCCTCAACCTAACCATTAGGCCCGACCCAAGGCCTCAACCTACCTATCCGGCCCGACCCAAGGCCTCAACCTACCCATCTAACCTGACCCAGGGCCACCGCCCAACCACTTGGCCTGACCCAAGGCCGTATCACTTCAATACCATACCCACAATCAACGTTTTATTTTATCCATCCATCATGTACCTTGTGTTCAATCGAGCTCACCTGTTCGTGTTTTAGCATGATTAGGGTCCTTGACTTGATCGTCGACCAACTTTGCCAGTGACGTTTATCTCAACCAAACCAACCATTTGTACGCCGAACATGCCTAAACGTTCTCTCGCACCTCACCGTTATATACCCGGAGCTACTTCCTATGCCTTGGATACTGAGGATTATATCACCCTTGTTTGGATAAACTATCGACCTTTGCCTACACATTGTTGGTTTGCTTGTCAAATCATGTACCCTCGTCGATCTATTGCATTTCAACATGCGTCTACTTCCTGGACCTACCCCACCACCTTACCATCCTCTACAACATATAGCCTTTATCAACCCTATCCCCGATTTCCGCGTTCACTCAATCGTGATAGATTTGAGGGGGATTACCTATATCCTTAACATGAGAAACCACTTCATATTATTGTCCGCGTGCACTTTACGAACAAGCTACACGATAATAAGGGGCTAATGTAGACACCAAATTCATGTCTTACGACCCCTTGTGACCCGCATCCCATTTCGCAACCTAACCTCATTACCTAAACTTTACACAATTATTTATTAATTACCTTGTAATTGATAAATCCACATCACCTTACCCGCCACCTCACTCGCCACCTCATCATGACCTAGCCCTAACCCTAAACTAACCTAATTAAGACCCATGACTTGGTCTAGACTCACATCCATAACTAATGCCTCCTTACTCGCACCCAAAGCCGACCTTCTAGCCATTTGACCAAGCCCGCAATCGATCTCTCGGGAGAAGCGGGGAAGGTGGGCTATTTTACTAAAAATAGCCTACCTTTTCCTTACCGATGCCGGTTCTACTCGACCGCTTGTCGGTTACGCAGCAACCGCCATCAGTTCCTTGTAAATGGGCTCCCAAACCAAAACAACGGATCGGAATTTCATTTTAGAGATGAGTCAAAGGATTTCTGGATCAACAGAGAGCATTGTGAGCGAGGAACAGAGTCCAGATCTTCACTTGACAGAGCAGAGACGAGTAAAGAAACCAGAAGTGTTTACAACCAAGGAGATCAACTTGCATCTTGGTCAAAACCAGTAAGTCACATCTTGCATGTCCTTTGTTATAACATTGCTTATGCTTCTTGAATCTCAGTCCTCCTAAATCCGTTTCTGAATCCACTACCCAACGTGCCATTGCATCTAACTGTCATTCTTTTGCTTCTAATCATCCCATTTCCTAATACCATCCAAAAACCAGCCATTACAAACACCATAGCTACCAAGAAGATCCTAGAACCCACCGGTATCGGTTTATCGAATCGCATCGGTTATCGTAATCGCATCGGTTATCAAGAATGCATCGGTTCCTCTGATCAAAACCAGAAAACCAGCCTTTCCCCCTACCCAGTTTAACGAAACAATTTAATTGATATTTTGCAAGTCTTTTGTGTTAATTCATATTAGCAGGGGAACTGACCACCTTCGAAAGGAAGTTTTATATTTCCTGGGCCCAAGGCAGTTTCCTCATTTATTGTTTAATCAAAATCTTGTGGTCTTGTGTTCTTATTTGCAGGTAGTCCTTCCAAGACAAAAAGGAGTTCTCCGCAGTCAGCCTGATCTTTCTCTACGGTACGCGCACACCATCTCGACATTCAACAGGTATTCCTCCTAACCCTAACCTCATCTGTTTCTAAAAGGAATGAAAGGATAGAAGCAACTCTATTCCCAGAAGCCGAAACATTCCGAGCGAAACAGATCACCCACATGGACCTTAACAATCTCAAAGTACACATACTCGGTAAGCCAAGGAAAGAAATTTAATAAAATGTGTTAATTATCATATTATACGCAACTATCAAGAACTCAAAGATCGGTGTATAGTATTGAGTTGTTATTGACATGCTCTCACTACTACTAACATGAGACAAGAACTATCCGAGTAGATGATGACTCATTTGTGGTATTGATTTCTCTAAAGGCTTTATCCTATTATATGAAAATCCGTACTTGGAGAAACATGTCTATCATCTTAAAGGAAATGGTGGTGAATGAATGGAACAACACAAATTATTACCTACATGGTATCACATTGGGATCATGGTTGAATTTAGGAAGAAATCCACGTAGATTGAAAAATATCTCTCACAGAGTGAATTCCACAAGGGATATTCAAATGCAATCACCCTTCTCAATCGAGTGATGGGAGAAGAGAACAGAAGATATTTATAGGATTGGATGACTCTGTTCATATTGAAAATCATTAAAGGAAATACAAATATTGATTGGGGCAGATCATAAGTGATAACTTACACCGCCATTTTTTCCATGTCCTAGTCTCAAACAAGTTATGTTGTATTTTCTCGGCAAGCTCGAGGTCATTCAAGGGTCTAGCACTTTCACATAATATCTCTCCCAAATCTCCATCATTTGATAGATATCCATAGTTGGTATTGAAGGACAATAATCGACACTTCACTAGAGTGAATGATTCCTTCACTATGTTCATCATTAGGACACTAGAGGGAGATCTTCACTTAAGGATGTCACCATTAGCAAATTCTTTGATCAATATGTATGGCTCATTATTCATCCAATTTTCCACTTTTTCATATATCCATTTTTTTGGTTATGACCATACCCCACTATGACTACCTTAGTACCTTCGTGACAATATAACACTTTTTGAGCTATGTAGGTAACATTTTCATGTGCATAGTAAGCTCAAAACACGAAAAATAAGACTATCTCTTTCCCCAACTCACTGGAAATCTTCACCTACAAAAGTATCCACAAAGCATCACACTTGTAAGCAATATTTTCATCCACGAGATTGTATTCATATAGTTCGAAGATTGATTTTGACATCCGAGTTGATCCAGGACACTTTCCATTTCTTGGAGTTTCATCATGTCTCACGGGTTGAAGATTATTAGGTAAATTGTGTAGATGAATTAAATGTTAGAGAAAGAGATGGCATGAGGAGGACCATTAGAGAAATGAATATTTACATGTTTTATTGGTATGAAGAAGGTGTTAAGGATGATGGTACATATTTTTATGATCCGTAATACAGAGCGGTGAATACTTCTCCTTTTCCGTCGATGAATTGGATCATTCGTGAGTTGGTAGACATAGTTGAGTGGAAAAAGATTTGATCAAAATAATGATATAATGGTTTCGAGAAGAAGAAGGATTTTATCCTCACCTTAGGAAGTTTCCCCCACACTCCATAAATAGATGTCGTATTACTCATCTTCAAAGGTTTTGGAGGTAACTTCAGGATCGGGTCACACTCGAGGTAGTTAAAAGCGTAAAATAGTGGATTTGGATACATCCTACTCGATATATCACACAACAAAATCATAATATAATATCCATAGTTGAAGCACAAATTGAGAGGAGAATGATCAAGATCATATTCTAGATCTAGTTTTTCCCCATGATGTTCCACCCCCGCTATCACTCCCTCTCCCCGCATAAGAGCCACCCCTTTCACCCAAGAAAGAGATGATAAACATGTCAGTTGTAGAGATAGATATAAAGGATATGTTCCTTAAATGAAGGAAACAATTAAAAAAAAGGATCATACCATCAAAAAGTTCCAGTCCTCGATCTTTCATCAATAACATCATTGGCCAAAGGGAAGAAGAAGAAATTTTCTCAAGCGGTCTCTCACTTTTCAGCGGTGCTACGGGTGATCAATATTTATAAGTGGTCAGACCAAAGGTGATCAAGCTAGTGGAAGAAATAACACTGGATTTTTACAAAATGATAACCATTCCTTGGGACTAGATAGTCATGAAGGAGATGAATCTTTCACTTGCCTCCTCGCAAGGAATCGAGAATAAAAGAAAAGATTGAATAGTTAGAACATCAAGTAAATACACTCTTTTTTACATGTAATATATCATGGACCCGAATGATTCATCAATTCCAATGAAAGAATTTAATCCAATAAGGATCATCAATCTAGACTTCATCTAAAGAACACAGAGTTCATACTTTAGGGACAAGAAAACAACAAGTGGATGACCATCATCATTGAAAAATGAGATACATTGATTCTAGATATTATCTCATTATTCAAATATATGTGCACAACTACAAACAAGTCTCAGATGACCAGGAGGAATTGGAAATATAAAATGAGTATTGGGACCCTATTCATCCATTGGTGGTGGAAATGGGAGACACTCATTCTCAAGTGTTGATAAGAGGAAAATATTTAGTGCTCCATCTAAGGACTTGTCATGTGTGTGGGTGAGGACTCCTTTAACCAGATATGAAATGATAAATCAGGTTATTAGTGAATTGGACTCAAATGAGGAACGGGTCTACAAGATGTAAGACCGTGTCAACAACTGAATTCATAAAATTTGACTGCTAGTTATCAAATAAAAAACTATTGCAGATGAGTTGTTGGGACCATTTGAGGAGCATGTTAAGAAATATGTTGGGGACCCACTATCCTTCAAAAATATACTTTTAAGTCTCTATCTAGGATCCGAGCCACTATTTATTCATTACATAAAAACATCATTCATGGTTCACGAAATGCAAAGATATCAATGATTCCTCCGATGGTTTTACAAAGTCCCTAAGTTTGTTGGCATTCCTCATGCACATAAAGTTACACCTATAGTAACTCGATTCAAGTAATGGGTTCAAAGGAGTTGAAATTTACCTAATGGAGCTTGGAAGAGATCATTCGAGATAGTGAGGAAAAATCCGCACAGAAGCTTCTTCATTGGCTTAGTTCTCTCTTCTCTTCCCCATTTCCTCTCTCCTCCATGTTTTATTCCTTCGTTGGGGGTTGACTTTTCATTATGTATTATTTATTTAAAAAGTGACTTTATGTTTATAATGTAATAAGTCACCCTTAATTTATAAAAGGGGACTTAATTCTCTCCTAAGAATACTAAAAAGTCACAAGTTGTGTGAAGACATATGAAAGTTCATGTGGGGGTAGGTGAAGAGTCTCCTCTAGTTCTATAAATTGTAATGGCACCCTCATTCCAAAGGGTTGTTAATTTTGTGTGTTCATGAGAGATTATCACTTGTGAAGAAGAAAAAGGTTGAACTTCCTCTATTTCTCATTTCTATGTTCTTCCTACTCTCACTATGTACAATTTTTCTACAACATCAATGAAGAAAGGAGTTTTTGCCTTTTTGATAAGGATATTTGTGAGACTTTGTGTTCAAAATATTAACTTGTCTTGTTTCCATTTGTAAAATTGTGTTTCTTATAATCTATGTGTGTTGGAATTTTTTGGTTAATGGTTGTAGGAATCTTATTTTCTACCTGTAATGTTAATCCCCCTCTCTTTTTCTCACTCCCTTTCCCACTCTCCTAGAAAATTCATCTCTTGCAAGCGAATTAAAAAAATTTCCACATGGTCGGTGGAGTTATCCTATTGGATCCCGGCCATAAGGCCACCAAAATTCCAATTTCACAACCGCATAATAATATGAAACTCCAAGTTTCAAGTAGAGGGACTTAGATTCCCAGAGAGTTGGCAAGATACCCACCTATCTCTGTCTACCCAAAAATGTTCTCACAAATATGTTGTTTTCCTTTCAAATTCTCTCCATTTTCTATGGACGATTTCTCTCTTTTTCATTAAATTTAATTCATTCATGTTTTTCAAAGTTACGTTTTCCAATAAAATATTTGCATACGTGATCGTTATATATATATTTCTAGGTAAAATTTGAACATTTTCTTGAAATTTTGACATTTTCTTAGTTTTGGCACATTGCCAATATTTCATTTTTCATGTTTTTTATTTTTTCTAAACCCCGGATCCTCGTATTTTTTAGATTTAGTTGCAGTTTGAGTAGATTAGGTTAGTGTGGGTTGAGCTAAGAGAGAAAAAAATTGACCTTCTCTTGAGGTTTGTCTCAAGGAGAAAATTCCCACACGTTGAAGATAATCCTTTGTTAGCTAAGGTAATTTATCTTCCATGATCAACTCAATGGTGATACCTTTTGTATATAACAGTTTCCACATGTCATAGATGCTAATATTTATGCCAAACAATGACATCTATCCAATATGCATAGTGGGAAATCATAATTTGTATTTTATATACTTTAGCGCATCCATTTTTATATTAATTTGGTGGAAAGTCCCTCTCCATACAAAAGAGGACCCCACCAATCGATGGGGATCCAACTAAAAAATAGCATGGGCCCCAAACTTGATCATCGAAGAACGGAGGCCAAAAATTAAATAACACCATTTGCATTATATCTACCACATGGAAACATATGATTGTTCCATGTGTTAGGACCTTATTGGTCCACCTCTACATGTCCACTTAACATGATGATGTCATGATTCTACATAAGAACATTTTTGGTTGTTTGAATTTAGCTTTATTGGGTCATAACTTTTCAAAATGAATTTGTTTTCCTCGATCAAAATGCATTGGAAATATTTTGATGAGCTCTTTGTTATGAAATTAGGTTAACATAGATTACAAACAATATAACCTATTTTATGTGGGAATCCTCTTGGATCACTTCTCATCGTTAAAAATATTTTGACTGCAAAATTCTATTTTTATTATAAAATAAGTGTAGATACAACTACCACATTTTATTTTTTTCTATCTAAAATATCAATAATAACATATTCCTATAACTTATCATGATATTTAGGAGTAAAAATTATCAACATAAGGAATTCTAAAACTCTCACCTTGATCCATGATCATAGAAGTATCATATAGTTTCAATTTTTCATGGAATACACCAACATGTATGGAAATACCTAATTTCCTAGCTATTGGAGACCAATTTCCCCCAAAATGGAACCTCGTAAACCTAGGTGACAAAGATAATTCATTTTTCCATCCCATATCTACCAAATAGCCATTTTTTACTCTCGATGTCTTGGTATTCTTGTTTTTGATTATCTTATCCTTTGCATTTCTTGTATGAAAGAATGAATATATCTCCCTAAGAGACACTCCTTATTTAATATTCTTAATAAGATAAGAAATATTACATTGCACAGAGTAAGTAGTGTTATAAGAGGTCATGACATATAAAAATTCCCCTTCTTGGTGTATTACAATTGAATGCAACATACATGGATTGTAAATACAATTCCATTAAAAACATTTCCTGAATTTGGGTCTTACAAAATGTGTATATAAACAATTGCACTTAGATTGAAAGAACATTTTTATGAAAGAAAATAAATTCCAACATACATCCATAAAACAATAATTATTTTATTCAAGTGTTACTCACCATGGAAACACTTCTCATGTTGATTTCATGCCGCTTCCTCTTTCTCCTATTATAACACTTTGGCTCATGTGAATGTTGTAATATACCTATTAACATGTCTCATAACTATTTGATACGCAAGAAATTGTCTTGGAGAACCATGTTTTGATAATTCTCTCTCAATGGATTGCCTATTCACCCATATTTCTAAATACTACAAGAATTAGTACAAGAAAAAAATCCTAACATCAAGGTCAACATGAACATGAAAATGAAAAATATAAAATGATAGGTAACCTCTTATAATGTCTTCTCATAACATTCTTATCATCTTGGATAGATGATCGCTATTCACCCTCAATGAGTGATCTACGTCCACACTTTCACATAAAAATGAGGTTAGTTATCTTCATTTCAAATTTTAAACAATGAAAACACAAATAGTAATTTGAAGGTGCTATAATATTTATAAACAAAACATAGTTATGCAAAGAGACTATTGATGAAAGAAAATAATTTCTTACAAACCTAATATGATCATTTTTCTCTTCAGTTTCTCCTCTTAATGGGACCTTCATTTGATAGGTGGGATTATTCACGGGATGCCTTTTAGATTGTTGGTGCTTACACAACTTTCTTATTTCCAATATTTGAATGATTTTTGGATGAAGTTTCCAATACTTATCAACCCAATGGCCACTTCTATTATAATCAATGCAATAATTCTTAAACATTTTCTTAGATAGCATGTTATTATTTCTATTCTTGACATTTTGACTTAAAGATTGGTCTTTAGAATTTATCTCCTTCCTTATGAAGGATATAAACTTACTTTAGATGGATTTTCTCTCCCAACACATGGCCAAAAATGATTATTCAATCCCCAAAAATAACATGGATATGCATACCAAAAATTCTATGTCATAAGGTCGTTCTTATCATAATCAAATTAAACATTGCAATAGTTTTACTTTCCATACCTTTTGAGATTGGCCTTTGTGCAAGTATGATGAGTGGAAAATGTGTTAACACATCCTTTGTTATGTTCTAATATCTTTGTATATGCATTACATTATTTCGGGATGTTTTTCTTAATATTGGAAGGTTTTCCCCTTCTTGATTATCACATATATTCACTCTCACCATCATCATAAGTTACCTACCCAATATTAATGGAAATAATATACTCACTAGTTTTGAAAAAACAATTGTTGTTATTATCTTGCATAGGAGGTTTTTTAAAAGTAGTGGTGGGATATTTTTTTATAAAATTTTCTTAATTCAATTTTCATGGATCATTCTCCAACTTCTCCATTTCCAAAAATATATCCCAAACCTACATAACATGATATTTCCTCACCCTATATGGAATTAATAATTCCTTGGCCACTAATGTCAAGGGATTTTCCATCAAAAACCATATTTTTAGCAACTTAGATCCAATACTACGAATATGCTTCTCAAATTCACCAAAATAAGAATCTATAGTTTTATGTGAAGAATGTGTAGACACTAAATCATGCACTTTGGGAACATTTCTAGGTCTTAGGAACATAATACTATTCATATGATTCCTAAGTGATAAAAATAGCAATTGGCATCTATATTTTACCCCACAACTCAGTCACTACTTCATTGTTTTATCTTACATCACTTTGGACACTAACGCATTGTACTAGGATGCCAATGTCGAAGCCCCCATCCCTCTAGATGCCCTCAACCTTTTTGCACTTTTCTCACCTCTTTTGGGTCTCTTTCATATTTTGGGAATCTTATTTTATTATGGGTTTTCCTTTTAGTTTCCATTTGTGAAATTCAAGCAAGGTAATCATATAAATATAACGCTATGTGGCCATAAAGGACCAAGTAGTAATCATCTACTATCATCACCTAAGGATATATCCAAAGGAATTTCAAGAACATCAAATCATCCATCTAGCTCCATTCAAGGGACAATTGATCGCATTCTTATGCATACACACATAGGAGAGGAAGTTCATTTTGACATCCACACATCTACTTACATTTATATATATATATATATATATATATATAGTTACTTTCTTACTATCATGTGCGTCTTGCACAAGAGCCACCTAGGGAATGATTTATGCACACACACATGAGAACTACATGAACTATGATATGTAGTTTAGGTATCGATTGTAATCTCACTCTGTTGGGTGACTGTTGGGGTCAGTATGAATCCCTATTTTATTCTTTTTATTTTTAGGATTTGATGTATTTTAGGATTTTGCGGGTGATATTTATCTTTACAAAGTTATAGGTGAATCTCGCAATCTTATTATGACATACGGTGAGTGAGTGACAACAAAGGTCGGTGAAATTGATGCAACATACTAAAAATAAGATTCTTACAATTTTTTTCATAGTCACAGTGCCTAGTAGCAATATCTAGTGCCCTGCACTGTTGCCCCAACCTAGGCACCCAGTCTGTAAATCCAATAGTCACATAAATTTTCGAGCTTAGCTATGACACTTTCTTCGTCCTATTCAGCATTTTTCCATCCCGACACTTCAGATTGATTATGATATCAACTAATGCTCTTATTCTCTCTCTTGCACTTAGGGTTCTAATTTTATCTAGACTATTTTATTTTATTAGCTTGTATATATAGCAGGTTGGTTATTGTAGCTTATATCGATTACACTACAATTAGGGTTTTACAAATAGTTTAATTTTTGCTAAATCATTTAGTGAACCCGATGCTCGAATTCCACCTTATTTATAGGGTTTTATTCTTGTGCCCATTACCCGTAGTGGTTATTTTGGGTCTTTTGATAAAATTGAGATTCATCCATCTTCCCTAGGGTTTCTAAATAAATGGATAATTTGATAACCCCTTTTCCAACTCTCAAAATTTTCCTCTTTAAGACATTGAGACATCCGATAGTGAACAATATTATGATGAAGACACAAATGTTGATCAAGAACAACTTGAAAAGGTCACTAATTTTCATCAAGATTTGCATGATAATCCCGTGAATCTTCCGCATATTATACATTTTTATGGTTGCTAAAAATAATCGAGATGTTGCTTATGTACCTCTTGTAGGTTCTTCCTCGATTGTCATGGCCTCCACTCAAACCCTTCATATTCCTAATTTTATTCCCACCACTATTACTCTAATCATTCAACCTAATTCTTCTATTGCACAACCTAACTCTTCTTCCAATAATCATAATCTAAAATCTTTATATCGGGATCTTTAAACCAAAATTCATTAAATTTAACTCACTACTTCTCGTGCATCTCCATCTCTCAATTCCAAATTACTTCTACACACTCATTTCACACCCATTATTTCAGCCAATTCACTTCCTCAAAATTTCATCACCCCTAAGTTTCCCACCTTCAAAGGCCATGGTGACCCTCAAGATAATCTACAAGAATTTCATGTAGCATGTATAGAATATGTGAATGATCATAATTTACTCACAAATCTCTTTCCTCGCAGTCTCCAAGAATATACAATGTGTTGGTTATATGATCTACCTATCCATTTAGTAAAACACTTTACGCATTTAGCCGATGCTTTCCTCACTCATTTTTCAATCAATATCGTCTCTAAGATATCCTATTCTCAACTCATGCAAATAAAGCAAGGATCTAATGAACATCTAGTAGATTATGTTTTATGATAAAAGAACAACTTGGATAAGATGTCTAATGTCTTTGGAGGACTCTGAAATTTAATATTTATTTTTCCAAATTCTATTATGTCCTCTAGAAGAGAGTTTCATCTTCGAGACATCTCCTTCATTCAATAATTTATGTCACACTCTTAAATTATGTGAAGGAAAAATTCTCTCCATGAGAAATATTAAATATCAAGATCAAGCTTCATCTTTGGCTTTATTTTAAAGAAAATCAAATTTCAAGCCATCTACTAATCCCATTAAAGACAAAGCAATTGTTAAGGTTGTTAATACTCATGAGAGGATTCAATGGAAGTCGATGAAACATAAATTCACAAAACTTCCTATTGCTCTACATCTTTTATTGTCATAACTCATTGAAAGTATTCTTATTACACTTCCACCCCCACCGATCTAGATCCAACTTGACCTAAAGAACACAACTATAATGAAAATTTTAGATGCAACTATCATCAATGCGGTGGGCATTCCACGGATCAATGTTTCAAAATTTGACATCTCATTAAAGATATAAATGACAATAACATAATTTAGCTCTCTGTGCCTTCGACATCTAAGTTTGGTAAATGAAAATAAAAATTCTCAAAATATTTAATTGTACTCTTCATATGTATGAAAAACAAGTAGTTTATTTGTCAACTAATCATATATATCACATTATGCCTCCTCCTTTATTGGGGACCTTGATTTTCTAGTTGCACATGCCGAGGCATCTCCATCAACAATTACATTCTCTGATCATGACTATCATGCTTCATTCTCTTTTGAAACATTACATATCAAAGCTTCTATCTAATATAATGCTATCAACAATACTATTATTATCTCATCATCTCCTCTTTTTGTATGTTCTATTACACTCATATTTTATATCATTTCTCTTCTCTCACAAATTTCATATCCCATTCCCAAATTATATGGTCATGTCAATCTTGCAATCATAGTTAGCCTTCTCACCATACTTGTTCCATTCATTGTGGCACCTTCTATCGAAGGTTGTGACCTTCTCATAGGTCTTCTTGGCTCGTGCTACTAAGGTTATATTATCCATGGCTCACTTATGCCTTGAGTTTATTTATGATAAAATTCTTATTTCACTAAATCTGGACATATTCTAGTGAATCTGGACTCTAGTATTACAAGTATTTGAAGAAATCCATCTCCATTTTTGCGTATATTGGATTCCATTTTTGGCTATACTAGATTCCATTATTACTATTATTGGATTCCATTAGTAGCAATATTGGATTCCAATATTGTCATTATTGGACTTATTCGAGTTCCAATTTCACTATTATTGGATTCCAATTTTGCTATTATTGGATTCTAATTTCCCTTTTATTGGACTCCAATTTTACTATTACTGGATTCCAATAACGTAATTAATGGATTCCAATTTTTCCACTAATGGAATCCAATTTCTAAATCCCAATTTTTGGATTTTAGTTTCACTATTTTAGGATTTATATTTTTTTATTATTTTATTTCCCCACATAAGCCTTATGGCCGCCACTTACATAATCCATGCGGTTGCTAACTTACATAAGACAAGCGTTGCCAACTTACATAAGCCAAACGATCACTAACTTCAAGATATTGTGTAAGTGATTATTGTCATTTATTCCATATATCAATCTTAATATCATCATACATATATGACTATTTATGCATACCTTATTCAAATCAATAAACGTTGACGTTGAAAATCCTATCCCTAAACATCTTTGAATGGTGTTAAATTTTATGGTTGTTTAGACTTTTTTGTGATTGTAGATGTAACATACTTTCAAATATTTAATAGAACTAGTATGTTTGACTCACATGTTTAAAAGGTGGCCGTCAATTTTTATAGACATTATATAAAAAAATTATTTGTATATAAAGTTAAAAATCTTGAACTTTCATTTATAAAGTTTTTAAGTAGTCTATAAGTGCTTTATTGATCGCACTTACAAGTGCGATTGGTCGTACATATAAGTGCTAGCCTTGAGTCACACTTCTCTTGACTTGTACTTCTTAGTGTGATTCACAACTCGAACTTCTAAGTTTCAATCTCAACTCACACTTCTAAGTGTGAGTCTTAATTTGCACAATTAAGTGTGATTCTTGATTCGCACATCTAAGTGTGATAACTCACTTGTCAAATAATTTTTTGGTAACCATAATTTTTAAACACTTCCCTTTAAAAATACAAAACAATGTTTATTTTTACCAATTATTCTGTATAAATTTCATTATTTTTAATATATATTGATGTAAATTTTTATAATTTTTATAATTTATATATAAATATATATTAATAATTGATGGTTAAATATTAAATATGCAATTTGTGTGTGATGCTTATTACAAATATTTACAAGTATTTTACGGTTAAAATTAACAAAAATTTCTAAACGAGTGTCAAGAGTCGCAAGGAGAAGTGAAAACGCAAGAATCAAGGGCTTTATTTTACCTCGAATTATATATGGGATTTTATTTAGATAAAAATTATAATATTAAATTCTTACATTAATTATTTACAATACTAAATGTAGTATTAATGATAACCATTTTAAAATGAAAAATGCTAATTAATGTAACGGTTACATCAACATTAATTAGCCATTAAAACATTCTATGTAAAATTTCCATTTTAAAGTACATGTACCAATTGAAACAGTTCACCTTTTGGAACATGTAAATGTTGTCAACCATTAATGAGCCATTTAATGCAAAGCAATGTAAAATCATATGCATGCCCTCTTAAATTCGCATGCCAAGGAATTTGGTGGTTGGATTTTTCAGTTACATATCTCTATAAATAGACAGTTTTTGAGTTTATATTTTTAACATTTTCCTTTCTATTATCTTTGTCAATGTGTAAGATTATTCATCAATAGAAAAATATCACCGGGGAATGCATAAAAATTCCATGCTTGGTTTTGGAAACATTTTGATTTCCTCTTCATGCCAAAAATTGGTATGTTTTCTCACCTTCAACCCCTCAAACATTATGAAATTTTGTTAATATAAAATTTTCCATAGCTGATTAGGGCTTATATCTGTGTAGGGATTTTGTAGATAATTAAACGGAAGAAAGTTTTTATTCAATATTTTGTAGAAGGTAGTTTTTTTATCAAATAAATAATTTTATAATATAGTAAACATTTTTAGATCAGTGAAAGAGGATGGAATGGAACACATATTGAAAGATAAACGAAGTAGATTAATACGTAATAACATGAGAGGAAAATTTGCAAAAAAAATTAAAACCCATAACACCAACTAAGAACTTGTTTTGTTGTGTTTTGAAAAAGAATTCTGGTGGTATGGATGGTGGCTCAATTTATGTAGTAAAAATTGAATATTGGAATCGATTTATGGTCATGGTATTGCACAGGAGTCAATGAGAAAATGTATTTGATAAAATTGATATTATTTTGTTGGTCTTATTTTGTCCATAAATATTCCTCTACCGCATACATACTCAACAAAATTCAATGGCTACGATGTCATTGACATTGTCAATGACAATATTTTAGAATATATTCATGTTAAGAATGAGTTTCCATTCAATGTGTTGGTGTTGGATTACAAGTGACCTATTTACGAAAAATATGGTAATGCAAGAGTAGGAGAACAAAAGAACAAATACATATTTGTGAAAGGAGAATTCAAGGAACAAGGAAACTCTAAGATGTTTCTTATTATCTTTATGTAAGCACCATTACTGCTACTGTGGAAGCAATAGTTATCCTCAAAACTATTCACAAAATGTAAATTTTCTCTGTTTGGGTCGTGCCTATGTGGCTTTTTGTCTTTTGCTTCCTACGAGATTTCTCTCTTCTATGCTTCAATGTCATATTCTACCTTAAGGGAATTTTTGTAAAAGGATGTGGGTCCTTTCAAAACCCCATATTCACCTTTTTATGAAAAAATGGACATAGTAATTGTACATCGAAATATGTTAATGTGGCATAACCTAATAGACTTTATGATGATAATATCTTACTTTATTTTGTTGAATCCTATCAATACATAGTATCTAATTACTATGGCGTCGCATAAGCTAGCGTACACTAAGCTAAAAACTAATTTTTTTGACTTGTTAAATGCTATAGATCCATAAGCTCAAAATATTATATTGTGGAAGTATTAGGTTACCTTAGCGGGCACTAAGCTCAAAACATATTACTTTATTAGCTCCTTCCTCCTACAGGATTTTTATACCTTTCATTCAAACAAATAATTTCTCTTTAATCCACTAATCAAATTGAAAAAATTCTATAAATTTTTAAATTTCTAGTGTTGATATTTTATTTAAATAATTTTTTAATCTACAAAAATTATTTATATTTTTCTTTATTTGCTAGTTAGTCTTGTTTGAAAAATATGAGTGCTTGTTGAAAAAATGTTTTTTTCTATTTAATAAAAATAAAACTTCTAAGAAAGACAATTTTCCAATATTTAAATAAGATATGAGATTTTGAAAAAAATATTATTAGAATATTCATTGCATTTAATGTTTATCTAAAAAGGAAGATGTATTTGCATGCTTGCATAAGTGGAACATCCAAAATAGTACACTATGTAGACACTAAAATTAGGTCACACTTCCCTTCGTTTCTCGACATATACAACACCCTTTATCTCATTTACCTAGCCATGGCCCCCTTCACCCCACTTATATTAATTAAATTAAATTAAGTAAATTAATGCCTTATCCTCACTATATTTATTATTTAAATATATTATTTGAATAATATCCCCACATACAGTTCACTTAGACACCTCACCAAGCCAACTCAATCTAAGACCTATTCTTAGCAAGTTACCATAACTAACTAAGACTTACCCAAACCCTAAAAATCAATGCCTACACTCCCTCTTTAACCACATTCCCACATGCTCAAACGAAGCTCCCTGGGCCTAATCTGTGGCATAAAAACATAAGATCCGAGGAAATCGGGAGGATCTCCCTAAGTTTAGTAAACCTAGAAATTCCCGCCTTGACCGGCGACGGTTATCCTAACCATCATCGCCTGGCTATCCTGACAGTTTCTGCTACCCTTTTAACCCCAAAACAACCTTATTCTCAAGGTTGGAAACTTGATTTTTGCAAGCAAGAAAGTTGATGAGAAAGAACACATCTCAGAGGGATAACGCATCTTCAGAGAGCCAATTCCAGCAAGAACTCACATCTAAGGAAGAAGGTTGAACATCTTCTCTTGCAGAGCCATCCTACATGATCTCGATCTCTCCAAGAAAGAGGAGTGTGCATGCAGCCCATGCAGAAGCTTCTCTTCAATTGGTGATCACTTGTAGCCTTCAAGCTCATCATCAAAACCTCCATCCTTCACACATAGATCTTGAAAAAAATCCAAGTAGGTGTAAAAACATACTTTCCTGGTTATTTCCTTGCATCATCATTTTATCACCCATTGTTCATCTTGCTCATTATTGACTATCTCCAAAACTTTACACCTCCGTAGACCCATAAAAACCTTACCAAAACCTACTCCCGTCACCCATTACCTCGTCTCGACCAACTAAAATCCTTTGTGCAATCACAAGGAGGACCAAAACCCCATTCTCGTGACATTCTTATATTTCACAAGAATCGGCACCGCTATACCTAACCGTGGTCAGTCACCCCTGACTGATGCCGGTCTTTGTGTTTGCTCATACAGTCTTGGACAAAGACTTATCCACCTAATTTTACCTCACCCGCACTCACCTGTGACCTACCTAAGACCTTTTAAAGACTGCAAAGCAGTACCTGTAACCAACCATTTGACCCGTGGATTCTATTCTAGCTTAGCCTGTTAGATTAGATCTAGTTCTTATTGTGTTTTTAAGTGAGATACCTAATTCATTTTAAAATAACAATAGGATTTACTTGTTTTTTAGCATTAATTTGTTTAAAACAGTGGATTGATAGCCATCTAGGAAGTATCATACTTCCTGGATCTAGCTCATGCTAGGCAGTTCACTACCCATATTGTTTAATGCTTTCTTGTGGTTTTGTTTTCATTATAGGTAGTTCCTCCTAGCCAAAAGGAAGCTCTCACGATCAGCTACAGATTTAGAAGTCATACACGTGAAACAACCCATCAACCGACATTTGAACAGGTATTCCTCCTACGCTCGTTACCCTATCTGTTTCGAAAACAATTCAAAGAAACGATCTAAGAAAAAAGTAGAAACATTTTGGCACGCCCGGTGGGACCCATTCGGGGTTCCTTGCATTCATTCATTTCTAGGTGAAAAGTTGCATGTTTGTTTCCTTTCCAAAAGGTTCTTACATTTAAATTTCTCCCTTGGAATCATCTCTTCTTCTATTGTCTAAAAGTAATCATACTTTGGTGCTTAAAATGAACACTTCTTCCCTTTCATTAGCATTGCATTAGTGAAAGATCATACTTTCTCCTATTCCTCTTATTGTGTCATCAAATTCCATTTTCGATTTGGGCTTGAAATCATTGCATTCCATTCTAATTTTTTTTTGCATTAGCTCACATTAATTGAGGGCAACTTATACGTTGGAAGTCATTACCAACTGATGGTTGACAAACGAATCAGTAGAAAAGCACTTCTATCCTTTTTCTTTCTCTCGAGTCTTACCAAACATCACAAAAATTAAACATACATACATTCTTAAACAACATCTTACCTAGAAGAATTTTTAGGTGATCACACGATCATGGCGCGGTGGGCACCTAGCTCATTACTTCGTCGAATACCCCATCGAGGACGCCCGCCCGCCTCACCATAACATCACCTAAAACCTTTCCTTGTAGATCTCCTTTTGTAGGAAGCCATCCTCACCAAAAATCTATTTCAAAACTCATGTGTTAGTCTCTAAATAACAATTTGAACAAACATAATAGAATAGGCACTCTAGGAACGTTCTTTCTTAGTGTTTCGCTTGACTTGTGTTTTGAGGTGAAAGATCACGTTCATCACTGTTTATCCTCGCATGCTCCTCATCATAGCTAATGTATTCCATCTTCATCCGAGTGTGCTGGGCCATATCACCATCATTCCTGCACTCGGATCTGATTCTACATCAAATTTTAACTCAAAACTACTTTTTCTCATCACTGTTTCAATTTCACAAATGACCAACATCGATTATCTCTCGATCGCCATCGATTAAATCCAACCGGTTGCCTAGCATACTGCTCCTTTTTCTCACCTACTTGAAAGGACAATTTCAATTCACTTTTTCCACTTTCACGTCTCTATCACATTCATTGTTTTCCATTTGACATCTTACACATCCCAGATTCGGCATCTTTGTCAGATTTTTCCTTCTACGCCTCATTGTTTACTCACCGTCCATTTTTCCACAATGACCGCAGCAGCGGTTACCCCGACCGACGCGTCAGTTTTCCATAACCAACATCGGTTATCCTATTTCACATTCCACCTACCATTTATTAATTCATCCATTCTTATTTATCACCGTATTCACTGTTCTGTTATTCTCTCGTATTATTTACAGAGAAGCAACCCCACCTGACCAATACTGGTTCACATGGTACTGACCCGAAGACAAGTGAATGCTCGTGTTCCACACCAGTCACCAACCACTTCCACCTAGTCCTTCACCACCCTCTATTTTATCACCAGCCATGGATCCCATCTAGCCTACCAATATCGCTATCGGAGACAAGGAATTTACACGACTCCTTGACCAAAATCCTGTAGCCTTGTAGTTTTACCTCTCCCACTCGTCCACCCGAGATGCCTCGGGTCAGTTGATATACGGCATGCCCGTATCTATCCCCCAGCTCTCGCACCCACTACATCGGCTCCATCTAGTTTAGTGCTGCCCGCTTCCACTTTACCCCCAGTCATTTTGTAGTTAGGTCTTATACCAACTTTGACTACCACATTTGTTACCTCTCAGAAGCACCCATTACATCTACCATACTCTCGGAAACTAACCCAAACATGACCTCATCCACCCCTAATGTCTCATATGTACCCGTAGCTATGTTCCCACCTCCAGTATCGATGACCCCTACCCCATTTTAGAACGTAGTTCTTTCCATTCCACAATCACTAGCCCCTATTTCCACTAGGGTTATCATGACCCTTCCTCCACCATATACATACTACCAACAACCACTGTTTCATCTAATATTCATTCAGGTATGTACCCTCTATTTCATTGCCTTCTTCTCCACCACCTTAAATGGAAGCCCCATACACTAGAATTTTGCACCCATAATACACCCAAAGCCAACCACCTCACACCATATGAGGCATCCAATCGTCACAACCCACCAATGACCTAATTAGATTGATGATGGATAAGATGCAAACACTGGAGGCATCGGTTTCCGGCTCCTGCAACACTCTCACTTACGATGAGATTTGCAACGAGCCTATTCACCTATCCATTCCCATCCGTTCATAACTTGTGCATTGGTAAATGCCTAAATTCAACCGCTTTAATAGTAAGGACGATCCACAACAACATTTTCACTCGTTTAAACATGGATGTTATCTGATTGCTCATGATGATGCCTTACTTTTGAGAAATTTTCCCATGTCCCTCACTGGACCAGCATTAGATTGGTATAGTGGGTTACCCAAACACTCCATATTTTCATTCAATCAGGTAGCCCAAGCTTTCTTGGATCATTTTTCTATCAACATCGCCAAGAAAGTTACCATGACCGATCTATATTCCACACGTCAATACGAGGATGAATCTATCACAGATTTTGTTGCTCGTTGGTGCAGCTTGATCAATCAACTTACCTTTCAATTGCCACAAACTGAACTCATCGAGCTCTTCACATGAGCTTGCACTAGACATATCTCCCCAACCTTGCAGGTCCAAACTTTTAGAACATTCGATGAGGCATTTACTATGGCATGAAAGTTAGAAATTCAGGCTATTGAAGAGAAGAAAATCCAATTACGAAATAAGAATTCGACATTCAAGTCGACTGAAACTTCTTCTTCCAACCACCAACCAATTATTTGAAGGCTAAAGGTACCGCAAACGAAGTGGTACTCAAAGCCGACCTGACTCATCCATCTAATCAAGCTACACCTTCATCTAATCTATCACCTGTATAGGATTTTTTATTTAGACAAGAGCAGTGAAAATATATCGTAATTGGGGAACCTTATTATTCTCTGTTTTTAGAAAAGCTTATCAAAGCGGCACCATCACCCTACAACCCATAAAACCACAAACTAGTTTTGACCCGCTCACCCCATGCCCGCGTGGTATAAGGAACAAGATTTCTATAATTATCACCGAGTGAAGGGTCATAGCGATGGCAACTACATCACTTTTAAGAACATTTCCCAGAAATGCTCAATAAAGGAGAGTTGACATGTGGATAATCCCAACACCACCCCTAACCAAAATCTACAAATATTTAAAAAACCATTTCCCAATCATGCCCCTTCATCAAATCAAACCGGTGAGACATCCACTAATGATACCCATACTCATGAGGTTCATGCAATCTTTAATGAGGTACATATCTCATCTCAATCACCTCACATCCCTTCCATAGAGGAAATCCTAGCCCGAAATCCTCCTTCTACATTGAAACAAATTGTCACTTTTCCTTCACCAATAGAATACCGCCCTTCACCTCCTACATCACCTACGAAGGAGTCTTCTATTAACATTGAGACCATCTCACCCCCTAGCTTCTCCACCTAGAGAACCTTCACCTACCATACCTCCTCAACCCATGAAGAGCACCCATTACCTCCACCACCTGCAGGATCACCCATTACATCCTCCACCTATAGAGGAGCACCTAGCTATTCCTCCACTCATAGAGGAACTCCCATAAACTCTTCCACCCATCATAGACCCAGTGGAGATACCTTTGCCTCTCAATGAACATTCTCCATCTACTACCCGACATCCAACAAACCTACTTTCAGCTCTCTTACCCACAAAAGTGAAGTCAAGCTAATTCCCTGTCTCTAAGATGCATTTTATGGGAATTCCCATTAGGTCCTCACCAAATCCACCCACAGACGCCCGTTCTCACATTTTTGGATCACTTAGATTATGTGAATAGAGCTTTGTTATGGGGTGCCTCATAATTCTGCCTCAACACGATGCAAAGATCCTCGATGATACCTACACTATCAACCCAAACACATTTCCACCCATCAAACCAAATACAACCACCGTTGTCATAACCCCTTCCATGATACTGTTGGCACCCACACCACAACCTTACCCATAACCTGACCTATACCTAAATCCAAACCCATACCCACAACATTTACCTCCACTCAACCCATTACCACTTTAGGGGTCACCCCAACTACCAAAGATTACTCATCCACCTATTAAACCGGATTTAGCTACATCCTCCAATGTCAATACCACATCTACTCGATACCCAAATCCAAGAAACAAACTCATCAACCTCCTACCCTTTCCACATCAATCATACCCGCACTTGCCCCATTTTCCTTAATACCTCAATTTCCCAATAGGGTCAAGTACCCTTCACCCGTTCATAACCTCGTAACAAAACCACCTATTCCTACCTCACAAATCTCTAACCTACCTGTACAAAACACGAATCATAGCCACACCTACAACCTCTTTACCACCGATACCTCCTATATCTTGGGTTGTTACTTCACTACCCACTACACTTCAGTCATTGTCCCTCACACCCCAAGCATGACCCATGTCATCTACCTTCATAACACCCCATTATCCCCATGGGTAACTCTCCCTCTTCCTCCATCTCGCTTTTCCTTCTAGACCTCAGTACACCCACATCACCTTTAACCAAAAAGGTGTAACCTAAAAATAAAACCCCACTACCCCACAACAGGGTAGTCAAAACAACCCCTCATCCTCCTACCCGTCCATCTACTATACCCCTACCTAAACGAACCCGACCGATACCTCAAACCACACCGGTGCCTAAACCCATAGCTCAACCCATTCCTACTCTTCCAAAAATAATTCCTAAACAACCAACTACACCTACACCCAAACCCAAACCCACATTCACTTCCCATTGTGATCCACTAGCGGGGTCCTATGCCAATATTTTAACCAACCTCCTTGAGACTTCGTTATCACATTACCGCCACTCCGACCTTACGAACCCTCAAACCCAAGCCAAAAGGGTTTGATGATACTACAATTTTTACATATCATCGTGTGCCAGGATATGATGTGGAGAACTACAAGGCCTTGAAAATTATCCTTATCTAATTATGTCCACCGAAACCAACTTTGATGACGATGACCTTCTCGACAAGGACCCTACTTCACCTACACCCATTCCCACACTACCCTACTCAAAACCACACACAAAATTTGAAATCAACATGGTTCACATCAGAGAACTTGCCACACCACCACCCAAATGTCACCGCACCCAACCGACCTCATAGGTTTTTCTCCTCCAAAGAGGTTTTTTCCCTTCATGTAATTATACCACTTACCCTACACCCACTCCATTTGAAAAATTCCCTCAAATCAATATGGTGCACGTTACTACATGTGCGTAAAAGGGCAAAGAAAAGGTAGTGACCCACCAACCAATCCCATACCCAACATACCATCTCGCACCCATACCAAAAGTAACTATTCTCGGCCCCGCATACCCCATTTCTAATGGCATCACACATCACACCATGCTCAAACAATTACACCAATCTCCCCTCAAAATTTCCTTATACGACCTCATCCAAACCTTAGAATCCCTTCATCAAGCCCTCATGGAGGTTCTTCAATCTATTGAGGTTTTACCCAATGACCCTACACCCGTAGCCTCCATTATCACACCCCATCATGTAGCCTCTCTCACCAAATTACCACCCTCATCCCCACCTCACCTTGATCACCAAGTGGCCTCTCTCAGCTTCTCAGAGACAAAGATCACGCCATACCAAAATGATGACCCGGATGCAGCCCTATTTATCTCTGTACACATTGATGACATACGGGTACGCCATGTGATGATTGATGGAGGTGCAAGCATTAACATTATTTCATCCCATGCATTTGTTCAAATGCGCATACCTAACAATTTCATGCACAAACATCAGGTCATGTTGCCTTCATTCAAAGAAGCTATCACCTCCACACTAGGTATTGTCATCCGCATCTTTGTGTGGACCCCACACTTCCATAATTGTTTTATGTTTTGGAGGGGGAATTCCAATATAACTTGTTGCTTGGTAGACCCTGGATCCGTGTCATGGGTTGTGTTCCTTCCACTTTGCATCGTTGTGTAAATTTTGAACACAAAGGACACACTTATACCATTCTAGCTGACCCATCACCTTTCAAAACATGCAACATGCTTTACCGACCCAATGATGTACTCATACCGGTTAAGCCGTCTACTTCCGCAACTGATATTCCGTCATCTACACCTACACCCACACCTACCAATACGGCTATTGCTATAACCTCCACGGCTGACCCATTAGCTTCCCAATCTGTTAACACCACCTCCGCATCGACCTCCAACACATCATCCATACCAGCTACCCACATACCAACCACTGATCCCTTGGAAGGTGTTTTTCAATGCCTCACTCTCGGGGAGTACTACCTATATAGTTTCAACACATTCCTTACTTTGCACGAGTACAAAATCCTTCACCAACACCCTCACTATGATCACTATATAGGATAACGCCTCCTTTATGGTCCTCCTCATCTTCATACTAGTCTCACCTATGGGGGACATGATACTACTACTTACACACCTGAACCACCATCACAACCCCACCCATTTTCTCGCTAACTTCTAATCACTTACCAATCACGCTTTCGCCACACTTTTTGCATCGCGTTGTGCGCGTGGAAGGGTTTTGGTTTTTTCTTTTTATGAGAAATGCCGTCATACCGTTATTCCATGTACCACCCAAAAACATAATGACCGGAGTGGTATTGGCTTTCCCAGACCTCCCACCAAACAAGCCCACATTGAACCCATTATGGACCCTACTCCTTCTCCACCTTCATCACCACTCTCACCGATGGAGTCGATAGATCCTGAATCTATCCCTCCTAATTTTTTTTTTCATAAACACCATTTCCTTGGGGCCTCTAACTTATCAATGAAAAGGTAAAGCCCCATCCACTCTCCCATTCCTATACCCTGAGATGATTGACGATGACACAATTACCATTAACATCGTTCAATGTTAGGATGATGAATCCATACTCACCTACCTTGGTGAAGAAGACTCATATATTCATCGGTTGTTACCTTCTGAGACACAAACCATGTTGAATGAATCAACTATCGAGATCAAGATTCATACTCAGGACGACTCGCACATCCTAAAGATTTGAAAATCTTTAGATGTTGCTTGAGTAGGAGGCCATCACTTATTTTATCCGAGATCATAACCACGCTTTCACTTGGTCTTATGCAGACATGCCTTGTATTGACCCCACCATAGTGGTCCACAATATCATAATCATTCCTCGATGCCAAAAATATCAAACAAAAGCTATGAAAAATGCACCCACACATTGCCCTTCTCATCAAAGAGGAGATTCAAAGTGCCTTCTTTCCATTTCCTTCATCTTACCCATTTATTATCCTTGTTGGATTTCTAACATTGTCCCTATCACTAAGGCGACAAGGGGACTCGCATTTGCACATGCACTTCCATGACCTCAACCTCACCGCCCGAAAGATGATTTTCCCTTGCCCTGTATTGATCAACTGGTTGACCTTACCACAAGTCACGAGATGCTCTCCCTCATGGATGGTTTCTCGGGTTATAACCAAATTTTGCTTTCCAAAAAGATCAGCACAAGACTACATTCATTACCCCTTAGGGGACCTTCTGCTATCGAGTCATGCCTTTTGGTCTTAAAATCTTTGGTGCTACATATCATATCAGCTATGACTTACATTTTCCATGATATCATGCATCAAATATTAGAAGATTATGTGGATGATCTCTTATCCAAATCTAAGCATCGTGCCGAGCACCTCACCATCTTCAAAACCATCTTTGACCGCCTCATTAAATATTGTGTCCACCTTCAACCTAAAAATGTTCATCTTCATGGTTCTCTCAAGAAAACTCCTAGGGTTTATTGTTTCCCTCCGTGGTATAGAAGTTGACCCGCCAAATTCAAGGCCATTCTAGAAATGCCTCCGCCACTAACCTCAAACAACTCCATAGCCTCGTAAGGTAAATTGCGATCCATTCACCATTTGATTTCACAATTATCTCGAATAGGTGTAAACCATTTCACCATCTACTTAGGAAGGATGTCTCCTTTAAATGGGATGATGATTGTCATAAAGCTTTTGAGGCCCTATAACAATACCTTCTCCAACCACCCATACTCATTCCACCTAAAGATGATCAACCCTTTTACCTATACATCTCAGCTACCGATCACTCCTTGGGAGCCATGCTCGCTCATCGCGATGAAAACACAGGAACATGTAGTTTATTACATAAGCCATAATCTTTTGGATTATGTAACCCGATACAACCATCCAGAAATCTTTTCTTGGCCTTAGTTTTTTTGCCACCAAACTTCATCATTACCTACTCAACCACAAAACCTATGTTGTGACCAACACCGATCCTTTACACTTCATGTATGCCAAACCCTATCAAAATCGCAGTGTGTCGCGTGATGGATTATGCTTTTACCTTGAATTCATTCACCAAAATTCCATTAAGGGACAAGCTATCACCTACCAACTAGTGATGCACCTATTTTGGGGACCAACTTTCTAATTTTGACTTTCCCAATGAATCCATTGCTACCCTTTCCCCGGACGAAACCCCTTACCAAATGACATTGTTCTTCGATGGTTCTAAGTGTGTCGGCTTGGGGTGGAGCTAGTGTTATCCTCGTTCCTCCGGATGGAGAACCCATGCCCTTGTCTTTCAAAATAGATTTCAAATGCACCAACAATATCACCGAGTACAAAGTGCTCGTACTAGGTCTCTAGACTGCCTATGCCTCGATGTCAAATCAATCCACATCTTTTGTGATTCACAATTGGTCATGAACCAAGTCAATGGTGTGTACTAATGTTGTAACGAGATACTTTAGAAGTATAAACATCACGTAGACATACTTTTGACCACCTTTGATCGTTACACCCTTCAAACCATTCCACGTTCAACCAAAAAATTTACTGAGACACTATGGCTCGCTTAGCTTCCTGATACCCGCTTCACCCAAAGAATTCTAAAATATTTTTCACTATACAATGCCTCCATTCACCTTCATTTACCTCACGTTGTTTATGCAATCAACACCGACACCCCTAACCCGGGGACCTTTGGTACAAACAATACTCGACTACCTTTCCTCTCCATCTTACCACTTGATCTCACATGAACGAACAACGTGCCTTCCTTAAAAGGGTCTCCGTTTTGTTATCCCGGGAGGAATCCTCTATAAGCGTGGCTTTGACGGTATTCTCCTACGATGCCTCACAAATTCTAAGATTCCTTATACCATCAAGGAGGTTCATGATGGCATATGTGGAGGTCACTTTAGTGGCCTTGCTATTGCTAAGTGTATTCTCCACCTAGGCTATTACTAGCCGACCCTTAACCATGATTGTTGTGACTATGTAAAATTTTGCGTCAAATGTCAACAACATTCCAACCTTCATCATACACCTATCATTCCTTACAAGTCGCCGGGATCTTTGGCCCTTCTCTCAATGGGGTTTGGATCTTGTCAAAGAAATCAATCCTCATTCTTCCCAATGCCATCAATGGATCATAACTGCTACCGAATACTACACAAAATGGGTAGAAGCCATACCACTCATCTCCATGAAAGCTGAGAAAATATGTGAGTTCATTAACCATCATATCATTTGTCGCTTTGGTGTCCCTCATCACCTCATCACTGACAATGGCAAACAATTCAAAAACAAAACACTATAAAAACTTTGCAATGCCTTGAGCATTTAGCTTAGTTTCTCCTCACCTTATTACCCACAAACCAATGGCCAGGAAGAATCCACTAACAAAAACCTCAATAAAATTCTCATGAAAGTGGTGGACGATATTGGGAAGGAGTGGCATACGCACATTCTTTTTGCTCTCTGGGCATACCGCACTAGTATTCATACTTCCACTATGGCTACAACATTTTCACTGGTCTATGTAGTCGAGGTCGTTCCGCCTCTCGAAGTCCATATCCCCTCACTTCGCATTTCTCTCCATGACATACTTATCGATGATGACTTTTCGTCGGGACCACTTAAAGCACAACTAGAATTATTAGACGAATGTTGTCTTAATGCTTTGGATCACCGTCGAGTTTATGAACAACGTATCAAACGTGCTTATGAAAAACGTGTGCATGAACGAACCTTCTAGGTTGGTGACCTTGTTTTGAAATAAAATCAACATGTAAGCAAAGCAGAGAAAATAAAACGAGGAAAATTTGCTCCTAATTGGCTTGGACCATACATCTTGACACATACCTATGGATTAGGTGCCTATCGTTTGTCCTCACTTAAGGGTAAACCCGAACTTGAGCCCCTTAAAACATTACATCTTTGACCATTCTATTGTTGACTCGTTGTCCTATCTCACCCTTTGTCTCTTTACAAGCTCATCCCTTGAGTGCTATCCACTTCATACACCTCCCTAATGATTACACAAGAATCATGTGAGTACCCATCCCTTGTTTTCTTCTCTTGAATATGTGCACCATGGCACCGCACATAACATGATTCTCATGGATAATTTTTGTCTACCTTTAGATGAGATCACATGGTCGTTCCACCTTGCCTTTTGAACAGAGTCTTATCATTCACCTTGGTCTTGTCCATGATTTCAAAGACCTTTAATGGGACCAAGCTCCTTGAGTCAAACTTCTACATAAAAAGATGAATCCCTCAAAAGGACATCTTCCTCTCGACCAAATTTCTACTATAAATAGACTTCTCCTCAAAGGAAAGCTATGTGAAGCTCCAAAAAAAAAAAAGAGAGAAACCAAAGCTTCCCGCATCGATCAGCTTCACGAAGACCTCAAGGAGACATATATTTATCCCATATAGAATTCCCACATCGATTAGTCTATCAAAAAAAAAAACAAAATTAGTCATGGACTTGCCCATTTTGACCTAGGACCTCTTAACCAAAAGACATGTCACCCCAAACATACCTAAAATAACTACCCTTTACCAACATTACCATTTCTACTCTCATTTCCTAAATTACCTCAAGGGACATCTTGGAATTTCGACATTTGGTGATCCTGTGACTATTTTCACCTGTAGGACATCAATCATGTACGCCTTTAGGGTCTTACATTCATTGGCTTATCTATAGATATGTTTCATATGCTTTGATCCTTGCCAATCGGGTGGCTCTCTTGCTCCTTCTTATCTTTTTTTCTTCCTCATTACCTTTTTATTTTCTTATACAGACTTAGTCCTCGACACTTACCTTTGGGATCATCCTCCCCTTTTTCCATAGTCGCCCTCACCTACAACATTTTTTTATCATCTACCTCTACCACTTAAACCCAAACCTACAACATGCCACAAACCTACCAACTCATTTTCATCAAATTCCCTAGCTTATGGGAGAACTACATCGGTCTGAGGTCCCTTTTCACCGGGACTATGTAGGTAGCACTTCCAAGGCACAGGGCCCTAGAAGGTTAGCTCGGCCACTCTCTACCTTAACCATTTCCCTCACCCTTACCTGATTTCCTATTCATATCAAACATCGACATTTAAACCATATTACCACATAACTTTTACCACTTATCTTATTTCACATTTTCATACATAACTAGCATTTTTCCATATTTTACACTATCTCATGCATTTATATTTCCATTTGTTTCCATAAATACCAAAAAAAAAAAAAAACTCAACCATGCCTACGACCTAACACAACAATGCCTACGACCGACTCGATCCATGCCTAAACCGACTGACTCGATCCATGCCTATGACACGACTCTATCATGCCTAACTCATCTATTTTCTATTTGTATCATACTAAAGTAAACCTCATACACATCACAACAACATCACCTCATATCATCTATCTCATCATATATACATGTGTGTATCAATACACTGCCTTGTATCACATTAATGTGTATCTCAAATAAACATGTCTATCTCATCATGGATATCATCTCAAAACAAATGTCGGCACGTAGACTGATATACTACAAAAATGTTTTCATCTCGTAGGTGGTATCCACTACAAAAATGTCTTCGGCTCACTGAAAGTGGTATCCACTACAAAAATATCTTCGGCTCGCAAGTGGTATCATATACAAAATCGACTCAACACATAGGCCGGTCCCATATATCATACATACAACATGACTCAAGACATAGGCTGATCCACAATAGGTCAATCATCTCCCCATCTAATATCGGGAGCTACTCCAAGTGGTTGTGTCTCTCCCGACCCCTTTGTTGCACCCGTATGGTGCCCGACACCTACCTCCTCCTACCGGTGGTCCCTCACATAAAGCTAGCCTCTACACACTAGTGGCCTCACCATGACCATGTCCCCTGGGCTCGCTGGCCCCTCGTACTCTCTCCACACCGTGAGTTCGGGATCTATTCCTCTCACTGAAGGCTTGTTGTGCTCTGTACTCAGCATAGGAGGGCACATCTAGGTTGACAACTAATAAATGATCCTGGTAATACCATGCCTCTCCTAAGGCATCTCTAAACCTAGCCATGGGCACTGTCTATGGAGGTGCCATGGGTCCCGCTACCTACATGGATACCTGCACACTGGGACCCTGTCCCTGAACCTGCACTAAGCTTTGTCCTAGTGCTAGAGCCTCGAGTCATCCCCGAAACCTGTGCTTGTAGCTAGGTCTCGTAGGGTAGTAATTTGTGCCTATGTTGCTATCAGCTAGCCCTACAGACCCATAACCTATCCCTGCGCTATGGCCAACTGACCCCATAAAGCCTGCACTTGCACCTGTAGGGTGGCTATCTACCCTCCATCTCCCCTACCTGCTGTCGGTGTAGGTACCTATCTTGCCCGCCTGAGCTCGCAGTGTCACTATCTGGGCCTATAATGTGGTAACCTATGCCTCTTTACATGTCAACTACCCCTGCATGATCCCAAGCTACATCACCAATGTAACCACCGTCCTCGTATGGCATCTCTCTGAACGGTGATTGTGGCTAAGTTGACTGCCTTGGCCTTAGTGGTATGGCTCTCAGTTATGCCACCCACCACTACCTATACCCATCTCGCATCTCATCTCTCACCTACATCCAACTAGCACAATTTATTAGACACCTTCCCATCTTAACCTACTTACCCTATCCCTTGCCCAAACCACCTATTCTACCCAAAACCTATTTACCCTATCCCTTACCCAAACCACCTATTCTACTTGAAACCTATTTACCCTATCCCTTACCCAAACCACCTATTCTACCCGAAACCTATTTACCCTATCCCTTACCCAAACCACCTATTCTACCCGAAACCTATTTACCCTATCCCTTACCCAAACCACCTATTCTACCCGAAATCTATTTACCCTATCCCTTACCCAAACCACCTATTCTACCCGAAACTTATATACCCTATCCCTTACCCAAACCACCCATTATACCCTACCTTTTTATCCTTTTTCTTCACCTCGCTTAATCGACCCTTTATACTTGACTTGACCGTTCACAGTCTCCCTTTAACCGACACTAGTCATCGCTTCGTGACCGATACTGTCACCACCCACCGATGTCGGCCACATGTCGACCGACGCCGGTCACCGCCACAACACCCGCCCAATTTTCCAACCCTACCTTTTCCTTCCTAAACAATCTACCCACCCAAATCACCCTTTAAACCCTTAATTGTTCCTACATTACCCTTTTACCCACCCCCGTACCATTCTCTATCCCTCGTTCCCCCTCTTTTTACTTATTTTAACAATTATTCCCCCAAACCCCCATTTTTAACATTTTCTAAATTTTCACAACACTTAACTAAAACAACTCAATCACAAGGTTTTAATCTCATATCCCGCTACCATCGATGTGGTGGCACCTCCGCCACCGCACGGTCCACTCCGACCCCTCTCCTACCTCTGCCATCACAAAAACTTCACCAAATCTCCACCAACTCTACACACCAATCAACTCACTCCACCTAGTCTCCGGCCCCACCCTCACTCAATCAATCTCACCTATCGGCCCGCCAACCAAGCTCTCTGTTGTACCCTTTTTCCTATTTCTCTTTTCTTTCTTCTTGTCCTTTTCTACCTTTTACCAAAGCACAAATGGATTTCACAACGTGGGTTTTTCCAATTTTTATACCCGACCCGACCCGACTGATGTCGGCTAACTCTTGACCACCTTTGTTGGTCTCATGCTACCCTAGACTACATGCCATTGGTTCCCATATACCGTCATCGGACTAACAACCGATGTCGATTCCCGCATACTCATGGCCCTCACATTTACCTCATTTTTCCTTACCTCCTCTTTCTTTTCCTCCCCTACCCCTAGCTAGACCACTTTACCTTCACCTATGTCCCTCCACCCTCTTCAACCTTCTCGCGTCCACTATTGATGCCTTATTATTTTACACCTACCTTCGCCTTACCTGTGCCATGACCTAGATATTTGGACCTAGCCCATCGCTAGTGACCTTTTGACCTCATGTGTTCCCTATACCTTGCGGCACTGTTACTTGTGTTGATTGACCTAATGACCTTACTTAGCCTATTGTTGTGACCATTTATTCCGACCCTACCTTTGGTGTATTGAAACATACCTAAATGTTCCCGCACCTAAACTATGTTGTGTTTCCTAACCTTATCCTATACCTTGGATACCAGATACACTTCAACCTTGTTTGGATAAACCTTTCAAACTTAGAAGATGTAGATTTTGCCTGCTCCTCAACCTGGTAGCGTGCTACAGTTTATACGTGTGCGTGCGCATTTGATCTGCTACATTTAACCCTGACCCATTACCTAGATCACCTGAGTAGACCTTTCACCCTTTCCCTATACCTACTTACCTTTTCTTCACATTTACCTTTTATCAAACCACTCACCACCTCGACCTATCGCCTCGCCAGTTCTGGTTTGAGGGGAATCACCTTCACCCACACATGGGGCAATCACATCTTATTTTCGTTAGCACGGATTACAATACAAGTTACGCAACAAAAAAGGGAAAAATATAGACACTAAAATTAGGTCACACTTCCCCTTCATCACTCAACATATACAACACCCTTTATCCCATTTACCTAGCCATGACCCCCTTCACCCCACTTATATTAATTTAATTAAATTAAGTAAATTAATGACTTATCCTCACTATATTTATGATTTAAATATCTTATTTGAATAATATCCCCACATATAGTTCACTTAGACACCTCACCAAGCCAACTCAATCTAAGACATATTCTTAGCAAGTTACCATAACTAACTAAGACTTTCCTGCACCCTAAAAATCAATGCCTACACTCCCTCTAACCACATTCCCACATGCTCACATGAAGCTCCCAGCCTAATCCATGGGATAACAACACAATATTTGAGGAAATCAAGAGGATCTTCCTAAGTTTATCAAACCTAGAAAATCCCACCTTAACCGATGTCGTTATCCCTAACCATCGCTTAGTTATCCTGCATCGCCGCTCGGTTACCCCTTTTAACCCCAAAACAACCTTATTCTCAAGGTTGGAAACTTGGATTTTTGCAAGAAATAAATTTGATGAGCAAGAACACATCTCGGAGGGATAATGCATCTTCGAGAGCCAATTCCAGCACGAACTCACATCTAAGGAAGAAGGTTGAACATCTTCTCTTGCATAGCCATCCCAACCATGATCTGATCTCTCCAAGAAAAGAGGAGTGTGCATGCATCCCATGCAGAAGCTTCTCTTTAGTTGGTGATCACTTACAGCCTTCAAGCTCATCATCAACACCTCCATCCTTCACACACAGATCTTCAGAAATGAAATCCAAGTAGGTGTAACATCATACTTTCCTGTTTATTTCCTTGCATCATCATTTTATCACCCATTGTTCATCTTGCTCATTATTGACTATCTCCAACACTTTACACCTCCGTAGACCCGGAAAAACCTACTCCCGTCACCCATTACCTCATCCCCGACAAACCAAAATCCTTTGTGTAATCACAAGGAGGACTAAAACCCCGTTCGTGACATTCCTGATTTCATAGTAATCGGCACCGGCTATACCTAACCACGGTCAGTCACCCCTGACTGACGCCGGTCTCTGTGTTTTCTCATACAGATTGGACATAGAATTACCCACCTAATTTTACCTCACCCTCACTCATTATTGACCTACTCGAGACCTTTTGCAAATCAGTAGTACCCATAACCAACCATTTGACCCATGGTTTCTATTCTAGCTTAGCCTGTTAGATTAGATCTAGTTCTTATTGTGTTTTTAAGTGAGATACCTAAATCATTTTAAAATAACAATAGGATTTACTTTGTTTTTATCATTAATTTTTTTAAAACAATGGATTAACAGCCATCTAGGAAGTATCATACTTCCCGGATCTAGCTCATGCTAGGTATTTCACTACCCATATTGTTTAATGCTTTCTTTTGGTCTTGTTTTCATTATAGGTAGTTCCTCCTAGCCAAAAGGAATCTCTCACGATCAGCTGTGGATTCAGAAGTCATACGCGTGTAACAACCCATCAACTGACATTTGAACAGGTATTCCTCCTACACTGTTACCCTATCTCATTTCAAAACAATTCAAAGAAACGATCTAAGAAAAAGTAGAAACACACTATTCATAAAATTAGTTACTTTATTTAACAAATCACATTATAAAAATTTCTAAATGAAATCCCATCCCACTCCTTATATATTTTTACATTCTTTTTTTCTATTCAATTTTTTTATGTTTTCTTTATCCTCGTTTGCATTAAAAATTAGATTTGTCAGTTAAAATTTTATAGAATACAATTTTTTCTATGTTTATATTAAATTTTTTAATAATACATTTTTTTATATGAATTAAATTGTGTTTTTTTTTTTAAATTAACTATAGGTAAATGGTTTTGAAGGGACCATACCATGCAAAGATAATAAAAAGGATCACAACTAAGATAGACATGAAATTACAATATTGTTTTTTGAAACAAGGGGGCCACACCCAAACTAAAAGAAAAATATATAGATAAAACTATAAGAGTACTAAGGTAGGGGAAACTACCTACAAGAATCCCAAAAAAAGACAAACAATAGCAAAACAACTTGGAAATAGCAGAACAACAGCTGCATTGAGAACACAGGGGCATAAAAGGCACTACTTCACAGATTTTCGATACACCTTAAGTGAAACTCTAAGTTCCTTATAAATATTCATGGCTTCCCAACATTAGGGTCCAAATTGGTCTCTTTGAAGAACTTATTGGTGATCCTCCCATTCTTCTATGTTGATGCCGAAATTCCACTAACATCACAAATATGATTAATATGAACCTAGAGGAGATCAAAGACTACTCTATGGATGGCAAGTTGATTGTTATATTTCTCCTCAAGAGATTTGATTTGACAAGTGAGTGAGTTTAATTCCTTTTGCATGATGATAATGAAGGTAGGGTCTGTGGTGGTCTTGCTACCAGTCTTTAGGAGAAAATCAACATTATCTTTAATAGATTTCAAAGCATCATCCTATTGTTTAAACTTTTCAAGTACATCTAGAGTGATCGAGCGGTGGGAGTAGCATGGTGACCTCCGAAGGATTTATGCCTCAATTATCTCAAGTTATATTTTTATTACTTCTAAGAATCCATTTAACAGGAGGAGGTTTAGTAAAAAGGTCACGAAAGATGGGATTCTTACTTATAATACGGGGTTGTTGGGGAGGAGGAGGAGCTAGAGGATGGTCGGGGTCATTTACAATTACATCAAGGATAAATTGGTGAATAAGTAAAATGAATCCCTCACCTATGTCCTTCAACCTATAAAATCAATTTTTCCATAGAATTCAAAATGTAATAAGGTAAAATAACCTTATCTTCTCTCTTGAAGTGACTAAATAGAACCAAATGGTGCAAGGGAAGGGTGGAGAACCTACCTTCAAGTGTAATATAGCAAACCACCATGTGGGAAACATCATCAAAAGGTTGTGGACTATAAGAGAAAATGATGCCAACACGTGTTGTTTGGATTTTTCCCCGTCCAAGAAGAGTATTTCCTCTACATCTTTGTCAAAATTATTGCGAAAGAATTTGTTTCCCTCCATACTCAAACCTGTGATGAAGGAAATGAAATTTTCTGAAATGTTGAAATATCTGCCTTTAAATTTTATATTTCTATCTTTCCAATTTGAAAAAAATTGCATAGAGATATGTTGATTGTGGCCTTGATCCATTGAATGAAGTCTGTGAAACCCCCAACATTGAGGGATTCCCAAAGTTCCACATTATGTTGTCATTAGGGTTCAACAACATGTTTAACTTGATAAGGCAGCCCTCCCATCATGGATGGAAATGGAGGTAGAGAAATTACAGGTTGTCGGCGGTGGGAGAAGCTTGAAAACAACCTCGGAAAAACCCTTCTTCTTATTCCAACCATGTTTCTTAAAACAGATGCCCTCAGTATTCGAGGAGAGGATTAAATGGATAAATCCAAGCTATTACAAGTACCAAGAAGGAAAATTATTCACATGTGTAGGTAGTCACTTAAGTTTTAATGATGGGTTGGGCAGCGGCTTCGAGTAATGATGATAGAATGAGATGTACACAGGAGGTCCTTATCACTATGTCACTCATTATAATTATTCATGTGAACACCCACATTAAAAGGTGCATCAATCGAAATAATTACCCACCCTATATACACATTAAATAATAATATTAAGACCATTACAAATCTTATTAGCTTCCTTAATGAAATCACTAATGGTCATATTGGGTGTTTATGTTCCTAGAGAGGTTACTAATGATATTCAAAGAGTCCCCCTCCATAATGAGATTTTTTACCTTGAGAATCCTAGCCATTCTGATTTCCTAGAGGGTGGCAAGGGCTTCAACAAAATGATTGGATTTTTACCCATAGGACCTACATAAGAAACAATAATTTGACCATGTTGGTTCCTAATGAGGCCTCCTCCACCGACTACCCCTAGGTTTCCTTTAGAGGCACCATCAAAGTTCAACTTAAACCAACCATATTTTGGGGGAATCCACTAAACATGAGATATTTCGGTGATGGGTTAGGAAATTAAAATCTACCGAATATTAATATTCCAGACTTTAAATATTTATCCTCTTCTTTTAGGATACTTAGCTTTTTTGGGGGTTAAAGCTGCAGGATGTTTTCCTTTTCTATAATCTGTAATTTCATTCATAATTATTTTGATAGTTTTGTTGGTATCTCTAAAGATAAGAAAGTTGTGAGCCTTCTAAATTATCTAAATGGTGTGGGGGAAGATGAGTCTCCAAATCCTCCAAAGCAAAGTATGTTTGAAAGGAGGTTGTCACTCAACCCACGCATGTGTGATGTCATCTCGAGAAAGACCAAACAATCCCAAACCTATTGAAAATAAGTTTCCATACCACATCAGCCTATAAGATATCGAAAAGAAGATGATGGATAGTTAAACTATCATCTTTACAGTGGTAACACCTATTAGGCATGGTGGACCCCCTTTTGATAAGGTTATCTATGGTTAGGATGCTCTTATTCGAACAAACCATAGGAAGAGGTTTATTTTAGGGTGAGTTCTTTAAACCAGATCTTTCTCTAAGGAAAGTTACAAGCAGCTTCATTAGCATAAATTTGATAACCTAATCTCACAATATAGTTACAATCAAAAGAATAAGACCATATAAATTCATCCTTGGATTTAATTTGGATGATAGGGATATGCATGAATTTTTTTTTAGATCCAAAATAAGGTCCTTATGATCTGGAAGAACAGACTCAAGATATCTCCTATGTAGTTTCCCACCGTGTTCTAAATATATTCGTTGACTCGCTAACCTAGGGCTATTGTAAGGCTATTTTTAGCTATTCCCGGTGCTCGTTGTTGTTAAGATTATGGAAATTATCTCATCTATCATCCCAAAATTTATTTTCTTCACCATTGCAAGACACCATTTACAACCTAATTCAAGGTCTTTTCGATCTCGACTGCATTCTTCCAAAATTTTGAACCAATGGGATGAGTAGCCTTATTGAAGAAGTCCTGGATGTTGCCTTAATTTAGGTATTTGGCTTTAATAAGATCATCCCAAGGATTTTCCTCTTTGATTAATCTCCATTCCATTTTTGAAATAAGTGTTGCATTGATAGTTATGGTTTTTTATTCCAATAAGTCCCACTTTTTTGTTATTACAAGCATTATCCCAGGATACCAAGTGAATTATGTTTCTCTCTTCGTACCTATCCAAATAAAGTTTTTTTTTTAATTCTCTCATTTTTCTCAAGAATGACAAAGCAAGAATGAAGAAGAGAGACACAATGTAGATTAATATATTTTGAAGCATGCTTTTCATAAACATGTATTTTCCTACACTAGAGAGAGTAGCTCCTTCAAGCCAACAAGATTTCCCTGAAAACACGTTAATTAAAGCAATCCCAACACTTAAGGGAACCTTGTTAGTCCCAAGGGGAACACCAAGATAAGAGGTGGGAAAATATTTTATTTGACATCCCAAATTTTGAGAAATTTTATTTTTTTCTTACGGGTGGAGTGTTAAATAAGTAGAGAAAGCTTTTGTCAAAGATAATTTTTTATCTTGAGACCTCTTCATAGAGTTGAAGGATATTCTTCATCATTTTGGCTTCAAGAATAGAATAAAGAAGAAGAAGAATAGTTTCATCTGCAAATTGTTGATGAGAGACCATGATCTCCAAATAAGTAGGCTTAAAGCCATTCAGAAATCCTAGAGAGACAGCCCTAGTTATGGTACGGCTAAGACTGTCTACCATGATAATGAAGAGAATGGGAGAGATTAGATCACCTTGGCGGAATCCTCTACTACTCGGGAAGAATCCATTGGAGTACCATTAACAATTATAGAAAATATGGAGGAAGAGATACAAGTGCTAATGTTTTTTCTCAAGTGTGCATCAAACCTAAATTTCTCCAAGACTCTATCCAGAAGGTCTAGGAAACTCTGTCAAAGGATTTGTTCATATCTAATTTTAAAACCAAGTCTGATTTCTTACTTTTTTCCCCATTGAATGAATGGTTTCATGAACCATAACCGCTCCATGGATTATATTTTGTTAAATAAAAGAAAAATAATACTATTATTAGTTACTATTATTGTGATAAATCTTTTAATTGATTTATTTCAGCTATTCCATTTAATAGAAAACTTTTATCTTTATGTAGGCATGTTCAACTTATAAAATCATGGTGGTTTTTTTAATTACACCTGAAAAATCTAGCATATTATGTATTTCAAAATGCCACCTATATTGCTGCAATATTTTCAAGCATAATATGATTCTAGATCACTCTATGTTTTTCCAAAGAATTATATATTTGATGCATAATTTTATTTTTTATTTTTTTCTTCTATCTGAATTTTAACGTGGGTATTTACAATATGTGCAACATTTAAATTGGGTACTTACAATATATACATATTTTATGCATTCAAAATCATTACATAGGGGCATTCTATTTTTTAGCATTCTGTGGATGTCGGCATACCATATGTGCATAATTTATACATTAAGTATTGGTACATTGTACTTTCTATAAAAATTTGAAAGTGGTTATTCTTAGCAATATAAAGCACGTAATGTAAAAATTATAGAATTTTTTTAAAACAATCGCACAACTAGCACATCTCCCAACCTTAGGCATGAACTTACCGCTCTATCTTGTTGAATTTAAAATATTGTTAGCAAAATTATTATTAACAAGTTTTATTTAATATACATGAGCATGATGATTGACTACTTTATACATGGATTAAGGAACCAGAAACCTTACAATAGAATGTATCGTGAGCATCACTAAGAAGGAACAGTAAAAGAAAGAGGACGAAAAGGGATAAACACCTTATCCCAAACTACAATCTAGCAAATAAATACAAAGAAAAATCTCAAAACATGGAGGGTAAAACATCTCAAATCATACAGTCCACAAATAGTCAATAAAAATATCTAAGAGCCAAAGAACTAGTTAGTCTTCAAATGTTTGTACTCCTCCAATTAATGCTCTTCACGTTTGTTCATCCGATCATCTTGCTCGATCATGATAGGGATAATATTGCATGAAACTATTTCCCATACCCATTCTAACTTCACCTAAGACCTCCATATCCCTTTCCCCATGACTCACCCCCGACAGAAATTTTATCAAAAGCCACATTCCAACCTGACTCCGATAGCTTTCCTTTAGATAACTCCCCTTTCATATAAATCAAATAACCTATAGACCCAGTACCCATATTTACCTTCCCTTGAGATGCCATACTCTTCTTTATCCTTTGTTCATATGATAAAAAGAGTACAATTTTCATCTCGAATCCCAAGATTTTGGATCTAATTCCTTTCCCACCACCATTATACCATTCTTGAAAAGAAAAATAATTAGACCATGGTGTTTTTATCACCAAATTACATCACCATATGAGTTTCTTGAAAGTGAGCATGAGCTACTAGTGGAATTGGATAAAATGGACCATCTCTCAAGTTTTGGGACTTGCAGGAATTGAGATTAACCTCTAGAGAAGGTTGGTTCCTCTTCCTAAACTAGTACAACAACTAATCCTAATAAAGGGAAAATATGTCATCTACTCCTAATATGTAATTTCCAAGGGACTAGGGGAGAGGAGAGAGAATTAAAATGAAAAACACCTACACTAAAGAGGTGATAGAAATGAAATATAGTTGAGAGAGAGAGGCTAGGAAAGATTTAACATAGTCCCAAGCATGTACCCATTACCAAATATCTAATAAACACAACAATATAAAATTGAAATTGTTAGAGAACATGCGCATAATAGAATAATAGTAATGAAGAGGCATGAAATTACAAGAAAAATGAGAAAGGGTTAAAGAGGAAACCACAATAAATAGATTTATTGCTTCAAATAATGCACGATCCACTATATTTGTAAATAGAGGCATAAATACACTTACAAAGTTTATATGAAGGTATGTAGCTCAATGAAGTTGAAAAAAAAATTGACAGAGTCTCTCCAAGATTACAAAATATCTCCTCAAAATGATAATTTTTTACAATATATAGAAGAATATGTGAGAGAGAGAAGAGGGAAATTCAAATTTTTCTCCCAACAATAAGATACATTAAAGTTCTAAAAAGGGGCATTGGTATCCTATCAAAGACATTCCTTCATAATGTCTTTCTTGCTGGAGAATAAATGGGCACCATACTTCATTAATTTTGGTGGTTGGGATGCCTAGAATTGCACTTTTGGAGCTAAGCACGTTTTCTTATTTTCACCCACTTAACCTCACCAAAATTAATATTTTAGGTTTTCATGTTGTAGAGGATGTTGAGACCTTTCAAAGGATGTAAATATTTTCAAATTTCAAGCACTAGGTAAAAATTTATTCCTATTTATAAATTTGCATTAATCTGCACAAGAGATGGCAAAAATGCTTCTACAAAAATCCCCTAGGGCCCGAAATTACAAATCGCACAATTTTTAAACTGCAAAATTGTAGAAGTGTGAAAAATCCCCTAGGACCAACAATGTAGAAGTGAAAAAAATACCCCAATACCTTACATTGTAGAAGTGCAAAAAAATCCCCCATGCCTACACTACGGATATGCAAAAAATCCCCTAAGTCTCGAGAGTTAAACAATATGAAGAGTTAGAAGGATTTTTTTACATTTTCAAAAAGGTGGATAAATTTCCTATCTAATGAATATACTTTCAAGGATCGTTGAGTACTTAAAATGTATAAAGAATCAAGTTTTGAATCACTAAAGGGGGAAAATGGTGATAGTTGACCAAAATTAAGTGTGAGATTGTTTTACAACAATTTGGGGACTCATAGGGGCTATTTACCTACTAAATGATTTGATCAGTGGCATTGAAGCATCCATTGGGTACGGAGATAGCCCAATAAACATGAAAAATGATTTAAACTTTGAAACTCACCCTCGAATCTACTTGAAACACTCACGCCTAAATCTGAAGCTTACTTGAAACCACCCAAGATGCTCATAAATTCATAATATTTTCAATTGAACAAGATACAATGAAAGAGAAATGAGTATTTGAGGTTGATCTTCTACGCCAAAACCCAAGAGAACCTTAGATGGCGGGGTTACTACTCTACTAATGTTGGGAACCGCAAGGTGCCATGTGACTAGCCATCATAAACACATAAAACTACCTAAAGTTTTTATTATTATTCTAAAAAGAGGCATTAGAAGCTCAAGATATGACTAATCTAGAGAGACAAGAGAATGAGAACATTCAAAATTCCTTTAAATCATATTTTAGTTGCTCTACATTTGAAGTTTTTGATAATTTCAACTATTTCCTGTAACTTTGAGCTTTTTGCTGCAATATTCTTCCTAAAAACATGGTGATTTGTGCAAAGAGAACAAAAGAAGCAATAGGATATGTGTCCAAAGAACTTAGGGAAGTTTAAATCTATCCTAATGACAAGACAATGTGCATAAACACTTAGAGGAATAAAAATCCCAAACTAATATGTACAAAGGGTGAGATTTTACTTAGTAATAGTGCTTGAGATAGATTTCATTGATTGGAATGTTTAGTTATTCACCATCTAACTTATCAATTCAGAAAGCATTACTACTTTTACACTTTGTGATGATATATGGACCAGTCCATATAACATCAAATTTGTAATGCTTTCCTATTTTTCCCAATCTACATCCCATTTCAGAACTAACTCCCCTTCCTAGAATGTTTTAGCTTTATCATTTTTTTCAAAACTACTTTTGATAAATTTTTGATCATTCTCCATGGTTTTCATTGCATGTTCTCTTAGCTCTAATAACTCCATGATTTCTACATACCTTACTTCCACGTGCTCAAAATTAGCTAACTCCAGCTACTTGAGAAGTTCTAATGTCGACAATTCAAGTGATATGGGAACCCTTACCTCCCTTATGTAGACTAACCTATATAGAGAGAGACCTATTTACCTTTTGGGTGTGATTCTATCAGCCCACATGGCTGACTTGAGATTGGTGTGTCATGTACTCTAATTTTCATCTAGATTCCTTATAATGATTCTCAAAATCTCTTATTTGTGGACTCAAACATTTTCCCATTACCTTGAGGAAAATAGTTAGATGAAGTGTTGAGATATACCCCATTATTAGCATCCCATTTAATGATCTTCATGACAAGGAATGCTAGAGAATTATATGATATTATAGTAATATCGACACCAAATGTTTTAACAATCCCCTCATAAAAATCCATTATATTGGACTCATTTTCTTTTTAAGTGCTATTGCTTCAGTCCACTTGGTGAAATAATCTATTGCCGTTAGAATCCACTTGTTTTTTTGGCTTGAATTTGGATTGATGAGCCTAATAAAATTTAATCTCAACTACATGAATGTTTGATCTACTCGAAATTAGATGGAGTGGGAGCGCTGCTAGCTTCTCTTTTCGGTGAAGAATGCATAGTTCTTGCACTTTTGGATCCATATATAACAAACACTAAACATTGTGGGCCAATAGTAACCAACTTTCATGATCTTAAGAGTTGTTACTCATGGAGAAAAGTGACCTCCCCTTCTCCATCATGGAACTCATTCAACACTTTCTCGATTTGATTGGTTCTAATACATCTCAATAGAATTTCATTCATGTCTTTATTAAACAAAATTCCATCGATGAGAACATATGGAATGGATTGTAATATAAAGTATCTTATTTTTCTTTTCTCAACTCGGAGGGCATAAACCAACTTTTAGGAAGTGAATCATGTCTTGATTCCAACAAGGAGTAGGCGTATCATCAACTAGCTATTCCTAATCATTTTTCAAAGCACTAGGACATCTTCTCCTTCATCATTTAACTTGGCATGTTGATTGGAAGTTGTTTGTTCACACAAACCTTTTCCATTGACAAGCTTGTTTGCCTTGATCTCTATGTCATATTTCATCACACGAGTGATCCAACCTACCCTTGTCTCATTCCAATATTTGTTTAAGAGAAATTATTTTACCTCAACATGAGATACTAAAACTGAGTTTTTTTGTTTGAAACCAAATTTCTAAATTTTTTCAGATCCTAATAATAGTGAGGACATGCTTCTTAATGAAAGAGTACCTCACCTCGTGATCTTCCAAGCTTTGATTGAAGAATTATATGGGATACTCGATCCCTCCTTATTCAGCTATACCAAGATGGTGGAGATTGTATTTGAACCACTAAAGGAATAAATAATGAAATACTAGGAGAATTATGGATTAATGAGAGTTGGAGAATGTGATATTGTGTGTCTTATAGCTTCAAAACTCTCTTTTCCTCCATTACCCATTTTAATGCCATACTTTTCTTCAACATCATTGTTAATGGCTTAACAAGAATAGAAAAATTAGGCATGAACCTTCGTACAAAATTAATTCTCCCTAAAAATATTTGAAGAGCCTTTGTGTGACTTTGCAATGGAAGAGCACGATAGCTTCAACTCTCTCGGGGTAAATGGTTAATCCTTGTTTCGTAATAATGTGGCCGAAGATCTTGCCCTCCTAAGCCAAGAATATACATTTTTTAGGATTCAAGGATACCTCAAACTTCTTGCACCTTTAGAAAAAATTCCTAAGGTGATAAAGGGGATCTGTTGCATTTTTGGAGAACACAATGATATCATCAAGACAAATGAGCACCAATTTATTAATCGTCCCTTTGAATTCCTTATTCATTACTCTCTGAAAGTAGCTCGACATTTGAAAGTCCAAAAGGAATTTTATTATAAGTGTATGTTCCCCATTTTGTGGTGAAGGTTTCCCTAAATTGATCATATTATTTCACCATGATTTGATTGTAGCCTAAGTAACCATCCAGAGTGAGAATCTCTTTGAACTAGCTACCACTTCATGAGATTTTCTCCATGGAAATAAATGGATAATGGTATTTGAGTGAATATCTATTCAAGTCACATAAATCCACACACAATTTTATTTCTATATTTCTCTTCATGAATGACACGAAATTTTCAACCCATCTCGAATGCTTGATTGGAAAAATGATGTTTGGCTCTATGATTTTGTTCGATTATTTCTTCATGAGGGGATCAATATGAAGATTCATCAACCTTTGTTTCTACTCGATGAGCTTGGATTATGGATTCAATTCAATGATATGTTGTGCCAATATTGGATCAAATCCTCTCAAATATTTATAATTCCAGGAAAATATATATGGAAAATATTTCCAAAGTTGTATAAAATCATATTTTTCTTGGGAGTACTCACTTTTCCAATCTAAAGAACTTTGTCTTTCTAATTGAAATTGGTTTGAGTGTTCTCCTTGACATAAATGCTTTATTTTTTCTTTCCAGAACTGTTCATTGGGATTAAATATTAATTCAAGAGTCACAAGACCCTTTGGCAATTTGTTTGTTTTTAGCTTAACCACTTTATCACCATATATTTGCTCCAGCTTTTCCTAATTTCTAATAAATAATTGAGATTCCTCTTACAATAAATGTATGATTTTTAATTGTTTTCAAAAGCTTTCCATCTAGTTTTTTTTTCCATAACAACTGGCATGACAAGCACTTTGATATGAGTTTGAGTTTTATCCTTCTTGATATCCTCAACAATGTCAAACGCTGACCCAATTGTTGTAATCTTGTCTCAGTAACTCATTCTTCTTCCTTGGGATGGAATTTATGTTAAATGCCTCAAATTTTTCAATGAGATCCCATACCCAGCTCTTTTATCTCCTTGTAAGATCATTGTTGCCAGTGTTGAGTCTCCTAACTTTGTTTACAACCAACTCTCTATCTCCAAAACTTGCAAGTTCTTGCCCGATGTAATCCGTGATCAATTCTTCGTATTCGGCTATGTTGTTAGAATGAATAAACTAAAAGTAGAAGGTTAAATATTAATTTATACCTTTAGGTGACACAAGCATTTCTCCTCCCAACACTTTTCTACCGCTTCAGCCATTAAAGAATAGTTGTCATACTTTTTTTTCATCCTTATCATCCGGCTTGGTGATGCTAGGGAGAAGTGGATTTTCTTTGTGTAAGAAATAAATTCCCATATCAGATTATTCCATCTCATTGTATGGAGCATAGCCATGTTTCTTGTTTACCCATTCATCAAGAGTTAAGTCTAGAATGCATCCAACCTTGGTATTGTTCTTTGGAGTTCTTGGGCACTCTTCTTAATCAAAATATGAGTAATTTACATTAATTGGGATTGGTACATAAAAATCAATATGAAATTTTGCAATAGGTTTAGATATGGTTGTAAACTTATCTCCATAACTTGTTCTAAAGAGAATATGTGACCAATCAAGTAGAAAAGTAGCCTCTAATCTTAGCGGTAGAAATCTCTTGACATGCACGGGAAAAGGGTGGTGGAAAAACAATTACTAATACATCCGGTTGGACTATGACATTGGGGCATGCATGCAGTGTTAGATTTAAATTCTTGATGATTCCCACTTTTCCCACTACTATCCCCCTAATTACACCACTCCCTTTGAGATAGGTTCATACTTAATACCAAGTTGATAAGCCATCTCGCTTAGGCATCACCGAACTACTTACTCCCGAGTCAATCATGCGGTTGTGTACTAGGTTATTTTCGATGATTAGGATATGTATAATGGGGGAGGTTTCATGTTTTTACCTTGTTGAACTCATTATTGTTGAGTTACATTAGTAAGAAACTTCTTACGACCTTTGGATGATTCACTCGATGTGGACCAATTCGCCATGGCTACTTGTAATAGATCTCTTTGGCCCAAAATTGCCAATGACTCCCACATGGAAATGTTTACATTTATTTTATTTATTTTCTCTATGATATTGAAAGGAGAATATTTTTCCTTCTATTTCCCTTTTTTTTTCACAGCGTTATCTTGCAAATGATCTCGTTATAACTGGTACATGAACTTGTCTAGAAGACGGTTTGGGCAGATTTTGTACATTTGGGGCTGCACTTAGATTGCTAACTTCTCGAGGTGTGATAGGAGGTTGGAAATAACTTGGATTAAATAATTTTCCATCCTTTGTATTCCACTTCTTATACCTTGTTTTGGTTGCCACACCATGAGAAGGAGATTTATTTATTCCATATAAATCCTCATCTTTACAATTCATAAGTGTAGTCTCACTTTGAGGTGCTTCTTAAGTAGTTGTTTTCTTTACCGATCTTCTTCTTGGTTTGTTTCTTGGGAAACACGATAGTTTACACTATTAAGGATTGATTCAGAGAACTATTAAAGCATTTCACCTGATTATGAGGTTGACCATATGGGAAACACCATTCATACTCTTGTGTCATGTTGTTTTGATTTGGAACCAAGGTCCTAGATGTTGAAATTGCATTACAATTATATGGTTGAAGTGGTCTTACAATGGTAGTTTTTTCTTGATTTTGATTAGTAGCTTAAGTAGATGGTTTATTTGGTTGATATGGAGGTCTATTGGATTGATCTTGAGGGTGATATGGTCTTAAATTTTGAGCTTATTGCCTCTTACTTATTACCAACTCATTTCCTAAGTTTTGTAATTTCTTCATGACTTCTTGGAGTTCATTTGAGGTGCTAGAATAAGAATTGGAAGCTTCATTGGAATCTTAATTTTTAGGAGTCGAATAAGAGCTAATGTAGGTGCTTGACTAGAACCTATATTTCCTATGTTTAGATAAATAGGCATAGGTGGCCTAGGTGCAAGTTTATGGCTTGGATCAAGCAATTCTCAGCTCTAATGGCTATGTTATAAGAACTATAAATGTTGTACCCCTATATACTGTATCATTATAGCTATATAATAATTAAGAGATTTTAGGAAATAGAGAAAAACACCTTAATTTGTTGGTCTTACGGAAATTGGAATATTTTCCTATGTTATTTGGAATATGAATTTGAAATCATCCATTTTTTCATTTGGTGCTCTCTTGATTGTATTTAATTTTTCCAATAAACATAAGATGTCCACTTTTTCTCCAAATAGGACACAAAGAATCGTGCATAATTGATCCTACCCCTGCGCTTCTGAATCATTATAAAGATTTTACTTCGAAATAAAAATCTAACAGTTTCACCGCCACATCCATCTCGGCAACCTCATGTATAGCACATACATTTGCAATGTCTTGAATTTGATCAATTGGAGTTGTGTGATTTTCCCAGTGAAATATTGGATGTTCTTTAATGTTTCCATGGGTATTGTATTTTGTGAATTGAGTTAAAGTGGGTTTCTTCCTTGAAATTAATAAAAGTATTTAGAGGTGGTTGATGAGCCATTCTAATTGGTCTAAGAAATCTAGTTGATTGGAGAAATGGCCTACTAGGTGGAGGTGTTGACAATGTTCTTTTTGGTGGAGATAGAGATCTTTGAAATCTTATTCCTCTTTTTTCTCTTCCCAGAGATATTTTTAAGTACTCAAAAATACCTTCTTCTCTCATTCTTGATCGGGTTTAAATCCTTCTCATGAATTTGAACCACTAGCATTTCTGAAATTAGTTGAAACCTAACCCTAGGAGTGACCATATGTGCTGTTAAAAAGCATCCAAAGACTAAAAATTCACCAAGATGCACATCCACTCTTGATAAACCTATAAAATTTTTACCTCTATCCCATCAAGCGTGACAAAATTGTTATCACCAAATTACAACACCCTCTAATTTTATTACAAGTGAGCATGAGCTACTAGTGTAATTGGGTAACATTGGACCATCTCTCAAGTTGTGGGACTTGCAGACTTGAGATGGACCTCCAGAAGAAGGTTGGTTCCTCTTCCTAAAATAATACAACTACTCCTAATGAATGAAAAATCTATTATCTACTCTTAACCTATCATTTACGAGGGACTAGGGAGAGGGAGAGCATAAAATTGAACAAATCATAAACTAAAGAGGTGATATCACAAAAATAGGGGTGTGAAACATTTTTTTGAAAGAGGAAAATGAAATGAAATACAATTGAGAATGGCTAGGAAGGATTTAAGATAGTTAAAGCATGCACCCATTACCAAATCTCCAATAAACACAAGAATATGAACTTGAAAATGTTACCGAACTCTGCATGCATAATAAAACAACAAGAATGAAGACACATTAAATTACAAGAAAAATGAGAAAGTCTTAAAGAGGAAACAACAAGATACGTATTTATTGCTTCAAATAATTCATAATCCACTATATTTGTAAAATAGAGGCATATATACATTTTTAAATTTTATATAAATGTCTACAGTCAATGAAATTGACAAAACAATTTGAAAGATTCTCCACAAGATCCAAAAATATCTCCTCCTCAAAATGAGAAATTTTTATAATATATAGAAGAATGAGAGAGAGAGAGAAGGGGAAAACTCAAAAATATGCTCCCACCCTATAACAAGATGCATTGAATTTATGAAAAGGGGTATGGATAACCTATCAAATCCATTCCTTAATGATGTCTTATTTTTGGATAAGAAATGGGAGCCATACTTCATTAATTCTCGTGGTTGGGATGCCTAAAAATGCACTTTTTATAGATGAGAACATTTTCTAATTTTTCACCCACCTAACCTCACCAAAATAAATATTTTAGGTTCCCATAGTGTAGAGTATGTCGAGAATTTTAAAATGATATAAATCTTGTCAAATTTCGAGTTATATTGGGCCTCGTAATATTGGCTAAGTATAAGAAGATACATGGGTGCACGAGACCATTATGAAGAAGTGTGTTTGGAGTGAAGGCGCGTAGGATAGGGTTTTAGAAGGGTTTAGTAGAACCCACAATGCGTGCGAAAGGAAAAGAAAAGGGTTTTAGGACTTAGCCATATTTGGTTTTCCAGGAGCTCACGAGAAAAGCGTCACCGACTAAGCATGTGGAGAGAATAAGGTGTCACTGTAACTTAGGGATCAAGAAAGGAATATTCCATGCGATAGAAGGATCTAGAAAGACAACATTCCAGAGAGTGGAGAGCTCATATCAGAGTAAGCATGCTCCATTGTAGGACCACATGGACACTTGGCAATTGATCTATTACTCAAGAAGGCATGGAGGTGGAGGCTAAAAGATATATATAGAGATACTTGGGCTAAAGAAAGGATTAATGAAGTTAAGAAGTAGCAAGAGTCAATAACAATGACTAAGGAGGTGAAGCTCTCAGAGAAATAATAGAGGATTCTATGGGTTGGAATTCTTATTAGGAGGACTATAAGAGTAATGAAATATCTAGAGGGATGGGCCTGTGATCATTTTTCTAATATGGGAAGCACATTTTAGGTTTTTGATGCATGATTCCTATCTGCATGGATACATTGGTCTATTATGGCCTATAATGAATGTAATATGGTTATTGAACTATGATTAATATGGAATATATGGTCTATGGGTTGGGATTATCATTAGGAGGATCTGTAGGAGTAATGGAATATCTAGAGGGATGGGTCTATGATCATTTTTCTAATATGGGAAGCAAAGTTTAGGTTTTTAATGCATAAGTCCTATCTTCATGGATAAATTGGTCTATTATGGCCTAGAATGAATCTAATATGGTTATTGAACTATGATTTATATGGAATATAAGGTTCTCTTCTAAACATACATTATTTATGGGTGTAAACCCTAGTGTATTTTCTTTATATTATGAGTCGAGATATGTTATCCATTTGATATTATTTTGTTATCTAAATGGATGCGTTGATATAATAACTTTTCCTAAGTTCTCAGAATGAATGTTTGGTTATTTACTTATTTGCATTTAATTCTCTGTCATAAGTAATGTATTCTCATAATACTCACATAAAGTAGGGGCTCTAAGCACTCGCACGTGCCTCAAGTGAGTGCCTTGCGCCCATTGGGTGTTAGGCTAACGCGCAGGGGATTAGACTTTTTCTAAGGGTATAAAAATGAATACATCTTGGTTCCATTATTGGGACCTCTTTTCACAGTTGTGAGAAATGACATACATATTGGTTCCTTTGATGTGTGATGACAAAACGCTTGACCTTGGAAAGTGTTGAAGTATGGTTTAAAAGCACAGAGGATAAGGTTTCTCAAATATTTAGTATTGGACCTGAGTTTGATACACATAAATGGGTAGAAGAGAACATGTATCATGAGATATATGAAACCTTATTTTGTTGTTTCCCGGTAGAGTTGTATGAATGGCTCTTATTGTATGAATCTAGATCTAGTTGGTACTATATATCGTGCATATAGACCCAATATGACTATCGGAGGCTACAAGATGTGGATCGACTTGGAAACATGTTGTTGATCACTAGTGGAAAAGAGTGTTGACCAGTTATACTCTAGAATATGCTATTTCTATGTATTCTTGTCCAAAGGTTGCTGAGTTTGAGTTCTTAAGGGATCCTAAAGGATCATTTTTACGTGTTATCCCTTTGGCTATGAATAACTTGGTCATTACACTAAGTTTGGATACATTCCCTATGGTGGCTAAGCTCTTTTGAGTGCTAGGAAAGGAATCTAGGGTGGAGAAAGATGGTAGACATTGCAAATGAAAAGGAAAGAGAAGTGAGATGACTCAAGTATAGTGAAGCTCGTGAAAGGGAGTTGGCTAGGAAATGCAAGGTTACACGGTTATTATGGATCTATAGAGGAAGACGTTATGGGAAGGAGTAGACATTTACACGAGAGAGGACGTGGAACTTGAGAATTATGTGATACCCCATCTTGGAAAGTACGTGAGAGAAATCCATTTTGCTAATAATGAGATCTTATCGTGTGGAGAAAGGAGATCTATCGGTGTGCATCTAAACCCACCCGGTGACCAACCCCCGGCATTTAGTTTCCCAAATCAAGAAACAAGCATCGCCAACCCATTTGGTATTGGCAAAAGTGACCGATCTACACCAAGAATTTATAACTTCTCATTTTGCGACATCTATGTCTGCACAATAAAATCCTGTCTTTGATGGTATTTTTGGGAAAAGTTAAAGTACATAGAGTTTCCGTATCGCATCTGGAAATGGCACGGGTGTTTCACCTGATTCTTAGACATTTCTATGAAATTGATGAAATAGATAAGGGTAAAAGGTTAGGAGGAATACCTATTGGAAATGGTTGAAGGTTGTTACACGTGTGTTGACTCCTTGATCCATAGTTGACCGTGAGATCTTCCTTTTGGTTGGGAGGAACTACCTGAAATAGACAATAATACCACCAAATAGAAGTTAAACAATATATGCAGTGGACTATCTAGCATATGCTAGATCTAGGAAGTGTGATACTTCCTAGAAGGATTTCAATCCATAGTTTTAACAAATTAATGCAAGCAATAAGGTAAATATGGTCCTACTATAGTCAATATGATTTAGGCATCTCATATAAACACAATAAGTTGAATCTAATCTAACAGGCTAGGCTAGAATCAGATCCGAGGGTTGGGTAAATGGTTCTCGGGTTTTATAGGTTTGACAAAGGTCCGAAAAGGGTTACGGGTAATTGTGGGTAACTTGGAAGAAGGTAGGTAGTTACTAGTCCGTACTATATTGATCAGATGAGAGACCAATGTCGGTCTAGAGGTAACTAATGTCGCTTAAGGGTGACCGATTCCAGCCACCAAGTAATAATAGGGGATCAAGAAAATGGGTCCGGGTCAGCTTTTCAGGTTGATGGGGAGCTGAGTGAGGTGTTTGTAAGGTATAGGCAAGATAGGAAGTCAAGAGGTAAGTTTAGTGAAGTCCCTGGTGAAACCGGGAGAGCTATGGGTTGAGTTGGGAAATGATAGTAAAGGGGAAATATTGTAGGCAAACCGACACTCGATATGAGTGAGACCAACGATGGTCGGGATGATCGACACCGGTGACCGTGTGAGAAACTAGAAATACTACGTAACAAGTTTTGGGCCCCCTTTGTGATTGCACAAAGGGATGGGTAGATCAGGCCCGATATGTTGGGTTGTTTGGATGGGGTTTTGCAAGGTTTTATGGGGTTATAGAGGGTTAGTTATCGAGGAAATCAATGGGTCTTGGAAAAGTAGATAACATACGAACAATGAAAATGCTATAAGGAATCAAGTAACAAGATGATTAAAATGTCCTACTTACTTTGAATATGGTTCGGACATCTATGAGTGAAGGATGAAGGTGATGATAGGAGGTTGGATGTTGTGGAGGATCACCAGACATTGGGAATTCTTGCATGAGCTGCTTGTGCTCTCCTTCTTGCTTGGCTGGATCAGATCTATGTTGGGATGAGTGCTAAATGGTTACGGGATGATTGCTTGATGTCGTGTGAGAAAGAATGCTTGCTCTTGTCACATGCATGAATGATTACTCTCTCCCTTTCTCGAATCCACCAACCTCAAGAATAAGGTTTCCAAAAGGAATTAAGGCTGACCAACGATAGTTACGGGTTAACCGGCATTGGTTCTGGGGTGACTAGCGTCGGTTATGGCAGGATTCCGTAAGTTAACTAAAAATAGGATATTATCACCATGATTGTTGCCAAATCTCACTATCTATCCGGGAAGGAACGGGAGTTATTGTTTCTTATGTGGGAATGGGGTGTAGGCATTGATTTCTAGGGTTTAGCTAGGTCTTAATTATAGCAACATACTAAGAATAGCCTTAGAGTGAGGTGGATAAGTGAGGTGGAGGGGTGAGAATTAATGTAATTAGGGTAATTAAATATTAGATATGGTGAGGTTAAGGATTAATTTAATAAAATTAATTAAATTAATCTTGGTGTAGAGTGAAAGGGGACATGGTTAGGAGATTATGTTCACGTTAATTAAAAGACAAGGGGTCGGGGAGTGTGACCTGATTTTGGTGTCTACATTTTTCCCCTTTTGTTGTTTAGTTTGTATTGTAAGTGACGCTAACAAAAATAAGATGTGGTTGCCCCATGTGTGGGTGAAGGTTATCCCCTCAAACCAGAAGGCGATGAAGTGGCAGATCGAATCGGGAGTGGTTTGAGAAAAGTTGATGTGATGAAGATGTGTGAAAAAGGAGGTAGCGGGGTGAAGGTCAAGTTAGGAAAACATGTAAGTGGTTTTGGGTCAAAGGTAGTGGTAATCAAATCCACACACATGTATGAACTGTGACACGGTACTGTGGAAGAGTTTGCAAACTCTACATCATTTAAGGTTAAAGTGATTCCGATATGTAGGCTATAGGATATGGTCAGAAACACAACGTAGGTCATGTGCAGGAAATTTTACGGTATGTTCCAAAGATACCATGGTTGGGTCGGGATATACATCACAAAGCAAAGTAGGCAAAGCAAGGTCACTAGGTCTTACAACACGGGTAACAGTGTCACAAGGTATAGCAAGAACCTAGGTTCAAAGGTCACAACCGATGTTCGGGTCTTGGTAAATAGGTCATGGCATAGGTAAGGCTAAAGCATGGGTAAAATAATGAGGATGAGGTTAGGTGATAAATGATGAGGTCGGAGGATGAAGTGAAGTGTCTAATTCGGGTGTGGGTGAGGTAGAAAAGGAGTCGAGGCAAGAAAATTAGGGGTAATGGGTAGTAATGAGGTGGAGTAGGTAACCGACATCGGTGAAGATTAATCGAGGTTGGTCTAGGCTAACCAAAAGTGGTCTACTAGGGCACATGATTTGTCATCGGTCAAGGACAAAGCTGTCGCCATGGTCAAGTCGAGAGGGTTATAAAAAGAGAAATTTCCATTTTTTTGAAATCATTTATCTTTTGTGAATAGGTGAAAATGACAAGAGAGGGAGAAAGAGGTGAAAAGTGATTGAGTACATCGAGAGAGTGGAGTTAGCAAGCCACATAGTCGCGCGAGTGTTGATTGATTGATGGGGCCACAAGATCGGGTAGGGTGATTTGATTGGTTGGACATTTCGAGGTGATTTTGTGATGGCGGATGCGGGAGAGGGATCCGGTGGACCAAAGTGTAGAAGCAGCTTGAGGTTCCACCACATCGACGATAGCATGATGAGGTAAGGTTCAATTCCTATTATTTCGTGGTTGGGTAGATTTGTTGATAGAAATTGGGTTAGGGGAAAATGTGTTTTTGTTTATGTTTTGTTTGGGGGATAAATGAAATTTGAATTTGGGAAATAATAATGGGTAAAATAGGAATGGAAGAGGGTGGGGTTAGGGGAATGAGGGGTGTTGAGGGGTTGAGGGAGGATTTGGGTAGGAATGGGTGGGTAGGAAGAGTAGAAAAAGAGGACAATGGTTGAGGTGTCATGGATATCACCGCAATAGTGACCGACATTGGTCAAGGTTGGCCGACGCGGTGAGTGAGAGCCGGCATTGGTCACGAGATGAGGTGACTAATGATGGTGTAGGGAGACCATTTCCATTCAAGAATAACCGAGGTGATAGTCATTTGAAGAAAAATGGGCCAAAAAAATAGGAGGCTTTGGGTAGGTGAAATAGGCTAGAAGGTATGGTTACTAGAACATAATTGGGTAGAGGGTTCACATGAGTATTGTCAAGGGGTGTAGAATAGGGATAGGAGAGAGATAGGAGGTTAGGGTTGGGGTGGGTATCTAGGTTAGGTGATAAGAAGGTAATGGGTGAAGAAAAAATAGGTAGGGTAATAGGTAGAGGTGAGGTGTCAAGAATGGGTATGGTCAAGAATTAATAATGTGATGGTTTGTTGGATGCAGGTGAGAGATCAGCTGTGGATGAGGGACATGGTACCACCACTACTAGTAGAGGTATGAGTGAGAATGATATGCAAGGAGTGGCGTTATATTTCACAAGTGGGCTCCGATTAGGGTCAAATGCCACCTGCATTTAGTCCCGGAGGTGAGCATGATGATTGCCCCCATCGATAGATGGGACTCAGAGACCAATACCTTTCATCTACCAATGGGTGAGCTCACGATCACCCTGGAGGATGTCTACAAGATCTTGCAGGTTTCGATAGTGTGGACACAGGTGTACTCAATCTCCTCGAGGTGTCCGAGGAGTTATTAGCACCAATGTTCAAAGTGAGGGTGTGGCGAGGTCAGGTTCCATAGCATGAGTATGAGCTATGGAGTAATGTACCAAGCCCACCCCAAGGAGATGAGGCTGGTAATACTATTGATGGAGGCAGTGTGTTGATTTACACCGCCGATACGAGGGTGGGCAATTCCCATGGTCACCGATGGGAGTTTTTCATGACATGATGGAGAGTAAGACTTAGTTTGTATGGGAACCCGCATTTTTGGTACAGCTTATATAGGGAGCTATGGGTGTATGGGTGGTCTGCGGTGGTTCAACCTTTCTTTGCACATTTTTACTACATTGTTGGGCCTATGAGCACATTGTGTGTGTGCACCAATTGGTATGCCCCGAGTAGATGCATTTGAGGGGAGGTTGATGCGGGTAGGGTATAGACGATAGGTACCAATGATGTGAGAGTGCCGAGGCATGAGGGCTACGCATGATGTATCTTATTATATGTGATTAGCTGGAGGGATTTTCCGGAGTGGACATCGTTTGGAGGCCATATGTGGGATTCCCTTCATACTAGGGGATGATGGAGGAGTTGGATGGGCCACGAGTTTTAAGTGGATAGAGGGGTGATGGGTCGGGAGCATGATATGATACCCATAGACTAGGTCAGCAAAAATTCAGTGGTGTGGCAGGATAGACCCCAACCTTTCCCACGACAAGAGAGATCACATGGAGAGGGTGATGTCTCCACCATGACCTACAAATGCAACCGGGAAGGAGGAGTAGTCATTCGATGAGTAGATAGATGATGTCGAGGTAGAGATGGATATAGATAGTGGTGGGAGGCACAGATAAGAGCCGTACCACCGAGGCGAGGGAATCTAGATTTAGCCACCATCATAATGCGAGAGAGATTCCCTATAGGGGTAGGTGGCTACCTTAGTGACCCAAATTGGGAATGTGTAGGGGAAGTTGATAGGGACAAAGGCATAGGTACAAGTTCCAAGGTGATAGACTGTTGTCAAAATTTCACCCCCCTGGGGTAAATTTTGACAACATGCATCAGAGTTTTGCAGTTCCCAGAAAGTAGGTTGATCCAGAAAAAATTGTGAAAATCGGCTAAGTCCTACTCCTAGGAGCATTTGGGACATTTGGGACGTCAAGGCGTAGATCGGTCAAAAAGCCTCCAGGCGGCCCAAATAGCAAAAGGGACAAGTGGGACAAAAAGACCCGAACCGGCCGGTTCGGCCGAAATGGGCACAAAAACTTGACCCGCTAAGCATTTGGGACAATCGGGCTGAGAACACGCGGCGGCGCGAGAAGCCGATCCGAGGTGAAGGAAAAGAAAATCAACTAATCAATGAGGGATGGGCTCGGGACAAGAGTACGCGAAGGACCCGAACGGCCGGTTCGGCAAAATGGGAACAAGCGACCAAACGGTTTGGGACATCCGGGCCGCGAGGACGCAAACCGGCCGGTTCGGCCAAAATGGAAAATTTCAGCACAAGGACAAGTGGGACAAAGGGACGCGCAGACACGGATCGCCGAAGGATCCAAAAGCCAATTGATGCATGCCATGTGTCATCCGCTAAATGAGGGACAGGGAAGCCCATTTGGGTGGATCGGAGGTTTATGTCCCAAACAGTTTGGGACATCCGGGATGAAAAGATGCGAAGGGCACGAAAGAGCCAGCAGAGCTGAGGATCAATGAAATCATGACACCGTCACGAGGGAAAAATTCAAAAGTCAAAGGGCAAAGTTTCGAGCACCGCCCGAACCAATGAGATAGTGCCACGTGTCCGGCCTAGGGCCCACAAGGAAATTTCAGAGGAAATCCCACCAAGAGGTGGAGGAGAGAGAGTTGCTCAAATGAGTCGAACTCCGCCATGTGTCATCTAGGTGGTAGAGCGGGAAGAAATTTAAACAATCCGTTTTCACTGCCTGCGTGCCCTTAATCTTCGAGATCGACATATCTTTCAATCAAGAGCTCGGATTTGTAATGCGTTCTTTATATCAATGGAAAGCCTCGTGAGATTCTCTACACGATTCCAGGTCAATCTTGCATTTTGGTTCAGCTTGAAAAGAGAAAATCAAGAAACACCTCGGCGTGAAATAACAAGTGAAGTAATGCTTGAACAAACAACTTTAATGCAGACATTCAGCCACGCTTCACGCTTACACAACCCGCCGTTTTGCCAGGATCTGCCATCACTGTCATAATGAGATGAATTAAATGCAACACGGAGGTGGTTGGATTAGTTTTGGCTTTCCTCTCTCTCTTTCCTCTCTCATTTTCTTTCTATATATTGTAAGAGGAGCTTCTTTTCAAGGGTCAAACATTTTTTCTGTTTTGCCTCTCCCTTCTTTTCCTCAGTGAATTTGTGGAATTCGAACCTCTCATTTGAATTATAATACTATTCTACCTCATGGCATTCTATAGTGTATTATATCAATCTTTGGAGCAAGTAATGCATGTCCGTGGATGATTATCATCCTCTCTCGTGTTCTTTTTGCATCCTCCTGGTCTTTCTCCTGCAGGTTTTGTCATCCGTGCATGATCTTATATCACATTCAAATGGTCTCGTGTTTCTTTGGAAAAATAGGTGTTCTTCATTCCTCGATGCATCACCTCTATTAGCTTAGATTTATTTTATGCATCTTCTTACCTTGTCTCCTTGGCAGATTAGATTAGGTTTTGAGAAAACCCTCTGCATATTTCGTGTGCATCTGAACAGAGGAATAGGAACCAGCCTTCTCTGGAGAATCCTTTCTCATTTTTCAAGTCCCACACTTGGAGAAAGGATTCAATGTTATGCAATCACACTGGATGCCAAAGTGATCAACCTAGAAACTTGATCTGCATCTAGGGGTGCTGTGATTTTGCACTAACAGTTTTGGCACGCCCGGTGGGACCTAGAGGTCTCATTTTTATTGCAGCAAAGTTGATATGCATCTGCTGCAATTTTCTTGCTTGAAAAGAGCTATTATTTGCATATCTGGTGACTCCAAGAGGAAGATCAACTGGTTTCAGTAGTACAGGCTTGAAATCTTATGAGAAGAATCACAAGGTCAAGAGTTGGAGAAGAAGAGGTGCTGTTTGAATACCTGCAATTATCTCCAAGAAGAAGGCAAAGAGGAAGAAGGATTCAAAGGTCTCCATCTCCACCAAACAGAACTCTCTCAACTCCTCCACCTGACCGGCCTTTCTTTCAGTATTCAAGAGTTCTTCGACCAATCAGAATGGCGCAACCAGTGAACCCCTATGTCAACTTCACAGGCAGCAGCCCACTTGCTCTCAATGCACAAAATCCAATCCCAGTTGCAGCATTGAAGAACATTCCGTACTTCACTGGAGAAAATCAGACCACTCCTGGTGATCATGTCAAGGACATTGCTAACATTTGTGCAATCCATGAGATTGATGAGATGCAAGTAGCTGTCAAATTGCTGGCGTCTTCATTCAAGGGGAAAGCATTGCAATGGTTTAGGAGCCTTGGAGCTGGCTCTATCACAAACTGGAATCAGCTGTGTATTGCACTTCATGATCAATTTGGAGAGAAGGGAGACAACTTGTCTCTTTTGGAGCAGCTGACAACCATCAAGAGAGCTTCCAATGAGCAGCTAACTGACTTCAACTTCAGATTTCAAAGGTCTTGGGATAGAATTCCAGTAGCAGTCAAGCCAACAGCAGAAGGTGCTTTTCTATATTACCTTAAAGCTTTAAATTCTGATATTTCTATGTTGGTTCAATCTATGGGAGGCACAACTATCCCTGCTGCTTATAGTATTGCCATTAGAGCTGAAAATTGTCTGATTCAAGCTGGCAAGCTAGCTCCTAGGCCTCCAATGCCATTATATCCAAGTTTAGAGAACCCAAGTACTAGTCAAGCACCTGTCTTAGCTCCTTCTCCCACTCCTAGAAATCAGAGTTCAAATGAAGCTTCCACTTCATCTCCAAGTGCCCCAAATGAGCTTCAAGAAGTCATGAAGCAACTGTAAAATTTAGGTAATGAGCTGGTCACACTCAAGAGATAGCAAGCTCAAGGTTTTAGACCTTCATATCAGCCTCAAGCTCAACCCAATAGGCAGCCATATCAGCCTCAAAGGCCACCCAATCCAGCTGCAAATATGAATCAAACAAGGCCTCCTGCCAATAGACCATTCCAGCCCTATAATCCAAATGCCATATCTGCCTCTAAGGCATTAGTACCAGCACAAAACAACATTGCCCAGGAGTATGATTGGTGTTTTCCATGTAATGAACCCCATAATCAATCCATGTGCTACAATGGTGCTTTGACTCAAGCTTTAATGGTAACAACTACTGGTGTGGAGGGTGAGAGCAATCAAGAAAACAGCCAACAACAAGAAACATTCCAACAGCAATCAGCCCCAAATGACACCACATTGGTAAATTGGCAAGCAGAGGATTTCTGTGGCATGAATCAGGCAGTTTCTCAAGGTGTTGCAGCCAACACAAGGTCAAAAAGGAGAAATTTGGGTGAAGAACAGCCATTAGCCCCAGCCAATCCACAACCTTCCACAGCTCCACAAATGATTGGCAAGCAAAACCCAGTTTCAAATGCACAAGGACAGCCAAGAACAACCCCTAGGCCAACTCAAATGCCAGCTGTTCCTGCCCACATACAAGGAGTAAATGTGCAAACCAAAGGACAACAGAGAGATCCTTCATCACCATTTAGTATCATTGATCAGATGAAGAAGACAAATGTCAATATATCTATGTGGGAATCCCTATCCATCCCAGGCCAAAGAGATCTGCCTGTGCAAGCTGCCATGAAGGACTGCGCCTTGAATCAGCGCAGATGCAAGACAAAGTGCTTACAAATGTTGCCCAATCAAGGAAATCATGGAGGACAACAAGGTAAGATGTTGAAACCCCCTCCTTTCTATGTTTCATTAATCATTGAAATCAGCTAGTGCATAATCGCATGATAGACTCCGGGCAAGTAGCTCAAGAATGCCTAAACAGAGATAGGCTGATCGGTTAGGGCTCCAAGATGAAACAACATCCAAAGGGGTAGTGCGGTTGGATGGGACAGCAATAGCAACAGCTTGGAGTGATTAGAAATTTGAATCTTACCTTGCATGCATGTCCAAATGTTGTTGTCTTACAAGATGTATCGATCATAGACCTTCCACCACTCTTTTCCCTTTGCTTGTCAAGGGACTTAACAGACCAAGATTGGGGGATATTTGTCCGCTGATTGGTCTCACATGCTATTTGAGAATGAGGTATGGAACTAAGGCTACAAATAGGTCGAACCTATTGCAAACTTCCACATTGAGCCCTATACTCCAAGTCGATTAATGCCAATTGCTCAAAGATTTGATCAAGAAGATCACCCAAGCACCGATGAAACCGACACTAAAGTTGGAAACATCCCGAATCTAACTCTTGATGAATGGGCAAGCAAGGTACATGATTTTGATCCTTATCAAGGAATAGAAGAATCGAGCTAGGAGTCTATTGTATACATAAAGAAAGTCACCTATTCTAAGATCACCAAGCCAAACCACAAGGATGACAATGAGGTATGGCAGCTGCTTTTTGATGGATCAAGGAGTAGACAAGGGTGCAGGAGGTGGAGCCGTGCTTATTTCACCTCAAGGAGTAAAGTATTATTCAGTTTTTAGATTTCAGTTTGCATGCTCCAATAACACCGCTGCTGAATATGAAGCCTTGGTGCAAGGGATGCATTGGGCAATGAAGAAAAACTAAAAACTTGCAAGTTTTTGGGGACAAGTGAATTGATTGTAAATCAGGTCAAGGGACAGCATCGCCAAAAATGATCTACTTAGATGCTACAAGAATAGGTGTGGGACCTCATGGAAGATTTTGAGGGTTTTGGCATCAAAGCCATCCCTAGAAAGAGAATCAAATCTGGAGAGCTTGCAGCAAAGCGAGGGCAGCCTTTGACATTGTAGAAAACATTCAACAAGACAAGGTATGTAGCCAAACATCCACGTGATTGTGAGGCCTTCAGTTCCGGATAACAATGTCAGTTGGCAGGTATTTGAGAATGACCAGCAAATCATCCACTTCTTGCAAGAAGAAGCTGAGTTCTCAGCTAAGAATCAAGAAAAGTTGGAACAACAATATGGTGACCAAGTGATACAGCTGAGAACTGACAAGCTGCCCAAGGGACTTATCACTTTGGAGTCCATTTTTAACCCCAATGATCAGTTTAGAAAGGAGAAAGCAAACATTCAGGTCAAGAGAGAAGATTCGGTATCCATCTTGGTAGAAGAGAACAAGCCATTGCAAATTGGAAAGATGACAACTGAGCAAGAAAGGTGTGAGTTCATACAGCTATGTCAAGAATTCCCTGACGTATTTGCTTGGAGCTATGAAGACTTGAAAGGTTTCAATCCCAACTTAGCTCAGCATACCATCGAGTTGGATCCAAATACTAAGCCTGTCAGGCAGAAACAGAGACCAGTCAATCCACACATGGAGCCTCTCATGAGGAAAGAATTGGACAAGCTGATTGAGTCAAGAATCATATTCCCAATCAAGCATTCTAGTTGGGTTGCCAACTTAGTTCCAGTCAAAAAGAAGAGTGGAGAGATCAGGTTGTGTGTTGACTTCAGAGATTTGAATAAAGCCTCTCTCAAGGACCATTATCCACTCCCCTCCATGGAGCAAATATTACAAGTCGTAGCTGGTTCAGAAAGGTTTTCACTACTTGATGGTTACTCAAGCTTCAATCAGATTATGGTAAAGGAGGAGGACCAGTTCAAGATAGCCTTCACAACCAAATGGGGCACATATGCTTACAAGAAGATGCCATTCGGATGTCGAACACCGGAGAAACATTCCAATGCGAGATATGGATATGGCATTCAAAGGCTTGATCAACAAGATAGTGCTGATATACCTAGATGATATTATTGTCTTCTCAAAGAATGCAGCAGACCATTTCTTTCACCTCAGGCAAGTGTTTCAGAGGTGTAGAAAGTTTGGAGTGTCCTTAAATCCTAAGAAGTGCATCTTTCTTGCACATGAAGGAAGCTCCTTGGCCATATTGTGTTTTAGGAAGGATTAGCAATTGATCCAGAGAGGGTTGAAGCCATAAGAGCTTTACCATTTCCAAGCCACAAGAAAGCCCTTCAGAGTTTCCTGGGAAGGATAAACTTTGTTCGGAGGTTTGTCCCAGATTTTGCAGCCCTTGTCAAGCCCATCACCAAAATGTTAAGGAAAATCATGGCTTTCAAGTGGATGGTAGAAGGCAAGGAGAGTTTTGAAGCAATCAAGGAAGCCATCTCCCAAGCACCCACTCTCATCAACCTCAGAATTTTCCAAGGATTTCATCCTCTATGCATTTGGAGGTGATGACACTATTTCTGCCATTCTGGTACAGCAGAACAAAGATAATGATGAACAATCGATTGCCTTCTTCAGCCAGAGCCTAGATGACTGCGAAGTGAGGTACTCTTTTATTGAAAAGCATGTGCTTGCAGTAATCAGAAGCTTGAAGAAATTCAAGCATTTAGTCTCAAACAACAAGGTCCAGTTATTGGTCTCACATGCTGGGGTTAAGGACTTCCTCCTCAACAAGGATTTGAATGAGAAAAGGGTAGGATGGATCACCCGTGTCATGGAGTATGACATTGAGATCAAGATCACCAAGCTGGTAAGAGGCAAAGGTTTGTGTGAGCAGCTCGCTTCCAAACAACCAGACAACCCAGAAGATGAAGAAGACGTTGTCCTGCTATTACAAGATGATCAAAAACAGGAAAATGATGATGTGTCCACTCCCTGTTGGACTCAGAATATGATACATTTCCTACAGACGGGCATGTGCCCTCCAGAAATGAGCAAAGCAAAAAGAAGGTACTTCAGATTACAAGCAGTTCCTTATGTGCTTGTTGATGGTGTTTTGTTTAAAAAAGACATCAACGGTGTTCTATTAAGATGCATTGGGACAGGTCAGGTTGAGAGGATCTTACACGAGTTCCATGACGGGGAGGCAGGAGGCCATTTCACCCCACGAGTAACAGCTCTCAAAATCATGAAAGCTGGTTACTATTGGCCTACTGTATTCAATGATTGCTACTCATGGGTTAAGAAATGCAAGAAATGTGCATTCTTCACAGGGAAAGGAAGGTTAGCAGCACTGCCCCTTCGTCCAATTTTAGTAGATCATCCATTCATGCAATGGGGATTGGACTTCATTGGAGTCATCAATCCCAATTTGAGTCAAGGCCACAAGTGGATTCTTACAGCGACAGACTATTTCACCAAGTGGACCGAAGCAGTAGCGCTCAAAGAGGCAAGTGAGTCTAACATACTAGACTTTTATGAAGAAATAGTAACCAGGTTCGGTGTGCCAGCCACCATCATATCAGATAATGCATTAGCATTCATAGGTTCAAAATTACATGAATGGGCTGTCAAGAATGGAATCTATTTGAGAACCTCTTCAAATTATTACCCCAGGGTAATGGACAGAAGAGTCCACAAACAAGAATTTGCTAAAAATCATGAAGGACTCGGATGAAAATCAAAGGACATGGCATACAAGGCTAAAATCAGCGTTATGGGCTGACAGGATAACACCAAAGAGGTCTACAGGTAATTCTCCCTACAAGTTGGTCTATGGGAAGGAGGCAGTATTGCCTATATCATTAGAATTGCCAGCCTTGGAGCTCATGAAGCAGTTTGAGTTATCTGAGTTTGAACCAATGGAGGTCAGGTATGCAAAATTGATGGAATTAGAAGAAATCAGAGAACATGTAGTTCGATTGAAAAGGATAAGGCCTTAGTACAAAGATGGTTTGATAAGAGAGCAAGAGCAAGGACCTTCCAGGAAGGGGACCTAGTTCTGAAATGGGATGCAGATCGGGCAAAACCAGGAAGGCATTCCAAGTTTGATGCCATCTGGAGTGGTCCCTACATGGTCATGGGATGCAAAAATAGTAATTCCTTCCAATTGTCTGCATTGGATGGAGAGGAACTTCCGATTCCGGTTAACGGAATCTATCTTAAACATTGCTACTAAAAAAGAAAAGGTTTTCCCTTGTAAATATTAGTTTAGATTTTCATTCCTCCAAGTGCTTGTGCACATTGTCCTATGGTAGTTAGGTTTCTATTTCCCTAAGTGCTTTGGCATAGGTTTTGCTACTCTCAGGTTGTTTTCTACGATTGGAGTGTTCTTTGGAAAATAAGTTGCGATCGAGGCTCGTTTCAGGTTATTGCTTATAACTCCATGCCCAATGGATCACTAAAAGGCCACTGATCTTCTACCTAGCAGGCAGGTGACCCCGCTGAGTCGTCAAAACTGTTGTCAAAATTTCACCCCAGGGTAAATTTCGACAACATGCATCAGAGTTTTGCAATTCCATGAAAGTAGGTTGATCCAGGAAAAATTGTGAAAATCGGCTAAGTCCTAGTCCTAGGAGCAATTGGGACATTTGGGACGTCAAGGCGCAGATCGGCCGAAAAGCCTCCAGGCAGCCCAAACAAAGAAAGGGACAAGTGGGACAAAAAGACCGAACAGCCGTTGTTCAGCCAAAATGGGCACAAATGCCTGGCTAAGCATTTGGGACAATCGGGCGAGAAGTACGCGGCGGGCGCGAAGCCGATCCGGTCAAGGAAAAGAAAATCAACTAATCTGGCCGAAAGGACATTCGGGACAAGAGTACGCGAAGGACCGAACCGGCCGAGTTCGGCCGAAATGGGAACAAACAGTCAAACGGTTTGGGACATCTGGGCCGCGAGGACGCAAACCGGCCGGTTCGGCCAAAATGGAAAATTTCAGCACAAGGACAAGTGGGACAAAGGGACGCGCAGACACGGATCGCCGAAGGAGCCAAAAGCCAATTGATGCATGCCATGTGTCATCAAGCTAAATGAGGGATGGAAGCCCATTTCGGGCGGATCGGAGGTTTATGTCCCAGCATTTGGGACATCCAGGATGAAAATACGCCAAGGGCACGAAAGAGCCAGCAGAGCGAGGACAATGAAATCATGACACATGTCACGAGGGAAAAATTCAAAAAGTCAAAGGGCGAAGTTTGAGCACCGGCCCGAACCAATGAGATAGTGCCACGTGTCCCAGCCTAGGCCCACAAGGAAATTTAGAGGAGAGCCTTGAGAGGTGGAGGAGAGAGAGTTTCTCAATGAGTTAGAACCTACCACGTGCCATCCAGTGGGAGAGCGGGAAGAAATTTAAAAATCTGTTTACTGCACTGCATTCCGTGCCCTTAATCTTCGGGGATCGACATATCTTTCGATCCAGAGCTCAGATTTACACGTTCTTTATATCAACGGAAATCCTGTGAGATTATCTACACGATTCCGGGGTCAATCTTGCATTTTGGTTCAGTTTGGAGAGAGAAAATCAAGAAACACCTCTAGCGTGAAATAACAAGCAGAAGTAATGCTTCAACAAACAACTTTAATGCAGCAGACAGTTCGCCGCTTCTGTTAGACAGCCCACCGTTTTGCCAAGATCCGCCACTTCTGTCATAATGAGATGAATTAAATGCAACCTGGAGGTGGTTGGAGTAGTTTTGGCTTTCCTCTCTCTCTTTCCTCTCTCATTCTTTCTATATATTGTAAGAGGAGCTTCTTTTCAAGGGTCGAACATTTTTCTGTTTTGCCTCTCCCTTCTTCTCCTCAAGCAAATTTGTGGAGTTCGAACCTCTCATTTGAACTGTAATACTATTCTGCCTCATGGCATTCTGTAGTATATTGTATCAATCTTTGGAGCAAGTAATGCATGTCTGTGGATGATTCTCAGCCCTCTCTGTGTTCTTTTTGCATCCTCCTGGTCTTTCACTGCAGGTTTTGTCATCTGTGCATGATCTTATATCACATTCAAATGGTCTGTGTTTATTGGCAAAATAGGTGTTCTTCATTCCTTGGTGCATCACCTCTATTAGCTTAGATTTATTTTATGCATCTTCTTACCTTGTCTCCTTGGCAGATTAGATTAGGTTTTGAGAAAACCCTCTGCATATTTCGTGTGCATTTGAACAGAGGAATAGGAACCAGCCTTCTCTGGAGAATCCTTTCTCATTTTTCAAGTCCCACACTTGGAGAAAGGATTCAATGTTATGCAATCACTGCTTTGGATGCCAAAGTGATCAACCTAGAAACTTGATCTGCATCCAGGGGTGCTGTGATTTTGCACTAACAAGTACCTTCACAGAGGGCAAAAAGGTGGACATGGTCCCATTTTACAGAAGGAGTAGGGCGGGGTTAGAGGTTGATGGCACCACCATGGATAGTATCGGCAAGCTCTGCCGAGAGATGCCCTAGGTGAGGCAAGATATTATCATGATCATATAATGGAGGCTGGTATTTATGTCTAGTCATATGCCGAGTACAGAGCCATGTAGGCCTCGAGTGAGAGGAGGAGCACCCGCACTCATAGTGAGGAGAGCATGGGGACAACCAACCCATGGACAGGGTCATGGTGAGGCTACCAACGCATGGAGGCTATCTCCAAATGTAGGGCCTTAAGGTGTTTGGCCCCAACCATTGATGATAGTGGGACACCACACAAGGGCACATGGGGAGGAGGAGACAAGGAGACCGATATGATGGATACTCATCGGGGAGATGTCCGATAGCCCCGTGTCCTACCAATTTGTAGATATTTATACTTTTGATATATACCGGCCTGTGTGCCGAAGATATTGCGGATGTATATGAGAGATTTTTAGAGATGCACATTATTTTGATATCAATGTATATTGTATGGATACACACATATTTTTATATGATGAGATGGATGAGATTCTGATGATGTATTGGTGTTCGAGAATTTGATTTTGTTTTGATATGGATGGAAACTAGGTGAGTTAGGCATGATAGATTTATGTCATAGGCATGATGGAGTCAGGTCATATGCATGGATTGAGTCAAGTTGATAGGCGGCATGGATTGAGTTAGGTGATAGGTATGGTGGATTTAGGTCATAGGCATGGATGGGCTAGGTTGTAAGCATGGTTGTAATTTCTCATAGATGTGATATGATAAGAAAAGAAATGATGATATATGCGTATGTTTTGATGATTTATTTATAGAGGTGATGATGATGGTTATGGCATGATGTATACATGTTTTCGTGTAACTTCCCATTATGATTTTTATATGTGATGGAAACTATATAATGTAGGCATGATGGAGTCAAGTCATAGGCATGGATTGAGTTAGATTTTTGTTTAAATCACAAGTGATTGGTGATACAAGTGACAAATGATAATGTGGATGCATGTTATGATTTAAGTTGTCAATTTCTTGTTGTGTGTGTAAATATGAAACAATAAATTGGTGCATGTCATGATAATGTGTGAAAAATGGATGGTAGATGTGGGTATTAATTATGATGTGTTTGGTTTTTCACCTCTCGGTTTTGGTACACGAAGGAAAAAACAAGTTAGAATTTGAATGGGAACATAGGGGAAATTGGTGAGGGTAAAGAGTGTCCGAGCTAACCTTCAAGGGCCCTATGCCCTTGAAGTGCTGCCTACATAGTCTCGGATAAAAGGGACCAAAGCCAATGTAGTTCTCCCATAAGCTAGGGAAGAATATGAGGAGGTAGAAGAATGGGTCGTTAGGTTATAGGTATGTTTGATTCTAGGTCATAGGCATGATTAAGTTAAGGTCATTTAGGTTTGGGTGCATTAAGGGAAAATAGGTATGGGTGATTTTAAGTTGATTGTGGTGAAAGAAGAAAAGTCTCGAGAGATAAACGTCAAGGGTTTAGTCTTGTATAGGATAATCAATAAGTAACAAAGAAGTGAAAAGATAAGAGGGGGAAAGAAAGCCACCTAATAGGCCAGGATCATAATGGGTTGACCATACCTTAGGTAGGATGGCGAACATAAGACCCTAAATACATTGCATGATTAATTATTCTAAAGGTGAAGAAACAGTCACATGATCACCAAATGTCATAGTTTTAGCAAGTCCCTTGAGGTGGTAGGAAATGAAGATATTGAAGGGGAGGAGGTGAAAATGGTTAGGTTATATGGTACAAAGTAGCATGCCTTTTGGCAAGAGATCCAAGATCACAATAGGAAAGTGCATGATGAAAAATTTTTCTTTTTCTTTTTGACTTTTTATTTTAGATAAACTAATCGATGTGGGAAGTCTATATGGGATGAATACATATCTCCTGAGGTCTTCGAGAAGCTGATCGATCGATACGAGAAGCTTTTTGAAATTTTTGAATTTGAAAAAAAAAAATTCTCTTTTGGGATGAACTATAGATAGTGTTGCAAGATTTTTATAGTTGTACTTCAAGGGAACAATCTATTTATAGCAGAAAATTTAGAGTGAAAGATGTCCTTTTGAGGGAGTCACCTTTGTATTGGAAGTTTGACTAAAGGAGTTGATCACTTTTGTTTTTTTGGAAATTATTTTTGGGTTTTAAGTAATAGACAAGACTATAACAAAGCATTTGGTTCTTGTTTAGAAGGCAAGGGTGAACGACTATGGGATCTCATCTGAAAGAAGATGAAAAGTATCCATGAGAATCATTACATGTGCAGAGCCATGGTACAAATATTTAAGGTGAGGCAAAAAGATGACGGGTAAGCACATGATTCTTATTTAGTCGTTGGGGTTAGAGTGCGAAAAAAGAGGGGTGAACGGTGCTCAAGAGACGAGCATGAAATAGATGAGTAGTGATGTAGGACTGAAGTCAATAGTAGAATGGTCGAAGATGTAAGACATTGAGGGGCTCTGTTCGGGATTACCATCGAGTGAAAAAAATGATAAGCACCTGATCCATAGTTATGAGTCACGATATATGGTCCAAGCCAATTAGGAGAAAACTTGCCCCTTTTATTTTTCTGCTTTGGTTACGTGTTGATTTTCCTTTAGGACGAGATCACCAACCTTGAAGGTTTGTTCATGGAAATGTTTTTCATAGGCACGCTTGATGCATTTTTGGTAAACTTGGAGATGGTCGAGAGCATTAAGACGATGTTCGTCTAATAACTCAAGTTGTGCTAAACATTCCTAGCGAAAGTCATCATCATTGAGCATGTCTTGGAGGGAAATACGAAGAGATGGAATCTAGACTTTGAGAGGAAGAACAACCTCTGCAGTACAAGAGACCATAGAAAATGGAGTGGCCACGGTGAAAGTGAGAATACTAGTAAGGTATGCCCATAGGCGAAGGGAATGTGCATATGCCGCCCTTCCGAGTATCATTAACCACTTTCATGAGAATTTTTTTAGGTTTTATTGGTGGATTCAGCTTGGCCTTTGGTTTGTGGGTAATAAGGTGATGAGAAACCGAGTTGAATGCCAAAAGTGTCACAAAGTTTCTGTAAGGTTTTGTTTTTGAATTTTTTTCCGTTATTAGTGATGAGGCGGTGGGGAACACCAAAGCAGAAAATAATGTGATTATTGATGAACTCACACATTTTCTTAGCTTTCGTGGAGATGATGAGTATGGCTTCAACCCATTTGGTGTAGTATTTGGTATCGGTGATGATCCATTGATGTCTCTGGGAAGAGTGGGGATTGATCTCACCAACAAGATCCAAACTCCATTGAGAGAAGGGCCGAGGTCACGGGTGACCTGTGATGAATGAATGGATGTATAGTGAAGATTGGCATGTTATTGGAATTTTACACAACTCTTAACGTAGTCACAACATTCATCATTAAGGTTTGGCCAGTAATAGCCTAGGTGAAGGGCACACTTAGCAACAACAAGACCACTAAAGTGACCTCCACATATGCCATCATGAACTTCTTTAATGGTATAGGGAATTTTAGAACTCGTAAGGCATCGTAAGAGAATACCATCAAAGCCACACTTATAGAGGAGGCCACCCATGATGACATAACGAGAGGCCCTTTTGAGAAAGGTGTGTTTTCCATTATGTGTGAGGTCGGGAGGTAATATAGAAAGGGAGAGGTAGTCCGCAAGCTGCTTATACCAAAGGTCTTGTGTGTCTAGTGAGGTGGTTTAGACGAGGTTGACACTGTAAGGTGCATAAGAAGGTCTCGTAGTATTTTCATAGTGACAAAGATGTCTAAATCCGTAGGTGAAGCAGGTATCTGGGAAGCGAGGTAGGCCATGGTATCTATAAATTTATTGGTGGACCGCAGAACGGTTTGAAGTTTATAGCGGTCAAAGGTAGTCAAAAGTATGCCCACGTAATGTTTATACTCTTGAAGTGTTTCATTACGACACTAATATATACCATTGACTTGGTTTACTACCAGTTGGGAATCACCAAAGATATTAATGGACTTAACATCTAAGGCATAAGCGGTGAGGAGACCCAATATGAGCGCTTCGTATTCGGCGATATTGTTAGTGCACTCAAAGTCGAGTTTGAATGATAAAGGCATGGGTTCACCATCAAGAGGAATAAGGATGACACCTACACCACCCCCACGCTAACATTTGGAACCATTGAAGAATAAATTCATCTGGTAAGGGTCATCATCTAAAAAGAGAGTAGCAATGGATTCATCAGGGAAATCAAAGTTCGAAGACTGGTTCCCAAAAAGAGGGGCATCAGTGAGCTGGTCAGCAATGTCCTAGACCTTGATAGATTTTTGATGAATGAATTCAAGGTCGAGGTCGGTGAGAAGCATGAGCCAACAAGGGACACATTGATTTTGGTAAGGTTTGGCATACATGTAATGTGAGGGGTCTGTGTTAATAACGACATATGTTTTGTGGTTGAGTAGATAATAGCGGAGTTTGGTGGCAACAAAAACTAAGTCTAAGAAAAAAAAAAATTGGCATGGGTATATCGGGTCTAGTAGTCCGGAAGAGTACAAATTATGTAATAAACTACCTGCTCCCTATGTTGTTCATCACAATGAGTGATCATGGCCCCTAAGGAGTGATTGGTAGAAGAGATGTATAGGTAGAATGGTTGATCGTCTTTAGGCGAATGAGGAAGGGTGGTTGGAGAAGGTATTTCTTTAAGGAATTGAAGGCTTTATGGTATCCCTCATCTCATTTGATGGAGACATCCTTTTAAGAAGATGAGGAAATGGTTGACAATGATCGGAAAGTTGGGAAATGAAATGGAAAATGGTGTAATTTACCTTGTAAGCTACGAAGTTGATGAATGTTAGTGGCTGGAGGCATTTCGAGAATGGCCTTGACTTTAGTAGGGTCAAACTCTATACCACGTAAGGAAATGATAAATCCCAGGAGCTTTCCCGAGATAACCGCAAAGACACATTTCTTGGATTGAAGGTAAACACAATACTTGATGAGGTAATAAAATATGGTTTTCAATATTGTAAGGTGTTTGGCCCAACATTTGGATTTTGCGAGGAGATCATCCACATAATATTCTAAAATATGGTGCATGATGTCATGGAAGATATAAGTCATAGCCCGTTGATATGTAGCACCAACATTTTTAAGGCCGAAAGACATGACTCTATAGAAGAAGGTACCCCAAGGGTGATGAAGTCGATCTTGTGTTGATCCTCTGGGGTAAGAAAGATTTGGTTATAACTTAAGAATCCATCCATAAGTGATAGCATCTCATGCCCAGTGCTAAGATCCATAAGCTGATCAATGCTAGGTAGAGGAAAGTCATATTTCGGGAAAGTGAGGTTGAGATCACGAAATATGTGCAAATGTGAAGTCCCCCTTGTTAGCTTAGTGAAAGGGAAAATGTTAGAAATCCATTGGGGATAATCAATTGGTAAGATGAAATAAAAGGAAAGAAGGCGTTGAAGCTCTTCTTTTATCAAGAGCAATGCGAGGGTGCATTTTCCTCATTTTCCATTTCACGGGTTTGGCATCGAATGGTTACGATATTTTGGACCACTATGGTGGGATCAATACCGGGCATATCAACATATGACCAAGTGAAATCAAGGTTATGATTTTTGAGAAAATAAGTGATGGATTCATGTTCAACAACATCTAGAGATTGGCCAATCTTTAGAACGTGTGGTTCGTCCTGAGTGTGGATGTTGACTTTGATAGTTGATTCATTCAACATTGTTTGTGTCTCATAGGGTAATGACCAGTGAATGTAAGACTCTTCTGTACCAAGATATGTGAGTATAGACTCATCATTCTAACATTGAATGATGTTAAAAAAGGTGTATCGTCCTCGATAATGTCGGGATACATGAAGGGAAGAGAAGAGGAAGCCTCGCCATTTCATTGATAAGCCAGAGGTCCCAAGGAAATGGTGTTTATGAAAAAAAATATAGGAGGAATGGATTTTGGATCCATTGACTCCGTCGGTGAAGGTGGTGAGGGAGGTGAAGAAGGTAGAATAGGAGAAGAGGGTGGTGAAGAGTCAACATCTTCAATGAGTTCAATGTGGGCCTTCTTGGTAGGTAGTTTGGTAAAGTTGATACCACTACGGTCATTGTGTTTATGGGTGGTACATGAAATAACATGTGAACACCTTGCTCGTAGAAACCAAAACCAAAACCTTTTCGTTGGTGCCATTTTTCAGCTTACATAGTGTGCCCTAATTTTTCACATCCAGTTTTGCTTAGAAACATTTTATCTCTCAAATTGGTGATCTGCAATTTCTCCCTTCTCCCGATTAATGCTTCAAAATGCCCATAAACTTGTTATTTTTTTCCCTGGTTTAAGGGAAATATCCATGTGTGCCCTTATTTGTGCCCTAATTATTTCAAAAATTGCGGGCTCTATCATTTCTCCCTTTTCCGATCATGAGAAAACAAAATTGATTGATTCATACTTATGTGCAATTGAAAATCCAAATCCTAGATCGAGAATAATGTCAAAACATGATTCAGTTGATTTAAAATCAAAAAAATTTCCATCCTTGTTGAAAATTTTGAATTCTAGGGCATCTTTTGATTTTTTTGCATTTTGATGGTCATATGGGTGTCATTTTCCCGTTAAATTCATCATCGGAAGGTAATGGCAACGTGGTGGGTTCCTATTGGCCGGGGAGCTTCAGAAAATGTTTCTAACTTATCATTTTTTGAATTTTTAGTAAAATGGCAAATTTGGTTCCATGGCTACACCTTCTACAAGAAATGCCTAAATGGCATGTTTTGATTGGCCAAGGGATTGGTGGGTGGCGGACTTTCCTTTGGAATTTTTGGTTTCATTTTGCAAAATTTTCAAAATCTAATTTTGGCCCGAAGCCCTGTAGTGAATAGGAAGAGGACACATGGAAGTATTTTGGTCAGAGGGGATGCGGGTGGCGGAGAAGTTTTGTGGTTTTTTGTGTTTTTGGGATCAAATGGTCAATGTAAATTTTTGGACCGAAATCCCTCGGCCAATCACAGGTGGACACATGACCAGGAAAAGTCAATATAAGGGGGCGGAGGTTTTGGTGACTTAGAATTTTTAACTTCAAATGGATAGAAGTCAAATTTTGGGACAAAGCTCCACAAAAATCGGAAAGGAAGCGTGTCCCGGAGGGGAAAAATGAAAGAAGGGGCCGAAGGAAAATTTTATGACTTTTGCCTTTGTTATCTAAATGGTAAAAAATGAAAAATGGCTCCACTCAATCCAAGGCCGACACGTGTCCAAGAAAGAAAAAATGGAAGAAGGGGTTGATGGAGGACTTGATGAATTTTTGGCTTTTTTGGGCGAAAAGAGAAATTGTCATGATGAAGCCCGCATTTCCGAAAAAGGAGAAGTTTTTGTGCTAAATGGAGAGTCAATATTTTGAAGATTTTTGAGGTTTTTTGCCTTTGGAGGCAAAAATCTCAAAATTGAAAAATGACCCGCATCACCGCTTAGGAAAGAAATTTGCATGTTGAGGGGAGAATGGAGCTTCTGGGGTCATTAAGGTTTTTGCCTTTTTGGCAAAATGTTTTAAAGTTAAAATTCTAAGCACATCCCCGCCAAGGTTTAATTTTTAGGCTTGTGCGGGAATGTGGGCCTTCAAAGGTCAAAAGGAAATTTTACCTTTTGAAAAAATAAGCTAAAAATGTAAACGGGAAGCGTGCCTCCATAGCCAATCTGTGGGGGACATGTGGCCATTTTTGAATGTTAAAAGAAGAGCACGGGTCGTTGGTGAGTTTTAAATAATTTCAAATTTTACAAGGAATTATGAAGGAAGAAAGGCAGACGTATTTAGCCCGCAATGAATCGAGGTCGCCACATGGCATCAAGAAGATGGAAGTGTGGGGGATTTTGGGAAAAAAATTTGTTTTCCAAAAGGAGGTAAAATTGATAGAATTGATCCGCAATTCCATTGGGGCCCACATATGGACACGTGACAGTCTAGGAGGGAGGCGGGGTAAGGTGGCAAAATTTTCAAAAATTTTAAAAGGTTGTAAAGTGCATTTTACTAACATGGGCCCGATCCAATCATGTTTTGCCACATTTTTGGCCTTATCCAAATATTAAAAAGGTAAACTTAAGCCTATTTTTGAGTCCTTGTCTTCCACGTGGAGGGCTAGGATTAAAAGGTGGATAAGATCGATGGTTACTGTGCATCCATTTGTTTTGGCTGCCATGGGAGCTCCAAGAAGCTTGGAATCACAATTTCTGCATCAAATTTCATCAAATTTTAGGTGATTTTGGGTCGTCTTGGCCTTCCAGAACGTTTACATCATTTTCATGGCTTAATTCTTTGATCTAAGATGGATTTTAAATCAATTTTTCCCTAATCCATCCAAAAACGTGAAATGTTAAAATCAAAAGTTACGGAGGTAATTTGAAAAGGTAAAAGGTGAAAAATGATGAGTAAAAGGTGTTTGCATGCCACGAATGATAAAAAACATGCCTCCGGGATGGATAATGATTCAAATTTTTGTAATGATGTAATATTTTTGCACACCTGGCAACCTACGAACATTTTTTTCTGTTTGATGTCATTTTCATTGAATCACGAGGATTATTTTGTAACAAACTTGATCCCATGGCATATTCTTTGCTTCGGAAGGAAGGCTCCAATGTGGCATTAGGTATATAATGCATTTTGGAGAAATTGTAAGAGAGGAGAAAAACTTATAATTTCATGGGAAAAACTGGGAAGAAGCCCATTCTCCGAGAAACCACACGAGAACCATTTGTAACTCCTTTTTGCATCATACTTTGATCATGTTGAGTTGGTTTCAGTTGTAAATCCATTAACAAGCTCTAAGATTGTTCTTATAACATTCCCCTATTGATAGATTTGATCATTTCTAGATTATTTTGTGTTGTCTCTTGGAAAAATTTGCATATACTTATGTTTCAAAATGTTTTCAATTTGTGTTTCTTGCTCCTATTGCGGTCTTATTACAATATAGGTTCTCTTGCCTTGGTTGAAAGTCACAACCTAAAATAGTGAGGATTAGATCAAAATCCTTTCAAGGTGCTACACACTCCTTCAAAGCCCGAGTGCTAACAAGTCAGATAAATTACTTCCTAGCTACAAAATGACATATAAATCATTTATTTTCCTCGAGTGTCTTGTGAAATCCATCATGCTACTAAATTTATGAAGGAGATTAAATCCTGGGTACCAACACCGAAGTGGCACCGTTGTTGGGGACTTCTTGGAATTTCTTGGTCTTTTTGAAGTGTTTGAAGTGTTTGAGCATTTATGTATTCAAGTATTTGAGCTTCTACATTGTTAAAATATCATTCTATGCTTCAGATCTACAAGTTTTAGGAAAAATTTCAAGCTTTGTCTTCCGTTCTCCATTTCCCAATAGTTCATACACTTTAATTGCATTGTGTTTGGTTGATTTATGAATAAGAAGATCTCGATTTATAAGGCTTTGCAAAAGTTTTCATGCTTGAGCATACATTTGACAAAATATTTTTGTGCATTTACACAACTAGGGTGAAAGTCCTTAGTGGCGACTCCATGTTGATTTGATCTTGAAACTACTACTTGTCTTACCTTTCTGTCATTTATAATTTGTTGGTCAAATCAGAAAGCTGGAAGGAAGAAGACCCCTCTTCATTAAGGACTTTTCTAAGAAGTTGTTTACAGATTCAAGAAGCTTTGAGATAAATGGAAGAAGAGTGTGGAAAGTGGTTGGGGACTTGGCTGCAAGAAAGTACATCCCCATTGTTGAATTTGAAAGTGAGCACTGTTATTGAGGATTGCATTTCGCCTCAAGTAGATCCGATTGGACAATCCTATTGTTGATTTAAATTCCCCATCAGGTGAAGGACCTTCTTGTGCATTTAAAAGTCTTTCTCCTAAATATGCTCCTGTATTTTCTAAATTTGCTAGAGATCATCAAGAAGGAGAGCCCTTAAGAGAGATTTTTTTTAAGGTTATATTCCCATTCCCCAAATACCTCTCACTCCTTATCAATTTGTTTCTCCTCCAAGATCACCACCAAAAAATAACATGGCTCATCCTCCACCTAGACCCCCATTTGTTGTTAACACCTTTGGTCCTATCAATTTTAGAGGAATGGTTGGGTATCCAAATGTTGTCCCACAAGATGTGAGAAATAGGTTACCAAAGTTTCAAGGTAACAATGCTATGACTGGAGATCAACATCTCAAACTTTTTGTTAACATGATGGAAGACTTTGAGATAGAGTTTGAAGATGTGTATGTAAAATTGTTCATCCACACCTTAGAGGAGGATGCAAGGGATTGGTACAAGGCTTTGCCTGATAATTCCATTGACTCATGGGAAGAGATGAACAATGCATTTAGATTGCAATATGGAGACAAGACTGATCCTAGATTCCTCTTGTCTGAGTTTGATAATATCAATAATAACCCAAATGAAATGGTCCTTGATTTCAACACAAGGTTTAATAAAACATTGAGAAGGCTACTGTTATTTTAAGGCCTTGTGATGAGTCTTGTTTAATCAAATATGCAGATGCATTTGATAAAAAGGCAACCTATTACTTGAGAGACAAAAACCCTACAAATTTGAGGCAGGCTTTTACCATGGCACTGCAGATTGAAAACAATATTAAAGCCATTGGTAAACCTCTCAAGAGGGATGGTGTGAAGTTGATAAACCATGAGAAACCTCAAGTTAGCAAGGGTGCTGATTTTCAAGATGTTGTCAAAACTTTGGCAAGGTCTCACAATGAAATTTCATACAAATTAGCCCAGGATGAGAAAGGAATTTGCCAAAGTTCACAAGGTCAGAAAAGATCTCAAAACCATGATATATTTGGCAATCATCCTATGGATGATCAAATACAAGATGATAGAGGTAAAGCACTTATTGGTGGGGTAAATAGACAACCCCAAGCACATGAAAGTAGTTTGGTTCCTAACCCTCTAACTGCCGGGGTTTTTGTTGATGATGAAGTTGCTGATATGGATTGGTGTGATAGATGCTTTCTTCCTCATCCTCCATGTGAAGTGGACCAACAAGTTGGTGAGGATGATAATGAGGATGGAACTGATGATGAAATTTTCATGGTGGGAAGCTCTTCAAGTTCACAACAAGCAACAACATCAACAGAGGTAATAAGTGCAAGGACTGCTGCAACCTTTTGGGATTGCATAAAGTGGGTACCACTTCTTTCTCTTTCTCAAACTCATGATGTAGATGTAGTTCAAGACTTTGAAATTCCTAATAATGACTTTGAATATCTAAGAGCTTTGATGATCAAGAAATATGATGGTGGTATCCCTTTGGAGGAAGATAGATAGTTATTAATGAATGTTGTTGTTGGTCAAGAGAAAGAGTATAATACTAGAAGAAAAGTTGTTAAAGGAGCTGGTCCTCAAGCTAAGCCTAAGACACCCTTGCTCACAAGCATTCCTAAAGAAACTCCTAGAAAGGAAACACTAGACAAGAACTTTGTTGTCCCATATAAAAATATTAGTCCTCCTCATGCCCTATCGCCAAGAATCCTTGCCATTTAGTCAATCTACTTGTATCCCTTCCAATGCTGTCCTACCAAAGAGTGTTCCCTATGACATAGCCCAAGTATTAAGCCAAATCAAAGTGAGTTTTCCAATCATTGAATTTCTTAGAATACCTGAGCACAATAATAGAGCATTAGAATACTTGGGATTGAAGGAGGAAAGGAGTACCCCAAGTAGAAATGTGAACATTGTTGAAGCTCCTCCAATTATTGCAGACCTTGAAACACCACCAGCATTGGAGGATCTTGGGAAGCTCTGAGGTGTATTTGGTAACATCCTTGGTTGATTCCCAATTGAATGTTGATCCATTCTTTAAAAAATTTCTCATAAAAGATAGGCTACTTCATAATTGTATGTTTGATTCGTGCATCATGTAATGTCATGCCTCTAGAAGTCATGAATGAGTTGGATATCAAAGTGATAACAACCTATGGGAAGTGTACTACCATGGATTCAAGGAAGTACCAGTTGTTGGTTGTGTGAAGGGTTTGGCAGTCCAACTTGCAGCCTATCCAAGTAAGAATTTGAAACTTGATGTAATTTTTGACCTTGCCCTACCAAATGGGGTATGCTTTTGTTAAGAAAATGCGCTGCAAGTGTTGGTGGCAGTGTTCAATTGGAGATGTCTTTTCTGCCATTCCCATTGAGGGAAGCCTTGTCAAAATTTATGGTGAAAAGAAGATGTTGCACCTAATTGAAGATCCTAACAATGCCTCCTATGAAGTGTTGTTTGCTGATGTAGATCTTTGAGAATTTCATTGGTTTTGTTGATGAAAAAGAAAATAAGATGGACAAATCAAAGTTCCTTGATATGGTAGGTTCTCCATGGACATTGCTATTCAATGGAACTTGCTCTAAATTTGGAAATGGTGCTGGTATATTTCTATTTTCTCCTAGTTTGGAAGAGTTTGCTTTTTCCTTCAAACTTAATTTTGAATGCACTAACAACATTGTTGAGTATGAAGCATTGTTTTTGGGATTAATAATTTCATGGAATTATGGACTAAAAACATTGTTGCAAAAGGGGATTAAGAGCTAGTTGTCAAACAAGTAAGGAAACTATATGCTACAAAAAATTAGCATATGAAACAGTATAAGCATGCAGTTTGGGATCTAATTGAAATGTTTGATTCCTTTAACATTGTTTACCATGACAGAGGTCTTAATGTTACTACTAACAAGTTGGCAAAGCTTTGGGTTCTAGATTTGGGAATTGTACCATTTCACCTTATTGTGAATACAATATTGAAGTGCTAACTAGGCCAATTGTCCCCCGATAATGTGACATTGGCAAGTTTTTAATGATGATGCTCAAGTGCTAAGGTTCTTACAAAACCAAGGTGAGTTTTCAAATCAAAATATTTATTGGGAGCCAATGGTATGCATGAATGAAGGGAGAGAAAATTTGTTTGAAAAATACATCATCCAATTGAAAATAAACACCATTCCTAGAGGTCTTGTTGCACTAGAATCAAATTTTAGCAATGTTGATTGCATCATCAATAGGAACATGTTTGCCTCAAGGGATGTGGAAGAGCATAACTTGGGCACTAATGGTGAACCAAGGAAGATTTGGTTGGGCAGCAATTTAAGTAAAGAGGAAAAATAATCTTATGCCCAACTCTTGAAAAAATATGAAGACTACCTTGCTTGTTCTTCTTCCGAGCTAAAGGCATATAGAGAAGACTTGTTTCAACATGAGATTCCTCTTGATCCAAAGAATAAGCCATTCATACAGAGGCAAAGGCCAATTAATCCACTTCTCTCTATGAAAATACAAGAAGAGTTAAAGAAATTGAGAGATGGAGGTATTATCAAGCCACTAGATATTCATCTTGGGTTGTGCAAACCGTGTGCCGATCGTAAAGAAGAACAGAGACATCAAACTTTGTGTGGATTTTAGAAATCTAAACAAAGCATCCATGAAGGAAAACTAGCCCTTGCCAAATATGGAAAATATGTTGCAGCTTGTGAGTGGTCGAGTTACTTTCTACTTTGGATGGTTTCTTCGGATACAATTAAGTGGTTGTTAAAGAATCGAGAAAGACTTAAGACAACATTCACTACTCCTTGGGGGACATATGTTTTTTTAGGATTCCCTTTGGTTTGATGAATGATGGTGCAAATTTTTAAAGAGAAATGGATGTTGCTTTTGTTGGTTACATCAATGAGTTTATTGTAGTTTACCAAGATGATGTGACTGTGTTTTCAAGGCAGAGAGGTGATCATTTGCAGCACTTGGAGAAGATGTTGATCAGATGTAGGGAGTATGACATTTCTCTTAATCCAAAGAAGTGTCATTTTGGCATGCAAAAGGCCAAGCTGTTGGGACATATTGTGTCTAAAGATGGTGTTATGATTGACCCTAAGATAGTGGAAGCAATCAGCAAAGTACCTATCCCAAGAACCAAGAAAGTCATCCAATCTTCCTTTGGTCAAATAAATTTTATTAGAAGGTTTGTTTCCAACTTTTCTTGAGTGACTCTTCCAATCACAAGCATGCTAAAGAAGGACCAAGTTATCAGGTGAGAGGAGGCTGTCATTCAAGATTTTGAAGGAATTAAGGATGTAATTAAACATGCACCTATTTTATCAGCCCCAAACTATAAGAGGCCTTTCCAAATATTTTCCTTTACCTTTGAATATACCATTGCTTGTTTCTTTGCAAAAGGATGAAGATGGGGCTGAGAGGCCTAGTGCCTTCTTTAGCAAGGCTTTACAAGTAGCTGAGCTGAAGTATACAATAATGGAGAAATAAGCATTTTCCTTGGTGAAAGCAACAAAGGTTTTCAGGCCTTATATATTGAGTTCAAAATTTGTTGTTTATGTTCCCCACACCATGGTGAAAGGCACCATATCAGAGATGGATATCTCAAGAAATAGATGTAGATGGGTGAAAAAATTACAAGAGTATGATATGGATATCCAAACCACAAATTTGGTACGTGGTGCTGGGTCTTGTTAAGCTCATGGATGAGAGCAACTTGCAGAATGTAGAAGTGAATCAGCTAGAGGAGGAAAGGGTAGATGTGCTTGTAAAGTTGGTAAGTTCTAAGTGGTAAAAGATGTGATCTTCTACCTCAGATGCCTATGCTGCCCTAGTCACTTAAATAAAAATCAGAAAAGAGCCCTCAAGCTGCCTTCTCAAAATATATCATCACGAGACCTTGGGCTGGCTTGGAATAACCCCGAAGGTGTCCTCTTGAAATGCATAACTAAAGATGAAGCTCCCAAAATAGTTGTTGATTTCATGGGGGATTTTGTGGAGGTAAATTTTCTGAAAGGATAATAGCACATAAGATTTTGAGAGCTGGTTATTGGTGGCCTACTCTCTTTAAAGATGTAACCCAACCGGTTAGAAAATGCGATAGTTGCCAATGTTTCTCTAGAAGACTGAAAGCTTCAGCTCCCTTCCTTTACAGCCAAAGTGTCAATTGAAGCTCCTTTCAAACAATGGGGAATGGATTTCATTGGTGAGATTTGAGATCCTTTTAGTTCGGCCATATGTGGATTCTTGTAGCCACTAATTATTTTACAAAGTGGGTTAAAGCAATCCCATCTAAAAAGGCAACACACCAATTGGTAATGGACTTCTTGTTAAATCATATCATATGCATAATTGAAGTTCTAGTTAAGATTGTATCTGATAATGCCATGTTCTTTAGAGCTAAACCTTTAATGGCAATGTGCAATGAATATGGAATCATTTTGACTTATTCTTCAAACTATAACCCCCAAGGAATGGAAAAGTTGAGTCCAACAATAAGAATTTGTTGAAGATCATTAAAAGAACCTTGGATAAAAACAAGAAGAGATGGGGTGAACATATGAAATTTGCGTTTGGGTTGATAGGATAACTCCTAAAAGATCTTCATTTCAGTTTTCCCAATAGTTGGAATATCATGAGCTTGGCCCATATGAATCAAGGATCAATCAGATTATTGAGCTTGATGAGGAGAGAAGAGCATCCCATCAAAGGCATGTTATATTTAGGGAAAAATTCAAGAGATTGTTTGACAAGAAGGTCACTCCTAGAGCCTTCAATGTTGGAGATCTGGTTTTGTTATGGGATAGTAAGCATGAAGACAAGGGAAAGCATGGAAATTTTGATGAATTATGGATGGGCCCTTATGCCATTGATATCAGGATTGGTGAACATACATTATTTATTAAGGAATTAGATGGGGAGTTCTTTGGAGCTTCTGTTAATGGTAGACATTAGAAATATTTCTTGGATTAATCTCCAAATTGAGGTATGCACCAATTATATAGTTGTATAGTCTTTTTTTGCTTTTTTTTTGTTGTTTGGTGGTTTGTGGTTTTCCCTTTATTCTTGGCAGCCATTCTGGTTGGTTTCTTGGTTCATTTTTGTTAGATGGTTTTGGTTTTTGACCGCCTTGCACATTTGAATCATTTTCCCAATGGATATGTTTGCACTTAGTCTATGTTTTGTCCTTGTGGCACTCATCGGGAGTACCCATCCCCAATAAAGATCCGATGTTGGTGCCATTTCTAAGCTTGCATAGTGTGCCCTAATTTTTAACATCCAGTTTTTCTTAGAAACATTTTATCTCTCAAATTGGTGATATGTAATTTCTCCCTTCCAGTTGAATGCTTTAAATGCCAATAAACTTGTTGTTTTGCCCTGGTTTAAGAGAAAAATCCATGTGTGCCCTTATTTATGCCCTAAATTTTTCCAAAATTGCGGGCTCGCCATTTTTCCCTTTTGCTCGATCATGAGAAAACAAAATTGATTGATTCATACTTATGTGCAATTGAAAATCCAAATCCTAGACCAGAATAATGTCAAAACATGATTCAGGTTGATTTAAAATCAAAAAATTGCCATCCTTGTTGAAAATTTTGAATTCTAGGGCATCCTTTGATTTTTTTGCATTTTGACAGTCATACGGGTGTCATTTTCTTGTCAAATTCATCATCAGAAGGTAATGGCAACGTGGCGGGTTCCTATTGGCCTAGGAGCTTCGAAAATGTTTCTAACTTGTCATTTTTTGAATTTTTGGCAAAATGGCAAATTTGGTTCCATGGCTCCACCTTTTGCAAGAAGTGCCTACGTGGCATGTTTTGATTGGCTAGGGGATTGGCGGGTGGTGGACTTTCCTTTAGAATTTTTGATTTCATTTTGCAAAATTTTCAAAATCCAATTTTGGCCCCTAAGCCCCACAGCAAATAGAGAGAGGACACGTGGAAGTATTTTGGTCGAGGGGATGCGGGTCATGGAGAAGTTTTGTGGTTTTTTGTGTTTTTGGGATCAAATGGTCAAAGTAAATTTTGGATTGAAATCCCTGGCCAATCACAGGTGGACACGTGTCCAGGAAAATTCAATATGAGGGGGCGGAGGTTTTGGTGACTTTAAAGTTTTTAACTTCAAATGGATAGAAGTCAAATTTTGGGATGAAGCTCCACAACAATTCGGGGAAAGGACACGTGTCTAGGAGGGGAAAAATGAAAAAAGGGGCCAAAGGAAAAATTTATGACTTTTTTCCTTTGTTGTCTAAAAGGTAAAAAATGAAAAATGGCTCCACTCCAATCCAAGGCCGACATGTGTCCAAGAAAGAAAAAATGGAAGAAGGGGTTGATGGAGGACTTGATGAATTTTTGGATTTTGGGGTGAAAAAGAGAAATTGTCATGATGAAGCCCGCATTTCCAAAAAAAGGATAAGTTTTTGTGCTAAATGGAGAATTGGGATTTTTGAGATTTTTGAGGTTTTTTGCCTTTGGAGGCAAAAATATCAAAATTGAAAAATGACCCCCATTCACGCTAGGAAATAAATTTGCATGTTGAGGGGGAGAATGGAGCTTCAGGGTCATTAAGGTTTTTGCCTTTTTTGGCAAAATGTTTCAAAGTTCAAATTCTAAGTGCATCCCTGACAAGGTTTAAATTTTAGGCTTGTGCGGGAATGCGGGCCTTCGGAGGTCAAAAAGAAATTTTTCCTTTTGACAAAATAAGCTAAAAATGTAAACAGAAATGTGCCTCGTAGCCAATCCATGGGGGACATGTGGCCATTTTTAAAGGTCAAAAGAAGAGCGTGGGCCGGCGGTGAGTTTTAAAAAATTTCAAATTTTGCAGGGAAGTATGAAGGAAGAAATGGAGACATAGCCCCGCAATGAATCAGAGATCACCACGTGGCCTCGGGAAGATGAAAGTGTGAGGGAATTTTGGAAAATTTATGCTTTCCAAAAGGAGGTAAAATTGATAGAATTGATCCACCATTCCATTGGGACCCACATATGGACACGTGGCGGGTCTAGAGGGAGGAGGGGGAAAGATGGCAAAAATTTCCAAAATTTTAAAAGGTCGTAAAGTGCATTTTACTAACATGGGCCCAATCCAATCATCTTTTGCCACGTGTCCGGCCTTATCCAAAGATTAAAAAGGTAAAATCAAGCTTATTTTTGAGTCCTCATCCTCCATGTGGAGGGCTAGGATTAAAAGGTGGATAAGATCGATGGTTACTATGCATCCATTTGTTTTGGCCGCCATGGGAGCTCCAGGAAGCTTGGAATCACAATTTTTGCATCAAATTTCATCAAATTTTAGGTGATTTTGGGTCATCTTGGCCTTCCAGGAATGTTGGCATCATTTTCATGGCTTAATTCTTTGATCTAAGATGGATTTGAAATCAATTTTTCCCTAATCCGTCTAAAAACATGAAATGTTAAAATCAAAAGTCAGCAGAGGTAATTTGAAAAGGTAAAAAGGTGAAAAATGATGAGTAAAAGGTGTTTGCATGCCTCGAATGATAAAAAACATGCCTCCAAGATGGATAATGATTCAAATTTTTGTAATGACGCAATCTTTTTGCACATCCGACAACCCGTGAACATTTTTTCTATTTGATGTCATTTTCACCGAATCACGAGGATTGTTTTGTAATAAACTTGATCCCATGGAATATTCTTTTCTTGGGAAGGAAGGCTCTAATGTGGTATGAGGTATATAATGCATTTTGGAGAAATTGTAAGAGAGGAGAAAAACTTATAATTTCATGGGAAAATCGGGAAGAAGCCCATTCTATGAGAAAACGGCTCGAGAACCATTTCTAATTCATTTTTACATCAAATTTTTATCATGTTGAGTTAGTTTCAGTTGTAAAGCCATCAAAAAGCTCTGAGATTGTTCTTATAACATTCCCCTGTTGATAGATTTGATCATTCCTGGATTATTTTGTGTTGTCTCTTGGAAAAGTTTGCATATACTTATGTTTCAGAATGTTTTCAATTTGTGTTTCTTGCTCCTGTTGCAGTCTTGTGTTTAAAATCTCTCTTCATCATACATGGTCTCATTTATTTTTGATAGTTTAGTGGCATCTACAATCTCACATTTAGAAGAGCTCTCATCCGATAAATATATAAACAGATTTAAAATCACTTTACCTTCCTTGAATTTCCGAGATTGTTTGTAAATTGTTATCCAAAATGAGCCCCTTGCTCATTTTTTGGCTAACTCCCTTATTCCCTTCCTCCCTTGTGTATCAGTCTGAATTTTTTACTTTTTAGTCACTCAAAACCTTCTAAAAATGGATTCATTGGATAGAGCATCTTCTCATCTTTCTAGAAAGGTAAAGTTTTCCTTCTAATTCCTTGTAGTTAGCAAGTTATGGCTCGACAGAGAGTTTGGGAGGGAAATTTTCCTAGGGAGGTCCACGGACAAATAGGAATTTTCCATGTTAGTGTCGAATGGTGAGGAGCAGAGGAGAGTTAGAAAATTTTCCAAAGTGCTCGGTCGGGGTGGAAAAGGAAATTTTTGGCCTGAAGGCCCGCCAGCCAATAGGAGGAGGCCACGTGTCCACAAACCGGAGAGATGGAGGGTGTAAGGAATTTTTCCTTTTCACCAAAATAGGGAAAATATTGAAATGTAAGCCCGCCCCCGATGGCCCACACCAATCAGAAGTTGCCACGTGTCCATGTGCACGATGCAAATCTTAAGGCGGGTCCGCAATGGAAAATTTGGAGTTCGTGCCCACACTAATGACAAGGTGGCACGTGTCCCATCCTAGAAAATGATCAAAGCAATGAAAAATTTGGAAGCGCGCCCTAGGGCCAATCAGAGGATAACACATGTCATCGGAGCTTGAGTTGGCGAAGATTTTTTGAAAAAATTTCCAAAGGCTGAAAAGGTGGAAAATGAGGTGGGGAAAGCCCGCAACTAATCAAAATGTGCCATGTGTCCTCGGAGTAGTGGGAAATGGAGATTTTTGGGAAAATTTTCCCAAATGCAAAAAAGGGGAAATTTTCAAATTTTTGGCCCGCCAATTCACTTTTTGCCTTGGTTTTTCCCTAAATCTTGTAAGGGCATAAATTTTGATCTAGAGCTAAGATTTTCACGTTCTTGGTGGCGTTGGAAAGATGGTAAAATTATCTACACGATGGAGGGATCAATTTTGTGTTTTGGTAGGGTTTAGAGAGAGAAAAAAGGAGAAACATCCCGACATGTAAAAATGCGTAAATGGCTCCCAACCACCGATTTAATGAAGTATGGGTCTTTTCTTTGGTATACGAAGTAGATGCATGGAAATATGAGCTTTTTCATTGAGCCCATCATTTTTTAGGCTATTTTAATGGATTCACTAGTGGTTGAAAGATATTTTCACATTTTCCCGTGTTTCTTCTTTTTCGAGCCCGAGTTTCATTGTTAAAAGCCATTTTTGGCTCATTTTGGAAGGTTGAACATTTTCTATGTTTTGAGACTCCCTCTTTCACCCTAGAAAGTGATTTTGTGGATTATCAAACCTCTCTAAGAATTGTAATATGCTTTTTGCATCTCTCGTTATTGTAATGCAAGTATTTTTGATATTGGAAATGACAATGCAAGCTTTGTGAATGAGTTTTAGTCCTCCTCTTGTGTTGTTTGCTTCATTTCTAGTCTTTCATTGCATTTTATTAGTTTTTGCATGATATTTGTTACATTTCTTTGATCCGTGTTAATTTTCATAAGTAGATTTTCACCACTCCTTTGGTGTATCACCTTATTAGTCTTAGTTTTATTTCATTTCATCTTTATCTCTGTCTCCTTTGAATTTAGAGTGGGATTTTGAGTTTAAACCTCTGCAATTTTCAAGCAATACACCTAATCAGAGAAGTTGAGGAACCAGCCTCTAATCTGGAGATTCTTTTCCCATTTTTATAAGTCCCACACTTGAGGGAAAAGATTCAATGTTGTGCATTCACACCAAAATGACATTTCCTTAGAAAAGTAGATCCATAGGTCATTTTGGGGGTGCGTGAATTTGCACTAACATAAACCTTTGGGTGCATCTTAGGTCATGGTAAAATAGATATTTCTAGATACTTTTTTGGTTCATCTACTTCAAGATTTTGTAAGTTGTCAAATATTGTGTGGAAGAGTGTAGATCGTGGCCTCCATTTTGTGCACATATCTGGTTGAAGGAGTACCTTAACCCCTTTAAAGCATCCTGTTGTTTAGGTGTTACGAATTTCTTGAAAGGTCCTCAAAGAATTTGGAAATTTCTAGTTAGTCTTATCTAAAATATCCCACCAAAATCTCATTCGAATAACTAATCCTACCCCATACTTCCCTACATTGCATGTGTGTCAATGTAAAAATATAATTCATTTACAAAAATGCACAAAGAAAATCAGGATCATACCATGTCTCTAAAGCAGCCTCATCCTTGTCTTGAAAGCATTTCCATCATTTAGTAGTGATAGCTCGTTGAGTTTGAGTAATGGAAAATTGATCATGTTTTCCCAAGGCCATCTCCATACAATATGCAAGTATAAGGATATCTCCACCTCCTTCACCAAACAGAGGTTGAAATATAGGTTCTCTTGCCTTGGTTGAAAGGCACAACCTAAAATAGTGAGGATTAGATAAAAATCCTTTCAAGGTATTACCCACTCCTTCAAATCTTGCTTGCTAACAAGTCGATATATTGCTTCCCCGGCTACAAAATGACATATAAATCATTTATTTGCCTTTGAGTTTCTTGTGAAATCCATGATGCTGCTCAAGTTGTGAAGGAGATGAAATTGGTACTAACACTTTCCACACACATCGGTGGAGGAAAGTGTGGGTGAAGCTGGCAGCGATTGGTGAGCGATCAAGGTTGGGCTGAAAAGGGGTGGGTTTGTGATGGTGGTTCAGCGTATAAGTGGAAGTATCAAGTCCCCCATAAGTGAGATGGGTGCGAAGGTGGGGAGGACCATAAAGAAGACACTCACCTATGCGTTGATCATAGTGAGGGTGTTGGTGAACTTTTCCATAATCCTATGGAGTAAGGAATGTATTAACATTGTATAGGTGATACTCCCCCATAGTGAGGATTTGCAAAACACCTTCCAAGGGATCAGTGGTTGATATGTGGGTAGCTAGAATAGACGAAGTGTTAGAGGTTGGATCGGAGGAGGTACTAGTTATTTGAGAAGTAGATGGGTGACTGGTGGAAGCTACGACAATGGTAGGAATAGAAGACTTAGGTGTGGTTGAGGTAGTAGCAGAACCGGTAGATAGGGTTATGGGTGAAGAAGAAGTGGTTAAGGAGGTAGACACCTTAATGGGTATAAGAACATCGTTAGGTCGGTAAAGCATATTTTAGGGTTTGAAAGGTGATGGGTCAGACGGAATGGTATAGGTATTTCCTTCAAGTTCAAACTTTAAACAATGATGCAAAGTGGAAGGAACACAACCCATGACACAAATCTAGGTTCTTCCAAGTAATAGGTTATATTGAAGCTCCCCTTCTAAGATGTAAAATAACTCCGAGCAAATGGGACCCACACAAACATTAAGGATGATAGTGCCAATCATAGAAGTGATAGTGTCATTAAATGAATGCAACATGATGGGATGTTTATGCATGAAATTATCGAGTATGCACATTTGGTCAAATGCATGGGAGAAGATGATGTTAATGCTAGTTCCATCAATCATAACATGTCGTACGCATATATTATCAATATGGATGGAGATGAAAATAGCAGGATCGGGTCATCGGTTTGGTGTGGTGAAATCTCTTCATCGGAGAAGCTAAGGGAAACAAATTGGTGAGTAGGTGAAGGTGTAGAGGAAGGTGGAAATTTGGTGAGGGAGGCTACATGATGAGGTGTGATAATGGAGGCTACGGGTGTGGGATCATTGGGTAAAACCTCAATAGACTGAAGAACCTCCATGAGGGCTTGGCGATGTGACTCCAAGGCTTGGATGAGATCATATAGGGACATTTCTAGGGAATACTAGTTTAATTGTTTGAGCATCATGTGGTGTGTAACCCCATCGGAAATAGGATATGCAGGACCTTGAGATAGTGACTTTAGGTGCGGTGCAACTAGTATGTTTAGTACAGGTTGGTTGATGGGTAGGTTACCTTGTCTTTCCCTTTGTCTTTATGAGTGTGGTTGGCAACGTGGACCATGTTGATTTGAGGTGAAGAGGTACATGGAGAAGGTTTTCTCGTGAAAGGTATAACGACATGAAGGACAAAAACCGAGAGGTGGGTAATAGCCTTGTGAAATGAGTTGGGTGCACTAACATTTAAGAGGGGTTTGGCTATCTTTCCGATACGACCATGTTGATTTCAAATTTTGGGGGTGGATAGAAAGGTTGCATGGGGGTGGAGATGGGGGTTGTAGTGTAGGTACGTGAAGAAGATGTGGGGAAAATGGTAGAGGTGAAATAGGATCTTCGTTGAGGAGATCATCGTCATCAAAATTTGGCTCAAAAGGAGATAATTAGATGAGGGATGCTTTTAAACCCTTACGCTTTTGACATTGTGTCCAGTACATGATGGTAAGCAAAATTTTAGTATCATCAAACCCTTCTAGTCTAGGTTTGAGAGGGTTGTAAGGTCTAAGAGGTGGTAGTGTGATAGTAGAGGTTTCGTGAGGTTGGCAAGGATAACGGTGTATGATCTCGCCAAGAGATCACAATGTGAAGTAAAGGTGCGCTTGGGTGGAATAACAGTGGTGGTTGGAGTGTGAGAGATGTCGTGATCAAGGGGTTAGAGGAGGGGAGGTTGAACGGAAGATTCTGGGGGTGGTACAGTCTTAGGTCTAGGTTACACTTTCTTGGGTAAAAGAGTGGCATAGGAAATGCAAATAGAAGGATGGTGAGGCCTAACCACTTCTTTTGAGATTATTGGGTTTTTTAATTTTTGTTGTCCTTTCTTAGATAGAGGTGAGGAAGGAGTACATGATTCAGATGGGAAGGAAAATGGCTAGAGAGTACAAATCACCCATGGGGATAATCAAGGTGCAATGGTAGGTCTTAGTCAAGGCCGAGAAGGAGGCACAGGTGGAAGGGAGGAAAATTTCATGGGTAGTGATGGAGGTATGGAAGGTAATGATGGTATAGGAGGTAAGGGAGTTATAGGTGATGATGGGGGATGTGTGGTTTTCTTAGGCATATCAGCGGGTTGTGGTAAAGGGGTTGTGTGAGTTTTGGGTTTACTATTAGAGGGGATTTTTTTGGTTAGGGTCAAGGGGTGAGGTCCTAGGATGGATGGTAGAGGTGAAGGTGACAAAGGTGTGGTAGGTAAGGTCGGTGTAGTCGACCTAGAAGGTTGGGTATTCCTTTTAGGTTTGGGAATATTTTCAATGGGTATTCAGGAAGATGTGGTCAAGTCTAGTTTGATAGAGGGATGGGTACGGTTTCATGTCGGCATGACCCCTAAGGTGTTAATGGGTTTAGATATGATAGGTGTTGTAGGAATATGTCAGCTAGTGAGTAAAGGATCGGGCATAAATGAGGATGATGAAACAGAGGATGTTCCAAGAGGCATGGTTATGGATGGTTTGGGTAGTTGAAACACCATCAGGTAGATAATAGAAGTGTCAACAATAGACAATTGCATTTGGGTTGAGGCCGAGAGTAGAAGACATCCCCAAAGTAAGGCTCTATCAACATAATTCAAGCGATCGACCAAACGTGAAAATGATACAGATGTAGGTGAGTTTGATTCAAATCGAATGGTGATTCCCGTAAAATGTGTTTGAGAAACAGGGAAATCCCTAGATTCAGCCTCTGTGGGTAAGAGAGCCAAAAGTAGGTCAGCAGGCTATTAGGTGGCTGATGGTGAATGGTCACCTAGCGGTAACGACATTTCTAATGGATCTTAGATAGGTGAAGGAGATGATGGGTGCTCCTTAGTGGGTGGAGGAGGCACGATTGGTGATGGCTCACTAGGTGGAGAATCCAAAGACAAAATGGTTTTGGTGTTAACTGTAAGGTTCCTGACAGGTGAGGGAGGAGATGAACGGTGTTCCTCTATGGGTGGAGGAATAGGAAAGTGGGCTCCTGCGTAGGTAGAGGACTTCAGACTATAATTTCCTCGATTGAGGGAACAGGAGATAAGTGAGAGATAACTGGTATGTCTATGAAAATAACATGGACCTTGCATGCATTACTATAATTATTTGGTGTATCACTAGTTTGGTCAGAAGATAGGGCATGATTAGGAAATGGTTTCTTGAAAATGTGGAGGTTTTGGTTGGCAGATGCGTTCAAATTATACAAGACTAACTTGCCACTCTCGAGCATTTCTTGGACAATGTTTTTGAAAGTGATGCAATTACCATCACTATGGCCTTTTACCCGACGATAGTTGCAGAAGTCGTTCTCTTTATACCTGTAGGTGTGGGGTGAGAAGGATCAAAACCAAAGTGTGTGGTTTGATAGGAGGAAGGGTGATAGCGCTTGATTTGATAAGATTTTATAAAATAGAAGAATAAGGCTTCCCAATTTGGGTTTATTTTCTTTATTCGCGTTTGAATTGAAAAGTATTGGTGGGGATAGATTAGAAGCGTGTTTGGCCTGGTTGGATGGATGGGCAGGAGGGCCGGCCTTGAGTACCACCACGTTAGTAGCTCCCTTAGATTTGGAATAATTATTCGGGGTTTTGAAGAAGAAATATCATTTGTCTTGAATGAAGCATTCTTATTTCGTAGTTGGATTTTTTTTTCTTTGATGGCTCGAATCTCCAACTTTCGTGCCATAGTGAACACTTCATGAATGTTCAAAATTCTCGCACCTACAAAGTTTGCTGAAATATGTCTAAAGCGCAAGCCCGTGTGAAGAGCTCTATGAGTTCGGTTTGTGGTAATTGGAAAGTGAGTTGATTAATTAGGCTACACTAATGAGCAACAAAATCGTGGATAGATTCATCATCATATTGATGCGTAGAGTAGAGGTCACCATGGTAACATTCTTATGATGATGTTAATCGAGAAGTGATCCAAGAAGGCTTGGGCTACATGATTGAATGAGTAGATAGAGTATCTAGGTAACCCACTATACCACCCAATGCGGGCCCGATTAGAGACATGGGAAAGATCCTCATAAGTAAAGCTTCATCATGGGAAAAAATATAGCATCCATGTTTGAAAGACCACAAATGTTGTTGTGGGTCGTCTTTGCTATGAAGTGGTTAAATTTTGGCATCTCCTAATGTACGGGATATGGACGAATAGGAATGGATGGGTGAATGGGCTCATTACAAATTTCATCGTAGGTGAGAGAATTTCGTGAGACAGAAACCGATGCCTCTAGTTTCTACATCTTGTCCATCATTAGCTTTATGAAGTCGTTAGTAGGCTATGAATATTGGGTACCTTCAATAGTGTAAGGGGGTTGGTTGTGAACATATGATGGGGGTGGCATTCCAATGTATGGTGATGTCGAATAGGGAAGTTGAAAATGGGGAACCGACAGAGGGAGTACATACCAGATGAATGACAGATTTAAACGAGAGATGGCGATAGTAGGTATATGAAGGTGGGATGGTCATAGTGACTCTAGTAGCGATAGGGGGTAGGGACCATGGAATAGAGAGGACTACATTTTTATATGGAGTAGTGGTCATCGACATCAAGGGTGGTTGCGTTGCGATTGGTTTATGTGAGAAAATTGGCGCAGATGAGACTATGTTCTGGTTGGTTGACGAAGGTATGGTGGAGACCGTAGGTACAACAAATGTGGTAGATGTGGCGGTCAAAGCTAGCAAGGGGCCTAGCTGCAACACGATTGGGGACAAAGTAGGTGAGGGTAATGTGGAGCGAGAAGGGTAAGGGACAAAGAAGCAGGGACAAGTGTCGGAGGGATGGATATGGGCATGCCGTATATCAACTGTCCTGAAGTATCTCAAGTGGATGAATGGGTGAGGTAGAATTGCAAGGTCACCGGATTCTTATCGAGTCATGCAAAGTCCTCACACCTGTAGTGATAGTGATAGTTTTCTTAGGATCGATGGGCGATAGAATAGAAGGTGGTGAAGGACTAGGTGGGAGTGGTTGATGACTAGCGTGGAATATGAGAGCATTTTCCTGGCTACGAGTCAACACCATGTGAACAAGGGTTGATCTGGTAAGACTGTATCCTATTTGAATGACACAGAATACATCGAAGTAGGAAAATAGGCAAAGTGGTAAGGTTAATATGTGAGTAGGAAAACTACATCGCTAACCGACACCGGTTACAATAAATTGATGATGGTTAGGGTAAACCGATGATGATTACCGTGTGAAAAAGAACAGCTTTTTCAAATGAGGCAACAGATCGATAGTTTCTAGATAAATATTTTGTAGGATGGATTTTAATAGAACAAAGAAGGTATGGCAAGTGAAAGAAGCTCGAATAGCTAAAAAGATAAAGTAGGTGTCCTTTTGGGTGGTTAACCAAAAGAACTGTAAACCACCATTGTTTGGGAAAAATCAGTGAAGGTCAGAGGGTAACTGACGATGTTTGTTGGACCGACACCAATTACTGTGAAATTTAAACAGAGAAAGAAAATTTGGTTGTGATTTAAAATCAATTGTGGAATCAAACCCAGAACTCTAAGAATGATACAAATGGGTTCCAGGAACACTCAGACGAAGTCAGAATACACCAACTATGATGAGGAGTGTGTAAGGAGAAATAAAAATATGAAGAACATGTGCTCTCACCTCAAAACGCAATCCAAGAAGAAACACTAAGAAAAATATGATCCTAAGAGTGCCTTTTCTATTATGTTTGTTCAGCTTATGCTATTTTGGGACTGACTGTATGAACTATAGAGTAGATTTTCTTTGGTGAGGAAGGCTTCCTACGAAGAAGGAGATCTAAAAGGTGAGGTTTCAGGAATGTTATGGTGGGGGTGGGCCATCCTCTAAGATATGACTTGATAGAAGTAACGAGTTGGGGAGTACCTGACAATCCTCTGATCAGTGTGATCATTGGCAGGCATTCCCAGGAAGGATGTTGTTTAAGAAAGATGTGTTAATTTAAATTTGTGTAGTTTGGTAAGACTCGAGAGAGAGAGAGAGAATGTGCTTTTTATGATTCTTTTTCAACCATCAGCTAGGCATGACTTCCAGCGTATAGGTTTCCCTCATTTAATGTGCACTAATGCAGCATACAAGAATGAAATGCGGTTGATTTTAAGCCCAAATCAAAATATGAAGTTTGATGACACAAAAAGATGAACAAGAGAGAATATGATATTTCACTAATCTAGTACAAATGAAAGAAAAGAAGAGTTCATTTTATAGCACAAAAACATGATTGCTTTGAGACAATAGAAAGAAGAGAAAATTCCAGGATAGAAATTTAATGTGAGAACCTTTTAAAAGGAAACAAACATACAAATTTTACCTAGGATTGAAGAAAATGCAAGGAACCTCGAATGGGTCCCACCGGGTGTGCCAAAATGTTTCACCTAATTCTTAGACGTTTCTAGGAAATCGATTAAGCAGATAAGGGTAGAAGGTTAAGAGGAATACCTGTTGGAAATGGTTGGAGGTTGTTGCGCATGTGTTGACTCCTTAATCCATAGTGACCGTGAGAGCTTCCTTTTGGGTCGGGAAGAACTACCCGAAATACACAATAATACCACCAAATAGAAGTTAAACAATATATGTAGTGGACTACCTAGCGTATGCTAGATCCGAGAAGTGTGATACTTCTTAGAAGGTCACAATCCATTATTTTAACAAATTAATGCAAGCAATAAGGTAAATATGGTCCTACTATAGTAAATATGATTTAGGCATCTCATATAAACACAATAAGTTGAATCTAATCTTACAGGCTAGGATAGAATTAGATCCGGGGTTGGATAAATGGTTCTAGGTTTTGTAGGTCCGGCAGAGGTCCGAAATGGGTTACGGGTGATTTTGGGTAACTTGGTTTGGAGGTAGGTAGTTGTTGGTTTGTACTATAGTGATAGATATAGAGACCGATGTTGGTATAGAGGTAATCGATGTCGGTTAAGGGTGACCGATTTCGGTCACTAAAGTAATAACAGGGATCAAGAACATGGGTCCGGGTCATCTTTTCAAGTTAATAGGGAGTTGAGTGAGGTGTTTGTAAGGTATAGGCAAGACATCATGTCGGTAGATAAGTTTACTAAGGTCTTGGTGAAATAGGGAGAGCTATGGGTTGAGTTGGGAAATGGTAGTAAAGTGGCAATATTGTAGGCAAATCAATGCCGGTATGAGTGAGATAGATGATGGTCAAGGATGATCGATGTCGGTGACTACGGGAAACTTGAAATACCACATAATGAGTTTTGGGTCCCCTTTTTTATTGCACAAAGGGCTGGGTAAATCATAATGAGATGTTGGGTTGTTTGGATGGGGTTTTGCAAGGTTTGTGGGGTTATTGAGGGGTAGTTATCAAAGGAAATCAATGGGTCTTGGAAAAGTAGATAACATACGAAGGATGAAAATGTTGTAAGGAATCAAACAACAAGATGAGTAGAATGTCCTACTTACTTTGAATCTGGTTCGGATGCCTGTGAGTGAAGAATTTAGATGATGGTAGGAGGTTGGATGTTGTGGAGGGTCACCATATGTTGAAGATTTATTTAAGCTTCATGTGTTCTCCTTCTTGCTTGGCTGGATCAGATCTATCCTAGGATGAGTGCTAAATGGTTGCTTTAGATGATTGTTGGATGTATGTGTGAGAAATAATGCTTTCTCTTGTTGTATGCATGTATAATTGATCTCTCCCTTGCTCAAAATCTACCAACCTCGAGAATAAGGTTTCTAAAAGGAATTAAGGGTGACCGATGATGATTACGGGTTAACCGACGTCGATTCAAAGCGGTGACCGGTGTCGGTTATGGTAAGATTCACTAAGTTAACTAAAAATAGGAGATTATTGTCATGATTTCTGCCAAATCTCACTATCTATCTGGGAAAGAGCGGGAGTTACCATTTCTTATGCGGGAATGGGGTGTAGGCATTGATTTCTAGGGTTTAGTTAGGTCTTAGTTAGTTATAGCAACATACTAAGAATATCCTTAGGGTGAGGTGGCTAGGTGAGGTGGATAAGTGAGGTGGAGGGGTGGGAATTAATTTAATTAGGGTAATTAAATATTAAATATGGTGAGGATAAGGATTAATTTAATCAAATTAATTAAATTAATCTCTTGTAGGGTGAAATGGGGCCATGGTTAGGAGATTATGTTTGAGTTAATTAAATGACAAGGGGTCGGGGGAGTGTGACCTAATTTTGGTGTCTACAAAGTGGGATACACATCCAGTAGCAGAGAAATACCACAAACCATCAAAGGTACGTTTAGTGAGACATTGGGAACACCAGAACGCATCGCTTCAGCCCTCCGTTGGTGTAGGAAGTGGATCTCGATGGTATAGAACCTGATGGATCTAGTGGATCCTGGTGGAGGAGAAAATACATGAGGAAATCAAGGTTCAGGATTAGGTGGATAAGGGCCTTAACCACCTCCGCAATTATTTTTTGAGATGTCTCTACATCTACCAGAATATAAAGGTGTTGAATATGTTCTGGAGCATGTCAAAAAGTTTGAATTACTATGGCACACAAAGGGGATCACTACCCTAGAGTGGAAGGAAAGTCATTTTGCAATGACCTTGCAGGGTGCGTGCTTATTTGGTACTAATTATGACCCACATCAAACAGTGGTATATTACACGCATTAAATAACACCTTTCTACTAGAGTTCCATATTGCTGATTTTAAGCGGAAGAGCAACAATACTCTCAAGGAGATCTAGCAAGGAATGGCAGAGAGTGTGCGTGAGTATGACACATGGTTCAAAACTCTCTTGTCAAAACTATCTTATGACATTCACCCCTCTTAGCATGATCAATGGTTTGTTAGAGGATTGATTATACCATTTAGAAGGGCACTATCACACAAGACTTTCACAGACCCGCATAAGGCCTTGGAGGCTACCCCCGTGCCCCGAGGTGCCAAAAGCATTGATACTAGTGTTAGTCCTTTTCTCGAGGCCCAGATTGTTGTAATATCCAACTAGTTGGAGAAATTGTTTGCAAACTCAAAGTGCATGAGGCTCATAGTGGTTTTTGGTGTACAGAGTGTGACATAGAGGGACGTGTAAAGGATAGTTTCCCTTAGATATCAGTATGCATCGTGATAGTAGATTGTGAAAATTTCTATGGGGATCATGATGCAAGTAGGTTTCCTCTACTGCAATGTGTAATCTGTAAGAATGTGTCTTGCTATTGAAAGATATGTACTCTACAACCCATGACACAAAGGATTGACCAAATTCATGATGTTATTTATCTTGGTGTATGATGACTAGCCTTATAAGTAGTTCTAAGGATGATTATCACTGCTATGAGGGGGAAATAAATGGAGTACAAGGAAGAGGTTTTCGCAGAGGATTCTATGGTCACAAGTAACCATGGATGAGGAATAAGTGAGTTCCGTGAGGAACCTATTATAACTTTGGATCTGAGAACATTACAAGTGTGAGTATCTTAATCTATTGTAATGCTCATGGTGTGGGAAGAAACATAAGTATGACGAGTTCCCAAAGCTTTATGAGCACATGAACCAAAAATAGCAGAAGGACAAATGTGTTGGGATAATAAGCATCAAGAAATCCGATTCACAAGTGGATGCTACAAGTGGCGCGTGAGTCAAGGTTAGAACTTATACTAGTGATGACGCAAGCAAAGGCCATGCATGTCATGGATATTCCAAGAATTAAACCGGTTACAAGGGAATAAGTGATACATGGGAAATACCTAGACCCCGATCATTAGAAAGAGGTATATCGGGAGACTATGAATGTGATTCGTAGTTTGCAAGGAGAGATCCAATGTATAAAGGATAAATCAAGGAAGTTGGAGCAAAAGTAGAATGCCAAAGCTCCATAGGAAGATCTAGGTGAGGTTAAGGAAGTATGCAAAATGTTAAGGAAAGATAATATTATTCCCTTTCTAGGAGAATGGCTACGGCATAAGGTACCTCATGCTAGAGTTGAGCCCAAAAGGAAAGTTTTATATGCAAACCTTCCTCCTCACAACCTTTACTATGATAAGGAGATCACATTGAATGCATTTTTGATGGGTGGATTCTAAGTAATATCCTCGTTGAAACAAGATCGTATGTCAATGTTCTCACTCTAGATATTTGGCATCAAATGGGAAGGCCCGCATTGAAGCCATCTTCAAATGTGTTGTATATGGAAATCAAGACAAAGGAAATTCCCATTGGAGTCTTAAAGGATGTGGTTATCACTATTCAAGGGGCTAGGTTTATTGGAGATTTCAAATTCTTGGCGCTCACCGAAGTAGACAACTTTCCATCATTACTTGGGTGCCCATGGTGTTACAAGAACAATGTTGACCTAAGGTTTAACAAGGGGTATATAAGTTTTGAGAACAAGGAGGAATGGGTCATCATCCCCTTAACATATGGGAAATCAGCACCCTATACTGAGCCCTTGGGAGAGGAATTCCTTGATGAAGCTATGTGCACTCCATCAAACACCCTGAGATAATTCATCCTATAGAAGGAGTTATCTAGTTTGAAGACACTCAGTCTATGAGTGATACAACTAGCATAGCATGTGAAAATTGGGAGCATGGGACTTATGAATTAATTGGGAACCAGTTGAGAGGATCTATAATGAGGGTAATAAAGGCGTGCTCAGTTAAGGGCCTAGGAGGGAATAAATTACCAAGTTACTCTCTAGAGTTAACCCTAATTATTTCTTGTAAGAAATGGAGGCTCAGTGGAAGAATGAGGATGAAAGAAGAGAGATGCTTAGATATAACCTACTCAGGACTGCAATTTGTGGTGGGAAACACATTGTAAGATCCTTCTATAATGGCATGAAGTGAGATTCATATTCTCTCGTTAGGTTCTCCGAAGCAACGTGCCCACTATCATATAAGAATACCATGGAAAATAACCCACCTCATTCCATATCCAAGCTTGTGAGAAGGTTATGTGTGTATAAGCTCTATTCCACATTATAAGGTTGTGAATGTGCGTGGTATATTTACTCGAGATGCACCACCAAATAGGGAATTGGCAGGAGTTAGCAGTGGATCTCATTCAAGATTTTGAGTATCGAGTACAAAGCCATTAGTGGATAATGCGTTACAGGTGGTCAAGTACCTTACTATGGGAGATAGCGCTATGGTGGAAGATATGATACAAGAACTACTAAGAGAACCTACTTTAGAGACGCACTTTGATGAAGAGGAATTAGAATAGGTACAACTTGAGTGCACGTGTATGGAGAAGGAAAAAGGAAAAATGGTCTCAGTGTAGTAGAGGGTGAGGAAATGAAAATTCTATATGTCAACCATTCTAAAGGTATGTGTGAAGTCATGGATAGTGTTGATGAGTGAGAATGTGCCTACCATGAACCCTTGAAAACAAATAAGGTTAACATTGGTTCAGAGGCAGAACCTAAGGAAGTTATTATTGGGGATTATTGGTCAGAGAAAGAAGTTTCAAAGATCATTGATCTATTACGTGAGTTCAAGATTTATTCCACATGAGTACCATGAACTCAAAGGCATCTGTCATTCCTGGGGGAGATGAAGATCAATTTGAAGGAAGGTGTGTGCCCGATTTAGAGAAGACCTTATCGTATGAATCCAAACTTACACATAAAGGTAAAGGAGGAGGTAGATAATATGATCACTTCAGGGAATGTAGACACCTATAATTATTCCCAAGAAATTTAAATACTTAAATTGCGCTAATTATCCCCTTTCTCACAAATCAACGACATATCATCAAAAGCACTCATTTTCCCTCATTTCATCATTAATTAATTACACTAAGCTAATTAATTAAGTTACCTATCTAACAAATACCCTAATTAACGACCTTCCGTTAATAAATCACCCCTTCTACCTAGACTAATTAATTAGCTTTCCCTTCCATTTAACCAATAAATCAATATTTAATTGATTTAATCCCCTTATAATAGCCTAAATCATACTAATATTCCTCTAATTATCTTCTATAAGCTTACATCTACCTATTAGTTAATCACCTTTGATTAATTAAAACACCCCCAACTCCCATGACTTGCTAAGCATAAATTAAACCCTTCTAAAGTAAGGTTACCTTTAATAAAGCAACCTTATCCATTCCTAATCATGTTTTACCTTTATCCCACATTCATGAGAATGTGTTGAATCCTTTATCTTTGGGCTGTATAAAGATCCCTCCACCTACCTTTTACTTACACCTAAACTCCTAAGAGATCAAATGCAAAAAAATAGCAAAGAGACCAAGAGTTTGCACCTTGTTTTCTTGAGAGTTCATCATCTTGAAGAGTTAAGCCTCTTTCTTAAAGTGCTTGGGTCATATAGGAGGTGTCAAAAGGGTCTTGTAGCCCAACTTTGATTAGCCCCCATTCCTAAGTTCTTGGAACATTAAGGACAATTGTTTTTGATAGCCATGGTACCTACCTAGGTTCCTTCATTTATATGTTGTTAGAGAATAGAGGATATTTAGGTGCTTAACATAGTTGATTTCATAGTTTTGTATTGATAATTGTTAGCATCTAACCCTTGATTAATTCTTATCGTGATGGTGCTTATGATGTTGTTTAATTCTTGCTAATTAAGACTATTTAGGTGTTAGTATTTGTTTACATTAGCATTAGTTTAAAAACAACACTTGCACACATTTGGCACGCCCGATGGGACTCCATTGTTTCTCTCACTTTTATGTCCATTTATGCCTATCCATGTTTTTTTTGGTCAGGTTAGTTAAACGTCTAAAGTGAGCGGAGGTGTTTTCACGTCATTTGGTAGCCATTGTGATCTTGATACCCACGTCAAGATCGTCATTGCAGTTAGGCGTGGTTCATCACCGTGGACTTCCATAGAGGACTTATATTTTTATCTTGTATCATTACAATTTCGATATTTACGTCTTGTTTCTTGTAAATTTGACATAAATACCTATATTGTACGGTTATAAGATTCTGCACACATTTTTAACTATTCCTAGCTATACTTTGAGATTTTTAGTTCAGTTCTATTATTACCTTGATTTTAAAGAGTTTAGGTGTTACCATTTATGCGTGTTATATCAATAACACCTCGATATCAATACTTCACTTTCTCACAAAGTGGGTTAACATATCTTGGTGATATTGTTGTGTCATTCGCGAATTATAATTGGCACTTTTTGAGATATAGGTCTTAATTGAGTTTGAGCTCGCTCATCGTATATCTTTATTGGGAGATCGCATTGACTTCTTGTATTTACTTACGTTTTTTTTTTCATTTCCTTGAACTTGGCATAAGTGAAAACATCTTGTTGATCATCCTGTGATGAAAACTACTTTTTGGAACGTAGTCTAGGAAGTACTTCCTTTGATCAAGTTTTAATACCAAATGCTTGTATCACAGGTGATTTATCACTCTATCATATTGGTATTCTCACATTGTTGACATATTAATACTCTTAGCAATTTCATTTTTCATTTCACTTAGAGTTAGTCACTAAGCTTTGCACATATCTACAACTCACCCTAGTGAAAATATCATGAAAACATGGCTCCCAAAACACATCTAGGGTTAAAGAAACAGACATATGAGGAACAAAAAGCACACGCTTGGGAGACCTCTAATAGACAAGGGTCAAACCCCTTCATTAGACACGACTTAGGGCCATTGTTTTCTGCAGAAAAGGAAACCGAAGAAATGGCCGATCATAGTGGAAATGAATTAGAATCACCACACACAGACTTTGATTTTGACCCCACTCTACTAGATGATTTTCTCCTTAGAAACAAAGATAGAGCTTTGGCATGGGTCATGGAATTAGGGGCCAAATTTCCCACCGAGAATGAACCAATATTACCTACAAATGACACTACTAAGGAAGAACACCCCCTTATCAATATGGAAGATATTTTAACAGGTGGGCATGCTTCCACTTCTTACGCAGAAAATGATAAAGTGGTTGGGCATAGAATAATCCTCATCAAAGTGCCACGAAGAAACAAGATAGAACATGAGACAAGGGAAGTACCTCCACAATATGAAGAGGAAGAACCTTTAGAAGAAGAAGACACAAACCAAGTCACAATCCAACAACAAATCAGTAACCTAAGCCAAAACTAGCTTTTCTTACTTTCCAGCACATGTAAAGACACAAACAAGAACATTCAAAATTCAAGGCCTAAGTTTAGGATCCACAAACTCCATCAAGAAAACCAAGGAGAAGAAGACATGGGGTATCATCATGTACACGTCCCGCTTCTCCCACTAGAGAACAATTGCTCGCACAAGAATTGTAATATATGAAAGCAATGCTTGCATGAGCATATAAGAAAGCAATATAGGGAGTATTAGGAAATACCAATACGAAGAACTATGCCCCTATCCTTTTGAAAAGACAATGACCCTTCAACCCTTTCCAAAGAAATTTGATATGCCAAAGTTCGACAAATACAAAGGAAAGGGAAACCCAAGGGATCATGTTAAATATTTCTACATGGCATGTCAAAAGGTGTCTTATAGTGATAATTACCTCATCAGACATTTTCCTAAGAGTCTCGGAGGTCAAGCATTGGAATGGTTTACGCACTTACCACGAGGATCAATTTTCACCTAGCTAGAATTGGTGGAAAGATTCGTGTGTCATTTCTCGTATAACATAGAGAGTGACATCACCATGACAGACTTGTGTGGTGTAAAACAACACCCAAATGAGACCTTCACCAGCTCCCTCCAACGATGGAGAGGGATAGCTATTCACTTCCCTTGCGCTTTCCCCGAGAAGTAATCTGGTCAATATTTTCATCCCTAATCTCAACCTAGATATAGCTTTCCACCTCCAAATGCATTGTGTCCACACCTTTGAGGAGGTTATCGAGAAAGGGATTCAAATAGAAAAGGCTCTCATTGCCAAAGGCACCCTCAAAACCCAATCTAAAGACAACCAAAGTGTCAAACCCACTGAAAAGCTGAAGATATTTAACAAAAACAAAAACGTGGTGGGAGACGGAATCATTGATTCCAAACATGTTCAAATGGTCCAAACCAGTCAACCTTTTAAACTGACCAAGGGCCCAATTCAACCACCACCAAAGCGATGAACATTCACCTCCCTCAATGAACCATTGTCCATCATACTAAAATAGTTGGATGTGGCCCACATGATGACCTATCCTACAACACAACCATTTGATGACAACACTCCTAAACCTTCATGGTATAAGGAGCATGAATATTGTGAAATGCATCGTGTTAAAGGTCATAAGATAGACAAATGTCTGTGGCTTCGCCACTATATTCAGGACCTCATTGATAATGGGGAGATAGAGGTGGATAACCCTGGAAAAACGTAAACACCTAATGATAAACCGGAGATTTATAAGCAACCATTCCCTAAGCATGATAAGTCGGAAAAGAAAAAGCTAGATCGGGGAGACTCATCCCAAACCTATAAAGCTGCAAATTACTTGTATGACAAAAGAGATAATAATCATTATGATTCACTTATCGGATGTATTCACTCCCCTACTGACTATGTCAATACCATCCGGATCAAGGGAAAGGACTGCACTACAGTAACAAGGCGTGTCCACCTCGTGATTCCGAAACCCTCTCTGTTGACCCCGCAAATAGGTAAATATAACCTTTTAGAACAACTTGAGAGGACACCTGCTAAGATCTTGATCTTAGATCTTCTCAAGATATCCAATGTACATAACGACATTTTGTATCAAACTCTTCAGGGGTCGGGAGTGCGTTTAGAAGTCTATCCTACGTACCTTCAAGCCACGGTGGCAAATATTACACCAAGTGAGAATCTCACTTTTAACCATAGGGAGGTCCCTATGAGAATCATAAACATAATCTTCCTTATACATTGAGGTAGTTGTCACCCGTAGGAAAATCAAATGGGTGCTTGTGGATAACAAATCTAGATTGAACATCTCCGCATGCTTAAATTAGTCAAAAATTGGGACATATAGAGGCAGATCTTGAGTCCAATATCATCACTATCAGTGCATATGACAACACGGAAAGAGAGTCGGCAGCACCATTACACGCTGCCCATGGAGGTGTGCCCCACTTTCCATCGACAAAGTTTCACATCCTAGACTTAAAACTTCCATATAATATGCTTTAAAGCCGACCATGGCTCCATTCCATGCGAGAGCCATGCCATCAACATTTCATAAATGCATCAACTCAAGCATGAGGGACATACGGTAACAATACCAGGAGACTCAGAGCCCTTTGCTCATTATAGATCTCTCAATAGCTTTGCATAAAATGGTACATATGCATGTCCCTCCGTAGATATGGCCATTCCTTTTCAGTCTGAGGCTATGGAATCCGGATTGGATTCAAATTCTCTTAGGTCTTATGCTCATGGGGCATCCACTTCCACATCTCCATTTGATTCATGGGAGATGAAAATTATGGAATATGGTGTGGGGAGTATAATTTACAACAAGCACTCTTGGTTTCTGACCTCTCCTTGTCACCCAAGACTAGAGGTCAACCCAACTACCGCGGGAGACCTAGAGAGGAACACACTATTGGGTTGTTCCTACCTGGAGGATTTTAGCCGAGGAAAAATTACTTGATCCACCTACTACTTGGGTTCCTAAGGACACTTAACCATCTTGTTTTCAAACCCCAGAATATGAAAAATCTAGTAGAATTATGTACTCCATGGGCAACAAAGGCCTAGGATGTGGGAGGAATGAACAAGGACAAAGAGAACCAGTCCCTCTTCCACATTTCAAAACAGAAAGATATGGCATTGGGATTCACCCTTATAGATCACACCCCAACGATCAAGATGTGACTTGTTCTAAGCATGAGGATACCTCGATTACCTAGACAGTGATACGGATTCCCATTGTAGCCTATATGAGGATCTAACCTCCACGAACCTTTTCATGAACAATTTTTTCCTCACCATAACCCTCACCAAACCGACCCTTGACCTTGTGTACCCTTCCCTTGTTGAATGGGACCAACAACGTCTCATGCCACTAGATTTATTCGAGAACGACGAGGCTATTGCAAATTTCATGGGCATAAGGGATACAATTCCCATTAGAGATCACAAGAAGGGTTTATTTATCGACTTAGACACTGCGCCTACTTTAGCGAGGAGGTGAACTTCGTGGTCAAGAAAATTTAAAGAAAAGTGAGGGAATGAGTTCTAAAGAAAAGCCTCAAAAAAATCAAAGTCCAATTAACACAAAGTGAAAACCTCTTTGAGGCACTGGCTGACAAACAAATAAGAAAATCAAAGGACAAACAAAGTGACCACGCCAAGGATGAAAATCTCGTAGAGACATCCTTGGATGAAGATCTCAACCTAACTCCCAATCCTATGCGTATGGAAGATTTATCAAAATTGTTAGTCAAAGAAACCATTGACATCAACATTGGTACCGAAGAAGATCCCAAGATAGTAAAATTGGGGGCATCACTCTCAGCTAGAGAACAAAAGATGTTCACTATGTTGTTGCGAGAGTTCATTGATGTGTTTGCATGGTCTTACAAAGACATGCCCGGCCTAGATCTAACTTTGGTCATGCACAACCTGGTCGTGCATGCAGATGCCAAGCCTATCAAATAGAAACTCTGAAAGATGCATCCAAGAGTGGCCTTGTTGGTCAAGGAAGAGTTGGAAAGGTTGCTTGCAGCAGGATTCATCCGACCAATTGACTATTCTGAATGGATATCAAACATTGTTCTGTCTAGAAGAAACCTGTCGGTATCCAAATCTATACAGATTTTAGAGACATCAATAAGGCTTGCCCTAAAGATGACTTTCTGTTACCCAACATTGATATGATTGTTGACTCAATAGTAGGATATGAAATTTTATCACTCATGGATGGCTTTTCAAAGTTATAATCGATTAAAATCACCGAGGAAGACCAACACAAAACAACTTTCACAACTCCTGGGGCACCTTCGCTATCGTGTGATGCCATTTGGCCTTAAGAATGCGGGAGCAACTTATCAACGGAACATGACAAGTAATATTTCATGATATGATTCATGACATCATGGAAGACTACGTGGATGACATCTTGGGAAATTCCAAAACAAGAGAAGATCATCTTGTCATTTTACGGCATATCTTTGAGCACCTGTAGGAATACAAAGTCAGATTGAATCCCAAGAAGTGTGTCTTCGGGGTGCTATTAGGGAAATTATTGGGCTTCATTATGTCAAGACGAGGTATTGAGGTAGACCCTGCTAAAGTTTCTGCCATCACTAAAATGCCTCCACCTGAAAATATCAAGTAATTACATAGCTTGCAGGGGAAAATTCAATCCATTCACCGCTTTATCTCACAACTTACAGATAAATGTCACTCATTCACCCATTTTCTTAAAAAGGACGTCACTTTCATCTAGGGACCCGAGCAACAACAAGCCTTTTCTTTGCTTAAATAGTACCTGGCCAATCCACCTATTCTCATGCCTCCAACTCGGGAGAACCACTTTTGCTCTATATTTCCGCTACACAATACGCTATTGGTGTGCTGCTCGCCCAATATGACATTAACCATAAGGAGAAAGCGGTGTACTATCTGAGTCACACCCTCATTTCCTATGAACTTAATTATCCTCAGATTGAAAAGGCTTGCTTGGCCATTGTTTTTACCTTTCAAAAACTTTGCCATTACCTGCTGAATACTAAGACCAAGCTCATATCGAAGGTTGACCCACTCAAGTATTTGTTGTCCAAACCCACCCTTACAGGTAGAATGGCTAATTGGATCATTCTACTTAGTGAGTTTGATATAGAATTTTTCCATCAAAAATTAGTTAAAGGACAAGTACTTGCTGACCAACTAGCGAAGCACCTTTTGCAAACAGAACCTTTGAGTCTGGATCTGCCAGATGCATATTTGCTCTACATTGAAGAATCTATTATATGGCAGATACATTTTGATGGATCTTTTACGTTTCATGGTTCAGGTGCAAGAGTGGTCCTTATTACTCCTTCGGGTGATCCTATACCGCAAGCTTTCCACCTAGCCTTCCCTTGCACGAACAACATTATGGAATATGAAGCACTCATTACAGGATGAAGCTAGCCATCAAGTGGAATATTCAACATGTTAAGGTTGTAGGTGATTCGCAACTAATCATCAAACAAGTTAATGATGAGTATAAAGTTAAGGATGAAAAGCTCATACCTTACAAGAAGTTAGTGGAAACTCTGAAGGAGTATTTTGTGCATATTACCTTTGAGTAGATCCCAAGAGCACAGCAATGATCGAAGATGTCATGGCAATGGTGGGATCTATGCTTTTATTTCCGCCAAATAACAATGATATGCCATTTTTCATAGAAAATATACACCATCCCGTATGACGACCGAATCTTGTCTAGCTTGTTAGTTTGTTGGTGTCTCTATTCCCGTGGTACGAACCCATTTTCACCTATCTTAAGGATAGTAATTTCCCTCCCAATATCTCCCGTTCTAAAAAGCAAATCCTGATTCACCAGATAGCCCGTTACACCCTTTTAGGAGGTAAACTTTATCGTCATGGCTACGACGGGAATCTGTTACGTTGTCTGGATGTGACGGAGTCAATCCAAGAAATTAAAGAAGTACACGAAGGAGTATGTGGAGCACATACAAATGGAATGGTCTTGGCTAAGAAATTGTTAAGAGTAGGTTACTATTGGCCCACCATGGAAACTGATTGTTGTAATTATGTTATAAAATGTGTGCTTTGCCAAAAGTATGGAAATTTCATCCATGCTTTGTCACATCCATTGCAACCAATCACTACCCCATGGCCATTCTCTAAATGGGGACTCGATTTAATAGGGAAGCTTACGCCTACCTCCTCTGATGGTCATAAACATATCATCACAACCATTGAATATTTTAGAAAATGGGTGGAGGTCGTCCCTTTAACCTATGTCACAGGAGCACAAATTTTTAAATTCATCATGAATCACATTATTTGTCAGTATGGCATTCCTGAAGCCTTTCTTACAGATAACGGGAAGTCATTTAAGAAAAAACTATGAAAGGTCTTTACAAACGGTTCTAAATCAAATTCAAATGGTCCATGCCATATTACCCTCATGGTAATGGACAAGCTGAGGCAACAAACAAGAATTTCGTCAGGATAATGGAGAAGATGGTCAGGAAAATAGGTCGCAACTGGCACCTATAAATTCATCCAGCCCTTTGGGCTTACCGAACATCCATTCGCACCCCTACAGGTGTGACACCATATTCCCCAGTGTTTGGGACAGAATCTATCATCCCCTTAGAGATTGAACTTCCCTCCCTGAGGATCTCTCTTCGAGACTATCTGGATAAAGATGAAGATTACCGAGTGGCAAGATTGGCTGAGTTGGAGCTACTAGATGAGAAGCGCATTCGCGTTCTTAATCACCTAAAAGTATATCAACACAAAGTCTCCAAAAACTATAACAAGAGAATCATCCCTCGTCAGTTTGAGGTTGGTGATTTAGTCACGAAGGAGAACCAGTTCAACACCGAGAGCGAGTGAGAGAAAAGAAAGGGAAGTTCGAACCACACTGGTTAGGACCCTATGTCATAGTTGCCAAGTACGGCACCGGGGCATACAAACTGGCTCACCCCAATGGTGATGAGCTCGAGAGCCAATGAACACCATGCATCTTAAGAATTTCTATGCTTGAACATGGCACAAAAATAAAAAAATACAAAAACATAAAAAAAAAATCAGAAAAAGAAAAAGAGAAAACAGGTCGTCCACTAGTGAAAACCATGCAATTGTGGCACTTTGGACAAGTCCTTGGGTGAAAACCGGTTTTCGGCGCCTCGGGAGGATTCGTTGTTCACAAGAATTCTATATTAGAAGGGTAGTTGTCTTTGGCCTAGACCTAGTTCTGCCTTCAAGTTTCCTTGTGCACACCATCTTGTCCAGCCTTGATCCGGCTTTGCCTTCTTCTATTCGTCTGTAAGGGACGTGGTCTTTCGTTATTTCCCATCTTACATTGGGGGAAACTCAACGACTTCACCTTCTTTTCCATAAGCACGTGGCTTCTACCCTTGTATATTCCCCACCTAACATTGGGGGCATCCATGCTTTCTTGGTTACTTGCACATAGCTTTGGAAAACTGCTAAAACCACAAAAGCAATAGACCATTGTTTTGAGAAAACACAAACACAATAGAAAATTGTTTCTCAAAACACAAAAACAATATAAAATTGTTTCACAAAAACCTAAACAATAGAAAGCTGGTTATTGAAAACATATCTTACAAAAACATTTACTTGCATTGTCTTGTTTTCTTGCTTTGCTTATTGCTTGTATAGTGTTTTGCGTGCTTGCTTTTGAGTTGTTTGTTACTTGGGTGTACTTTGTCATAGTTTATCTTTTCTTACTTAGAATAGATTCATTCTTGCTTTTGCATATTGTAGTGGGTTTTGACATGCTCGTTTGTTAATTCTTTATTTCTTTCTTAATGCATTTGGTTGTGTTTTGTTACTTGTTAATAAGGCATGGTGATTCATGGTGTATTGCATTAATTCCTGGTGTTCTTTGTAGCATTTGGCTGTGTTTCTTGCATGTTCTCTATTTTTTTATCATTCACATCACATTACCATCACTATCATCACATCTAGCATCATCTATACATCATATATAAACAAAAATGCTAAGTTTTACATCATGCATGTATGCTAAGCTAATCATCACATATCATATCATCAATGGGGGCAAGAGGGGTTGCGCATAATCAAAAATCTATCCCCCGCACCAATATCATCATATCATCCCATCCATATACATCAAAATAACACTTGAAAACAACATTTGATATTGTCTACAGATCTATCATCTACAATCTACAGCACGCCTCAAACGATCACGTGCGATCACCATCTCTCCTGAGTGTCAGAGCCTCACGGTAAGTTTTCTAAACTGAGCGAGTTAAAATGAACTGATTGCAATGTTTTTACCCCCTGGGGGGTATATTAACCTGTTTTTCACCAATCGGATGGTCGGGACACCCGTTTAGCTCACCGTTTTCTCCTCTGTTCGCTGTGGAATAATTATTTTTAATTAAATAATTATTTTTCTCTTATTTTTCACCGTATTGGGGCATTTTTTTGTCAATACCCATTTCTTCTCCCCCAAACAATTTTATTACTCCCTGGCAATTTTTATTCTTCTTCACACCTCGTAAATAATTATTTTTCAAATAATTATTTTTTCTTAATTTTTCCACTAAACAAGGACATTATTTGTCATTTGTTTCTCCTTTCTTCCACCTAGGGCACTTTTTGTTGCCCCTAGGCCCTTCTTTTTCTTCTTCTCCTTTCTTCTATTGTTTATCATAGTTCAGAAAGCCAAAACAATACAAACATTTACCATATCAAAAAAATTCAAAAACAAGGCAAATTTTTTCAAAAAATTCCTAAAAAGTAAAACACCCTACAAAATGGTAACTTGCTTCTTACAGCCTAAAACTTGTGTCTTGCGCATGGTGTTTTCTCCATATTCTGTTGGTTTTTCTCACATCTTCCCTGATTAATACGACTCACGGATCACCAGATTCACAACCATTCACAAAAGCTAGCTGCTTGCTTCGTCTATACTCTGGGGCACTTTTGGTTGCCTGGTGTTGTTGTTTCGCATGACAAATGATTTTCATGGACCCCGTGTCCATTTTAATTTCCCCTTGCATGTATCCTTGCTTGGGGCATATTTTTTTAACCCTTTTCATCAATCATGAACTTGTGGATCTCTCTCGCACTGATAACAAAACATTTGTATAACCTGTCTTGACCGTTGTATGGTTGGATATATGCATTCGTACTTGTTTTCCCTGTTAGATGAGCTTGTTTCCTTCTCGTATTACATTGCATTTTTGTATGTTGCATGGAGTTGGTATTTTAAGAAATGGAAAATTGTTCGTATTATGGCTTTTCATGTCATTCTACCTTTGTCGTATGCTTATATTTTTCATAAGGACCGATGACGTAGTTCCTATGGCAATATGATGACATCCAAATTGTTTCAAACAAATATGTGGCTAGAGGCTAAGATTTTCTCCCCCCTCATCCATATTTCTTCTACACCACTTCCCTTTCACCCCTAATTCTCCCTCTCATTGAGGTATCCTACCTCGTCCCCCTTCTCTCGTATATATCTCTCCTTTTCGATCGTCGTCGATCGGCTTCTTCCATCACCCCATCGACACTCGAGGGCATCTCTCCCTCCTACTAATTTTTCTTCTATCCCTTCAAAATCTCTTCTGTCTACTATCTTTAAAGTGGCATCACTTACGCCACCCCAAAGAGGGGAAAATGTAGACACCTATAATTACGCCCAAGCAATTTAAATACTTAAATTGCGTTAATTATCCCATTTCTCGCAAATCAACAACATATCGTCAAAAGCACGCATTTTCCTCATATCATTATTAATTAATTACACTAATCTAATTAATTAAGTTTCCTATCCAACAAATACCCTAATTAATGACTTTTTGTTAATAAATCACCCCTTCTACCTAGACTAATTAATTATTATTAATTAATTAGCTTTCCCTTCCATTTAACCAATAAATCAATATTTAATTGATTTAATCCCCTTATAATAGCCTAAATCATACTAATATTCCTCTAATTATATTCTATAAGCTTACATCTACCTATTAGTTAATCACCTTTGATTAATTAAAACACCCCCAACTCCCATGACTTGCTAAGCATAAATTAAACCCTTCTAAAGTAAGGTTACCTTTAATAAAGCAACCTTATCCATTCCTAATCATGTTTTACCTTTATCCCAAATTCATGAGAATGTGTTGAATCCTCTATCCTTTGGGCTATATAAAGAGCCCTCCACCTACCTTTTACTTACACCCAAACTCCTAAGAGAGCAAATGCAAAACATATAGAAAGAGACCAAGAGCTTGCACCTTGTTTTCTTGAGAGTTCATCATCTTGAAGAGTTAAGCATCTTTCTTAAAGTGCTTAGGTCATATGGGAGGTGTCAAGGGTCTTGTAGCCAAACTTTGATTAGCCCCCATTCCTAAGTTCTTGGAACATTAAGGACAATTGTTTTTGATAGCCATGGTACCTACCTAGGTTCCTTAATTTATATGTTGTTAGAGAATAGAGGATATTTAGCTATTTAACATAGTTGATTTCATAGTTTTGCATTGATAATTGTTAGCATCTAACCCTTGATTAATTCTTATCATGATGGTGCTTATGATGTTGTTTAATTCTTGTTAATTAAGACTATTTAGGTGTTAGTCTTTGTTTACATTAGCATTAGTTTAAAAACAACACTTGCACACAAGGAATTATTGAAGTTGTAGAAAAATCAAAATGGGTAAGCTCGATGTTCATCAATATTAAGAAGGATGAAAGGATAAGGATTTGTGTGGATTACGTGGACTTGAATGTAGTATGTGTCATTTACCCTTTTCCAACCCTCTTCATGAAGAAATTATGGAAGGAGTAGCCGGGTGGGAAGTCTATTCCTTCACTGAGATGGGTTCTCGTGGATACCACCAAGTCGGGATTGCAAAGGAAGACTAGAGAAAGATGACTTTTCACCTTTGAATGGGGAAGATTTTCCTACACGGTCATGCCTTTTTGATTGAATAATGTGTCTTCTGTGTTCTCGCACATTGTGGTACAAGAATTTCAGGACTTCATCCATAAATTTATTCAAGTCTACCTAGATGTTGGGCCTCTAAATTATTTCCTACGTATAAGAAGGTGCATGGGTGCACAATGCCTAATTGAATAAGGGTGCATAAGGTGAGAGTGCAGGATAGGGTTTTAGGAGGGTTTAGTAGAACCCATGGCGCGCACACACAAGGTAGAGCAAAGGTTTTGGGACTTAGCCACATTTAGCATTTTAGGAAGAACATGAGAAAAGCATGACCCGACTATGCATGCGGAGTGGATAAGGTGCCAACCTGGTAACTTAGTGCCCATGAAAGGAATATTCCTTATGATAGAAGATTACGAAGGTATTCATTGTAAAGAGCAGAGAGCTCGGGTATAAAGGAGTCTATTCCCATGGAGGACCAATTGGACACTTGGAAATAGATTTGTAACTCCTAGAAAGGCATGGCAATGGTTACCGAGGCTATATATACAAGGGCCCGATAGAGGAAAATAGAGGATATCAAGTAGAAGAGAAGTGGAGCTATGCGAAATGTTGTGAAGAGTTCTATGGGTAGGGTTTAGAATATCCATAGGAGTATGATGTATCAAGGGGATGGGTCTACATATTTTTCTTTGTAATATGAGGGACTTAAGTTTAGTTCGATGCATGAATTTTGTCTAAACTATTATATGGATTTGTGATAATTTCAATGAATTTAATGTGATTACCAAATGCACTCAATATGAATATATGTGATTCCAGCTTTTACTTATATCCGTATGGGTTAATTCTATGTATATTTAATATGAGTGGATGTAATCCTTATGTATTTCCTTTCTAGTATGATTCAGATCCATGTTTTGTAATGCTTTTCTTATCTTAATGGATGCATTAGTCTAGAGGCTTGTTACGAGATCTAAGATAAATGTATGCCTCATTTCCATTCTCCTTCATTTAAGTTTCTGTCATAAATAGTGCACTCTCACTCAACTCACATAAAGGAGGGGCTCGACACCCACATGTGCCTCAGGTGAGTGCCCAATGCCCGCTGGGTGATAGGCCGGTGCGCATGGGATTTACTTGTTCTTTGAGAGGTAGAAAAATGCCTACATCTTGGTTCCTATTTCGGGACCTCTTTTCGAAGTTGTTACGATAAATGGATGCATACATCTTATTTCATGCGATGCGTGATGACAGAGTTCTGACCTTGGAAAGTGTTGAAGAATGGTTTAGGAGCACGGAGGATGAGTTTTCTCGAGATTCAACACTAGACTCGAGTCTTATGCACGTAGATGGGTGGAAGAGAACCTCTACCATGAGTTGTATGAAACATTTTTCTATTGTTTCCTAGTAGAGTTGTATGAATGGATCTCAAGTATACGTGTCCAGATCAAGCTGGTATTATAGAATGTGTGTATGGACCCAAGATGATTATCGAGGCTTCAGGATACATATCTCGACTTGGAAACATCCTTTTATCATTGGTGGAAGGGAGTGTTGACCAGCTACACACTGGAATATGCCATTTTCTACATATTCTTGCCTTGAAGTTTCGATTTCAAGTTTTGAGAGAGCCCAAAGGATAATTTTTGTGTGTTATCCCCTTAGCGATGACGATCTTGATCATTACCTTGAGTTTAGAGGCATTTCCTATGGTCGGATAAGATTCTCTAAGTGCTAGGTAAGGAAGCTAGGGTGGAGGAAGTTGGTGGACATTACGGATGAGAAATAGAGGGAGGAGAGATGACTCAAGTATGGTGAAGCTCGTGAAAGGGAGATGGCTAGACAACACAAGGTTGCAAGTGTGATGGATTTATGGAGGCAGACGTTACAAGAGGGAGTTAAAGTTCACGCGGAGGATGTGGAGCCTAAGCATTCTTTGCTACTCCTTCTTGGAAACCAAAGAGAATCCCCTTGATTTTGATGAGAATTTTTCACATGAAGAAAGGAGAAAATTCGGCGTGCATCTAAACCTACCTAAAGAACCGACCCCCGACACTTAGTTTTTGATCAAGGTAGAATTATTATTAACCTAGTTGGTATCAGTGGAAGTGACCGATCGTGCACATGAGATATAATTTCTCATTTGGGGCCTCTATGGCTACACATACCATTCGGTATTATGGGGAAGTTTTGAGCAGAGTGCAAGCATCGCATCCGGGAGTGGTGCGGGATACACAGGCTGGTAGTGGGGTAATCTCACGGACCATAGGTGTGTAGTTTAGTGGAACGTTGGGCACACTCAGGCGCGACCACTTCAGACCCATTTCTAGCTACATAAGGATCTAGAGGTGGAACTGGTGGATCTGGAGGCACGAGACCTAGTGGATCCAATGGTTCTAGTGGAGGAGGAAACACTGGAGGGAACCAAGGATTTGGAACATGAGGACAAGGGCCCCATCCACCTCCTCAGGTATTCTTTGAAATGTCTTTACACTTTCTAGATTACCAAGGTATAGAGGATGCTGCAAAACATGTGCACAAGTGTGAGTTTCTATGGCACGCAAAGGGGATCACTACCCCAGAGTGGAAGGAAAGTCAATTTTCAACTACATTGCACGGATGCACACATAGCTGGTACCGAAAGTATGACCCCCATCAGATGGTGGTGGATTACACCACATTGAATAATACCTTCCTAGAAGAGTTCCACATCCCGATTTCGAGTAGAATAGCATCAACACTCGAAGGAAATCTAGCAAGGAATGGTAGAGAGTGTCTAGGAATATGACGCAAGGTTTATAACTCTCTGTCAAAATTTTCATATGACATCCACCCATCGCAGCATACTCAATGGTTTTTTGGTGGGTTTATCACACTATTGAGAAGGGCATTATCACACAAGACACTCACCGACCCCCGCACAAGGCTTTGGAGACTTCCTTACACGTTGGCGGTGTTGATACTAGAGTGAGACCTTTTCTAGAGGGCCAAATCACTGCAATGGCTAAGCAATTAGAGAAATTGTCTTCTAACTTAGTACATGAGACTTGTAGTGGTCTCTAGTGCATAGATTGCAAAGTGGAGGGGCATGCCAAGGATAGTTTTCCTTGGAAGGCAGATGCGCCATGGAATTCGATTGTGAAACTTATCATGGGGACCATAATGCAAGTAGGTTCTCGTTACTACATTGCGCGATCACGGAAGAATGTGTCTTGCTAATATAAGATTTCACCTCTATAACCCATGATACTAAGGATTATAGGCTAATTAACAAGATCCATGATGCTATTGATCGTGGTGTGTGCCAGAACATTCTTGCTAGTAGGTCCAAGGAGGATGATCGCCGTTATGAAGGACATGCAAATGGAGGGGCATGTTGAAGAGCTTTTCGCGGAGGATTCTATGGTCATAGTATCACATAGGGGGAAGAAGTGAGTTCTCGTGAGGAACCTATTATAACTATGGGTCTACATAACATTACAAGTGTGAATGTCCGGATCTATTACGGTGCTTGTGGTGTGGAAAGAAGCACAAGTACAAGGAGTCCCATGTGTTATTTGAACACATGAGCCGAGTACGGGAAGGACAAGGGCATCGGGATGGTAAGCATAAAGAAGGTTGATACATATTGGATTCCATGAGTGGCACAAGAATCGGGGTTAGAACCTATTCTAGTGATGACACGGGTAGAGGCCATGCGTGCAGGGGGATGTATTGAGGCGAGAAGATTCTAGTTTCAAGAGAGGAAGTGGTACATGGGAAGTATCCGAACCCTACCCACTAGAAGGAAGTGTATTAGGAGACTATGGATGTCATTCAAAGTTTACAAGGAGAAATCCAGTGTCTAAAGGAGCAATCTAGGTAGCAGGAGAAAAGGAGGAATGTTGAGGCTCCACAAAAGGACCTAGATGAGGTAAAGGAAGTGTGCAAAATGTTGAGGAAAGAGAATATCATTCCCTTACTAGGAGAATGGCTTTGGGAGAAGGTACCACGTGCTAGAGTAGAGCACGAGAGGTAGGTTTTTCATGCAAACCTCCCTCCCCATAGCCTCGACTATGACAAAGAGATCACGCTAAATGCAGTTTTGGATGGTTGACTTCTAAGTAACATATTGATTGACACATGAGCGAGAGGTTAATGTTCTAACACTAGAAGCATGTCATCAAATGGGAAGGCCCACATTACAACCACCTTTGAATGTGTTGTGTATGGAAAAAATACCAAGGCAATGCCCATTAGAGTCTTGAAGGATGTAATTATCACCATTCAAGAGGGCCAAGTTTACTAGAGACTTTGAAGTTTTAGCACTCACCGATGCGACAATTTTCCAGAATTTTTAGGTGCCCATGGTGCTATAAGAAAAACATTGACCTTAGTTTCAATAAAGGGTACATAAGTTTTGAAAACAAGGAAAACCGAGGTTATCATCCCCTGGCGGATGGGAAGTCATCACCCTACACTTAACCCTTAGGATAAGAGGTCCTTGATAGAATCTATGTGCACTACATGAAAGACCTTGAGATAATCCACCCTACAGAAGGGGTTATCCAAGTTGAGGATGCTTAGTCTATGAGTGATACAACTAGTGACATGTGACAACCGGGTGCATGGGACCTATGAGTTGGTTGGGAGATAATTGAGAGGGTATATAATAAGAGTGACCAAGGCACATTCACTTAGGTGCCTAAGAGGGAAGAATTTTCCCAATTAATCTAGAGGGCCTACCACGATACTTTCCTACAAGAAGTGGAGGCCCAATGGAAGAATGAGAAGGAAAGAAGATAAATGTTGAGTTACATTTTTCTTGGAACTACTGATGCGGTGGTGGGATACACACCGCAATAATATATTATAATGGTGCGAGGTGAGGATCACGTTCTCAATTAGGTTTTAAAGAAGTAATGCACCCACCGCCATACAAGATTATCATGGCAAGGAACCTACCTCATTTTATATCCAAGATTGTGAGAAGGCTTGGATGGTAGGCGTAGAGGCTTTACCACCATCCTTATGGGTACATAATATGTACTCCATGGTTTAAGGTTGTGTGGGCACATGGTATATCCACTCGAAACACGTCCCTAGATAGGAAATTGACAAGGGTTGGCGGCTGATCTCATCCAAGCTTTTGAGTATCAAAATAAGAAGTCATCGGTGCATAAGGCATTGCAAGTTTTCAAGCTCCTTACGATGGGAGATAGTGCCTTGGAAGAAGACATGCTACTATATTTTCTAGGACACCCTAGTTTGGAGGCACGCTTCGATGAAGATGAATCAAAGGAGATACAACTTGAGCACGTGTGCTTGGAAAAGGAAAAGTGGAAGATGGTTTATGTGATCGATGGTGAGGAGATGGAAAACTTGGAAGTCAACCATTTAGTAGGTACGCGCGTGGGGTTATAAATAGTACTAATGAGTGAGCGCACACCTACCATGAGCCCCTAAAAATAAAGAAGGTTAGCATTGGGTTGGAAGCAGAACCTAAGGAAGCTATCATTAGAACTATTGTTCAGAGAAGGAAGTCTCAAAAATCATTAATCACATTACGTGAGTTTCATGATTTTTTCCCACGTGGGTATCATGAAGTCAAAGGCATCCACCATGTTGAGTTATGGAGCTCAATTACTTGATTAACATGCAATATGAACTTGCTAGAAAAATCAATAAGCGTCATTGGTTATGGAGGGACCGACATCGGTCATACATGGTGACATGACATCGACATCAAGCAAGGAGGAACTAGCATCGGTTATTTCTAACCATCGTTGGTTACCTGTGTCCAAGTGTTTTATTTAACTCTCGGGAATTAGATCTATTTTTAGTATTAAATTTGATCTATTGATTGTAATTGCATGGCTAAGTTCCCTAAGTTTGTATACGCTTATATAAGCATGAAATCTAGGGTTTAGAAGTAAGAAATTAGAAGGATTAACAAGAATAATTATGAGAAAGAGAAATCTTGGTGAAAAAGAAAAATATTGAAGAAATAAAGTATTGTACATTTGAGAGGTTTGGAAGATTGTAAATCTTCATTGTATATCTTGTCAAAGCTTTGGATAATAGATTGGCTTGTTTCTTGGTAGCGTAGCCTACTTTGGGTTAACCACGTTAAATCGGTGTTGATTTATGTCTCTTGTTTTGTGTATTTATTTTGGTAGAATATCCACTATTATTTACATGTATGTTTAGATATGATGTATTATCAGACAACGAGTGTGCTAACCCCTTGACAATGGTATCAAAGATTTGTTTCAACGTTTTGTGTGTTGAAATATTTACTCACATAGGGTTTTACGATTGAGTGGGAGCTACAACAATGGAAGAAGAAAACAAATAAAAGGTAGAGATTGCGGATTATACGTATCGAGGAGATCTGTATTTACCGTTGGATGAGAAGTCTAGACCTATGAAGATGACTGATGAAGAATGAAATATTCTTTGACAGAAAGGCTCGGGATCTATAAAATTGATCTGACAAAGATCTCGTGGCTTCCAATATTACGAAGTTACTTCTACATTATGGTTAATGAAATATGTTGCTAATTTATATGAAAAACCTAGTGTTTCAAATAAATTTTATTTGATGAAGAAACTATCTAGTTCTAAGATGCATGAAGGTGAATCTACATCTAGTCATTTTAATGATTTTAGATATATTGTAAATCGGTTAAAATTGGTTGATATACCGTTTGACGATGAATTGAAAGAAATTTTATTCTTATGTTCTTTGCACGATGGTTGGGATAACTTGGTAATGGTTGTTAGTAATACAACATCTACTAATAATGTTTTGAAGTTTGATGATGTGGTTATTATAATCTTGAATGAAGAAATTCGCGGGAAGAGTACGAGAGGAATCATCGTCAGGAATTCTTTGAATGTAGAAAGTAGGGGTAGGAAGAAGGAGATATCCAAGAGTAAGAGTAATGGGAAAGTCAAGGGATAGTACATCTAATTCTAGAGGTAAGGGAATTACTTGTTGGAAAAGTGGAAAGAAAGGGCATGCAAAGAAATATTTTTGGTCAAAGGATAAAGAGAACCAACAACCAAAAAAAAGGTAACTAAGCAAATCTTGCTACATCAAAGGTAACGCAATATGCTCTTATTCTCTCTTTAGATAATATGATTTAATCATGGGTTTTAGATTCAGGAGCTTCTTTCCATGCAAATCCTAAAAAGGGTTATTTCAGAATTTATGTCCGAGGAAATGTTGGGCATGTTTATTTGGGTGATGATGAACCTTGCAACATTCTTTGAAAAGAGGAAGTTCATCTGAAATTATAGAGTAGAAATACATGGGTATTGAAATATGTGACGCATGTTCCAAACCTCAGGAGAAATCTTATTTCTGTAGGGAAATTAGGTGAAGCTAGTTGCATGGTTACTTTTACAGGAGACTCTTAGAAAGTCACCAAGGGTGATTTTATTGTGACAAGAGGTAAGAAGGTAGGAACATTATATTTATCTACCTATGTTACTAATTCCTTTTCTGCATTATCTACTTCAGATTCAGATGCAGGTATGTGGCATAATTGGTTGGGCCATATGAGTCAAAAAGGAATGTAGATCTTAAAGGCTAAGGGTAAATTATCATATTTGAAAGATTTAGATCTTGATTTCTGTGAGCATTGTGTCTTTAGAAAGAAAAAGAGAGTTATATTTCTAAAAGTTAGGGCAACTAAGAAGGAGCATAAATTGGTTTTTGGATACTTAGATGTGTGGGGATCAGCTCGAGATAGCTTCTCATTGAGGATCTATGTATTATGTTACTTTCATTGATGATGCTACAAGAAAGGTATGGGTTTATTGTATTAATCATAAATCTGATGTTTTTGAAACTTTTAAAAGAAGGAAAGCCCTTGTTGAGAATGAATCAAATTCAAAGTTAAAGTGCCTTAGATCAATGACAATGAAGGCGAATACTATAGCAAGGATTTTAATGATTATTGTTTAGTGAATGGGATACATAGAGAAAGAACGGTTCAAAGAACACCACATGAGAATGGTGTTACGAGAGAGAATAAACATGACAATCATGGAATGTGCTAGAAGTATGAGGATACATTCTAGTTTTCCCTTGCATTTTTGGGCATAAGCTATTGATACATCCATTTATTTAATTAATCGTGGGCCATCAAGTTCACTAGATGGAGGAATACCATAGGAAGATTGGACCAGAAAAGAGGTAGATCTTTCTTTTCTTAAAGTTTTGGTTCGAAGCTTTTATGCATGTTGATAAGGAAAATAGGAAAAATTTGGATGCAAAATCCAAGAGATGCACTTTCATTGGTTATGGATCCGGTGATTTCAAATTCCATTTTTGGGATTTAGAGAATTCTAAAATTATTAGGAATCATGATGTTGAATGGAATGAAAAAATAATATATAGGGATCAAATTTTGGTACCCAAGCATGAATCGGTTGAGAAATTTATGGATGAAAATGAACTCTCGGATTTAGAAGAAATACCAACATGATTACATAAGAATCGGTGTCGTTTTAACCCTGAATGACATCGGTTAGCGAACGGATGTTGGTTCAGACCGGCGTCGATCAATGATAGATTTGGATACAAATGTCTAAGAGGTCTAGAATGAGCCTCCGGTACCCCAAACTCTTGTGAGAAGGTCACAAAGGGTAAGTAAACCTCCATAAATATTTACACCTTCTCTATTTTATTTATTATTAACTGATAATGGTGAACCAGAGAGTTTTGAAGAAGCAATGCAAGATGAGACCCACATGTAGTGGGAGCATGGCATGGATGAGGAGATGGACTCCTTGGAACAGAACCAGACTTGGGATTGGGTTAAGTTGTTAGCGAGTAAAAGAACATTGCAAAACAAGTGGGTTTACGGGATCAAGGAAGAAGAGGGTGGACAAAAAGGTACAAGGTAAGGCTTGTAGTAAAGGGATTTGCATAGAAAGCAGGTATTGACTTTGGTGAAATATTTTCTCTTGTTGTTAAGATGACTTCTATTCTACTATATTGAGTTTAGTTACAGTAGAGGATTTGCATTTAGAGAAACTAGATTTGAAGATGGATTTCCTTCATGGTGATTTGGATGAAGATATTTATATGCGAAATTGCTTGGGTATGAACTCAAGGGTAAGGATAAATTAGTGTGAATGTTTAAAAAGATCCTATATGGGCTCAAACAAGCTCCAAGGTAATGGTACATAAGGTTTGATAGTTTTATGCATGAGCATGGTTACTTAAGATGTGAATCGACCATTGTGTTTATTTCAAGAAGCTTGGAAATGGGAGCTATATTATTTTGTTCCGTATGTAGATAATGTGCTTATTGTAGGATCTAGTATGCGGGACATTGGTGAGCTTAAGGAAAGCTATCTCACACATTTTCTATGAAGTATTTAGGAGCTACAAAAAGAATCCTTGGCATGCAAATACACGAGAGAAAGGAATAACAAGAAATTGTATTTGTCTCGGGAAGATTATATCTACAGGGGGTGTTAAAAAGGTTCAAGATGCGTAACGTAAAACTTGTTAGTACACCTATGGCTAGACACTTCAAATTGAAAAATATCGTGTCCTACATCACATGAGGAGGTCAAATACATGACATGAGTTCCATATACTTCAGCAGTTAGGAGTCTCATGTATGTTATGGTTTTTACGAGACCGGACATTGCGCAGAGGTAGTGGGAGTGATGTGTAGCTATATGGCCAATCTAGGTAAAGAGAATTGGAAATCATTCCAATGGATACTCAAGTATTTAAGAGGGACATCTAGCATGGAGTTATGCTATGGAGGTTTGGGTATTTCATTATGTGGCTATGTTGATTCGGATATGGTGGAGATCCTGGATGGTAGGAGGAGCACTACTGGATATCTTTTCATAGTAGGTGGAACGAAAGTTAGCTGGTTTTTAAGATTGCAGAAGGTTATAGCTTTGTCTACTACAGAGGCAGAGTATATTGTAGCTACAGAGGCTAACAAGGAAATGATATGCATGAGTAGGTTCATAGAAGAGTTAGGAAAGGAGCATGATGATTGCAAATTATTCGGTGAGTGATGTAAGTAAAAGTGCAATTCATTTGGAAATGAACTCAACATTTCATTTAAGAACAAAACAAATTCGGTTGAGGTATCACTTCATACAAATGGTATTGGAGGATAGGAAGTTGAATCTAAAAATATTCATATGAGTGAGAACCCTACGGATATCCTAAAAAATCGTTAGAAAGGAGAAGTTGGAGCTACACTCCACTTCTATTGGTATTCAAGTTTCGAGTTGAGGAGGAAGTGTAGACACCAAATTCGTGTCTTACGACCCCTTGTGACCCGCATCTCATCTCGCAATATAACCTCATCACCTAAACCTTACACAATTATTTATTAATTGCCTTCTAATTGATAAATCCACATCACCCTACCTACCACCTCACTTTGCCACTTCATCATGACCTAGCCCTAACCCTAAAACTAACCTAATTAAGACCCATAACTTGGTCCACACCTACACCCATAACTAATGACCCCTTTCTCGCACCCAAAACCGACCTTCTAGTCACTTGACCGAGCCCGCAACTGATCTCTCGGGAGAAAAGCAGGGAAGGTGGGCTATTTTACTAAAAATAGCCTACTTTTTCCTTACCGATGCCGGTTCCTACTCGACCGCCGTCGGTTACGCAACCGCCATCGGTTCCCTGTAAATGGGCTCCCCAAACCAAAACAACAGATCGGAATTTCATTTTTGGGATCAGTCGAAGGATTTCTGGATCAACAGAGAGCATTGGGAGCGAGAAACAGAGTCCAGATCTTCACTTGACCGAGCAGAGACGAGTGGAAATACCAGAAGTGTTTACAGCAAAGGAGATCAGCTTGCATCTTGGTCAAAACCAGTAAGTCACATCTTGCATGTCCTCTGTTATAACATTTCTTATGCTTCTTGAATCTCAGTCCTCCTAAATCCATTTCTGAATCCACTACCCAACGTGCCATTGCATCTAACTGTCATTCCTTTACCCCTCATCATCTCATTTCCTAATATCATCCATAAACCAGCCTTACAAACACCATAGCTACCAAGAAGATCCTAGAACCCACCGGTATCGGTTATCGTGAACATCGGCATCGGTTGTCAAGAATCGCACATCGGTTCCTCGATCAAAACCAAAACCAGCCTTTCCCTACCGGTTCAACGAAACAACTTAATTGATATCTTACGTCTTTTGTGTTAATTCATATTAGTAGGGAACTGACCACCTTCGAAAGGAAGTTTTATATTTCCTGGGCCCAAGGTAGTTCCTCATTTATTGTCTAATTAAAATCTTGTGGTCTTGTGTTCTTATTTGCAGGTAGTCCTTCCAAGACAAAAAGGAGTTCTTCACAGTCAGCCTGATCTTTCTCTATGGTACGCGCACACCATCTCGACATTCTATAGGTATTCCTCCTAGCCCCTAACCTTATCTATTTCTAAAAGGAACGAAACATTTCCGAGTGAAACATTTTGGCACGCTTAAGTGGGACCCATCTTGGGTTTCTGTATCTCTTGCTTATTTTCATTTTAGGAAGCATACTTGCTGTTGCTGCTTTTGTTATATATTTCGTAAAGAATTTGTCTTGCTTTCCTAGTTTCGCATTAGTGAAAGTCATCTCTCTTGCTTCATCAAACATAATTTTCGATTTGGGTTTAAAACACGTGCATTGCATTCCTGCTTGTTGTTTTTCAATTCTAGTGAACGTAGATTAAGTAACAGGTCGTACACGTGGGGGTGATATCCACGGTATTGACAGGAAATTAATCTTACTTTCACTGCACAACACATACCAAATCACTTCACAATTAACACAACAGCTCAAACATCCCCCCTTTTTCCGCGGTATTCCTCCGCCCGATTGAGGTAACCTTATAAGCCAAAACAACTTGACATTTCCCCTAAGTCTTTTGTTTAGGATTCCGACATCATTCTACGTCTAAAGGCATAAGCCCACGATAATTAAAATTAACCCTAGGGTTAGTCTCTGGATTTGCGTGTGCATCTTGCTTGTTTGTAGTTCTGTTTTCTTTCTCATACCCTGTCTTCTGTGATCAATAATTGGACAAGTATACTAAACGTTGTTAAAAATCAAATTAGCAGCCTTTTTATATCTTGTTAGCCCAGACTTCTTACACCGACATCGGTTACCTGACCGACGTCGGCTATAGTATAACCGACATCGGTTACTAGACCGATCATTCGGTTCATCGCTTTTTCCAATTCCCGACAAACCAAAGCAACCTACCAATTTTACCGGTCTGAGTTTGTTTCTATTCCTGACAGATTGAAACCCTACTGTGAACTTCTGTCCATGGTTGTTATCACTCGAAAGCAAGCCGCCGCTATGGTTTCACATGCTTGCTCTGTTTCTTTTCCTGAATCACCCCCTTCACATTCTGTGGGAAATCCTACGGATACCAGCGAGGTTCCTAAAATTCCTGTGGGAGATAAGGACTTTGCCAAGTTTCTGGATGCTAATTCTAGCGCTGTACAATACTATTTGTCTCATACCCCTGACCGTACGCCTGATGGTCAGCTCCTTGTCGGTATGCCTATCAGTATAGCTGCTCATTTAGCTCCCACTCCGCCTGATAATACCGCCTTGCTTCCTGCATCTCTAGCCCCGTCTCCCAATCCGACGGCTTCAGAGGTTCATACGACCCCGATTAGCTTTCCTTTTGTTAATCTTGGACCCCACATATCATTACCACCGACCGCCCCTACCTCATCTCTCTTGCAGACTGCTCCATTCATGACTTGCTCTCTGCCACCTATCCACACGAGCTTTCCTTCTCAAGCTCCGCCTACCTTTTCATTCCCATACACGTATCCAGTGACCTCAACATCCTATATGGGACATCCCTATTCGTCGCCTCAACATATTCATCCTCCACACCTTATCAACACTTAACCCCACCAAAGTTGTCAGCGGTGGTTCCTTGGTCCAATTTGCCTCCGCTACCACAACCACACCATCATCTCATCCAACTACTGATCTAATTAAACAAATGATGGACAAAATGCAAACCTGGAGGCTTCTGTTTCAGGAAGTCGTAGCGCCTTGACATACGAGCAAGTTTGTCGGGAGCCCATTCACCCTTCTGTCCCCCTTCATTCATATCCTCCTCAATGGGAGTTGCCAAAATTTACTCGTTTTAATAGTAAAGAGGATCCTCAACAACACTTGCGATCATTTAGACATGCTTGTTATTTGATTGCCCATGATGATGCCTGTTATTCAAGACCTTTCCCATGTCCTTATCAGACTCGCCTTGAGTGGTATAGTGCTTTAACCCAGCACTCAATCTTCTCTTTTAACCAACTAGCCCAATCTTTCTTGGATCATTTCTCCATTAACATTGCCAAGAAAGTATCTATTACCGACCTCTATGCCATCCGACAATTTGAAGACGAATCTATCGCAGATTTCGTTGGACGATGGTGGGGCCTTATCAACCAACTTACGTATGCCTTGCCTCAAACCGAACTTATCGAACTATTTACGCGGGCCTGCGCTAAGCACATCTCCCCTACCCTCCAAATTCAAACTTTCCATACATTCGACGAGGCCTTTACTATGGCTCGAAAATTAGAAATTCGAGCCTTAGAGGAAGAGAAATTGCGGTTGCGCAACAAAAACTCCACTTTCCGAACTACAGATTCCACCAATAAACCAAATACCACCACTCCTCACGCGTCCACTTCTTCTAAATCAAAAGGAGCTGTCCACGCGGTGACGGTCAAATCCCAACCACCGTCCAATACCCCGCCAAAAACCACTTATAAGTATAAAGCGGAACCCATCAACTACACTCCCTTGGGGGAGACATATGGTGTGATATTGGAAAAACTGCTCAAAGCAGGAGCCATTACCTTACCTCCTGTTAAACCTCATTCCGGATTTGATTCCACTCGCCATACCTTCCTGCGGTACAAAGAAAATGACTCTCAGAACTTCCACCGTGTGAAGGGACACAGTCATGAAAACTGCAAGATGTTGAAAAACATAGTGCAGGAAATGGTTGATGCAGGGGATATAGCCCTCGATAATCCTAACGCCCCTGCCAACCGAAATTTGAAAATCTTCAACAAGCCATTCCCGAATCACTCTCCCAACAGTAACACAAACCAGGATATCTTAGCCGAGGAGAGTGTTCATGAGATCCATGCAGTCTTCGATACCCAGCCAAAAGCCTCTATCGAGAAAATTTTGAATCAAGCCTCTTCACTAACACGGGAGCCCGAACCTCCTTTACCACCATCAAGCCAAAGCGAAATCATTCCTTTACCTATAAAGGAGTTAACTGCCCAGACTTCTCTTCCCATCAATGAGTCTTCTTATACCACATCCCTACAAGACTGCGAACGAATGTTATCTAATTTATCTATTTCCCAGACGTCTCCCTCTACCGCTCTTGCTGCACAAGAGGAGGGTACGCCACTCCTTTTGACATCCTTAGACGAGAAATCTCTTGCACCGACATCACCAAATTCTTTAACCATGACAGACCCTCTCAAACATGCCCTCCTGCCTATTAGTCCTTCATCGCCTAAATCTTTTCAACAACCGGTCGACCTTTTAATATCTATTGATACAGTACCTCATCTACCCCCTGTATCACGCCCACAGTGGACTGGAATCACAACCTACCTCTCTTCCGTACCAAATTTACAATTCAAACCTGAAGACTGTCATTCTCCAGAAGATAGACGAATCCTATGGGAACGTTTGAGTACGCCATATTCTACTCAAATGCAAATGACCGATTCTGAGGCCTCCACCATATACCCGAAGTGCTTACAGAAGCTTAAAATGCCCATGTTCTCACCTTCACCCCCCTCACCTCTACCAAATGCCCCGTCCACTTCTATTAACTTAGCCAAATCTTCCCCTACGCTTGGGACCTTGCCCATACCCAGTCTAACACACCCACCTAAGCGGCTTGATTTATCCAAAAATAAATCCGCCCCGCCACCTAGGAGACAAACTCAATCCGTGCCTCTCTCACAATCAAAACCCTCATCGTCACACCCACCTTCCATATTGGGACCTCATCCCTCCACCTTACATCAATATATCATACCTCCTGCGTTTTCTTCAAAACGACTTACACCTTCTGCACCTATACAGAGATCCCAGGGTATAGCAACACCGTCACTCCGCGTATCCTGTCCACCTATCAACCCTAAACAAATTCCATCATCAAAAGATTTGTTTTCGGTCACTCCTATTTCCCCGTGGTTGTTTTCTGATACCACATCATCTGCGGCCTCATCATCCAACATAGCTTCTGCGCCAAAGAAACCACGTTTAGTGAAAACCACGTGTCAACACCCCTCGGCTAAACCACCACCCGTACGAACCAACCACGCCCAAACATTACCAAAACCTATACGAACCAACCACGCCCAAACATTACCAAAACCCGCACAACCAATACCCTCATCCTCCTCCGATTTTGACCCACTCAAAGGATCTTACGCCAAAATTCTTGCTATGTTGGTGGAGAATGCGACCATTTCCCTACCCCCACTTAGACCTTATGACCCGTCTAAACCTCGACCGATAAGTTATGATGAGTCTAAAATCTGCGCCTATCACCGCACACCAGGACATGATGTGGAGGGATGCAAAGCTTTAAAAACCATCCTTCGTCAGTCACCTCTCCCAGATAGAAAGGTTAAGAAAGACAACTTACGAAGGGAGAGACCTTTAGCTTCAATTCCCTCTCCTCTACCATCTGTCCCCGCCTCACCAAGATCTATCATTATTACAACCCCACCTCTTGAAAACCATGATTTATCCCAACCATCTTCCTCATTTCAGGTCTACGAGATTAATATGATTAGTGTCGCTACTCGAGGGCAGAAAAACAATGGGAAAGCAAAAGAAAACACACCTGCAGCATCTCTTTCTCCGTCAAACATCCCGATTGCACCACCACCTAAAGTAGTTATTCGTGGACCCGCTTACCCCATCTCTAATGGAGCTGCCCATCGAGCCATGATCAAACAGCTTCACCAATCACCCGTAAAAATGACACTGTATGATCTCATTCAGACTTCTGAATCTCATCGACAAGCTCTCATTGAGATCCTTCAAGGGATAGAGGTTTTACCTAATGAAACCCTGCCTGTTGCCTCCATTCTAACACCCAATCACGTTGCTTCTCTCACCAAACAACCCATCGCCCAACCACTTCGGGTTCTCGTACAAAGCAGTTCAAGCCGCCGCTGGCCCGAAGATGAAATTATCGACTTTGGTACCAAGATCCCGACCGGCCCTTTTCATCTCAAAGCTTACGTCCGGATATCCGGCACGTCGTGTTATGATTGACGGGGCGCCAAATTTAAACATCATCTCTTCAAAAGCTTTTCAACAAATGAATATCCCTTCTAGCTTGCATGTGTGCCAACCCCATCATGTTGCGGTCATTCAATGATGCTATTACTCTACCTTAGGCACCGTGATCCTCAACATTCGTGGTAGGACCACGTACTTTACCCGAACTCTTCTATGTCCTCGAGGGAGAGTTCCAATATAATATATTGCTGGTCGTCCTGATCCGGCCATGGGATGCGTTCCCTCAACATTACATAGATGCATAAAATTTGAGTACGAGGGGAAGTCCTACACCGTAAAAGCTGATCCTCCCCCCTTTAAAACCTGCAATATGTTATACCGCCCTAACGATGTGCTTATACCAATCAAGACACCCATACATTCAACCCAACCATCCTCTTCAAATGTACCTCAACCATCCACCTCAACTGCATCTATGCCTTCAACTGATGAAACCACCATCGCAAAAACCACTTCCCTTCCCGCAGCTAACATCCCAACCTCCGACCCCTTAGTAGATGTTTTTCAACGCCTTACGCTGGGGGAGTACCGCCTATATAATGTTAGTTCTTTCCCTACCCCGCAGGAGTACGGACAATTACATGCACATCCCACCTACGACCGTCGCGTGGGGGAAGTAATCTCTTACGGACCACCCCATTGCCGCACCAACCTAACATATGGGGGTGTTGACGCATCTTCCATTACCCCCGAACCTCCTCTCGTGTGGTTCCCTTCCAATCCGATTTCCAATACCTGACAAATCGTCGCTTCGCCCTCACTTTCTTGACTCGCTGTGCTTGGAAAGGCTTTGGTTTTGGTCTTTATGAACAAGGCCGACATACGCTCATCCCCATCACCACACGCAAACATAATGATCGCAGTGGTCTCGGTTTTCCTGAAACACCTACACAGGAGACACCTCGTGTCAGCTGTATTCGGAAGAAGACGACGTCACCCCTACCAAACCATCATCACCCACTTTGCCATCATCACCCACAGAATCTATAGACCCTGAATCTATCCCTCCTAACTTTTTTTTTTCATAAATGCTATCTTCATAGGTCCTCTCACTTATCAACGCGATAATGAGGACCCATCTTCTCTTCCCCTTCTGTATCTAGACATGATCGAAGAGGATTCACCTTCGATTAATGTTGTTGAGTGCCAGGATGACGACTCCATCCTCATTTACCTTGGGGCGGATGACTCCTATCTTCAACGCGCCTTACCATCTGAAACTCAAACCATGTTGAACGAGTCTACTATTGAAATCAACATCCACACGGAGGAAGATCCTCACATTGTGAAGATCGGACAATCCCTCAACACATCAGAACAAGCTGCCTTTACTACCTTCCTCCGTACCCGCAACCAAGCTTTCGCTTGGTCCTACGCGGACATGCCAGGAATTGATCCTACCATTGCCGTCCATAACATCACCCTAAATCCCGATTCCAAACCACCAAACAAAACCGAGAAAATGCATCCACGCATTGCCCTCTTGGTCAAAGAAGAGCTTCAATGACTTCTTTTCTATTTCCTTCATCTTGCCTATTGACTATCCTCAATGGATTTCTAACATCGCACTCGCTACTAAAGCGACGGGGACTTCGGATATGCACGGATTTTCGGGATCTTAACCTCGCTTGCCCTAAGGATGACTTTCCTCCCAAGTATTGATCAACTTGTTGATCTCACCGCTGGCCATGAAATGCTTTCTCTCATGGATGGCTTTTCAGATACAATCAAATTTTGGTCGCACCCGCCGATCAACATAAGACCGCTTTCATAACTCCTTGGGAACCTTCGTTATCGTGTCATGCCGTTTGGCCTTAAAATGCTGGTGCTACCTATCGCTGGGCTATGACCTACATTTTTCATGACATTATGCACACTATCCTCAAGATTACGCCGATGATCTTCTTGGCAAGTCTAAACATCGCAGTTGAACATCTCGATGTTTTAACCATTATTTTCGATCACCTGTTGCAATATTCTGTTCGTCTTCAACCAAAGAAATGTGTCTTTGGTGTCCTTTCGGGGAAACTTCTTGGTTTTATCGTCTCTTTGCGTGGCATTGAGGTCGATCCATCTAAAGTAAAAGCTATCCTAGAAATGCCTCCACCCAAAAACCTCAAACAATCGCGTAGTTTGCAGGGTAAACTTCAATCCATCCGGCGTTTCATCTCCCAACTCTCGGATCGATGTCACCCTTTTCATCACCTTCTTAAAAAGGACGTTGCCTTTCAATGGAGTGAGGAGTGTCACCAAGCCTTCGAAGCTCTCAAAACTTATCTCTTGCAGCCACCCGTGCTTATCCCACCCCAGGACGACCGCCCTTTCTACCTTTATCTTTCCGCCACTGACCATGCTATAGGAGCTATGCTCGCACATCGGGACTCGGCACATCGAGAACAGGCCGTTTATTATATAAGTCATACCCTCGTGGATTACGAGACTAGGTATACACATGTAGAAAAATTGTGCCTAGCCCTATCATTCGTAGCTACCAAACTCCGACATTACCTCCTGAATCACAAAACTTTTGTCATCACCAACACGGACCCCATTCATTATATGTACGCCAAACCACATCTAAACCAACGCATCGCTCGATGGCTCATGCTCCTCGCTGACCTCGACCTTGAGTTTATACAAAAAAGTCAATCAAAGGACAAACTCTTGCAGCACCAACTTATGGAGGCCCCTTTACTCGGGAACAATTTACCAATTTTACATTCCCGACGAACTCATCGCCACTCTTTCACTCGGGAAGAGTCAGATCAAATTACCCTCTTCTTCGATGGATCTAAATGCCAGCGCGGCGGAGGAGCCGGCGTTGTTCTCATTCCTCTCGACGCTGAACCTATGCCTCTTTCATTCCGGCTTGATTTCCCCTGCACTAATAATACAGCGGAATACGAGGCCCTTGTTCTGGGTCTCCAAGTTGCGTTACACTTAGGCATCAAATCTATCAATATTTTTGGTGACTCTCAATTGGTAGTCAATCAAGTTATGGGCGTCTACCAATGCAAAAATGAGGAACTTCAAAAGTACAAACACTACGTGGATTCACTTCTAGCCTTCTTTACTCACTATTCTATCCAAACCATTCCCCGCTCCACTAACAAATTTGCGGATACTATGGCTTGCTTGGCCTCGCAAATTCCCGCCGCACCAACTGACTCTGAATTATTCGTCATGGTCCAACAACTCTTTGCCCCATCCTATTCAACCCCGGTAGTTTGTATGATAAATACTGTGTCTACTAATTCGCAGGATACTTGGTATCACCAATTCCATGACTACCTTACAACCTCTGTTCTCCCACCTGACCTTACTAGTAACGGCAAACGTGCTTTTCTTAAAAGTGTTTCTCGTTATGTTGTCATGGGGGGACTCCTCTATAAACGTGGCTTTGATGGCATCCTCCTTCGCTGCCTAACCGGCGCGGAGGTCACCTATACCATCCAACAAGTCCATGATGGGATTTGTGGTGGACATTTTAGTGGCCTTGCCGTGGCTAAACGAATCCTTCGCCTAGGTTATTATTGGCTACTACTCAATAACGATCGCTACTTAATATGTTAAGTGTTGTGTTATGTGTCAACAACATGCCAACCTTCAACATACTCCTAGCCATCCGTGCAGGTCGCACGAGATCTTTGGCCTTTCTCACAATGGGGTTTAGACCTTATTGGTGAGATTCACCCGACCTCTTCGCAACATCACCGTTGGATAATCACAGCAACCGAATATTACACAAAATGGGTGGAGGCCATTCCACTCATTTCAATCAAAAAAGAAAAAAAATTCGAATTCATTAACCATCACATTATCTGTCGTTTTGGTATTCCTCATCGCCTAATAACAGATAATGGTAAATCTTTTAAAAACAAGTTGCTACAAGACCTTTGTGACAACTTTGGTATCAAACTTAGTTTCTCATCGCCTTACTATCCGCAGGCCAATGGTCAGGCTGAATCTTCTAATAAAACCCTAACCAAAATCCTCATGAAAGTTGTCAATGAATCCGGAAGAAATTGGCACGATCACATTCCCTATGCCCTTTGGGCTTATCGTACTCAAAGCATTCGCACTCTACTAACGCTACACCTTTTTCTTTGGTATATGGTACCGAGGCCGTCTTGCCTCTCGAAATACAAATACCCTCCCTCAGAATATCCCTTCAGGATATTCTCACCAACGATGATTTCCGCCAAGAACGGTTAGCCCAATTGGAGCTTCTTGACGAACGTCATCTTACAGCTCTTGATCACCTCCAAATCTATCAAAAACGCATCAAGCGTGCTTATGATAAGCGACTTCATGAGCGTACCTTTAAGGTTGGTGATCTTGTCCTCAAAGAGAATCAACATGTCACCAAACTAGAAAAGAGCAAACGTGGAAAATTTGCTCCCAATTGGATTGGGCCTTATATAATCACTCACACCTATGGATCAGGCACTTATCGTTTAGCTTCACTTAACGGTAAACCTGAGCCTGAACCCCTTAATGCCTTGCATCTTCGACCATTCTACTGTTGAATCTAGTGTTATATCACTTCTTATCTACCTACTGCTCGTCCCTTGAGCTCATTTACCGCTACATACACTTTGTTTTCTATATCTCAAAATAAAATCAAAATCACTTCTCACCTCCCCTTGATGATGCCTTCCCCTTTTTAGTCTAGTCCATGACTTCAAAGTATTAAAATAAGCCGTATTCTTATGGGATTTTCTTGAGTCAAACTTCCTACTAAACTAGATGCTTCACGCCAAAAGAACATCTAGTCATCTAAATTAAATATAGACTGCTCCCTTGAAGGACAGCTATATGCCGAACTATTGTTGCTACTATAAATAGACTGCTCCCCCGAAGGACAGCTATGCACTAAAATCATATCTGCTACTATAAATAGACTGCTCCCCCGAAGGACAGCTATACAAAGCCGCCTTTTCTCAAGCTAAGCTCGCATGGATCAGCTTTGCAAAGACCTCAAGAATAGTACAATCAATATCCTTGAGACTTCCCGCATCGATCGCCTATATTCACCAAATAAAAGCCTCATTCAAAAGAACTTTTTGGGTCATGGACTTGTCTATTTAGGGTAGGTTCTCTTTCGTCAGAACACTCACTTTGTAACAAGTTCTCTGTACCTCAGCTATATCATCCACCTCACCTCACCATTTGTTTCAACTCAAGGGACGTAACGTACACCTGATATATTGTGATCATACAACTCTTTTCACCTATTGACTTCTTGTCTATGCACGGTACCTAGGGCTTCAAGCTCGTTCTACGTTGTGTGGTTTGTTTAGCTCTTTTCACCTACAGAGCACTTTTTCCGCTTTGCCTCGCATCTAGGATTGTGTGTTGATCTTAATCAGGACACGCTTCCCTACTACTTGGGTATGCTAACTTTTGCTTCACCTATACCTACACCAACAACATTATCCTACCAACACCAACAACATTACCCTACCAACATCAAATTTTTACCAAACGAAAAATTGCCTAACCACAACCAAATTGCCTAAATTCACCTCTCCCTGGTCCTAAGGGAGAACTACATCGGTCTGAGGCCCCTCCTTGCTTTGTGCAATGGGCTATGTAGGCAGCACTTCGGAGACATGGGGTCTCCCAAGGTTAGCTCGACCATCCCCTACCATAACCTATCATGTGTGGTAAATATAAATATTTTTGTGTATTTCTATTTAATCACATTCCTCTTTATCCTTTTTTTCAAAATACACCAACATTCTTATTATTATAACTCAAATCAACATACATATTTGTTTTATTTAGATGTTAAACCAATACATCTTGACTATCATCGACAATGAGGTCGGCCTTATTTTTCTTATACCTTATAAGCATTTATTTTACGCTCACGCCTCATTCCGACCTGTGTGATGATCGTGATCGCCGACGCCTCTCGCCGGCCTCTCGCCTCAAAGGTACCACGTGGTTATTGGTACCGCCCCACTAACCGCCAATCTCTCCCGTAATAGATGAATACGCCTCTCGGTGGAGGGCTTTGTCCTTTTACCCAATTTTTGCCTTTATTTACCATTTGCCCCTCCTTTTAACCACATATCGCCTATACCTCCACAACTCCACGAACAAGTCCATTTGTTTACCATTTGACAATGCCCGACCCAAGGCCTCACCCTACCTATTGGCCCTAATGACCCAAGGCCTCAACCTATACCTATTTTGCCCAACCCAAAGGCCTCACCCTACCCATTTAGCCCGACCCAAGGCCTCAACCTACCTATTCGGCCCGACCCAAGGCCTCAACCTACCTATTTGGCCCGACCCAAGGCCTCAACCTACCTATTTGGCCCGACCCAAGGCCTCACCCTACCTATTTGGCCCGACCCAAGGCCTCAACCTACCTATTCGGCCCGACCCAAGGCCTCAACCTACCCATTTGGCCCGACCCAAGGCCTCGCCCTACCCATTTGGCCCGACCCAAGGCCTCAACCTACCTATTCGGCCCGACCCAAGGCCTCAACCTACCTTTGGCCCGACCCAAGGCCTCAACCTACCTATTTGGCCCGACCCAAGGCCTCACCCTAACCATTTGGCCCGACCCAAGGCCTCAACCTACCTATCCGGCCCCACCCAAGGCCTCACCCTAACAATTTGGCCCGACCCAAGGCCTCACTCTACCCTTATGGCCTGACCCAAGGCCACAACCCAACAACTTGGCCCGACCCAAGGCCGTATCACTTCAATACCATACCCACAATCAACGTTTTATTTTATCCATCCATCATGTACCTTTTGTTCAATCGAGCTCACCTGTTCATGTTTTAGCATGATTAGGGTCCTTGACTTGATCTGTCGACCAACTTTGCCTAGACCTAGACCGTGACGTTTATCTCAACCAAACCAACCATTCGTGCACCGCCGAACATGCCTAAACATTCGTACCTTACCCGTTATATACCCGGAGCTACTTCCTATGCCTTGGATACAGGATTATATCACCCTTGTTTGGATAAACTATCGACCTTTGCCTATACACGTTGGTTTGCTCACAAATCATGTACCCTAGTCGTACTATTGCATTTCAACATGCGTCGCTTCCTCGACCTACCCCACCATCTTACCATCCTCTACAACATTTACCCTTTATCAACCCTATCCCCGATTTCCCGCTCACTCAATCTATGATAGATTTGAGGGGGATTACCTATATCCTTAACATGAGAAACCACTTCATATTATTGTCGCGTGCAACTTTACAAAACAAGCTACACGATAATAAGGGGCTAATGTAGACACCAAATTCGTGTCTTACGACCCTCGTGACCCGCACCTCATCTCGCAATATAACCTCATCACCTAAACCTTACACAATTATTTATTAATTGCCTTCTAATTGATAAATCCACATCACCCTACCTACCACCTCACTTTGCCACTTCATCATGACTCTAGCCCTAACCCTAAAACTAACCTAATTAAGACCCATAACTTGGTCCACACCTACACCCATAACTAATGACCCCTTTCGCACTCCAAAACCGACATTCTAGTCACTGACCGAGCCCGCAATCGATCTCGGAGAAAAGGGGAAGGTGGGCTATTTTACTAAAAATAGCCTACTTTTTCCTTACCGATGCTTCCTACTCGACCGCCGCTCGGTTACGAAACCGCCATCGGTTCCTCGTAAATGGGCTCCCAAACCAAAACAACGGACCGGAATTTCATTTTTGGGATCGAGGGAAGGATTTCGGATCAACAGAGAGCATTGGGAGCGAGAAACAGAGTCCAGATCTTCACTGACCGAGCAGAGACGAGTGGAAATAAGTGTTTACAAAGAAAGGAGATCAGCTTGCATCTTGGTCAAAACCAGTAAGTCACATCTTGCATGTCCTCTGTTATAACATTTCTTATGCTTCTTGAATCTCAGTCCGCCTAAATCCGTTTTTGAATCCACTACCCAACGTGCCATTGATCTAACCTCATTCCTTTACCCCTCATCATCTCATTTCCTAATATCATCCATAAACCAGCCTTACAAACACCATAGCTACCAAGAAGATCCTAGAACCCACCGGTATCGGTTATCAGGAAACGGCATCGGTTGTCAGTAACCGCCATCGGTTCCTCTGATCAAAACCAGAAAACCAGCCTTTCCCCTACCCAGTTCAACGAAACAACTTAATTGATATCTTACGCTTTTTGTGTTAATTCATATTATCAGGGAACCGACCACCTTCGAAAGGAAGTTTTATATTTCCTCGGGCCCAAGGCAGCTCCTCATTTATTGTCTAATTAAAATCTTGTGGTCTTGTGTTCTTATTTGCAGTAGTCCTTCCAAGACAAAAAGGAGTTCTTCGCAGTCACCGATCTTTCTCTACAAAAGACGCGCACACCATCTCGACATTCCACAGGTGTATTCCTCCTAGCCCATAACCTTATCTGTTTCTAAAAGGAACGAAACATTTACGAGTGAAACAAGAAGAAACAAAACTAAGGAAGGATCCAAGAATGACGTTGTACACGTATGGTGCAAAGAATTACTCTCCAAGTGGGAGATTATTGAGTTATAGAGATCAATTACTTCGATTAGCATGTAATATGAACTTGCTAGAACAAATAGTAAATCATGTCATCGGTCATCCATGACTAGCATCGGTCAAGCTGAAGGAGGAACCGACATCGGTTATGTCTAACCGACGTCGGTTACCTATGTATGAGTGTTTTGTTTAACTCTCAGGAATTATATCTATTTTTAGTATTAAAGCAAATGTATTGATTGTAATTACATTTCTAAGTGCCCTAAGTTTGTATACGCTTATAAAAGCATGAAATATAGGGTTTAGAAGTAATAAATTAGAAGGATTAATAAGAATAATTATGAGAGAGAGAATTCTTGGTGAAAAAGAAAAATCTTGAAGAAAGAAAGTAATGTACATGTGAGAGGTGTGGAAGATTGTAAATCTTCATTTTATATCTTGTCAAAGCTTTGGATAATAGATTGGATTGTTTCTTAGTGGACATAGCCCACACTAGGTGAACCACATTAAATCTAGTGTTGATTTATGTTTCTTGTTTTGTGTATTTATTTTGGTAGAATATCCTCTTTTATTTGCATGTATGCTTAGATTTGATGTATTATCTGTAAAACCATTGTGCTAACCCCAAGACACCACTCTTTGGGAGAGATGAGGATAAAGCTGAATTAAGGTGTGCGCCCAGCCTAGAAGAGGCCATACTAGATGAATCCCAATTTATACGTATGGGTCAAAGAGGAGATAAACAAAATAATAGCGTCGGGTATCATTGAGGTTGTTGAGGAGTCAAAATGGATAAGAAAAAGGTATCAAAATTACTATGGGCATAAAGGAAAACCTACAAGAGGTTGAATAAGGCCATACCATTTCAATTTGTGTTTCTGCACGGAGGTCATCCTACTAGTTGAGTTCATGTTGCCTTCTTTGCATATAGCACGCTACTGGAGGGTTGGCTTATGAACAAGTGCTCGAGGAAAGGATCAACAAATTAATGAGGTTGGACGAGAGACAATCATTGGCCGTGTGGAGTTAGAAGGCTGAAAAGCATGGCATGATAGTCACATAAAAAAACAATTTGAGGTTCATAACCGGTATTTTTGTATCATTCCAATTTTCTACGCCATCCTGGGAAATTGAAAGTCCATTGGTTGGGGCCTACATTATCTCGTATATGCTTGATTCAAAGCGTATTCTAGTTAAAAGAGATGGATAGGAGGATATTACTGTGCCATTTCAATGGGAGTAGGTTGAAGCCCTACTATAAATAAGTCTTCTTGGTGTTTGTAATAAGGCAGTATTGCTATATAATTTAGGATTTCCTTTATTGTATTTCTTTCCTTGTGTTTCCCCTTTTGTAGTTTTTTTTTCTTTCAGTTTTTTGTTTTGTGTCTTGGGCATCATTAACCACATTACTTTTTGAAGGTTGTATATGCGTAGAGGACGCACATCATTTTATTGTGGGGTGGAATAATGCGGAGTAAGTGCAAAGTGTGAGTGGCAGGAGAAATTTCATTGAATGGCCCGGTTGAAGGAAGTGCGTGGGAATGAGGAAGCACATGCAAGAAAGGTGGATGAAAATGGTTAGTGTCTAGATAATACTTTAGAGAAACCATGTACAAAGAGGAAGAAGTGTAGGAACAACACGACATAGGTGAGAGAAAAAATCAAGTGAAGGACAAACGAAGTGACTTCAGCGTTGTTGACACGAGCGTAAGAGTCTTATGTCGATGGATTGCTTGCATGTATCGGAAGGATGTGGAATTTTTCATGCAAGAATAGGTGCGTGAGTGAAGGCGCTTAAGGATGGCCTAGTGGAAAAAGCCACATTTAGTGTTAAGTATGGTGGTAGGTGAAAAATCATTTAATAATGGTAAGAAGGAAAAACTATAAATAAGAGGTCGGGCACTTCATTATCTTACCTTGCGATTACAAAGAAAAAAATCTCTCATGACTTTGGCATCCAAGAGTGATTTGTGCAAAGAAGAATATGATAAATCTAAGAGTTCATGACTAGAGTAGATCCAAAAACTAGTAGGAAAGGAGTACATGGGTGTGGAGGAAGTTGTTTAGAAGCATCGTCTTGTGGAAGAATTGTTCTAGTTAGGTTTTGGTAGATAGGGCACGGAGTTAGAAGGGTTTCTTTGCAATATTGAGCCTTGGGATTGGATAGAGTGGTAGAGAAGAGCAAGGGGAAGAATTTCTAAGTGCAACCTAACAAGAAGAATGGCACAAAAGAAGGCGGTCGTCTCACCTAAAAAGTAGAAGGGCAAAGGCAAGGGGAAGCAAATAGCTACCATAACAAGAAAAAATGAAGATTGGTACGTGGAGATGCAATACCTAGATGGGGTATTCCTAGAAAATAATGGGATTCACATTTACAAAAGATGTCCGTAAGTAATTATAATCATCGCACCCGCACGAAAAAAAGAAAGAAATGGCTTTGGAGTTGGTTCACCCAATGAATAAGAGGACACCGGAGGGCATGCCCATTTATAACAACGAAGTGAAGGTTAAGTTAGAGAAGGTTATGCTATTTTGGCAAGCCTAAGTACTTCTATCAATGGCTGATGTCACGCATTCACAAAGACCATTTTATTTTGCGGGGCACAAGATGCACATAACTCCCACTTTATTTCAAGGTTCACATGCCTTATTTGCAAGAGAGATAGCATAGATGATGACCCGAGTGACAAGGAGGCCATCAAGAAAATAATAGCCACATATGACTATAAGAAGGGGTCGCAATACTTTGACATCACGGAGATTCCAGATCCGTGATGAGGATGGTTGCACGCCTAGTCACAAAGCTCAATGATCAATAAATATGGACATACGTGAATAAGGCATGGCTAAATGTATGCTGAAAAATATCGAGGGGACCATCTACAACTTGTCTAATTTCCATGGATGAAATTATAAGCAAAGACGCAGGAGGGCAAGAAAATACTATTTGGTAATGTCCTCCTCACAATTGTCTTCTCAGAAATTAGAGTGCTCGGTGGGCTAGAGATGTTTGTTTGGGAGTACCCAGAGGAAGATTTGTCACCCGCGAAGAGGTTCCCAAAATATACTTGTGAGACCATGACATCCACTCACAAGGAACACTTAGAGAATTGGTACAAGAACATAAGGTATGTATTCGAGGTGGAGTGGAGAATTCCACACAGCAAGTACAAATGCTCTTGGAAGGAGAAACAAATTTTGTGGTATACCAAGCACTTCTATATTGGCAGATTGAGATCGAAAGATGAAACAATGAGCCCCGGGTGAAAACTTCCCTTCTCCTTCACCACACAATACTTCCAAGTGGGGTAAATATGTTCAAAGAATCAAAGAGACTAAGGTTTAACCTTAGTTAAGTGGATCAGGACCACAAAGAGATGCGTAGAAATCTTGTCTACCCGAAGAAGCATGCGTACATGGAAAAGTATGTATCCCACGAGGTCTAGATGATGAATCCCTTGACTTTACCAATTGCAGGAAGGACTGTGGTGTGAGTATCTACGTATAAGCCTGAAATTTGAAAATGGTGTATACTTGGAGAATGATGTATCAATCCCTAAAGATCCCACAGGAAGGAGGAAGCCTGCACCAAAGAAGAGAGAAAGAGAAGAGGTGCAAGAGAAAAAGGCACCAAGTGTTCAAACTACTCGGTCAAGAGGCGCATTGGAGGCAAGCACAAAACCCAATACCTACGTGCACTTGAAATAAGTCCCTAAGTAAGAGTGAAGACCCCAAAAGAGGAACTACTAGAGCATCCCCTCATAAAGGAAAAGTCACCGGATAAGGAGGAAGAAAAATCGAGTCTCAAATGCTAGAATTACCAACTAGGAAGAAACAAAATGTGACAGAGGAGGTGATTCGAGAGGATATAGAGATCTTGGAGGCTGCAGAGGTGAAAAGATGATGATGTTGAGCTTGAATAATTTTAAGTCCCTTACGTGTTTGAAGTACATGAATCCAAGGAGGAAGGATAGGAAGAGAAAAATGACTACGCCTTTGTTAGGAGGAAGAATGACAAGGAAGGGGAGGATGCTTAGGACAAAGGGGTGAGTGAGGAGGTAAATACAAAGGACCAGAGAACCCTAACCTCACAAAGGAGAAAGTTGAAGAATCTATAGAAAGGGAAATGGAAGGAATTATCGAAACCTTGGTAGAACAAGAGGTAGAGCGGAGTGCGAGAGGAGGTGCTAAAATAGGTTGTAGAGGAAAAGCGCCATAAGAGAACATGACAGTGTGAGGGGAGGCCCCAGTTTGGCTGTAAGCTTTCCAAAGGCCACATGCATGGGAAGAAGGATCATAGAGGTAGTGCAATGTCAAGTTGTGGGCTACGTTGATGATTTGAGAAAGGTTTGCATGCATGTTTCCAAAGTATTGTGTCTTGATGGAGCAACTCTTGGCTATGGCATCATTAGATGAGTAGGGTGCATACCCTCAGACGGGGAAAATTCTCTCTTGGGAATTTGAGTCCCACATTGACAATCCTTAATTTGAGGTGAGCCAAGGATCATTAATGAAAGTTCCGGAGTAAAAGGAAGTCAACCCGGGTAAACACTCGAGTAGTTATTAGATGAAAAATATGCAATGCGCTAAACAAGGTTTCGGTTGAAGTAGAAGCCAAACTCTTTAGAAGGAACGACAAAGTGAAGTTCTTGGAGGTAGAGCTAGAGAAGAAGGAAGAAGAACTCACTGAAAAGACAAAGGTATTAAAGCAGGAGGAGCAAATCAGCACTCAGTTAAGGGGTGAGCTAAAGGATGAGAAGGAAAGGGTGTGTGATGTTTATAAGAAGATAGAGTTGATCATGGATGCCATTGTCTTGAAGCATCCATACTTAACACCACCCACGCAGAAATATGGATCTTCCCTGGAGTGCCTCAAGGACTTTACCCACATCCTCACCATGAAAAGGTGACCACTTGCCTTGGAGTCTCGTAGAAAAGGCATCGACACGCAAGGAGAAGGAGGATAAGATGAAGGTTGTGGCCATTGTTTCTCAAGTATAATAAGGTCCTCGCTGATGTAAAATCCATCGCTCAAGTTTCGAGGCCGCCTATGACAATTGTGTGGTTAGAGATAGATTAAAAGCATCCTAGTTTCTACCCATGAGATGAAACTCAAGGATTTCCAAGAGAATAACAAAGGAACAGGGCTGAATGGGATAGAATTTTGGCCAAGGTTGAGAAGAAATTGAAAGCTATTAAGACCTTATGAGGCTCAATCAAGAACCGAATGAAGGATTTGTATCCCCAAATCACTCAGAGGATGGACGTCATTGAGGAGGGGATCATCAAGATAATGAATACCCAGGTAGAAGGGCTAAGCTTTGAGAAGGTGAGCACCCTGGTAGGTGACCTTTTCAATAGGCACAAAATAAATTTGATGCCTGGAATAAGTTGGAGGTAAACTTGAAGAAGGATTTCCCTCTCCTCTTGCAAAGTAGTAATCATAACCTCCGCATTCTCTCATTCTTCCCCAATTCTTCATTCCTTTATTCTTTCCCCAAACTATTCATCTTCCGTGAGCTTTATCATTCTTTATTCATTGAGAAAATGTTCCCAAGGGTGGAGAACAAGCATAGTGTGGGGTGATGTTGGGCCTCTAAATTTTTCGCTAAGTACAAGAAGGTGCATGGGAATGCAAGGCATAATTGAAGAATGGTGTGTAAGGTGAGAGCGCACAAGATAGGGTTTTACGAGGGTGTAGTAAAACCTATGGTGTGTGTGCACAAGGCAGAGAAAAGGTTTTGGGACTTAGCCACATTTAGCATTTCGGGAAGAACATGATAAAAGCATGACTTATTGTGCACGCGGAGTGGATAAGGTTCCATCCTAACAACTTGGTGCCCATGAAAGGAATACTCCTTGCGATAGAAGATTCCATAAGGTATTCATTGTAAAGAGTGGAGAGCTCAGTCTAAAGGAGCGTTCTCCCATGGAGGACCACTTGGAAACTTGGCAACAGATTTGTAACTCTAGAAATGCATGGCAGTGGTTGATAAGGCTATATATACAAGCACCGATAGAGGAAAAGAGAGGAGATCAAGTATAAGAGAAGCGAGCTCTGTAGAAATGTTATGAAGATCTCCATGGGTAGGGTTTAGAATATCTTTAGGAGTATGATGTATCAAGGGATGGGTCTACATATTTTCTTTGTAATATGAGGGACTTAAGTCCAGATTCGATGCATGACTTTGGTCTACACTATTATATGGATCTGTGATAGTATCAATAAATGTAATGTGATTAGAAAATGCACTCAATATGAATATATGTGATTCCATCTTTTACTTATATCTCGTATGGGTCAATTCTATATATATTTCATATGAGAGGATGTAATCATTTTGTATTTCCTTTCTATTATGATTGAGATCCATGCTCTATAATGTTTATATTGTCTTAATGGATGCATTAGTCTAGAGGCCCGTTCTAAGATCTAATATGAATGTATGCCTTCTTTCCATTCTCTTTAATTTAATTTTCTGTCATAAATAATGCATTCCCACTCAACTAGATAAAGGAGGGGCTCAACACCCGTGCATACCTCGGGTGAGCGCCAGTGATGCTGTTGGGTGATAGGCTAGCACACATGGGATTTCCTTGTTCTTTAAGAGGTATTAAAATGACTATATTGGATGACTGGACTATGTATTGGATAGTAAAGGACCATTCGACAATTTAAGACTGATTTTTGAAAGATGTCGGCAGTTGAGGATATCCCTCAACATTAAGAAATGTCTCTTTACTACTCCATTTGGAACCTTGTTAGAGCATATTATATGTAAGGAAGGCTTGCTTTGGTGGATCCCACCAAATTTGTAGTGATTGTGGGATTGGGTGAGCCTACTATTCAGAGCATTGTGCATAGATTCTGGGGCATACGGGGTACTACAGGAAATTTATTAAGGTCTATGCCAAGATTGTCGCACCCTTGGAATAATTTCTTAAACATAAAAGTGATTTTCACTGGGAGAGGCGCAATGAAGGCATTTAACACTTTGAAGGATAGGTTTATCAATGCACCCATTTTATGCTTTCCCTCTTGGGATAAGCCTTTTCATGTGCATGTTGATGCCTTAGGGACAGCCATATGAGTAGTATTAGAACAACCTAGTGAGGGGATTGTTGATCATCCCTTGTGTTTTGCAAGTAGGAAGTTAACTCCAGAAAGTAGAATTAGACCACTACCGAGAATGAGGCACTATGAATGGTTTACACGCGCATAATTTCATGTAGTATCTCATTGGCGATACCATTCATATTCTACACTGCACAACATGACACTAAATTACTTGGTGAACAAGCCCATTTTACAAGGGCACATATGTTGTTGGGTCCTATATTTAATTAATTTGAGTTCACCGTGGTCATAAAACTAGGAAAAAATAATTCAAAGCACTTGATCACTTCTTAAGAATTGACTCGGGGGAGGACATGTAGAGAATTGAGGATACAATCCCGGATGTGTAACTATTTTGGTTGTAGTGCACACCCGCTTGAGAATTAAAGGATATTGCAATGTTTCTAAAAATGGGTGTGGCACCAGAAGGATTGAAGGATTTGGATAGAAAATCGTTGGTTATACGCATCGCGCATTACATATTGATTATTGGAGATTTTTACAAGTTATTTCATGATGAGTTTCTACACCAATGTGTGTTAGAACATGAGAGCATGGCGATTATGGAGGAAGTGCATGGTGGGATTATAGGAGGAAACCATGTAGGAAATGCCACTACGAGTAAGATTCTAATGGCATGGCTTTACTTTGGGAAAGTATCTAGCAGGATTACATTGAGTTTTACAAGGTGTGTGACCATTTCCAGTTCCTGGAAACCCTGGAAGGAGGGATGAGTTGCCCTTGAGGCCTATAGCCAATCTTTGAACCATTTGAAAAATGGGCAATTAACTTTGTAGGACTAATTTCACCTGCCGCGCGAATTAATGGTTCGTGCTACATCATTACTTGACTGATTAATTGATAAGATGGGCGGAGGAGGTAGTGCCTACAAGGGATTGCAGACCGATGTGACAACAAATAGATTTTTATGGGAGAACATAATCATTAGGTATGGATGTCCTTTAAGTTTGACTAGTGATAGGGTTAAACTTTTACGAATGAAATGGTCATAATCTCGTTGGGAGAATTTTTGGTGGCCCATCATAAGACAACCCCTTATCACCCATAGGGAAATGGGTTTTTGAAGCATTTAACAAGATACTAAGTCACACATTAATGAAGATTTTTGATGTTGGAAGATAGAATTGGGATGATAAGGTATCGGTCATTTTATGGTCATATAAGACAACCTATAAGAGGTTGAACAAGGCCACACCGTTTTGATTGATGTTTGGCATAGAGGTTATTTTTCTAGTGGAATTCATGTTACCATCGCTATGTATAGCATGTGAAAGAGGTTTGGCTAATGAACAAGTGTTTGAGGAGAGGATTGAAAAACTAATGAGATTAGATGAAAGAAGATCACTTGCTAGATGGATTTAGAAGACCGAAAATTCCAGACAAAAGGCATGGTATGATCATCATATCAAGAACAAATAGTTTGAGGTTGGGCAGATGGTCTTGGTGTATGCTTCCAAGTTTTTGCGCCACCCTAGGAAGTTGAAAGTCCATTTGTTGGGCCCTTACATCATCTCGTACATCCTCGATTCAAATGCATGCAAGTTACATGCATTAGATGGGACAAGGTTACTGGCCATTTCAATGGGAGTAGGTTGAATCCCTACTATAAATAAGTCTTCTTGGTGTTTGTAAATAAAGCATTATTTCCAGATTAGTTTAGGATTTCCCTTAAATGCATTTCTCTCCTTTTGTTTTCCTTTCTCATTGTTTGTTCCTTTTTGTTTGTGTTGTTTTACATATTGTGTTCCAGTAACCACTTTACTTTTAAAGGTTGTGTATGTGCGAGAGGATCGCACATATGTTTAGTGTGGGGTGGAGTAGAGCGAAGCAAAGAGAGAGTTGGTAGTAGTGGGTTAAATGGCTCGATTGAATGAAAAAATCATGTAATGTTGAGAAATCATGTGGGGAAATGGTGGATATAAGAATTTTTGGTGTGTCGGGATAAGGTTTTGTAAAGACCATGTACAAAGGGTGAGAAGTGCATGAACAACATGAGGTAGGAGAGGGAAAAAATCAGGTCAATGATGTGAAGAAGTGCCTTGCCGCTGCAGACGTTACGTAAGAGTCTTTGTTCAGATTAGGATTTTTATGTGCGAAGGTTGTAGAAGGTTTTCTGTGCAGGATTTGGTGCATGGGTAAGGGCACTTAGAGATGGATTTAGTGGAAAAATTTACATTTAATGATAAGTATGTTGGTAGGTAGTATATAATTTATTGGTGGAAAGAAGGAATAATCTATAACTATGAAGTTAGGCACATTGTTATTTACCTTGCTATTATGAGATTGAAGAGATATTATGAACTAGGGAATTGCGAAGAGATATTTCTGCAAATAAATAATCGAAAGATCTAAGTACATGACTAGGTTGGATCTCCAAACCAGAGTGGAAGGAGTACACGGGCATAGGGAAGGAATTTTCAAAGGAATACATTTTCTTATGGAGGAGTTTTTCCAAGTTAGGGCTCTTCAACTAGGGCACGAGGATAAAAGGATGCTTTCACAAAGTTGAGCCACATGATTGAGCAGAGTAAGGTAAGTAGAGTAAGAAAGACAATTTTAGGGTTTAACTAATAAGTAAAAATGGAACCAAGGAAGGTGACGTTTCACCGAAGAATAAGGGAAAAGGAAAAAAGCTACGGAAACATGTTCTAATGAGGAGTGGTATGCAGAGATGCAGACCCAAATGGAGTATTGCTTTGGGAAAGATAAGGTATCACACTTGAGGAAGATGGTCATGAGAGACTACAATCATCACATGAGTATGCCAGAGAAAGAGATGGTGTTGGAACTGGTTCGTCCAAGTGATAAGAGGACATCATATGGAATGTTGATCTCAATGATGAAGTAAATGTGAAGTTGGGTAAATCTGAGTTGTTGCAACTATATGAGTTGCCTTATTTTTGCAAGCTTTGAATGGTTGTACTAGTGGCTTATGTCACGTGTGCATGAGGACCACTTCTATTTTGCAGCCGTAAGATGTGCATAACTCCCAAACTCATCTCCAAGTTCACTAGCCTAATTTGCAAAGGATTCTCCATAGATGATGACTTAGAGGATAAGGAGGCCGTAAAGGAGACAATAGAGGCCTACGACTACAAGGAAGGTTTACGGTACTTTGATATTGTAGAGATCCTTGACTGTTATGAGGATGGTTGTGCGCTTGGTCACCAATTTGAATGGTTAAGAGAGGTGGACCCAAGTAAACAAGTCATGGTTGAACGTATGCCGAAAGATATCAGCAGGACCATTTACAACTTGTCCACCTATATTCTAGATGAGATCATTAGAAAGCATATAGGAAGGAGAAAATATAATGTTCAGAAATTTTCCCCTTACCATCATCTTCTCAAATATTAGAGTGCACGATGGGCAGAGAAGTTAGTATGGGAGTACCGTAAATAAGATACCTCACCCGTGAAAAGTTTTAAGAAGTATACATATGATACCATGACCGCTGCTCACAAGGCGTGCCTAGAGAACTGTACAAGAAAATACGTGATGTGTTCGGGGGAAAAGTGAAGGATACAGAACATTTGCCCACACTTGTATATGGAAAAGATGAATTTTTTTATATCATCATTTCTGCATTGACATATGGGACTAAAGGTCCATGGTGCAAATTTTCATTTTCCTTTACCGCACAATACTTCCAAAGGGGTCAACCACTTCAAGGAGGCCAAAAGGCTAAGGTTAGACCTTAACGAGGTATACCAAGACCACTATGAGCTGCGTTAAAAGCTCGTATACCCTAATAAGAACACATATGTTGATAAATATGTCTCCCACGAAGTACATATGATGAATCCATTGACGTTGTCGATCGTTGGAAGGATTTGCAACAAGGGTATATCTATACATAAGGCCAAAGTTTGAGAAAGGTGCCTACCTAGAGAATGATGTATCCATTCCAGAGGACCCCACAGGGAGGAAGAATGTCACACCAAGGAAGAGGGAGAGATAAGAGGTGCAGGAGAAGAAGGCACCAAGTATGCAAACAACACAATCTGTGGGTGCGCCAGAAGAAAGCACTAAGCGAAGCACTTACGCGCAGGAAGAAGACCCTAGAAGAAGAGGTACCAGATCATGAAGATCCTCTCACACAAGAAGAATCACCAAGAAAGGAGTTGCATGTTTAAGAGAAAGAAGAGGAAGAGTCTCTTATATTGGAATCACCAGTTAGGAAGAAGCAGAAGGTGGCATAGAAAACAAACTCGAGAGAAGCCAGAGAGCCTAGAGACCTACATAGGAGAAAAATATGATGATGAGGGTGAAGAATATCGAGACCACCCCATGTACGAAGTGCATGATTCCAAAGAAAAGGAAATGAAGAGAAGGATGGAGAGGAAGAAGAATATGCTCAAGGCAAGTGGGTGAGTGAAGAAGTAAACACAAGAGATCATAGGACCCCACGCCTCACAAAGGAAAAAATAGAGGAGGCCGTGGAGAGAGAAGTGGTTAGAATCATTAAATAATTGGTAAAGGAGGAAGTGGAGTGCAGCGTAGATGAAGTGCTGAGAGGTAAAGGAGGAAAGTGTTGGAAAGGGATATGGTGCATGGGTGGAAATCCCAATTTGGTTGTAATATTTCCAAGAGCTGCTTGAACAAGTGGGAAGAGCATGGTGGAAGCATAAGGGAAAGGAATGGATTACATAAATGATCCAAGAAAATTACTATGCACATGCTTCTAGAGCACCATGCCAATAGAATAACTCCTAGCCATGGCCTTGTTTAACAAAGAAGACACATAACCCCGAACTAGGAAAATGCTATCTTGGGTGTTTAAGTCCCATATCGATGAACCTGAGTTTGAAGTAAGCCAAGGGGCATTGATGAAGGTACCAGAGACAAAAGGGATAAACCTCTTGGTGAGTTCTCAATAGTTGTCGGATAAGCAAGTCCGTAATGCACTCAACAAATTTTCAATTGAGGTGGAGGCAAGGATTTTTATGAGAATGATAAGGTGAGATTCCTAGAGGTGAAATTGAGAGGAGGAGATTATCAAGAAAAGAAAAGACCGGAAGCAAGAAGAACTAATCAATTCTCGAGTTAAGGTGTGAACTAAAAGAGGAGAAGGAAAGGGTGTGTGAAGTATACAAGAATATTGAGATGATCACGGATGTTGTTATCTCAAAGCATCTAGACCTAGAGATGCCCGAGAAAAATATGAATCAACCTTACGATATCTAGAGGACTTGAATCACATCCTCAAAATGGAACAATGACCAATCACCTTAGAGTCCATAGAAGACACGTTGGTGCGCCAAGATAGAGAAGATAAGATGAAGATTGTAGATATCATTTCTCAAGATACCAATCTCATTGTCGATGTAAAGGCCGTGATGTAAATTTCCGTAGTGGCTTATGAACAACCGTGTTGATAGAGATAGAGTAGAAGGCATCATGGTTGCTACACATGAAATGAAACTCAAGGAGTTCTATAAAAATAATAAGGGAAATAGAGAAGACAGGATCGACCAAAGTGGAGAAGAAATTAGAAGCTATCGAGACCTCATGGGCTTTATCAAAAACCAAATGATGGAGTTATACCCCCAAATCACCCGCAAGATGGATTCGTTTGATGATTCGTAAGAAAATGGAAGGAATTGTTGATCAATGAGTGCCAAAGGAGATGAGCTAAGTTTGGAGGAGGTGAGCACCTAGTAGGTGACTGTTGGTGCAAAATCACAAAGCACCCTGGGACGCACATCAGGCTTCTAGGTTGATGTTCAGCATCCAGTGTGATTACACAACATTGAAACCTTCCTCCAAGTGTGGGACTTGCAAGAATGAGAAAGGAATCTCCGAGAGAGAAGGCTGGTTCCTACTCCTAAACTACCCGCCACGAGCTATTCCGGTGCGGAGTAAGCTAATCTAATCCTAATCTAACCAAGCCAAGGAGACAGAGAGAGAGAGAGAGAAAATGGAAAAAATAGTAAAAGCCTACACTAAAATGGTGATACACCGAGAGAAGGAGAATGTTGAACATCTATCAAAACTACCATGGGACAAGAGAGGTGAGTAATGGGAAGGATGGACGAGATGCATCACAGGCCCAAAGATAGATATCACACAGAAAATGTCCCAAAACTCCATCAACACAGATCCAAACTTGTAATGAACATTCAAACATGCACAAATACCTGCAATGAAGAGAGGCAAGAAGAAAACAAGCAAAAATGAGCAAGGATGGACAGATGCATCACAAAACACGTTTTGTTGCTCCAAAAGTTTGCACAGAACATTATTTCATTAGTAAAAGGGAAAAAATGCCATTACAGAGCAGGGAGGAGGTTTGAACTCCATTTTTCAATCCTAGAGAAGAAAAGAAAGGAGGGCAGAGCCGAAAAGATGAACAACTTGTAATGTCTAACCCTTTGAAAGAAGCCCCCTTTACAATTTATAGGAAGAATGAGAGAGGGAAGAGAGAAGAAATTTCAATCTGCCCCAACCACTCCCAGGTCGTATTTTAAATCATCTCATTATGGCAGAAGTGGCAGATCTTGGAAAAAAACGGGGCTGTCTAGTAGAAACGGCGAGTTGTCTATTGTATTAAATTTGGTATTTTTGCAAACGTCACTTCTATCTATTATCACGTGTCAGAGACGTTTTCTTAATTTTCTCCTCCAAACTGAACCAAAATGCAAGATTGACCCTAGAAACACGTAGAGAATTTCATAAGCTTTCCGTTGATATAAAGAACGTGCAAATCCGAGCTCTGGATCGAAAGATATGTCGATCTGAAGATTTAGGGCACAAAACAGGCGAAAATGCGTTTTGAATTTCTTCCCGCGCTCTGCCACCTGGACGACACGTGTCATGATCTGATTGGATGTGTTATTCTCTCTCCTTCCCTGTCCCATGCGGGTTTTCTTTGACTTTTTGATGACTTGGAACATTTTTTACTTTTCCTCCGCGCCCGCCACTTGGGACACGTGGCATGCATTGATTGGTCGACAGGGGGCACGGGGCAGACCTTTTCCTTTTAGCTTTTGGGCGAACTTCTGGCCAAATTCTCTAACTCCTCCCCGAGCTCCGCATTCCTACTCCATAGGACACGTGTCCTCTTTTGATTGGCTCGGACTGACCCTTCAAAACTTCCCCTTTGACTTTTTGGACCTTTCTCCTTGTGACACGTGTCATGATTTGGTTGGTTCTCGGCCTGCCGGATTTTCGCGTCCATCGCGTCTTCTTGTCCCGGACGTCCCTTTGCTGTTTGGGACAAATTCTTCCGATTCTCCCGATTCGGGCTTCCCTGTCCCTTTTCTACTGGTGACACGTGTCATGATCTGATTGGCTCTCGGCTTTTCGGCTATCCGCGCCTTCCGCATCCCTCTGTCCCACTTGTCCCAGTGCTACTTGGGACAAAACTTCCGGTCGCGTCCTCAAGGCCCAAATGTCCCGAACTGCTTAGTGCGAAAGTTCTCCATTTCAGCCGATCCTCTAGGCGGTTCACGTACATCTGTTCCAACTGTCCCGGACTGTCTAGGACAAATTCTTCCGGTTCACCCGATTCGGCCGGTTCGCGTCCTCATGGCCCGAATGTCCCAAATTGTTTGCTTCAAAGCGATTAGTTGATTTTCTTCTTCTTGGCCGAACCGGCTTTCGCGTCAGCGTTTCTTGACGGCCGGATGTTCCTTTTGCTCTACAAACCACACAGTGACCTTTCGGCCGATTCACGCCTCGACGTCCCTCATGTCCCATTGTCCGGGACTAGGACTTAACCATTTTCATGATTTTCCGCCCAAGCTTGTTTTTGCAGCCTTTTCACCTTTTCTCGAACTTGCTCTTTTCAACCCGGGACGGAGAGTTAGAAAAATTTTGAGGGGACCCTAGAAACATGATTTTTTGGCCCTGAATCAATCCATTTGCCGGGGACTTGAGAATCTGATGCATGTTATCAACAATTACCCTGGGGGAATTTTTGACAACAGTTTTGGCGACTCAACGGGGTCACACCGCTCGCTAGGTAGAAGATCGGTGGCCTTTTAGCAATCCCTTAGGCATGGAGTCATAAGCAAGCCCAAAATTGATCTCGAACTTTGAAGAATCCCTTCTGAGCCACTTTGAAACCCATTGAACTTAGAGTTGTTCTCACCAAAATGCCACTGAAATGAACTGTGCAAGAGCAGAACCAGCAACACCAAAACTATGTATAATCGAAAATCATACATGCTTCAAATGGAACATGCAAAGTGTGCACAAGCACTTCTTCCGCTGAAAGCAAACCTATCTACTCTATTCTAAGCGGGAGCAAAGGGCAAGCTAAACAAATCCTGCAATTGGTTGTGAGAAATAGCTTCCCTTTCTCAAAAGTAATGACAAGCCATGCAATTGATTTGGAGCTAAACATGGCTAGTTGGATGAATGGAAAATTAACAAGAAGCTGGTCTTCCACCCAAATCATCAAGGTATCGGCTGAAAACAAATCCAATACCTCTTTTAGTTGCTCGCATTTGGATTGAAGAGGTATGACAGCTGATCCTTGGTACTTTGTAGCTCACCCTCATGCTCGAAGCAAGCATGGTGGTTGTGACTCCTCCTTTGGCTCCAATGAAGCCAAATACCGATTGGGCAAGGTCTGATCCGTTTGATATGCCCATAGCTCTGATTCTCAACTCCAAAAGTGGAGTCTTCTTGTAGACCCTCAATGGATGGTGTGGAAGCAATGGTGAAATTCCTCTGTCCTTTCTCTTCCTCCAATGAAGAACATGAAAGATTAAAATCTTCCAATCTTGATTCCGAAGAGCTGTTATAAGATGCAAGCCTTTGCTACAAATGAATGCTATCCTCCATGACAGTAGGCTCTTGTGTTTGGAATGTGGATGATGAAAGAGAGAATGGTGGAAACTCAACCGGCTCTTCTCCATCAAAACAGTCCTCTAAATCGGACGACAGATAAAGCGCCTCATGACTGTCCCCTGCTGCAAATGTTCAATCTCTCCCATGGTGTTCTCTTGATCTCAGTAATTTGATCACCATGGTTTCCTTCACCCTCCAGAGTGAGTTTCGAGAGATCAAACTCCTCTTGATCTTTGGAACTTGAGAGAGGTGAAGTAGAAAGAAGAATGAAGGTTCTCCTGTAGCCTACTTTGTGTTCAAAGCTCTTAGATCCGAACTTTTCTCCTCCATGCGGCTAGAATGTGCTCCTCTTCTTTTGGATTTGGAGCAGCTTCTCTGTTTCACTCGGAAATGCTTCGTTCCTTATAGAAAGCAGAGATAAGGTTAGGGTTAGGAGGAATACCCGTAGAATGTCGAGATGATGTGCGCGTGCATCAGAGAAAGATCAAGTGTGCGAAGAACTCCTTTTTGTCTTGGAAGGACTACCTGCAAATAAGAACACAAGACCACAAGATTTTGATTAGATAGTAAATGAGGGAACTGCCTTGGGCCCAGGAAATATGAAACTTCCTTTCGAAGGTGGTCAGTTCCCCTGCCGATATGAGTTAACACAAAATACTGTAAAATATCAATTAAATTGCTTGGCTGAACTGGGTAGGGGAAAGGCTGTTTTTCCTGGTTTTTGATCAAAGGAACCGATGCCGGTTACCTATAACCGATGGCGGTTACTGATAACCGATACCGGTGGGTTCTAGGATCTTCTGGGCTGGTTGTGGAGTTTGTAATGGCTGATTTTTGGATAGTTTTTGGGAAACGGGATGGTTAGAAACAAAAGAATGACAGCTAGAGGCAATGGTACGTTGGATAATGGATCCAGAAACGGATTTGGGAGGACTGTAATTCCAAAAGCATAAGAAATGTTATAATGGAGGACATGCAAGATGTAACTTACTGGTTTTTGACGAAGATGCCAGTTGATCTCCTTGGCTGCCAACTCTTCCGGTTTCTTCACTCGCCTCTCGTTTGGTCAAGTGAAGTTACGGACTCTCGCTAATCGCTTTGGACTCTCCTTTGATTCAAAATCCTTCGGTGATCTCCCAAAATGAAATTCCGATCCGTTGTTTTGGTTTGGGAGCCCATTTACAGGAACCGATGGCGGTTACATGTAACCGACGGCGGATCGAGTAGAACCCAAGCATCGGTTAGGAAAAAGTAGGCTATTTTTAGTAAAATAGCCCACCTTCCCTGCTTTTCTCCCGAGAGATCAGTTGCGGGCTTGGTCAAGTGGCTAGAAGGTCGGCTTTGGGTGCGAGTAAGGAGGCATTAGTTATGGATGTGAGTCTAGACCAAGTCATGGGTCCTAATTAGGTTAGTTTAGGGTTAGGGCTAAGTCATGGTGAGGTGGGCAAGTGAGGTGGCGGGTAAGGCGATGTGGATTTATCAATTATGAGGTAATTAATAAATAATTGTGTAAGGTTTAGGTGATGAGTTTAGGTTGCGAGATGAGATGTGGGTCACATGAGGATCGTAAGACACGAATTTGGTGTCTACATTAGCCCCTTATGTCGTGTAGCTTGTTTTGTAAAGTGCATGTGAGATAATAATATGAAGTGGTTTCCCCGTTAAGGGTATAGGTAATCCCCTCAAATCTATCATAGATTGGGTGAACGGGAAATCGGGGATAGAGTTGATAAAGGGTATATGTTGTTGAGAGAATGGTAAGGTGTGGGGTAGGTCCAAGGAAGCATACACATGTTGAAATGCAATAGTATGACTAGGTACATGATTTGACGAGCAAACCAGCGATGTATAGGCAAAGGTCGATAGTTTATCCAAACAAGGGTGATATAATCCTGGTATCCAAGGCATAGGAAGTAGCTCCAGGGTATATAACAGGTAAGGTACAAGAACGTTTAGGCATGTTCGGCAGTACCAAATGGTTGGTTTGGTTGAGATAAACGTCACGGTCTAGGTCTAGGCAAAGTTGGTCAACAGATCAAGTCAAGGACCCTAATCATGCTAAAACACGAACAGGTGAGCTCGATTGAACAAAAAGCTACATGATGGATGGATAAATTAAAACGGTGATTGTGGGTATGGTATGGTTAATTGGTGCGGCCTTAAGTCGGGCCAAATGGTTAGGTGCGGCCTTGGGTCGGGCCAAATGGGTTGGCCTCGGGTCGGGCCTTGGCCTGCAGCCTGGTCGGGCCAAATGGTTTGGTTACTGCAGCCTTGGGTCGGGCCAAATGGTTTGGCTGCGGCCTTGGGTCGGGCAAATGGTTTGGTTGCGGCCTCGGGTCGGGCCAAATGGTTTGGTTGAGGCCTGGGTCGGGCCAAATGGTAGGCCGAGGCCTTGGGTCGGGCGATTGGTAGGTTGAGGCCTTAGGGGGCCAGGTTGAGGCCTCGGGGTCGGGCCAATTGGTAGGTTGAGGCCTTAGGTCGGGAATAGGTAAAGTCGGCCTTGGGTCGGGCCAATTGGTAGGTTGAGGCCTTGGTCGGGCCAATTGGGTAGGTTGAGGCCTTGGAGTCGGGCCGAATAGGTAAACAAATGGTGTTCAAAGAAAGGTGGAT